>CM066036.1:668192611-669636270 GCA_033557465.1 Ichthyophis bannanicus | reverse complement strand
GATTCCATCCCTTTATCTAATATTTTGATTAAAAAAAGCATGTTCAACCAAGTTCACCAACAGATCTTGTATAATGAAAACCGACTGAACTTAACAATTTACTTCATGATGCCAGCTGCCACAACCATCTCTCGGAAAAGAAATGGTACCTATACGTCCATTCTTAAGATTGAAAAGATTATGTACAAATAGATGAAGATTTTCAACGACATGCTGCAGACATGCATAATAGGTTTCAACAAAGAGTTCGCCCTACAAATTGAATACCTAAGGCCTAATAATAAGAGCAACTAATGTATAACGTACCACACTTTTACAGAAAAAAAGATAAAGAAAAAATGGGTGATAGAATAGTGTGTTCACGTTCCTTACACTTCCCATTCCAGGGCCATTGCTGATATTTTTACGTAAAGAATGGCCTTTATGGGCATCTATTCCTTCATTAGCTACAAAACCTGCCCCATGGTAGCTTACACACGCACTGTTTATCTATCCACACCATTTGGTACCTTCTGCACTCCCGGCAGATTAAAGAATTAAACCAACTTCCACAATTACAGTGCACTATAGTTGTTGGCAACTGCTCTCCGTTTGCATTCATACGATCGTTGTCAAAGAATGTCCTTTATACACCACCACCACAGGAACGAAAGTATACCTACAACAATATACTAATTGCAAGACCAATCAATACCATTTATCTCCATACTATTCCCATTGTAAGTGTGATTATACATTGGGAAAACCATCAAGACAAATACGACTACGCGTATATTAGAACCATAGGAGTAAGATATTAAAGAAAGGTCTTAGATAAGCCATTAGTAATCTCATTGGATGGAAAAAATGCACAAAGTTACGCAGACTCTTTAAATTTACTGTTCTTAGACCCCATAGTTCCTCATTGGAGAGGTGGATGATGTCTAACAACTAAGTTATTCAAGGTTGGAACAACGGTTATTTTACGAATTCAATAGTCTGGAGCCATATGGCCCTCTACCCAACGAAACAGATCTAACGATATTTCTATGAAAGTCAATTTTATTTCAGTATTTATGTTATGTTTATTTATTTATTTATCTATAGCTCCACAAATGGAAGAGTCACCAACTTACCCTATTTTTCAATTGATTGGGCAAATTTTTTTTATTTATGTATTTATATCTGTTCTCTTGTCTTTTCATTGGAATTATTCCATCTACTCTTTATTTAGCTTACACACGATGATTTATATTATCTTGTCTAATGACCTTGCTGTAATAAGACTCATCACACTTTTATCAAGCTTCTTTTTATGTCATTATTATATAAGGCAATATCTGTGTACCATTTAGGTTGTGTTGTTAGCAAGTGGATTCAAGATTCCTGATTTTTCATAGGCATCATTTTTTTAATTTAATGGGTGTATTGTGTCATTCTATTTACGTTTTTTTTTTATATTACTAGTGCTTATGTCTACCTGGGTCCTCAAATGGTCCACAGTTTATCATGCCATATTCATTCTGCTATGCACATCTAGTAAAATAATATTTTTATAATAGTGTTTTCTTAATATAATTTGGTACACCTTGTAAAAGTTGGATAAGCCATCTTGATTAACGTGTAACTTCTTGTTTCCACTAGTATTTTAGATAGTAATCATTATTATTTTATAATGATAGTTTTTAACAAAAGAATGGCGATGTCCTTTTTAATTCTTACTACACATTTATTTAGGTTACTAAATTACGCCCTATCGAGTATGCAATTCCTTTCCCCCCTCCCCCTGCCTTCCCCCCTCCTTCGCCCTACCCCCCCCCCCCTCAGCACCTCCCCAAGTCCCCCCCACTCCCCTCCTCCCATCCCCCGCCTCCCCCCCCCTTCGCTCCCCCCTTCCCCCCGCCCCGCCCCTCTCTCTCTTCGCCCCCCTTTCCCCCCCTCCCCCCCTCCCCCCAACCCCCCCTTTCCCCTTCCCCTCCCCCTCTCCCTCCCCCTCCCCCCCCGTTTTTTACCCCTTTTCCCCCCCCCCAACCCCTCTCTCTCCCCCCCCGCCCCCCCCCTTTTTCCCTCACCCCTCCCCCCCCTTTTCCCCCCCTTCCCCCCCCCGCCCCCTCTCTCTCCCCCTACCTCACCTCTCACCCCCCCCTGCTTCCCTTCTCTTCTTCCCCCCCCTCCCTCTCCCTCCCCCCTCCCCCCCTCCCCCTCCTCCTCCCCCCCCCCCCCTCCCCCCCCTCCCCCCCCTTCCCCCTCCCCCCTCCCTCTTTCTCCCGCCCTTCCCCCTCCTCCCCCCCCCCCTTCGACCCCTCTTCCCCCCCCCCCCCCTCGCCCCCTCCCCTCCCCCCCCCCCTTTCCCCTCCTGCCCCCTTTCCCACCCCCCCTTTTCCCCCCCCACCCCCTTCCACTTCCCTCCCCCTCCCCCCCTTCTCCCTTCCCCCCCCCTTCCCTCCCCCCGCTTCACGTTTTCCTTCCCTTGGGCCTGCAAGATAACCTTCATGACCATCTTCCCTAAAACCGTTTTCAGAGCATAGTAAGTATAGTACATAACAAAACCATCAGTGTCCTTTTTGGATCGTGTTCTAATTAGTCCCTTTAAAGTCTCTTAATAATACTTTGGCGCATTTCTTAAGAGATTTTGGGGGGTTTCAGTTCTTCACGATGCAATTCTAAAATAGTTGTACCCATCACTTTAACACAAACAAGTTTTGGTTTCAAATCCAGTCCCCCTTTCAACAAAATTTATTTTGCAGCCAATGTGCCATCTCCTCACTCTTTTTTTTAACCAGACTCACCATAGGAACCCAGTACTAGTTTGTCTTATACCAGAAGTTTTGGACAACCAAGGGTGCATAACAAGTGGTAGAGCTGTTTTCTTTAAAAGATTACGCTAGGTCATTTTATAAGTGTCTTCAGTCTCTCTCTTTTTTCAATTCAATTGGTCCAAATATAGTCAGGATTGACGTAATTTAGTTCCTCCCCTTCATTTGACGTCAATTCAAATTTTGCGCGCAAATCGGCGTTTTTTAAAAGACACCGTTTCAGTTTGACATATCCTTTGCTGTTCCAGGAATAGTTTTTCACGATTCGAACAGGTGCGTTTTTTATCTAATATAAATCTTGAAAGTCCATGTCCTCGCAACGGTTTAATGTTTTTTAAATATTTGTTGCCTATCTATCTCCTACATTGTATTCCTCAAGTCCGTTTTTTGTGAAATAATATAGATTTCTCTTTGCATCACATTAGTCTTTACGTAGGCTCAACAATTTGAATTTAGACTCTGCACACTCATTCACTTTTTCATTTAAGACTGATTTTCAAGTATTATATACATATATATATTTTTTTGAGAGCATTCATTACACATTTTTTTAGCCGTCCTCAGGATCGTAGGTTCACATATGAGCATTACAACACAATTGTCACAAAAGATGCAACATGTCTATTAAGCCCTAACATAGCGTAATTGATCTAATCCACCCCCTACCCACCACCCCTACCCTCCCCTCTTCTTCCTTCCCCCCTTTCCTCCCCCCTCTCCCCCTCCCCCCTCCCCCTACCCCTCCTTTCTCTTCCCCCCCCCTCTCTCCTCCCCCCCCTCCCTTCCCCCCCCCCCCCTCCCCCCTCCCCCCCCTCCCCCTCCCCCCCTCCCCTCCCCCCTCCCCCCCCCCTCCCCCCTCCCCCCCTCCCCTCCCCCTCTCCCCCTCTCCCCTCCCCCTCCCCTCCTCCCCCCCCCCCCCCCTCCCCCCCCCCCTCCCCCCCCCTCCCCCTCCCCTCTCCCCTCCCCCTCTCCCTTCCCCCTCCCCTTCCCTTCCCTCCCCCTCTTTCCTCCCCCTCTCCCCCTCCTCCCCTCCCCCCCTCCCCCTCCCCCCCCCTCCCCCCCCCCCCCCCTCGAATAAAATGATTCATAATCAAAGTTAGGCTTTTAGACTCAACATTCCCCCTTTTTTTCACTGAATAAAATTTAGTACCAAGTCCTGAGTACACTGCGTTGTATCTGTCTATCATGTAATAGTCTCCTCTATCATTCTTATATATCTTTTTCATATACATATATATTTTTTAAGTAAACATAACATATATATTTTTCATGTATATATAATTTTTCAAACTACACAAAAATTACTTCAATAGTTTATATAGATGAATTTTCCAATATGTTTATTTTTACAGTGTTTTTGCAGATGATATAGACACACAATAGAAGGTTTATATGTAAGTAAGAAGTGAATCTTCTTTATTTCCTTAGCAAAAATTTATTGTCACTTTGCTTTTAAGTACAATCTACTATCTAGTATTACTATGAAGCCCATTTTCTGACCTATCATACTTTACAACAGATCATCTCATTTTTTAAGGCTCACAGATTGTTTGGCAAAAGTGCACACACACGTCCCCTTTCTCCCCCTCACCCCTTCCCTTCCCCTGTCCCCTCCATCTCCCTCCCCCTCCCCTCTCCCCTCCTCTCCTTCCCCCTCCCCCCCACTCCTCTGTCCATCAAACAATACTTATAATATATGTTATTTGTATCTTAGTTGCTTTGGTGAATATAATTTACGGTTTGCAGATCTCAATCGATCATACACATGTAAGTCATTTAATCAAGTATCTTTCTCTCCTCCTCCACATCCCCCACCCCCTCCCCCTTCCTCCTCTAGCCCTTCGCCCCTCCCCTCCCCTTTCCCCCTCTCCCTCCCTCCCCCCTTCCTCTCTTTCCCCATCCATGTCCTCTCTCCCCTTCCCTCCTCCTCCCCCCTCCCCTTCCCTCCCTTCTCTCCCCTCTCTCTTCTTCCTTTTTCCCCCCCTCCCTTCCCCTGCTCCCTTCCCCCTTCCCCTCCTTCCTTTTCCTTCTTCCTCCCCCTCCCCCCCCCCCTCCCCCCTCCTTCCCTTCCTCCCATTCCCTCCCTTTCTTCCTGTCCTCACCTTCCCTCCCTTCCTCCCTCCCTCCCTTTGTCTCATATTATATAATAAGTTTGTTATCATATATATTTTTGAATATACATTATTTTATTTGAACATTTATTGTTTATCTATTCCGTGATTCCACCCTG
The DNA here is from genome assembly GCA_033557465.1 of Ichthyophis bannanicus. Classification (NCBI taxonomy): domain Eukaryota; kingdom Metazoa; phylum Chordata; class Amphibia; order Gymnophiona; family Ichthyophiidae; genus Ichthyophis; species Ichthyophis bannanicus. Next base: position 669,631,245 of record CM066036.1, on the reverse strand, counting down.
TTTTTTCTTTGTTCATTATAGATGTATGTTTTTTTTAACAATTTTGGATTTGTGAGCACATGTACATGAATACGTTTTTTATGTATTTATTTATAATATTGGTCCAATATCATAGGCAAATATGTTTTTTAATATTTTTAATATATTTATATGTTTTATATGTTGTATGTCATTTAGCTGTGTGCCCCCTGAAGAAGGCTACGGCCGAAACGCGTAGGGGTTAATAAAAATTTGTTTACACCCACCGACGACTCTTGCCCTTTGTTGCATTCCTGTGTTTCCTGCAAGAGCAGCTGTTCCCCCTTGTTTTTTTCCCGGACTTTTTGGAACCATGTTTTCTCCGTGGAAGGAGGTCCTCAGTTTTAAAGAAGACGTTTTACAGTCAATGTTGCCGGAAGACCCCTTCTATACAGAGGAAGAAGCTACACCCAACCTAGAAGAAGAATGGAGAGAACTAGTGTGGGCTACACAAAAACATATAAGAGAAGAACTGCACGCAGCTTCCCTACTGGAATACTGTAGGAAAAAGATTATCCCAAGAGGTTTAAGAGTTCAAAAGGCACCAGGAATGTTTAAGGATGACCCTTCTTTCATGACAAATTGGATAAAAATTCTCAACAAGTGCTCATTAGATCTCATGATTTTGTTAATTAATACATCAAAACGCAGGGTGGAATCTCTAAAACCACAAATAGATACAAAAATAGAGGTTTTAAAGAAAAAAGATGCACAATATGATTTAGAAAAACATAAATTTGACAAGAACACTATTACTTACAGACAGACAATTAAAGAGAAAAAGATTCATAAATTAAAACGTGACGAGGAAGATTATAAATTGGGGACAGTGTACTATTGGACATATAACAAAATGGATAATAAGAATAGACAAAGGAGTAATTCATACAAACGACCCTATAGATCACCGAAACAAACCTTTAGGACTGACAATAAGACTAAACAGTATAATACAAATAGACCACGGTCCCCTACTCCTGAAGTTGAGAGGAGTAGTAAACGGATTCGTCATCAATCACGGAAAGAATGGACCAATCTGGTTCCCTATTCCCAACCCAGCCTCCAGAAAACCCACAAGGCAAAAGACGGGATTTTCATATGGACCAACTATGGGCCGGAGGAGGAAGAGACAGGTCACCAAGGTCGCCAGTACGTCAGCAGTACAAACAACGCAGCCGACAACATTCACACCGAGAGAGGAGGGACAGTCAACATCTAATGTCAAAAAGACGTCTAGATTGGGATCTTTGAGCTCAGTTATCAATCTGTCCCAACATGTTCTTACAAAGACAGAATTAGAAGTTTTGGATAAAGGACTTAAATTTGTACCAACTCAAACACATGATAAGTTCTCTACACATGTAGAACTATACAAATTTTTCCGCAAATTAAAAATAATAGATTTTTTCAACAGTCAAACTAAAATTACTACAGATTCTTCATAGTAAAAAACCCTCTCGGTGGCATCCACCACCCAATGTAGATCCCTTGATCATGGCATATGAGAAAACAGTAACTCACTAAAGTAGAGAGTCTATATAAAGCCAGTAAAAAACGTCCATTTTCCAATCTCACCAAATTACAAAAAGAAGCACTTTATAATTTAAAGACCAATAGTCACATCATCATTAAGCCAGCAGACAAAGGAGGTGCAATTGTCATACAGGATAAGCAAGCATATATAACCGAGGTTCATCGACAATTGAATGATCACGAATTCTATGAAAAATATTTGACGATCCCACCACAAGATTAAAACAAAGAATAGAAACTTTACTGTTCATTGGAAAGGAAGCGGGATACTTGACTAATGATGAAATAAATTTTCTCACAGTTGCACATCCGATCACACCCACCATCTACATGGTGCCCAAAATTCATAAATCACTTACAAACCCACCAGGTAGGCCTATTGTCTCCGCAATAGGTTCTCTTTTTGAGCCACTCTCTAGATTCCTAGATATTATTTTGAGACCCTTTGTCGTTCAAGCAACATCATATGTTAGAGACTCTACTCACATTATTAACATCCTTCAGGACTTTCAGGGATATCATAAAGATTTGATTTTGGTCACTTTAGATATAAGGTCATTGTATACAAATATACCACAACAGGCAGCGGTAGAAGTCTTGGCCAATGTTTTGATAGGAAGAGAACAACCAACACGTATACCTACCTGTTACTTGGCAGAAATGGCTAGACTTATTATGACTGAGAATTTTTTTAGTTTTAATGGGATTTTTTATAAGCAAATAAAAGGGGTAGCGATGGGCTCCCCCATGGCACCGGACGTCGCCAATTTGTATGTGACAGATTTTGAAAATAACTTTCTATCATTCCATCCTTTTAAAACAAATATTTTATTATGGAAGCGATATATAGACGATATTCTAATCATATGGAAAGGTACAGAAACCAATCTTAGCACTTTCTTTAATTGGTTAAATACTTTAGATCCTAATCTCCAATTTGAAGGCTCCTACAGTTTTGATTCCATCCCTTATCTAGATATTTTGATTAAAAAGATGTTCACCAATTCACAACAGATCTGTATAGAAAACCTACTGAACGTAACAATTTACTTAATTATGCCAGCTGCCACAACATCTCTCTGAAAAGAAATTTACCTATAAGTCAATTCTTAAGATTGAAAAGATTATGTACAAAAGATGAAGATTTTCAACGACATGCTGAAGACATGCATATAGGTTTCAACAAAGAGGTTACCCTACAAATTGCATAACTAAGGCCTATATAAGAGCAAATAATGTAGAACGTACCACACTTTTACAGAAAAAAGAGAAAGAAAAAATGGGTGATAGAATAGTGTGTGCACTTTCTTACACTTCACATTCCAGGGCCATTGCTGATATTTTACGTAAAGAATGGCATTTATTGGCATCTATTCCTTCATTAGCTACAAAACGCCCCATGGTAGCTTACAAACGCAATGTTAATCTATCACACCATTTGGTACCTTCTGCACTCCCAAGAATTAAACCAACTTCCACAATTAAAGGGCACTATAGTTGTGGCAACTGCTCCGTTTGCATTCATACGATCGTTGTCAAGAATGCCTTTATACACCCCACCACAGGAACGAAAGTATACCTACAACAATATACTAATTGCAAGACCATCAATACCATTTATCTCATACTATGCCCATGTAATTTGATATACATTGGGAAAACATCAAGACAAATACGTACGCGTATAATAGAACATAGGAGTAATATAGTAAGAAAGGTCTTAGATAAGCCATTAGTATCTCATTGGATGGAAAAAATGCACAAAGTTACAGATCTTAAATTTACTGTTCTTAGAAACCATAGTTCCTCATTGGAGAGGTGGAGATGTTAACAATAAGTTATTAAAGTTGGAACAACGGTTTATTTACGAATTCAATAGTCTGGAGCCATATGGCCTTAACCAAGAAACAGATCTAACGATATTTCTATGAAAGTAATTTTATTTATATTTATGTTATTTATTTATTTATCTAAGCTCACAAATGAAGAGTCACCACGTACACCTATTTTCAATGATGCATTTTTATTTATGTATTTATATCTGTTCATTTGTCTTTTCATTGTATTATTCATTATATTTATTTAGTTCACACGATGATTTATATATCTTGTAATGACCTTGTGTAATAAGATCATCACACTTTTATCAAGCCTTTTTATTCATTATATAAGCAATATCTGTGTACATTTATGTTGTTTTAGCAATGGTTAGATTCAATGATTTTCATAGGCATCATTTTTTAATTTATGGGTTTTTATTATTTACGTTTTTTATATTACTAGGCTTATTTTAACTGGTCCTCAATGTCCACATTTATATGCCTATTCATTCTTATGCATCTAGTAATATATTTTATAATATGTTTTTAATATAATTGTAACCTTTAAAGTTGGAAAGCATTTGATTAACGTTATACTTCTGTCACTAGTTTTTAATAGTAATCTTATTATTTATAATGATAGTAATCGATGCCTTTATTTACTACACATTTTGTTACTAATTACCCTATCGAGTATGCAATTCCTTTCCCCCCTCCCCCTCCTTCCCCTTCCCCCCCCCCCCTCTCCCAATCCCCCCTCCTCCTCCCCCCCCCCTTCTCCCCCTTCCCCCCCCCCCCCTCTCCCCCCTTCCCCTCCCCCTCCCCCCTCCCCCCTTCCCCTCCCCCTCCCCCCTCCCCCCCCCCCTTCCCCTCTCCCCCCCCCCCTCTCTCTCTCCTCCCCCCTCCCCCCCCCTTTTTTCCCCTTCCCCCCCCCCTCCCCCCCTCCCCCCTCCCCCCCTCCCCTCCCCCTCCTCCCCCCCCCCCCTCCCCCTCCTCCCCCCCCCTTCCCCCTCCCCCCTCCCCCCCCTCCCCCCCCCTCCTCCTCCCCCCCCCCTTCCCCCCTCCCCCCTCCCCCCTCCCCCCCCCCCTTCTTCTTCCCCCCCCCCCCTTTCCCCCCCCCTTCCCCCCCCCTTTCCCCCCCCCCCCCCCTTCCCCCTTCCCCCTTCCCCCCCCCCCCCTTCCCCCCCCCCCCCCCTTCACGTTTCCCTGCCGCAAGATACCTTCATGACCTTGTCTTTTAATCCCTTTTCTATCACATCATCCTAAACCGTTTTTCAGAGCTAGTAATATAGTACATACATCATTGTCCTTTTTGGATCGTGTTCTAATTAGTCCCTTTAAAGTCTCTTAATAATACTTGGCGCATTTCTTAAGAGATTTTGTTTCAGTCTTCACGATGCATTTAAATAGTTGTACCCATCACTTAACAAAACAAGTTTTGGTTTCAAATCCAGTCCCCCCCCTTTCACAAAATTTATTTTGCAGCCAATGTGCCTCTCTCTCTCTTTTTTAACAGATCCCATAGACAGTACTAGTTTTCTTATACAGAAGTTTTACAAAGGTGCATAACAAGTTAGCTGTTTCTTTAAAAGATTACGCAGTCATTTTATAAGTGTCTTCAGTCTCTCTCCTCTTTTTTAATTCAATTGGTCCAAATATAGTCAGGATTGACGTAATTTAGTTCCTCCCCTTCATTTGACGTCATTCAAATTTGGCGCGCAAATCGGCGTTTTTTTAAAAGACACCGTTTCAGTTGACATATCCTTTGCTGTTCCAGGAATAAGTTTTTCACGATTCGAACAGGTGCGTTTTTTATCTAATATAAATCTTGAAAGTCATGTCCTCGCAACGGTTTAATGTTTTTTATATTTGTTGCCTATCTATCTCCTACATTGTATTCATCAAGTCCGTTTTTTGTGAAATAATATAGATTTCTCTTTGCATCACATTAGTCTTTATAGGCTCAACAATTTGAATTTAGACTCTGCACATCATTCACTTTTTTATTTAAGACTGATTTTCAAGTATTATATACATATATATATTTTTTGAAGAGCATTCATACACATTTTTTTAGCCGTCCTCAGGATCGTAGGTTCACATATGAGCATTACAACACAATTGTCACAAAAGATGCAACATTCTATTAAGCCCTAACATAGCGTAATTGATCTAATCCACCCCCTACCCACCACCCCTACCCTCCCCTCTTCTTCCTTCCCCCCTTTCCTCCCCCCTCTCCCCCTCCCCCCTCCCCCTACCCCTCCTTTCTTCCCCCCCCCTCTCTCCCCTCCCCCTCCCCTTCCCTCACCCCCCCTCCCCCCCCTCCTCTCCCCTCTCCCCCTCCCCCCCCCCCCTCCCCCTCCCTCCCCTCCCCTCCCCCCCCCTCTCCTCTCCCCTCTCCCCCTCCCCCTCTCCCCTCCCCCTCCCCTCCCCTTCCCTCCCCCCCCCCTCCCTCTCCCCCCCCCCCCCCCCCCTCCCCCCCCCCTCCTCTCCCCTCTCCCCCTCCCCCTCTCCCTTCCCCCTCCCCTTCCCTTCCCTCCCCCTCTTTCCTCCCCCTCTCCCCCTCTCCCCCCTCTCCCCTCCCCCTCCTCCCCTCCTCCCCCTCCCCCCCTCCCCCCCCTCCCCCCCCCCCCCCTCGAATAAAATGATTCATAATCAAAGTTAGGCTTTTAGACTCAACATTCCCCCTTTTTTTCACTGAATAAAATTTAGTACCAAGTCTGAGTACACTGCGTTGTATCGGTCTATCATGATAATAGTCTCCTCTATCATTCTTATATATCTTTTTCATATACATATATATATTTTTTAAGTAACATAACATATATATTTTTCATGTATATATAATTTTTCAAACTACACAAAAATTACTTCAATAGTTTATATAGATGAATTTTCCAATATGTTTATTTTTACAGTGTTTTTGCAGATGATATAGACACACAATAGAAGGTTTATATGTAAGTAAGAAGTGAATCTTCTTTATTTCCTTAGCAAAAATTTATTGTCACTTTGCTTTTAAGTACAATCTACTATCTAGTATTACTATGAAGCCATTTTCTGACCTATCATACTTTACAACAGATCATCTCATTTTTAAGGCTCACAGATTGTTTGGCAAAAGTGCACACACAGTCCCCTTCCCCCTCACCCTTCCCTTCCCCTGTCCCCTCCATCTCCCTCCCCCTCCCCTCTTCCCTCCTCTCCTTTCCCCTCCCCCCTCACTCCTCTGTCCATCAAACAATACTTATAATATATGTTATTTGTATCTTAGTTGCTTTGGTGAATATAATTTACGGTTTGCAGATCTCATCGATCATACACATGTAAGTCATTTAATCAAGTATCTTTCTCTCCTCCTCCACATCCCCCACCCCCTCCCCCTTCCTCCTCTACCCTTCGCCCCTCCCCTCCCCTTTCCCCTCTCCCTCCCTCCCCCCTTCCTCTCTTCCCCATCCATTTCCTCTCCCCTTCCCTCCTCCTCCCCCCTCCCCTCCCCTTCCCTCCCTTCTCTCCCCTCTCTCTTCTTCCTTTTCCCCCCTCCCTTCCCCTGCTCCCTTCCCCCTTCCCCTCCTTCCTTTTCCTTCTTCCTCCCCTCCCTCCCTCCCTCCCCCCTCCTTCCCTTCCTCCCATTCCCTCCCTTTCTTCCTGTCCTCACCTTCCCTCCCTTCCTCCCTCCCTCCCTTTGTCTCATATTATATAATAAGTTTGTTATCATATATATTTTTGAATATACATTATTTTATTTGAACATTTATTGTTTATCTATTCCGTGATTCCACCCTGTTTTTTCTTTGTTCATTATAGATGTATGTTTTTTTAAAAATTTTGGATTTGTGAGCACATGTACATGAATACGTTTTTTATGTATTTATTTATAATATTGGTCCAATATCATAGGCAAATATGTTTTTTAATATTTTTAATATATTTATATGTTTTATATGTTGTATGTCATTTAGCTGTGTGCCCCCTGAAGAAGGCTACGGCCGAAACGCGTAGGGGTTAATAAAAATTTGTTTACACCCACCGACGACTCTTGCCCTTTGTTGCATTCCTGTGTTTCCTGCAAGAGCAGCTGTTCCCCCTTGTTTTTTTCTAATGGGAGACAGCCAACATGGCTTTAGACAAGGAAGATCTTGTCTTACTAATCTGTTATGTTTTTTTGAAAGTGTGAATAAACAGGTGGACAAAGGTGAGTCGGTTAATATAGTGTATCTGGACTTTCAGAAAGCCTTTGACAAGGTCCCTCATCAGAGACTTTTGGCAAAACTAAAGAGTCATGGGATAGGAGGCAGTGTACTACTGTGGATCAGGAACTGGTTAAAAGATAGAAAGCAGAGGGTTGGGCTAAATGGCCAATTTTCCCAATGGAGAAAGGTGAATAGTGGTGTACCCCAGGGATCTGTGCTGGGTCCACTGCTTTTTGACATATTCATAAATGGCCTGGAAAGTGGAATAACGAGTGAGGTTATCAAATTTGCAGATGACACAAAACTATTTAAAGTTGTTAAAACCCAAGAGGATTGTGGAAAATTGCAAGAGGATCTTGATAAATTGGAAGACTGGGCATCAAAATGGCAGATGAAATTTAATGTGGACAAGTGCAAAGTTATGCACCTAGGGAAGAACAACCCAAACTATGGTTACACGTTGCAAGGTTCCACATTAGGAACCACCACCCAGGAAAAAGATTTAGGCCTCATTGTGGATAACATGTTAATACCCTCGGCCCAGTGTGCAGCGGCAGCCAAGAGAGCAAATAGAATGCTAGGTATCATAAGGAAAGGAATGGAAAATAAAACAAAAGATATTATAATTCCTCTATACCGTTCCATGGTGAGACCGCACCTTGAATATTGTGTGCAATTCTGGTCGCCGTATCTTAAAAAGGATATAGCATTATTAGAAAAAGTACAGAGAAGAGCCACCAAAATGGTAAAGGGGATGGAAGGATACTCCTATGAAGAAAGGCTAAAAAGGTTAGGGCTCTTTAACCTGGAAAAGAGACGGCTGAGGGGAGATATGATAGAAGTCTATAAATTAATGAACGGAGTGGAACGGGTAAACGTAGATTGACTGTTTACATTATCCGGGCAGTGGGAGCCTTCCCTCCACACACCCCTGCCCTATCCGGGCAGTGGGAGCCTTCCCTCCACACACTCCTGCCCTATCCGGGCAGTGGGAGTTTTCCCTCCACACACTCCTGCCCAATCCAGGCAGTGGGAGCTTTCCCTCCACACACTCCTGCCCAATCCAGGCAGTGGGAGCTTTCCCTCCACACACTCCTGCCCAATCCGGGCAGTGGGAGCTTTCCCTCCACACACTCCTGCCCAATCCGGGCAGTGGGAGCTTTCCCTCCACACACTCCTGCCCAATCCGGGCAGTGGGAGCTTTCCCTCCACACACTCCTGCCCAATCCGGGCAGTGGGAGGCTCACACGCACGCAGGCAGAACCGCATAAAAGCGGCGTCCCTACTTCGGGGAAACCGCTGAGCGCCGCTAGCCCTCCAACCGCCTTGGTGAAGCTCCTGCCCTATCCGGGCAGTGGGAGCCTTCCCTCCACACACTCCTGCCCTATCCGGGCAGTGGGAGCCTTCCCTCCACACACTCCTGCCCTATCTGGGCAGTGGGAGCCTTCCCTCCACACACTCCTGCCCAATCCAGGCAGTGGGAGGCTCACACGCACGCAGGCAGAACCGCATAAAAGCGGCGTCCCTACAGGGCGCGCCCGCGCCTGGCGGGCCCGCGCCTGAGGGCCTCGCCAGAGGGCCCTTTGGCGGTGGCCCTTAGGCAGTGGAGCTTAGGCGCGGTTGAAACATCACCCTCTCAACCGCGACAAGGCTGCAAGTATCAAGAAGCCTGACTCACATGACCAAAACTCCGATAACGTCCAAAAAGCGAAAGTGCAACAATCAAATGACTGACGGCTTGAGCTTCCCCGCCGGGTCTGAGCTCGCCGGTCCCGACCACCACGCTCCACGAGTTTCACATAGCTGGACCAAAATTTGACATCAAGAGCTTTCAACTACAACGATATCACCCAGGTAAAACAATTACTGGACTTATCTACCTCCTGACGCAAAAAGACCACTGTGCAACCCTGGCCTAACCCCCCAAGTAGGAGCCAACATACCACTGTATATATAATGTGTTAAATTCCCCACTGTCACAAGCCTTGTTCTCCTCAAGCCAGCTGTTACATTGTAAACCCCTACCAACTATAAAGGCTATTACTGTTTATTTAGAGCTAAATGAAACAAAGTATCTCTAACCAGCAAGTTGTTACATTTCAATGCAGTAACCCAATAACTTTCTTGCACTAACCTTAAGACTGAATCGCACAATACTGTATCTGTTTATACTGAGTGAGAAGTAACGATAGGACTGTATCGCACAATACTGTATCTGTTTATACTGAGTGATAAGGAACGTTAGGACTGTATCCCTATTTTGTTTAAAGTAATAAGAAACACTGTACCCCAACCCATCTATCCCTGCTAAACTGTTGGTACCCAACAACTATCTTGCCGGCCTACACTAACCCATCTCTAGGCCAGCTGCCTTGATTACACCCCACACTGCGCCACACGAATCCAAAAACCCAAGTATTTCTGGCAGTCATAACATGGAGCCTGCTCACACTTTCCTGATTTTGTGCATGTGTATACTGACATCTTCATATAGAACCATCCCACACTCACAATACTGCATTCCTCTACTATATACACCAATCTACCTTCTCCACCCCCCCCCCACCATTACCCATCCTGCATCAATACAACTTAAATCCTATCACCACCACACAAACACCAAGCAAATTACCCCAACGACACACTCATATCAAAGGAAATAGATCACAAAAACACCCTAAAACCAAAGCAAAGAACACTATTGGATCCCAAATACAACTCACACGAACAACACACCCAGAACATCACACATGTAACATTATCCTTATTAATGCTAGGTCAATAATGAATAAAACGCATATTATCCACAACATTCTAACTGACGAACAACCAGATATCCTATGCATAACAGAAACATGGCTCACTGACTCAGACCCTGCAACAATGAACCAAATACAGAAGCCCGGATACCAACTATACAACTGCCCACGCATCAACAGAAGAGGAGGCGGAGTCCTTATAGCAGCCAAAACCAGCCTTCGACTCACAACCACATCTACGGTCACAAATCCCGATCTTGACCTACTCAAAGTCGAGAGCATGGCATTATCCATCTGCCTAATCTATCGACCTCCCTCACCACAGCACGAAACACTAGCCACAGCACTAGAAACCATCACATCCACACAAAGCAAAAAATTCCAAATCATCCTCGGAGATTTGAACCTAGCATCAATTCCTCCGTCCCACACGGACTCCTTCTATGAAGCCATCAACCAATTAGGTTTCCAACAAATAGTAAGCAACCCCACACACGATAGAGGCAACATCCTAGATATGATTTTCATACCCAGAAATCCACAACAAAGCAATGAGCCACCTATAATAAACATAACTCAAGTACCATGGTCAGACCACCACCAAATCAACTGTAAACTTAAACTACAGTGCCAACCCAAAAACTCAAAGAAGATGAGAATGACCAACCCCATTAGGAAATTCAGCAAACTCAACGTGGAACACCTCATAAGCACCATTGCATCCCACATAAACCTAGATTCCACAGACCTCGACGAACTAACTAACAGATGGAACACACACATCCAAAATACATCTAACCCAACATTGAAACACACATCAAACCCACATAAGATCAACTCGGAACCCTGGTACACAGGAACTCTAATAAAATCAAAAAGGGAGCTCCGTAAAATAGAGAGAAAATGGAGACAAACCAAATCCTCCGATATCAAAACTAAATACATGGCCCATCTCGCAAAGTACAAAGACGACGTGAACAATGCAAAAAAATTACATCACACCAACATCCTAAACAAGGCGATCAATCGCCCGCGAGAGTTATTTGAACTAGTCAAATCACTAACCAAAACCGACCAAAATGCCAACCTCAACAACTCCATCAAGGTCCAAACACTTGCAAACCACTACGCGACCAAACTTACGGCCCCTAGTCCTCCACCCCCCACCAACACCACAAATCAGAAGTGAGAATAACACGACGCAAAACCAGTTATGGGAGCACTTCCACAAAATAGGAACCCAGCAAATCACAACCATTGTCACAAGCCTAAAAAGCACCACCTCCCCACTAGACCCCTGTCCTGCATCCTGGATCAAGGCAGTGAAACAAGACATAGCACCTCACATAGCACACATAGTTAACCTATCCCTACAACAAGGAATCATGCCCTCAGAATTAAAGAAATCAGTCATTAGACCGATCCTAAAAAACACTACACTCAACGGAGAAGACCCAGCGTCCTACCGTCCCATATCAAGTATCTCATTCCTGGCAAAGATCATAGAAAAAACGGTCCTTCTACAGCTCCAAGACCATCTGACTGACAATGCTCCTCTTGATGACCAGCAATATGGCTTCAGGCAACATCATGGAGTTGAAACCCTGTTACTAGTCCTACTTAACAACCTCCTAAAGGGCCTTGAAAACAAAAAGAAAATGTACATTCTTGTATTCATTGACATCTCAGCTGCCTTTGATACAGTCAATCATGGGACCCTCATAAATAGGATAAAATCAATAGGAATAACAGGAACCCCACTAAAATGGTTCTCATCCTACATCTCAAATCGAACACAACAGGTTCAATTCAACGGAGAAAAAGCAGAACCTTTCTCCCAAACGCAGGGAATCCCCCAAGGCTCTGCTCTCTCAGCACTTCTGTTTAACATATATATGCAGCCACTATGCAAAATTTTCTCACGACACGAAATTAATTACCACATCTATGCCGATGATATCATGCTATACTCACAACTAGACACTAAAAACCCAGACTACAACCCACTAGAGACTTGTATCGGAGAGATGCAAGACTGGTTACAGCAAAGTAGTATGTCAATTAATCACAAAAAACCGAAGTAATGTATATCTCCAAAGAACCGAATTTTGACCCACCCACATCAATAACACTATGTAACAACACTTACCAAACAAAAAAAGAAATAAAGTATCTAGGAGTCACATTTGACTGTGACCTAAAGATGGAAAAACACCTCCGAAAGACCAACAGAGCAGTTTTCCACAAGCTTAGAGTGCTCCAACCCATTCGGAATATTATTGATCCCCAAGACTTCAGAACAGTGGCCCAAGCACTCATCATGCCACATTTTGACTACTGCAACGCCATCCTACAAGGTTTACCTAAAAAAAACCTAAACATATTACAAATGGCACAAAATGTAGCTGCCAGGGTCATAATGAAGAAAAATCTAAGTGACCACATCACACCAGTGCTAATTCAATTACACTGGCTACCCATAACAGCTCGCACAAAATACAAAATACTAACAACCACCTTCAAACTCATCCACAACTTAGCACCTTCCTTCCTCAACAACCTAGTAAGATCGCAACCTCCTACCCGAAACAGAAGAACCCACAATTCCAACATCCTTCACACTCCAACAGATATAAGATCTGCCAAAGCTAACACCAGCCACAGGGCTTTCTCATATGTGGCACCAACACTGTGGAACCAACTCCCACCAGAACTACGAGCTAGCAATGACCTTCTAGACTTCAGAAAGAAACTCAAAACGCACATTTTCCAATCTCATTTCAACCTGAACTAAATCCACAGATGGAGCAGCCCCTGACCACTGTAGCCAAAAAGCTTATCCTGTATATATGTATTTATGTATATATGTAAATGAACTCCCCCATAGCTAAGAAGTGTTAACTCTGTATGATGTGCTTTTCTGACAATCTGTATGTAAACAAAATTTGTACCTGCCTTGATTCGGCAGTTTCACAATAGTAATCCTACCCGCTTCTGATCGCTGGAAGGAGCGGGCTACAAATGCTTGCTAAATAAATAAATAAATAAATAAATAAAAATCAGAATATAGGAAGACTAGGGGACATGCAATGAAGCTACAGGGTAAACGATTTAAGACTAATAAAAGAAAATATTTTTTCACTCAACGTGTAATCAAACTCTGGAATTTGTTACCGGAGGATGTAGTAAAGACTGTCAGTGTAGCTGGGTTTAAAAAAGGTTTGGACAAGTTCCTGGAGGAAATGTCCATAAACCATTATTAAGAAGGGACTCAGGATATCAATGCTTGACCTAGTACAAGCATTGCAGAACCTGTGTCTTTTGGGGAAACTACTAGGTACGTATGACCTAGATTGGCCACTGCTGGAAACAGGATACTGGGCTTGATGGACCTTGGTCTGACCCAGTATGGCATATCTTATGTTCTTATGTTCTTATCAATGACCAACCCTTATGGTAAAATATATCTGTAGAAACAATGTACAGAAAAATCGCAGATCCAAAACTTAGCTTCAGAAATCTTTCAACCTGCTGCGATTAATCCGATGCCCCGACACCCCAGTCAAGCACTCATCGAGTGTTTCACGGTAAGTTTCATCAGGGGACAATTACCTACAGGACTACAAAGAAACAAAACATCATTAAAAACTAATCCTTCTCTTAGAACAAACCAATCAACAAAAATCCATATACATAATGTTTCTCAATAACACTCACCAAGAGCCCATTGCTCAACAAAACCCACGTCGGCTTAACTTCAACATGGCCGGACAGTCTTCAAAAACGCCACGCATGCAAACTAACCAGCTGTCCTTTTAAAGCCCCACTAAAAATGACGTCAGGAATTACCCAAGAAAAGACCCCATCCCCCACACTATAAAACCATCACTGCATGTGCAGACACAACACAAACATACTTAACCGCTCAGAAAACATCTATCCTATCATCCACAGACACAGTCAAGAACACCCCCCCCCCCTCAATCGATTTGCATGTTCAATCCTTCCGGGACCACCATTCGTACACGGAAAATCCATCTTTGTTCACAGAGCAACAGGACCTGCTCCCTTGTCCTGCCCTCTCTACCAACCAGCACCTTGTCTAGACAAAAATATCTCAAATCTGAAAAAGCATGACCAAAGTCTAGACAGTGTTGTACTATCGGTGCCTCTTTCACCCGACAGTGGATCCTACTCTTGTGCTCCAGTATACGTTTTTGGAACTCCCGAATAGTCTTCCCTATGTACAACAGCTCACACGGACACTGTATGCCATAAACTACAAACTTCGAATCACAAGAAGTCTGCTTTCTCAATTTGAAATTCCTTCTGTGGTAGGTGAATTGAGTAATATCCCATGTAACCGCACAAATAAGACAGTCCCCACATTTACAATGCCCCCCTAGCTCCCCAGTTACTTGCAGTAAAGGGCGCAACACAGAGGGACTCAGACATTCTTGTAGATTCCGATGTCTCTGCCACACACACCTGACCCTCTTGTTCTCTAAACCTGGAACAAATTTCCATGTTTCTTAAAAATCCGCTGTATGCGCGAACTCAATGGAGAGTATTTCGTGATCAAATTAACATACTCTGTATCTTCCTCACTACCAGAACTAGCATTTAAACACATATTCAAAAGTAATGCTCTATTATTATACAATGCACTTTTGTAAGCTTGTTTCACAACACCCATGGGGTAGCCCCCTCTCTATGAAATTGGCAATCAGCTTTAAAAGATTTGATGTCCCATCCGGAGTTAGTAATTCGACGGGCTGACAAAGGAGGTGCGATTGTGTTGTGGGCTCGAACTGCATATCTACAGGAAGCACATCGTCAATTGATGGATGAAAATGTATATGAACAGTTGTTGATTGATCCTACAAATGAGTTACAAGTTCAGATTAAAGATATTACCACAGCAGCTTTGCATGTTAAAATCATTTCAAAGAAAGAGTGGCATTTTTTGAATGTTCAATCTCCAGTGGTAACGAAATTTTACTTATTACCAAAGATTCATAAAGATATTTGTCACCCACCGGGTAGACCTATAGGGGTATGTTTACTAAACATTCTTAACGTGCGCGCCGCGTTAGTCTGCAGGATGCCATAAAAGGAGTGGGCGGTCCGGTCAAAAATAGCAAAACGGGATTAGCGCGCGCTGCGCTGCGCGCTCTTGTGCACCGCGCACATTAGCACACGTGTAACTTGCGCAGGAAGCATAAGCAGGCACGCTGATGTGCAAACAGAGGAACAGGGCTGCAGTACAATGGTAAAGACACTGACAGATGGTGCAGGAGTCATGGGTTCAATCCCCCACTGTGCCCAATGAATAAGGCTGGCTGAGGCACTACCATTTATGTGTAATATTGCATTATGAGGCTTTATAATTTTATTTTAATTACTGCTGCTAGCAAACACACTCTCAAAGCGCTGTAACATAAGGTGCTGCATAAGGCACCCCATAAGATACCCCAGAGGGCACATTTTAAAGTGCACTGTCCGCCACGGCACCCTACAATGTTGCTTAAAGGGTGGCCTATAGGGCGCCATATAGGGTGCCCTATGAGGCACAGCAAGGTCATAGCACTGTTTATGATGGCAGCACTGTGCATTTAAACGCATGGAAATCTTAAGTAGGTGCGCTGACATGCAAAGAGGAACAGCAGTGTAGCACAATGGTTAAGGCACTAACTGATGATACAGGAGTCATGAGTTCAATCCCCAGTGTGCTTAATACGTAAGGCTGGCTGAGGCATCAGCTTTGACAAGTAAGTATTGTTTTCTGCGGCACTTTATTTGTATTTTATTAATTGCTGCCAGCAAACACACCCTCATGTGCCGTAACCTAAGGTGCCGCATAAGGCACCCTATAAGGCACTCCATAGGGCACATTATAAAGTGCACTATCCGCCATGGCACCCTATAGGGCACCCTATCAGTCGCTCCATAGGATACTGTATAGTGCACCTTATATGGACGGTAACCATAAGGTGCCCTATAGGGCGCCCTCTGAGGCACCTTATGGGTACAGTACACTGAGGGTGTTTTTGCTGGCAGCACTAATGTACATTAAAAATAGATAATGCTTTGGACAGCCCTATCAAATAACCCCACTGTGGGTTTGAACTCCTGACCTCTGGCTCCACTGGCAGTGAAGTAACCAGTGGGCTACAGCTCTATAGCTGCTAGCAAACCCCTGGCTGGCTGCAGAAGGACTGCAAGTCACCACACAAACAGTCTGCTGTGGTCACCAGGATAGGGTTAATCCACCCATACCCATGATGCACTGCACATGCAAAACAGCAGTCTACAGATGATCACAAGATGGGGTATGCACCCCCACAGCACCTCGGCCTGGTAGGGGGAACTGACCATGTGTGGTACTGGCACAGAGTAGCTACACACCGTCACATTGTGCAGGTACTGCACTCATCCTGAGGGTGAGGTGGGGCGCCCAGCACCAGGTCCACAGCAGAGAGAGGCCATGCTGCAGGTCCCCAGCAGTGCTAATGTGTGAGATAGGTAGTTTCTGCAGACACACCTTGGATATATCTGTATGTCTCAGCCAGGTGTAGCCCCTATGGACCCCTAGGAGGATTATGTACCCCCACCCTCCTCCTCCTCCTCCTCCAGGGTTGAGGGTGGTAAACAGGGTCTCCCACCAACAGATCCACATTCTACCTCCCTGCAATGGTGGCAGTAGAGGGAACCATCAACCCCAGTCCTGCCGGGGAACAGACACCCTACAGGGCAGTCAATGCAGCTCTGTACACATCCATAACGCAATAGCAGACAGACATTAGGCCTGGATATGCTAAGCTGCACCCCACACTATCTGATATTCTCCTGCAGCAAGCCTTCAGCCGCTGCACCCTGCATACCAGCTGCAGACAGTCTGCTAGCTAGTCCATAGTGCATGTTGTCACCAGCTCTCCTTAAACCCCCGTGTATAAGTGGGTAGAGGTTAAGTGAGTGGTTCTTCCCCACTGAAGCAGGTACTTTACAAATCCTGAAGCTGGGCTTTTTGGGAAATGTAGTCCCTTCGCCGAATCAATGAGGAGCAGTTGTGGAAAAGTGGTTTAAGCAACCAAAGGATTTTATTTCCCCTCCCGGGGTGGATTTCACCATGAACAAAGTAACACAAACCAGGTATTTACTGGCATAAGGACAAATCAAAGGTTCTTTAACAGAAAAGGCTTACTTCAGCAATAAACAGGTTGATATCTAGCATTCCCACCTAACAATGCTGTTTCTTCACAGCTCTCTGCTTCCCAATGCTAGTAGTGCTGTACTTTCTCTTTCAAAACATGCCTTCAGCGTAATGAGATTATTTCATTAGCAAGGGATATCGTACAGTCCATGATATCTTCATCAATATTCACACACTCAGGTTCAAAGTCCATTAACTCTTCCTGGCTAGAAGGAAATGTTTGTAACGGCAATCCTGATGCCACGCCCTTTCTAACTGCTTCAGGTTTCACCTGATATTCCTGAGTTAAATACTGGCTTTCACAAACGTTATCAGCACAGGTATTCTCTTCCCAGCTCCAACCCTCTGGGTAAATACAGTCACTGTAACTATTTTTATACCAGCCTTTTGGCTTACCTTTTAGCCTAGCTGGTGGAGGTTTTCTTTGTGGCTTTGGACTGGCTGTAGGTTCCCAACCTAAGCCTTGCACAGAAGATTTCACTTGCCTTCCTGGCTTCCTTTCACTTCTGTGTTCCCCTGGATACTACAGGTAATCCACTCTGCCCTTATTATATCCTTCCCTTGGGGTTTCTTTTCTTTTCCTGAAGAAAGACTCTGTCTCACCCTTCCACAGAGACTCTGGCTTTTTCCTGGCACTGCTGTCTTCACCGTAGCTCTCATTAGCTTCCTAATCCAGCACACATGCCTCATCCACTTCTGCTTCTTCTCCTTCCTCCCCTTCCTCTTCTCCATAAGCTCAACTGAACTCTCTTTATCAGAGTGAATTCTAGAGCAGTGCTCAACTCCACCCCCTAGCAGGTGTCCTGCATTAGCTCGTGACTCATTCCCTGAATGGTAGCACGGGCGTTTCTCTTGCCTCTGTGTTTGGTTTCTAAGGTAACCAGGAGCCATGTGCTTTTGTTTACAACTCAGCCCTACTCCTGTTCCTGGCTTTTTAGCCTCATCTAACGGGCTGGAAGGACCCACTATGTCACAATGTTCCTGGTAGAAATGCGTGCACCCAGAACTGGGATGTCAGCATACACAACAAGCAGATAAGTCAGTGACTGGGCCCCAAAAGAAAACCCATAAATATCACATGAGAGAAATACTATATAGCAATATGGGGGAGCCTAGCCATGCTGTGGTCACTGTACAGTCAGGGTAAGAGTGATCTCCCAGCAGGACATGCTGTGGCCACCCTGTCTGTGCAGGTGGTGGCCGGGCACTACAATGTCCCAGCCAGTGCCCTATGCCCTGTGCAGATGCATCCTGGCCAGGCCACCCTGTCCGGGCTATACCCATGGCACCTTGCTCCTCATTATGCACATTGGCAGGCCAAAACTGGCAACAGTGCTAGCAGTGTGGGCTGTGGAGGGTGTTTGCAGCCACCACACACTGGATAGACAGACACACACTCCCACACCTATTCCAGCATTGTGCTATTATAGAGGAGTTTAGCAGCCCTGGCCACCACACCAGTCCTGGGCACACTGCAGGCATGGATATGGTACGCAATACTGTTGGGGGTCACTCCCCAGGGTGGTAAACACTGTCAGAGACCAGACCTGAAGCACACTCCACAGACATCAGAAAGGTTGCTATGATGGAGCTCAATCAGCAAACTGTGCTTAACGTAGGAATTGGTATCTGCCAGTAATCATAGCAAACGTTTGATAGCTGTGTACCGTATTCCCAGGTGTAGGGTGGCATTGCTAAGGTATGCAAGTGCTAGTATTGGGAGATGCACGCAGGGCTCAATGTCCTGCCTCTCCAGGAGGCATTGGCTAATGGAGCCTGTGGGTGTGGGTGTGTCTGCCCCTGTTGGCTGCTGCTTTACGGCAGAGGTTCCCAACTCCAGTCCTGGTGTGCCAAACACTGTTTGGGTTTTCATGCTGTCCCTCATGAATATGCATGAGATACATCTGCATACCATGGGGGTGGTGCATAGATATGCAGCACAGGCATCTTTATTAGAGGCAGCATGGAATCTGAATGGTGTTTGGCCCTCCAGGACTGCATTTGGGAGACTCTGCTCTAGGTAATGCGCCTGTTTATGGTGTCTTTGCTCTGTAGGGTAAAATGTAGGTGTTTTGGGCATGTTTACGTCATCTGCAATAAACGTTCTGTCTGTATTAGCACGTTGTAGTAGTGGGTAAAATATGGGGACTGGGTTGGCAGGCACCATAGCTGGGACTTGAACCTCTGACCTTCTGCCTCCAAACACACTGGTTGTGTGCACTGCACCACCGTGTTGCCACAGAGACAGTGCATTCCCTGGTGATACCATGACTGTTTGTCCAGCAGGGCCTGTCTGTTGCAGTGCATGGCACCCACCTACACAGGGCTAGGCCATGGTCTGCTCTGGGCAGCTGCCACTGCCCCCCTCCACCTTCAGTACCCCTGTGCCACCATGCTGACATGCCCTTGTGCTGGTGGTGTGCAGTCTCAAGCCATCCAGTGTGCAGGTAGGCAGCTGCCTATGGTGCGTGTTGTGGGGTAGTGGTGCCTGCATAAGCGTCCACGCTTCCCCCAACACCGCCTGCCAGTGTCCTGCGCCCTTGGAGGTACCTGCTGGGTACTATCCCCTGTGACACTGTGATAAACACTCTCGTGCCCATGTTGGGCCCTCATCAGTTGCTGTCTGGCTGCTGTTCAGTTTCAGCATTCCTAAGTGCCACCTAGGCATCTGCCTAGTCCGCACTGTGCCCCAGCTGCACCACAGCATGTGCCGCCTGCAGCCCTCTGTATCCCCTTTCCCAGCATCTGTCCAGTTTCCCATTCCGATATGCCCGCCCTGCTGTTGTGGAACATGTGCATGCCATAGGTAACCTGTCCAATGGAGAGGGAAACCCTGATCAGTGCTATTTCACTGTGGGATCATTCACCTTGTATGGGGACGGAGCGTAGACCCTTCTAAAATTTATATTTATTTTTTGGGGCTTTCTTGGGAGTGTTTTTTGATGTTTCCCAATACTATCGCTATTTCCCAGCTTGATTATGATTTTTTTAAATTTTGTTGGGGTCATTTTCAATGTTTATTTGCACTTTTGTTCCGTGCACATGTATCACACTTATCACTTTTTTGTAGGTTTCCCTGGTTTTGCTGTACATTGCTGACAGAAATGGTTTCTTTTCCCTTTAAATCAGCTCTAACGCGAGGTTTTCACTTGCGTTATTTTTGGCCTCGAATTTCACATCGTTAGTGTGCGGGGAGCCTCTTCCCTCCCACTCTCCACCCATTGACCCCTTCTCTCCGCCCCTGGGGAGCCTTCCTCCGCCCTCCGGGAGCCTTTCCACGCTTTCAGCGCTCGTGAGCGTGCACTAAAGCACATTTTTGCCCCATAAAGCGTCATTAGCGCACGCTAAGGTACCTTAGCGTGTGCTAATTGCACAGCGCGCACGTTAAGAAGGTTTAGTAAACATACCCCATAGTGTCTTATAAAATGAGGTAATGCCTGAAAGTAGGTGTGGTGCGCTTAGGAGTGTACTTGCTGAATAGCTACGCTCAGGAGAGAAGAATGTTGGGCGCAGCATTGACAGAGTCACGATTTATGCGTATACTGTACTTCAGAACAGGCAAAAATGTCAATGTCCACAATCTATACTATAAAGCCCTAATCACCTTTGCCTCTTGGGATTTACAATCATGGCAGGCACTGATACTTCTATATTAACTGGTAAGCATTGTAAACCACTCTGATACTCTGGTCATAGGGCGGCATAGAAAGTTTTACATAAACATAGACATGGAGGAGCTTTTTTTTCTTACATCCAAGTTTACAAGATTTATTTATTTATTTATTTATTTAGCATACATTTGTATACCGCTACTTCCAGCGATCAGGAGCGGTTTGATTATATGACGGAGGTTGTCAGATCAAGGACAAATTTCAAAAAATGTACAAAGTGATTTAGCGGATTATATGACGGAGGCTGTCAGATCAAGGACAAATTTCAACAAATGTACAAAGTGATTTAGATGGTTATATGACGGAGACTGTCAGATCAAGGACAAAGCATTTTCACAAATGTACAAAGTGATTTACAGGATATGCACGATATGTACAAAGTGAATTACAGGATATGCACGACACACAGTTAGTGGAGGGAAAGGGAGGAGGTTTTTACATATATACATTTTACACGTAAATACATTTTTGTTTCTGCAGATAGTAGTAGTTGGTACATTACTGCTCAGATCATGTTGTAGGATTGTTGGAATAGGTATGTCTTTAGTTTTTTCCTGAATTCCATCAGGTCGTTGTTAGAGCGCAGCTCTGGTGGGAGTTTGTTCCAGAGTGTGGGTGCAGTGTAGGAGTATGCTGTTGCTTGTAGCGGTTTTGACAGATCTGATACTTATTGGTACATATAGGGTGTTTAGGTTATTTGTTCTTCTGTTTCTGTTAGGAGGTTGCTTGTCGATTAGGTTAGTGAGGAAAGTTGGTGCCATGTTGTGGATGAGTTTGAAAGTGGTTATTAGGGTTTTGTATTTTATGCAAGCTATGATGGGGAGCCAGTGTAGCTCGATTAGCACCGGTGTGATGTGTTCAGCAAAGCCTGTTTTCATGATGACTCTGGCTGCGATGTTCTGTGCCATTTGGAGTATGTTTAGGGTTTTCTTCAGAAGGCCCTGTAGAATTGCGTTGCAGTAGTCGAAATGAGGTATGATGAGGGCTTGTGCTACTGTCCTGAAGTCGTTAGCTTCAATGATGCTCCTTAGTGGCTGCAGAACTCTGAGCTTGTGGAAAATGGCCCTGTTTACTATGCGGAGGTGTTTTACCATCTTTAGTTCACTATCAAGTGTTACCCCTAGGTATTTTATTTCATTCTTTGTGTGATAGGTATTCTTGCAGAGGGAGATTGTTGTAGGCGGGTTGAACTCCGGTTTTCTTGAGATGAACATGACTTCAGTTTTTTTATGGTTTATGGCCATATTGTTTCGTTGAAGCCATGACTGCATCTCCCTTATGCATTCTTCAAGTTGGGTGTAGTTTGGGTTGTTTGTGTCAAGTTGAGTATACAGCATAATATCATCAGCGTATATGTGGTAGTTGATTTTATGCTTTTTGAATATTTCGCAGACCTCTGTGGGGCCAAACTGCAATTTCAAAGCTGTAGAAGATGCAGCAGAGGGATTGTAAGCTGATTTATAGCTTGAATCCTATTCCATGCTTTTAAAGCATTTTTCACTATCAATTTCTGTTTTATTAATTTTGTGCTAGATTGTGGCACCTTTTTTTAGTACTAGATATCTAGATAGAGTTTCCTACTCAAGATCTTTCAGGATTGTCTTGCTTAAAGCGTAGCACCTACTGTAAGGAGTTCAAATGGCTAAGGAAATTTTGTCTGTCCGTATGCATGTTTGTTTGAGCATGCATAAACATGTGCAAACAAATGTGCAAATGCTAGCCCCTCCCCAAACAAGAAGGAAGAAGAGTCCACGGGACTCACAGTCCTGCCAGAATAACTAGCAGAACTGTGGCCAGGAGTCCCCAGGTAGCATCGGCGAGAGGAGCTGGGGCTGTGGTCTGCAGAGGCCAGCAATAGGCCCCAGGTCTGGCTAGCATCAGAGGAAGGCTTCAAGAGAAGGGGCAGGTGCAAGGGGTGAAGCTTAGGGGGGAAGGGTGGAACATAAGGGATAGGCCAGGGATAGAGGAGAAAAGATGGTGCGTGTATTAAGGGAGAAGGGAAAGAAGCGAGTGAAAGCCCTGAGAGAGTGCATGGGTGGGTGACGAGAGGGCAGTGAAGTATAAGAAGGGGAAATAGTGTAAGGTGGTAAGAGGAACAAGGAATGGATGCAGGAGGACAAGGAAAATACACACACATATGTAGCCACTCCCCTGACATACCCATCCACCAACCACCTCCACACAGAGGTGCACACAGCCATCTTCCCACACACATGCACATAGTTCCCTGCCACATGCATGCAGCCCCTGACACTCCCCGTGACACACACACACAAATACATACATATACTTGCACCCCCGACACACACAAGCACCCATGCAAGCACCCCCTGATACACCTACTTCCTATGATACACACAACATCTGAACTGTGAGAATGTGTGTTTGTTGAATATCTCTAGCTATTGTAAGCCACATTAACTTTCAAAGTAACCTGATAGCATCATAACGTATTAGATACTATCTTAGCAATACAATATTGCCAGTTGAAAGTCAATTTAAACTGCCAGCTTTGCACTTCTTACAGTGTTCACATTACTGCAATACTGCATTCTCTCTGTAAAGTTAGTCACTATCTTGCATGTAAACTGTACCTGCTCTATTGTGCGCTCTCATATAATCACTCCTCTACAGTGTCTCACACACAATCCAAACCCTCAGAATGGCCCTCCAGGTCGCTGTCATTCTTAGCCTCTACCTCCTCACCCACTGGCTTGGAACCTCCCAATCTCTCTACACACCACATGGCAGGATTCCAATCCTGAATAGCCATGGCAAAAGATGGAATAGTCCCCCTTACTTCAACACAGGAAGTAACACCTACCCACGCCACTCCCACCTGATACATGTAGCATTCCAGCTATCCAATACACCCAACCAGGAAAAACCTTGTAGATGCCGACCCCTAAAATGTGCCATCATTAACGCACGTTCCATCCGCAAAAAATGGCCTGTTGTCCTTGACACAATCTCCTTCTATGACCTTGAGATCCTCATGATCACAGAAACATGGCTATCACCAGAAGACAACGTCCTCCTCAATCAACTACTTCCCCCCAATTTTTCCATACACACGAAACATAGGGAAAACAAAAAAGGAGGAGGGGTGCTCATAATCTCCAAATCAGACCTCAACTTCCAGACTGTGGACTCTTCTAGCACAAACAGCCTGGACACTCTCTCTGTTGCTAACCAACAATTCTCCCTCACCCTCTTATATAGAACACCATCTACTTCTCCAATTGACCTCCCAACCATCATTGACCTTGCAGCTAACACCCGCACTCCCAACAAACCAAATTGGATAATGGGTGATTTCAATCTCCCATCGCTACACCAAAACCACGCAAATGCGTTCCTTGATGCAATGGAAGACCTGGGTCTCAAACAAATCATAAATGAACCCACACATACAAAAGGGAACATTTTGGACTTGGTTTTTGTGCCACATCCAGTCAAGGACAAAAGCCACAATCTGCCAACATCAGTCGTGGATGTACCCTGGTCCGACCACAAATTGATCATTATCCAGATTCCCAGCAACAATGACCAGCTGAACAGAAGCCAACCCACGAACATCACCTCTCGAACTTCCACTAGATGCTTCCGCCCCTTCGATAGGGAACTCATCCTTTCGGAAACCCCATCACTCATCAACAAAACAACACCTGACCTTGATGAACTAATCTCTCACTGGAATTCCAGCCTGCTTGCCATCTCACAACACCCAAACCCTAAAAATACAGCAAGAGCGAAAAGAAAATCCGCCCCATGGTTCTCTCCTGATCTACGCGCTTCCCTCATGCAATTACGTAGACTCGAACGCCGATGGCGCCGATCACGCTCACCGGAAGATCAGACCGCATACCTAACCCACCTTGCAATACATCGAGGAACAATCTCTATCAGAATGAGACAATATCACACTGACACCCTAAAGAGGTCATTGAATAAACCTCGTGACCTCTTCAATTTGGTCAAATCCCTCTCAAAGGAACCATCACCCGAGCAACACATCAACATACATCCACAAGAATTCGCTGATTATCTGCAATCCAAGATTGTACAAACTAACAAGGTCACAGCAGTCCAATATCAAGAACCGGCGGACCTCTCTCCACTTAACTTTTTTTCCACACCATCCAATAAATGTATTGAGAACACCATAGCATCACTCAACACCTCCACTGCACAGACCGACCCATGTCCAGCTTTTTGGATCAAGGAACTACGTGATGTGCTCAGTCCTGTCATCGCAAATATAATGAAACTCTCCTTTTCAACAGGTTATTTTCCCACTTCACTCAAGCAGACGTCCATTAGACCATTACTGAAAAACCCCAAACTGGACCCCCAAAGGGTAGACTCCTATCGACCAATAGCTAGCATCCCCATCTTAGCCAAAATAATTGAGAAGGAAGCACAACGGCAAATTCAAGATCACATAGACTCTGTTGCTCCCTTAGATAACTGCCAACATGGGTTCAGAGAACATCACGGGGTTGAAACACTACTCACTGATCTAATCAACAATATCATCACAGGAATCGACAACATCCATCAAGGTTTTGTCCTCATTTTCCTAGACATCGCCGCGGCTTTTGACTCCGTGAGTCACGAAATCCTCCTGGGAAGACTAAAAGAAAAGGGTGTCTGCAACAAGGCACTAAAATGGTGCAAGTCTTATCTGGACGATAGATGGCAATATGTGAAGTCTGGATCAGAAGAGTCTAGCCACTTCCATCAAAAACAAGGGGTACCTCAAGGATCCTCATTATCCTCCTTACTCTTCAATATCTACATGCAGCCCATATGCAATATCATAAGATCATTCAACGTAAACTGCATGATATATGCAGATGACATTCTTTTATACATGCCTTTCTCCACAACCCACATGGACCTGACCCCACTCACAGATTGTTTCAATGCAGTTTCAACATGGCTCCAGACACAGAACCTACGTATCCAGCATAAAAAAACAGAGGTCCTTTTCATCTCCAGAGACTCCAACTTTACGCCCCCATCCCACGTCAGTGTCAAGGAAGCTGATTTGCAAACTAAAGATGCAATAAAATATTTGGGAGTTACCCTGGACCAACATCTAGACATGAGACGCCACATAAGCAGCGTAGTCAAAGCCATCTACTTCAAAATCCGTTCCCTCAAACACCTACGCTCCCTGCTGGACCCAGACGATTTCCGTACCATATATCAAGCGCTGATCCTGCCGCATTTTGACTTTGCAAATGCCATCCTACAAGGTCTCCCCCAATCCACACTAACCCCCTTACAGTTGGCCATGAATGCCGCAGCTAGGGTCCTCTACGGTGCATCCAGAAACGACCACGTGACTCCCATTCTCAAACAGCTGCACTGGCTACCAATTCACGGGAGAATCACCTTCAAATCCCTTGTATTAGCATTTAAGGCAATCAAAGGCACCTCATCCCTCTCACTCACGAATCTAATCCACATGGTCCCCCCCAATAGAGCAAGGAGAACATCAGCTGTAAACTTGCTAGCAATACCAAAGGCTTCAACAAAGTCCAACACGAACACCACAAACAGGGCATTCAGTTTTTATGTACCAAAATGCTGGAACACCCTACCCCCCGACATTAGAGCCATTACCAATCTATATCAGTTCAGAAAGGCTCTCAAAACATACCTTTTCCGCCAATATTTCCCAGACAGCAACTGAACCAGATATCCCCTACAAGAAATGACCCAATCTAGAAATGCCCTCACACTGCAGTGTAGATAGATTATGTATATAGTTAACCCAGTTATCCAAGTTTGTACTCCTGTTCAATGTAAAACCTGACAGTTTGTCGTAATGGTCGTTTTGTTATGATGTAAACCGCGCTGATTCTAAATAGCGCGGTATATAAGAAACTGTAATAAATAAATAAATAAATACATATGAACCCCCCCTCCCCCCAATATGCCTGATTCTGCAAATGTGGGAAACACGCCATAGTATAACACTGGACGTGTACACTTTTCAACCTGTTATATTATAGTCAACAAGCAGAAAGTTCTTTCCAGATTTCCTTATTTTTCTTTAAGGTAAGTTATCTTTGCACATTTGTCTAGGCCAAAAGTCATCCTGAAGTCATATGAGAAATTCTTTACTACTCAGAGTTGTTCCATCAAATGATCACAGAACTGCTTCAGATAATCTATAAATAATAGATGTGATCTTATCAGGGGGTTGTCAACACTTCTAGGTGAAGCTAAAGCATAGCCTAATAAGTTAATAAAAGTATTCAGTAGATTTAATGCCAGACCAAACAAGAGTGGTGCAAGAAATCTCCCTGAAATATTTTTCACTGAATCTTGATGCTAGGAAAAATAAGAGGCCCTTTAACTAAAGCCCATAGGGATCTTGCATTTTCCGCGCGGACGTGCAAAGCCTCCATGGTAACTGTCAGAGGACATGCCCAGCATATTTTCAGCTATCACTGTGCAGACAGATACCCTAACATGCGGCACTATTAACACGGGTGCATCCATCATCATATTGTTATGTGCATCCACACTAATCGCCACATTGAATGCTTATAGTAAGTGCCCCCACACTAACTGCAAGGTGCTCTCCACGCCTACCCTCTGCCCCATCCCATCCATTCCCTACCCTATAGCACGCGAGGCAATTAGCATGAGAATTAGCACAAGGTCACTGTCATGCCCGCGTGTTAACAGTTTCCCCTATCAGTTACTGCATGCTAAAACACGCATGAACCGGTTAGAGGTCTTTAGTAAAGTGTCTCCTAGATACCCTCCTTCATAATTCAGGTAGAACGTAGTCTGCTGCATTTTCATAGTGAGCATAAGGTGCTGAGTCATTCCAGTATTCACTCTCTACATTTCGAAGCAATTTATTACCCAAGAATGTGGGATGCTATCAAAAGCTTTCCTATATCAGTCTATACTATACTGTTGTTCCTATTTTTCTAATCGTAATAATTTTATTCAGCATCAATCAGTCTTTAGTTCATTATGCTCCTCTTTTCTTGCCCTTCTTGTCTATCATTAGCATGTTATCAAAATATATGTGGTTATATAGTCTATCTGCCTCATTGTAGTGAACAATTTGTCAACGGAAGGTATATAAGTTACTGGACAGCAGTTTGAGAATATTAGTTGGTCTCCCTTTGAGAAGAGAAACATTTTTCCTGTTATTAACCATTGCAATATTAATTTTGTCTGTTTGAATTACAATATTTTGCAGTTTGTCAAATGTTGGTAGAGAACAAAGGACGTGGCTTGATTAAGATGGATGCTTGAGGGTGGATGCATTTGTTCCGAAATGCTGAAAAGAAAAGAGAAGGCTAGGGCTTACCCAGCCGAGTCTCAGCCTTTGGTGCCAGGTCCTATGGACCATTTCATTGTTATTCCTGATGTGGTCAAAAAGTAGATTAGGTCAGGAATGCTCGCTGGAGGTTCGGAGGGCTCCCAGTGTACTGAGGGTCTTGATGCCACCCTGTCTCCGGAATTGGAATGGCGTCCACCACAACCCTCTGGAGAGCTTGCTTCCACTTTGCTGCCTCAGGTCCCTCATTCATTGGAAGTCGGTGATTTGGAGAGCTCAGTGCCGGGTTTGGCAGCATTTCGCTGTGAGGCGCCTTTTTCTGAAGATCTTAGCTATCCTGTAGGGGAGTTGGTGTCGGCAATTCCCCAGGCCAGTGGCCCTGGCATGGGAAATGCTTAACGAGAAAAACTTACTGCTTCTTCACCCATTGCCTTGCAGCTTGAGTGTCCTCTGAAGATCACGCTTGATAATATCTGGGATGCTATTGTTCACCTCTCTGCAGCAGCTTCAAAATAGACGGCAGCATTGTCAGCCAAGGTTGAGCAGAATACAGTCAGCTTGGAGTCTTTTAAGTTGGTAACTAATGATTTACAAACTTAAAGTAAATGAACATGTGCAGTGATTGTTGTCAATGTCTGATTTAACTGAGGCTCTCACTAAAGACAATATAGCTTTAAGAGCAAAAATAGAACTTCTGGAGAACTCTGCCCATGCTTTGAATTTAAGGGTCTTATTTCCAAGAATTGCCCTGTTGTCTGTAACAGATTTGTTTAAGTAGTATTTAACTGAGACTATTTTGGTGCCACAAGAATTGGTCCCTCCTACTGACCACAAGGAAAGAGAGAGCCAGGTTCTTCTGCTGTGGACAATAATATGGAAGTGCTTAATGTTTCTGATTTACTATACCAAAGAGCGCGGT
The DNA here is from genome assembly GCA_033557465.1 of Ichthyophis bannanicus. Lineage (NCBI taxonomy): Eukaryota > Metazoa > Chordata > Amphibia > Gymnophiona > Ichthyophiidae > Ichthyophis > Ichthyophis bannanicus. The sequence goes on along the minus strand of CM066036.1, from coordinate 669,601,798 downwards.
ATATAAGAACTGTAAATAAATAAATAAATAAAATAAATCTTCGTCTACCTCTGATTCTGTGCAGCAGGTTGCTACTCTTTTAGTGACCTGCACCCTATTCTCTGATAGAGATCAGATTTTGAAGCTCTATTATAAAAAAAGATCGATGCTTTTTCGTGGGGTTAAAGTTTCTTTGGAAGAGGAGGAGGCAATTTTTGCTTCTTCAACCAGGTGTGGTGCAGTTGGGAGCATCTTTTTTTTTACGTTTTCCTTGTAAATGTTTAGTTGTTTATAATTTGCAAAGGTATATGTTTTTCAACCTAATGATTTACTTGTGTTTATTAATGCTAGGGTTTCAGCTGTTCCATCTGTGCCTGATTTGGGAGGAGCTGTGTAACCATTCAAGTTGGTATTTTGTTCCCCCTCAGGGCCCTCTGCATCAATCTATTTCATGATTATGTATTTCTTTAATGTGATAGAGTTATTTTTCCCCATCATTGTTTTCTGCCTCTTTTATAGTAGACCTCTGGGGCTCCATAAGTAGTTTTCTATTATACTTTTTTTTTTAATAATATGACTGTTTTTCCCTTTTCTGTACAAGCTTGTCTTGGTTATATATTGTAAAATTGCATAAATAAAAAAAAATGTTGGTATAGGGATCTTAAATGTTGGAACCAAAAGTTGGACATTCTATCAATATAAAGTCAGCAGGTTAAAAGAACCTGCAGACTTTGCATCTAGATGTAGCTTTTGAAAGTTGTTCCGTAGGAACTTAATACTGTTTAATAAAAGCCACAGTAAAATGGGTGCATATATAAAAAGTATGTTAAAGTATGTTTTAATGAACTTCAATACATAGGGGCCTTAATCCATTTTTACACTGCAGAGGTGAGTTACCATTATGAACCTTGACATAAGGAGTCTGTGTACTGCCCAACATTGAATTCAGCTTGGTATTCTATCAGTCTTTAATGCCCCCTAGATGGAATGCTTTGGAGCCTCCAGTCTGTGGCAGTTCCACTACTCTCATAAAAATTTGGTCTTATAGCTCACATCCTGGAAGAGACAAGTGCCATCAGCCCTCCCCCCCCCCCCCCCCCCAATATACACACACATACAGGGAGAGGTGTGATTCATTGCCACACATCTCCCTGTATAAGAGGCACAGACCATCAGATCTCCCTTGGAAGTTGTAAAGGATTTTGTAGGCTATGACCCCCATGAACTCCCAGACCCCACTTACTACACTCAGAGGGTCTCCCAAAATCTTTACTACAAGAAAGAACTAGTATTCTTCACATCAACTATGGCACCAAATACAAAATGATGCTAAAGAAACTATGACATGAGTGTCAAAGCATATATTTAGCCATTTAGTCAAAGTCTCTATGGGACCATGTTTTATTGCAAAGTTTCAGGGAGGCTCTTTGAACATAGTAAGTAAATGTGGGAAGATCTGTGTGGGAGAGGGGATGCAAGGTACAAAAGCCTATGCAGTTTTCAGGGGAAAACAAAAAACATGCCTCTTCCAGGGAGACTTGATGGCCCCATGTCTCTTCTATCTTGCGAACTCCAAAAGGAGGTTCTCTTTGGCGCGATGCAAGTCCTACACCGAGCATTAGCAGTAAATTTGAGAGACTATCATACTCCACATACTCTGGTTTAGGAGTGAGGTTCATGACTGTCATGGTATGCGCACAACAAACTGATGCGGAGAAATTACCCAGGAGAACTTGTAGACCAAGGTTCAATAAATCCCTAGCAACTAGAAATATCACCGTGGCACCTGAAATTTTCAGGCTCTATTTCTTCTGACACTGCTACAGGTTTGAACAGGATCTTTCTTCTCCTCTACAATTAGTGGCTCTTACTGAATTTGAGCCATATGGTGTAGGAACTATCACACTGCTCTCTTCTGCACTTGGCAGATCTTATTCTAGGTAACAGATGCCCAGCAGATCATACGAAGTAGATCCACTTTCTTACAGCTCATTTCAAGGGACAAGCAACACCTGGCTAATAATGTTTTATGGACTTTTCCTCAAGGAACTAGTCCAAAGCATTTTTGAACCCCGCTATATATGTGACCTTGACCACATACTGTGGCTACAGATTCCACAGTTTAATTATCTCCTGCATGAAAAAATACTTTCTACAATTTCTTTCCAGTCTGTTGTTGTTAGTTTCATGGAGTGTTTTCATATTTTAGTGTTGTTTGAAAACTTAAGCAATTATTCCTTGTTTAACCTTTCCACACCATTTATGATTTTGTGAAATTCTGTCATAGCCCCTCTCAATTTTCTTCTATTCAAGCTAAATCTTTTATGAGATCAGATGACCAGAACAACATACAATACTCAGAGTGCAGTTGCACACAGAGACATGCACAGGGCGTAATGATATCCTCAGTTTTGTCTCCATTCTTTTCCAAATAATCCCTAATATTCTATTTGCTTTTGTGGCAGCCACAGAATACTAAACTCCAAGATCTTTTTCTTGGGTGATAATTCCTGAAATAGAGCTCAGTTGTTTATACCTATGATTGAGATTATTTTTTCCTATAGGCATCATATGAACATAAGAAATGCCATACTGGGTCAGACCAAGGTCCATCAAGGTTTCCAACAGTGGTCAATCCAGGTCACAAGTACCTGACAGGTTCCCAAAAAGGCACACAGGTTCCACAATGCTTGTCCTGGGGTAAGCAGTGGATATCCTGGGTCCTCTTTAATAATGATTTATGGACCTTTCCTACAGGAACTTGTCTAAACCTTTTTTAAACCCAGCTGCACTAACAGCTTTTACTACATTTTCTGGTAATGAATTCCAGAGTTTGATTACGTGTTGAGTGTACAAATATTTTCTCTTATTAGTCTTAAATGGGTTACATAATAGCTTCATTGCGTGTCCCTTAGTCTTTCTACTTTTTAATGGTATAAACAACTGATCTACGTTTACCCATTCAACTCCATTCATTAATTTATAGATCTCTAACATATCTGCCCTCAGCTCTCTCTTCCAAGTCGAAGAGCCCTAACATTTTAAGACTTTTCTCATAGGGGTATCCTTCCATCTCCTTTAAAATTTTGATGGCACTTCTCTGTACCTTTTCTAATTTTTCTATATCCTTTTTAAAAAGTGGAGACCAAAATTGCACACAGTATTCAAGATGTCACAACATGGAATGATACAGAGGCATTATAATATCCTTGGTTTTATTCTCCATTCCTTTCCTTAGCATTCTACAGATTTGCTTTCTTGACCGCCGCTGCACTCTTGGCAGAGAGTTTCAATGTATTATCCACTATGACGCCTAAATATTTTTCCTGGGTGGTGGTTCCTATTGTGGAATCTTGCATCGTGTAACCATAGTTCGGGTTGTAATTTTCTAGGTGCATAACTTTTCACTTGGCGGCATTAATTTCCATCTGCCATTTGGACATAGAAACATGATGACATAGAAAAAGACCACATGGCCTATCTAGTCTGCCCTTCCATATCTACTACAATAGTCCCCTTTTTACCTTTAGAGATGGTCTGCGTTTGTCCCATGCTTTTTTTAAATTCAGATACTGTCCTCGTGTCCACCACCTCTACTGGGAGACTATTCCATGCATCTACCACTCTTTCCATAAAGAAATATTTCTGCATATTTTCTAATTGTTTAGCTACTTTAAGATCGTCAGACACAATTATGGCAAGGTCCTGTTCTTCGTTTGTGGACAGAAGTACCTCACCCCCTACACTGTACAGATCCTTTGGATTTTTGCAGTCTAAATGCATGATCCTGCATTTTTTAGCATTAAATTTCAAGTGCCAAATTCTAGACCATTCTTCAAGCTTAGCTAGATACCTCCTCATGTTATTGACTCTTTCCTGTGTGTCCACTCTATTGCAGATTTTAGTCTTATCAGCAAACAAGCAAACCTTATCTGACAGTCCTTCCGCAATATCACTAAAAAAGATGTTAAACAGAATCGGACCAAGGATAGATCTCTGCGGCACACCACTGGTAACCTCCTTCTCCTCAAAGTGAGCTCCATTTACCTATATCCTTTGTTGCCTCCCACTCAACCAATTTCTACCTCAATCAGTAACTTTAGAGTCCATCCCTAGAATGTTCAGTTTGTTTATAAGTTGCCTGTGTGGAACGTTGTCAAAGGCTTTACTGAAATCTAAATGCACCACATCTAGAGCTCTCCCTCAGTCCAACTCCCTGGTCATTCAATCAAAGGAATCTATGAGATTTGTCTGACAATACCTGCCTCTGGTTAATTCATGCTGCCTCGGATCCTGTAATCCATTGTACTCCAGAAACTTCACTATTCTCTCTGCTTTCTATCCTTTAGCCAGTTCCTGATCCACAATAATACACTCCCTTCAATTCCATGACTTTTTAATTTAATCAAGAGTCTGTCATGAGGGACACTGTCAAAGGCTTTCTGAAAATCTGATCAACCGGCTCAACTTTGTCTACCTGTTTATTCACACCTTCAAAAAAATATAACAGATTAATAAGAAGACTTTCCTTGGCTAAATCCACGTTGGCTTTCTCCCATTTAACCATGACTGTCTACATATTCTGTAATTTTATTCTGTATAATATTTTCTACCATTTTACCCAATACTGATGTCAGGCTCACCAGTTGGTAGTTTCTTGGATGATTGATCCCTGGAATCCTTTTTAAAAATTGGCTTTACATTGGCCATTCAACAATCTTCAGGTACTACAGATGATTTTAATGATAGTTCACAGATTATTAATAGTAGGTCTGAAATCTCATATTTCAGTTCTTTCAATATCCTCAGATGTATACCATCTGGTCCAGGTGATTTGCTACTCTTCAATTTATCAAATACTTGTAATACATCTTCCCAGTTTCTGAATATGTCTTTCAATTCTTTTGATGGATCACCTTTAAATACCATTTCAGTCATGGGTAACTTTCCTATATCTTCTTCAGTAAAGACTGAAATAAAGAATTCATTCAGTCTCTCCGCTATGGCCTTGTCCTCCCTTAGCACCCCTTTTACCCCTCTATCATCCAATGGTCCGACTGACTCACTCATGGTTTTTTGCTATGAATATACTTGAAAAAATTTCATTAAGCATTTTTGCTTCCCCGGCAAGCTTTTTTTCAAATTCTCTCTTTGCCTTCCAAATCAATGCCTTACATCTAACTTGCCAGTGCTTATGTTGTTTCCCATTTTCGTCATTTGGCTCCTTTTTCCATTTCCTGAAAGATGCTTTTTTGGCAATAACAGCCTATCTGACCTCACCTTTAAACCATGTGGCAGTATTTTGGCCTTCCTTTCAGTTTTCTTAAAGCGTGGAATGCATCCTGTCTGGGCTTCCAAGACAGGATTTTTAAACAAAACCCATGCAAGATGCAAATCTTTAACCTTTGCATCTCTTTCTTTTAGTTTTTTCTTAACTATTTTCCTCATTTTATTATAGTCTCCCTTTTGAAAGTTAAAAGGTAATACTGTGGATTTCCTTGCCATTCTTCCTCCATTTATTAAATCAAATGTGATTATGCTATGATTACTATTGCAAGTAGCCCCTATACCCTTATCTCTTGCACCAGATCTTGTGTTCCACTAAGGACTAGGTCCAAAATAGCTTCCCCTCCTGTCAGTTCATGAACCAGCTGCTCCAAGAAGCAGCCATTTATTTCATCTAGAAACTTTATCTGCTTAGCAGGTCCTACAGTTACAATGACCCGTCAATACCAGGATAATTGAAATCATCCATTATTATTGTGTTGTAACTTCTGTTAGCTTCCCTGATTTATTTTAGCATTTCATCACCCATCTCTTCATTCTGGTCAGGCGGTTGGTAGTACACCCCACTGTTATTGCCTTCCCCTTTTTACATGGGATTTCTACCCATAGAGATACTTTTTTTTTTTTTGTATTTAACATTTTTATTGAAGCAAACTTTCCAAAACAAGACTATGTACAAAGTTCAGACATATAGATAGTTCTACATATGATTACTATCAGTAAAGAACAAAGTGGGCCAGATATTATCTTAAAGTGTGACTCATCTCACAAGCTAACATCAACTTCTAAATTATTGCTACACATAGGTGTATATTTACTAAACTGTGGTAACGTAGCAATAGCTACGTTAACGTGCATTAGGTAACGTTAACGCGCGTTAACGTAACCTAATGTGCGTTAGTGTTCCCGGCCACGGTAAACACATGGCACCACTACTCCTCTGACCACCCATCATTGTAATTATCCTGCCACCTCCGCCTCCACTGGGGGACACGTATTCCCATCGTCTGCCACCAACTGTCTTTCCAGTACTTTACATTGCTAACACCCTGTGCTGTGGTACAGTTGCCCCCGCCATGTCTGTCAACAGTACTGGCAGCCACATGGGATGCCCGTAGATATGCAGATCCAGCTGCTCCCAGCTCTCCCACCTTCACTCACCTGTTCATTGCCTTTCCTCAGTGCTCTATCTAGTGTTAGGGCTACATCTGTCTCTGTGCCTCACAGGTTATGCATGTCATCCTGAAACACCTTGCAGCCCTAGGCCACTGTAACCTTGTTAGGCCTCCTTAACTTATGGTTCCATAGCCCAGGGTACTTTCTACGGTGCCTTGTCCAGGGGTGCCTAATACAGCGCTTAGCCTAAGGAGCTCTATAGCGCACCTTACAAGGCGCCTTATGAGGCACCTTACAAGGCACCTTCTAAGGAACCTTACAAGGCACCTTCTAAGGCACCTTACAAGGCACCTTGTAATGTGCCTTATAAGGCGCCTTGTAACGTGCGTCAGCTGATATGGCTTGCTGTAACGATGTACCGCCCATGCCTTTATATGGGCATCTGTACCTTTACCGCGGAACCTAATGTGGGTGACATTACCACAGTTTAATAAACATACCCCATAGTATTCATTCCACACTACAGTAAAGACATGTGCCATATTTATTTATAATGCTATGCATAGTCGCAACTCTATTACAATGTTTACATATTGTACACTATTATTTATCCTAAAGTCCCCTTACATCTTTGCAGGGCTAATACCCCAACTTTCCCCCACTCCGGACCTTTATTCATTCAGTGTATGTAAGCCATACATACATTAATTCAGGATTTCTCCCCCCTTACATTAGTTCCACAGACCTTTTATGTGATTAACTCTGTACACCAGTTCTATACCGCTCCTCAGACATCCATTAATATCATTAGGCTTTACAACTATTTTAATGCTCCCCTCCTCTCCCTGGTCCCGCCTCCCAAATACCTTTTCTACCTTTCCTCCCCATGTACTATAGCTAACAATACAGTCTATAAACATTGATGTTACTGTGATATGCATTGTCATAGACTTTCCGCAATGTCTTTATTGGTTATCACCTACTAACAATCCAACTAAACTCCATACTCCCCATGTTCCCCATGGGCCCCCACCATCCCACCCTTTCTCGGTCTCTGTTTCCGAGTCACTACTTCTCATCCCCATTCCAGCCTATGGCAAGAGTCCCGTCGCTTCCTACATTATCCTTTTCCTCCCTCCCCCCCCCCCCCCCCACAACGCTCTCTCCCTTCATCTTTACTACATTCACGCTACCGTGAGCCCTACCCAAATAACTCCTATGGAAACCTAGGGAACCTTACCCCCATCATACTCAATTAGGATCCACCAGCCCACCACAATTATTAACCACTAAATTTATCAACTTTTACTCATGTACACTCAACATTATGGTCACATCTGGCTATATTAACCTTTATTCCTCCTTAGTTTCTTTCCATTGAACATATGGTTGCCATCTACATTGGACTACCCCAATTTTTTGATTCATTCGAGCATTCAATTCAGCCATTTGATAAACAAATTCCAATTGCTTCAACACTTGGCCCTGTTCGGATCCTCCAGTGTCCTTCCATTTATATGCTATTTCCATCCTGACCGCTATTGAAACCATCTTCAACAAGTAGCCCAACTCACTGCCAGTCATTCCCCATTCCCCAAATAACACTTGCTCTGGGCCTATCACCCCTTTCCACCCCACCATTTTTTGTACCACCAGTGTCATCCACTTCCATATTCCCTGTATCACAGGGCATTCCCACCATACATGCAAATATGTTCCTACCTTTCCACACCCTTTCCAACAGAGGGGCCTTTTTGTTTTATCGATATCTGCTACTCTCTTCGGTGTCATATACATACGGTATACCAATTTATAGCAATGCTCCTGTATAGAGGCAGAGCAGGTTGCAATCTTCACCTCTTCAAATACATTTGCCCACCTTTCCTCATCCGAATAGCCACCTAAGTCTTTTTCCCATGCTCTCTGAAAAGCCTCTTGTCCACTATCCCCACTCAACCCCTTATAGATCTGTGAGACAAGTCCTCGAGTTTCACTTTCTTTTGTTAACAATTTTTCAAAGGGGGAACCTGCTTCATCATTATTCACGCCTTGTAGGCTTTGCTGCACAAAGTGCGCTAGTTGTAAGTAGCCAAACCAATCAGTTTGTCCCAATGAGTATATCTCTTTTAATTGTTCAAAGGTGTAAAACTTACCTACCCTAGTGAACAATTGCCCTATCCAAATCAGTCCTTTCTTTTCCCATTTTGTATATATGTGTGATTGACCCCCCTCTTGAAATCCTACACAATTTCTGATTTTTTGTAATTGCATTGATACTTTATCTCCCACTAATTAATTTTTTTCTTGCTGCCATACTTTTAATGTTACTACCATAAAGGGACTTTGCCCAGTATTTCCGCCTCCCTTCCTCCAATTCCCACATTCCTTCAACCATAAACTGTCCATCAGACATTTCTGAGCCCTCATCTCTTGTTCTATCTTAACCCACTGTCTGACCTCAGGGCCCATCCTCCAATTTATTATCGCCTTCAATTGCGCTGCTTTATAGTATCGCATCAAGTCTGGAACCCCCAGGCCTCCATCCCCCCTATTCTTAACCATCACCCTTTTATTTAGTCTCAAAAGTCATCTTCTCCATATGAAGGAGAAGATTCTTTGCTGCAACAATCTTATTTGCTCAACTGACACCTCTATAGGCAACGCCAGAAACACATATAGTATCCTGGGCAAAATATTCATTTTAACAATTGCGATTCTCCCTAACCAAGAAAAACTGGTTTTCTGTCATCTCATCAAATCATTTAAGATATTAGTGACAATGAGTCATAATTTATGCTTCCCAGTGCCTTCCACTCCCGGCTGATCCACACTCCTAAATACTTTATCTGCTTCTTCGCCCACCGAAATGGGTTGGTCGCCTTTAATTGACTCTCTACATCTGGGTGCATCTGTATTTTTAATTTCTGTTTTCCCCATGTTCATTTTGTATCCCGAAACTTCACTATAACTCTGTATTTCCTGTAATAAATGCAGTACAGAATCCAACGGATTATCAACAGTATAGAAGTTGTCATCAGTGAAAAGAGAGATTTTGTATTCCCCAGTCCCCATCTGTATATCACTAATTTTTTCATGATCTCTAATCCTTTGCGCCAATGGTTCAATCACCATTGCAAACAAGAGGGGTGATAGGGGGCATCCCTGCCTGGTTCCCCTTTCCAATTCAAATTCATTTGAGTATGTACCATTAACTCGGATCCGAGCTTTCGGGTGTGCATAAAGCGCTTTAATCCACCTCCTAAAGCAAGCCCCATTTTCTGTAACACTGCTAACATAAAGGGCCATTCAACTCTGTCAAACGCTTTTTCCACGTCTACAACCTTCACGAAGGAGTCTTTCTTCGCAGTCTAGCCTCCCAAATGATATTTAGAAGCTTCTGAATGTTATCACTTGCCTGCCTACCTGTAATGAAACCCGTTTGATCATTACCAACCAGCTTAGTTAGGAAACTCTCTAATCTGGTAGCTAAAATTTTTGCTAAGATCTTCGCACCTAAATTTATTAAAAAGATAGGCCTATACGATTCACTTACACCCTTATCTTTCCCAGGCTTGGGCACTAAAGCTATCCCCGCTACTGCCATTGTCTTTGGCAGTTCCCCCCCCCCGGATGACTTCATTAAACACCCTCATTAGTTCACCTCCTACTTTATTATAAAAGGTCTTATAGAACTTTGCTGATAGACCATCTAACCCAGGTGCTTTTCCTTCCTTAAGTGCATTTATTGCTAATCTTACCTCTTCCTCCTCAATCTCTCTATCTATCCATTGTTGCTCAGAGTCAGCTAATTTTGGGAGAACTATGTCCTCTAAGTATTTCTTGATTTCCGCCTCTTGCCCTCGTTGCTCAGAGGCATATAATGTCCTATAATATTTACAGAAAATCTTATGTATATTAACAGTACCATATTCCCAACTACCCTTTTCATTTTTTAACCTATATAGTTGTTGCTTAGCTTGCCTCTGTTTAAGCTGCCTGGCCAAATATCTGCCGGTTTATTGCCTCCTATAAAATACGCATGTTGCATCCTCTTCATTTGAAAAACCCATTCCCCTAATCTTAAATTCTCCAGATCTTTACGCACTTGCTTTATCTTTCTTAATACTGACTTTCCCCACTTTTACCTGGTGTTCCTTAATCAACGAGTTTAGCAGAGTCATCAATCTTTCTTCCTCCACTATCGCTTGTCTCTTCTTTTTTGCAGCTAGTGCAATTAAATGCCCTCGAACCACTGCTTTCATCCCGTCCCATACCACCTCTCAGGAAACCCCCTTTCCTCCATTATTTACAAAGTATTCCTTAATAGAGTACTTCAGGGAGTTAACATCACCTGAGTATGCTAGTAGCGATTCATTTAAGTGCCAAAACCGCAACCCTGCATGCTCCTTATATACGTCAATAGTAATTATAACTGGAGCATGATCAGACCAGGACATAGTGCCTATTTCAACCCTCCCCACCTTATCCAACCAACCGTTTTCAATCCATATCCTATCAATTCTACTATATGTTTGGTGCGGGTGTGAGTAAAAAGTATATACTTTTTCCTTGCCGTGCATTTGTCTCCAGGCATCAACTATTCCCAGACATGCCATCATTCTTCCTAACTTTCTCCTTCCTGGTTTTTCTCCCTTCCACCCCCCACTAGAGGTATCTAGCCGTGGGTTCATCACCGTATTAAAATCACCTACAATGATTAAATTTCCTCTTTGGTGTTCTTCTATAATTGGCAACAACCTGTCAAAGAAACTGCCTTGAACATTGTTAGGAGCATAAACACTACAGAATGTTGCTTCCTTCCCTTCCAACAATCCAATCCATATAACATACTGTCCTTCCCTATCTTTGATGATATCTCTGGTTTCCACTATCAAGCCCTTAGCAAAAAGAATCCCCATTCCTCCTTTCTTGGGGCTAAGATAATTGGCTGCCAAAATTACTTTATCATATTTTCCATGGCCCATTCCCCCTCCTTGAGCAATCTTTAAATGAGTTTCTTGTATCAGGAGAACATCTGCCTGGGCCCTAACTACCTCTCTCACCGGCGCACTGATTGAAATAGCGCGGTATAAAAGAAATGTTAAATAAATAAATAAATAAATAAATAAATATTAAGACCATGAACATTGAGCGATAGGATCCTCAATTCATGTCCCATTCCTTAAATACCATCTCTTACTTATATCATACAGTTCCTCAGGTCTCCCCCAACTTATCCTAACCATCCCCCCTTTTGATATTTCTGCCTAAAAAAACCCTCCCCCCCACCTCCCTTCCCTCCTTCTTCTCTCCACAAACCCCCAATAGGTCCCCAACACTCGTCATTCTGCCAAGCCCGCCCTTTACTTTACCCACTCCCTCCCCTTACACTACATTTCACTTCTCCTCTCTCCCCCCGTACAGGAATTATCAATAGTTACTCTCCACCAAAAGTATTCCTGATCCCCCCAACACATACCATGAAATGTTATTTATCAACTACTTTCTCGGTTCTCTTTTCTTATACACCACATTACCCTTAATGATACCACACTTTTACCTTCCCATCATTACAATTATATGCATTTATTGAGTGTTCAACCACGTGGAGGTTTATTCAGTTCCACTCTTGCTGACTTCCTCTTCTTCCTTTCCACACACTGCCATCGTTTGCCACAAGCTTGCTGCTGCATACTTCCGGTCTGCTCTGCTTCCGGGATTCGCTGAATTCCTGCTTCACCCATGGCCTTTACTAAATCTTTCAATGTTTATGCTCTTCTTGTCACTCCACTGATGGTAAAAGCTAGGCCCATGGGAAACAACCACTTATATCTAACATTGTCTTCTCTCAGTCTAGCAGTGAAGTCCCTCCAATTTCTCCTTCTTTGTAAAGTTGCAGTCGTGAGGTCTGCATATATGGCTATTTCAGAGCCATGCCAATCAAACTTCCCCAATGTTCGCATCTTTGTCGATATTTTCTCCTTTACAGAATAGTCATGAAAACAAATGATGATATCTCGAGGTTGCTCTCTGTGTCCTGTGCCTAGTGATCTGTGTGCTCTATCAAGTTGAATATCAGGCATCCCTCCTTCTGCCTCCCCCAACACTGCCGCACATATTTCCTTCAGTTTTCATACAGTCCCGATGTTCCTCTGTCTCAGGTACTCCTTTTATTCTCAGATTCTGACGACAGGCTCTGTTCTCTAAATCTTCCATTTTTAAAGCCATGGCCTCCTTCACTTCCTCCAGAGTCTGCACCTTTTTTTGCAGAGATTCAGTGCGAATGTCCAGGGCTTCGATACATCCTTCTGCTTCAGCTACCTGACATCCCACTTCAGTGATATCATTTCGCAGCTGTGAGAACATGTCTTCAACCTCCACTTTAAACCCTGCTATTTCCTTTTTAATCTCTGTAAACCATGATTTTAATTCCTCCTTGGTGATAGACATTAAAGCGCCCACAGCAGACTCTGTCTCTTTTTTACCTTGTCCGCTCGCTGCCATGCTCTCCGGCGGCCCCTCAATCGCCATTTTGTCCTTCTCCTGATTCTCCATTCGGGCACTTGCGAAGGCAAAGTCCCATAAATCCACCATTTTCTTACATGTGGAAGTCATTACTCACTCGCCTCTGTTCTTCACTTCAGAAGTCAGCCGCCGAGGGAAATTCCCCCTTTTGGAAGTGCTTTTAAAACCTTACACTTTAACTTTTTCGGCGGAGCTATCCTCTAGCCAACCATGCCAGGCAGATGACATCACCGGAACCCCTATCCATAGAGATTCTACAGTGTATTTTTTTTCCTGCAAAATTTTAATTCTGTATGACTGAATGCCCTCTCTAACATAGAGCACAACCCTTTCACCAATTTGATCTACCCTATCATTGCGATATAGCTTGTACCTAGGTATCACACTGACCCATTGGTTGTCCTCCTTCCACCAGATCTCTGAGATACAAGTCATATCTAACCTTTCATTTAGTGCTATGTATATTAGCACTTAACACTTGTCCACATTAAATTTTATCTGCCATTTAGAGGCCCAATTTCCTAGTCTCATAAGACCTTTCCGTGATTGCTTACAATCCTCCACTGTTTTAAAGGCTTTGAATAATTTTGTCATTTGCAAATCTGATCACCTCTCTACTTGCTCTTTACTCCAGATTATTTATGAATATGCTAAACAGCATAGTTTCCAGTACAAACTTTGGGTGACTCCACTATTGACTCTTTTCTAATCGCCCATGCTAATGGTTTTTACATTTCCTAGAATAGAGAAAATTAATAAATTAAATAGTAACAAACTACCAGGACCAGCTGGTATTCACTTCACAGTTCTGAAAGAGTTTAAACATTAAATTACTCACCTGTTAGAGATTACTTGTAACAGGTGTGTAATTCATGTTTGAACTCTTTCAGAATCTGGGTTGAAAACCAGCTAATTCTGGTGTTTTATTGGTCTAGTTTATCAGGTTACTCTATTATTCTATTTCAGAGGTTCTCAACCACTTTGGTCGTGTAGATCCCTATTAACCTCCAAAAAGTTCAGGGATCCCTAATTCCTCCCTATCACTCTTCCTGGGTTTTTGGTCTGACATGGCAGGGTTGATGTGTATTTATTCTTGCTGGGGGACTGGGCCATAGAATTATAAGAAGAGATGAGTTTTAGCTTCTTTCAGAAATCTGCTAGTACATCTATGACTCTTAGTTCAGGTGGTAGGGTGTTCCAAATGGTTGGGGTACAGAGCGTGAATGCCCCGTTGCATGTGGCCTGTTTGCTCTTAGTTCTCTGGGGTGGCATGGCAAGGAGATTCTGTATCCTGTACCTTCTTAATTTGTCACTCTTGTAAGCATTCCAATGATTGGTTGTGTATTACCTTGAACATGCTGAGTATTGCTTTGTATTTGATTTGGGTGACGATGGGGAGCCAGTGCAAATGTCTTAATATGGGGATGTTATGGGTGTGCCGTGATGCTCTGTATATGATCCAGTGCTGTAGTATATTGCACTAATTGAAGCGGTGTGGGGGACCCTAGGCCAGGCCGCGGCCTATAGGCATAGGACTGCCCTTGTTAGTCTTTAAATAAAGATAATGTTATCCTCATCCAGAGACTGGGCTTCTGGGACTTGTAGTTGTGTTACTTGTTCAAAAACAGAAGTATGGAAACTGAAGGGTTTTTTTCAAAGGCAAACAGGAATTTATTTCTTCTTTTTTTTTTCCAAAACACTAAGGCTTAACAGAAGGCAACAGGATTCTTCTCCAAACAATATTCCTCCGGAAATTCCATGAAACCAAAGACTGAAACTGCTTTAGAAGGCTCTCTTAACACAAGCAGCTATATAACGAACAAATACGTCCCTTTTTTTCTTCCAAATTAAAGTAAATGTCTTCTCTGCATTAAACAGGGTTCTCAGCTTTCCTGGCTAGAGTAATTCTCCCTGTTTCCTTAATGCTTTGGGGTTTTCAAGTTATAGGGTTTTCAAGTTACAGGGTTTTCTTTCTCCAGAAGCTTTTATTCAGCTCTCTGACACCATGAACAGTCCATTAATGAATCTTCAGACATAGAAACAGGTTCAGAACAATCTACCTGCATTTCCTCTGGATCTCCTGCCGGTACGTCTGACTCAAAAAGCTCCATGCAACGCTTCTGGCTCAATGCACTCCAAAAGCTCCTGAACTTTTCTCCACTGAGGCTTTCCACTACGAGCAAGGTTTTCACCTGGAAGGTGAAGATTCTTTTTCTGAATTAAATGCCACAGTGCCTCTAACTGTTTCAGGTCACTGTTAGTTGTACTTTTGTTCACCCACCTTCTTGGAGCTTGAACCCTTAGAGCTGATTCACGAACTGTAGAAACTGCACTCTGCTGCTGGTCAGTAATTCTCCCAGCCACATCTCTGCTGGCTTCAGAACTACTTGTACTTTTCCTGCAAGCCTGACTTTCTCTTGGGGTGCTGCCTTCACCTCTGAAGTCCCCACGGAAGTCTCCACCAGTCTCCTCCCCGGTGAACTCTCTGGGTCTTTCTTGGGTGCTTCTCTCCCCAGCAGTATCTGTGGTCAACTCCAACTCCCTGGTCAATTCCCCGATTGAATCCCCGATCGAATTCCTGGTCGAACTCCCCGGTGAACTCTCTGGTGAACTCCCTTTCCTTCCTGTTCCTCTGGGTTTATAAAGCTGTTTTTTTCCTATCGTGCACTGCCCCCTGCTCAGGTGTTTTTCATTAGTTTCCAAGCCTGCCCTTAGGTTAGCAGAGCTTGGGTGTGGCCTGCCTTCAGCAACTGCGTGTTTTTTCTCTTTTCCTGCACTCTGCAAGCTATGGATTCGCTGCCTGTCTCTTTCCTTAAAGGTAGATTTTTGATTTTCCTCTATTTCCATGGGCTCAGCCACACTCTCCTCATCACATATACCCCCCCTTAAGATATTACGGGCTGGCACTAAATTACCCGCACAGCTCGTAATTCTAGACAGAGCATCTGCATTCATGTGTAATTTTCCCGCTCTATGTTCAATACGAAAATCAAAGGCCTGCAACGCCATGTACCAGCAGGTTAAACGGGTGTTATGATTTTTCATCTGGTTTAGCCACTTCAGTGGCACGTGGTCTGTGACCAACAGCAATCTTCGTCCTATAAGATAGAACTTAAGAGCCTCCACCGCCCATTTGATGGCTAAACACTCTCTTTCTATGATGGAATATTTCCTTTCTGCTGGTGACAATTTCCGACTCAGAAACATAACCGGATGCTCAGTGCCCTCATGTTTCTGCGATAACACCGCCCCCAAACCTGTCTCCGAAGCGTCCGTCTGTACGATGAACGGTTGTTCAAAATCTACACCCCGTAACACCGGTGCAGAAAAAAGCTTTTCTTTTAATAAAATAAAAGCCCCGTCTGCTGCCACAGACCACTTCAGTTGGTTTGGAGCGTTCTTTTTTAACATGTCGGTCAGTAATGCACTCTCTTCTGCGAAATGCGGAATGAAACGCCGATAATAGCCTATTAGGCCCAGAAAACTGCGCAATTGCTTTTTGGTAAGCGGCTTTGGGAACGCTTTTACACTTTCTATTTTATTTAATAGAGGCCTAACTATACCGCGCCCGACCATATGGCCTAGATATTTTACCTCCTGCCCGGCAAACATACACTTCGCAGGGTTTAACGTTATGCCAGCGTGCCTCATTGCCCGTAAGACCGCTTCCACCGAGGCAAATGCTGATCCCACCTGGAACTGTGTATGATTATGTCATCCATATAAGCAACCGCATATTTTTGGTGTGGACGTAACACGAGGTCCACCAACCGCTGGCAGGTTGCGGCCGCGCCATGCAGACCGAAAGGCATTCTTCGAAACTGGAAGAATCCTATAGGTGTACTGAACGCTGTCTTAGAATGTGATTCCCGGGTTAAGGGAATCTGCCAATAACCCTTGGTCATGACAAGGGTAGTAAGGAATCTTGCCTGGCCCAACCGATCCAATAACTCTTCTATACGTGGCATCGGGTAGGCATCGAACTTCGAGATGGCATTGACTTGTCGAAAGTCTATACAGAATCTCATTGTCCCATCAGGCTTTGGCACGAGCACGATGGGGCTGTTCCAGGGGCTTTTTGACTCTTCGATGATCCCCATTTCAAGCATTTCCCTTACTTGGTTCGCCACCTCCTGTTGCTTGGCTTCAGGTAGCCTGTAGGGTCTTTGCCTTATCACCTCACCAGGTGGGGTTACTATCTCATGAGACACCAACCTAGTTTCCCCGGGAACTGGCGTTAGGACATCTGGGAATCTTTTCAACACCTTGGTCAATTCTTGTTTTTGTAACCAAGAAAGTTCTTCCCCCATTCTCGGCACAGGGTCTGTCTTGCAATCGGATAATTGCGGACCCAAATCTTCCTCTTCCTTCTCTTCGAAGGTCTCAGTCAATCCTTTCACGTCTGCACGTCCTGTAGATCC
The DNA here is from genome assembly GCA_033557465.1 of Ichthyophis bannanicus. Classification (NCBI taxonomy): domain Eukaryota; kingdom Metazoa; phylum Chordata; class Amphibia; order Gymnophiona; family Ichthyophiidae; genus Ichthyophis; species Ichthyophis bannanicus. The sequence goes on along the minus strand of CM066036.1, from coordinate 669,584,471 downwards.
GAATCCTCCAGTTCCTCTGATTGTAGTGGACATCATGGGAACTTCTTCAAGCGGCAGAAAACCCACCCTCTCGCAGATGAGTTGGGCTATTCGATCCCCCAGGTTTACCCTGAAGTCTTCTTTCCCGAAGTTAAAAAGTAACACCTTGACAGCTCCTCTATAGTCCGGGTCGATGACGCCCGCCCCTACATCTATAAAATACTTCAGAGCCAGCCCCGAGCGGGGTGCGATGTGGCCATAACAACCTAGCGGCATCTCCAGTTGGAGGCTCGTTTCCACCAAAGCCTTCCCTTGCCCCAGAATGACCAGGTCCACCGCACTACACAAATCGTAGCCGGCTGCTTGCTCTGAAGCGCGCCTAGGGCTCCGCGCGTTAGGGGTTGTTCTGCAGTATTTTAGGACAAATTTTGGTCTATTCTCAGATTCTTCCTTTTGGGGTCTTCCTCTCGGTCCCTGCTTCTGAACTTTCCCAAACAGCGGACCGGGAACTGAGCTTACCCCAGCCTCTGCCTTCCGTAGTGATCCGCTGGGTCCCTTCCTACCCCTGTCTATAAGGGAAGCCCTTAAGTCTTTCTAGAAGGGTAGATCCTCTAAGGTCTCATCTGGAGGTTCATCTTCCCCCTCTATGGCGTTGGACTGTGCTCTGGTAGATACCATACCCACTCTAGGATGTAGACCCTCTTCTAGTCCTTTCCGGAATTGGGGCCAATCCCTCCCCAATACCAGGGCATGGGGTAATCTGGGTACAATTGCTATGGGAATTTCCTTTTTAATCCCTAAACCTTTTACTAAGACTCTATGTATGGGATAAAATGATGATGCCCCATGGATGCATCTGATTTTTACCTTTTCCTCAGGTTGGTTCGGGACCCTATTAGAGCGAGATTCAATCCTTTGCCAGAGTTTCCTGGACATCATGCTTTGATCTGCTCCTGAATCTAACAAAGCTTCAGTAGCAATGCCTTGTACTTCCACCGATAAGAGAAAACCTTCCCTGATCTCCTTAGTATTGGCAGTTATCAAGGCGGTCCTCGTGTTACAATCCCTCTTCAGGTGTCCCTCACTACCACATGAAAAACATTTCTTTCTTATGGAGTAGTTTTTAAACATGGGCATACATATTTGCATATCATTCCCCTTTGGCCTTACCTTCCTTTCTGACAATACAGGATCTGCCCTTTTGGAAGCACTCCCTTTCCCATGACCTGCCAATTCCGCTTCCATGAAGCGTTCGGCGAGTAAGGTTGCTTCATTTGTGTTCCGGCAGTTCTGCAAAATCAGGAAGGTTTGTATGTCCTTCGGGACTGTGGCCATAAATTGTTCTAGGACAATGCTATCTATGATAGACTCTACCATTTTTGCCTCTGGTGTTAAACATTTTAATACCAAGCTCTTGATTCTCTGGCAGAGAGCTTTTGGTGTCTCACCAGGCTTCAATTTAGTATCCCTTAACAGACGATGATATACCATGGGTGTTAAACCTAGGAGGTCTCTTATGGCTTTCTTCAGCTCATCATAATCGTTAGCCTGGGCTGCAGGCATGGCCCTGTACGCCGCCAATGCTTCACCAGTAAGCGATGTGGCCAGGCATACAGCCCATTGTTCCTTAGGCCACCCGATTATGTGTGCCACCCTATCAAACGCCTCAAGAAAGTCATCAATATCATCACTCTCAGTTAATTGTCTGAATGAAAATGTTCCACTAGATTGTGGCCCTAGCCCACATGTATGTAATGTTCCTAAAGAACCTGGAATTGTCCGTGCTGGTTCGGCTGCTTTCTCCTGAGTTCCCAGCCACGCTCCCATCATGTCCAATAGAGGCTTCTGCTGCGCTTGCATTACTGCTGCAGTCTGCTCTTGGGCTTGAATGGACATCTCTCATTGTTTCTTGACCTGATTAGCCATCCACTGTAGTAGCTCCTTGCACTCCATGGCTGCGGCTGCTCTGTAAAAAGAAAAGACAGAAACACCACCAAGTGTGGCTCAAGAATACCAGCTCTGCTCCTTCTCTGGTTTCTACAGATTAGCTGCTGCACCACCACACTGGTATCCTTTTCTTTTAAACCCCCTTATCTATGGGTTACCTGATACTGGTGTAGACTCCAGCTTTCAGAAATTAAGGTCACCGCTCGCCCTCCGTGACTCCGGTTCAGACCTCCAGCTGTGCTTAACCTTGTATTCCTCCACACGGCTTTTGCAGTTACCACTGTCTTGGGTGGAAATCCTGGGGTGCTTGTAAATCCTTCTTCTTCTGGCGCATGCGCAGGAAGGAAAAAAAGAAGATACAAAAACTACGCCACCTGTGGGGGACCCTAGCCCAGGCCGTGGCCTGTAGGCGTAGGGCTGCCCTTGTTAGTCTTTAAATAAAGATTATGTTATCCTCATCCAGAGCCTGGGCTTCTGGGACTTGTAGTTGTGTTACTTGTTCAAAAACAGAACTATGGAAACCGAAGGGTTTTTTTCAAAGGCAAACAGGAATTTATTTCTTCTTTTTTTTTTTCCAAAAACACTAAGGCTTAACAGAAGGCAACAGGATTCTTCTCCAAACAATATTCCTCAGGAAATTCCATGAAACCAAAGACTGAAACTGCTTTAGAAGGCTCTCTTAACACATGCAGCTATATAACAAACAAATACATCCCTTTTTTTCTTCAAAACTAAAGTAAATGTCTTCTCTGCATTAAACAGGGTTCTCAGCTTTCCTGGCTAGAGTAACTCTCCCTGTTTCCTTAATGCTTTGGGGTTTTCAAGTTATAGGGTTTTCAAGTTACAGGGTTTTCTTTCTCCAGAAGCTTTTATTCAGCTCTCTGACACCATGAACAGTCCATTAATGAATCTTCAGACATAGAAACAGGTCGAGAACAATCTACCTGCATTTCCTCTGGATCTCTTGCCGGGGTGTCTGACTCTAAAGCTCCATGCAACGCTTCTGGCTCAATGCACTCCAAAAGCTCCTGAACTTTTCTCCACTGAGGCTTTCCACTACGAGCAAGGTTTTCACCTGGAAGGTGAAGATTATTTTTCTGAATTTAATGCCACAGTGCCTCTAACTGTTTCAGGTCACTGTTAGCTGTACTTTTGTTCACCCACCTTCTGGGAGCTTGAACCCTTAGAGCTGGTTTATGAACTGTAGAAACTGCACTCTTCTGCTGGTCAGTAATTCTCCAAGCCACACCTCTGCTGGCTGCAGAACCACTTGTACTTTTCCTGCAAGCCTGACTTTCTCTTGGGGTGTTGCCTTCACCTCTGAAGTCCCCACGGAAGTCTCCACTGGTCTCCTCCCCGGTGAACTCTCTGGGTCTTTCTTGGGTGCTTCTCTCCCCAACAGTCTCTGTGGTCAACTCCTACTCCCCGGTCAATTCCCCGATCGAATCCCCGATCGAATTCCTGGTCGAACTCCCCGGTGAACTCTCTGGTGAACTCCCTTTCCTTCCTGTTCCTCTGGGTTTATAAAGCTGTTTTTTTCCTATCGTGCACTGCCCCCTGCTCAGGTGTTTTTCATTAGTTTCCAAGCCTGCCCTTAGGTTAGCAGAGCTTGGGAGTGGCCTGCCTTCAGCAACTGCGTATTTTTTCTCTTTTCTTGCACTCTGCAAGCTATGGATTCGCTGCCTGTCTCTTTCCTTAAAGGTAGATTTTTGATTTTCCTCTATTTCCATGGGCTCAGCCACACTCTCCTAATCACAGCGGACATAGTATGTGTTTGGGTATTCCTTGGTAAATTATATTGCTGTAGTCTAAGAGGGGAGTTATTGCTTGGCATACTGTACAGAAGACTTCAGGTTTCAGAAGGGGGTGTAGGTTCTTCAATGTTTTCAATTTGTAGTAGACAAAATAGATAAAAAGGCCTTGATCCTGCAAGCACAGGACTCAACTGGGGTCCACAGCACATTACGGGGTTGAATATATATAAAGAAATACCTAACTTCGATCATTTAAAAACATCATAACAATTATAAAACAAATGTGCCATTCCATTGGTAGCCAGTACAATTGAGAGAGAAGAAGCATAACAGAATCAATTTTCTTGCAACCTGCTACCAGCTGAGTGGCAGCATTTTACTAAATGCATGTATTAGTGCCGAACCCAGCCCCGTTCTACCCACTGACCTTAAGCCATGGAATAACAGCTTCCCCTCAACACCATGGACTGAACTATACACAATCTGTCACATAACTATGATGTTGTACATACGTTTACCTGTTAATGACCCACTCTCTCCCGCCTTTATAATAGTTAAGCCTCCCCTGTTTAAGCGTTCACTGTACAGGGTGGCCCAAAAAAAGTGAGAACATCTCGTAGCATATAAGTTATTTAAAAATTCAAAAAGACAGATGTAAATGATTGACAAATTTAAAAAAAAAGATGGCGACCGGAAATTGTCGAAATAAAGACGTTATATAGCTAAAAAAGGTAAATAAGTAAACTATTTAAGCTTTTAATTTACGAGATGTTCTCACTTCTTTTGGGCCACCCTGCATAATAGTTCAGCGTTCTCTGTACTGTTGAGTTATAATGTAAAACACTTTGATTGAAGGATAAGGCTGTATAAAAAATGGTTAAATAAAATAAATAAAAAAATTTGGCAATTTGGAAAACCTACAGTTATATTGCATAGGTAATGAGGTGGGGTGCTTTCTTTCTGATCACCTACTTTAATGAGTGTATTCTTACAGGAAATTTTATAAGTGCCTATTTGAGTGCATCAAATGTTGTTCTTCATACTCAAATTGCTTATGTTTATGTTTATTAGCTTTATATACCGCTAAACGAACAGACATCAAAGCGGTTCACATAATTCAAAATAGAAACCATTAATTGGGGAAATAGGAAAAGAAGTTACAATAATTGATAGGAAAGCAAATAATATTTTTTGCCCCCCCCCCCTCAAAGTGGTTCATGTTAAGCCCATCCAACATTAATAGCTAAGAAAACTATTCAAATACATTTTGGTTTTAATGGACTCATCTGTATGTGCATTACATTGCCATGTAATTACTCCAAAGTGCATGCAAACAATATGCATTGTAAATGGGTATTGGGTTACTTCATCATTAAAACACATTAAATGTGGGCATCATCAGTAATGCCTTTTATCCAAGTCCTTAAATGACAAATTTTAAGTTGAAGGAGGATTGTTATCACTATCGTGAAGCCCAACTGAATTCACAGCAGTTTTACTGATAGCCCTATTAGCCTCCAAAATGATGGCAGTTGTCACAGAGCAGACTCTCTAGAGCCCCCTGAGGAGCTAAAAAATACTACTCCTCAAGTAAACACTGACGTAGGGAGAGAGCACATGACACAAGGGTATCAGAAGGAGTATAAGGGAATGAGGTCACAAGCCAGGAATTATCACCCAGCCAGTAGGGAAGCAAGGAAGGTCCCACCTGACCCCAATAGGCTAGGGTGTGGTGCAGCTGGGGATTACGTAAATAATCAGCACAGCTCACAAGAGGAGCTACGGGGAAGGCAGAGAGAGCCGAAGGAGCTAGGAGAGGAGCTGAGGAACCTCAGAGACGAAGGAGATATCCAGACTGGGAAGGATACAGATATCCCAGGTCTCCACAGCAAGGCAGGCACTGGCTGAATGAAAGTCTGAGTGAGTCTGATGAACATTTAAGTGAAATAAGCGAGCAGCTGAATTCAGACAGGGACAGTGTATGCAGCAGCCTTGATAGAAGCTATGCCTTAAGACACAAGCAACAAGCTAGGAAAAGCTATTCTGAACCAGATAGGAGAAATGCTAAGCTGATCTATGAGAGGCATTTGTATGAAAGACAAAAGCCTTATAATGCTAATTTAAGGAAAGCAGGAAAGCTCCAGAATCTGGGTTACAAACAGAATAGGGAACAAAGCTTGTTACCTTTGGGAGAGAATCCTTCAGAGGAATATAGTTGGCACAAGCCTTCACAGAAACTGCCGTTGGAGACAACAGCTGTTTACAAAGCTCCTGTTAAAACAAAACCCCGTGCAAAGGTTCCACTCTCTGATAGCTGGGCAGCTGACTGCTTTACTCTGCCTAATTACCAGAGGCAGAGGAAAGGCTCCTGGCTAAGCAACTCAAGAGAATACGGTAAAGCCAAACAGATACCTGCTATAGAAAGACAAGTACGTCACAAGCTGGAAAGTTTGTTAAGCAAGTTACCTCAGAAGAGAAGTAACGAAACCTCTGTATCTGACAGTGTTCCCATGCAATGTGAGCCTTATAAAATTGAGGACAACGCTGAATTGCCTGTTGAACAAATGGTCTGTAGTTTTGTAATAGCTGACCATATAGCGTCTCTCAGATAGAAGGCTGAACTATTCCTGAGAAGCCTTCATCTGGAAAGCTGACAAGCTGTATTTCTGTTTCATTCCTATTTTTGTTTGCTGAAAGGTAAAGCTATTTTTGTTATAGTTCTTTTGTTTACCCGAGAAGGGTTATGTTTATTTGACTGTTATACTTTTGGAAAAGAATCCTACGGGACGGGGAATAAAACCCAGTTAAACCGATTTCGGTGTCACAACTTCTTTACATACTGGCAAGGACTATAAGTATTGAAAAGGCCAGTAGTTTACACCCGGGTGCAGTACCAACTGTGACCATCAGGAGGCGCTGCACAGCAAAGGGGTGACACAGTTTAATTAAATCATGGTGCTTCAGAGCCACAACTCAAACCTTTAGAAAATACTGGTGGTGCCCTATTTGCAATGGATAGAATTTAACCTGCACAAAATGTCTGTGAATCAAAGCCCCATAAGTACTGGAGAATGGGCTAACAAGGACCCAACAAAGAAGCACGATCCCACGTGTACAAGGAACCAAGTAAGAAACGTGGGATGCAATGGAAAGACGTGAAGCAAAAACGTTTATTTCTTTATTCAACTCCAGCCACCGGCCCGACACTGGCCGTGTTTCGCAAAAGCCTTCCTCAGGGGCTAATGATGGCTAAAATACATAAAATATATAAATATAAAAACAAACATTTAAAATGAAAATAATAAACAATGAGTTGTCCCATTGGGAGCATGAATGAACAGGGCACATATCACTAAAAACGCAAATGTGAACATCAAACACAAAAGTATAAAAAACAGCACAGCCAATAAACAGAGCTGAGAAACCACATAACAAGGATAAACTACCTTAAAAGAACTGATCAATAAACTTAGAAATATCGATAAAAACATAAAAATTATTAAAAAATTATGTATAAATAGGTTGCTTAATATAAATTATTAAAATAATAAATAATAAGATAAACTCGTATTATAAATCAAGCACAACTTATAAATATAAATATATAAATAAATTATAATGGTCATTGTGAACAAGCAACAAGCATATCACAAATAAAAAATGATTAAAACAATAAACAAACATGTATAAAAGTATATATAAAAACAAATATACATTGTAATAATTTTGTGTCTTCAAGGTTGTGACAGTTGATTAAACCACAATGTATATAAAGGTTACTCAATATAAATAACCAAAAAAATAAATAAGATAAAATCATATTATAAATTAAGCAAAACCTATGAATATAAATACATAAATGAATTAAATCTGCATATCACAAATAAAAAAATGATCAGACCAATGAACATACATATATAAAATTGTATATAAATAAATATTAAACAATTGTGTCTTCAAGGATGTGACAGTTAATTGAACCACAAAACATACCTGTATGTCATGTGAATATACTATTGTAAACTGCTCTTTCTCTGAAAACACAGGAGAGCCTAAAGTATCAAAATATAAACGGCATCAATAAATGTATGAGATCAAAAAATGAGATCAAGAAGGGATGAGGACGAGATCTCAGAAAAATAATCCCGAGGCCGTGGGCAGGGTCCCGGCGGCCGATATTAACCTGGGTGGGGAGCGCGCGCGCGGACCTGGTTGGGCGCGCGCGCGCGTCTTTTAAATTGATTGGCTCCCGTGGGTCGCGGCCGCACGGGAGCCAATTTTTGCATCGGGTGTTGGGGAGCGGGGGGGGGGGGGAGTAGGGGCTGAGCAACCTCCGTGTGGTCAGTCGGGCGGAGGCTGCGTTCGGTGCCGGCGTCGAGGAGAAGACTGCTGGGTACTGCGGGGGCTCGGGTTGCCAGCTATCCAGGATCCAGGCCGGGAGCTCGGCTGTGCTTGGAGGTGCCTCTCTGGCAGCGTGAGTGTGGGGGCATTTTGCCGGCGCCGGTCAGGGAGCTCGGCTGCTCTTCGGGGGGGGGGGTCGTGGGTATTTCGTGTGGCAGCACGTGGTGGACCTAGCTGCTTAAAGTCCTGTTGCTGGATGCAGCAGGTCCTGCGGCTGTGCTGGTTGCCTGGAGGAGATGCCTGGCAAGGCTAAGGCAGGGGGTTTGGCCCCTGCTAAAGCTGGGGCAAGGGGGCAGAGGTCGAGGTCTAGGGGGCACTGGGAGGGGTGGGGGGTTGCCTGGGCCGGTCTCTGGGGGTGGGGGTGGGGGCAAAAGGGGCCAGGGAGGTGCGGTGTGGGGCCGCAAAGGTGGAAGGGGATCCCACCCTCACGGTGGATCCCAGGGGGTGGGGGAGGGGCTGCAGGGCGGGGCTGGAGCGGCAGGGCACGTACGGGTGGGGGATGTGGGGGAGAGGGTAGGGGTAGGGGCTGTGGGGGGTGTGGGGGGGCGGGGGTGATTTCGGGGCACTGGGCCAAGGGGAAGGGTTGCGGCCCGATGGGGCACCATGGGTTGCTAGCTGTGGCGGGGCCGCGGGGTGGTTCCCGGGCCCCAGTGGCTTTGGCACGCCGGGGGTGCTTCCCCTTGGGAGCAGTGGATGTCTGGTGGGCAGGGTACATCTAGGGCGGGGTGGGGAGGTCCTTGGTCTCCGGCTTGGCCGGTGTCGGTTTCCCCCCCTGTTTTCCCCTTTTTGTCTCCGCAGGGGCAGTTTATGGCGCAGCCCTCGTGGCCCGTGGGCGTGGCTGGCGGAGAGAGCTGGATGAGTCCTTTGGCTGTGGCTGAGACGCAGCGTGGAGCGGCAGCGGAGTCGGCCCAAGGGTGCCCAAGCGATGTCGCGCGCGCTGATGGCGAGGACGTTGCGGTGGCTGGTGAGCTGGCTGCTGCGACGGGTGAGTTAATGGGGGAAGGGGGAGAGTCGCAAAGGGGGAAGGGGGGGCTTCACGTAAAAAGCACCGGCGGTCGTGTCGGCGGCGTCGCAGCTCGGACTCATCCTCGTCCTCTTCCTCCTCGAGTGGTTCGTCCGGCGGGTCGGGAGGGGGGGGGTTCGGCAGATTCCAGATTGCGGGGGGCTTCAGTGCGGGTGGGGGGGCCTCTTCGGTGGTTTCTTTTCTGGAATTGTGGGTGGGGGTGCCGCGTAAGCTGTGGCGTAAAATTAGGAAGCGGTGCTACATTGATATCTTCCGTTTGTTAGAAGGGAGGAAGCGCTCGGGCGAGAGTCGGAAGAAAAGAAAGGACGATGAGAAGGCCGGTCGGGTTAGGAAGGTGGCGCATAATGTGGTTAACTGGACGCGTTCCTTTTTGCGGTTGGCCAGTGTTTGGGGCCAGCACGATCCGGCGCAGTATGGGATGTTGCTAGCGTATGCCGATTCCATCCTCGAGGCGTCTCAGACGCACGACGGCTGGTCTTGGCTGAACTACGACGAAAAGTTCAGGGACAGGATGGAGGAGAGCCGATCGCTTTCGTGGAACACGCAGGACATTAACCTATGGTTGACCCAGATGTCGGCGAGGTCCGGCGCCGGTGCTGGGGGCGGGGGAAAGAGTGGCATCGGGGCAGTGGGGGGGGGGCGGCACGGCCCTTTCGAGGGGGGGCGGCTGGGGTGCCCTCAAAGGCAGTCTCGGTCGGGAGCGGTGACGTGTGCTGGCGTTTCAACCGCTCCACCTGCCCTTTTCCCGATTGCAAATTCCAGCACGCCTGTTCCTTGTGCGGGGGTCCCCATTCCGCTGTCAAGTGCATTAAGAAGGGCACCTCTGGCATGGCCGGTCCCGCCCCAAAAGGGCAGTGAGTGGCGTGGGCGGGCCCCTTCCCCGGTTCGTGTGGCGGCCTTCTTAGGGTGGCTAAGTCGGTATCCCCGGAGGCGTGAGGCGGCGATTCTGGGGTTTGGGTTTAGGAATGGCTTCGTTATCCCGGTGCAGGGGGTGGTGTCGGCGCCGTCTGCTAGGAACTCCCCTTCGGTACGTCGTTGGGCGGAGGTGGTCCAGGGCAAATTGTTGAGCGAATTGCAGTTGGGGAGGGTGGCGAACCCTTTCTTAGAGCCTCCATTTTCTAACATGGTGATTTCGCCTTTGGGTATTGTGCCCAAGAAAGAGCCGGGCAAATTCCGGTTGATTCATAATTTGTCCTGTCCGATCGGGGCTTCAGTGAATGATTCTATCCCGCGTCAATTTTGTACGGTTCGCTACACGTCCTTCGATAAGGCTGCTTTGCTGGTGCGCGGGGCCGGTCGGTCGGCCTTGCTGGCAAAGGTGGACATTGAATCGGCTTTTCGTTTGCTACCCGTCCACCCGTCTTCCTTCCCCTTATTGGGGTTCTGCTTTCAAGGGGGGTATTATTTCGACAAGTGCATGCCGATGGGCTTTTCTATCTCTTGCGCTTACTTTGAGATGTTTAGTACCTTCTTGGAGTGGGTGCTGGTTCGCGCATCTGGCCTGTCTTCCGTGGTGCATTACCTGGACGATTTTTTGTTTGTAGGAGCAGCGAACTCCGGGGAATGTCAGGGGATGTTATCTGTGTTTGTGCGGCTGGCGCAGGAGTTTGGGGTCCTCTTGGCGGACGGGAAGACCGAAGGTCTGACTACGCGGTTGACCTTTTTGGGTGTGGAGTTGGATTCGGTGGACATGGTGGCGCGTTTGCCTCAGGACAAAGTCGCTCGCTTGCGGATTTTGGTGGCCAATGTGTTGTCGGCCCGGAAGGTTTCTTTGCGGGAGTTGCAGTCCCTGTTGGGGTCCTTAAATTTTGCCTGTCGGACGATTCCGATGGGGCGGGTGTTTTCAAGGAGGTTGGCCTGTGCGACGGTCGGGGTGCGGAAACCTCATCACTGGATCCGGGTGACGACAGCGATGCGGGCAGATTTGCGGGTGTGGGATCGTTTTTTGGGGGACTTCAATGGGACTTCTGTTTTGCTGGAGCCCGAGGTATCCAGTGATGATTTGCAGTTGTACACTGATGCGGCGGGGGGGGGGGGGGCGGGCTTGGGTGTGTATTTCGGAGGGGCCTGGTGCGCGGATCGGTGGCCGGAGTCTTGGCGTGCGGCGGGCCTGACCAGGAATATCACATTTTTGGAGCTCTTTCCGATTCGTGTAGTTTTGGCGCTCTGGCCGGAGCACCTTCGGAACCGGAGGGTGCTTTGGTGGTGTGATAATGCGGCGGTCGTAAGTGTGATTAACAGATACACTCCAAGGTGCGTGATGGTAGCTGGCTTGATGCGGGAAGTCGTCTTAGCGTGTTTACAGTTGAATGTGGCGGTGCGGGCTCGGCATATACCAGGGTGCACTAACGAGATTGCTGATGCTCTTTCTCGTTTTCAGTGGGAGCGGTTCAGGGCGCTGGCCCCCGAAGCGGACAAGGACAGATCTGTGGTCCCAGAGAACTTGTGGAGCATTGGCCTCGAGAGATGCTAGACCTGCTGAGGAATTCAGTGTCTGCGGGGACCTGGTCTGCGTACCGGCGGGGGTGCGACCGGGTGGTCGCCTTTTTGTTATCTTGCGGGTGGCAGGTGGGGGGGTCCCAGAGGGCTTGATGGCTCAATATATTGTGGTGGCCAAAGGCGCCGGGTTTTCGCGGTCGGCGGTGCGCGCGCATTTGGCGGGGTTTAACTTTTTTGCGAGCGCGGTGGGTTGGGGTCCCCCGGCTGGGGGGGTTTTGACGCGACGGCTTCTGCAGGGTTGGGAGCGGGTGCAGCCGACGCCGTGCGATTCGCGGTTGCCGATCACGCATGGGCTCCTGGTGCGGGTTTGCGGGGCCTTAAGGCAGGTGGCTTCGTCTGAGTACGAGTCTTCCTTGTTCCGGGCGGTTTTTTGCCTAGCCTTTTTTGGGGCATTTCGTATCGGGGAACTGGTTGCGGGCTCTGGCCGGGGGGGGTGTTGGGGGGCTTCTGGCGCGTCACGTTCATGTGGTAGGGGGGGTGCGGATCCTTTTGGCTAAGTCCAAAACAGATCCGCTTGGAAAAGGTTTGTGGGTGTGTCTGGGCGAGGGCGCGGAGCCGCGGACTTGCCCGGTGCGGACGTTGCGGCAGTATTTCGCTGTGCATCCGGTAGGCGCAGTCTGTTTTTTCGTGCACGCGGATTCTCGGGTTTTAACCCATTTCCAGGTTTCTGCGGTGTTGCGGCTGGTGTTGTCCGCGGTGGGGGAAGATCCGATGCGTTTTGCTCCGCACTCCTTTCGGATTGGGGCTGCCACTAGTGCGGCAGCTATGGGGTTATCGGGACATGTCATTCAAGGCATTGGGAGGTGGCGTTCTTCGGTTTTTAAAGGGTACGTTCGGCTGTAGGTGCCGGGATGTTGTTGGTTGGGGCTTTAACTTTCTATTTCTTTTTCAGATGGGGGTGTCGGACCTGGTGGATGTTGGATTGCTGGCCACTCTTTCGTCCATTGGGTGGGACAGCGCACGGCGGACCGCCCTATCGGCGCCAATTTGGGATTGGACCCGTCGTCGGTGGCTGTGCAGTGGCTGGGCGTGCGAGGCATGCGGTGGTCGCAGTTGCTGCCTTTGCTACGACACCACGGGAGGATGTCGCGGTGGCCGGCCGCCCTGTTGGTGCATCTGGGTGGCAATGACCTGGTGTCCTGGTCCTGCCTGTAGCTGATCCGGGCGGTGCAAGATGATCTTGGACTGGTGTTGCGGATGTTTCCCGGTGTTATTGTTCTGTGGTCAGACATCATTCCAAGGCCGGCCTGCCGGGATCAGCATCGTTGGTCTCGGGGGTTGACCAAGGTCAATCGCCAGATTGGTCGTTGGGTCTGTGAGAGGGGTGGGTATCAGATCTTGCATGACTGGGTGGATGTTGGGTGTTCGGGACTATATCGGGCTGATGGGGTTCATTTGTCGCCAGTTGGCATGGACCTACTCCTTAATGACTGGCAGGAGGCCTTGGAATATATGTCTGGCAATGATGCACGCTGGTCGCAGCTTGGGGCCAGGGGGGGCGGCACATGAACAGTGTTATGTGCCGGTGGCAGGATCCCGGAGGTTTCCGGGGTCCGGAGAAGCAGGCTACACTTGGGCGGGGGTGGGGTGCCCCTGACCCGGTCAAACCCTCGGCCGACTTTTGCTTAGCATGGCGAAGTTGGGGAGAGGGGTATGGTAACTTGCCGGGTGGCGAGTTATGGCATTAGCGGTGGCAGGCACTTTGCTGAGGTATGGCTGGTGCAGCCGGGTGCCGCTAATTGAGGGGTTGGAAAGTTTATTGTTGGTTTGTTAAATTGTTATGGCTAATAAAAGCTGCGACCAGTTGTGTTCCATGAAATTATGGTGTTATGTCTTTTGTGGGGGCAGGGTAGGGGCGGGGTTGTTGTGGGGGGGGGGTGCAAGAGGTAGGGGCCTGGAGCGCCGGGTCCACCTGCCTCGGTTATCCCGAGGCCGCGGGCAGGGTCCCGGCGGCCGATATTAACCAGGCGCGCGGACCGGTGCGGGGACCCTGTGCGTGGCCTGGGTGGGGAGCACGCGCGCACGCGCGTCTTTTAAATTGATTGGCTCCCATGGGTCGCGGCCGCACAGGAGCCAATTATTGCATCAGGTGTTGGGGAGCGGGGGGGGGGGGAGTAGGGGCTGAGCAGCCTCCGCGTGGTCAGTCGGGCGGAGGCTGCGTTCGGTGCCGGCGTCCCTCCCTCCCTCCCTAACGTTTGGCGGTGGGTGTTTGGGGTGTTGCAGCTGGGGGGGGGGGCGGGATCCCGGAGGTTTCCGGGGTCCGGAGCAGCAGGCTACACTTGGGCGGGGGCGGGGTGCCCCTGACCCGGTCAAACCCTCGGCCGACTTTTGCTTAGCATGGCGAAGTCGGGGAGAGGGGTATGGTAACTTGCCGGGTGGCGAGTTATGGCATTAGCGGTGGCAGGCACTTTGCTGAGGTATGGCTGGTGCAGCTGGGTGCCGCTAATTGAGGGGTTGGAAAGTTTATTGTTGGTTTGTTAAATTGTTATGGCTAATAAAAGCTGCGACCAGTTGTGTTCCATGAAATTATGGTGTTATGTCTTTTGTGGGGGCAGGGTAGGGGCGGGGTTGTTGTGGGGGGGGGGGGTGCGAGAGGTAGGGGCCTGGAGCGCCGGGTCCGCCTGCCTCGGTTAAAAACCATATGATATAAATGATAAATATAGGAAGTTAAAAACTTAATTTACCTGTGCAACGATTTATATCTAAGGGCAATATTTTCTTAAAGTGCCAAAGTGCTAATCCTACAAAGAGAACGTTAGAATTAATGATATGAATATCATCACAAAAAATATTCTTTAAAAAAAGGTGTTAGCCATTATTTTTGAGGCTAAATCAAAAGACAAAAAGATGGGAAAATTATTGGAACATAAAAATAAAAATTGCCAAAGCAGTATGTAGGTAAGAGTATTGAATGCAACCCACATCCATTAAGCCAACTAAACTATATAAGAGACAATATTCAGCTTTTAAACCAAAATATCATGCCTTTAAAAGACAACAAAAAAAGGGGGAATCGTACTATGCAAAAAGTTTATAAAAACATTGTGGCATGGTTTAATAATAAAAGATCCCAAATTTAAACAAATGTTAAAAAACAATATTAAAAAAAGGGGGAAATAGGCTAAACCCCAACGTGAAATAAAAAAGGAAAGGGAATTCTCCTTGAAAATAATGATGAGAGCAACAAATAGCAAACACCTGCTATAAGCATTATACAATTGGAAATGCAAATTGCAAAAGCTAATCGCAAGGTGCTTGTTGCGTTGAAACTAGGGATCTATGCAGGTCTAAAAAAATGGCTTAAAGGCACGGAGATTGTGCAAAACTAGCTTATAAAATAAAAAATTCACCGTTGGCAATCAAACAAGCATAATAAAAAAATGCAATGAATGGATGAAAAGGTAAAGAACACCCTTGAAGAAACCCTTATGGCCATAAGTAATTACATAGCATTTTGTAAAAGAAAATGTGAACAATCTTATCACCAAACATAAATGTATCCGTAGACACAGGCTTACACTTTTCAACAGGTTCTTTTAGTGAAACGCAGGCAAAGGAAGGACAAACTCTCTTAATATACACCCATGGGGCAATACACTGCTAAATGATAAAATTCGACATTTATCACACACAAACTCTGAAATCACAATACGTCAACGGCTGCGCACTAGAATGATTAAAATAGAAAGAAACAATGACGTCATAATAGGGGCGTACCCTTGTATGTTTAAACACAAATCCCCATGCGCCCTATCTAAAATCAAACATATATTCACTAATTACAATGTGAATACATGTAGACTGTAGTGCAGGAAATGTAATTTGCAAAAGCTAATCGCAGGGTGCCTGTTGCGTTGAAAAAGAGGGGGTCTATGCAGGTTTAAAAGAAAACGGCTTGAAGGCTCGAGGGCTATACAAAACCAGCTTGTAAAATTAAAAATTCTCCGATGGCAGTGAACCAAGCATAATGTGAAAATGCAATGAATGGATAGAAAGGTAAGAAACCCACTCTAAGGAACCCTCTATGGCCATAAATAAATAAACAACACTTTGTAAAAGAAAATAAGAGCAACCTTGTCACCAAATATAAGAGTCTCACAACGAGTCGTCCGTAAACACATACTACACTCTTCAACAATTCATTTAGTGAAAAGCAGAACAAAGGACAAACTCACATACTACACCTGCGGACCACCGCGCTGCTAAGTGATAGAGATCAACCCTTCTACACACAAACTCTGAAATCACAAAACGCCAGCGGCTGTGCACTAGAACGATTAAAAGGAAGAAAACAATGACATCATAATAGGGGCATACCCTTGCATATTTAAACACAAGTCACCATACGCCCCATCTAAAATCATACATTCACTGGTTATAATATGAATGCATGTAAACTATAGTGCAAAACAACTTGCAAAAAAATATAATAGTAAGTACAATAAGCTAAAACTAACCACTTTAACTAAAAAAGCATTCAAAAGAAGGGGCACATATAAGAAAATCATTAAGAATGATCAGAGGACATAATATATGAGGAAGGTAAACACATATCAACCAAAAACAAAAAGAACAGGCAAACCAACCCAAACATTAACAAAGGAATCTCACTGTAGGACCAAATGGGCCAAGTTGGATCACAAAATGTTTTAATGTGCACGGCAGAAAGTGAAGTTCGAGCGCGTAGTCGCGAAGGACGCCGGTAACCGGGCGGTCGGCCCGGTCCCGGCCCATCCTTCCGGCTTCGAGGAAAGGGGGAGGGAGTAAGAATAAGCGGGCGCTGGGCTGATGATGCCGGCAGCGTCCTTTAAATTGATTGGCTCCACTGAAGGCGAAAGCGGAGCCAATTAGAGCTGCCGGCGTTGGGAGCTGCTTTATTTAGAAGGGGCTGAGATTTCTGCTCCCTTTTCGGCGGCGGTAGTGGGGCATGAAGGCTTGAGGCTTACGTTGTCGGGGACCCACAGCGTTGGAGGTGCAGGTTTTTTCGGGCTGTTCAGTCGGCCTGAAAAAGAACGTAGTGGAGTGCTAGGGGGGTGAATTTGGCAGCGTTATCATCGGTGGTGAGCTGAACGAGATTTCTCTCGGTGGGGGACATTGTTCGGGGAGGTGCAGGGGGTGAGCTTAAATAATTAAAAAAAAAAAAAAAAAAAAAGAAAGTTTTATCATTTTAATAGCCTGAAGTCTTTTTTCTTGTGGGGGCCTTGTTTTTTCTTAAGGATGGCTCGTGGAGTGAGGGCTGGTGCAGCCGGCCATGATAAGCTGAGCAGGGCTTCTCATACACGGGGTGCTCAGTCTACCAATAGGGGTAGGGATTCAGGGAGGAGGAGTAGTGGGGGGGGCCGGGGGCAACGCGGAACTTCAAGCCAGAGGCTGCCTCGAGCAAAGGTGCCTCAGCGAGGGCGGGGGGAGGGGCTTCCATCAATTCGGGGAAAAGGGGCTTCCGGATCCAGAGTATGGGGTCAAATCAGAATAATACGGGGTCAAATCAGAAGTATTCTGCTTAGTTTTTAAACCCTTTGTTGTACAAGTTAAGATGTTCTATGTAAAAAGTTATTATTGTTCTATGTAAAACAAGCTCTGCATTGTTGACTGTTGTTGATTGTACACCGCAACTGATCGCTGGAAGATGCGGTATATAAATAAGTGTTAAATAAATAAATAAATAAATAAATAAATAAATAAAATAAATAAATAAAATAAATAAATCAGGCGGGGGCAGCCTCAGGTCTGGGGTGTTGGGGCTAATTCTGGGCCGGTGCCTGCGGTGTCCGCTGAGCACGGAGCTACTAGTGAAGGGGGTGATTTAGAGGGGGGCGAGACCGAGCAGGAGCAGGGGAGTGTAGCTCTGGGAGGGTGGGGCTCTGGGAACTTAAGGTGGGGCCCTACAGTTATGCCTACGGGTACACCTAACAGGTATCCTAGAGGAAGGGCGTCCGGTGAGAGCGTCCAACTACGGGGATTGGTATGGCCCTTCTCAATGGGGGCACTGGTTGGGGGGCGGACAGGGTTCCTCTAGGGCGGAATGGTTGGATGCATGGCAGCCAGGGTGGCCTTCTCCTGTTCCCCCGCCCCCTCTTTTTCCTATTTTGTCTTCACAGGTTACAACACCATCACCAGGAGGAGCTGACAGTGGTCAGCGGCAAGTTGAGCGCGTGGATACGACTTCTGTCCGGCAGCTTGGGATGTCCAGTGGCGGTGCGGTTCGTGAAGAAAGTGGACTAGGGCAAGTTGTCGAGTTCAGTCCAGCGGACGTTAGCCCTGAGGAGGTGGCGGCAGCTGCGACAGGTGTTTTGGGTGAGTTACAGACAGATGCGGGGGAGAAGAATAGGGAGGGTGGAAAAAGGAAGGAAAAAAGGTCAATGAAGAGGAAGCATTCCTGTAGGAGGCGTCGCAGGTCCAGTTCTTCGTCAATGTCGTCCTCGGTTTCGTCTTCTTCGCTGACGTCATCGGAAGATAGCACGTGTCGGCAGGGGAAGGGTGATAAACGGGCGTTAGGCAGGGGTCAAGGGGGAGGTTTGCCTTCAGCAGTGGTTATTTCGGAGTTATGGGAGGGTGTTCCGAGGAAGTTGCGACATAAAATTAAAAAGGGGCGTTATATAGATATTTTCCGGCTGTTGGAAGGTCGCAAGCGCTCGGGTGACAGTAAGAAAAAACGTAAAGAGGATGAAAAGGCCGGGCGCGTTAGGAAAGTTTCGCGGAATGTAGTCAATTGGACTCGGGTGTTTCTGCGTTTGGCTAGTGTTTGGGGGCAGCATTACCCGGGGCAATACGAGATGCTGTTATCGTACGCGGATTCTATCTTGGAAGCGTCACAGACATACGAAGGGTGGTCATGGTTAAACTATGACGAAAAATTTAGAGACAAGATGGAAGAGAATAGATTTGTGTCATGGGGTATGCAGGACATTAATTTGTGGTTGACCCAGATGTCGGCCAGGGTGAGTGTGGGAGGAGGGGGAGGGGCAAAAGGCGCAGGCGGGAGCTTGGCTGGGGCTGGACGGTCCTTTCGTGGGGGAGCGAGTCTCGTGCAGCAGCGTGCAGGTGGAAGTGGGTCAGGCGATGTTTGTTGGAGGTTCAACAAGACTTCGTGCCCTTTTCCAGACTGCAAATTCAGGCACGTCTGTTCCATTTGCGGGGGAGCCCATTCTGCCGTCAAATGTGCTAAAAAAGGGGTTTCTCAGATCCCTTCCCCAGGCGCAAAGTAATGAAGGGCTATTTGGCCTCGCCCCCACGCCTATTAAAGTGGAAGTGTTGAATGCGTGGCTGGGCCAGTACCCTAGACGAAAAGATAGGGACGTTTTGTATTTCGGTTTTAATTATGGTTTTGTAATCCCAGTGTGTGGACAGGTGGGGGGGAAGGCTGCGTGGAATTCCGTGTCGGTTAGGCGCTTCGCGTCTGTAGTAAAAGAAAAGTTGGCAAGTGAATTGGTCCTGGGGAGGATAGCGGGTCCATTTATGGTACAGCCGTTCGCAAGAATGGTAATTTCTCCTTTGGGAATAATACCAAAAAAGGAGCCGGGAAGATTCCGCCTGATACATAATTTGTCCAGTCCTATAGGAGCGTCGGTTAATGACTATATCCCGCGGGAATTGTGTTCCGTGAGATATGCGTCATTCGATAAGGCAGTGAGCTTGGTTCAATCGGCCGGGCATAGGGCACAGAT
Organism: Ichthyophis bannanicus; assembly: GCA_033557465.1. Lineage (NCBI taxonomy): Eukaryota > Metazoa > Chordata > Amphibia > Gymnophiona > Ichthyophiidae > Ichthyophis > Ichthyophis bannanicus. The sequence goes on along the minus strand of CM066036.1, from coordinate 669,565,203 downwards.
GGTGAAGGTAGATGTGGAATCGGCATTCAGGTTGCTTCCAGTACACCCTTCTTCTTTTTATTTATTGGGTTTTCGCTTTGAAGCTGGAATTTATTTTGATAAATGCATGCCCATGGGCTGTGCAGTCTCTTGTTCATACTTCGAGAAGTTCAGTACTTTCCTACAGTGGGCGATTGAGCGTAAGGTGGGTATAGCGAAGGTAGTGCACTACTTGGATGATTTTTTATTTGTCGGGTCAGAGCAATCGGAAGAATGCCGTGTATTGTTGGATGGATTTGTGGAATTGGCGCTGGAATTGGGAGTGCCTTTGGCGAAAGAAAAGACGGAGGGTCCTGCCACGCGGATCACTTTTTTGGGAGTAGAGCTGGATTCGGAGTCAATGGTGGCACGTCTTCCTCAGGATAAAATCTGCAGATTGCGAGTGTTAGTGGCCAATGTGATGGCATCATCGTCGTTAACGCTGAGGGAGATGCAAGCCTTGATAGGTTCGTTAAATTTTGCTTGTCGAGTGATCCCACTTGGAAGGGTCTTCTTGCGGCGGTTGGCTGCAGCCACGGCTGGGATGCGTAGACCTCATCATCATCTGAGGGTCTCAAAGTCAATTAAGGCGGATTTGCGGATCTGGCAGGTCTTTTTGGAGGAGTTTAATGGGACCACAGTTTTAATGGAGCCGGAGCTCAGCAGTGCGGATTTCCAATTGTATACAGACGCGGCAGGGGGTATAGGCTTGGGTATTTACTTCGGTGGGGCTTGGTGTGCTGAGCGTTGGCCCCAGGTGTGGCACGAAGCGCGTATCACCAGTAATGTAACTTTTTTGGAGTTATTTCCCATCTTAGCGGCATTGGAGTTGTGGCCAGATAGACTTCATAACAAAAGGGTTCTGTGGTGGTGTGATAATGAAGCAGTAGTGAGTGTGGTGAACCATTATTCACCACACTGTAGCTTGGTGGCTAACTTGATGAGGGAGGTAATTTTAGCTTGTTTACGGTTGAATGTGTATCTTAGGGCTCGTCATATCCCAGGGTATGCTAATGCGATCGCTGATTCTCTTTCCCGTTTCAAGTTGGATCAATTTCGACGACTGGCACCACAAGTGGATGCAGCAGGATGCGCGGTCCCTTGGAAGTTATGGAGTCTTGGCCATCTGGGATGAAGGACTTGTTACAGAGTTCCGTAGCTGCTGGGACATGGGCAGCGTATCGGCGAGGATGTCAGAAAGTGGTGGTTTTTCTGGAACGCTCAGGCTGGCAGTTTGGGCCGGTTTCGGCGCAGTTGCTAGGGCAATATGTGGTCTGGGCTAAGGAGAATGGAGTGACTCGGTCCTCAGTGCGTAGTCATTTGGCGGGTTTTGAATTTTTTGCGAAAGCTGTCGGCTGGGACTTCCCGTTAGGGGGTGCATTAGCCCGACGGCTCTTGCAAGGGTGGGGCAGAGCTACACCAGTACACCTTGATGCTCGCCGGCCCATCACACATGAGTTACTAGAGAGGCTATGCAAATCATTATCGGAGGTGGCCTCATCGCAGTATGAGGCTGTGCTTTTCCGGGCGGTTTTTAGTTTGGCATTTTTCGGTGCCTTTCGTATGGGGGAACTGGTTGCGAGATCGAACAGGGCTGGAGCAGTGGGGATTCTACAGCGGCAACACGTTGGCATTGAGAAGGGGCAGTTGAGAGTTTTGTTGGCAAAATCCAAGACGGATCCACAAGGCAAAGGTGTGTGGGTGCGTCTGCGTGGGATTCCTGGGTTTGCCACGTGCCCGGTGGGCACTATGCGTGATTATTTACGGGTACGCCCAGCGGAGGTTGGGGGGTTGTTTTTGCATGCTGACGGGCGGCTGCTTACACGTTTTCAGGTTCTGGCAGTCCTGAGGTTGGCATTGAAGGTTGTAGGTGAGCCCCCAGAGCATTATGCTGCTCACTCCTTCCGCATCGGCGCGGCTACCAGTGCTGCTGCTGAGGGCTTGTCGCAGCAGGACATTCAGAGTATTGGGAGGTGGCGTTCCCAGGCTTTCCTGGGTTATGTTCGATTGTGATGGGTGGAGCAGGGGGGGGGGGGGGAACCTGACAGGGATTGATTCTTGTTTTCTTTTACAGCTGGAGTCGGGAGTGTCCAGAGCTGTTGGATGATCGGGCATTCTTACATGTTCTGGGCCGGCCGGCGAGCAGCTGTGCGACCATTTGGGCCTAACCTGGGGCTGGATCCTGCTCAAGTGTCGCTGTTATGGCTGGGTGAGAGAGGGTTGAGATGGTCTCAGCTCCTGCCCTTGCTCCGGCACCATGAGCGAGTGAGGGGCAAGCCGAGGTTGCTACTGTTGCATTTAGGTGGCAACGACATGGTAGCCTGGACTTGTAAGCAACTTATCAGAGCTGTTATAAAAGATTTAACATTGATATTGAAAATGTTCCCGGGAGTTCAGTTAATTTGGTCAGACATTATTCCAAGACCTGTTTGTGCGGCCCAGCGGCGCTGGTCGCGGGGTCTCGCAAAAATAAATAGACAAATAGGGCGGTGGGTAACTGGGCAGGGTGGGATTCAAGTTCTACACCCGTGGGTGGAGGTGAATTGTACGGGGTTGTACAGGCTGGATGGAGTTCATTTGTCCCCTGTAGGTGTTGATTTACTTTTGAACGATTGGCAAGAGGCCTTGGAAGGTGTTCTGCATTTGGAAATTAACTGGTCGCAGCAGGGTAGTGGGGGGGCGGCACTTGGGCATTAATATGCCAGTGCCGGTGGCGGGATCCCGGAGGTTTCCGGGGCCCGGAGCCTTTAGGTCATACTTGGGCGGGGGCGGGGTGCCCCTGACCCGGATAAGCCCTGCTGGCCTTTGCTAGTCATATGGCTAGGTCGGGGAAAGGGCGGTAGGAAATTGGCCGGTGGTCGGACACGGCCGGAGCGGATGCGACCCCACTTTGCTAATTATGGCTGGTGGGGCATCGATCCGCTGGTGGGAGATTGTTTACAGAACTGTTTTGGTATGTAAAGTTAATTGTTTGAAAATATAATAAAGCTGCGACCAGTTGGTACTTCCAATAAGAAAATTGTGTCTGTGAAATTTGTGAAGGTGGGGGAGGGGGGAGTAAAGAAGGAGAGAAGGGGGGGGGGGTGTTGGGAAAAGATGGGCGTAGGGCACCGGATGCGGCCTGCCACGGTTACTAACTCTTTAGAAAAAATATTGCAATGGAGCGAGCAGGGTCCGAGCCGGGCCGCGCACCCGGTTACACTCCGGCGCCGGGACCCTGCCCGCGCCATCGGGACTAACCGGGTAGCCGGACCCGGCGCTCCACCAACCCCCACCCCCAATTTACCACACATCATATCCCCCTTTTTCTTCCTCCTGCCCCTTCCCACAAAATGCACAGACCGCCTTATAGTGGTAACAACTGGTCGCAGCTTTATTTTCCAAACAACATATTTACAATAAACAGGAATGCAACAAACCCCAGAGTGGAGCGATGCATCGCCAGCCATGCAACTAGCAAAGCGACACCCGCCTCTGCTCCAGCCCCGGTCCCACCACCGGCAACGTTCCGACCACCCCTATCTGACTTCGCCATATTACTAGCAAAAGTCTTCCAGGGGTAGTCCGGGCCGAGGGCACCCCACCCCCTTCCCAAGTCGCCTAAGGCTCCGGACCCCGGAAACCTCCGGGATCCCGCCACCGGCACAGGGAGCAATCCTTAACTGTGCCGCCCCCCAAACCTACCTAAGCTGCGACCAGCGTGCTACATCCTGCATCACCCGCTCCAGCATCTCCTGCCAGTCATTGAGGAGCAAGTCTGTTCCTACCGGAGATAGGTGCACCCCATCCGCCCGATAGAGACCAGAACAGGTAACCTCAACCCAAGAATGCTGGACCTGATACCCCCCCTTCTCACAAACCCACCTCCCAATTTGCCTATTAATTTTTGTCAAACCCGGGACCATCTCCTTTCACCCCAACACGACGGTCTGGGAATAATATCGGACCAGATCAAGACTATGCCCACAAACATACGCAACAGCATGGCAAAGTCCCTCTTAGCAGCTCTGATCAACTGCTTACAAGACCATTCGGCTAGAACATTGCCCCCAAAATGCAATATTATAATCGTTGGTAACTCCCGGATGCGCTGGTGATGACAAAGCAAAGGGAGCAGCTGAGGCCACCGCAGCCCGCGCTCGCCAAGCCATGACACCGCCACCACCGCTGGATCAAGTCCAAGATTCAGCCCAATCGGCCGTACTGCTGCTTGCTGTCCGGCCCAAAAGACGTAAGAATGACCCAATATCCAACAGCCCCATGCCCGCTGCCTCCCATCTGCAACAGAAAGAACATCGTTAAGCTTTCCCCCCCCCCCCAGCAGAATAAGAAACTTATAAACGGACATACCCTTTAAACGCTTTGGACCGCCACCGACCGATACTCTGAATCTGATCCCCGGACAAACCCAACGCCGCCGCGCTAGTCGCCGCCCCGATGCGGAAAGAATGAGCAGCGAAAGCCCGAGGGTCTTCCTCGATCCGTCGCAACACCAGGCGCAGGACAGCCGTCACCTGGAATCGCGTCAGCAGCCGGGAATCACTATGTACAAACAACCCTTCCCCACCCTGAGGGCGCACATCCAAATAGCTATCCATGGCAGCCACCGGACACGTGAGACCCCCAATCCCCCGGAGTACCACCCACAACCCTCTCCCTTTCTGGTCCGTCTTGGACTTTGCTAACAAAACGCATAAGCCCCCGGACTCCCGAAACACATGTCTAAGGAGCAAGCAATTGCCTAAACCCGCCCTCCCCGAAGCTGCCGCCAGTTCTCCCACCCGGAATGCGCCAAAAAAGACCAAACAGAAAACCGCCCGAAAAAGCGCAGCCTCAAAAGGTGACGCCGCCACTCCCGGCAGCACCTGACACAACCTGCTCAATAAGTCGTGCGTAATCGGCAGCCTGTGGTCACCGGTCCCAGGAAAAGAACGCTCCCACCCTTGTAGCAATTGACGCGCTAAATATCCGCGGCCCGGCAATCCCACACCCGCCGCCTTGGCAAAAAATCCAAACCCCGCAAGATGCATTTTAACAGCCGATCTAGTAACCCCACGACCCTTAGCCCAACCAACGTACCCTCCCAGGACATACTCTGACAGCTCCCCCCCACCCCAACCCGCTTGAAAAAGGTATTCCACAACCCGCTCGCAACCACGGTGATAAGCGGCCCAAGTCCTCTCCGCCACCGACTTCTTGAGGAGGCTCTTCATTTCAGCCGGCCAACGCTCCACAGCCTCCAAGGGACAACGAGCCCCTCCTCGTCCGCCTCCGGAACCAAGGACTGAAATCGTCCCAACTGCAAACGAGAAAGAGCATCAGCAATTTCATTAGTACGCCCAGGAATGTGACGAGCCCTCAGGTCCACATTCAAGCGCAAACATGCCAGCACAACCAAATGCATTAATGCCGCTACCTGCCTACAACGTGGAGAATACCGATTGATGACGGCCACTACTGCCTCGTTGTCACACCACCATAACACCTTGCGGTTGGCTAACCTGTGCGGCCATAACTCCAGCGCTACCAGTATTGGAAACAGCTCCAAAAATGTAATATTACTCAATAACCCGTCGTCGACCCATTCCTGCAGCCACTTGTCAGCACACCAAGCCCCACCAAAGTAGATCCCCAAACCGATGCCTCCGGCCGCATCCGTAAACAATTACAAGTCCTCACTGGAGATCTCGGACTCGCGAAACACAGAAAGTCCGTTGAATTCACGCAAAAAGACATCCCAAATCCGCAGATCCTCCCTCATGACTCTTGTGACACCGCACCTCCTAGCCCTAGGCGTAATCAGGCAGTTGGTGCGTGCCACATGGGGGTTTTAAAAGTCCTTGGTAGTGCTGAAGCCCTGTATCCTATTGTAGTTGTGGACTGAAGTGACGACAGCCAAGGTTGGGTTTCCAAGTTAATGAATACTTTATTATTGCATAAGGTATTGCACAAAGTATTGCAAAAGAACAGCACAGGATTTACTCCCCCAACACAAAAGTAGAATGGTAACCTTTTTGTACCAAATAAAAGTTCAAGTGTACAGTCAGTTCTCCTGATTCTTCTCAGGGACACGTAATACAGTTAAATGCTTTTAGGCTTCTTCCAGCTTCACCAATACAACAACACTTCAGGATGCTAGTAATGCTTTCCTAGTAACAGCTTTCAATAAAGAAATCTTCTAGCTGTTGTATTCTCTTTTCTAATGTCCATATCTTGTTTAACAGCTTTAAATAGAAATGGCAATCTCCACGCTCTCTTGCCTATTAGTAACAGGCTTCTTGTGTAGGAACACTTTCTTACGTTGCCTTTCATTCACAGCTGCAAGTTATGAGGCTCTGAGTCATTGCACCCAGCAGAACGCTGCTGTCTCTGGTGCAAACTTCTAAGAACATTGGTTTAGGCTTCACAGCACTCAATCATAAAACAGGAACAAATTATAGCTCCTTACTCTCTCATACATACACCACACTCCATTTCAGAATCACTGGTATTGGATAAAGGAGCCCCTAATTCCATTGGTTCTTCATGGCTCTCTGATATCCCTTTGTCCTGTGGAACATACAAGCCTTCAGACTTTAATTCTTTAATTATATTCTGAAGCTGTTTCCATTTAGTTTCTCTCTGCCTTCTAGGCACTTGTAAGGCTTGGCATTTCTCAGCACCTTTTAACAGCTCATAAAAGGGGTTTATTTCTTCCTTGCCTTGCCTAGGTAGTTGCCTTTGGTTGGGAGGAATATGCCTCTTATGGAACTGCCTTGTGAGATCCCTCAGCACAGCCTGGTCCTCAGGGTCTGTTCCTAGCTCTCTGCACGGTAGCTGCCAATTAGCCTTTTGCTGACAAGCAGGTGTGCTATCCTCTGAGCTAGAGCTCTGGTCACGCTGTCTGTATAAGGGAAATGCTTGCAACTTCTTAATAGGGACTTTCCCATAGCCCAACTTTCCTCTAGTAACTTCAGGTTTCCTTTCAAAGCTTAGTTCCAACCTGTTTCTTCTAGAAATCACTTTATTATCACTTCCTCGAGACTGTCTTATTTCAGAGCTATCTACTTTACAAGGTTTAAAAGGTTTTGCTCTGACCTGGTTTTGGCAGCGTCTGTCTCTGGGGAACTCCCCTGACTCCAAGTCTGTGTTCAAGGCTTCTGAGTCCAGCTCAGGGTCTCTTCTAGGGTTCACTCTCTCTTGGAGCTGAGCTCTGCCTGGGTCTCTTCCTGGACCACCCACAGGAACTCTCCTTTCCCTGGTTCTCTCCTTGGTTCCCCTTTCGCTGCTTGGGAGGTTTCTATCTTCGCTCCCTTCTCTCCTGGAGGTTTCTCGGCTTCTCCTCCCTTCGCCTCTGCCTCCTTCGACTCTGCTGCTGTCGACTCCCCCACTAACTGCTGCTTCCTGGTTATGAGTGCAGAGTGGCCCAATCCGGTCTGACTCCGCCCACCTCCCTGATTGGCTATGTCTCTGGGTTAGCCTAGAGCTAGGGTGTGGTTCTTTCCCTGCTCTTCTTTGCAGAGAAGGTTCATGTGCTGGAATCTTAACCCCTTCCTGTCCTGCATCTTTAAACATCTGAGGTGACAGAAAGTGTTTTAAACCCTTTTTCTTCTGTTTCTGAGCCTCTGCTTTGTCACACTCTCGACACACGAATGCGATGATGCGGCTTAAGCACGTCCGCCGTCGCAGCAGCCAAACGCTGACTAAACACCCTCCCCATAGGAATCACCTTGCAAGCGAAGTTGAGCGATCCAATGAGCGCCTGCAATTCCCTCAAGGACAACTTAGTGGAGGATAAGGCATTAGCAACGAGCACTCGCAATTTCTCCACCTTCTCTATCGGCAATCGTGCCACCATCTTTTCAGAATCCAATTCGACACCCAAAAAGGTAAGAATCGTCGTCGGGCCAACGTTTTTTTCTGCGGCCAAGGGTACACCCAAATCGCTGGCCAAGCCGACGAAACCATCCAATAGCTCTCTACAGCGCAGGGACCCCGCCTGGCCGACAAACAGGAAATCGTCCAGGTAATGTACCACCTCCGGGGACCCTACTCTCCTAGTGACCATCCAGTGCAAGAAAGTGCTAAACTTCTCAAAATAAGAGCAAGATACCGAACAGCCCATCGGCATACGCTTGTCAAAATAAAACTCACCTTCGAATTGGAAACCCAAAAACTTGAAAGCAGACGGGTGTACTGGCAACAAACGAAAGGCAGATTCGATGTCTACCTTGGCCATCAAAGCACCCCTCCCAGCCCTCCTGACTAACTCCACCGCCGCATCAAAAGAGGCATAACGAACCGTGCAGAATTTGCGGGGTATAAAATCGTTCACAGAGAACCCAGCCGGGCAAGACAAATTGTGAATTAATCGAAACTTCCCCGGCTCTTTCTTCGGGACAATTCCCAAAGGGGACACCACAAAACTAGGAAAAGGAGGATGACGGAAAGGGCCTGCAATTCTGCCCAACCGTAATTCCAAATCCAACTTCTCCCGCACAATCGTTGCCCATCTCCGCACACTAGGGGAATTGCGAGCCATGGAGCATCCTACAGAACCCCGAATTGGAACCACGAAACCAGACTGAAAACCTAACTGCAAAATTAACTTGTCCCTTTTCTTCGGGTAACCATGTAGCAAACTATGTAAGAGAGGAACCCGTATCGGAGAAGGGGCTAACGCCTATTTTGAACCGGATCCAGGCGGAGTGACGGCCCCTTTTTTAACGCATTTAGCTGCCGAATGGGGGCCACCGCAGATCAAACACACGTGACGGAATTTACAGTCCGAGAAGGGGCAGGCCGACCTATTAAATCGCCAGCACACATCGCTCCCGCCGCTGGGTACAGGTCTGCTCGGAACAGGGGAAACGCCCCCCGAAAGGAAAGACCCGCAACAGCCCCCATCCCCGAACCCCCCTTTCCACTGCGCCCCCCAGACGCACCGCCCTTCACCGACATCTGTGTTAACCAAAGGTTAATGTCCTGTGTACCCCATGTCAAGAACTTATTTTCTTCCATCTTGTCGCGGAACTTCTCATCATAATTTAACCACGACCAACCCTCATGCACCTGAGAAGCCTCCAAAATCGAGTCAGCATACGACAATAACATACCGTACGGCGCCGGGAAATGTTGCCCCCATACACTCGCCAGCCGCAAAAAAGCTCTAACCCAATTCACCACATTCCTAGAAACTTTTCGTAAACGGCCCGCCTTCTCATCTTCCTTGCGCTTCTTCTTACTATCTCCCGAATGCTTGCGACCCTCAAGTAAGCGAAAAATATCAATATACTTACGCTTCCTAATTTTGCGCCGCAACTTCTTCGGCACACCTTCCCATAATTCTGATAAAGCGACTAAAGACGCTCCGGCACCAGCATGCGTCCCCGATGAACCTTGGCCCGGCATCAGCTCACTGGACCCACCCTCGCCCAACGATGAGTCGGCCGAGTCAGTAGACGATGAGGAGGAAGAGTCTGAACTACGCCTATGACGGCACCCATGTTTCCTTCTTTTTTTGCGTGCCTGTCGCGATGTCTCAGCCCTCAACCCACTCCCGCCAGACACGTCGCCCGCCACGAACAACGACTCACCTGTCCTGTCAGCAGCAGTCAGAGTGTCAGAGACACGGGAGGAAGACGCCATCCTCTGGAGCCCACAGTTGCCTTGAGGCCGATCCGCATCCCTCAAAGTCTCGCTAGAAGGAACCGCTCCCGCATCAACATTCACAGCGGCCGGTGACAACATTGTAGACGGCCCGCTTCCAGGTGCAGACAAAAAAGGAACCTGCGGAGAGAAAAAGGGGAAACCAAAAGAGGGAACAGCGGGGGACCAAGCCGGTTGCCAAGCCCCAGCCCAGTCCGCTCTGGAAGATCCCTGCCCCCCACGCATCCAGTGATCCCACACCGTCTGCTGATCAGTTGTACCATATGCCCCAGGGGAAACCAGATGCCCTATAGGAGCTCCCACGCCACCGCCTGTTCCTGCTAACCCGGCATACCTAGGGCTCGCCCCCCCCCCCTCCACACAAAGCCCCCTATTGCCAATGCCAACCCTCTGCTCAGCTTCTGCCCTGGACCCTAATTCGGCCTCTGCACCCGGTCCTAAAGACCCCTCAGCCCCAGCACCCGAACCCCCTGCTCCTTGGCCAACAGCACCCACAGCACCCCTACCCTGACCTTGGCCAGACCTGCGAGCCCTCCTACCTGAAAAAGAGAGCCTGCCCCGTTCCCGCGCAGCCCCTCTTACACCCCTGCCAGCACTAAGACTGTTCCTCGCCCCCTGATGCCCAGACTGTCCAGCCCTGGACAAACCCCGACCTCTGAGTCTCCCCACCGGCTGGCCCACAGTGGCGCAGCACCTCCCCCGACCTTTACCAGCCTGTTTCCCAGCCACAACTGTCAGCTCCTAAAAGCAGTCAAGAAAAACTTTACTTTTAAAAGGGGGTTTTGTATTTATTTATTTTGTTTTATTTTAACCAAAGGGCGCCCCCCCAGCACTCAAGGTAATCAGGAATCGCACTCGCGTCACCTCACCACTCTCCCGATGTAATCCAAGCGCACAACGCCGACTCCAGCACCGGTGAAATGCCGACTCCTTACCGGCGATCCGCAGATGACCCGCCTGCCAGCACCAACAGAGAACCGACGCTGCCTTCAGAGCTGACCCCAACGGACACCAGGACCCCAAAAAAAAACCCGATCCGATTGCCTTCCCGTCCGGCCGCATGTGCTCCCGCGCGCCCCCGCGCACGCTGTAGCACATGGCCGGACCCCTCCTGATTGGCTCCGCTCTAGCACGCTCGAGCGGAGCCAATCCCTTCAAAAAATGCACCCGCGCAGTGACGCGGCGTGCTGCGCGCACCCCCTCACGCTGCCCCTCCCCTTCCCTCTTGGAGCAAGCAGGGTCCGAGCCGGGCCGCGCACCCGGTTACACTCCGGCGCCGGGACCCTGCCCACGCCATCGGGACTTAGTTTTAGCTTATTGTGCTTACTATTATATTTTTTTGCAAGTTGTTTTGCACTATAGTTTACATGCATTCATATTATAACCAGTGAATGTATGATTTTAGATGGGGCGCATGGTGACTTGTGTTTAAATATGCAAGGGTATGCCCCTATTATGACGTCATTGTTTTCTTCCTTTTAATCGTTCTAGTGCGCAGCCGCTGGCGTTTTGTGATTTCAGAGTTTGTGTGTAGAAGGGTTGATCTCTATCACTTAGCAGCGCGGTGGTCCGCGGGTGTAGTATGTGAGTTTGTCCTTTGTTCTGCTTTTCACTAAATGAATTGTTGAAGAGTGTAGTCTGTGTTTATGGACGACTCGTTGTGAGACTCTTATATTTGGTGACTAGGTTGCTCTTATTTTCTTTTACAAAGTGCTATGTATTTATTTATGGCCATAGAGGGTTCCTTAGAGTGTGTTTCTTACCTTTCTATCCATTCATTGCATTTTCACATTATGCTTGGTTCACTGCCATCGGAGAATTTTTAATTTTACAAGCTGATTTTGTATAGCCCTCGAGCCTTCAAGCCGTTTTCTTTTAAACCTGCATAGACCCCCTCTTTTTCAACGCAACAGGCACCCTGCGATTAGCTTTTGCAAATTACATTTCCTGCACTACAGTCTACATGTATTCACATTGTAATTAGTGAATATATGTTTGATTTTAGATAGGGCACATGGGGATTTGTGTTTAAACATACAAGGGTACGCCCCTATTATGACATCATTGTTTCTTTCTATTTTAATCATTCTAGTGCGCAGCCGCTGACGTATTGTGATTTCAGAGTTTGTGTGTGATAAATGTCGAATTTTATCATTTAGCAGTGTATTGCCCCGTGGGTGTATATTAAGAGAGTTTGTCCTTCCTTTGCCTGCGTTTCACTAAAAGAACCTGTTGAAAAGTGTAAGCCTGTGTCTACGGATACATTTATGTTTGGTGATAAGATTGTTCACATTTTCTTTTACAAAATGCTATGTAATTACTTATGGCCATAAGGGTTTCTTCAAGGGTGTTCTTTACCTTTTCATCCATTCATTGCATTTTTTTATTATGCTTGTTTGATTGCCAACGGTAAATTTTTTATTTTATAAGCTAGTTTTGCACAATCTCCGTGCCTTTAAGCCGTTTTTTTAGACCTGCATAGATCCCTAGTTTCAACGCAACAAGCACCTTGCGATTAGCTTTTGCAATTTGCATTTCCAATTGTATAATGGTTATAGCAGGTGTTTGCTATTTGTTGCTCTCATCATTAACTCTGGTAACCCGGAGGCCCTCCTCGCCTCCCTCAGCAAGTCTTAGCACCCCCACATAACTTTGCCCCCCCCCCCACAAAATACCCAACACAGTATCTGGTACAAACTTTGGTCGCAGCTTTATTTACAACCTGTAACAACCGGCCCAACACGGGCCTAAATATACAACTTTCAAACATAACCCAGCCCCACACCCCCTTGCCGGAAGATGCCCCCACCCGCCATATTAGGAGCAAGGCGGAGCATCCTCCTCCCCCCAAACCCCGCCGCCGGCCTCGCCATACTAGTAGCAAAGGCCGGCCCCCACCCCCCCGCTACCGGGCCGAGACCCCCAACCGGGCTGTCTCGCCCCACCCCGAGGAGCCCTTTGCCCCCACCGCTCCTAAACCAGTTCAAGCCCGCGCCGCTTCTGCGAGCGCTGGCTCTCTACCCCGCCCCCACCAGCTGCAACATCCCAAACACTACCTAAAAAAATGGGGGTGGGCGGGCGGGAACGCGTCCGCTTCCCGAGGAGCCGTGGCGAAAAGGGACAGCCACGCGGCTCCTCGCCGACAACTGCTCCGCCCCCCCCCATGCGCGGGCCAATGAAATCGCTCCTTCATGGCAAAGGAGCAATTTCGAATGCCGCGCTCCTCCAGACCTCCTCCCCCCCCTTCCCCTGTCACGTGCGAGAGGCCGAGGCCGGGCCCGGGCCCAGGTTACTGACGGCCGCGGGACCCGGCCCGCGGCCTCGAGCATTAGCTCTGGTAACCCGGAGGCCCTCCTCGCCTCCCTCAGCAAGTCTTAGCACCCCCACATAACTTTGCCCCCCCCCCCCCCACAAAATACCCAACACAGTATCTGGTACAAACTTTGGTTGCAGCTTTATTTACAACCTGTAACAACCGGCTCAACACGGGCCTAAATATACAACTTTCAAACATAACCCAGCCCCACACCCCCTTGCCGGAAGATGCCCCCACCCGCCATATTAGGAGCAAGGCAGAGCATCCTCCTCCCCCCGAACCCTGCCGCCGGCCTCGCCATACTAGTAGCAAAGGCCGGCCCCCACCCCCCGCTACCGGGCCGAGACCCCCAACCGGGCTGTCTCACCCCACCCCGAGGAGCCCTTCGCCCCCCACTGCTCCTAAACCATTTCAAGCCCGCGCCGCTTCTGCGAGCGCTGGCTCTCTACCCTGCCACCGGTGCGAGGTATTTACTATCCTCGCACCGCCCCCACCCCCATAAAGCTGAGACCAATCATTTCCAAAGCTTCCTGCCAATCATTAAGTAATAAGTCCTGTCCGACTGGGGACAAGTGTACCCCATCGGTGCGATACAGGCCAGCGCAACGTGGATCCGCCCAAGGGTGCTGGACCTGCCATCCTCCAGCCTGCTGCAACCAACGTCCAATCTGCCGGTTGACTTTTGCTAACCCACGCGACCAACGTCGCTGGGACAGGCAGGCCGGCCGTGGGATAATGTCCTAGAAATGCTAAACACCAAACGGCCGTATTTTGTGAATGATAAAAGTTACTAACTCCAACCAAAATTCATTCAACAATTCACTTGAGTATCACTATTCTGCAATTTTACTTGTGTCGCTCCTTAAGCCTCAGAAAATTGGCCACATAGCACTATGTCATACAGAAACTTTATATATTTTTCTTGAATGTGCAAGGGCATTACATCAACGGCTTGTAGGAGTACTAAAAGACCCATAAAACTGTGGCCAATGATTCAATAGTTCAATAAGAAAAAATGAACTTAGCTCAATAAATGTTGTAGTCTATCTCAGGCTTCACAGTCCTCCGGTTCTTTTTCTTCTTTTTTCTTTTATTCAAAAGTGATTTACACAAACTTGCCAAACCTTGTGTATAAAAGGAAAGGCAACGTCCCAACGCCAATGTTGAAGGCGCCCATGCGTTTCTCCACTCGGGGTTTATCAAGGGACCAGGTTAGAAAATAATAATCTAATAACAAAAATGAAAAGATATGACATCTTTAACAACTAAGTAATACTCTTGTAAAAATGCTACTGGAATGTCTAGAATATAAACAGCATATATGAAAAATACAAAAACCTGACGGTATCGCAGCTCACAAACTTCAACCTTCTAATCACCCATATCTTCTTCGGGCAGGTTAAGAACGCCGCGCATGCGTTCCAAATGAGCAAGCCACCATTTTTAAAGACCAGCTCAGGTGCTGAATAATGACCACATTAAGTACACACCGGCCAATCAATGTTAAAATTGAGACCTTGGGGTTGAACAGTGTCCAAAGTGTAAATCCACCACTGTTCTCGATACAGTAATAACTGATCGCGGGATTTACCTTTTCCATCACGTAGAATGTGCTCAATGATCCAACAGCGAAGTTGTGAAAAAATATGTTGCTCTGCCGAACAATGTTCTACCAAGGGAGCTTCTCTCCGAACACAGCGCAGACGACTCTCATGCTCCTTCATCCTGACTTTGAAGGAGCGAATCGTTTTGCCTATATATAATAGGCCACACGGACATTCCACCGCGTAGACAACATAAGTGGAATCACAAGTGGTGGCTTGCCGAAGTTTATAAACTTTGCCATGGTAAGAAAAAGTTGTACGTTCCACAGTTATACCACAAATACTGCAACTGCCACATTTTTTGTGGCCAATATGGGTCATGTTAAAGTCTACTGACTCAGGCGAAAGTAATCTGGTAGGACTCACATGCTCCTGTAGATTGCGGCTGCGTGTCCAGACACAGCGGATAGATTTTTCCTGCAAACCAGGAATAATATGTAATACCGTGCTGTGTTTTTTAAGAATTTTTTGTATTTGAAAACTTATTGGAGAAAAATTTGTGATGAAGTTGATAGGGCGGTCTTTTTCTGAAGGGTCTGTAGACTGTTTGGGAGATAATAACAAGTCCCGATTGTTATGAAGAGTCCGACGGTAAGCCCACTGTATAACTGGAATGGGATAACCTCTACTCAAAAAATTCTTTTTTAGCTGCTTGGACTGAAATTTAAATTTCTGTACGTCCGAGCAATTCCTACGATAACGCAAAAATTGAGATAGGGGTAAACTATCCTTGAGATGAGGTGGGTGGGCACTGTCATGGTGAAGAAAGGTGTTTCTTGCCATTGGTTTTCGATAAATCGAAGTTTCCCAACCTTTGTCTTCCCTCGTGACAAGGACATCCAGAAAAGTAATTTGGTGTTGGTGAAACTCACTAGTAAATTTAATGTTGATATCTCGGGAGTTCAGCCATTGCATAAAGCTTTCAAATAAAGATTCCGTCCCCGCCAAAGCAGAAAGACGTCATCGATGTATCGATGCCACGCTTTAATATTGGAACAATAAGGTGAAGTGGGAAAATGTTGTTCTTCAAAAGACCCCATATAGAGGTTAGCTATGGATGGGGTGCAGGTGGCCCCCATAGCCACCCTGGAAATTTGATGGTAAAGTATGCCCTGAAACTCAAAAAAATTATTGAAAAGTGCTAAAGAAGTAAGTTCAGACAAAAACTGTAACTGCAGCTGAGACAGATCCCCACGGGCCATCAAAGTTTGTTGTACAATTTCACTAGCTGCCACCTGTGGAATGCTCGTGTACAGGGACTGGACGTCCAAGGTAACTAAGTATATCTGATCTTCAGTAACCCAACGGGAGAGGTTTGTCAAAACTGATAAAAAGTGAGTAGTGTCTCGGAGGTATGAAGGGATGTTAATTAATAAGGGACGTAAAAAAGAGTCCAAATAAGTGGACACAGGTTCCAATAACGTCCCCTTCATCAACACAATGGGACGTCCCGGAGGTTGAGTGGAGTGCTTATGAATCTTAGGAACTGTGTAGAACTGAGCTACTCGCGGGGCTACCGCATTCAGAAATCTATGTTCCTTCTTGGATATGATTTTATTATCTAGCGCTGCTTGTGTTAGACTGCGAATCGTAGCTTGAAGCTCTACACTGGGATCCTGCAATAGTACGGAGTAGGTGGTTACATCACCCAATTGAGATAAAGCTTCTGTTAAATAATATTCTCGAGATTGCAACACTATAGCTCCGCCTTTGTCCGCTCGAGGAATCACCCATTTGGTTTGAGTCTGCAAACTTTTCAAGGTAGCTCGTTGAGATCGAGATAAACGCACATTCCGAAGCGGACAGGCTGTAACTAGCTGTTCCATCTCATGGAGAACCAGGTCTTTGAATATCAATATAGCTGGATGAGGTGGACCCGGAGGCATCCAATTGGACTTAAGAGGGAGCTGAACCCTCCGAAGCACGTCATGGTCCTTCTCTTCCATAGGGATTGAAACTCCTGAAAAAGTGGGATAATGTCCGACCAGACGATTGCCACACCTGGCCACTGCTCCTGCAGCGCCCGAAGTCCCGCTGCACCGCTCGAATGAGCTGTCGGCATGTCCAATTGGAGAGATCATTCCCTCCAAGATGTATCAACAATCCCATCGATCGCTGCCGCCGCTCCGCATGCCCCCGCACACAAGGAAGGAGCTGCCACCAGCGCATGCCACGCTCGCCCAGCCACACCAACTGAACATTGCAGGACACCAAGCCCAGGTGCAGACCCAGCGGGCGACTCGAGGCTCTACGCTCCGCCCAGTACACGAACGAATGACCCAGAATCCACCATACACCGGCAGGGCCCGTATCGTCACTCTGTGGAGGCCAGCTCTGCAGCGAACCTGAAAAAGAAAGACAGCATTAACACCCCCCCACACCCCCCCTCCCCCAATCCCGGAGACGCCTCACAGTTGGTCCAGGCGCACATAACCTTCATAGGCCCCGGATCGCCACCTCCCGATCCGTTGAATCACTTCACCCCCAAGCCCCGCCGCAGCTGCACTTGTCGCTGCCCCGATCCGGAAGGAATGAGATGCGTACTGCCTATCATCCAAGCCCAACCGCCGCAAGGCCAGGCGTAGCACCGCCGTGAATTGAAACTGGGTAACCGCGATTCCATCCGCGTGACAGAAAAAACAGCCTGTCAGGTCCGGCCGCCGACGAACATAAGACGCCAAATTCTGAACCGGACAGGAGCCCAACCCAGGGATAGCTTTCAACACCACCCACCGGCCGAGGCCCTGCTGGTCCGTCTTCCAGCGTGCAACATAAATCCGTACTAGCGTCTCCTGCAGGTCCACATGTTGCACCTGCAAACCCCCCCACACACACCGCCTGCACGACCGTGGGACCAACTCACTAACCCGAAACGCCCCGAAAAAAGCCGTAACAAACAATGTCCGAAAAAGCACCGTCTCATACGAAGATGCCGCCACCTCCCACAATACGTCCCATATGCGCAGCAGCAACTCATGAGACACGGGACGGCGCCAATCCCGCCCCAGCGGCTGGGCTTTAGCCCATCCAGCCAAAAGCCGCTTCACCACATACGCGGCACTGGGACTGCCCCAGCCCACCACCCTGCTGAAAAAGGAGAACCCGGCCAGCGCTGCCCGCACTGCCGACCGTGACCAACCGCAACCTTTTGCCCACACTATAAAAGAACCAGCTAGCATGTCTTCCACTCTACCACCTCTCCAACCTCTCTCCCATAAAAACTCCCGTACCTTCGCATAACCCCGCCGATAAGCCGTCCACGTACCTGGAGCCACGGAGGACCGCAACAAGGCCATCATTCCGGTATCCCAATCCTCCAAAGGTGCTCCGGCACCACTGCCGATGTCTCGTCTGCCCCCGGAGCCAACGCCCGAAACTGCGCCCACTGAAAACGAGACAGAGCATCAGCAATAGCATTCTGAGAACCCGGCACGTGACGCGCCCGAGCCGTGATACTGAGACGAAGACAGGCCAACACAAATACCCGCATCAGTGCCGCAACACGCGGACACTTGGGCGAATGTCGATTGATGACTTGCACCACTGCAGCGTTGTCGCACCAGAACACCACCCGCTTATCCTGCAACCTATCCGGCCACACCCAGAAGGCCACCACAATTGGGAACAATTCCAGGAATGTCACATTACGCGTCAACCCGCTCTCTGTCCAAGATGCCGGCCAAGGCGCCGCACACCATGAGCCTTGACCATACAACCCCATACCCGAACTACCCGCCGCATCGGAAAACAACTCCAAATCCCGATTGGATAATTCAGACGACTGCAACACCGAGGAGCCGTTATACTCCGCCAGGAAAGCATCCCAAACCCGCAAGTCAGACCGCATCCCCGACGTCACCCGGATGCGATGATGCCCACAGCGCACCCCAGCCATAGCCAGGGACAGCCTACGCGCAAACGGCATCCCCATGGCAATGACTCGACAAGCAAAATTCAAGTGACCGACCAACACCTGCAGCTCCGACAAAGTCACCTTCGAGGCGGAGCCCACCTCAGCCACCAATAGGCGCAGACGCTCAACTTTATCCCTAGGTAAATGGACCACTAACTCCATTGCATCTATTTCGATCCCTAAGAAGGAAAGACACGTCACCGGTCCCAACGTCGTACCTGCCGCCAACGGGATGCCGAACTCAGCAGCCATCTCAAGGAACAGCCCTAGCAAGGATTCACACACCACGGACTGCGCTGGCCCCACGAACAAAAAATCATCCAGGTAATGCACAATAGAATGGCGCCCAGACCGCCTCACCAAAACCCAGTGTAAAAACGTGCTAAAGGCCTTGAAGTAAGCACAAGAGATCGCACAACCCATCGGCAAGCACTTGTCGTAATAATACTGGGCGTCAAAACGAAATCCCAGCAATGGAAAGGCGGACGGGTGAACCGGTAACAGCCTAAAGGCCGATTCGATGTCCACCTTCGCCAACAATGCCCCCTTACCGCACTGGCGCACCAGCTCCAAAGCCTCATCGAAGGACGCATAGCGCACCGAGCATAACTCCCGCGGGATATGGTCATTCACCGAGGCCCCAAGGGGGCACGACAGATTGTGTATCAAACGATAACGCCCTGGCTCCTTCTTCGGGATAACCCCAAGCGGCGAAATAATAAACGGCGAAAAGGGTGGCCGGTCGAATGGTCCGGCAACTCTGCCCAACGCACATTCCGCCGCAATCTTCGCGCGGGCCACCTCCGCCAGCCGGAGAACCAAGCTAGCATTGCCACCCGCCACCTCCAAGACCTCCCCCTGAAACGGGATACGAAAGCCCTCTGAAAAACCTGCCCACAACATGGTCCCCGCCTTGCCGTGCCTGTTCTTCGCATAAAGTTCCAGCCACGGCTGTAACGCCTGAATCTTGATGGGGGTAGGCACCAACCCCCCGCTCGCCTCTTCACTTACCCCCAACCGGTGTTCCTGGCACACCTTTTCGGCTGCACTTCGCGGCCGAGTGACCAGCCCCACAGAGCAAGCAGGCGTGCTGAAACTTGCAGTCCGGAAAGGGACAGGAAGCTTTATTGAAGCGCCAGGAAAGGTCTCCACCAGGTCCGCTCGGTCCGACTTTGGTCGTATCGGGCACTGGGCCCACAGCCCGATTCTCCTCCATCATATCACGAAACTCCACGCCGTAATTGAGCCAGGCCCAACCCTCGTGCGCCTGGGAGGCCGCCAAGATGGCATCTACATACGCAAGCAGCTCACCATAACGACTGGGATCCTCATGCCCACAGACGCTCGCCAAATGCAAAAAGGCCCGGGTCCAATTTAACGTGTTCCGAGAAACCTTCCGCACCCTCCCCGCCTTTTCATCCTCCTTACGCTTCTTTCTACTCTCCCCCGAGCGCTTCCTCCCCTCCAGAAGCCGGAAAATATCAATATAACGCCGCTTCACGATCCGCCGCCTCAACTTGCGCGGAACACTCTCCCACAGCTCTGCGCAATGCACCACTGACGACCCCGCCCCGTCACCAGCCCGCGCCCCCACCGTGGAGGCATTAGAGGAACTATCCGATGACCAGGAAGACGAAGACGAGGACGACGCACTCCGCCTACAATGACGCCTGTGCTTCTTCTTCGCCTTGGCTTTGCGCGCACGCGAAGCACCCTCCCCCACCGGCAACAACCCCCCAACTCCGCCAACCGCATTCCTGGGACACTCACCTGCGGCAACTTGCTCTGCCGTCGCTGGCACCACCGAGGTCGGACCGGTCTGATCCACACTCTGCGACATCACCATCTGGCCGCCACCTACAACACCCGCCGCAGCCGCCGTACTAGCTGGAACCTGCAGAGGGAGAGAAGCACCCACAACCGGAGGAGGAGAAACACCAACACCAGGAGTAGCCATCCCAAAATGCCCCATCCCCCACCCGGCACCCCCCCTGGAGGCCCCGCCGAGGTACCCAAACCTCCGGCCGCCCAGCCCACTGCCCCCCAGATATTATGTGTCTGAAGTATATAGATTAATGTGTTCCCTTTGTAAAATTACCTAATCAAAGCTCCTTAAAGAATGTCAAATTGTTTACTTTCAGTAGATATCCAAATGTGGAACTATTTCCTAGATTTTCCCTACCAACCAATAAAAATCTGTTGTCTAAGTCAACAAGCTAATTGGGGAGTTGCCCTATATAACAAGAATTCTTACATGGGGTGGGTGTAAGCTGGAGTTGGAAGGGAGAGATCTAACACTTGAGGAGGTCAGTGATTTCAAAGAGTTTACCTACCCCTTTGAACTTGAAGGCTAGAGAAGAGGAAAAACTCTATCTGCAGAAAAAAGCTTTGCCCAACACAAAAAAGTTCCCTTTTGCAATACATAAGAAAAAAAATTAGCAATTAAGAATGACAAAAAAGCCTCCTTTAAGAGCTCTCAGGCAGAGTTTTTATTCAAGAGCCCCACAGTATTACCTTGCTTGTAATGCAGACTGTCTAGGATTGAAATCTTAATTTTATATTTTATTATGTTTCAGATACTTCTATTTATTGAGGATTATGGGCCCAAGATTTAGCAGCGCCAGTTAGTGCTGCTAAAGTGGCTAGTTGTCACCGCTGAACGTTAGACCTAAATATTCAATGCTGGGGCCATATCCAGCCACTAACAATGAATATCTGGGTCAGCCAGATAGCACTGATGTTAACCAGGCAGTGGCAATATTCAGCTACTGCCCAGTTAGCTTCTGCAACGAATGTTAGGCCAGCCTTTAAATTGCTAACTTTCATAGCTCAATAACACTGCTGCCTAGTTATTGTCAGGTACTGCCCACACTTTTCCCCAGAATACCCCAATGCTAGCTGGGTAGCATCATGATATGCAGCTGCGGCACCCGCGGATATTCAGTGGCACTGACTACCTTAGAGTTACTGAATATCCCAGTCAGTGTGATTAATGTGGTTAACAGGTCTGCTAACCACATTAATCATGCTTAATAATGAGTTCTATAAGTTTTTTGTGTTGTGTTTATTTTTTAAATATTTGATATTATAATAATTGGATTTTCTAGGATTTTAGTTTATATAGCAATAAATTAGAATGGACTTCTTGCTTAGATTTCTTTTTTTTTATCTTTGATCAATGTTTTTTATATTTCTTGTATTGTAATTTTATAAGTAATCTGCTTTAAACTTTGGGATCTAGCAGAATATAAAAGTTAAAATTAAACCAAATAAAATTAAATTAAATGGAAGAGTAGGAAATCACCTGGACCAGACAGTATTCACTCCAAGTGCTAAAAGAACTTAAAATGAAATTGTAGATCTACTACTGTAAACCAGGGGGTTGAAAAAATAGCTTTAGGTTGGGGTAGCCCCTGAGCTATCATACTATTATCTGAAGGGATTCAGAGGGGTTGAGATGCCTACTGAAAGCATATGGTGTGGCAAGAATGAGGTGTGCTTATACGAACCATGTGAGAGTTACAAGTATGGGGCCAGATTACAGGTGTGGAAACATGATGAAGTCTCCTGTGATTGTACTTTGGGGAGCTACTTTCAAGCAGATGAATGGAGAATTTGTTTTAAACTAGGCTGCTGAGGGGCAATTTGTCACTGAAAATTCTGCTGGAGGGTACACCTTGAAGAGAAAATACCCAAAACAGGGTGACCCATCAGTCAAACAAATATAATGAGAAAGGATAGCTCTGAACAGAGTAAACTCAAAACTTCAGTGTCAAACACTTTTTGTCAGACTTATCATAGTGAATAATCAACCCTTACAGTGAAATGTCCATTTTAATTATTTTATTGCAGTAAAAGCAGCCTATTTGGTCATAAATACTTAGTTTACTTAGTTTCACGTAACTACATATAGCTGCATTTAGTTGCTTTGTACATAGTTCTCATGTTCACTGTTTCACTGTTCAAGAAACCTGTTTAATGTATATCCAAGTTTATTTTACCTGTTCATTGTAAGCACAGATCAATTGTGACGTGTGGTTTTTATGTTCATTGTAAACTGCACTGATGTCGAATAGCGCGGTATAAAAGAAACTGTAAATAAATAAATAAATAAAACGCTTTACTTAGCTGAAATATGATGGCCAAAGTCCCCCTGA
This sequence comes from Ichthyophis bannanicus, assembly GCA_033557465.1. Classification (NCBI taxonomy): domain Eukaryota; kingdom Metazoa; phylum Chordata; class Amphibia; order Gymnophiona; family Ichthyophiidae; genus Ichthyophis; species Ichthyophis bannanicus. The sequence goes on along the minus strand of CM066036.1, from coordinate 669,542,547 downwards.
AATGCTCACCCATACTTCCATTCAGAAGACCATATCCAATACGCAGTACTATATTTCGGGTCCATACACATTTTCAGGACCCTGCGTCAGGTGTTGATTCCTCTATGAAAATAGAGCCAAGAGCAGGATCGCCATCAAGGCTGCAAAACCATCAGGGATTGCTCTTTAAAAAAAAAAAATGGGCATCTGATGTCAAAACTCACCTAAGCCGCTACTGCAAAGCTGATTGGGAGCTGAAAACAACAATGTCCATGCCCACAAAAAGCCAAAATGTTACCTAATTCTTATAAAACACTGTGCCAATCAATTTCCAAGTTCAATCCATGGGGAGAAACTGAGCGCAAAAGAAAAATATATTTCTGTTCTTGAAATTGTAATTGTGCCTCATGATCACGCCCCTGAACCAATGGCGGTATCTAGTCAATCATTCTCCAAGACAGATGATTAAAAGTATGGTTATGCTGGATACAGTGTTGCACCATCGGTGCTGTAAGTATCTTTGTTCATAATCGTGAGGCATGTTCTGCCAATCGTGTCTTAAATGGGCGCGTGATCCTACCAACATACTTCAACCCACACAGACAGACAATAAGGGAGACCACAAACTAAGATGCACAGTCAGTGTAGTATCTGGAATATCAGATCTTATTAGAGGAAATGTCTGTCCAGCATTCACCCTTCATTGTGCCCTGACAATATGTACAGCTGCCACTAGAGAAGTGTCCCTTACATTCTGGAAGAGATTGTGAAGTAGGTCCCATCTTAATCAGCCAATCTTAGGTTGTTACCCCTAGAATAAGCTATACTCAGAGCTCTATTGGAACTGTATTCCCAGTGTTTGCCAATGTTTTCACAAAATCTTCATGACTTGATGGGAATTATCCATGTAGGGCAATACTCCTACTTCTTACCCACTGGCCCCATTTCTGCTGACCCCTCAGGATTTTGACGTGGAAACAAAAGCCATTCACGATGATTGTGTAATGCTCTGGTATAGGTAGACCGAATTGCTGAAACAGGGTAGCCCCTTGCAGATAGGCCTCTACATAAATCTTATGCATGGACCTTAAAAATCGCAGTTGATATGCAAATATGCCGTATGCATAAAAATTGACCAAAAGGGAAGCACTTCTTCAGAAAGCCAGAATGGAAACTATTGAAACACAACAGTATATTTCTCTGCTTGGGTTTTCTGTATAGTGTGGTATATAAATGGTCTCCCTGCCAGCAGACAAAAACATCCAAAAACTCAATTGATTGTGTGTCATACTTAACAGTGAATTGAATGTTAGTCTTACAAGTGTTCAGCCACTATACAAACTGATCCAAATCCGGTTGGGACCCTGTCTAGATGAAAAATATATCATCAAGTAAGCGCTTCCACAGAAGCACTTTTGAAAATCAGTTGGAAGGATAAATAAAAGAATCCTCCATCTCAGCCATGTAGAGAGTGGCCACTGTGGCCCCCAAGGTCTCGGTGTAAAAAAAACCCCCTCATACTGAAAATAATTTTTTGTAAGAACTAGCCACAATAAATCAAGCAAAAACAGGTTAGATAGACATGGAGGCAGATCTAAATCAATTTTAGAAACTACCTCCATGGCTTCAGTCTGATGAATATTAGTGTATAGAGCTTCCATGTCTAATGTAGCCAAATACAACTGAGAAGTGGAGAAGCTGACAGTTTCCAACATCAAAATAAAATGTGAAGTATCCCTTATAAAGAACAATATTCTAGCTGCTGTAGGTTGAAGGAAACAATCGCAGAACTTGGACAGAGGTTCCAAAACCGTGCCCCCACATGAGACGATCAGATGAGCAGGTGGATTGAATAAAGATTTATGAATTTTGGGCACCGTAAAGATCACCAGAATCTTAGAACAGTCTAAACAAAGGAATTTGTGTTCCTGCCGAGTGATCCATCCCATATCCAAAGCCTGTGTGCATAAAGCCAAAATCAGAGACTTTTAACCCGATGTAGGATCTGAAGAGACTAATCGGTAATATCTTTGGTCACCTAGATAATCTAACAGTTGCTGATGATATGTGGCCTGAGATTGTAACACCGAGGCACTGCATTATGGATCACAAGTTCATTATCTGATGTCAATTGTTTTAATTGTTTTAAAGCCTCACTTTGAGAAAGTGTTAAATTGGAATGGCTACAATTTAATGAAGATTCGGACTTTTGTAGATCAGAGAGTACCAGACATTGTTAAGTAGAAGTGACCAGATCACATGGATCATGGGGTCCCCTCCTAGAAGTTTTAAACACCACTGAACTGTCCACAGAGGAAGGACAGGAGGCAAAAAAATGCACAATCTGCAATTTTTGAAAAAATTTATACAAGGCCATACACATCTTAAATGGATCATAATACGTGGTGGGGACAAAAGACAATCCCAAATTCAAAGTCTCCTCCTGCACTGGAGTCAGTAAACGGTTGCTGAGGATGATGACTGCTGTTTGGAATGAAACAGTGTCACAGGACTACGCCATTGGCCAGACTGATACAGGGCGCGAGGTTGTCCTCCCCAGTACCGGCCTGAAGGAAAATCCTGTAAATATCAGAGTCTAGCTCCCAATCCATGTAAGCACCAAAACCATATGTTTTTCAAGTCTTCAGTCCTCCCCTTTGATATTGCCAGGGTCATTGTGATTTCCTGCCTTCTTCATCCAAATCCGTGGACTCCACTGAGGTATCCTCAAAGGCTACATGTTTTTCCAGAAGCACCTCAGATCTGGACATCCATGAATGCACTTGATTATTCTGGTAATCATTCTGGTCATGTTTAAATTTCTTAATTTTAAAAGATCTCAAATTCTCATGGAACTGAGATAATTGAGTGGTCAACTCCTGTAGCTTAGTCTAAAAGGTTTGTGAGTCAAATTCCAATTTTATTTTCACCTCCAACTCCTTTAATTGAGTATTAATCACCTCCTCATCAGTAGTCATACATTCTACCAATAATGTAATCAGATGAAAGGCACATCTAATCAATATGCAATTCCATTTTCATAAAAAGCGGGGTCATCCATAAACAACTTGGGAGGTTTATGAACTCGCAACCCCCTCAGAATAGTGTGTGATTTAAGATATTAAGTAAGATAGGCACCATGCAGTTGAGCTCTAATCAACCTGTTATGAATCTGTTGAAACTCTGCAAAGGAGGGGCCAAGTATGCACCCGTCTTCATCAAACAGAGAGGCATGCTGTAAAATGTGATTTTGTTGTTCTTCCGAAAAGGCAAAAGTGTCAGATGAAGTCAGAGTCATAGTCAATCATATACTGGATATATAATATAGTATAGTAAGTCTGTCCTCATATGTTTTATAACAAAGACCACTAACCATTTTAGTAGCCACCCACTGCAATGACTCCAAGCTGTTTATATCCTTTTGAAGGTGCGGTCTCCAGAATTGCACATAATACTCCAAATGAGTCTGCACCTTTCTTCTGCTGGCCATTCCTCTCCCTATGCACCCAAGCATCCTTCTAGCTTTTGTCGTTGCCTTTTCTACCTGTTTAGCTACTTTAAGATCATCAGACACAATCGCACCTAGGTCCTGCTCTTCTTTGTGGACAGAAGTACTTCACACCCTATACTATATTAAACATAAGACAGACTTAAGGAGCTTAAAATGTATGCTTTAGAGGAAAGGCGGGATAGAGGTGATATAATTGTGATATTTAAATACCTCCATGGCATAAATACACAGAAGGAGAGCCTCTTTCAATTGAAAGCAAGCTCTGCTAAAAGGGGAGATAGGATAAAGGTGAAAGGGGATAGACTCAGGAGTAACATGTGGAAATATTTCTTTAAGGAAAGAGTGGTAGATGCATGGAATAGTCTCCCAGTGGAGGTGGTAGAGATGAGGACAGTATCTGAATTCAAAAAAGCATGGGACAAGCCAGAAAATCTCTAAAGGGAAAAAGGGGACTATAATAGTTGATATGGAAGGGCAGACTAGATAGGCCATGTGGTCTTTTTCTGCCATTATGTTTCTATGGATAATAATTATATAGTGGATAATTTGGGTAGACTCAGCCCCTTTTTGAATAGTCTTTCTTACTGTTGTGACTTTCAAAACATGCAATGTATTTTATATGGTGGTGTTAATAGTGTTGGGTTCATTTGTCAGGATTTTTGGCTACTTGTATTCCAATTTATACAGTACTGAAAACATTATTTTATGTTTTTGATATGAGTTAAGCACTCCTAAATTCTATTTTATGCACACTGAGGTGCAGATATGATGTCGAACAGCCGTTCCCCATGTGCAGTAAAAGATACACTTGCGCTACTCATTAAAACCTTTTCAATACTTGGAGACCTGCGGTTAGGTATGTGCCCTCATATTTGATTTGTTACTCCTTGTTGTTATTTTCCTTGAAGCTTTGAATCTGACGATTTTCTATACTGAATGCATCGCTCGTATTTTATTATACCCGGTTTCTGCATTACCCGAATTTCTTTGTTTGATTTGACTGGTTGTTCCCCTTACAACATAAGTTGATGAAAAAGTGTTATAAGCAATTCCTGGCTAACAAACAATTTTATAAGTTGGCATAAGGTGCTTGCAGCATCAGTGGAAGAGGCGGGCTTCCTGGGTTCTAGGCCTGCTCCTCTATCCTCTAACCATGATCTACTTTCTCTCCAAATTTGACTCCAATTGGTCCATGCTGGGAGTTATGTCCCAGATAGACAGACAGACAGATTGAATCATTGCTATAGTGTTTTCGGGCATGACTGAAAAATGCAGACAAGAACAAAAAGAATCCATTCTCCTTTGTTCAATGTGCATTACCAAAACAGTATACAGAAATCCATTCATGCAGTACAATCATTTGATTATAGAAGACAATTAAGAATTTTGATTTTTTATTCTTTTTAAAGATTTTCCATTATGACATAGAAGTAAAAGAATACAATTGGAAACATTATAATAAATATGGTTTTGCAAACAAATTATCTCTATTTACTATATTTGTATAATTTGCCTCCTTTAAAACCTTGTCATTTTCACTGTGAATACACTAATTCTTGGGGTTTATGCTAATATTTCTGTCTTTGAAAACTTAAGAATTGTCTTTTGTTCATATTTACCTATTGTTCAGTAGATCTGCAGTGCCACAAACTATTTTAGAGTGAATTTTTCAATGTGAAAAAAAGTTTGGAAACCAGTATATACTAAAGAAACTAAAAGATGAATATTTGAAGAGAAATCCAAGCAGAGAGATATGAATGTTGTTCTGATTTTAATCAATGAGTTCCCAGTAAATGCTATATCACGAGTTTAGATTAAATCCATTATCCTGTTGCTGAGAATGAAAGGAACTAAGATGCAATGACTACTCCCAACTAATGGACATTACTTTTTATATAAGATCTCATCTTATAGAGGAATAAACGAGCATCCTCATAAATCATGAGAGAATACCTGGGTACTAGAGTATACTTTTCAATGTAATGATAAGGACATGAAGAGTGTTCCAGACAGAGAATTTGAGCACATGACGATAATATCTAATATTTTATAGTTTTACAACAAAGAATAGGCAAACAATTATATTATTTTAAAGCAGGGGTCTATGTACTAAAACTTACATCGAAAAAAGTCTTACCATCCAACTCATTAAGTGGGTAGTTTGTAACTGTCCACAAGGCTGAAAAATAAGAACATACTTTCAAGTCACTGACTTCACCGGATTTTCAAAGTATAAGTAAAGTGAATTGTTCACATGATTGCACTGAATAAATTGATTTCTGTATACTGCTTAGGTAATCTCTTTGAATGAGATACTTAATGGACTTGTTTTTATCTTGTCTGCACTCTTCAACCAGGCCCAAAAACACTATAGCAATAATTCAATCCATCTGCCTGGGACATAACTCCCAACATGGGCCAGTTGGAGTCAAATGTGAAAATCATCCCTGGAAAAGTACCCAGGGCCGGCCCGTCTATTGAGCAAGAATGTTGTTTGCACAGGGCGCTGCGTTTCAGGGGCCCCGCGCAAACAACATTCTGCATCAGCCCATAGATTTTAAAAAAAAAAAATTGGCTGCAGCAGAATCAAGCGTCCCGTGGGGCCCCCCCTGCCCGACAGAGCCCTCCCGGCATCAGCTCTTTCAGCGGCAGCTTTCAGAGCTGCGAAGAGAGAGTTTCTCTCTCATGGCTCTGTTAAACCCACTGGGGCTGATGGGACTTCCTGTTTCCTATCAGCCCCGGTGGGCTTAACAGAGCCGCGAGAAAGGGAAACTCTCCCTTCGTGGCTCTGAAAAGCCGGCGCTTTCAGAGCTGATGCCGGGAGGCCCCACGGGATGCTTGATTCTGCCACTGTCACGGTGGCAGTGGCAGCAGCAGCCGCAGCCAATTTGTTTGTTTTTTAAATCTATGGGCTGATGGGGGAGGGGGTTAGGACTGGTAATGGGCTATGGGGGGGGCTAATACTGAAAGTGGGCTGATGGGGGGGTAGGACTAGTAATGGACTATGGAGGGGGCTAGGACTGGAAATGGACTGATGGGGGGTTAGGACTGGAGGTGGGCTGATGGGGGCATAATGACTGGTAATGGACTATGGGGGGGATAAGACAGGGTATGGGCTGATGGGGGGTTAAGATTGGTAATGGGCTATGGGGGGGACTAAGACTGGCAATGGGCTGATGGGGGGTTAGGACTGGAAGTGGCCTGATGGGGAGGTTAGGACTGGTAATGGGCTATGGGGAGTTAGGAGTGGAGGTGGGCTGATGGGGGGGTTAGGACTGGTAATGGGCTATGGGGGGCTAAGACTGGAAATGGGCAATGGGGAGCTAAGACTGGAAATGGGCTGATGGGGGGGTTAGGACTGGTAATGGGCTATGGGGGGGCTAAGACTGGATATGGGCTGATGGGGGGGTTAGGATTGGTAATGGGCTATGGGGGGGGACTAAGACTGGAAATGGGCTGATGGGGGGTTAGGACTGAAAGTGGCCTGATTTGGGAGGGGTTAGGACTGGTAATGGGCTATGGGGGGCTAAGACTGGAAATGGGCTGATGGGGGGGTTAGGATATAATGGGCTATGGGGGGCTAAGACTAGAAATGGGCTGATGGGGGGTTAGGACTTGAAGTGGGCTGATGGGGGGCTTAGGACTGGTAATGGGCTGGGGGGGTTGCTAGGACAAAATGGGCTGAGTGGAATGGGGGGCTTGAACTGCAAATAGCTGATGGGGACGGGGGCTTGGAATGGAAATGGGCTGAGTGGAAGGGGTCTTGAACTGCAAATAGCTGATGGGGAGAGGGCTTGGAATGGAAATGGGCTGTGAGGGGAGGGAGCTAGGACTGGAAATGGGCTGAGTGGGGGGAGCTAGGACAGGAAATGGGCTGAGGGAGGGGCTAGGATAGGACCGGAAAATGGGCTGTTGGGGGTGCTAAGATTGGAAATGGGCTGTGGTGGGGGCTTGGATTGAAATGGACTCATGGAGGGGCTAGAACTGGAAGTAGGCCCATGGGGGGCTTGGATTGCAAATGGGCTGAGTGGAGGGGAGCTAGGATTTGACATGGGCTGATGGTGGGGCTAGGAAAGGACTAGAAATGGGCTGATGGGGGGCTGGGATTGGAAATGAGCTGATGGAGGGACTCGGATAGGACTGGAAATGGATGATGGAACTAGGACTGGAAATGGGCTGATGGTGTGGCTAGGATAGGATTGGAAATGGGCTGATGGGGGGCTAGGACTGGAAATGGGCTGATGCGGGGACTAGAAGGGAGCGGATGCTGGGTGGGGCTGGAACTAGAAGGGAGCTGATGTTGGTGGAGGCTTAGAATTGGATGGAGCTGGAAGAGTGAAATGGAGAGGGGAAAAATATTTTGTGTGGGAGGGAAGACAAATCTACAGTTGGCCGGGTATTGGGAGAGTAAGTGGGGATTGAGGATAGAGGGGTAAAATTTGAGTGGATGAAATAGGAATGAGGAAAGAGCAAAAGGAGAAAGGTTAGTATGTTAAAGCAGATGTAGAGAGAGAATGGAAAAAAACCTAGAAGAGAGAAGAAAGGACAAATGGACAGCAGACGATGGAGAGTTAGCAGAAGACACGAAGAAACCAGAAGAAAGTGGCTGGAGCAATTGCAACTGAAAAAAGAATACACAAAAGGTAGAAAAATATCTCTTTATTTTGAATTTATTAACTGGAATATGTGAACTCTGGGAAATGTGCATCATTAACGTCTGTGCTTTGTTTAGTACAAGAGGAAATTAATTTATAGTTTTATTTGTACAGTGTTGTTGTACATAAGAACATAAGAACATAAGATATGCCATACTGGGTCAGACCAAGGTCCATCAAGCCCAGTATTCTGTTTCCAACAGTGGCCAATCTAGGTCATATGTACCTAGCAGTTTCCCCAAGAGACACAAGTTCCACAATGCTTGTACTGGGTCAAGCATTGATATCTTCGGTCACTTCTTAATAATGGTTTATGGACCTTTCCTCCAGGAACTTGTCCAAACCTTTTTTAAACCCAGCTACACTAACAGCCTTTACTACATCCTCCGGTAACAAATTCCAGAGTTTGATTACACGTTGAGTGAAAAAATATTTTCTTTTATTAGTCTTAAATAGTTTACCCTGTAGCTTCATTGCATGTCCCCTAGTCTTTCTATATTCTGATAACGTAAACAATCGATCTACGTTTACCCGTTCCACTCCGTTCATTAATTTATAGACTTCTATCATATCTCCCCTCAGCTGTCTCTTTTCCAGGTTAAAGAGCCCTAACCTTTTTAGCCTTTCCTCATAGGAGTATCCTTCCATCCCCTTTACCATTTTGGTGGCTCTTCTCTGAACCTTTTCTAAAATCGCTATATCCTTTTTAAGATACGGCGACCAGAATTGCACACAATATTCAAGGTGCGGTCTCACCATGGAACGATATAGAGGCATTATAATATCTTTTGTTTTATTTTCCATTCCTTTCCTTATCATACCTAGCATTCTATTTGCTCTCTTGGCTGCCGCTGCACACTGGGCCGAGGGTTTTAACATGGTATCCACAATGACGCCTAAATCTTTTTCATGGGTGGTGGTTCCTAATGTGGAACCTTGCATCGTGTAACCATAGTTTGGGTTGTTCTTCCCTAGGTGCATAACCTTGCACTTGTCCACATTAAATTTCATCTGCCATTTTGATGCCCAGTCTTCCAATTTATCAAGATCCTCTTGCAATTTTTCACAATCCTCTTGGGTTTTAACAACTTTAAATAGTTTTGTGTCATCTGCAAATTTGATAACCTCACTCGTTATTCCACTTTCCAGGTCATTTATGAATATGTCAAAAAGCAGCGGACCCAGCACAGATCCCTGGGGTACACCACTATTCACCTTTCTCCATTGGGAAAATTGGCCATTTAGCCCTACACTCTGCTTTCTATCTTTTAACCAGTTCCTGATCCACAATAGTACACTGCCTCCTATCCCGTGACTCTTTAGTTTTGCCAAAAGTCTCTGATGAGGGACCTTGTCAAAGGCTTTCTGAAAGTCCAGATGCACAATATCAACAGACTCACCTTTGTCCACCTGTTTATTCACTCCTTCCAAAAAACATAACAGATTAGTAAGACAAGATCTTCCTTGTCTAAAGCCATGTTGGCTGTCTCCCATTAGGTCGTGACTATCTACATGCTGAGTAATTTTATTCTTTATGATGGTTTCTACCATTTTTCCCGGTACTGACGTCAGGCTCACCGGTCTGTAGTTTCCCGGATCACCCCTGGAACCCTTTTTAAAAATTGGTGTTACATTGGCGATCCTCCAATCTTCAGGTATTAGAGATGATTTTAATTATAGTTCACAGATTACTAATAGCAGGTCTGCAATCTCATATTTCAGTTTTTTCAACACCCTTGGATGTATACCATCCGGCCCAGGTGATTTGCTACTCTTCAGTTTATCTAATAGTTGTAAGACATCTTCCCGATGTATCGATATTTCCTTCAATTCTTCCGCACCTTTAAATACCACTTCAGTCATGGGTAATATCCCTACATCTTCCTCAGTAAAGACTGAAGCAAAGAATTCATTCAGTCTCTCCGCTATCGCCTTGTCGCCTCTTAGTGCTCCTTTAACCCCTTTATCATCTAATGGATCAACTGACTCTCTCACAGGTTTTTTGCTACGAATGTACTTGAAAAGGTCTTTATTTCGTGTTTTTGCTTCCGCAGCAAGCTTCTTCTCAAATTCTCTCTTTGCCTGCCTTATCAATGCCTTGCATTTGACTTGCCAGTGCTTGTGCTGTTTCCAGGTTTCGTCATTTGGCTCTTTTTTCCATTTCCTGAAAGATGCTTTTTTGGCAACAACAGCCTCTCTGACCTCACCTTTAAACCATGCTGGCAGTTTTTTGGACTTCCTTCCACTTTTCTTAAAGCGTGGAATACAGCTGGTCTGTGCTTCCAAGATAGTATTTTTCAACAACATCCAAGCTTGATGTATGTCTTTAACCTTTGCAACTGCTCCTTTTAGTTTTTTCTTAGCTGTTTTCCTCATTTTATCATAGTCTCCCTTTCGAAAGTTAAAGGGTAGTACTGTGGATTTCCTTACTATCCCTCCTCCACTAATTAAATCAAAGGCGATCATGCTATGATCACTATTGCCAAGTGGCCCCAACACCCTTATCTCTTGCACTAGATCTGGTGTTCCACTAAGGACTAGGTCTAATATGGCTTCCCCTCTGGTTGGTTCATGAACCAGCTGCTCCAAGAAGCAGTCATTTATTTCATCTAGGAACTTTATCTCCCTAGCATGTCCTGCTGTGACACTGACCCAGTTGATGCCGGGGTAATTGAAATCACCCATTATTATTACTGCACTGTAACTTTTGCTAGCTTCCTTGATTTCTTTGAGCATTTCATCATCCATTTGTTCATTCTGGCCAGGCGGACGATAGTTCACCCCCACTGCCATCGCCTTCCCCTTTTTACATGGAATTTCAATCCATAGAGATTCTACAGCAAATTTTGTTTCTTGCAAAACTTTAATCCTTTCTGACTCAATGCCCTCTCTAACATAGAGCGCAACCCCTCCACCAATTTTATCAGCTCTATCATTACGATATAGTTTGTACCCAGGTATCAGAGTGTCCCACTGGTTGTTCTCCTTCCACCATGTCTCTGATATTCCAAACATATCTAACCTCTCGTTTAGTGCTATATATTCTAACTCTCCCATCTTGTTTTTTAGACTTCTAGCATTTGCATACAAGCATTTTAGAGACTGTATTTTATTCATATTAATTTGGCTATTGGTAGACATGGGTAATTTGGGATCTTTAAGCTCCGTCTGCTCCATACTCGAGGGCATTTGGGCTACTTTACTCTTTTTTGGAACCTCTCTGCTTTTTGTAGTATCCTTCAAGGATACATTCTTCCGAACCATGCGCTCTTGGGCGACTGTCAGCTTTCCCCTATTATCTAGTTTAAAAGCTGCTCTATCTCCTTTTTAAAGGTTAATGCCAGCAGCCTGGTTCCATCCCGGTTAAGGTGAAGCCCATCCCTTCGGAAGAGCCCCTCCTTTCCCCAGAATGTTCCCCAGTTCCTAACAAATCCAAAACCCCTCATCTCTGCACCATTGTCTCATCCACGCATTGAGACTCCGGAGCTCTGCCTGCCTTTTGGGTCCTGTGCGTGGAACGGGAAGCATTTCGGAGAATGCTACCCTGGAAGTTCTGGATTTCAACTTCCTACCTAAAAGCCTAAATTTAGCTTCCAGAACCTCCCTACCATATTTTCCTATGTCATTGGTACCAACATGTACCAAGACAGCAGACTCCTCCCCAGCACTATCTAAGACCTTATCTAGGTGGCGCGTGAGGTCCGCTACCTTCGCACCAGGCAGGCATGTTACCAGGCGATCCTCAGGTCCACCAGCCACCCAGCTATCTACATGCCTAATGATCGAATCACCAACTATAACTGCTGTCCTAACCCTTCCCTCATGGGCACTTGGCCCTGGAGAAACCTCCTCAGTGCGAGAGGGTTTACATCACCTGGAGGACAGGTCCTAGTTACAGGATCACTTCCTGCCACACCAGGGTGATGCTCTCCTGTCACGTGACCTCTCTCCTCCATGGCAACAGGGATGCTGCCAGACTGGAGGTGGGACTTCAGGACTATATCCCTGTAGGTCTCGTCTATGTACCTCTCTGTCTGTCTTATGCTTTCCAAGTCTGCTACTTTAGCCTCTAGAGAACGGACTTGTTCCCTGAGAGCAAAGAGCTCCTTGTACCTAGTGCACACGTAAGACCTCTCACCAGCTGGGAGAAAATCATACATGTGACACTCAATGCAAAAGACTGGAAAGCCCACATCCCGCTGCTAGACTGCTGTCTGCATCTTAGTTTTAAGTTTGTGTTTAGATCTTTAAGTTCTTTACATACTAAAGGGTGCTATGGATATTTATACCACTAAAACTGTACCTAATAAGTTTAATATACCTTGTTCACCTGAAGCTTAATTAATCTCAGGTCCTTAGTGTATGACTGATTTGGGTAATGAGCTTCACCTGAGAGCACCTCCTGTCTTTTAAGTTGTGCAAGTACCTATAAAGCTGTGATTATCCCAGGGGAGGGAGGGATATAACACTTATTAAAAGAGGGCTGCTACACAGTACCCTGTCCTGTGCTGCTGAGGTAAGCTATATTCTGATTTGATTTAAATTATAGCTCTTTGCTGCTGCTAGGCTCTAACCTATTATGAAATTTAAACTACAAGCTCTCTGCTGGATTCTAAATTTAACCAGAAAGCTCTCTTCTGTGTGTTTTAATTTGAAACTAAAAGTACTTAGCTGATGCTAGGCCCTGAGTGACTATGAAATTTAAACTACAAGCTCTCTGCTGGATTCTAAAGTTAACCAGAAAGCTCTCTTCTGTATTTTAATTTGAAACTAAAAGTACTTTGCTGATGCTAGGCCCTGAGTGACTATGAAATTTAAACTACAAGCTCTCTGCTGGATTCTAAATTTAACCAGAAAGCTCTCTTCTGTGTTTTAAATTGAAACTAAAAGTACTTTGCTGATGCTAGGCCCTGAGTGACTATGAAATTTAAACTACAGCTCTCTACTGGGTATGAAAGGTAACCAGAAAGTTCTCTTCTGTGTTTTAAATTGAATCTTAAACTGTTGCTACTAGGCCCTGACTGATTTAACAAAAAATAGTGGGTTCACAGATTAATTAGCTTTAAAAGAAAAAAATTCCTTTCAGAAAAATTCCCAGAAGTATATACTCACAATTTCAGATTTCTCTCCAGAAGTAACAGCCCCCCTTTCTAGTCCTTCAAGACATTCCAAGTTTGGCTTTTGGGGTTCCCAGTTGGTCTCCCTGTTTCTAAATTGTGATTCCTTGTTTGGTGATGGTCTATGTTCTGCATGTGTAACTGAGCTGAGGTAATCTGTTTATGTAATTCCTATTTGACAGTGCCACTTGTTCTCTTTCCCCAGTAGGTCATATATTGTTATTCTCTGAAATGTATTGGTTTAATATTTGCAGTGTTGCCTCTTGATAGGTAGAGTATGGTGCTTTGTGAGTCCTGGTAGTGCTGTTACGATACGGCGGGTTTGCTATGGGTTCTAAATGGTCAGTGTTTGTAGTAGTTCCTAGTGTGCCTGGCGGTTGGCACTGGATTATAGTATTGTAGAAATCTTTTAGTCTTTCTTTATCCATACACTCATTCAGAGGCATGTTTACTAAAAGTTAGTGTATGGTAACATTATGCAAATATTTATGCAAATGAGGCCCCGCACCAAGTCTCCGCACATGGCCTCGCACCCCCCTTGGGCCGCCCCTGAAAGTACCAACAAACATTAACGCCTACTAATTGATGGGATACATTTTCAGAGTTACAATACATCCAAGCTGACCCCTAGCAGTAGTACAAACTTATGGTTATGATTCATTATTATTTGATATACCGTCTTTCAAACAAAGTAATCAAAACGGTTTACAAAAGTCTAACTGCAATCAGGTAGAAAGGAACTACAATATGTGAGACAAATGAAGTTAAGACAGACTTTTTATTGTCCTTCTCTTATCCGGTTAGCTATCCATATTCTGGGCTGAATATTGCTGATATCTGGACAACTCAGGCAGTCAGCGCTGAATTTGGATATTCAGTGCTGGCCTCCATCCAGATACTACACAAAGAGCGGAAGGTGATGGGTGGTCACTAATGCTTTATTAATTTAAAAATGCCCCAACGCGTTTCGGCAGAGCCTTCGTCAGGGGGCTGAGAACTGCAAAACACCAGATAAATATATGAAAACAAATTACATGGTAATGCATAATTATATAAATAATGATAAAAATAATAAATAAAACATATGAATAACAATAAATATAAAAAATGATTCAATTTTCTCTTAAGTTTATTTTTAATGTTTTAACTTAATTAATAATTATTTATTGCTACTCGTGCTTATTTTTAACTTAAAAAATTATAATCATTTATTTCTTGGTTTGGTCCTTTTTCTTTCCTGGTCTTGATTTCCCGCTGCTTTGTTTTTAGTTTATTGTTATTAGTGTATTGTGTTTTCATACATTGTTTTTATATGTTTTTTTGTTTCATATTTTTATTAATACTGTTGTTTGCAATATAATTTCAGCGTTTATCTTACAAATACGGTCTTATTGGGTGCTGTGCAATCTATAAAGAGTGTTGATCGTTTTTACCTGTAAGTAATATATCATCCTTTGTAATTTTTATCTTTTATGTGTAGCCCTTAACTTTTAGTCCTTGGTGTTTATACGATTTATTTATGTTCTTATCTTTTTGATGTATATTGAATCATTTTTTATATTTATTGTTATTCATATGTTTTATTAACTTATTATTTTTATCATTATTTATATAATTATGCATTACCATGTAATTTGTTTTCATATATTTATCTGGTGTTTTGCAGTTCTCAGCCCCCTGATGAAGGCTCTGCCGAAACGCGTTGGGGCGTTTTTAAATTAATAAAGTATTAGTGACCACCCATCACCTTCCGCTCTTTGTGTGGGTTTCTCAGTAACTGCGAGAGGTTGCTCTCCTTGTGTTGCCCTCCATCCAGATACTAGGACAGAATATCGAGGTTTAAAGTCATCCACAGCGGTCAACGTTTAAAACAAATACCACTTGCAGAGGCAGAATATCAGCATGTTAGATTACAAACCCTCAGGGAACAGGAAAATACCTACAGTAGCTGAATGTAACTCACCTAGAGCTATTACTGAAAAAGGCATGAGCTAAACTGAAAATCCCTTCCCCCACTATTGTTTCTTTTTACCTAGTTAAATTTTTTACAGGTAATGAGTTGCCCAGACAACGGTAGCCCCAACTACACAAAAGTTTCCAAAGAGTTGAGGGGACTTAGAAAGAGGTAATTACTTGTAATATCTGATCTCTGATGACAGCAGCTCAAAAGTGTTATATGTATGGCTCATAATATCTATGCCAAATGCATCATGTCAGAACGTTTGGGAAAAAATTCCAAGCATGTGCAGAAACAGATCTCAGTTTAATGATTATCAGAGCTAGAAAGTGATAAAGATAAGTCACAAAAGAGAGATGTGTGTGTTTGGTGGTGATGGATGGGGGGGGGGGGAGGGAGGAATTGCAAAACCCTGAAGCTCAAATCCTGACAACAGGCAGCATCAAGACAATAATTTTTGGTGAATTTCATGTTGCAGCTTTGGAAAATGTTTCTAAGCACAAATTAGATTGACAACTGATACAGCACTGCTCAAACAGAATGGGCTTTGATTGCCCTTTTAAAGGGTATTTTTATAACAGGGCACCATGGGTAGGTATGTTCTTATCTTTATATAATACTAGCATATCTTTTAAACTTGTGGCATTCTCTGGGTACTTGGGCTTTGACCCCCAAGTAAAGCTAACAATTTTGAGATCTGGGGCGGGGGGGGGGGGGGAGTTTTGTGGCAAAGACGGAGGCTGCATTGTCGAATTGCTTATCACATTTATGTAAATTTTCCAGAGTGACAATTGTTAAGCTCTCAGCTCTGGAAAGTGAATTCGGTCAGCAAAGAATGATTATACTGAAAGGACTGTGGAATTGGAAGCTGCAAACAGCACCTTAGTGAAGGGTAATGTGATGCTGGAGAATAAATAATATCAAAATTTACTAGTGTAATGTATTAACTGTCTAGCAAGGAAGCAGGGTTATACACATGAAACATAGAACAGTGCTGTTAGAACACACATAAAAGAGATTAGCTGCTTTTTCTCTTAAAGGACAGTTGAGGAAAAGTTAGGGACATTTGTAGATCTCTCATTTACTTCAACAGGTTCCAAAGCTCCATCAACTGAACGATGGCTGGGAAAAACCGTATTGCAAAGCTGTTGCCCCCGTTACAGCTTCTGCCTTTGTCTAGACAGAAAGCCTGATGCCAGTCGAGGGACCAGTTCCATGTGCAAGATGCCTGCAAGCTGAAGCCCTCATGAAACAAGTGGAGGAGCTCAGAGAAGAGGTGGCAAAGCTGAGAAGCATTTCAGACAGTGAGAAGTACATTGATGAAATGCTTCTTAAAGCATCCAAGTTCTCCAACAGAGGTGAAGATGGGATGCTAGAGAATTAAGGGAGTTGGACTCGAGTCAGCAGAGCCTGCAGAATCGACAGCCCAACGTCTCCAGTCCTTGAATTGAAAAACCAGTATGCAGCTCTGGAAGTGGAAGAGGTGAAAGCACCCAGGAAAGGGAAGATTCAGAGCTCACGCACACCAAAGTTGCAGAATCGGTGACCACAAAGAAGCAAAGGGTACTGGTAGTTGGTGACTCTCTTCTGAGTGGTTCTGAGAAGTCTATCTGGTGACCAGATTTGATGTCCAGAGAGGAGTGCTGTCTGCCAGGTGCCAAAATCAAAGATGTTACAGAGAGTTTGCCAAGACTCATCAAACCTACTGACTATTATCTAATGTTCCTCTTCCATGTCGGCGTAAATGATACTGCTGTGTATCCATCCAAGTGTATCAAAAGTGACTTCATGGCTCTGGGCCAGAGGGTGAAGTAGATAGGTGCGCAGGTGGTGTTCTCTTCAATTCTCCCCATTGATGGTAAAGGCTGAGGCAGAGAAGCTCACATCCTGGAGATGAATGTGTGGCTGCATGGATGGTGTCATTAAGAGTGTTTTGGTTTCCTGGACCATGGGATGATTTTCCAAGGGCTGCAGAGCAGAGATGGTGTTCACCTATCCAAGAAGGGTAAAAGTGACTTCTGCAGCAGACTGGCTAACTTACTTAAGGGCTTTAAATTAGGTTAGTTGGGGGATTGGTGAAGAAAGCCCCCAGGTAAGTAAAACATTAAATATCTCTGTTGAAATGGGTAAAAGGAGGCAACATCTGGAAAGCAGTGTGCATAAATGCCTGTAGTATGGGAAATAAGATCCGAGATGTTGAGGCTTTAATGAAAGAGACTGACTTGGATTTAGTGGTGGTTACGGAGAAATGGTTCAAGGACAGAGTAGGAAGAAGGGGAGGAGGAGAGGCACTCTGTGTATAAAATATTAAAGCTATAGAATTACAGGGCTTAAAAGTGAGTGAAGAGGCACTGTGGGTTAAACTAGAAAGAGGGAACAGGAAATCCATTTGCATTGGTGTGATATACAGTTCTCCTTCACTGGGAGATGAAATGGACAGAGATTTATTAGAAGATATACACAATATTGCCATGAGAGGAGAAGTGCTACTGATAAGTGATTTCAATATGCTGGATCTTGATTGGCACATCCCTGCTGCGGTATCATCTAGAAGTAAGGAGATCCTGGATTCTCTACAGGGAAAACTATTCTGACAACTACTAACAGAACCCACATGTGAAAGGGTCATACTGGACTTGGTGCATACCAATGGTTAAAGTGTTTCTGATGTTATAGTGGGAGATCTTCTCACATCCAGTGATCACCAGAAGGTGTGGTTTAGTATTAGGACTAGGGCTGATAAAGTCCATTGAAAACTGAGAGTCTTAGACTTTAGGAAACTAACTTTGCCAAGATAAGACATTACCTCCTGGACTTGTTAGTGGTCTAGGAATAGCTGAGGGATGTAGAAAAGCAATGGGCAAAACTGACAGGGGATATTTTAAGGGCAACGAACCTCTTTGTTAGAAAGGTAAATGCAAAAGGTAAAGGAGGCCGCTATGGTTCTCAAGAGAAGAAGCTGAAAAGGTGAAGAAAGAGAGGGAGGCCTTCAGGAAGTACAAGAGATCAGAGAGAGAGGAAGACAGGCATCTACAGAGTGGCCCAAAAAAAGTGAGAACATCTCATAGCATATAAGTTATTTAAAAATTCAAAAAGACAGATGTAAACGATTGACAAATTTAAAAAAAAAAAAGATGGTGACCGGAAATTGTCAAAATAGTGACGTTATATAGCTAAAAAAGGCAAATAAGTAAACTATTTAAGCTTTTAATTTACAAGATGTTCTCACTTTTTTTGGGCCACCCTGTATATTTGGAAAAACTACAGGGGGGAAGCTTGCAAAGTAATCAGGAAAGCAAAAATACAAAAAGAAGAAGAGATAGCCAATGCAATAAAATGGGAAGATAAAACTTTTTTCAGATATGTTAGTGAGAGGAGGAAGTGCAAAAGTAGAATTGTCAGACTCAAGTGGGGAGGGAAGGAATATGTAGAAGCTGATGAGGATAAAGCGGAATTGGGGACATTCTAGAGGCTCCACTGACTGACCTTTTCATTGTTTCTTTAGGGTTGTGAGTAGGCCCAGAGAACCAGAGAAAGGCACATGTGGGTCCCTTTACACAAAACCGGAAGTAAGGATGAGGTTGAGAACTACATGCCTGTTAGTCTGACCTCTGTGGTGAGTAAATTAATGGAAACGCTGCTAAAATAGAGGATAGTGAGGTTGCTGGAATCCAATGGATTGCAGGATCTGAGGCAGTATGGGTTTATCAGAGGTAGGTCTTGTCAGACAAATCTTATTGATTTCTTTGACTGGTTGGGGCAGGATGTCTACAACTGAATTGACCCATTACATTTTGACTTGAATTCTCTACCTGGTATTGATAGGGTTTATTATCTACCTGGTCCTATTAGGAAATAGCCTTAAGAGTGATCAGTCCAGGTGGATAATGTGAACAAATTTAAAAATTACTATCATATGTAGCAGAGAACATACCTTGAATGTAGATGGGATCATTTTCACCCGCGCACAAGCAGGTGTAGATGTTTGCATGTACTTTGCGCATGGGCATGTGTAGATTAAAGTATTTTATAATTTGCGCACATGCATGCAAACTCCACACCCATGATCTGCCCAGACCAGCTATGTCTACTGGCAGAGTCTACATCTTCATGCCAAAGCATGCACTTTCAAGCCAGTTGATATTTTATAAGAGGTCATTTACAAGTGTGTGTGTGCTGTTAATCAAGAGTGACTTTGTAAAATTATGGGTCTGATATTCAAAGGATTTATGCTCTTAACTTTAAGTTATGGGCCCGAAATTCAGCAGTGGTGGCTAGCGAGATTACAGCAGCTAGTCATTGTCGCTGAATGCTAAACCTGGACATTCAATTCTGGGCCTATATCCAGCCACCAGCATTAAACATCTGGGAAAGCTGATGAAGCAAGAAGCTAACCAAGCAGCGGTGATATGCAGGTCGGCAAACCATGTAAATGCCTTTAAATATCAGGCTCTATGCTCCTAAATTGGCCTCTTTTTGAAAATGTACTAGAACTGAGTACCTAAATATTTTCTTAAAATGTCTCTAAACTCCTAAATTTAGGAACATAAAAAGTGGGTGGTAATAGCGATGGATTTAGGGCAGGGGGGAATGTTAGGGGGGATATCCCAAGGCATTTACACATAAAGCTTAAGTAGGGATCTAATCTAAAGCACATTTGCTGGAAAGCTGTGTAAGGGTTGGGTGTTCAACCACAGACCAATGCTGTTTATTGTTATAGAACTCGATTTATTGTATGAATGTATTGTATATATTTATTTTCCTTTACTGTAAGTTGTTTTGTGGTATATACCCCTGATGCAGGTGCCCTCTGCCGAAACATGGCAACGGTTGCTACCTCCCCCCTCCGTTGCTGTTTTAGTTTTAATTTTTTATGCACTTTTGTAGTTCAAAGAAGTTGTTCTCGATTTGGTAGTAAAGGCTGCTGTAATTATGGCTGAAGCCAAGGGTGCCCAATTCTCCTTTCCTTCTTTGTATTTCATTGCCTCTGCCTTTCCTCTAATTCTTTCCTGTCTTTCCTGAAAGTAAGAAGTTGAATCACAGGTAAACCATGCTAGTTATACTCCACCTCATGCCGGGAGTTAAATTCCCATGGGGAAAGCATGCGGAGCACGGCTTATAGAATTCTTTCCAACTCCACTGCATGTGTATGTACACTTGTGTTTGCCTCTGTGTGTCTGTGTCAGTGCAATTTCTCCAAATGGGTTCGTTTTGCACATCCCATGACAATCATGAACCTTACTTCTAAACCAGGGTATGTGGAGTATCATCTCAGTCTCTTAAATTTACTGCTTGGTGTAGTACTTGCATCACACCAAAGAGAGCCTCTTTCTGGAGTTTATAATATGTGACATGTATGGGTAGTTTGTGAAGATGTGCTTGGAAATTCTTCTTTATCAAGCCTGTGGCTCCCAATACGATGAGAAATATTTCTGTATCTTTCCGTCACATTTTCTTGGTACTTCAGGATCTTACCCCTCTCCACATGATTCCCAGAATAAACCCTTGGAACTGACACCTCTATTATCAATGCCGTTCTGGTGTTTTTCTCCTTTACCACCATGTCGGGTTTCCTTGCATCCAGTTTCTTATCCGTCGGAATGGGAATGTCCCAAGTTATCATAGCCTCTTCTGTGTCCCTGTGTGTATGTGCATACATTTGTACCTGTTTTGCTTTTTTGGGGGGTGGGGAGGGGATCAATTATATTTATGTGTGTATTTCTGACATGGAGGAGAGAAGGGATGGAAAGGATAAGAAAATGCAATTTCCTCCTATTACCTTACAGTGAATCAGTGTTTGCATACTGCAAAAGCTTGAATTGCTTCTCCCACTGAGAAACATCAGACCATGTTTTGGGTGACTTTTTTCTCTGGAACTTCAGGTCAGATCTGGCCAATTTTCAGACTAAATGTTTTTCTTTTTACCAGCATTTTGTCTATGCCAAATTTGTTCCTGTTCTATTACATTGTGGAGAGTTATTTTCTCCTCAGACAGACAGTCAAAAAAAGCATATTTTCAACTCTTGTGTATAATTTCCAAACAGCAGGCATGTGCAAATGGACAGAGCAGAGTCCGCCAATGCAAGTCCTTTTCTGCTGGCGTTTTCTATGTTGCTGTGTTTCTAAAGCAGAGGGACTACTTCCACTGATATGGAGTAATCAGTGCATGGTTCTAAATAAGTAAAACCAATTTGATGATTCAGAATGGGGGAGGGAAAAGAAAAATGAGTGAAAAAGCATTGTAAGCCCCTTCCCAAGAAAGCCCAGCAGATGTCATTACCCTCCGCAGACAACGGCCAAACCTGAAAATATAGAAACATGATGACAGATAAAGACCATATGGCCTATCCAATCTGCCCTTCCATACCAACTACTACAGTTCCTTTTTTTCCTTTAGAGATCTTAAGAGTTGCCAAGTTACCAGTTCTAGGAATGAGATTTTAAGCCAGTCATGGATTTCTGACAATCTTCTTCTGATGAATTATGGGACCTGCAGCACTTATTCCAATGGGTAAAATCAGGAACTACAAATATCATATTGCACTGAATGCAAATTTGAAACCGGAACTGGCAAATATTTCACTTCTGGAACTAGGTAACTTTGCAACGATCTTCTATGTTTATCCCATGCTTTCTTGAATTCAGATACAGTCCTCGTCTCTAAAACCTCCATTGGGAGACTATTCATGTCTATGTTTATGTATATTATGCTTGCTTAACCGCCCTTCACAAAAGCAGTAGGGCGATGTACAAATAAAACAAAAGTTAAAAACAGAGGAGAAGGGAACTCCATAATTAAAAGGATAAATTAAAACAGTCATATCAGGGAATATGGTAAGAATTGAGGGGGGAAGGAAGAGGCAAGAGGTCAGGAAGCGGGCAGGTTAAAAGCAGTGGTGAATAGGTAGGTGTGTCTTGAGTTGTGCCCTCTGGGGACAGGAAATACCTATGGTACTAAATGTAACTTGCCTTGAACTACCATTGTGAAAGGCGTGAGCTAAATAATAAATAGTACTGCAAGACTACTGATGGGGGCTCGGTGGCCATTTTGCACGAGTGAGCCACTGGGACAGGAATATTGCTCCCTCTCCCCACTAGACCCTAGGGAGAAGAGATACATGATGAGGGGGACACTAATCAATTTGAAAAGAAAAGAAAAAGAGATCAGGGGCCAGGAGACCTTGCCTTTTTGAAAAAAGATATTGGAGAGAGGTCAGGGACTTTACCATTTTTGAAAAAAAAAGTATCAGGGCACCTCACCATTTTGAGAAGGGATTAGCGACCCAGGAAAACAGGAGAGCTCAGTGTTTTGAAAAAACAAATGAAGGTGAATGGGGCGTTAGGGGTGAGTCTATCTTTTAATTGTTTGCATCACAACTCAAAAAGACAAATTTGGCTTCCCCCATTGACAATTGACAATTGTCTCCTCCCTCTTCCCCCAACCAGGGCTGTTCTGTCCACTAGGTGGGCTAGGCAGCTGCCTAGAGCTGCAGACTTCTGTGAGCGATGTGCACATTGCCTACAGCAGGCCATGTGCTTCGGCACACATGGCCTGCCACTTCTGACCCCCCCTCCAACAGGAAGTTGTGTCAGAGGGGAGTCAGAAGTAGCAGGCCATGTGTGTCGAAGCACATGACCTGCCAGGGGCTGCTGCGCTGAGCCGAGCTGAGCCACCCCCTGACACCCAACCCCACTGCCAGAATCGGTGGCAGAATGGCTCAGTGAGGGGGGAGGGTGGCATGGGAGGGGGGGGGAGGGCAGAAACCCTTGGGCCAGCCATGCCCCCAACTGCCTACATACACATATACGCTTCTTGCAATGTTACACAAAGAGTAACTTGAGCACACCTGGTTCTGATGTGCAATGGGCCTAGAAGCATCATAACTCTAGTAAATAGCTGTCCTCTTACCCACTCTGTGCTCTTCCTCCAGCTCAGCACTATAGGGTCAAATATCGCACACACCTACTCCCTTCTTCCTATAGAAAATTTAGCACATCACTCCAAGTCCTCAGGCCTAACGTTTGGATGCACTTCTCCCACACTAGAAGAAAAGCCCTTCTTAAAATTCCCGCTTATGTTACTGGAGGGTAAGATGATGGGTAGGATGGCTCTTTTTAAAAAAATATTTGGGGCTGGAGATAGGTCTGAGGAGGGCATTCTTTAAATTTTGAGGATTCCCCATTCCCTTTAATAGCTAGCGGGCTCAAATTGGAACCCTCCATTTTTCCATTGCTGAGACCGGGAATGCACAACGTTCAATAAATTTACTGTGGGATTCACTAACCCCTAACAAACATATATTTTACTGCAGATTATTAGGGGCACATTAGTGGTGTTCCTCTTATTCCACTGCCTGCAGAAAATCAGATGCAAGGATTTTTGTGCCTGCATAACTTTTAGGTAGTTTTCAAAAGGAAAGTACGGTATACAGTTCATTTCCCTTTAGCTAGAAAGGCTGCATGTATTTTTTGAGCAATGAAAATTGTCCCCCCTGCATTTGTATTTTATATAGATTAGGCATAAAAGAAACGCACATAGGTTTTTCAAGTAAGCAATTCTCAAACCTCTAACAAAATCGGTTTTATATGAGCCATATTTCTAGGGCATTATGTAAGATAGCCATATTAATCTTGGGAGAAAAATGAAATCATCTATTTAAAAATCTAAATGTCATAAATCCACCGTGTGCTTAGCCCTTCAGCTGAAATATACTTATTCATGGACATGTATTTAATAAATTCATTGTCTTGCCTTGTAGAAAACATTCTGGAGGAGATGTGACTCTACAGCAATTCGTTTAATTTCATGATGCGATACAATCAGTTCTGCATTGCTTTTTACATCTTAAGGCAGAGCACCGGAGCTTATTTTCCAAAAAAAGCAAGCTCAATCAAATTAGCCCACATTCCTGTATGGCAAACCCAAAAATTGCAAGGTCAACAGTCACAGAATTATAAGTTAAAGACAGAAAAGAGGAGAGATGCTGCAGGTGCTACTATCCTGTGCATAGCATTTTCCCTTGCAAAATAATTTCATGAGAAATGTTTAGTTGTCTAGACCTCAAAATCTTAATGAAAGATGACAGTTAATTGCTCTTAATAGCAATTTGCTTGCAACAGCATCTTGAGTGAACAGCAGTCATCCAGAAGCTACATATATACAAAGGGCGATATATCAAAAAAACTAATGATATAAGTATATTTGAGCCAGAGTACCTATTGGGTGGTTGAATGTAAGCTCAGTCCATAAGAAATCTCAGTTGGTATTTGAACATAAGAAATGCTATACTGGGTCAGACCAAGGTCCATCAGGCCCAGTATCCTGTTTCCAACAGTGGCCAATCATCTAATGGGCCAAATGACTTTCTCATGGGTTTTTTCCTATGTATGTACTTGAAAAGGTTTTTATTGTGCATTTTTGCTACAATGACCTTTCTGACCTCACCTTTAAACCATGCTGGCAGATTTTTAGCCTTCCTTCCACCTTTCTTAAAGTGTGGAATACATGTTGTCTGGGCTTCCAAAATAGTGTTTTTAAACAACATTTCTACTTAATGTAATCCTTTAACCTTAGCAGCTGCTCCTTTTAGTTTTTTCTTAAATATTTTCCTAATTTTATCATAGTCTCCCCTTTGAAAGTTAAAAGATAATGCTGTGGATTTCCTTGCCATCCTCCCTCCATTATTAAATTAAATATGATTATGCTATGTTCACTATTGCCAAGTGGCCCTAACGCTGTTATCTTTTCCACCAGATCGTATGTTCCACCAAGGACTAGGTCCAAAATTGCTTCCCCTCTTTTAGTTCATGAACCAGCTTCTCCAAGAAGCAATCTTGTATCTCATCTAGAAACTTTATTTCCCTAGCATGTCCTGCTGTGACATTGACCCAGCCAATACTAGGGTAATTGAAATCACCCATTATAACTTACATTAGCTTTCCTGATTTCATTTAGCATTTCATCATCCATCTGTTCATTCTATCCAGGCGGTTGATAGCACACTCCTACTGCCATTGCTTTCCCCTTTTTACATGGAATTGCTGTCCATAGTGATTCTACAGTGTGTTTTGTTTCCTGCAAAACTTTTATGCTATATGAATCAATGCCCTCTCTAACATAGAGTACAACCCCTTTACCAATTTGATCTACCCTATCATTGTGATATAGTTTGTACCCAAGTATCATGGTATCCCATTGGTTGTCCTCCTTCCACCAGGTCTCTGAGAAATAAACTTAACTATCTAATGGGCAGACTAGATGGACCATACTGGTCTTTATCTGCCATCATTTACTATGTTACTATGTTACTATATGCCAATTATATCTAACCTTTCATCCAGTGCTATATATTCTAGATTTCCCATTTTTTAGACTTCTAGCATTTGCATGCAGGCATTTTATTTTTATTTATTTTATTTATTTAGCTGTATTTATATCCCGCTTTTCACCGGGTCAAAGCGGTCAATTGGGGGATACATTTAACACAAGGGAATATGAGACACATACACTAATACTTACAGGGAACATGGGCAATGGAGGGTTAAGTGGCTTGCCCAAGACCACAAGGAGTGCCTATAGGACTAGAAATCCCAGTCCCTCCGGCCTGAGATTGCTGTCCCCAGGTGGAACTTGAACCCCTGGCCCTCCGGCCTGAAGTACCTTGTCCTAACCACTAGACCACTCCTCCCTTAGAGGTTGTAGTTTATTCATATTAACAATCTGATTATCAATTGACAAGGGTAATTTGGAATCTTTCAGCTCTATCTGCTCTGTACTTAAAGGCAAATGGGTTACATTTATCTTTATTGGAACCTCCCTATCAGGATGCCATAGCTTCCCTCTTTTGTTAGTATCCTTTAAAGATACATTTTTCTGAACCATGCAATCCTGGGCAATTGTTGGCTTTCCCCTATTATCTTGTTTAAAACCTGCTCTATCTCCTTTTAAGGGTTAATGCCAGTAACCTGGTTCCACCCCAGTTAAGGTGGAGCCCATCCTTTCAGAAAAGCCTCTCCCTTTCCCAGAATTTTGTCAAGTTCCTAACAAATCCAAAACCCTCTTCCTTGCACTTCAGAGCTCTGCCTGCTTTTTGGGTCATGCACATGGAATGGAAAGCTTTTCCAAGAATGCTACCCTGGAAGTTCTGGTTTTCAACTTCCTACCTAAAAGTCTAAATTTATCCTCCAGATCCTCTCTCTCTTATTTTCCTATGTCATTGGTACCAACATGTACCAAGACAGCCAGCTCCTCCCCAGCATTATCTGAAACCCTGTCTAGGTGGCTTGTGAGGTCTGCTACCTTTGCAACAGGCAGGCATGTTATCAGGCAATCCTCACATCCACCAGTCGCCCAGTAATCTGAATGCCTAATGATCAAATCGCCAACTATAATGGCCATCCTAACCCTTCCCTCATGGGCATATGGTCCTGGAGAAACCATCTCAGTATGAGAGGGTTTTACATCACCTGGAGGACAGGTCCTAGATACAGGATCGCTTCCTTCCACACCAAGGTGATGATCTCCTTTCACATGACTTCTATCCTCCACAGCAACAGAGAGGCTACCAGACTAAAGGTGGGACTTAAGTACTATGTTCCCATAGGTCCCATCTATATTCCTCTCTGTCTTCCTTAGCTCCTCCAAGTCTGCTACTCTAACTTTCAGAGTTCAGATTTGTTCCCTGAGAGCAAAGAGCTCCTTGCACCTAGTATACATCTAAGACCCCTCACCAACTAGGAAAAAATTGTGCATGACACTCAATGCAAAAGACTGTGTATCTCCCATCTCACTGCTGGACTGCTGTCTGCATCTCAGTTTTAAGTATTTTTTTAGATATTTAAGTTGTTTACTTATTTATAGTTACTAGGGATACTTGTACCAATACAACTATATTTAATAAGTTTAAGGGGCTTTGTTCACCTCAGGATTAATTAATTTCATGGTCTTAATTAATTAGG
Source organism: Ichthyophis bannanicus (assembly GCA_033557465.1). Lineage (NCBI taxonomy): Eukaryota > Metazoa > Chordata > Amphibia > Gymnophiona > Ichthyophiidae > Ichthyophis > Ichthyophis bannanicus. The sequence goes on along the minus strand of CM066036.1, from coordinate 669,515,370 downwards.
GCATTAATTAATGTATTCCTGATGAGGATAACCAGCTGAACCTGAAAGTGAATTTGACCACCTCTTTCCCTTTAATAGTTTTAAGAGCCTATAAATCTAAGATTATGCCTGGGGTAGGTAGGAGTCAGGGTTAGGGGGAGGGAAAGAGACACTTAGTAAAAGTTGGCTTGCTACTCAGTGCCCTGAGCTCTGCTTCTAAATTAATCTCTTAACAATTTTGTGGGTAATTCACACAGCCCTTGGTTTGATAGAGGAAGCCTTTCAAATTGCCACTTTGATCTGTCACTTGGTTTTAACACCTATTTAAAACAATTTCTTGATCTCTTGCCTTTTAACTGGAAGGTCTCTTTGTAAAGGTCTCTAGCAGTGGCTGTTCTATTATTAGGCGACCACCTCAGGCAACAAAGTTTGTGGTAAAAGGCCCCCCAAACTCCCTAGTGACATTCACCTCACTCTGCTTTTTCTTTAGAAAAACATTCAAAGGATTTATTGCGGCAGTGGCAACATTATTCCCCCCCCCCCGCCCCCCACTGCTTCAGACGCAATGGAAACAGTGGCAGCCCCTCCCCCTCCAGAAACAAACCAGCAAACAAAAGCATGTGATCTTCATGTGTTTGAAAGGCCCCACTGGTACTGCCCCTTCTGATGCATCTTTTCATCAGAGGGGGCGGGACTGGCATGGCCTTTCTAACTTGCAGCAGAGCTGAAGATCCCCTGCTTTTGTTTCTTTTGGTTTTAAAATCAGCCATGGCCACTGCTGCAAATGTCAAGAGAGGCAGCAGCAGACTGGGAGAGAGGCAGTGCAGGGGTCTGAGAGAAGCATGATAGGTACTGGACATGGGGAATGGGACATAGAGGGGAATGGAGGGCAAAACTACGAGGGTCATTTTTAAAGTAAGAACCGATTGCGCATCGTGTCCGTTCGATCTGTCAAGTGACGTCCGTTCAAGGACAGCCACTCTTGGCCAGTCTCTCACTATGCTGCCATTACGTTTCACATCTCTGCCAGTGTTGGTTGTATGGTTATACTGCTTTGTTTGTCACCATGTCAATCAGTAATCCCTCCGATTGTGACGTGCGCTCGGTTATCCGGTTTCAATGCAAAACAAGTTCGTCCAGCATTTTCGGCACCCATCTCGCACACATTTTTTTGTAGTGAAGTTTGTCAGTAACAATGTGATAAACTACTGATCTTGAAACTTGTGGAAATGTCTGATGCAGCTCGTCTATAGTGAAGCACCTGTTTTGGCGAATTTCCTCATCAACATCTTGTGTCAGGTCTTCATTCATGACAGTAGGCCATCCAGATAGTTCTTCACCACGAACATTTGTCCTTCCTTCCTTAAGCATCATTCATTACACCTTCCCCATACACTTCAACAAGCTGCCGGTGAATTTCAGCTGGACGAACTTGTTTTGCATTTAAAAAACGGATAACCGAGCGCACTTCACAATCGGAGGGATTACTGATTGACATGGCGACAAACGAAGCAGTATAACCATACAACCAACACTGGCAGAGATGTGAAACGTAATGGCGGTGTAGTGAGAGACTGGCCAAGAGTGGCTGACCTTGAACGGACATCACTTGACAGATCGCGCGGACACGATGCGCAATCGGTTCTTACTTTAAAAATGACCCTCGTATATGGGATGGGGGTGTGAAATGGATGCTGGATATAGGGTGAATGGGGGTTAGAGGGTAGATGGGGGCCATAGGGAAATGGAAGATAGATGCTGATCATAGGATGAGGGGGCAGAGAGTTGATGGTAGGCACAGGGAAGTGGAAGGTAGATGTTGATTATAAGGGTAAGGGGACAGAGAGCAGATGCCAGGCATGAGGAGGAGAGATAAGGGATAAAAGGCATCTAGATGGAGAGCAGATGCTGTATATGGGGAGGGGATATAAGGGAGAAAAGGCAGATGAACAGCAGATGCTGGACATCAGGAGAAGAGATAAAGGCAGATGGAGAGCAGATGCTGGACATGGGGAGGGGAGATGGGGAGTAAAGGGAGAAAGGGCAGATGCTGGGCATGGGGGGAGATGGAGAAAGGGCAGATGCTGGACATTGGGGGGTGGGAGAGAATGAGAGCAAAGAGATGCTGGGAACAGGGCAAGGGAGAGGCTGAGTTAGAGGAGGGATGCTGAAACAAAGGGAGGGAGAGAAAGAGAAGAAGGATAACAGGCACAGAGGAAGGGAGAGAGGGAAGATGCTGGATGCTGAGCATGGGGTGGAGAGCTAGAAGGAAATGCAAGACAGGAGGGAAGGGATAAGGAGAGGAAGATGTGAAATGCTGGACATGGGGTATGGGGAGAAGTAGTGGGGAGATGCTGGACATAGGAAGGGAGAAAACAAGGGATTCACACGAGGAGAGGAATATGTAGGGAGAGAAGGGGAATAGTGTATGTACATGGTGGCATAGGGTGAGAAAAAGGGGGTGAGGGCAGGATGGAGAAGAGAGAGGGGAAAGACAATGGACAGGGGAGGAGAAAAGGGGAGAGATGATGGACACAGAATGAGGAAGGGAGAAAGGGAAGTGTCAGGGCTAGCCCAACAGGCAAACTAGGCGGTCGCCTAGCATAGCAACTTCTTTTGTAGGGGGGCAGCAAAGAGAAGGGTATTTAAAGCTTAACAATATACTTTGATTGCCAGGGAGGTGTAAAGTTTAGGTTTACCTAGGGTGCCAACACCTTGAACCAGCTCTGGGATGTTCCTGGGAAGAGTTACTTAAAGACCGGGGCATAAGAGGCTGTGGAAGGATAGAAAGACGAGGAATGAGAGGACTGTGTTGAAGGTTGAAAAGTGGTAAATGCAGTAATAAGTGAGAGTTGAGGACCAGATGGTAAGGAGAGGGTGTAAAATCCCAATTGATAGAGAGAAAGAGAAAAATAAATGGAAGAAAGCTAAAAGAAAACGATAAATGCCAGAGATATAAGGAAAGTAAAGATGACAGGAGAAGAGATAAATGGCAGATGAGCCGGAGACTCAAGCAAGTGTGTTAAAAGAAAACAGAAGAAAGCAGAAGCCAGAAACTGAGATCAACAAATTAGAGAATAAAATGGCCAGTCAACAAAGGTAGAAAAATTAATTTTATTTTCAATGTAGTGATTGATATATGACAGTCTCTGGAATTTACCTGTTCTGTCTTTATATTTTGCACCGTACAGGAGCATATGCATCTCTTTCTTTTTCTGATGTTGTACTGTAGCCAAGGATTGGCCTGGATGGCCTCCACTTTGGCATAAGACCCACCCAGTCGGTGGCAAAACAACAGTTGCATGAGAGGATATCTGAAGGCAGTGTCAAAATTCACATTGTTTTATGCCCACGTATGTTAATCCCAGGCCTCACCAAAAATCAGTCCTGACTACATCACTGATGCAGGGGCTGGCTTCTTGAGGGTTTTTGTAGTAATTTATTCCCTACTCAGTGAGGCTCTATCTATATTCTCAGTATGTGACCAAGCCCAGGTATTCCGGTAGCATGGAGTTTCTATGTAGGGATTGGCAGTAATCCAGTTTGTTCGGTTTTCTGAATAGGTGTATGAATATTCTAGGGCGTATTGCAATACTTATGGTGCTGCTTTTTTCTGGTTAGGCCTCCTTTGTAAGTTTTGGAAACTGATGCTGTTATGGTGTGATAGATTTTTCTCTATAGGTCCTAAATAATTTTTGTAAGGCTTTATATTACTTCACAATATGCCCAATATTGGTGAAGATTTATAATAGTTGTTATGAAATGACAACAGAATCAGAAATCATTTCTGGCATGTTGAGTTCTTTGGGAAATGCCCTAGTTTTGCCCTGCACCCATTACTTGAAGAAGAGTTTGTTTGGATGTAGAATATATGTTTAAGAAGAAAAAGAGAGAACCACGGCACAGTTTAAAACATCAAAATAAAATTAGTTTGGGACATCCATCCCCGCTATTTGTGCAACTAACCCCCATACTGTATAGTTCCCTTTGGCTTTTGCAGCCCAAATGCATGATCTTGCATTTTTTAGCATTAAATTGAATTGGATTTAGCACTGAATTGGAATTCGAGAAACAGCACAGGATTGGGTCCATTCATACCTCGCAAAGCAACAGCAGCAAGTGAAGATTGGGCCACATAAATCCCCCCATTTGAGTAACGAGGAAGAGTTCCACGGAGTTCAGCACTGTCTGCTCTGCTCTTCACTATATGTATACAGCCAATATACGCAATCATACTCGCCTACAAGGTACTCTACCACATATACACAAATGACATTCTGATCTATTCACCTTTTTCCATATCAGAACCCAACTACTCTGCATTAATTAGCTGCTTCAATACGGTCACACAATGACTTTCAGAAAACAATCTAGTCATAAATTATAAGAAAACGGAAGTTCTCTACATAACTAGAGATATAAGCATCAATCTAGTTATGAAGTAGAGCTTAACATTCAATCCAAGGTCTGATACCTGAGAATAATTCTTGACCAGCAAACTAAACATACATACCCAGATTAACCAAACCATCAAAAATGTATACCACAAGATGAAGATGATCTAGCACCTGTATCCATTACTTGAATTCCAAGACTACTGCTCAGTTTTTCAGGCCATGATCCTTCTACACTTCAACTACTGCAACAGCATATATAAAGGATTACCAAAATACACCCTTCACTTGCTACAGATGGCACAGAATACCGCCACCCATATGTAACACAGAGTGTCAGGAATGAACACATCACATCCACATTGAAATACCTACACCGACTCCCATAAGGAGCTGCACTAAATACAAGGCCTTCATAACAACCTTCAAAATCCTGCAAACCTTTCTTCAGATTATCTCTAGTCCATACTACAGCAACCGACAGACAACAGAATGAGAAAATCCTGTACTCAAAACACACTCTCTATCCCAACCATAAAAGCAAGAACCAGCCTTATGACTTCCTCCAGGGCCTTCTCCCTATATGCACCATGCCTATGGAATGCACTCCCCAAAAGGATACAGGCCACCAAAGATCTTGCAAGCTTTCACAAGGAAATAAAACCCCACTTATTCCAAGAACACTTTGGAAATTAAACATAATCCATACACAGTGCCCTGTCCCATGTAATAATGAACATTTGTCTCTTCAATTGACCACCAAGTTACCTCCTCTTTGATGTTTATCCCCTTTTACACATATTGTACACTTCTTGTTGAATACATATTCTGATTTTCTATATAATGTTGTTAATGTTCCATGTAAACCACTTTGACTATTAGATAAAACAGTCTATAAAAACTGATAAATAAATAAATCTTAGCTGCCTAATTCTTAACCAATTCTTCAAGCTTCTCTAGATTCCTCCTCATGTTATCCACCTTCTAGGATATCTACCTTGTTGCAGATTTTTATATCATCCACAAAGAGATAAGCCTTACCTGACAGACTTTCCACAATATTGTTCACAATAATCTTAAAAAGTACAGGACAAAGGACCCATCCCTGCAGCATACCACTGGTTACAGCCCTGTCTTCAGAGTGAACTCCATTTACTATTACCCTCTGTTGCCTTCTATTCAGCCAGTTTTTTATCCAGTCACTTTAAGGTCCATCCTAAGAACACTCAAGGCCCGATATTCAAAGGCATTTAAATGGTTTGCAGACCCGCAAACCACGTAAATGCTGCTCATCGGGCTATTCAGTGGCACTAACATGGTTAATGCTGTTGAATATCCGTAGGTGTCGCTGCTGCATGCCGGCTAGCGTCGGGGAGTACCAGAGGCATTCTGGAGTGGCACCCATTGCTAATCAGGCAGTGGTGATATTGAGCCATTGCCTGGTTAGCAGCATGCGGCGAAAGTCAGGTGCAGTAAACACTGGACTAACCTTCACCGCAGAAACTAACCGGGCAGTGGCTGAATACCACTGCTGTCCGGTTATCTTCATGGCAATCTGGGCAACCCGGATATTCAATGCTGGTTGCCAGATGTGGCCCCAGCATTGAATATCCAGATTTAAAACTCATCGGCAATGGCTAGCCATGCTATATCTACTACTACTACTACTGATGATGATCTTTTGTATAGTGCTACAAGGCAAATGCAGCGCTGTACAGAGACACTTCCTGCTCATCAGAACTTACAATCTAGTCAAGAAAGACCACAGAACAGGTGGAGACTAGGATATGTCAAGGAAAATGGTAAGAAAAGACAAAGCTGGAGAGCAGGAAACTATGTGGTTCAGGATCCTAAAGCAGCCACAAAGAGGTGAGTTTTTAGCCTGGATATGAAAAGGGCAAAGAAGGGCAAAGAAGAAGCCTGACATACCGACTCAAATAGTTTGTTCCAGGCATAAGGAGCAGCAAGGTGGAAAGATCGAAGTCTGGAGTTGGCAGTGAAAGAGAAGGGCACAGATAGAAGAGATCTACCAAAAGAGCAGAGTTCATGGGCAGGAGTGTAGGGAGAGGTAAGAGAGGAAAGGTACTGAGGAGCAGCAGAATGAATGCACTTATCGGTCAGTAGGAGAAGTCTGAGATGGATTCAGAAATGGATAGGGAGACAATGAAGTGACGAGAAAAGAGCTTTATATGAGCATAATGAGACTGGCAAAAGATTAGCTGTGCAGCTGAGTTTTGAACAGATTGAAGGGGAGAGAGATGATTCAGAGGGAGACCAGCAAGGAAAACGTTGCAATAGTCTAGACGGGAGTGACTAAAGACTGAATATGTTAGAGAAAGAAGCAACAGGTTTTAGTTATCAGTTGGATGTGTGTGGAGAAGATTTATCTGTGGAGATTGTTTGCCTTTGATTTGGATAAATACATCCCAGTCATTATTTTCCATGAAATATGTTTCCATAACTGACACTATATCCAAGTCAGCCTCTTTCATTACAGCTTCTACGGGCAATAGTATACACTGCTCTTCAGATGTTGCCCTTTTTTCTCCTTTTACTTATCTGAGGGCTTTGCTCACACATCCCCAATGATCCTAGTTTAAAGCCCTCCTCAGTAGGTTAGCCAGTCAACATCTTCGTATGGGACAAAGATGTAACGAGAAGCATAATTCCAGACCACAAAAGATACTACTAATAGCCGGAGAACAAAATCTAAAACTAAACAAAAAAATGTCATTTTCAGCAGGCTTCCATAAAATACATGAGAAAATATCTAGCTGTGGTCTACATCAGAATAGGAAAAAAATAGCAGCAATAGAAAGAATGCCCACACCCAATGTAAAGGCAATACTCAGAGAATGTGGACATGCTTAATTTTGTTGGCAAATTCATATGAGCCAAAGAGACCAGGGTTTGAATACCAGTGGCACACCTTATGACCTTGGGCAAGCCATGTAACCTTCCATTGCCTCAGATACAAACTTAGATTGTAAGCCCTCTGGGGAAACGCAACACTCCTTGAACTACTATTGGAAAGGCGTGAGCTAAATAATAGATATTTTTTAAAAAGAGATAATTGAAAGATCCAATCTAACTAAACACTGTCTGGGAATGTTATTAACATCATGAAATAGTAACAGTGCATAAAAGATACATTAACTACACGCCAGTGCTACAGTTCTTTGATACTGCTCTTCCCAGGAGACTTTGCACAGATGCCTCAGAAAGCTGGCTGGGTGCTGTTCTTCAGTAGACTGAGAATGCGTGACTGCCAGTGCTATGCCTCTCATATCTGTATATTTGCAATACATACATGATCTGTCAGAAATGAATGGAGAACTGTTGCAAGGATCCTACATCATCATTCCCACAGCTCTGATGGGACACCATGCAGTTGAGTTCCACAAGTCCATAGCAAATCACTAGCGGAACTTTTGTTTGGCTGCAGAATAGTTACAGCCTGCAATGTTTTCCACATTAGAGAAGTGAAGGCACATTTGAGAAATGACGTCCATGCCAAAACATCACAAAGAAAGGCAAGCATGATTTCACAAATGTGGATGTGCCTAATATGGATGTCTGCAGGGACATCTACATAGGCATCCCTGGAACAGTGTCCCAGACTGGGGATGTCTTGGAAACATTCAGCGATGGTGCAAACACAAAACTATTTTTCCAATTACTCAACAAATATTGGTGCAATTGTGGAGAGTACAATTGCCATCTTCTCTACACCCTACAGATGTGAAATGCCATCTTCTCTACACCTTCCAGATGTTTTGCAGCCCAAATGAGCACTTTTACTATGCTTATTCATGCTTGGAGCAGGTATAAACTTGGACACGGTCACAGACGTCCCCAACATTTCTGAAATTGAGCAGGGATATCTAGGTCCATCATATCTCCCAAGACATAGCTCTGCCACACACCCTGCCTACGTGGACATCCCCACAGCAGGGATGTCTTTAAACCCTGATTGTGAAATGGTTCCAGAGACGTCTTCGTACTTTGGATGTCCACTTGCCCATTTTTGGACGTCTAAAGCATGCATAGAGTTTCTAAAATGACCATCACGGTTCTCTTACCTTTCACATAAAATAAAATCAAATTCGCTGACAATTGATCCTTATATTTAGGGATAAGTATGACAGCAGTGTTGTACTTATTTCTTGTTAGAATCTCTACAGTTTTGTAAAATTGTCTGATGAAACAACATTAGCTCCCTTCCCTAGTCTCACTGCAAATCATTGTCCCTTGCCCCAGAAAGCAAGTCCCAGTTCAGATATTTTTGGACTACATTTGAAATGATTTTTAACCAGGAAAACAAGATTGAAACAAAGACTTGTTTCAGCTAGCTCCCTGGAGGTGACAAGGTTCAAGCAGCATGTTTAAAAGTTCAAGAACACAACAATTCCAACAGTTCAGAAAACATCTTGAAAGATAAAATAGAAAACAGAGAGGCAGATATTTGAAAGCAAATATACGGCCAGAACCCAATACTAACCACATAAGTGCTTTTGTTTTATTCTCTGCTGTCTGATGGATACATTTTGGCCAGACAATTTAGGAGGGGCTGGGGCATTCTAGAGGCAAGGTTAAAATATTTGGTTGCTATCCAGATAAATGTATCTGCTTAGAGGAACTGCACAAATAGCAATGCCGCCTTAGATAGATTTAATTTTAGAGCTGCATCTTCAGTCACCTCCCTAACAGGGTCGGCACTACATTTAGACAAACTAGGCAGTTGCCTAGAGTGCCAGCCCTCCAAGGACACCCACTGCTACCGCTATCACTCCTCTCTGGGACCGACAGTGATGGTAATAGCCGCAAACAGACAGAGGAGCTTACCTTCAAGCTTCGGTACCACATAGCTGTTTGCTTCCTCCCCTCTCTGACTTGATGCTGACTTCCTGTTTGCACAGGAAGTCAGCATCGTGTCAGAAGCAAACAGCCCCGCGGTACCAAAGCTTAATGGTAAGTGCCACAGGGCTGTTTGCGGCTATTGCCGTCACTGTCAGTCCTTCAATTACCAGGATATACGCTATTCCATTGTTCTAGGACTACCAGCAGAGGAGGAGGAGTCCTCATATTAATAAAACAAGAACTCAATGCAACTGAACATAGCTAAAAATATTGATGACATGGATCTCCTAGATATAGATAATAGAAACTTATCAATATGCCTTATATACAGACCACCAAACACTAGCTCAGATACTCTCACCTCAATATTAGATACAGTATGCATATCCACATTAAAAAAAAAACTTTAGTACTCCTAGGGGACTTTAATCTTCACTCCCTACAAATCTTACACTCTATGAGTTTCCTCAACTCAATGTCTGACATGAATTTCCAAAAGATCATTCAGATACCTACACATATCAAAGGCAACATCCCTCGATTTAACATTCCTGCCATCCTATATGTAACATCTTTAAGAACTTCATATTAGGATATCACATCTGTGCTGATATAATGGTAAATCTCCCTATAGACATGATAAAATCTAATCATCATCAGTTAACAGCAGGCATCACTGAAGCGACAAAATGGCTAAAACTACATAACCTGAATATAAATTTTAATAAAACCAAAGTCCTATTCATCACAAGGAACTTAAACTTCACCCCTCTCCCAAAAAAAGATACATATCCAAGATGTAGAACTAGATGTAAAGACGAAAATAAGATACCTAGGGGTGATCCTGGATCAAGTACTCTCCATGTCATCCCATATAAAACAAATTACCAAAACCATCTTCTATAAATTATGCCACAGTTCACCCCCACCCAGTTATCACGTCGGATTACACAGACCACACTTTAGGATTTCCTCTCAGCTGACACTCTTTTTCCTTCCAACTTTGCCTCCCTACAAATAGATGCACAAGCTCATGCCTGGAATACTCTTATTATCTGCTGCACTAAAAAAAGTTGATACCACAGATTCTGGTTCCGCTCTCCCACTCCTCCTCTTGTCATCCTTGGTATCACCCCGGTCTTTACCTTCAACGAACTTATCTCCATCGTGCAGAGCGTCATTGGCGCAGGCACCCCTCGTCAGACTCACTTGCCACTTTTTGTCTCAATTGCCGCCTTTATCGAGATATGATCCACTCTGCCAAACTATCCTACTACTCTAACCTTATCGTCTCTTCTTCAAACTCTTCTCACCAGCTCTATCTTTGTTCCCTCTCTACACCTTGTTCCCTCACCACACCTCATTCTTCTTTACCATCTGCATCTTCTTCAGGTTCTCTGGACCTCACCATCCTTGCCACTTTCTTTTCTGAGAAAGTTCACGCCTTGTGTCTCGCCCTGCCCTCCTCTCCTCTTCCTCTCTCTCCATCCCTTTCATCTTCCCCTACTTCTCCTCCCTACCTACAATCCCCTCCAGGTCCTCTCTTATGCACACTTGGAGCTCCTTTTGCCCTGTCACTGCTACTGAACTCTCCAAGGCCCTTAGCTCATCTCACAAGATCACCTATCTTTCAGACCCCATTCCCTCCCAATGGTTGTCAAAACCCTCTCTTGCTCTTCTTCTATATCTGCTCTGCATGATCAACTCAAGTCTTTCCTCTGGTTCTTTTCTGGCTGCTTGGAAGCATGCAATTATTCATCCCATCTTTAAGAAATCCTCCCTGGATCCCTCTGTCAATGCGCACTGGCACCCCATTTCTAAACTCCCTTTTCTGTCCAAGATACTGAAAAAAAGTGGTCTTTTTGCAACTATCTGCTCACCTCGATTCCACCTCTGGCTACACCCCCATCAATCGGGTTTCAGAAGTGGCCATAGCACAGAAATCATCCTCCTTTTCTCTTCTGGCACAAGAACAGAGTGATCTCACTATTGCATTGTCTCTAGATCTCTCATCAGTATTTGACCTTGTTGATCATCCTACACTCCTCTTTTGTCTGCATGATTATGGGGTACATAGGACTGTGCACCAGCGGTTTCAGTCGTTTCTATCCTCCCACTCCTTCTTGGTTTAAGTTGGTCCCTTTACTTCCCCCACTACTCCCCTCCAATGTGGGGTTCCACAGGGTTCTGTACTAGCATCCCTTCTCTTTAATCTTTTTCTTGCCCCTCTTACTTTAGTCATCTAGCAGTTTGAGTTATTGGCATAGTACTATGCTGATTACATTATTATGCTTTTCCATACCAGTCCTTTCCTCCCTGATCTTACCCCCCTGAATTCCTGTCTTGTCCATGTCTCCTCATGGCTGCCTTACAATTATTTGTACTTCAACCCTTCTAAATCAGCCATCATATGGTTTACCTTTCATGTCCCCTGCCCCTCAATAGCCACCATTTTGTCCAATATCTGCATACCCCTCACCTCAACCCTTCAGTATCTGGGCGTTACTCTTGATTCTTCCCTCTCTTTCCACCAGCACATCACTTTACTTGTGAGTCGCTCATTTGACACACTCCGCCAACTATGGGCAGTTCGCTCATTTCTCCCTGAGTCCTGCCTGACCACACTCATGGCGTCTCTCCTTCTGTCCCACCTTGACTACTGTAATATCATCCTAGCCAGTCTACCTCAGTATCAGCTTCATTGCTTACAGTTACTTCAAAACACAGCCGCCCGCCTCCTCATCCACTCTTCATGCACAGATCACATATCTCCCCTTCTCATTCGTCTAAATTGGCTTCTTCTCAGATTCCATTTTCCATACAAAATACCACCGTGCACAGAGTAATCCACACTGGCACGCCACAATACCTTGCAGACCTCATTCACATGCATAACCCCCTGCCAATGCCCTGTGCTCCCTTCACAATGATCCTCTGGCCCTCCCAACCCCTGCTCATGCATGCCTAGAGCTAACCCATCACTCTGCATTCTTCTTTCTTGGACCAGTGCTCTACAACTCACTCCCAGCCACACTCCGCTATGAAAACTTTCCAGAAATTCAAGGCATTGCTAAAGACCCATTTTTTCAATCTCACCTTCGACCTCCCTTCAACCCCAGAACTGTCTACCTGACCTAGCTAACTGTTGTGTGTATTTCTTCTGCATGTCCCCTTATTCTGTCTGCCTGTCTTCTCTGCTTTCCTGCTTGACAATATGGCATTTCTTTCTGATTCTACTGCAGCCCATTTATTGTAAGCCTCTCTGATGCCTCTGCCTGAGCGGTCAATCAAGTGATATAATAAAGATAAAGATAAAAGACTTCCTCACATGAACAGCTCATTTTAATAGGTCTTGCCACATTATTTCAATGGGATTTAGGTGAGAAGTAAGCACCTACCTTGTGTTTATAAAATAGGCTGAAAATAGATGCGTTCTGACTGCCTTACCCTAGGTGCTCTGTTATAAAATTATCCTCCACATACCTAGGTCAGCGAAAAGAGCTGCTTCTCGGATAGCCATATTTCAGTAACACAAAATATGTCAGGGCTATTGCCCTTAAATAATGTCTATCATGATAGGAATTTTATAGGTCTCATATTCACTAGTAGGTATTTGATTGGTTTGGTCTTATCCTGGTGGACGTATGATGTGTTATTATTGAGAGTGGGGATATAGATGAGTCTGCTAATATATTGGTTATGTCTTGAGCTAGACTTGTTGAAAGGCAAAGGTGATGTGAGTCTGACATGGGTCTGAATAATAGGTATGTTATATTGCTGGATAGGTGAGAAGGGATATTATTGGCTCTGATATTTGATGGTTAGTATAATGAACAGAGCAATTAATGCTCGTAACATCTTTGTGTCATCCGTCTTTAATTGTATGTGTCACTGATTTTAAGAATCTTATCTTATATATCCTATCCTGTTCACGATTGCTAGATGATTTATATGTAGTATTTTTAAAATTGTTGGACTGATATTGGAGCTGTGAGTGATAATTAAGTGTTTTTTAGTTATTTATGTACTAAGGCTATTGATAGGAAATTAGGAGTGTGATATCTCAGGTGCTGTAAGTTTTATTTATTTTCTAATGATTCCATATATAGAATCAGGTCATGACTGCTAATGAAGGTAAAGCATATCCTTTCTAATGCTAGCATAGTGTGATATGCAGATATATCAGAGAATAGGGTTCATAGAAGAGATTATACTTCAGCTCAGTATTACATTTATGCTAGGTTAGCAGTCAGCAGTTTGTTCAGGGTGAAATTTAGTGAATGTGAACAGAAAAGAAATAGAATGTATACATTAAACCATAATACTTTGTTGTTGCATCTAATGGAGTCCAAAAGCAGAGCAATGAACAGGTTAATAGCAGATATTCTAGGTCCACACCTAAGGGCCCTCTGACGAGGCCCTCAGGTGCAGGCCCACCAGGCATGGGCGCACCTGAGATGCAGATTCTTTTAAATGCTCTTGTCGGCAGCTTGAAAAGGTCAAGGAGGAAGCAGCAAATGGTTAGCAAGATGAGGCTGCTTGTGAGAAGTGTGTGTGTGAGGGGGGGGGGGATTCCCCTCCCTGCCTGCTCTAGTGTGCATTTCTTAAAACTGGTGTGGAGAGCCTTCAAACTTACAAGCTGAATGCTGGTGCAATCTGTAACAGCAAGCCCTGATTCTGAGCCCTGATGCCCTGTAAAGTGCAGCAGTCTGGTGCGGAGATCCCTGATCCCGAGCCCTAGTCTCAACTGGTGTCCCCTGGGCGAAGGGACTAAGAGAATGCTTGCCTGAGATGCAGATTATTTTAAATGCTATTGTCAGCAGCTTGAAAGTGTGAAGCAGGAAGCAACAAATGGTTAGCATTTATATATCAAGACTCCCAAGCCTGCTAAGTCCTGGAGTCAGCATCACCAGGAACAGCTACGCTACAAATAGAATCTGGGATCGGCTATGGGGGAGGGATCCGGAGAGAGGGAGCCTAGGAAGAAACCCCTAGGGACGGCTCAGGGCTCATTGGTAGTTCCCAGAGTGGGGACTAGGGGAAAACCCAGGGAACTTCGGGAGAGACCAGCAAGAAGATGAGTCCCTTAAACATGCCCAAGTGTGGGTTTTGGAGGTAGATGGGGTTCCTATAGCTAAAGAAGAGTCCCCTAAAAAACCGTTCCCTATTTTATGCTAAAGTGAGATTTATTGTATAGAAAGACCAAGGGGGCCTTAGAGGGAAAATAGGTAGAACAACTGATAATTCCCTGGCCCTATCATCAGCAGTATTATCATTGGCTCATAGCCATTTATTAGGACACCTGGGGGTGTAGAAAACACTACAGCGTGTTTTAGTTTGATTTTTCTGGCCCGGGATCTGGCCATGTGCAGTTATATTGCCAGTCATGCCCTACCTGCCAACTTCACTATCTTGCTAGTCTGACCTGCCCCTCTAGTGCCTACGTCTATTATTGAAATCCCATTCGAAAGAATAGCCATAGACCCTTGGAACGAACCGTCCAAGGCAACAAGTATATTTTAGTCATACTAGACTATGCTACCCATTACCTGAAGGCCATAGCTCTAATGAAGATGAAGACTACTACAATCATGAATGCCCTCTGGAAAGTATTCTCGCGGTAGGAATACCCAATGAGATTCTCACAGATCAAGGAACACCTTTTGAATCCAAGGTGATGAAGCAAGTGTGTGTTTTGGTGAACGTCAAGATGCTGCAAACATCAGTATACACCCACAGACAGATGGCCTCGTTGAGCGATTCAATACAACTCTGAAACAGATGTTTAAAAATTTGTGCAGGAGCATGGGAAGAATTGGGACATTCTCCTACCCTATTTAATGTTTGCCATCTGCAAGGTACCTCAGAGTTTCAAGAGGTTTTCACCTTTTGAGTTGCTCTTCGGAAAATGGCCAAGAGGCATATTAGACGTGGTAAGGGAAACCTGGGAAGAAGAACCCCATACCAGGCATAATTTGGTGGAATACATTATACAAATGCAAAACTGACTGAGAAAAGCCAGAGAGGAGGCCAACTCAGTCTAGAAAAAGCCCAAGCCGAATAGGCCAGGGGCTACAATTGGGCAGCCATGCACCAGACCTTCCCGCCAGGAGACAGAGTTTTAGTCTTGTTACCCTCATCTGAGAGCAAGTTACTCTGTAAATAGCAGGGGCCCTATGAGGTTGAAGAGAAAGTAGGGCCTGTTAACTACAAGATCACCCAGTCGGATAAATGAAAGAAAGTCAAAATTTACCATATTAATCTATTGAAAAAGTGGATACCAGTGATGGCTATGGTGGTACGCAGAGATAATTTTGCGCCAGATCTAGCTCAAGTCCCAATTGGAGACAAGCTCTCTGAGGCCCAGAGTAGAGATCCAGAAGGTTTGATCTACCGGAAACTAAAGGTGTTCTCCACCCGCCCGGGGATGAATCCACTTCATTTGTCATGATATCATTACTAACCCTCAGGTGGTTATCTGGCTATGACCCTATCGAACTTCAGAGGCCCAGCAACAGACTAAGAAGATGAAATAGACGCTTAACTTGGGAGTTATAGAAGAGTCCATGAGTGATTGGCTGTCACCCATTGTCCCAGTTCCTAAACCCAACGAAAGCATTAGATTGTACATTGACTTCCAGAGGGTGAATGCATCTTCTAAAATGGAAGCATATCCCATGCCCAGAGTAGATGATTTAATTGAGCTACTCAGTAAAGCATGCTTTATATCAACCATGGACCTGACCAAGGGATACTGGCAGGTACCCTTGACTCTGTCTGCCAGGGAGGAAACTGCTTTTTCAACCCCACAAGGTCTGTTCTAGTTTATAGTGCTGCCCTTTGAATTACACGGGGCTTCTACCACATTTCAACGCCTAGTTGACTGCCTACTGAAACTGCACAAGGAGTATGCGGCTGTCTACCTTGACATCGTCATCTACAGCAGAAACTGTACAAGCCATACTGACCAGCCTGCGGAAAGTCGGTTTGACGACCAACCCCAAGAAATGTTTTCTGGGAGGACGTGACATTCAATACCTGGGGTATTTTTTCAAGAATGGGCAGATATGACCTCAACTATGGAAGATAGATGCCATTGCCCAAGTCCCCACCCTAAAATTGAAGAAAGAGGTTTGTGCCTTCCTTGGACTGATTGGCTGTTACCACAAGTTCATCCTGTTAGCATAGATCTGTTACTATTCTGATACACACAGTAAAGGGTGGTATATCAAGTGCCTAAACCATAAACTTTCAAATACTACCTGCTCGGTCATCTGTTTACACTAATAACAGACCACCAATCCCTCAAGTGGCTGGCTCATCAGAAAGAGTCCAATAGCCCTATTATGCGGTGGTTCTCGGGTCTGCATTCCTACCAGTTCCAGGTCTGCCATAGGGCTGGTTGGACTCACCTGAACGCAGACTTCCGTCCCAGATGAGGCAGGTGCTCAACAGGGCATGGTTGAGCTGAGAGGGAGGGTGTGGGATGGTATCTTCTACAGAGTGTTGTCCATCCATCTCCAGAGGGATTATCAACAGGCCCCTTTAAGAGAGCCTGCAGCCCAGAATTCAGGGCTGGGAGGGCATGGCTCGCAGGAAGAAGTTAAAAACACAGCAGGCTGCAGGAGGGGGAGAGGCCTATGGAGCCAGGAGTTCTTTCAAGGTAAGTTGTACAAAGGTAGGAACCTTAACTAGGCTGAAAGAAGGGCTAGGAACCAGCTTTGTGAAGGTTTAACAAACTGGGTCTGAATTTTGTTTACCCTGAACTGCTACCTGTTTGATGTTTTAACATAAAACCCCTTCCCACCACATGCCACATTACCACAATCTGTGACATGCATGTCTCATAACTTATACAGCCCAGTTCTGAAATACCCTAGCCAGCACATCCAAGTATCTGTTTTTTCAGCCATGCATTTTGGGGACATCAATTTTTCTGAAATGGCCTGCAACCATGCATGTACCTGGTCTTGTGATCTGCATATTCCTGTCTTCAGACCCACTTGAGGAGACATGCTACGTTAACCTTGGGCCCAACTGACACAATTATAGGACGAAAGGCCACATTTTGACAGGTTCCAATTGTCTGGATAAGATACGGACATAATGCAAGTAACAGAGGAAAAGAGAAATAACATAGAGCAATTATTCTGAGAACTTTTTTCTTAACAATCTTTTAGGAAAGACACAAAACTGTTTGGTGTAGTAGTACCTTATACTGTAGATGAAACTAGGTTGAGGCGTGACGACATAAATGAGATTCAGGGAAACTATTTTTCATGGCTTACTTTCATCACTGTATTAATGCCCATTGTTACTGACTGTTGATGATTCCTAAGAAATCTGTAAAAAGTATGGAACCAGAGCATGAATGCAGAATGCAAAGGAATATGGCATATTTTAAAACTATGACTTAAGGCAATGCTGTGAATGATCTGCTAGTCAAGACTATTCTTTTCAGAGGGTAACTTGATTGCTATGATTACTAGAGAAAGATCTTAAGGTTTACAATTGATCCAGAGTACGGCAGCGGCACCAAGGATCTTCAGGGATTCAATCATGTATCGCCTGTTCCCAGTGAGATTTACGATCCGGCATAAACTTTTGTTGTTAGTATTCAAAACTCTGTATGGATTGGGTCCTGGGTTTTTGAGATCTGGGTTGCAGTTTTGCACATGGGCATAATTTGACTGTTTCATTGGAGAGGGGAAGGTGACATATTTGCATATCATTTGCATATACACATCTCATAAATATCCATTATGGTTATCTAAAAAAAGATCATCTGGATAGGAAGCCAGTAAAAATTTTTAATGAAATCTGCCAGCACTGTGAGACATTCCTCTCATGATGCCCCCACTCAGAGCCTCGTCAATTAGCAAGAGGAGAGCATACTTTCCCCCTTCCAGCACACTCACCTTACTCGCACTGCTCTCCTTTTCTCCCATGTAAAGCCTGCTTTGTTTCTGTTCCTTCCTCCACTTTTCCATTATCCTAGCACTCAGTAGAATGGAGTAGGAGCTTAAAGCAAAAGAGGAAGCAGTAGATGAGCTGCCGCCACCTCCCCCCCCCCCCCCACTCCCAGAATAGGGGATGCCTCTAGTCAAGGAGCAGGGGATCACTCAGAACATCATTAGGTAGGTCCCCCCACCCCCCCCAAAAAAAAAAGAAATCAACATATTCTCAGGTCTTACATTTTTTAAAAATCCTGGCAATGTTAATTAAACTGCTACAAGTTTTCTGCATATTAACATATAGCTCGAGAATCTGATATAAACCAACTGACCTCTGACACTGCAAACTGGACCAGCATAAAATTAAATGTAAATATATATTCTTAAAAAAACAAAGATGTAAGGTGCTTACACACCAAAGAAAACAAAGAATAAGCAAGGACCACAGCACAGTTGGTATTATTAACCGCTGTGGTTCTCACCATTTCTTTTTAAACATTTATCCTGCCTCCAAAGAAACCCTTCTTCCAACAATGGGTGCAGAGTGAGAGGAGAGGGGCATGGCAAGATGGCCGCCTGATTCGTTTGCTGCCTATGTGTTCCTTAATGGGTACGCAGAAGACCAAGGCAAAGATGGGGAAGTTTCCCTCGAACATCCCGACTGAGTCTGCATTGGGTCCCATGGATCGATACATACATGGCCAGACCTTAGTGCTGAGCTCCAGATTGGGTCTGGTTGTATTGAAGCTGTGGTAGGTGGACCCGACGTTCCTCTCGGATATTGACATCTCTTTGTCACCTCCACCTCTCAGATTAGGGGCATTCATCTGGCTCCAGTGGGCTATGTCCAGAAGTCGACAGGTTAGATTCCACTGCTTGAGGTGGAGCAGCCACCCAAGAACTTCCTGTGCCAGTTACTCTGGCTGCAACTGTGGGAGGGTCTGAGAGTTGGGTGGTTTGGAAGGCTCTAATCTGGCGGCTCCCTCTGCATCTCACCCTGCATCTTCCGGTGTTTCCTTTGGTATGGTGTCTGCGTTAAGATCGGAAAAGTTCATGTTGGAGACTATTTGGGATGCTATCATTAATTTAACTATTGCAGTGTCCAGCCAGACTCAACAGTTGCAGTTGAAGATTCAGGATAATGCTAGTACTATTACTCAACATCAGACTGCAATTGATGATTTGAGGACTGGCATGGCAGATCCAAGTGGAGGAATAGCCTAGTGGTTAGAGCAACTACCTAGTACACAGAAGATCAAAGATTTGATTCCCACTGGCACGCCTTATGACCTTGGGCAAATCACTTTACTCTCAATTGCCTTGGAAGAAAAGACCTGGCAATCTACTTCCAGTGATACATTGCCAAGAAAACCCAGAGGCAGCTGGGTTGCCAGGAGTCAGCACTGACTTGACAGCACTAAAAAAAAAGGCATATCCTGAAGTCAAAATTGACTCTGCACAACTCTAATGTTTCTATTATGATAATCTGGTCTTTTTGAGAACTAAACTAGATGCTTTGGAAAATTTGTCTAGGGTTGCTAATCTTAGGTTTGTTAATTTTCCCAAATTTGCTGCAGTTTCTGCCCGAGAAATATTCCAGAGATACTTGATTGAAGTTTTACAAGTGTCCAAAGATGCTCTTCCCCCTATCTCACGGATTTATTATCTCCCTGTGGAGAAGAAAGAGTCTTCAGGGGAGCCTCAGGTTATGGATACCTCAAATGTCTTCACTTTATTAGAGGAGTCACAATTGGGAGTCAATGACCACTGCGACACTGCTGGTTACTTGTGCTTTAGCAGTTGATCGGGAATGGCCACTGAAGCTCTTTTTTAAAAAAAGACAGCTTTATCAGCTTAATATACTGCGCTTATGTGGATATCAGGGCAGTTTACAAACAGTATTGACTGCCAAACAAAAGAAAAGGAAAAAAAACTCCAAAGTTTTGACAGGACAGAAGCAAGGCATTCATAAGAGTGGAAGAGAAGGAAGGAGAGAGGGAGGAAAGAGTGGCTAGTAGGAAGGTCAGACAGAGGAGGGATGAAGGTCAAAGGTGGACTGAAAGAGGTGAGTCTAAAGCAGAGACTTAAATTTCAGAAAGGAGAATTCGAGATGGAGGGCAGGGGGGCAGGGCATTCCAAAAGGAGGGACCAAAAAAGAAAAAGGCAGAGTGGTGGGTGGATTCTAGGTGGATAGGGGTAACTAGGCGGAGGTGTAGGCGATTGGCATGGATTGGGCACAGGAAAAGTTCCTTTTCTCAGACAAATAAATTCTTCATCCAACCGTCCTGAAGTTTAAAGAGCTTGTATAGACTGTGCGCTGAGGAACTCAGGTTGTTGGCCGTATTATTTCTTTGTTGTATTCCCCTATTGGGGGTTCTTCTATTCCAATCTAGGATCATGTCTCCCCTCCTAACTTGAGGGCTTGTGAAATGTAGCATTGTGAGTTTTTACCTTGATATCTTTATTTCATTGTTTATTCTTTTGATATGCTATTTCTTTTTATAAACAAGTGGATGCTTGGATTTCCATTTGAAAAATTCAATAAATATAAAATTTAAAACAAAACCTACGGGTGCAGAGCAGATCTAGGATTTTTCCTCATAGAGCGCAACATATCAAAATTATTTCTGATTCTGGTATCATCTCATAAGAGCAAAATAAATCCTCACCAATACTAGGCATGCAATGTTGTGAAGTAATACAAAATGCTACAAAAGTCACTCAGGACCTATGAAGACAATAACCCATACCTTAACAGCATTAACTTTCAAAACACACACAAAGAGCCTACCAAGAAAATGGCAGCACCATAAATATTGCGCTCTTCCAAAAGCAAGTAGTCTGACTTTTGTGTGCTTGCTAAGCCCTGCCAGTTCTACCCCCTCTGATGTATAAAGCATGCATCAGAGGAGGTCAGGAAAGGCAGAGGCCGGGCTTGAAAGTGCGCAAGAGTTGGAAAGACACCACACTTTTTTTAATGCTGGCGATCTGTTGTGCCACTACAGACCTAGATGAAGAAATGGTGGCGGCGGCAGGGGGGGAGGTCTTATTTATTTAACTAGGCTTATATACCACTTTTCTACAAGTCAAAGTGGTATACATTTAGGAACTGCATGTTTATTTCCCTTGTCCCCAAAGGGCTCACAATCTATGGTTTTGTACTTGAGGCAATGGAGGGTTAAGTGGCTTGACCAAGGCCACAATGAGCACCTACAAGGCAGAGGGAGGCAGCTGCCATGATATGTTTCAGCGTCGTTTTTTGCTGTCCCCAAGAATTTGCCACCTGAAGCTGCTGCCTCACCCTATCTAATGATAGGGCTGCGCCTGCCTATCACAACGTCAAATTAAGCCAAGGCTTTCATAATTACAGTAGAATGGTTGGATTAGGAACTGGTGTAAATGCCTGTGCCTATTTGTTTCCAGGATACACATTAATGCTTGTACATTATAATCTACACATGTACTTGCACACTCCACCCACACCCCGTCCAAACTCTGCTCACTGGCAAAGTGCATGTCTTGATGCCAACGTGCATGCTTTTACTCCATTCGGGATTTTTTAAAAGCTGCTTACATATGCATGGGAATGATATTTTAAAATTACCTCCTTAACTGGCTATGGTACTTCCATAATTAGAAAGCAATTAACATTGTTGGAGTACAAGGAATACAGTAGCCATAATAGTCTTTGGTTTATCCTTTAAATGATCTCCCATGTGTAACCAAGAGGCAGATGCAACTGTTGGCAGCAACATATTGAGAAAAGAAGCCATATTAGAAGGCAAGAATTTGTAGTCCAGCTTATTAAAAACCCCTGTTGTGGAAGATAATTAACTAGCAGATGTGCCTAAAACTTCCAGGAAACACCAGTGTTTAAATATTCCATACTGCATCTGTAAATAGTTTAGCACAAAAATTATAAATCCAGGACATTTGTAACTGAGTCTTAGGTTGTATGCCAGTACTGTCTTGTGGTATTATCATGTTGAAATTTTTATGAATGGAATCTGTGTACCTTTTGGAATCCTGCCAAGTACTTGTGACTTGGATTGACAATTTTTGGAAACAGGATACTGGGCTTGATGGACCTTTGGTCTCACCCACTATTGCAAATCTTATGTTCTTAAGAAGATGCAAGCATATTCTTAGCAGGGCAGAAACCATGGATTCTCCAGAATTTTTGGAACAAAGTCTTATGTTGTATGCAAATGTATAAAGGCACATTTTAGATAAAACATGGAGATCAGAGCAAAGATGTCAAGGTCACCACATTTACAATCGTGCAGGTATTTTAGAAATGACTCTGCTAAGGTGGAGCTGTTTCTAAAATACAAATAAGGTTCAGAGGGGGTGTTTCCAAGATGGCGGCGGTCAGCTGAATGCCACAGCTGCACAATTTTTTCCTCCTATTGTTTTTGTTTCCTTCTGAACTCGGCACCAAAAAAGAAAGGGAAGGGGATGGCTAAGATCTCTAAAGCCTCCCCTGTTGATCCCAAGCAGCTGTCGGTCATGGATTAGCTGCGGAAGAACTCCGCTGACCTGAAAACCATGAGTGGGTCCTCTGCTGCAGGGCTGGAGAGCGGAGGCCAGTCCCCACCTAGAGGCAAGTCTATTCTGTCCTTGTGGCAGCACTCAACACTGCTCGAGAAGCAGCTGGCTCCAGATAGGACAGAAGAACTTCCAACTCCCCTGGCTCTCATATTGGGAGCCGGAGCGAGGTTGTGACTGCCCCATTGCAGATATCTACTCCTACCTCTATTGGAGCAGTGGCAACAGATGGCGTGAAACAGAACACCAGTTCTTCAGCTTCTTTGTTGATGAAACAAGGGCAAGTGGATTCCTGTGAGCCCAAGCAGTATGCCCCCTGATCAGGTAAAGGGCTTGGTGCCTGAGAGATCTTTGATCTCTATTTGGAATGTGTTACTTAAGCTGGAAGACACTGTCTCAAAGCGTGTGGCAGATTTAAATTTGTTGGTGCAGACTGTTGGGCAGATCGCTCAGAAGCAAGACAGTATCTATCAGGAAGTGAATGCAAAATTGGTGGATTTGGAAAAGAAAGTAAATGATCCTGATAAAGTAACTGATTCACTAGTGAAGAATAAACTTATCCTTCGTAGGAAGTTAGAATCCTGTGAAAATCAGATGAGACATTTGAACTTGCAGATTTTACATGTTCCTAGATTGTTGCATATGTTGCCTGTTGAGCTTTTTAAGAATTACATGTTGGAGGTCTTAAAGATCCCAGAATCGGCTCTTCCTACATTGAACAAGGTATACTACTTGCCCTTGGGGAAACTACAAGACGTAGAAGGTAATCAACAGCTATTGAATGTCTCTGCTCTGCTTGAAACTTTTAAGTATAGATGTCCAAGAAAGAGCTACATTATATTTTTGAGCAAGATCTGAGTTGAGTGCTATGTCTGTTTTTTAAGAAGATGATAATTATTTTTTGGCCAGATTATCAGAATTTTTCCTGATGTAGCACATGCCATGATTTCTGGCTATGAGACGAGAGACAGTGTCTCTTGATGCTACTTTGTGCTTAGGTACCCCTTTAAATGTATAGTAAAATATCTTGTGAAGTATGTTTTTCTTTTGCCTGAACAGTTTCAGGCTTTCTTAGATCTTAAGAAGCTGGTTGTTTCGCGTTCTTTTCCCTCACAGTAATCGCTACCTAGTGCTAGTTGGAATGCATTTCCGCGTGACGTGCCTAATGCCATTTTTCTTTAATTTCCTATTTCCTTTTTGTATATTCTCTATCATTTTACGTGTACCCTCCCCTTACTGATTGTGGGCTAATGGATGATGGGCGGCGGGTTTAGGAATTCTAAGCCAGTCTGTTTCTTGTTTTAAATATTCTATGTGATTTCTGTATCCGACCTATTGTCATGTTGCTTTTGCAAGTGGATGCTTGTTAATTTTTGTCATAAATACAAAATTAAAATATGAATACGGAAGTGCAGGAACACATAGGAATATCTATCCACATGCAGCGGGCAGGAGCCACTTCAGAGATGGAGAAAACCTGGATTTCAACCATGTAAGTCCTGGCACTTATATGTGCAGCTGAGCCATATTGCAAACCTAAACATGCACATGCTCTTAACTATAGCATGCTAGCTTGACCTCATTTCAATTTGAAAGGGGAAAAAAACATTGAGGTATTAAGGGAAATATGCTCCTTAATCCCCCCTGTAAGGCGATGGCCAAAAGGAGCACTTGTTGTAATATCAGTTCATATTGGGGAGCAGTATAAATTTTGCCATGGACAATTTTGGGCTTCCATGTGCCTTCCCCTATATGAAATGAGAGAATGCATATAGGGGTATGTTTACTAAACAGCAGTAGTGACTTCTGTGCGCACGGAAGCCGCTACCACTGTTTAGTAAATATACCCCATAGATTTTGCCCCACCCAGACACACACCTAGCATATCCCTGCACAATTTTGACAGGATATGAACTGCTACCCTTTGGATCCTTTCTAAAACAGCCATTTACATGTGAATGCAATTTATGTACACACTTATATGCCTGATTATAGAAGTGCAAATTGTGAATAAGGCTTCAAAAATTACCCCCATAGTGTTTTATCATATATGAAGGTTATAATGTAGAATTTTAGTTTTGTATCCTGAGCTGTATTCATTTTGGGTTGTAGTACAATATAAGGATTGAATTGAATCAAATTAAATAAACTAGAAACAAGAAAATGTCTCAGTCTATTCTAGGCACACTAGGCAGTCGCCTCAGTCAGAAACTTCGGGGGGGGGGAGAGGAGGAAACATATTCAAAGCTAAACAATACATTTTGACAGCTAGGGTGTGTAAAGCTTAAGGTCTGCCTTAGGTGCCAACACCTTGAACCAACTCTGTGGCCGTCTCTGACTCCATTGTACATAGACTGGCTGAAACTACGATTTGTGAGGGGTTTCATATGAAAGCTTTCTTGTACTGAAAAAAAAGCTTTCAGAAGACAAGATTTTCTGGTTTCTTGCTAATGTGTTCGTAAAGCAAGAAAGTGACCTAGACTCATCCCTACCACGAAGTACCTGTAGGATCACATTTTCCACATATGAGATTGATTCAAGCACAAGTTGAATCCCACATTGCATAACTAGAATAATAAAATAGGTCTGGAAAATTGGGAACAGTTGTTACAAACCCATTTCCAAAGATTAAAATCATCTTTTCTATCTAATATTTGACTTGTTTTGTTAATAATCTAATCTTAGACCAATATTAACATATCTTTCTTAATAATTTCATGTTGCCAGAGTAGACTTATTATGTTCTTTGTAGGTTATAAACCAACATAAGTTGTTATCAAATACAAATATATTTCCAACACCTGAGACCCTGTACTTTGAATTGCCAGCAAGAAAGTATCAGAGGTCTATGTCAAATTAAAAGCAGATGGCATAATTTTGGACTAATCTGGGCCTTAGTACTTACATTAAAACAAACCTATTTGGACATAATCACTATGATCCTGTTAGCCATCAGTCCCCTTCGGTGTACTTATTTGACATGCCTGGAAGCAACACCTTCCGTTTAACTCAGACATTAAGATTTATTTGCTGTCAAACTGGCTGTGTGCACATAGAGGAGAGCAGCAAGTAAATGCAGTGTAAAATAAGGCCACAGAGAAACATAACACGTAAATAAAGTTCCTGCAGTCACAACATTAGGCACATAGTGCCATGCATAATAAGAAAATTGAACTAAGTGTTTTTTGGCAATTATGTTCCAAAATTCATTTATGGCAATATAGCATTTCATAGAATCATAAAAGTAAATCTATTTTTGTCCATGCATTTAATAAAGCTTTTTGGTACTGCGTAATGCCCTTAACCGATACATGATTTGTAGAGCAGCAGCATATGTACAGATGTTAATTAGCCTGTTCACTGGGAATGCTGGTGGGCAACAACACCACCACTAGAACATCTAAATCACATATTTCTGCCATTAACAATGCCCTTCTTATATATACTTACAAATTAGTTTACATTGATTGCTTTCCATCACATATTTAACCTAACAAAAAGATAAATAGTAAAAGAGAACCGTGAAACAGAAATGTGGCCATATCCTGTATGTGACATCATTTGAGTTAAGTGCTTATGCGTTAGATATATATTAAATACATGCTCACAAAAAAACTGGATGGGATTGCTCTTACTATGATTAAAAATAAAAATGACGTTGTTGGGATGTGAGCTGTGCCCAGAACTAAAAGTGGTTGTCAAAGTTGTCATTTTGGAGCTCAAAGTCCCTAAATTCCATATGTTTGTTCCTAGAGTGGAGGAGTGGCCCAATGAATAGAGCATTACAGCAGCGTGCTGTGATGCCAAGTTCAAACCCCACTGCTGCTTCTTGTGATTTTGGGTAAGCTCCTTAAACCTCCATTGCCTCAGATACGCACGTAAGAGTCTGTTTACTGAAGTGTGGTAAGGTTTTGCACTTATCGTACCCTAACTGCAAAAGTTAAGGTAAGATAAGTGCAAAGACTCTGTATTAAATGAACGGGGAATGGCAAGCATCTGCCCTGCATATACCGCACAGGAAAGACACCTCTTACACTGGTACCACGTTACAAGCAGCAGCAGATAGCTTGGGAGCAACGGCACTAGGCTGCTGCATGTTATGCAGAGTCCGATACTGCTTCAATCCTCCCCTGAGCAACAAAGGGAATAGCTGCAAGCGCTGCTGACAGCTGACCCCTCCCAGGATCAGCTCAGGATCCAAAAGCAGTATCAGAGAGGTGAGTTTATTAGCCTGAATTTAAATAGAACTAGAAATGGAGCCTAATGTATCAGACTCAGGTAGTCCCTTCCAGGCATACGCCACAGCAAGGTGGAATGAAGAGTCTGCTGCTGGCAAAGGAA
The DNA here is from genome assembly GCA_033557465.1 of Ichthyophis bannanicus. Taxonomy (NCBI): domain Eukaryota; kingdom Metazoa; phylum Chordata; class Amphibia; order Gymnophiona; family Ichthyophiidae; genus Ichthyophis; species Ichthyophis bannanicus. Next base: position 669,488,294 of record CM066036.1, on the reverse strand, counting down.
ATGAAGGGCATAGAGGGAAGAGTGGCCTTGTGGGTTGGGGTAAGTTACCTTGGGCTGGAGGGCCAGGGGTTTGAATCCTGCTAGAGGACAGCAACCTTGGGCTGGAAGGACTGGGGTTTCTAGTCCCACAGGTGCTCCTTGTGGCTTTGGGCAAGCCGCTTAACCCTCTGTTGCCTCAGGTACAAAAACATAGATTGTGAACCCCTTTGGTGGCAAGGAAAAAACTATATATATACACAGTATCTGAATGTACACCACTTTGACCGATAGAAAAGTGGTATATAAGCCCACTTAAATAAACACAAGTGATTTGCTTGATAAGTGAAGTTCCTGAGGAGGGGTATAGGGAGAGAGATAAAAGGAAAGGTAATGAGCCACAGAATGAAAGCATTTGTGGGTCAGTAGGAGAATTAGAAATAGATAAGGAGTCAATGAAGTGACATGAGAAGAGGGATTATGTGAGAATACCAACACTGGCGGAAGAATAGCCTTGCAGCTGAGTATTGAAGGAGAGAGAGAGACAATACATTCAATATGAGGCCAATGAGAAGCAGATTGCAATAATCTAAATGGGAGAATCCAAGATTGGATAAGGATCTTGGTAGTGCATTCAGAATTGAAGGGACAAATTTCAGCGATGTTATAGAGAAAGAAATGACAACTTTTAGCTATCTGTTGGATACATGCTAAGAAAGAATCAAAGATGATCCTAAGGTTGCAAGCCAAGGAGACAGTGATGATAACAATTTAGGGGAAAAGATAAGAAGCTCCACCTTGGCCATGTTCAATTTCAGATGGCTATAGCACATCCAGGCAGTAACATCAGGCAAGCAAGCTGAGATTCAGGTCAGGATTCTTGAACAGAGTTTATACTGAAAACCATTGGAGAAGATCAGGGCACCAAGGGAATGAATACAGAGAAGAGAAGAGGTCACAAGACAGAACCCTGAGGTACACCGACTGAAAACAGGATAGCACAGGTCAGGACACTATGTAGCAAGCCAGCTTTTATTAAGTCTTCTTTCCTTCCCACCCACCCCAGGGATAATCTTAGCTTTATAGGCTCTTAAATCTATCAAAGGGAAGGAGGTGCCCATATTCACTTTCAGGTGCAACTGGTTATCTTTATCTTTATTACAATGCTTGATAGACTGCCCATCGGAGGCCATCTGGGCATTTCACAATGTTATAAATAGATACAGAACCAGAGAAGGAAAAAAGAACTAAAATACCAGACAGGAAAGTGGACATTCATTCAAAGCTTAAAGAGAATGGAGAGCCTAAGTGGAGGGGAAAGAGGAAGCAAGGGGATCATGGAGGGGGAGGTCGTAGGCAGTGCAGAAGAGATGGGTTTTGAGGAGGGACTTAAACTTGGAGAAAGATTATTCCTGATGGATTAGGGAAGGAAGGGAGTTCCAGAGTGATGGGGCTAAGAAAAAGAAAGCGGAGCGCCGAGTTTGCTCCAAGTGAGCATGGGCTGGGGAGGGTAGGTCAAGATGGAGGGTGTGCAGGGACTGGAGGCTACGAGGTATCAGACGGAATTGTATTGAAGCTGCCAGATATTGAGGAGTGTGCTTGTGTATGGCCCTATGGGTCAAAACCATGAGTTTGAAGGTGATACGACAGGAGAGGGGGAGTCAATGTAGGTGAATCAGAGAAGGTGTGATGTGATTGGAGTGGGAAGTACGAGTGAGGATACTAGCAACAGTGTTCTGAATTAACTGTAAATGGTGGAGCTGATGGTGAGCGATACCAGTGAAGACAACATTACAGTAGTCTAAACGTGAGATTACTAGAGAGAGTAGAATACATTAATTAAAGACCTGAGATTAATTAATGTTGAGGTGAACAAAGTCCATTAAACATATCGAGGCATATTCTTCTTTGTATGTATTAGGGCTGTCCAGATGTACAGACAGCCGGATGGCCAGGAGATGCAGCCGATTCTGCTCCCATGGAGGCTAGACATCCCCACGGGAGCAGAATCGCAGCACAGCGGCTGGACGTCCGGAACATGCCCCTATTCAGGCACCCTGGATGTACAGCCACTTACCCAGCTAACTCAGTCAGGCACCTAAATGGAGACCCGGTGGCATAACGTCATGTTGCCATGGCACTGTGGCTCCATTAAGGAGCCGCGATCCCTGGCCACTGCAAAAATGTTCTTTCCCCGCAGTCTGACCCCCAATGCGGCCTTCCAAAGGCCGAGTCGGGCTGCCGGGAATCTCCTCCACCCGTTCGCTCCACTGACCTCGCCCTACGCCTTTGTCCCCTGACGTCCAGGGGAATTTATTCCACCTCTGAGGTGGAATAAGTCTGCCATGTACCCAGCCCACACTGGACATACAGGGCTGACCTCAGAATAGGCCCTGTATGTCCGGGGAGATGACCAGCCCTCATTCCACCCTCCCCCAGCCCCCATCTAAGGCTCCCCATACAACTCAGATGTTTGTATGGGGATCTTTTTTCCAGCAGCCACAATTGGACAAATATCGGAGATGTACATCCAGGCTGGATGTACATCCCTGTCATTTGTGGATGGGAATGACCCCCATTAGGTATAGTTGTATTAATATAAGTATTCCCAGCAAATCTAAGTAAGTAAATAACTTAAATACTTAAACAAAATCTTATAACTAAGATGCAGACAGCAGTGCAGCAGCGAGATGGGGCTTTCCAGTCTTTGGCATTGAGTGTCACATGTATGATTTTCTCCCAGTTGGCTAGGGGTCTTACGTGTGCACTAGGTACAAAGAGCTCTTTGCTCTCAGGGAATGAGTCCGATTTCTGGAGGCTAGAGTAGCAGACTTGGAAGACATAAGGAAGACAGAGAGGTATATAGACAAGATCTACCGGGTCATAGTGCTGAAGTCCCACCTCCAGTCTGGCATCCTCCCTGTTGCCATGGAGGAGAGAAATCACATGACAGGACTATATCACCCTGATGTGGCAGGAAATAATCCTGTAGCTAGGACCTATCCTCCAAATGATGTAAAACCCTCTCGCACTGAAGAGGTTTCTTCAGGGCCATGTGCCCATGAGGGAAGTGTTAAGATGGCCTTTATAGTTCGAAATTCGATCTTTAGGCATGTAGATATCTTGGTGACTGGTGGACATAAAGGAGCATCTGGTAACGTGCCTGCCTGGTCTGAAGGTAGCGGACCTCACACACCACCTAAACAAGGTTTTAGGTAGCTCTGGGGAGGAGTCTGCTGTCTTAGTACATGTTGGTACCTAAGACATAGGAAAGTGTGGGAGGGAGGTTCTGGAGGCCAAATTTAGAAACATAGAAATATGATGACAGAAAAAGACCACATGGCCTATCTAGTCTGTCCTTCCATATCAACAACTACAACAGTCCCCTTTTTACCTTTAGAGATCCTCTGTGTTTGTCCCATGCTTTTTTGAATTCAGTTACTGTCCTCATCTCTACCACCGCCACTGGGAGACTATTCCACGGATCCACTACTCTTTCCGTAAAGAAATATTTCCGCATATCACTCCTGAATCTATCTCCCTTCACCCTCATCCCATGTCCCCTCGTAGCAGAACCTGCTTTCAATTGAAAGAGGCTCTCTCCCTGAACATTTATGCCACAGAGGTATTTAAACGTCTCAATCATATCACCTCTGTCCGCCTTTCCTCTAAGGTGTACATATTAAGATCCTTAAGTCTATCCTTATATGCTTTATAATGAAGACCACTAACCATTTTGATAGCCACCCTCTGTACTGACTCCATCCTGTTCACATCCTTTTGAAGGTGCGGTCTCCAGAATTCCACACTATACTCCAAATGAGGTCGCACCAAAGACTTATACAGAGGCACTATCACCTCCTTTTTTCTGCTAGCCATTCCTCTCCATATGCACACAAGCATCCTTTTAGCTTTTGCCGTCGCCTTTTTTACCTGTTTAGCTACTTTAAGATCATCAGACACAACCACGCCTAGGTCCCGCTCTTCTTTAGTGGACAAAAGTACTTCACCCCCTATACTATCAGATACAAAACTATCCTAACAACCTTTAAACTCATAAAAGACATAGCCCCCTCACACCTTTCCACACTTCTACAATCACCAAACAAAACTAGATCACACAGACAAAACGAAGCCCACTCTCTTATCACACCAAAAGCCTTCAGGAAGACAAAGAAAACTACCAGCTCCAGAGCATTCACATTCACTGCCCCTACGCTCTGGAACGACCTCCCAATAGACCTTCGTGTCATAAATGACCTCCATCAGTTCAGGAAAGAGCTAAAAACTTACCTCTTTACTGAACACTTTGAAATCCCATATTCCCCAAAACACCTCCATAACCATGATAATACACACATGAACCCCCTTACTCAAAACTAAATAACTCCCCCCCCTGTCTGAAACCCCAAACACACCCCCGATTTACGTCAAAAAAAGGAAATAAATTCCAAAACTTACACAACCACTGTAAATATCCAATGTAAATAAGTTAATGGATGTTTGTATTATTAATACACCTTGAAGTTGAAGTTTTGTTTAATGTAAATAGTTATACTCAACCGTTCATTGTAAATAGTTAAATCTAATTGTTCAATGTAAATGTATACATCTGTGTACAGTTGTTAAAATGTTCCTTGTAAACCGCCCTTGATCGCTGGAAGGGGCGGTATAGAAATATATACATAAATAAATAAATAAATAAAATACTATATTGCTCCCTTGGATTGCTGCAGCCCAAATGCATGACCTTACATTTTTTAACATTAAATCCCAGCTGCCAAATTCTAGACCATTCTTCAAGCTTAGCTAGATCCCTCCTCATGTTATCTACACCTTCCTGGGTGTCTACTCTATTGCAGATTTTGGTATCATCCGCAAAGAGGCAAACCTTACCCGACAGCCCTTCTGCTATATCACTAACAAAGATGTTAAAAAGAATCAGACCAAGGACAGATCCCTGGGGCACACCACTGGTAACATCCTTCTCCTCAGAGTGAGCTTCATTTACTTGTACTCTTTGTCGCCTCCCACCCAACCAATTTCTAACCCAAGAGGTAACTTTAGGGTCCATCTCTAGGGTGCTCAGTTTGTTTATAAGTCACCTGTGAGGAACAGTGTCAAAGGATTTACTGAAATCTAAATACACCACATCTAGGGCTCTCCCTCGGTCCAACTCCCTGGTCACCCAGTCAAAGAAAAAAATCAGATTTCTCTGACAAGACCTGCCTCTGGTAAATCCATGCTGCCTCGGATCCTGTAATCCACTGGACTCCAGAAACCTCACTATTTTCTCTTTCAGCAGCGCTTCCAATAATTTACTCACCACCAGAGTTAAACTAACCGGCCTGTAGTTTTCAACTACATCCTTACTTCCGCTTTTGTGTAAAGGCTCCACATGAGCCTCTCTCCAGTCCTTTGGCACCACTCCCGACTCCAACGAGGCATTGAAAAGGTCAGTCAGTGGAGCTGCTAGAATGTCCCCAAGTTCCTTCAGTATTCTAGGATGTATCCCATCTGGTCCCATCACTTTGTCTACTTTAAGTTGAGCTAGTTTCTCACAAACACAGTCTTCTGAAAATTGTTCAAGATGTCCCTCGCTTCTGTTCCTGTTTGTGGGTGTTTTCTGAGGTCCTGCTCCTGGTTCTTCATCTGTGAACACAGAACAAAAATATTTGTTAAGCAAGTCCGCTTTATCCTTATCAGCTTCTACATATTCCTCCCCTGCACCCTTGAGTCTGAAAATACCACTTTTGCCCTTCCTCTTCTCACTAATATATCTGAAAAATGTCTTATTCCCCCCCCCCCCACCCCCCATTGTATTGCATTGGCTATTTCCTTCTCCTTTTGAATCTTTGCCTTCTTGACTACTTGCTAGCTTCTCTAAGTTTTTCCAAATACAGATGCCTGTCTTCCTCTCTCTGTGATCTCTTGTATTTCATGAAGGCCTCCCTCTTTTTCTTCACTTTTTCAGCTACTTCTTTCGAAAACCATAGCGGTCTCCTTTTCCTTTTACATTTACCATTTTAACAAAAAGGTTGGTTGCCCTTAAAATATCCCCTTTCAGTTTTGCCCACTGTTTTTCTACATCCCCCAGTTGTTCCCATCCCACTAACGACTCCCTGAGGTATTGGCCCATCTTCGCAAAGTCAGTCTTCCTAAAGTCTAAGATCCTCACCTTGGAATGGATTCTAACAGCCCTAGTCCTAATACTGAACCACACCATCTGGTGATCACTGGATGCTAAATGTTCTCCCACTACAACATCAGAAACACTTTCACCATTGGTAAGCACCAAGTCCAGTATGGCCCCTTCACGTGTAGGGTCTGTTACCAATTGTCTGAATAGTTCTCCCTGTAGAGAATCCAGGATCTCCTTACTTCTAGGTGATACTGCAGCAGGAATGTGCCAATCAACATCTGGCTTATTGAAATCTCCTATCAGTAGCACTTCCCCTTTCCTAGCAATGCTGCGTATGTCTTCAATTAACTCTCTGTCCACCTCTTCCTCTTGTGAGGGAGGTCTGTATATCACACCAATGCAAATAGATTTCTCTTTCCCTCTTTCTAGTTTAACCCACAAAGCCTCCTCTCTCCCTTTTGAGCTCTGTATTTCCAAAGCTTTAATAGTAGTTTTTACATATAGTGCCACTCCTCCTCCCCTTCTTCCTACCCTGTCCTTTCTGATTAAAGTATAGCCAGGTATAGTTACATCCCAGTCATGGTTTTCTGTGAACCATGTTTCTGTAACTGCCACTAAATCCAAGTCAGCCACTCCCACCAAAGCTTCAACATCAGGGATCTTATTTCCCATGCTACGTGTATTTATACACACTGCTCTCCATATGTTACCCCTGTTACCCATTTCCATAAAGGTATTTAATGTATCACCTACCTGGGTGCTTTCAACTACCTGGGGGCTTTCTTCACCCATCCCCAACGAATCTAGTTTAAAGCCCTCTTCAGTAGATTAGCCAGTCTACTACCGAAGACGCGTTGACCTTCCTTGGACAGATGGATGCCATCTCTGCTCTGCAACCCTTGGAACAGCATCCCATGGTCTAGGAAACCAAAACGCTCTCGATGACACCATTCACGCAGCCATGCATTCATCTCCAGGATGCGAGCCTCTCTGCCTTTGCCTTTACCCTCAACAGGGAGGATTGAAGAGAACACCACCTGTGCACCTAACTGCTTCACCCTCTGTCCCAGAGCCATGAAGTCACTTTTGATACGTTCCGAGGTATACCTGGCAGTATTATTTGTTCCAACATGGATTAGCAACATTGGGTAATAGTCAGTGGGCTTGATGAGTCTCGGCAAACTCTCCATAACATCTTGGATTTTGGCACCAGGCAGACAGCATACCTCTCTGGACATCAAGTCTGGTCGTCAGATGGACGCCTCAGTACCTCTCAGAAGAGAGTCTCCAGCCACCACTACCCTTCGTTTCCTTCTGGTCGCTGATTCTGCAACTTTGGGGTTCTTGAGCTCTGGTTCTTCCTTTTCCAGAGATGCTTTCACCTCCTCCACTTCCAGGGCTGCATAATGGTTCTTCAGTTCAAGGGCTGGAGAAGTTGGATTGGTGATTTTGCAGCCCCTGGTGACTTGTGTCCAACCGTCAACATTCTGTTGGCACCCATCTTCTCCTCTGCTGAAGAGCTTGGTTGCTGCAAGAAGCATCTCATCAATGTACTTCTCACTGCCTTGAATGCTCCTTAGGCTTTTAGGTAGTAAGTTGAAATCCAGAATTTCCAGGGTAGCATTCTCTTTACAGCAACAGGATAAAAACAAAATAAACGGAACCATCTAACTTCTCAACAAATAGGGGTGTCCTACATGGAGTGGTGGGTCCACCCCTAAACAAAGACATGGGGAGGGGTGGCCTGCACAGAGCGACAGGTGCAGCTACTCTTGCCATATTGCTGGGCAGACTGGATGGACCATGCTGGTCTTTATCTGCCGTCATTTACTATGTTACTATCTTCCACGCTCAGGACCCAAAAGGCAGAAAGAGCTCCGGAGTCTCAATGCATGCAAGAGATGATAGTGCAAGGAAGAGGGTTTTGGATTTGTTAGGAACTGGACAAAATTCTGGGGAAAGGAGGGGCTTTTATGAAGGGATGGGCTCCACCTTATCCAGGATGGAACCAGACTGCTGTCATTAACCTTTAAAAAGGAGATAGAGCAGCTTTTAAAATAGATTATAGGGGGAAGCCGACAGTCGCCCAAGAGTGCATGGTTTGGAACAATGTATCTTTGAAGGATACTAGCAAAATATTGAAGTTAGAGGGTATCAACAGAGAGGTTCCAATAAAGACAAAAGTAACCCAAATGCCTTTAAGTACAGAACAGACAGAGCTTAAAGATTTCAAATTACCGCTGCCTACCAATAACCAGATTAATATGAATAAAACACAACCTCAAAAATATTGTATGCAAATGCTAGAAGTCTAAAAAATAAGATAGGAGAGTTAGACTATATAACTCTAAATGAGAGGTTAGATATGATTGGTATCTCAGAGACTTGGAAGGAGGACTACCAGTGGGACACTGTGATACCTGGGTACAAATTATATCGCAATGATAGATTAGATCAAACTGGTGGAGGAGTTGCATTGAGTCACACAGGATTAAAGTTTTGCAGGAAACAAAATACATTGTAGAATCTCTCTGTATTGAAATTTCATATAAAAAGGGGAAGACAATAGCAGTAGGAGTGTACTAAGAACCACATTGCCAGAATGAACAAATGGATGATGAAATGCTCAAAGAAATCAGGGAAGCTAACAAAAGTTACATGGTAATAACAATGGGTGATTTCAATTATCCCGGTATCAACTGGGTCGGTGTCATGGCAGGACATGCTAGGGAGATAAAGTTTCTAGATAAAATAAATGACTGCTTCTTAGAGTAGCTGGTTCATGAACCAACAAGAGAGGAAGCCATTTTGGACCTAGTCCTTACTGGCAAACCAGTCCCAAACGTGGTAATTTCAAAACATCCTTTATTCAAAACCTTCACCATCCAGGGGTGACAATAGCTAAACCCGACACAGCAGTGTTTCAGCGATGCCTTCTGCAGGGGTTTATTGGCACTCATTATGTATTCATAGTGAAAGATAATCTCTTGTCATTATAGGATCTTTATCTTCCAACAATGGCTTGTTCTCCTTCCAGCGCCATCCCCACTTTTGCCACATATGTGGTAATAGTGCTTTGTTGTTGGACCCTAGTATTTACTGGAACACAACGTAAGGTGCAAGAAATAAGGTGGGAGTGGGTGTTGGAGCCACTTGGAAATAGTGATCACAGCATAATTGCGTTTGATTTAATAAATGGAGGAAGGATGGCAAGGAAATCCACAGTATCACCTTTTATCTTTCGAAAGGGAGACTATGATAAAATGAGGAATATAGTTAAGAAAAAACTAAAAGAAGTGGCTGCAAAGGTTAAAGATCTATATCAAGCATGGGTATTGTTTAAAAATACTTTCTTGGAAGCCCAGACCAGCTGTATTCCATGCTTTAAGAAAAGTGAAAGGAAGTCCAAAAAACTGCCAGCATGGTTTAAAGGTGAGGTCAGATAGGCTGTTGTAGCCAAAAAAGCATCTTTTAAGAAATGGAAAAAGGAGCCAAATGACGAAAACTGTAAACAACATAAGCACTGGTAAGTTAGATGCAAGGGTATTGATAAGACAGGCAAAGAGAGAATTTGAAAAAAAGCTTGTCGTGGAAGCAAAAACGCATAATATAAACTTTTTTAAGAACATTCGTAGCAAAAAACTGTAAGTCAGTCAGTTGGACCATTAGATGATAGAGAGGTAAAAGGGGCACTAAGATGGGATAAGGCCATAGCGGAGAGACTGAATGAATTCTTTGCTTCGGTCTTTACTGAAGAAGATGCAGGGAAGTTACGCATGACTGAAATGGTATTTAAAGGTGATGCATCAGAAGAATTGAAAGAAATATCAATAAACCAGGAAGATGTATTACAACTATTTGATAAACTGAAGAGTAGCAAATCACCTGAACTGGGTGGTATACATCTGAGGTTGTTAAAAGAACTTAAAAATGAGAATGCAGACCTACTACTAGTAATCTGCGAACTATCATTTAAATCATCTGTAATACCTGAAGATTGGCAAATGGCCAATGTAACACCAATATTTAAAAAGGATTCCAGGGGTGATCTGGGAAATTATATACTAGTGAGCCTGACATCAGTACCAGGCAAAATGGAAGAAACCATTATAAAGAACAAAATTACTGAACATGTAGATAGTCATGGTTAATGGGAGAAAGCCGACATGACTTTAGCCAAAAAAGGTCTTGTCTTACTAATCTGTTATATTTATTTGAAGATGTGAATAAACAGGTAGACAAAGGTGAGCAGGTCAATAAAGTGCATCTGGATTTTCAGAAAGCTTTTGACAAGTTCCCCATGAGAAACTCTTGGCAAAATTAAAGTCATCGGATAGGAGGCAATGTACTATTGTGGACCAGGAACTGGTTAAAAGACAGAAAGCAGAGGGTAGAGTTAAATGGCCAATTTTTCCAATGGATAAAAGCGAATAGTAGAGTTCCCCCCAGTCCACTGTTGGGTCCGCTGCTTGTTAACATATTCATAAATGACCTGGAAATGGGAATAATGAGTGATGTTATCAAATTTGCAAATAACACAGTTATTCAAAGCTGCTAATACCCAAGAAAATTGTGAAAAATTGCAAGACGAACTTGATAAATTGGAAGACTGGATGTTCAAATGGCAAATGAAATTTAATGTGGACAAGTGCAAAGTTATATACCTAGGAAAGAACAACCCAAACTATGCTTACATGATGCAAGGTTCCACCATTAGGAACCACCACTCAGGAAAAAGATTTAGGTGTCATCATGGATAACATGTTGAAACCCTCTGCTCAGTGTGCAGTGGCAGCTAATAACGCAAATAGAATTCTAGGAATCATAAGGAAAGGAATGGAGAATAAAACAAAGGATATTATAATGCCTCTGTATCTTTATCTTTATTTTGCAATTTATATACTGCTCTTGTCAAGGCATCAGAGCGGTTTACAATAAAACAATCTCAACGCTGTAAGAAAGGGAAAGGAACTAAAATGCAAAATACGAAAGGGATAGAACCAACAGTAGAGTCATTAGAGACAGTCAAAAGAACAAAAGTTAAGGAGGACTGGTACAGGGGAGGTCAAAAGCCTATTGGAATAAGTGAGTTTTTAACAAATTCTTAAAATTTGAGTATGAAGGTTCCAGACGGAGGAAAGATGGTAAGGCATTCCAGAGTGAGGGTCCGAGAAAAAAGAATGCAGCATGACGGGTCTATTCTAAATGGGCCTGCAAGGGGGACGGCAAGGAAAGTTGGTTAGCATGTAATGAACGAAGTTGACAGTAAGGTGTGTGAAGAGAAATGAGATCTGCTAGGTGGAGTGGATTCGATGTATCGTTCCATGGTGCGACCGCACCTTGAATATTGTGTGCAATTCTGGTGACTGTATCTTAAAAAGGATATAGCGGAATTAGTAAAAGTATAGAAAAGAACCACCAAAATGATAGTGAAGATGGAAGGATACCCCTATGAGGAGGGGCTTAAAAGATTCAACCTGGAAAAGAGACGGCTGAAGAGAGAAACAATAGAGGTCTATAAATTAATGAATGGAGTGGAATGGGTAAATGTAGACTGAATGTTTATGCCATCAAAAAGTAGAAAGACTAGGAAACATGTAATGAAGTTACAGTATAACCCATTTAAGACTAATAAGAGAAAATATTTTTTCACTTAACACGTAATCAAACTCTGGAATTCCTTACTGGAATATGTGGTAAAAGCTGTTAGTGTAGCTGCATTTAAAAAAGGTTTGGAAAAGTTCCTGGAGGAAAGGTCCATAAAGCATTAATAAAGAGGACCCAGGAAATCCACTGCTTGCCCCAATACAAGCATTGTGGAACCTGTGTGTCTTTTTGGGAAACTGCTAAGTATTGGTGACTTGGATTGGACACTGTTGGAAACAGGATACTGGGCTTGATTTTCCTTGGTCTGACCCAGTATGGCATATCTTATATTCTTATTCACCACAGCAGACACTAAAGAGGAGAGTTTTACAAGGGACGTCCAAGTGCAGTTGGGGATGTCCAGAGCAGAATTTTATTTATTTATTTATTTAGCTGTATTTATATCCCGCTTTTCACCAGGTCAAAGCGGTCAATTGGGGGATACATTTAACACGAGGGGATATGACACACATATGCAAATACTTACAGGGAACATGGGCAATGGAGGGTTAAGTGGCTTGCCCAAGACCACAAGGAGTGTCTATAGAACTAGAAATCCCAGTCCCTCCGGCCTGAGATTGCTGTCCCCAGGTGGGACTTGAACCCCCGGCCCTCTGGCCTGAAGTACCTTGTCCTAACCACTAGACCACTCCTCCCAGAATGTACAGGGAACGCCAAGGACATCTATATCTCTGGCTAATTTTAGACATATTGATGCTCCCATAGTGGATATGCACATGGCCTGATACTCTACATAGACATCCCCAGTAGAGACACATGGATTGGGGATGTCCAACTCAGGCAAGTTAGCGAATGGAGACCTCCAGTGGCAGAGCACATTAACAACATGAGCTCCCATTCCCCATCAGTTGTCACTGACATATACCGGAATACAAATCCTTCTCCACCTCCTCCAGATGATTGCCAATGAAAACAAACCTTTTCCCAATGCCTCTTTGTGCCTGAAGCAGGTCTATCTCTGGCTGTGATTTGGGATGTCCAGGGCGCTTCTGAGATCAGGCGGGGATATCTGGGATAGTACCACCACCCCGGCCATGCTTCCATTCAAACCTGGACATCCTCATGCTCTGGAAGTCCCCAGAGCCGAATTCTAAAATAGTCTGTGGACTTTTCTATGATTTAGACCTTTGCATGCCCATTGCGGGCGTCCAAATTACAAATAGAAACATAGAAACATAGAAAAATGATGACAGAAAAGACCACATGGCCTATCTAGTCTATCCTTCCATATCAATAACTACAACAGTCCCCTTTTTTTCTTTAGAGATCCTGTGTTTGTCCCATGCTTTTTTGAAATCAGATAACATCCTCATCTCTACCACCTCCATTGGGAGACTATTCCACAGATCCACCACTCTTTCCGTAAAGAAATATTTCCGCATATCACTCCTGAATCTATTCCCCTTCACCCTCATCCCATGTCCCCTTGTAGCAGAACTTTCTTTCAATCCAAAGAGGCTCTCCCCCTGAACATTTATGCCACGGAGGTATTTAAACGTCTCAATCATATCACCTCTGTCCCGCCTTTCCTCTAAGGTGTACATATTAAGATCCCTAAGTCTATCCTCATATGCTTTATAATGAAGACCACTAACCATTTTGGTAGCCACCCTCTGTACTGACTCCATCCTGTTTAAATCCTTTTGAAGGTGCGATCTGCAGAATTGCACACAATACTCCAAATGAGATCGCACCAAGGACTTATACAGAGGCACTATCACCTCCTTTTTTCTGCTAGCCATTCCTCTCCGTATGCACCCAAGCATCCTTCTAGCTTTTGCTGTCGCCTTTTCTATCTGTTTAGCTACTTTAAGATCATCTCACACGACCACGCCTAAGTCCCGCTCTTCTTTAGAGGACCAAAGTACTTCACCCCCTATATTATATTGCTCTCGTGGATTGCTACAGCCTAAATGCATGGCCTTGCATTTTTTAACATTAAATCCCAGATGCCAAATTCTAGACCATTCTTCAAGCTGAGCTAGATCCCTCCTCATGTTATCTACACCTTCCTGGGTGTCTACTCTATTGCAGATTTTGGTATCATCCGCAAAGAGACAAACCTTACCCGACAGCCCTTCCTCTATATCACTAACAAAGATATTAAACAGAATCGGACCAAGGACAGATCCCTGGGGCACACCACTGGTAACGTCCATCTCCTCAGAGTGAGCTCCATTTACCTTTGTCGCCTCCCACTCAACCAATTTCTAACCCAAGCAGTAACTTTAGGGTCCATCCCTAGGGTGCTAAGTTTGTTTATAAGTCGTCTGTGAGGAATGGTGTCAAAGGCTTTACTGAAATCTAAATACACCACATCAAGGGCTCTCCCTCGGTCCAACTCTCTGGTCACCCAGTCAAAGAAATCAATCAGATTTGTCTGACAAGACCCGCCTCTGGTGAATTCTTGCTGCCTCGGATCCTGTAATCCGCTGGACTCCAGAAACCTCACTATTTTCTCTTTCAGCAGTGTTTCCAATAATTTACTCACCACCGAAGTTAAACTAACCGTCCTGTAGTTTTCAACCACATCCTTTCTTCCGCTTTTGTGTAAAGGCACCAGTCCTTTGGCACCACTCCTGACTCCAACGAGGCATTGAAATGGTCAGTCAGTGGAGCTGTTAGAATGTCCCCAAGTTCCCTCATATTCTAGGGTGTATCCCACCCGGTCCCATCACTATGTCTACTTTAAGTTAAGCTAGTTTCTAAATTCCTTCTCCCTAAATGCAATGGGCAAGATAAGAAGAAAACCAAGACAGAAAAGCATTCCAAAATCCAAGCAAGAATAGGGTATCAAGGAGATGGTGGTGATCAACAGTGTCAAAAGCAGCAGATAAATCAAGGAGGATGAGGAGTGAGTAAAGCCCCTTGAATTTGGCCAGAAACAGGTCAATGGAGACTTTGCTAAGAGCATTTTTGTAGAATGTAGAGGTCAAACCCATATTGCAGTTGATCCAGAATGGCTTGAGAGGAAGGAAAGAAAGACAAGACAATGGTGGTGAACCACATGTTCAAGCAGTAGGAACAGTTGCAGTGGAAAGAAATAGCTTGAAGATATGACAGATGGAAGGTATGACAGCAGAGGAGATAGAGCTTAGTAGATGGGTGGGAATGAGATCAGAGAGGCAGATAGTGAGTTTGAAAGAGGAAAGAAGATGTGCAGTTTCCTTCTCAGTGATTTTATAATAGGAAGAAAAGGTGACAGGGGTTGAGGGAAGGCTTTGAGAATGAAGCAGAGGAAGGAGAAAAAGAGATGACCCAGTGGAAAAATCAATACTAATTTTGCAAACCTTGACATAGAGTAGTCATGCAAAGTCTGAGCAGAAAGCAAAAGAGGAGTTGGAGGCAGAAGTATTTTGAGGAGTCAGCTGAGCATGGAAAATAGATGGTGAGGATCAAAAGCAAGAGAGTTTGTTAGATGGACATAGTACTCTTTCTTGGTAAGTGCTAGAGCAGACTAGGAGGTGGGTAGCTAGAATTTGAAATATATGAAGTCAGTATGGGCATGGGATTTTAGCCAAACACTCAACAGAGTGGGCACAGGAACATAGAGCAACTTTCTGAAAGAGAAAAACCTGCTACCTGTGGCTAGTCATGCTCCGCCTATGCCCATTCCTGCCCTGCCCTTTCCCCACCCCCCTGTCTTGCCCCCATCCCACCCTTGCCCCACCCCCTGTCACTTCTTCCCTGTTACCACTTTTGGGAAGAGGTACCACATCAGCCCTTCTCCAGTCCTGTGAATCTTCTCCTATTTCCAAGGATCTATTAAAAACATCCTTTAATGGCCCTGCAAGAACTTCTCTGAGCTCTTTCAGTATCCTGGGATGTATCCCATCCGGTTCCATGGTCTTGTCCATTTTCAGTTTTGCAAGCTGTTCTAACACATCATCTTCTGTGAATGGTGTGGTATCTACTCTGTTCCCATTTGTATATTTGGGAATCACAGGTGGTCCTTCTCCAGGATTTTCCTTAGTAAAAACAAAGCATTTTCTCTTTTTCAATGTCACTTTCCTTAAATCCATTCCCATCACTTTTGAGTCCTGCAATTCCACCTCTGATTTTCCTCCTCTCCCAAATATACTTGAAGAAAGTTTTTCCGCCACATTTCACATCCTTAGCCATCTTTTCTTCTGCCTTTGATTTTGCCATCCTTATTTCTCTTTTTGTCTCTTTTAGTTTGATCCTGTATTCCTTTCTGTGTTCCTCTGTTTGTGAACTTCTGAATTTTGTGAAAGCTGTGTTTTTTTGCCTATATTAGTGCAGCCACTTCTTCGGAGAGCCAAATAGGTTTCCTTTTCTTACATATGTATCTGTTGCCCCTTTTATTGCCTCCTTTAGTTTATCCCATTGCAATTCCACTTCCCTTATCCCCTTCTACCCTGTCAAGTCCTCCTTCAGGTACTTGGCCATTTTACTGGAGTCAGTGTTTTTGAAGTCTAGGACTTTGAGCTTGCTGTGATTGGACTCCGCCTTAGCTTTTATCTCAAACCACACCATGTGATGTTCACTGCTGGTCACATGGGCACCCACCCAGACATTTGACACGCTATCTCTGTTGGTGAGCACTAAATCCAGCATCGAGCTTCTCTGGTCAGTTCCATCACCATTTATCTAAGTAACGCATCTTGGAAGGCATCCACAATTTTTTACTTCTTTACAGATTTGCAGAAGGAACATATCAATCCACATTGGGTAGATTAAAGTCACCCAATATGATCACTTCCCCTTTCATGGCTATCTTTTAAATATCAATAATCAATTCGCTATCTATTTCTTCAGTTTCAGTTGGAGGCCTGTAGACTACACCAGTATGGATGACAGTGCCATCTCCTCTTTCCAACACAATATACAGCGCTTTTTCTTTTCCCCATTTCCCCTGCATTTCAGCAGCTTTAATATTGCTATTGACATACAAGGCTACTCCTCTTCCTTTTATAAGATATGCCATACTGGGTCAGACCAAGGTCCATCAAGCACAGTATCCTGTTTCCAACAGTGGCCAATCTAGGTCACACGTACCTAGCAGTTTCCCCAAAAGACACAGGTTCCACAATGCTTGTATTGGGTCAAGCATTGATATCCTGGGTCCCTTCTTAATAATGGTATATGGACCTTTCCTCCAGGAACTTATCCAAACCTTTTTTAAACCCAGCTACACTAACAGCCTTTACTACATCCTCCGGTAACAAATTCCAGAGTTTGATTACTAGTTGAGTGAAAAAATATTTTCTTTTATTAGTCTTAATTCGTTTACCCTGTAGCTTCATTGCATGTCCCCCTAGTCTTTCTATATTCTGATAACATAAACAATCGATCTACGTTTACCCGTTCCACTCCGTTCATTAATTTATAGACTTCTATCATATCTCCCATCAGCCATTTCTTTTCCAGGTTAAAGAGCCCTAACCTTTTTAGCCTTTCTTCATAGGAGTATCCTTCCATCCCCTTTACCATTTTGTTGGCTCTTCTCTGAATCTTTTCTAATAACGCTATATCCTTTTAAAGATACGGCGACCAGAATTGCACACAATATTCAAGGTGCGGTCTCACCATGGAACGATATGGAGGCATTATAATATCTTTTGTTTTATTTTCCATTCCTTTCCTTATGATACCTAGCATTCTATTTGCTCTCTTGGCCGCTGCTGCACACTGGGCCGAGGGTTTTAACATGCTATCCACAATGACGCCTAAATCTTTTTCCTGGGTGGTGGTTCCTAATGTGGAACCTTGCATCGTGTAACCATAGTTTGGGTTGTTCTTCCCTAGGTGCATAACTTTGCACTTGTCCACATTAAATTTCATCTGCCATTTTGATGCCCAATCTTCCAATCTATCAAGATCCTCTTGCAATTTTCCACAATCCTTTTGGGTTTTAACAACTTTAAATAGTTTTGTGTCATCTGCAAATTTGATAACCTCACTCGTTATTCCACTTTCCAGGTCATTTATGAGTATGTAAAAAAGCAGCGGACCCAGCACAGATCCCTAGGGTACACCACTATTCACCTTTCTCCATTGGGAAAATTGGCAGTAGTACACTGCTTCCTATCCCATGACTCTTTAGTTTTGCCCAAAGTCTCTGATAAGGGACCTTGTCAAAGGCTTTCTGAAAGTCCAGATACACTATATCAACTGACTCACCTTTGTTCACCTGTTTATTCACACCTTCAAAAAAACATTACATATTAGTAAGACAAGATCTTCCTTGTCTAAAGCCATGTTGGCTGTCTCCCATTAGGCCATGAATATCTACATGCTGAGTAATTTTATTCTTTATGATGGTTTCTACCATTTTTTCCGGTACTGACGTCAGGCTCACCGGTCTGTAGTTTCCCAGATGACCCCTGGAACCCTTTTTAAAAATTGGTGTTACATTTGCGATCCTCCAATCTTCAGGTATTAGAGATTATTTTAATGATAGTTCACAGATTACTAATAGCAGGTCTGCAATCTCATATTTCAGTTCTTTCAACATCCTTGGATGTATACCATCCGGCCCAGATGATTTGCTACTCTTCAGTTTATTTAATAGTTGTAATACATCTTCCCGATGTATCGATATTTCCTTCAATTTTTCCGCACCTTTAAATACCACTTCAGTCATGGGTAACATCCCTACATCTTCCTCTTCTAAATAGATTATAGACAGCTATAGCTATATCCCATTCATTGTTGAGCATTCACATAAGGTCTCATTCATTATCTATATTTCCTTCTATAATGCATTGCGATATATCATTATCTTTAACAAATGAGCATTAATCTCTACAGTTATAATATTCCACCTATAGTGTATTAATTTTGCGAGAACTCTAGTGTTTTAAACAAAATAGGATTTTACTGTACTTAACTAACTTTTAATTTTATACCTTATGTTGGAAGGAGTAGCAGCTCTTACTGGATATTTCAAAACAATTTTAATCAAATTTGATTACACTAATTCCTCAGCACTTGTTTTAGAAATGACACACAGTAAACGGTTCACCATACACTTCTTCTAAATATAGTAACGATCAACTCATATAGCAGGATTCAGCATTACCACTCTTCATGATTCTTTTTTACAGAGCATTTTCTCATCCTTTAAGATGACTTATTTCAGTAGTCAGTTTCGATAGCCAATTTCAACGCACATATCCCTACAGTGAGTATTGACTGTACTTATGGTACATGTCTATATATTTTGTGCAATTTCTTGCATCAAATGCTCGCAAGACATAGAGCGGGTTTATATATTAAATATGTTTAGGATTTATATACGTTATTATACACACCTTAATCTGCTGATCCCGCCTAGTAAGTTTGAGTGGTATCATCTTTTATGTATATCGCAACATGATGCATAAAAATCCCTAATATACCATACTACTTTTTGACTAAGGTGTCATGCAATCAAAAATATGGATAGATGTTTTGGCAATATCATATACACTAAAGTTTTATATCTTGTTTTTGTCATTTTTCAGTCATATAAATAGAGCACAGGATTATTCTACATGTGAAGCGCACCACGGTGTCCCATAGTGAGTAAAGTATAAAATAATAAATATATATGACTCTGTACAGATGTAACACGCCATACTTCAGTCCAATTCTCTAGATTAACAATGGCATCCTATAATTTGAAGTCCCTTTGTGTTCTGATCTTTACTGCCCTGCGTTTGTTGGTTGTTTTAATGTATTTATTTTTTTATATGTATATTCAAGGTTATTTTCAAATGTAACACATTATATGTATTATACTTTCACATTTTAGTTCTATTTTAATATTACACGACATGATTTTTTAAGTTTTAAGTATCCTTATTTGTTCTTGTTTCTATGATTAATCATTTTTATGTTCATTTTATTTTATAAGCTGCATACCCCCTGAGGATAGCGTTTGCCGAAACGCGTTGGGGTTAATTAATAAACGTATCCTGTGACCATCGCATGTCTCTTGCTCCTTGTGTTCTCATGTTCCTGTAATGGCCACGATATCCAAGTCCATTTCCACCATTAGGGCTTCCAGGTCAGGAACTTTTTTGCCTAAGCTTTGAGCATTTGTGCTCATTGCTTTCCAGCATTTGTTGACTGGCTTGCCAGTATTTTGCATGGATTTTGTTTTACACACCTCTTCCCACTTGCCATTGATATGTGGTTTAAAAGTGTGGCTGTTTCCAATGTTATTATGCTTTTCCTGGGAGTGATGTCTTGAACTTGTCCTTTTCTATCCCTAACCTGCTGATTCTATATGCTCCCATCCCTATATTTGATTCTTTATTTACATTTGATTTGCCCTTCTTGTCTCTTTCGTACTCTGTTCCTCCTTTCTTCCTCATTTCGGGTACGTTACTCCCAAGTCTTATATTGTTATAATGAGGCCTTTACGTAATCTAGCGAATCTTATCTATGTCTTCCCTAGTTCTGGTCTCCCTAGACGTACTTCTTGTTCTCTTAGGCTTCCTGTGCTCCCTTATTATTTCTCTCATGTTAGGTCTAGGCCTTCTCGCAACTTATCTAACCTTGTTCTGATTCCTCTTCTCTCCCGGTCTGCCCTCCCCTTCTCTTGTGCCTTATGGAACGTTCATTCTATCTCTAATAAACTTGCTTTTGTTCATGACCTTTTTATTTCCCGCTCATTTCACCTCTTTGCCCTAACTGAGACCTGGCTTCTTTCTGATGACACTGCATCCATTGCCGCTCTATGTCATGGCAGCTATAAGTTTTCCCACACTCCTCGTCCTACTGGTCGCGGTGGGGGTACTGGCTTTCTGTTGTCTCCCTCCTGTAACTTCCAGGCCCTCATGCCACCTCACTCTCATTCTTCTCTCTCCTTTGAATTCCACTCCATCTGCCTCTTCTCTCCTCTTCCACTCCGAGTCGCTGTTATCTATTGTCCTGACATTTCCATCTCTACTTTTCTTTCTGATTTTGATTCTTGGCTTTCTACCTTTCTTCACCCTTCCTTCGCCACTCTTATTCTTGGTGTTGACAGCCCTTTACCATGTTGAAAGCCCTTCTGATCCCCCTGCTTTAAAGCGTCTCTCCCTTACCTCCTCACATAACCTTCAACTCTGTTCCACTGCCCCCCACTCACCGACATGGTCACTGCCTTAACTTAATTTTCTTCTCTTACTTCTCACCTTCCAATTTCTGTAACTCTGTCCTTCCCTTATCTGACCACCACCTTTTAAGCCTTACTATTCATTAACCCCCACCCCAGCCTTGTCCTGTCTGCACTAACCTATTTAGAAACCTTCTTGCCATTGATCCTTTAGCTCTCTTCTCCTCTCTCTCCTTATCTCTTTCATCCACTCTGCTATCCAATTCTATTGATGAGGCTGTGACCTCTTATAACACTGCACTCTCCTCCACCCTTGATACTTTTCCCCCCTCATCCCCCGTCCTGTTAGGCGTTCTTTTCCTCAGCCCTGGTTCTCCCCTATTGCCCGCTTTCTGCGCTCTTGTGCCCGCTCTGCTGAGCATGCCTGGCTCAAATCCCGCTCTTATCCTGACTTTCTCCACTTTATTTATTTATTTAACAGGTTTTCTATACCGCCTTTTCCTTAAATCAAAGCGGTTACCAGACACAAGAAGGGAGAACAGAGACAGGGGGGCATACACTGACTAAACTAAAGAGTGAAGGTAAAATTGGGATACGCAACATCAGGGAACCGTTACAGTAAAACAAGTTACATGCAGGCTATAATAATAGAGACTGTTAGATGTCTGTGCCATAGTACTCAGTGAAGAGTACAAATTTCAGTTGTTTTCTGAACTCCTTTAAATCATCCATGGATTGCACATCGGGAGGGAGAGAGTTCCATATAAGTGGGGCCGATAAGGAAATTGCCCTTTGTGTAGTACATTTACACGCTTTTCTGAAACTACTTGGGGTGCTGAGGGTGTTTGATGTAGTTATTCATCTTGGCCTGTTGTTATTCTGGAGTAAGAGGTTATGAAGGCTAAAAGCAGAGCATTTATGTCTGATCTTGAATATATTAATTACCATCTTGTATTTGACGCGCTGGCTTATTGGAAGCCAGTGGAGCTCTTTGAGAGTAGGGGTAATGTGATCTTGAGATGCTGAGCCAGCAATAATTCTGGCTGCCGTGTTCTGAGCCATCTGAAGAGGTTTAAGTGAGTGTTTTGAAAGACCGTAGTAGATAGGATTACAAAAGTCCAGAATAGGAGTTATTAAGGCTTGGCAGACAGACCGGAAGTGGTCATATGAGAGTAAGGGCTTGAGGCGTCTAATCACTTTCATTCTGTAGTATGCAGACCTCACAGTTTTTCTGATGTGTGACTGGAGGGTTAGACCTTTATCGAGGGTAATTCCAAGATATCTAACTTCATCCTTAACTGGTATTGTAATGTTGTTGTATTTAATGAAAGGTGGGGGGTTGAAGTCGGTGTTTCGAGTGACAATAAGCGCCTCTGTTTTATTGTAGTTTAAGGCAAGGTTATTGCATGTGAGCCAGGAAGACATGTTGTCAAGGCAATTTGTGATCTTGCTGTAGTCGGGGTTAATGAGATCAATCGGTGTATAAATCATGATGTCATCTGCATAAATCGTATAACTTATTTGATGGGCTGACATAATTTGACAAATTGGCTGAATAAAAATGTTGAATAGAAGGGAAGAAAGCGCAGATCCCTGAGGTACTCCTTGCTTGATATTTGTAGGCTGTGAAGTGTTGTTTCCAATTTTAACCTGAAACTGCCTGTTTGTTAAATAAGAGTTAAACCAACTAAGGACAGTACCAGAGATACCGATACTTTCCAATCTTGATAGGAGGATAGTGTGGTCAACTGTGTCGAAAGCCGCTGAAATATCTAAGAAGATCAATAAAGATCATTGCCTGTAATTGTCTATGGTCTGGGTGATATCATTGAACAGATATAGCAGCAGTGTTTCAACTCCATGGTTGGGGCGAAAGCCATGTTGATGTAGATCGAGTGGGGCATGGTCGTCAACATGGTCTTGGAGTTGTAGCTGTACTGCTTTTTCTATTACTTTGGCTAGGAATGGTATGCTCTCCTCCTTCCAATCAGCCATTGCGCTTTTCAAACAAATTTACTTCCTCAATCTAACTCTCTTTCCTCTAATCCTCGTCGTCTCTTTAGCACACTCAATTCTCTTCTCAGTGTGCCTCCACCTCTGATTCCTCCCTCCCTTTCTGCCCAAACCTTGGCTAACTACTTCCATGACAAAATCCACACAATCACCCTCCAGTTCCCCTCCTTCCCCTCTTCCCCACCCCCCCTATTTCCCATTTCTCCCCTCCCCAAACTTCTGCCATCCTTTCTTCCTTCCCTATGGTCTCTGACAAGGAAACGTCGCTCCTTCTCTCTTCCTCCAAACCTACTACCTGCTCTTCCCCACCCACCTCCTTAGCTCCATCCTTTCATCTCTCGTCCCTTCTATTTCTCATATTCTTAACCTCTCTCTCTCCACTGCAACCTTCCCTTCTGTTTTCAAGCATGCTGTGGTTACACCCCTCCTCAAAAAAACTTCATTTGATCCCACTTGTCCTTCTAACTATCGTCCCATCTGTCTCCTTCCTTTCATCCCTAAACTACTTGAGCATGCAGTCTATCACCATTGTCTTGATTTCCTCTCCTCTCATACCCTCTTGGATCCTTTACAATCCGGCTTCCGTCCCCTACACTCCACTGAAACTGCTCTTACTAAGGTCTCGAATGATTTGTTCTTGGCAAAGTCCAAAGGCTTTTGCTCTGTCCTCATTCTTCTTGATCTCTCTGCTGCCTTCGACACTGTTGACAATAACCTTCTTCTTATCACCCTATCCTCACTTGGATTCAAAGACTCTGTACTATCTTGGTTCTCTTCCTATCTATCCCATCGCTCTTTCAGTGTGTGCTTCGATGGCTCCTCCTCCTCTTCAACCCCACTACCTGTAGGAGTTCCTCAGGGTTCCGTCTTAGGTCCACTCCTGTTCTCTCTCTATAACCAATCCCTTGGCACGCTTATCTCTTCCCATGGCTTTCACTATCATCTCTATGCCGATGACTCTCAAATCTATCTTTCTGCACCTATTATCTCTCCTTATATCCAGTCTAAGATCTCACTCTGCCTCTATGACATTGCTGCCTGGATATCCCACCGCCGCTTAAAACTGAACATGGCCAAAACTGAGCTTCTTATCTTTCCCCCGAATGCTTCCCCTCCTCTTTCCCCTTTCTCTCTCTCCGTTGATAACTCTGTATTCCTCCCTGTTTCTTCAGCACGTAACCTCGGTGTTATCTTCGATTCCTCTCTCTCTTCCTCTTCATATATCCAGCTCATTGCTAAAACTTGTCATTTTTTTCTATACAATATTTCCAAAATTCGCCCCTTCCTTTCTGTTGACACCACTAAATTGATTGTCCACTCCTTAATCACCTCCCATTTTGATTATTGTAACGTTCTCCTTGCCGGCCTCCCTACAAGCCACCTTTTTCCTCTTCAGTCAATTCAACATTCCGCTGATCGACTCATTTTCCGCCAGTCTCGTTTTTCCCACATCACTCCTCTCCTCATGTCGCTTCATTGGCTTCCCATCCCGTCTCCATATCCAATTTAAACTTCTCCTCCTGACCTATAAATGTATTCACTCTTCTGCCCCCCAGTACCTTTCATCTCTCATCTCTCCTTACACCCCCTCTCGGTTGCTTGGCTCTTCTAATAGTCTTCGTTTATCTGTACCCTTTACTCATACTCATACTCGCTCCTTCCAACTGGCAGCACCCTTTGCTTGGATAGTCTTCCTATCTCTGTGCGCCAGGCGTCCTCCCTGGCCATTTTCAAGTCCAGACTAAAATCCCATCTCTTCACTATTGCTTGCCGTTCCTGTCTTACCCTACCTTGATCTCTCTATCAACATTTGCTTACTTTGTCCTGTAAATTTTTGTTATTTGTATTATGTAACTTATTTTGTTTTCTATCTTATTAGATTGTGAGCAGGGACTGATGAGCAGGGACTGTCTCTCTTCTATGTTTGTACAGTGCTTCGTATGTTGCGGCGCTTTATAAGTCTTTAATAATAATAATAATAATAATAAATGTCTGACCACATACTGCCGGAATTTTTCACTGAGTATCCTTTTCCCTGCAATGGAGAGATGTAGTCGATTAGCACAGTATAGCCTCTTGGTGATCCATCTGTTTCCCCTGTCGCCTATATATCTAAATCCTTCTTGTTTGCACCAGATATAGAGTCATGTATTAAAGTTGTTTATGCGATGCAGCCTTTCTGCCCCCTTACCAAGAACAGGTAGAACTTCTGAGAATGCAATAGTGTTAACAATGAGCTTGAGTTTCTCTCCCAGAGTCTGGAAGTCCCTTTGAATTGCAGAGGCACTGTTTATAGCCATGTCATTTGTACCCAAGTGGATGACATCATCCATTTTGGAGTGCTCACTTTCTGCATTAACTATACCAACAATTTGGTTCGTATTCCTGCTGGCTGAAGAGCCTGGGAGGCATCTGACCATCTTCTCTCCTTTGAACTGTGTTCCCAAGTTGGTGCCTCTGATGGTGGAATCTCCATGTAATAGTAGTTTTCTGTTTTGTGATTTTTTTTCTTTCTGTTTGATGCTTTATCAGTAGATTGGGCATTGACTCTCTCATTTAAGGGCATTTCAGTTTCCACGGATTGGGCACCCTCATTATCCAAGGCAGAGATGGAATTATGCAGGGATAACTCTTGATGAAGAGGGTGTCTCTGAGTTATAGGTCGCAACCTATCAGAGTCCACTGCGATTCATTTGTTCCTGGGCTGTTTGATTCTTTGTGGGAGTGGTGGTGGATTTTGTTCAGTTTGTACCCTAGAAGAGGTGTGTTTAATTGCAGCTAATTTTTCCCTTAGAAGAGTCAATTCTTTATGCATAGCAGCTTATTTGAGGCACATAGGGCAAGCTCTTAGGTTCCAAATGATTCTTCTCAGAATGAAAACACCACAGTTATTGCATTGACTAAACAACATGCTGAATAAGCGGTCCTAGGAGAAGGAAAAAAGGAAAAAAAGATGGGTGTAACACCTAATTAAAGGACAGATGTCAAGGCAATGCAACCCTGGGGTGGGTGGGGTGAGGGGTAGGGTGGGCAAGAACAAGTGTCCCTGGCCAGTAGACCTTACATGAACTGAGGGCACACACAGATATCTGATTTAAAGGCTATGCAAGGTATGTAGGCAGTCAGAAAATTCCTTAAAAAACTTATATCCAACAGTAAAAATTTATATTAAAAAAACAGGCAGTTGTAAAGTCTGAAAGTTTAGCTGTGTGGAGTCTCTTGAAGTTGTGATGACCAGAGTTGATTACAGGTTCTTGTGGACAGACTGTAGAGGTGATTCAATTAGGCCCACCCTGTGAAGCAGACAATGGAAACTGAAATATTCAAACTGAAATCTTACTTCTAAGTATCAGCCTACTATACAAAGGTCCCTGTAAACTTAAAATGTATACCTCTGCTGCAAAATTAAGAGGTGACTTAGATAGAAGACCAAGTCTCTGCAGGTCTAAAAGCAAATGTAAAAGCAGATAAATAAGAGATACAGTTCCGCATACTGTGTAAAATATAAAGATAGCATAAAATCCAATCATTAAATTGAAAATAAAATTATTTCTCTACCTTTGTTGTCTGACCATTTTATTCTCTGATAATGCTGATCCCAATCTGAGGTTTCTGTTTTCCTGTCTTCTCTTAGCTCTCTTTCTATGGTCTATAGTCCATCTGCCATTTCTTGTCTCTTCTTTTGTTTTCTTCACTTCCTTCCATCAGCCTATTTCCATTCCCAGTAACCCTCCCCAGTATCAGCCCCCTTTCCAGTCCTCCCCTCCCATTAACTTCCAATGTCAACCCCCTTCCATTCCCAGGACTGCCAGTGGTGTCCATTCCCCCTCCCCTCCACTGTCCAGCCCCTTCTAGTCCAAATACCATCCCAGGTATCAGCTCACGTCCACTCCCAGTGCCATCCCTGTGGTCATCTCCCTTCCAGTCACCCTATCCTCTGTCCATCCCCTTTCCATTGCCATCCCTTCCAGCCCTCGCCTTTCCACCTCTTTCATCTTCCTTCCAGCCCTCACCTTCCCCCCCCCCCCCCCCCCCACTTTCAACTGCCTTCCTGCCTCCATCTTCCCCCCTGTTAGTCCCTTCCTGCCACCTCCTTCCCCTGGCAGCTGTGGCGCGATGCTACAGGGGGCAGGACACTGCAGCAGGGGGTTCCATAGGGACAGAGGGCTCTGCACCATTTCCATTTTGTTTTTAAATTAGCGTTATTGCAGTCGCTGCTCTGTAAGAAGCAGAAGCTGTAACTGCAAGGGGAAGAGGGTGTCAGGAAGAGACTGACAGCGGAGGAGAAGGTGAGGCTGTGCTGGAGGGGGGACAAGGACTCCAGATGAAAAGCCAGTTTTCTGCTCTGGCTGCTCCCGGTCTCGCAGCCAGAACAAAAAATCAGCTTTTCAAGGACCGGTCTTCGATCTTTGTCGGCAGCTGGCCTGGCCATGTAAAAACCGGCCAGGCCGGCTGAAAACCGACTGGTTGGCAACCCTAAGCTGAAACAGTCAAATGGTTGGTTTTATGAATCCCAGTTCTACATTCTGAGTGACAGACAGCTATTAACAAGATAGAGAAATAAAGCATTTTATTTTTAGATCCATCCATTTCACAATATTAAACACTAAAAGGTACATACTCATCCTATCAAAAGAAAGGGTTTATGTTTCCCAATCAGGCAGAAGTCGAATGTTCTTTTCTCTGTTTTTGTAATTTCCTTGAACCGTAGCTCTGGCTAGGTTTTGTTTATTAGCAATCTTGGTTCCTGACAAGCTGCCCATTACAGTTGTCACTTTCTTCCTGCCTGACCTTTTCCAATGGAACATAAGCTGTATTTCTTACTATACAGATAGCAACTAATTCTACTGGGGAATTCTTGCTCCTCTTAAAGTGTCCTTCTAGTGATAAAAAGTCACTGTGTAAACAGATCTTTGGGTTGCTGTGTATGTGTCATTCTGTGACTTCCAGATCACATCTATTCAGTTTGCTAGATTAAGGGCCCCTTTTACTAAACACGTTGTGCTGTTTGTCACAGAGCCCATAGGAATAAAATGGGTCATGCGGCAGATAGCACGTGCTAAGTGTTTAATGAAAGGGGCCCTAAGTCATTTTTTCATACACTCAGCTGCCACAAATTAGAAAAAAAGGAACATGAAGCTCACTGTGTGCTAGATAGAGGGAGCATTGGATGAAGGTGGACGGGGATAGGCTCGGAGTAATTTGCAGACATATTTCTTTATGGATAGTGGCAGATGCACGGACTAGTCTCCCAGTGGAGGTAGTACAGACGAGGACTGTATCTGAATTCAAGAAAGCATGGGTCCAACACAGAAGATCTCTAAAGGAAAAAAGGGTCTTAGCAGCTAGTAGGAAAGGGCAAACTGCGTAGACCATATGGTCTTTATCTGCCGTCATGTTTCTATATAGGCCCTAGTCTCAGAATTTGAGAAAGTCATGGACTGATAACATCACTTTCAGAAAGTGCAGACCTGAACTTCCAAAACTATTCCCACTATTTTAAAATGTTCTTTTTAACCAATAGCCTCAGAAGATCCAAGCTGGAATGCACAGAATGGACATTCACAGACAACGCAAGATACTCATTTTGCACAGTGACATTATTATAAAACAGTGACATTATTACAGCACTTCTTTTATTTTGATTCCAAG
The DNA here is from genome assembly GCA_033557465.1 of Ichthyophis bannanicus. NCBI lineage: Eukaryota > Metazoa > Chordata > Amphibia > Gymnophiona > Ichthyophiidae > Ichthyophis > Ichthyophis bannanicus. Next base: position 669,459,795 of record CM066036.1, on the reverse strand, counting down.
TTTTTTCTCTCTCACCCACTGTACAGGGTCCAGTTCATTTTTGATTTCTGTATTCTACACAGTGGATTATACTAACCTGCCCAGATTTGACAAGATCTCTTTTCTGTTAAATACACTGACACCTTTCTGGGTTCACAGTTTTTATATTTAATTGTTTCTCTAAGGGGTATGTTTACTAAACTGCATTAGGGAATTTCAGGTATCGCGCATTCATGGTAGCTATCAATGCGCAGCACATGCATGAGTTATGAGCTACCTGTTGAGGGCATGTACAGCATGGTATCAGCAGACATCACACTGATTCAGACCCTAATATATGCCAACAGCATCACGGATGCTCTTAATTCTACCCATTGAGGTGACATTAAAGGCCACAACACTACCTGCAACACTGATGGTGAGCATGTGCTGTCAACACCTCGTAAAGTGGAGGAGTGGCCTAGTGGTTGGGGCAAGGTACTTCAGGCCAGAAGGTCGGGGGTTCAAATCCCACTAGAGGACAGCAACCTTGGGCCGGAAGGACTGGGGTTTCTAGTCCCACAGGTGCTCGTTGTGGTCTTGGGCAAGCCACTTAACCCTCCATAGCCCATGTTCCCTGTAAAATAGTTATCTCCAAGTTATAATGCCCTGTTCAATGTAATTTCAGTTTGTTCAATGTAAACCGCACTGATGCAGAATAGTGCAGTATATAAGAGAATGTAAATAAATAAATATTAACCATGATATGCAGACACTCCTGCACTCCACCCCCTACCCTGCCTACAGTATGTTGCGCTAAACAGCACAAATTAACTCTGCACTGTGGGCCATTAGTGCACACTCAAGCCTGCATTAACAGTTAGTGCAGCTTAGTAACCATGCCCCTAAGGTTATTTTCAAACAATTTATAACTACATGGGTTCTTCTGTTTCCCACACACTTGCTGTTACGGCCTGCTAAAACAACTTTTAACAAACTTCAACTAAACTTTATTTCATGAGTCCTAGGTTTTTCTCCCTCACCTTTCTGCTTCTAAAACCCCATGGAGGGCTAATCTTGGACATGATATGCTAAGCATTTTTACCACAGCTACAACATAGGGTAAACCCTTTAGTATACCTAGCCCCTAGTCTATTTCAGTGCTGACATTATACACCCATCACAGGAAATCATGGCTAAACAGCTCATTACACCCTATTTGCAAACAAATTTAAGTAACTTAATATACATTTGGAAGCCCAGATAAAATGTATTTCATGCATTAAAAGAGATCGCTAGAAGACCATAACAGCCAGTTAGTTTAAGATGATATCAAAGAGGCAGTTGGAGCCATAAAAGTATCATGAGAAAATAGAAAGCAGAATTAAATTAAGAATTTTGGGGTGAGCATAATCACTGACTAATTGGATACAAAATATTAGTAAGGCAATACAAGTGAGACTTTGAAGTCTGCTATAGAGGCATCGACTAATACTTAAATCTTGTTTGAGTACATTTAAAGCAAAAAGCCCATGAGGAAGTCATTTGGATTTCTAGATGCCCAAGGGGTAAAAGGAATGCTCAGGGAGGATAAGGTAATAGCAGAAAAACTAAGGGGTCTAGTTACTAAGGTGCACTAACATTAAAATATATTAATTCACCATTAACCTGTGTTGTTATTAAGTAGGTACCATTGAATAACATGAGATCTACTCTGAAATAACATGCATTAATGGTGAATTAGCATGCATTAATGTTAGCGCACCTTCATAACTAGACCTCTAAATAAGTTCTTTGTCTCTATGGAAGAGGAAGTTGGCATCATACCCACACACTGATGTTGATGATGTGGAGCCACTTAAGCAAATCACTGTAAATCTAGAAGATGCAATAGAGAAAAGTGACAAAAAAATATTACCAGGACTGGATGGTATTCACCCCCGGGTTCTAAAACAGTTCAAGCATGAAATTGCTAACCTGGTACTAGTAATCTATAACCTGTCATTTAAAACAGCTACTGTATATCACCTGGGGAGTGGAAGCTGGCAAAACTAATACCAATTTTTTTTAAATGGGCTCCAGCGATGATCCAGGCAACTATAGACCAGGGAGCCTGATATCAATGCTAGGAAAAATTGATAGAAGCTATTCTGAGCCCTAAATTACTGTCCATACAACCAGACACAGCTGAATGGGAATGGGCATAGACTTAGCAAAGGGAAGTCTTGCCTTACCAATTTATCAGATTTTTTTGAAGGTGTAAACAAACATGTGGATAAAGGTGAGCCAGAGTGTATTTGGATTTTCAGCAGACTTTTAAATTCCCTCATGAAATGCTACTCAGGAAAAACAAGAGTCATGGGATAGGAGCCAGTGCCCTGCTGTGGATTAGAAATTATAGAAGTTATAATTCACGATGAAGCTGTAACAGATTATAGTCAAATGAAAAAAAGGTCAATAGTAGAGTGCCCCAAGGGTCTATATTGGCACATGTGCTAGTTAACATATTCATAAATGATCTGGATAAAGAAGCAATGCGTGAAGGAGGAGTGTGGAGGAGTGGCCTAGTGGTTGGGGCAAGGTACTTCAGGCCGGAAAGTCAGGGGTTCAAATCCCACTAGAGGACAGCAACCTTGGGCCGAAAGGACTGGGGTTTCTAGTCCCACAGGTGCTCCTTGTGGTCTTGGGCAAGCCACTTCACCCTCCATAGCCCATGTTCCCTGTAAAATAGTTATCTCCAAGTTATAATGCCCTGTTCAATGTAATTTCAGTTTGTTCAATGTAAACCGCACTGATACAGAATAGCGCGGTATATAAGAGAATGTAAATAATAATAACAATAATAATAAGTGATCAAATTTTCAGGTAAAAGTGCTTATGAAAAACGGATCTACTTTGGGATCTGCAAGGTATTTGTAACCTGAACTGGCCACTGTTGGAGGCAGGACACTGGGCTTGCTCTGACTCATCATGAGTTTTTCTTATGGAAATTTACCACTGCATAGTGTATTTTATAACACAGGGTGGGACTTTCTATATCACCTGCCCTTTGATCCAAATGACAAAAATAGCACAGTTTAGTATGCCCACCTTTAAATGTGGTCCTATGTAGGTAAACAGTACATGTTCTCCAGAAATATACATATTTCCTATAGAGTTTCTTACAGAAGGAGCATAGTCATGCGAATTGGTAATGAAATGACTACAGTAAGACCATGAAGAGGGAAAGATGAAACTTTACTAAGCACAAAGCCATCCACCAAACACAGAACACCCAGCTCCGCACCCTGCTGTCTTGTCCAGCCCATGGCAAAACCACCAGACAGTCTTCCAGCATCTCCCTCGCCGTCCCTCACAAAAGAACCAAATGCTCTCAACGGACATGCAATCGAGCCTTCGAACTTTATGCTCCATCCCTATGGAATTCTCTACTGAGCCACCTTAGAAACAATAACGATCTAATGTCATTCAGAAAGCAGCTAAAAACTATCCTATTCCAAGAATGCTTCAAAGCAACTACCACCAGAAAGTGCACCAACCCCTGACCGCACCCACTATGGACCTCTGATCGAAAACTGAACTATACTGTCCATGTCTAAAGTCTGTCCTATGTCGAAATCATCAATGTTGCCTACCTGGTGATGGCCCCACCCTTATACTTAATTATCCCCACCCTTGAGTGTAGCGCCGCTTTGACCCGGTGAAAAGCGGGATATAAATACAGTTAAATAAATAAATCTGTGATTAGCAAAACCAACAGCATTTATCACTTTTAAGTAGTAGGTGAATGTTTTGAACTTAAATAATGTTACTAAAAAAGTCAATTTGGCATCATCTAATGTAAGCGCATTTTTATTTCTGTGGAGGCACATTCCAATTGCTGTATGTCCACCCGCATTGGCCGGGCAAAAACTGGACATGCAGGAGATGGACCTGATTCTGCTGCCGTAGGGCCTGGATATACCCGCGACGGCAGAATCGGTGGCACAGACATCTGGGTGCTCTCCATATTCCGAGCAGATCGACATATGGGGAAGTTGCCTGTCCTGATGCCAGAAAGCCACTGCTGGAGCAAGGGGGCAGTTGCATCCTGGTGCCACGGCAATGAGCCATCTATCTGACAGCTCAGAATGCCATAGCCTAAGCCCACCCCTGTAGACCGCAATCCTACGGACACCGGATACCCCCATGGCCCGGATCGTGGCTGCAGGGGCACAGTGAGGACAGATGCCTTTGTTGCTGGGGAGTGCGGCACATGCTGCATGGGGCACCTGGGACTTATTCCACCTTTGGGGTGAAATAAGTCAGGTGTGCAGCTGAATGCCAGGGACATACAGGGCCCCGACATGAATAGGCCCTGTTCGTCCCGGCAGCTAGCCACTCTTCTGCTCTGCCTCCTCCTGCCCCTATCCAGCGCTTCCCACACAAACACTGTGTACGTGCAGGGAGCGCTTGGATCGGAATCACGTTCTGAGGCTGAGCGTGGGTTGGACTTCCACCCTGGACCTCTAACCCCACTATTTGTGTTTCAGAATGCCGGCCAAAGTGTCTTTATCATTTTACACAGGTCCAGAACATATTAGGGGTATGTTAACTAGGTCCCATGTTATTCAATGGGACCTAGTTACAAATAGCACATCTTAGTCATTAGCCTGGCTTAGTACTTATTTATTTAACAGGGTTTTTTTTATACTGCTTTATTCTTTAGTCCAGTGGTTCTCAACCCAGTCCTCTGGGACCTCCAGGCTAGTCAGGTTTTCAGGATATTCAGAATGAATATGCATGAGATAGATCTGCATACAATGCATGCAGATCTATCTCATGCATATTCATTATTGATATCCTGGAAACCTGACTGGCCTGGGGGTCCCAGAGGACTGGGTTGAGAACGCTGCTTTAGTCAAAACGGTTTACAGCATAACAAGGTAACAGTTTACATTATAACATTGGAACGTTGAACAGTTGTTGGTTAACATTATATACATGAGAAATTATATACATGATAATTTATGTACGTGAGAATTTATTATGGGATTAGGTATTAAGGTGGCATAAACTTGGATGTTTATATAACACTAGGATGGTTGAGGGTTAGGTTGAGTTCAGTTGGGTTTATGTCATGCTATGTAATAGTTCCAAAGTGTTCTATGAATAGGAGAGTTTTTAGTTTTTTCCTAAATTCTTTGATTTCTTTAGTGGCTCTAATATCATCATGGGAGGGAGTTCCATAGGACAGGCGCAGCGAGGGAGAAAGCTCTTTTGCAGGTGATTTGTTTCACTTTTGTCTGGGCGTTGGCTGTGGTGAGCAGGTTCATGGTGTTGGTTCTTCTGAGTCGGATTTCAGGATATCGTGTGATCAACATTTGCAGTATATCTGCTGAGGTGTGATGTAGTATTTTAAATATGGTGAGCATTGTTTTGAACTTTGTTTGTAAGTGTCCTGGGAACCAGTGTAGTAGATTCAAGAGTGGTATTATGTGATTGTGTCTTGCTGATCTTGTGATGATGCGGGCTGCCATGTTTTGGGCCATCTGCAGTGGATGAATGGTATGCTGTGGGAGGCCTTGATATATGAGATTGCAGTAGTCCAGGACTGGAATTATGGTAGCTTGGAAAATGGCTTGGAAGTCATTATGGTTGATCAGCAGTTTCAGTTATTGGATTATTTTCATCTTATGGTATGCGTTCTTCGTGGTTTTGTTTATCTGTGATTGTAGGTTGAGGTTTTGATCAAGTGTGACTCCCAAATATTTGACTTTGTTCTTTACTGTTATGCTGCTTTGTGCTACTTTTATAGTAGGAGAGGGGACAAATGATGTGCTTCTGGTGATGTAAAGAACCTCTGTTTTATTGTAGTTTATTTAGGTTGTTTTCGTTGAGCCATGTAGTCATTGCTTCCAAGCATTTAGTTATGGTTGAGTAGTCTGGTTTGTCTATGTATATCATGACATCATCTACATAGATTTGGTACTGGATGTTGTGTTTTTGTTACAATGTTGCAGATGGGTTGAATATTTAGGTTGAATAGTAAGGAGGAGGGGGATAAGCCATGTGGGATGCCTTGTTGTATTGTGTATGGTGTGAATTTACTTTGTCAGTTCCTGACTTGCATTTGTTGGTTGTGCAAATATGATTGGAACACTTAATGGTGGACTTTTCGAGACCTATTTCTTTCAGTCTTTGCAGTAGTATATGGTGTGTGATGGTGTCAAAAGTGGCTGATATGTCTAGGAAGATAAGGGTAAAGCCTTTTTTTAACATTATTTATGCCCCTTAAGATGCTGTTGAAGAGAGATGTTAGTAGGGTTTCTACAGTGATTGGGTTTGCAACCATGTTGGTGTTTGTCTAGTGGTACGTGTTGATTCACATGGTTTTGTAGTTGACGGTGAATCATTTTTTCTATGATTTTGGCTATGAATGGCTAGGCTGGAGATTAGTCAATATGCAGCAGGGTCATTTCGATTGAGTGAGACATTCTTGAGGATTGGTTTTACGGAGGCTTGCTTCAGAGCTAAGGGCATTTAGCCTTGCGTGAGAGATAACTGTGTAATCTTTTGCATGATTGAGCTCATCTCCTTCTTCGTTATTTTAATCCATAAAACTGGGCATGGATCTGCTGGGGATGTGGTGGTGGTGTTGAAGTCGGAGATGATCTGTTCAATTTGTTCCATGGGTGGTATGTAGAAATTGTCCCATTATCTGCTGGTCTTGAGTTGTGTTATGTGTGTCGGTGTCTGCAGTTGGTTGTTGAGGTGCTTGTTCTTGTGCTTTGTTATCAGATAGTCTGCTATCCATTGTGGATGTAGGTCACCTGCTTTTCTATGTGTGGGCTCTTTGGTGAGCATTTGCGGTATATGAAAGAGCTCCCATGGTTTATTAATGGATTTCATGAGGAGGTTTGTGTGGTATTCTCTTTTACATTTGTTGATAAGGTCATTGTATTCATGTTGTTTGTTTCTGTATTGTTGGAGGGTGTTCTCCATTTTCTGGCGTCTCCATTTTCTTTCATTCTTCCTTAATTCCTTCTTTGCTTCCTTAATTTTGTTCAAGTATCATGGTGTGGACTGGTTTCTGCATGTTATTTTCTTATTGCGTGGTGCTACTGCAGTGTTTGGGATGGAGTCAATCCAGTTGCTGATTAAGTATTATTATTGTAATAATAATAAGATATCGAGGTCTGTTGTGTTTTGGTCTAGTTTTGGAAGGACTTCTTGTAAGAAGAGTTGTTCATTGAATTGCTTGAACCTTCTGTAATCCTGTTTTTCTTGTCTTGGAGCTGTTGGGCAGATATTTGTGTTGAATGTTATCATGTAATGGTCAGACCAGGGTATTCGTGTTGTTGACGGGAGAGACATGCTGTTGTCCTCCAGAATTTGGTTGGGGACAAAGATGAAGTCAAGGGTTGTCCCTTGTCGGTGTGTTGGTGTGCTTATGACTTATGTATAATAGAGCAATTCCATGGCTTTAAGGAAGGAGTTCACTTCCTTGTTGGATGCTGATGTGAGGTTTATATCTCCAAGAACAAGTAAGGGTTTATGCGGAGAGGTGTGTGTGCATATTGACTTCAGCGAGGATAGTTCATTCACCTTTGAGTTTGGAGAATACAGTGAGGTATTTATTGACAATGATAATAGTATTTCATTCTCTTGTGATGGTTGTTGAGATTTCTTTGAATTTCAAATGACTTCTTGCTAGTATTAGTACTCCTCCTCCTCTTCTGTGTGTTCAGGGGTAACTGTAGGCAGAGTACGTAGGTGTCATCATTTGATTCAATATGACGTTATCTGTGTCTGCTAGCCAGGATTCCATTGTACACATTGAGACCGATTCTAAACTGTGCACGTCTAGGCTGTCCGGACGTCCAGAAAATGAACAGGACTAATTTGTATCCAATTCCACAACCACGGGAGCTATACATTCCAACGGTTGTGGAAGCAGGACAAATGGACAGGCCAGCGTGCACAGCATTCAGAGCAGGGAGACATACAGCAGGCTGCCTGTCCCCACCACTCACTACTCTGGCTGGTATGCCTGTACTGTGGCATCCCATCGCCATGGCACAGCATGTCCAGCCAGAGCACCCAATGCCAACAGCACAGAAACCCCCTTTCCCCACTGCTTGATCCTCAATGGGGGCAGCCAGGGCCTGGATCAGGCAGCGGGACATCTCCTGTGGCAGCACAATGTCATGGGGAGGCTGCAGGGCCCGATCTCACTCGTCCCAGCACTTATTCCACCTTCAGGATGCTGAAGAGGTGAATAGCGGCTGTCGCTCCGGCGCCCTTGCACATTGGCACCCCCCCCCCCTTCCCGCACTTACCCTGCTTACCGGGTAGCGCCGGCCCTGTGTATACCACCCAGTCCAGGCGATTTGCTACTTTTCAGTTGATCAAATAGTTGTAATACATCTTCCCGGTTTATCAATATTTCTTTCAATATTTCTGCTGCATCACCTTTAAATACCATTTCAGTCATGGGTAACTTCCTTACATTTTCTTCATTAAAGACCGAAGCAAAGAATTCATTTAGTCTCTTCGCTATGGCCTTGTCCCCTCTTAGTGCCACTTTTACTCCTCTATCATCTAATGGTCCAACTGACTCTCTCACAGGTTTTTTGCTATGAATATACTTGAAAAAGTTTTTATTATGCGTTTTTGCTTCCACAGTAAGTTTTTTTTCAAATTCTTTCTTTGCCTGCCTCATCAATGCCTTGCATCTAACTTGCCATTGCTTATGTTGTTTCCAGTTTTTGTCATTTGGCTCCTCTTTTCATTTCCTGAAAGATGCTTTTTTGGCTACAACAGCCTCTCTGACCTCTCCATGCTGGCAGTTTTTTGGACATCCTTCCACTTTTCTTAAATCATGGAATACAGTTGGTCTGTGCTTCCAAGATAGTATTTTTAAACAACACCCATGGTGGTTTGTGGATATGCTGCTATGGTGTGTATTGTTGCATTTTCATTAGGATGGGTGCCCTGAAGGTGGTGGCTTGTAGTGGGGTAGTCCTTGAATAGAGCAGCAGAAGCTGTCTCAACAGTAGGATTAATAGGGGGTTGCTGAAGAGTAACATGTTGCTTCTGAAGTAGATAATACCCCTTAGTAAACATACCCTTTAGAGTTTAGAAATAAATCTCAGGGATACAGAACTGGTTTTTAAATAAATTTCACATCACTTTTTTCTAGAGTCAAACATGGCTATAACTTTGAAACGTGTATGTGTGTGGGGAAAAAAGAGTAACTGCATAAGTTTTCATCAATTGTCCTTATGGAACTTGGTTCACATCTTGGGCTGTACAAGAGAGAGAAGATTTACAAAATAGAAGAGAAAGTCCACCTGAGTGGCTTTATCTATCTCAATCCTCTTTATGTGGAGAATATTGTCAGACCATGGTGGTGAACTGGCCCAAAGTCTGTTCCACTCAAGGAGGTGGAATAAGCAGCACATCATTCCCCCACCCTCCGGACATACAGGACCGTGACCCTGAATTGGCCCTGTACGTCCGCAGCCTGCCCCCGCTCTGCCCATTCCCTGCCCCCTCTTGCCATGCGGGGAGATAGTGAAGCAGCATACACTCCCTATGAAAAGCAGGAGAGCACGTCCTACTGGGACCTGCTGCCCTGCTATTCACGTCTTTGAATTGGGCCCTTAAAGAATAACAACCCAAACTACAGTTACACAATGCAATGTTCCACATTAGAAATCACCACCCAGGAATAGGATCTGGGTATCATCATGAATAATACATTCAAACCCTCTGTGCAGTGGCAACCAAGAAAGCAAATAGAATGCTAGGAATCATATAGAAAGGACTGGAGAATAAAACAAAAGATATTATTATGCCTCTGTATCACTCCATGATGCAGCCACACCTTGAATATTGTTGCAATTCTGATTGCCATATCTTAAAAAGGATATAGCAGAAAAGGTACAGAGAAGAGCAACAAAAATGATAAAGGAGATAGAAAGATACCCCTATGAGGAAAGGTTTAAAAGGTTAGGGCTTTTCAGCTTAGAAAAAAGACAGCCGAGTGAGATATGATAGAAGTCTATAAAATAGTGAGTAGAGTGGAATGGGGAAACGTAGATTGGTTGTTTATTCCTTCAAAAAGTAGAAAGACTAGTGGGCATGCAATGAAGCTACAATACAGCACATTTAAGAATAATCTGAGAAAATATTTTTTCACTCAACACATAATCAAACTCTGGAATTTGTTGGCGGTGGATGTAGTGAAAGCTGTTAGTGTAGGTGGTTTTAAAAGAGGTTTGGACAAATTCCTGAAGGAAAAGTCCATTAACCATTATTAAAATGAACTGGAGAAATCCATTGCTTTCCCTTGGGATAAGCAGCATGAAATCTGCCTACCTTTTGGGAACTTGCCGGTACTTGTGACCTGGATTGGCCACTGTTGGAAACAGAATACTGGGTTTGATGGACTGTTAGTCTTACCCAGTATGGCATATTTTGTGTTCTTATGTAATAGTAAGTGAAGAATACAGAGAACAGAAATGTTGTAAAATGAAGAAAGAAGATTAACAAATAGAGTTGATGTGAAGCTTAAAAGAGATAGCAGAGTCCAGAGCACCAAGGGTTTTAATAGAATCACTGCACAAGAGAGAGAATGTGAGGTAGCTCCTGGAGGAGGGAAAGCAGATAGATTCACATTTAGAAATTAAGAAAAAGGCAATGATCGAAGAGCCAAAGATTAGCTGCTTGAAGATAGGACTGAGGAGGAGGAAGCATCTTGAGAGGAAGACTGGTCAGAGAAAAGATTTTGGATATCATCTGCACAAAGAAAGAGACTGAAACCTAGAAACTGAATCAAAAGAGGAAGAATGCCAGAAAGATATGAAAAAAAGGACTGGACCATGAAGGGAACCTTGGGGGACACCAAAGGAGAAGGGAAAAGAAGAAGACAACCTAGAAGTATAGTATTCTAAAATCCAATAGAGTGGAGGCAGAGCAGTAAAAGGTGCTCAATAAGATCAAAAGCAGAGGGGAGGTCCAAAGTGACAAGAAGAATTGAATTAGAATTGAATTGCCATGGTCAAGAGAAGTCCAAATTTCATTCAGAAAGAGCAATAAGAAAGGAGTTGGTGCTATAGCCAGGATGGAACCCATGCTGGTGAGGATAAAAAGTGATAATTTTGTCCACGAAGAGAGAGCTGATAAATGAGAATGCACTAGAGAACCTTGGAAAGGAAGAAAGGAAAACCAAATTGGAGATAGAATGAAAGTATGAGGGGGTCAGAGGAGTCAAACGAGGACTTCTTTAGAAGGTCAGAAGGGGGAAGGATACAGTGCATTTTTAAGTGGAAGGGGCATAACCTGAACAAAGGCTATACTGGAGGAGGGGTGGATAGAAGGAATTAGGGAGTCAGTTGGTCTTATGACAAGGTGGGCAGGCCAATGATCAAGAGGAGAGGAGGAAAGGTGGACAAAGCAATGGGTATGATCAAGAAATGTAGAGGAAAATGAAGGGAAGGAACACCAAGTGGAGAAGATAGAAGAAAGGGGGGGGGGGGATGGAAGAGGGCAAAGAATCAGGAGAGATAGGAAGAGGCAGGATGAGATAAAAACAGGTTGGGGAATGAAGAGCTAAATGGGGGAGAAGGGTCAAAGGGAAAGGTACAACAAAGAGAAGAAATCTTGTTTTTGAGAAAGGGAACATAGATATCCAGAGAAAGAGAGGAGGAGGGAGGTGATGGTAAAGCAGCAGATAGAACTAGAGAATCAAGCAGATGAAATAGCCTCTAGGGCTTTGTAGGAAGAGGTTTTGAACAAAATCAAAACAAGCAGAGTTTAAGGCAGACCCATACGAAGAGGCACGATCCATCCAGAAAAAAAGGTAGTAGAGGATAAGATGTGTGCAAGAGGAGCTGAGCACACTGGAGCTGCCATCAGAGAAGATAAAAACCATGATGGAACCAGGGCTTATGATCAGATCAATGAGACCAAACTGGGCAGAGAGGAGCAACCTGATTTAGAGCTGAAGCAAGAGTAAAGGGCCAGGCGGAAATTTGGGAGTCAAGAGAAGCAGAGGATGGAGAGAGAAGAAAATACTACTAGTACTACTACTATTACTACTTATTATTTGTATAGCGTTACAAGGTGTACACAGCACTGTACATATAACTATAAGACACAATCCCTGCTCATCAGAGCTTACAATTTAATCAAGACGAACATCATCAAAAAACTGGGGACTAGAGTATAGTAAGATACACATAAGTACTGAACAAGAGAGTGAGGGGCATCAGGATCCAAAAGCATCCTTGAAGAGACTGGCTTTTAGCCTGGATTTGAATAAGGGTAGAGAAGAAGCCTGACGTACTGACTCAGGTAGTTTGTTCTAGGCATATGGAGCAGCAAGGTGGAATGCTCAAAGTCTACAGCTGGCAGTGGCAGAGAAGGGTACAGATAAAAGGGATCTACCAGAGGAGCGGCATTCCCAAAGAGGTGTATAGGGTGAGATAAGAAAGGAAAGGTAGTGAGGAGCTGCTGAATGAGTTAACTTATAGATCAATAAAAGACATTTGAACTGGATGCAGAAATGGATAGGGAGCCAGTGAAGTAACTCCAGAGGGTTACACGAGTGTAGCGACATTGGTGGAAGATAAGCATGCAGTTGAGTTTTGATCAGATTGAGGGAGAGAGATGATTTAGAGGGACACCAGAAAGGAGCAGATTGCAATATTCAAGATGGGAGGTGACTAGAGAGTGAATAAGGGTCTTGGTAGTGTGTTCAGAAAGGAAAGGATGAATTTTTGCTATGACAAAAGAAGCAATGGGTTATAGATATCTGCTTGATGTATGCAGAGAAAGAGCAGATGATAAAGCCAAAGGTACAGGCAACGTTTCCTGCACAAATGATTTCCTCTGAGGTATTAAAGATAGGAGCAGAAACTGAACCCTGGCTGCCAACTGCCCTCACTCTACCTACTACAATAAATCCCCCCAACTATTAATTTTCCTTGCTATAGCAGATTATATCTGAAACCTGGGCAGCAGGGAGCATCAATGCCGAGTTGACCATGAACTAAAACTTTTAATTTTTCTCTTCTGCTTTAGATATTTCAAGCTTTTAGAGTACAAGTAGACAATTTAAGAGTCGGTTCTATACTACCGGCACAAGTACTTTTGTGGTTTATGTAATCTTGCACCCTTGTGGTCTTTTGTATATTGGACATACTCTCAGGCAATTTAAAATCCAATATGGGGAACATCGTTCAAAACCGAAGACTAAGACCATTTCCAGCTTCTATGGTGCAACACCGCGTAGAGCCCAATAGTGCTTTTACATAATTGAAGTGGCAGATCATTGATCATTTGCCACCTAGAGTTCATGGTGGTAATCGGGGTATTGAATTAAACAGAAAAGAACAAGCATGGGTTTTCAGATTCAATATGGTACAACCTGCAGGACTCAATCTTGAGTAGATTGGTTTTCCTTAATTTGATAATGATACACCCCCCCCCCCCTTCTTTGAAACTGCATCAGATGGTCCCAATTAGATCTTGTTTCTTTTCCTCTCATATTCTGCATTGTGTGACTTAGTGTGCTTTAATTACTCTGAAAATGTAAAGATAGCTCTCTGCCAGTAGTGATGTCATTTTGATGTCCAATCAGCCATTTTGAGTATTGACAGATGGTCGGATGATCTGATTTTTTGCAATATGTGAGAAGCTTTGCTACACACATATCACTCCTGGGGGAATTCTGCAGAACTGCGCAATGCAGAATTTGCACAGAATTTCCCACCGGCATAGAATTCTTCATTTGTTGTGCAGAATTCTGCACAGGCACCAGCCAGACAGTGAGGCAGGATCAAGTGCACAAGATTTAAGAGAGTCCAACCTGCCTCATTGCTAGCAGCTACACAGCCACGAGAGCACTTCCGTTTGCTCCTTGCAGATTCTGAAAAAACAGATCTACATGGACACAGGCAACAATCAGGCCAATGAATCACAGTCAGATCTCTTCCAGTCACCAACACCTCAAGGGGGCCCGGCCCAACCACTAGGTAAACTAGTTGGTTGCCTAGGGCAGCAGCTTCTGGTGGGCAGCAAAAAGCAGCTAAAGTCGAAGAAAAACACATGAATACCATTTCCACATGGAAATGGCAAATACGGATTGTAAAATAACCCCCGTTGTGTTACAATCATCCAATTTCCAAACATTAATTGCCCTTATTCTTCTTTGATATTCTGAAGGCCATACATCTGCTTTAGGTTACAAAGCAAAAATAAATTAAACAGAACTACTGATCTATCTAACATTGAAAATTCATAGTACTTTACAAGGCTGATAAAAGCTGTAAGAAAGTTCAGCATTGCAGTAAATAAATATCACTAGTCAGGCACTCATGATGACCGGAATATGTCAGGGATGAAGGCTCAGTTTTATTAGTATGAATAAACAAGAAAATACTTGTTCACACAAAGAAAAAACAAAAGTAAAACCAGATCAAGAAAGTATCCACCAGATTTACATACCAGAATACACTCAGAACAGTTCTTTAAATTATTTTCTCTCTCTGTTCAACTGAACAAAGCTTCTCTGCCCTTAGACTTCCCAAATCAGTTATTCTATAATACATCAGCTGGATATAGAACAGGTGCCTTGTGTTTTACTGAATATAAACTTGCCAAAATGATATAAAAGAACAGCTCCCTTCCAAAAAATATAATATATGTACTCATTTGTAAAAGTGTATGCTGCATGTGCTTAGACATCAGTAGAAAGTAATATATATTTGCTTTGCCTTTATTCTGATTAACTTTCCAGTTATTTTTTCTAGTTCATTTGTTTTAGGATTCTCAACCATCTGTAAGGTAATGGCTGCTGTTAAAATTCTAAAAAATGGATCTGACCATGTTTGGAATTTTCTTACAACCACCCATAATTCTACCTCTCGTGCTATGTCAGGGAACAAAATACTCTGTTTGGCTTCCAACTGGAGCCTGCTCAGATGAAGGCTGGTGTTGTATATTGTAGCAGTGTGGCTGGCATTTAGGAATCTGAGACCTCTCAAACAGGCTAGTCACATCCGCCCTTTAAAAGACCCCTTTATTAACATGTGAAAGGTTAAAAGAAAAACACCTAAGAAAACACATTGGTGAGAGTCTTTATGGCCCTCTTCCAGGGCTAGCCTGTCTACTACGCCAAGCTAGACAGTCGTCTAGGCGGCAGACCTCCATGGCTGGCATGGCACACATGGCCTGCCGCCTCCTTGTGTTGAGCCAAGCCACGCTGCCGCCCCCTGCTACCACTGATTCCGGAGGTGGGGTCGGCTCATTAGCAGCGGCAGGCCATGTGCTTCAGCACACATGGCCTGACGTTTCTGACCCCCCTCCCCCTCAAGTCGGAGGGGTCAGAAGCAACAAGCCATGTGTGCTAAAGCACATGGCCTGCCACTGCCACCGAGCTGCCCCTGCTGCCAGAATCAGCAGCAGCGGGAAGGGGGGGGTGGGGTGGTGCGGGGCAGGCGGCAGCAGCAGGGAGGATGGCATGGGGGGGGGGCGGCATGCCAGGGTTTCTGCGTAGGGTGGCAGAAACCCTTGAGCCAGCCCTGCCCACTTCCTAAAATCAGAAATCTTGTGGCCAGTCTTTTCATATGCACAAACAACAGCCGGTCAATCACATACAAGGTGAGGTGTTTTGCAGTGACCATCCCTCTGTGATAGAACACCCCCCCGGCCCCCGCCCCCCCCCCCCCCCAGTCTGCAGGAGGAACAGAATCTTTTAGTATTCAGAAAAGATTTGAAAATGTTTTTGTTCCCTTCGATGGATAGGGAGGGGCGAGAGGGGCAGTGCTGGTTGTTGGGCGAGAGGGGGGATGAGGTGCAGAATTACATTTTGTAATGTTAATGCTCTTTAGGGTCATAGGGCCGTTCTTTTAATGTGTCGTGCATATGGTGATATATAAATGTTTTAAATAAAATAAAATCAAGGCTCTTAACAGAATATCTTTCTGGGATCAAATAAGAGCCCTCTCAGGATTACCAGAATTGAAAAGAAAAGAAAATACTTCTTTGAATTCTCAGTCTATGTGCTATCGTATTTGGGCTGTCTCAGTTGCTGTTGTAGTCCTTTCCCCTCTCTGCTTACAGGGGTTTACTGGCTGCAGTAAAGCAAGCCCCAAACTAGCAAGGCTTTCCTCCTAAAATTCTCCCCTTATAATTATTTATTGTTTATTAAAAACTTATTATACCGCCCATCACAAAAGCGTCTGAGTGGTTTACAAACATATCAAAGGCTGCTGGAAAGAGAAAAGAACGCCAATTCAAATGGACAGGAAAGGAAAGAGTAGAGGTAAAGAATAGAGGGGGGGATAAGGAGCAGAGAGCAAGTGAAGGAGTAGCTCATCAAAGCAATTTAACAAAATAGCAGCAGAAGAAAAACCCTTTCTCTTCCACAATTGACCTTCTTTCAGTCTGATCTCAAGGAGAGAGCAAGGGAAGCAAGTATACTCTCCCTCTGTGGCTAATCAACTTAAGTCACCTTTCCCACGTACTTTCTTCAACAATAATTTGGAAGGAAAACCGCCATGCATACCACTTATCTCTTTCATGGTTTCTTCTCCTGACAGGGGCAATGAATCTAAGCCACCTTGTACACATAGCTTACGCAGGCAAACCTATGCGAAAGACAGGCAGGAGGCGGCATGAACAGAGTAGCAGGGAATTCAGGTCCCACTGAAGATCAGCGACTGCTACTGGTGACTCAGTTCCCAGAGGCAGAAGGAGTTGCAGCCTATGCAGGGGAAGAGGCCTAGCTCTGAGGAAAGGGAAACACACCATTATGTCATCCTGTGAGCGCACACTTTTCAACTTGTAACATATTTATAAATAGGGGCGGCCCAAGGGGGTGCAGGGCCATGTGCGGAGACTCGGTGTGGCCTCATTTGCATAAATATTTGCATAATGTTAACATGCACTAACATTTAATAAACATGCCTCTTAATGAGTGTATGGATAAAGAAAGACTAAAAGATTTCTACATTACTATAATCCAGTGCCAACCTCCAGGCACATTAGGAACTACTACAAACACTGCCCATTTAGAACCCATAGCAAACCCACCGTATCCTAACAGCACTACCAGGACTCATAAAGCACCAAACCCTACCTATCAAAAGGCAACACTACAAATATTAAACCAATACATCTCAGAGAATACCAATACATCTCCTACTGGGGAAAGAGAACAAGTGGCACTATCAAATATAAACTACATAAACAGAATACCTCAGCTTGGTTACACATGCAGACCATCACCAAACAAAGAAAAAGGGATCACAATTTAGAAATATGAAGACAATAATTAGACTGGAAATCCCAAAAGCCAACTTGGAATGTACAAGAGTGCAGAAATAAAACTATAAATTAATTTCCACTTGTACTAAACAAAATGCAAACATTAAAGGGCACATGTACCATGTACTGTTTTGATCTCATCAATGTAAAAAGTTACATATTGTTCCATGTACTGCCTTAACTGAAAATGACCATGTTTTAGTGTACTTTTCAGATCATTGTAGCTTGTAAATTGCGCTTGATTTTATGGAAAGTGCGGTATAAAAATGTTTGTTAAATAAAATAAAATAAAATAAATAAATAAAGACACACATTTCCCAGAGCTGACATATTCCAGTTAATAAAGTCATAATAAAAAGCATTTTCTACCTTTTGTTGTTTGTGCATTTTATTTTTCAGTTGCAATTGCTCCAGTCACTTTCTTCTGGTTTCTTCTTGTCTTTCCAGTCCTAGCTCCCCCATCAATTTTCAATCCTATCCAAGCCCCCCCCCCCATCAGTCCATTTCCAACCCTAGCCTTCCATCAGCCCTTTTCTAGTCCTAGCTCCCCAATCCATCTCCAGTCCTATCCTAGCCCCTCCATCAGCTCATTTCCAATCCCAGCCCCCATCAGCCCATTTCCAGTCCTAACTCCCCTCCACTCAGCCAATGTCAAGTCCAAGCCCCCCACTCAGCCTATTTCCAGTTCTAGCTCCCCTGCCCTACTCAGCCCCTTCCAATCCAAGCCCCCCTATGAGCCTATTTCCAGTCCTAGACCCTCCATGAGTCCATTTCAATCCAACCCCCCCCCCACACACACACACAGCCCATTTCCAAGCCTAGCCCCCCAAAAGCTCATTTCCAGTCCTATCCTAGCCCCTCCATCAGCTCATTTCCAATCCCAGCCTCCCATCAGCCCATTTCCAATCCTTTCCTGGCACCACCATCAGCCCATTTCCAATCCTAGCCCCCCCAAAAGCTCATGTCTAGTCCTATCCTAGCCCTTCTATCAGCCCATTTCCAGTCCAAGCTCCCCCCAGTCATCCCATTTCCAGTCCAAGCTCCCCTCCCCATCAGCTATATCCGGTCCAAGCCCCCCTCCATTCAGCCCATTTCCAGTCCTAGCTCCCCCCAAAGCCCATTTCCAGGCCCTGGCTCTTCTCTAACACTTGCCAAAGTGAAGCGCGTCTTTTTCCTTCACTTTGGCAGCTGTACTGAAGTTTAGAACGCTGCCACGCTGAGGTCAAAGGGGACTTCCTGTTTCCCGGTGCACATCGTGGCAGCATTCTAAACTTCAGAACAGCTGCCAAAGTGAAGGAAAAAGACACACTTCACTTTGACAGTTGTTAGAGGTGAACCAAGGCCTTTCCAGCACCCTCTAAAGTCGACCTGCCTGCCATTGCATGCTGGATGTTGTTGGCGTGGGGCCCCCTGAAGTGCGGGACCCTGTGCAAACAACATTCTCGCACAATGGACGGGCCGGCCCTGTTTCTAAATGATCTGAAAATAAGAACAATCGGTGAAATCAAATTACATGTGGATTGTAAGAAATTGTAGGAGGACCTTGAGAGATTAGGAGACTGGGCATCCAAGTGGAAATTGAAATTTAATGTGCACAAGTGAGAATAACCCAAATTAAAGCTCCATGATGCAAGAGGAGTCACCAGTCAGGCATCACTGTGAACAATATATTGAAATCTTCTGTCCAGTTGTCAGGAGTGCCAGGATTCAAAGCTATGACCCCATGGACAAAAGACTGCTAAATCTGCAGTTAAGTCATGAATTCAGCACAGCCCTTGGTCCAGCCCCTACAGCCTTTGAGTAAAAGCAGTGGGAGGAGGACCCTGCCCCTGGAGGAAGCCCATTGGACCAGGGATGCCTCAACTCCTTAGGGGTCCAGGGAAAACTTTAACAGCAGGACCCCCCTCGTCTGTGCCATTCCCTTTCATCCACGTGCCCCCCCTCCCCTCTGCCACTGCTGTCCCTCTCCGGAACATGCAGCGGCAGCAACACATAAAAATTGCACCACGGCACCAGCATTACCTTCTTTTCCAGTGCTGCGATGCTGATCATGTTTCCACCCCCTGCCCGCTCAGATTAATCAGAGGGGGCAGAAACGGAAGCACCAACGGCACTGTGGTACCGGAAGAGAAGGTAATTCCCAGCACTGTGGTGCCTTTTTTATGTGTTGCCTGCCACTGCATGTCCCAGAGAGGGGCAGTAGTGGTAGCAATAGGCGCGGGACAGGTGCAGGTGCAGGAGCAGGGTCACTCTTACCCATGGTCAGCAGGGCAGTTGGGCCCCCTTTCAGCAGGTGCTTGAGACAGCTGTCCTTTTACCCATAGGTAAAAGCAGCCCTGTATTGGACCAGCAAGGGGTATGTCCACCATATATAAAGAAGACAGCCCAATATACCCTTGCTGGTCTAACAAGTCATCCGATGGGCCTGTCATGTGCCTGGCTTATATCCACCTCTTCTTGCTGCTGTTATCCGATTTGTTACCTG
The DNA here is from genome assembly GCA_033557465.1 of Ichthyophis bannanicus. Lineage (NCBI taxonomy): Eukaryota > Metazoa > Chordata > Amphibia > Gymnophiona > Ichthyophiidae > Ichthyophis > Ichthyophis bannanicus. Next base: position 669,440,033 of record CM066036.1, on the reverse strand, counting down.
CTTGCTCTTCCTGGTTCCTGGTTCCTGCCTGCCATTCCACCTTGGCCTGGAATTACCTCTGCCTCCTGCTCCTGCCTGTCTGTTCAATCTCACCCTGGGCCTAGACTCTCTACCTTGTTCCTGACTTGTATATTCTCTTGTTGACTACCCATGTATGTTGTAAGCATTTCCCCTTAGTTTTAACCTAGTCACCTGTTTATTCTGTTTGTCTCTTTTAAATAGATTGCAAGCTGTATTGAACAGGATCTGTCTTTACGTGCATAGGTACAGCGCTGGGTATGCCTTGCAGCACTATACAAGTGGTAAGTAATAGTAGTAATAGTCCTGTCAAGACCCTGACACCAGTGTGTGTTGACAGCCAAAAAAGCAAACAGAATGTCAGGAATTATTAGAGAATAGAAAGAAGAATATCATAATGCATCTGTATTGCTCCATGCTGTGACCACACCTTGAGTATTGTGTGCAATTCTGGTCTTTGCATCTCAAAAAAGATATAGCGAACCTAGAAGAGATACAGAAAAGGGCGACCAAAATGGTAAACAGGATGGAATTACTCTCCAATGAGGAAAAGCTAAAGAGGTTAGGGGTCTTCAACATGGAGAAGAGATGCCTGAGGGGAAATATGATAGAGGTCTCTAAACCCTTCACTGAAATGAACTAGGTAAATGTGAATCAATTGTTTACTCTGTCAAAAAGTTCTAACATTAGGGAACATATCATGAAGTTACAAAGTGGTCTATGGAAAACAAACAGTAGAAAATATTTTTTCACTCAACACATAGTTATGTTTTGGAGCTTGTTCCCAGAGGATGTGGTAAAAACGGTCAGCGTTATCTGGGTTTAAGCAAGTTGAAAAGGGCATACGTGTAAGACAGATTTTAGATGTAACGTGGAGAGGAGGATTCACATGGCCAAGTAGGATGTGGAGATTCTGCATAGTATTTTACAAGAGGCTCTGGCAGACAAAGAGCCTTCTGTAAAATAGTTGCAGGATTGCATGGGTATGGCTGCCCACATCAACAGGAACAACAATTTTAAGAAGCTGCATCGGGGAGTGGGGATATAAAAATATCCTGGAATATGCATGATAGCAGATTTTTAAAATTACTGCTCCCACTGTGCCCTTGCACTTGGTTCAGCACCATATGTCTCGACCACCTCTGCTCAGTCTCCCACTGCATGTCAATACGTCCCATATACCCTCTTGGTCCCTCCCCCCTTCCTTGCCCGAAAATATTCAATGTCCTCCAAAGAAGCCATCTGGAATAACCCTCCCTCCCAAGCCCTCCCCCAGCAACACAGACCCTCTCTAGTGCCCCCTCTGTCAAATCCCTCCCCATCCACTGATCCCTACTCTCTGACCTTATCAGGGCCCCCTGGTGGTTAGTGAGGGCAAGAGTGATGCAGGAGGCACAAAATGAGGTGAGTTTTCAGCCTGGATTTGAAAAGGGTCAGAGAAGGCACCTGACGTACACTCAGGTAGTTTGTTCCAGGCATAAGGAGCAGCAATGCAAAAGGAGCGAAGTCTGGAGTTAGCAATAGAAGAGAAGGGTACAGATAGAAGTGATTTGCCAGAAGAGAGGAGTTCCCGAGGGGGGCTGTAGGGAGAGATAAGAGAGGAAAGATAGTGAGGAGCTGCAGATTGAATGCTCATATAGGTCAGCAGCAGCAGTTTGACCTGGATGTGGAAATGGATAGGGAGCCAATGAAGTCACTAGAGAAAAGAGGTAATGAACATGTTGAGGCTGGTGGGTGATTAGCCACACAGCACAGTGTTGAACAGATTGAAGAGGAGATAGATGATTCAGAGGGAGACCAGCAAGGAGTAAGTTACAATAGTCAAGACAGGAGGTGACTAAAGAGTGGATAAGTAGTGTGTTCAGAAAGGAATGGGCGGATTTTGTTAATTTATTATTTATTATTATTATTTATTACAATCTCTTTTATACCGTGCTATTCGGCATCAGTGTGGTTTACATGAAACATAAATTCACCAGAACAACAAGCTGTTCTGTGTTTACAGAGAACAGGTAATCGGAACTTGGCTAATATAGGGGTAACTACTTACATACATTAATATTATTTATAATTAATATTTTTACATTAATATTATAAAGAAAGAAATGGAAGATTTTAGCTATCAGATGGATGTGTGTGGAGGAGGACAGAGAAGAGTCAAAGACAACTCGAAGGTTGTGAGCAAAGGAAACAGGGAGGAGTAGAGAGTTATCCACAGAGACTGAGAAGGGAGAGGAGGTTTTAGGGAGAAAAATAAGAAGCTCAGTTTTGGCCATGTTCAATTTCAAGCAGTGGTGAGACATCAAAGCAGCAACATCAGAAAGGCATTTCTGTACACATCTGTGTCAGGGGTATGTGTGTATGTGCATGCACGTGTTCAAAGGTGTAGCCAAGGTGGGCCTGGGTCGGTCATGGACCCTCAACTTTGGCATCAGTGGCAGCAAAACAGTCAAATGAGAGGAGAACTAGAGGCAGTGTCAACATTTGCACTTCCTTGTGCCAATCCATGCTAATCCCAGGCCACACCAATCAGTCCTGGCTACATCACTGCACATGTCAAAAGGCTGTGAGTACACTGGTCAACATTGAAATCATTACTGACTTTAAAAGGCCCTAATCTGTAGTATCTTGGTGAGCTGAACATGAATATAACATAAAAAAAAATTATTAGATCTCGTTTTGAAGATATTGCATGTAGTTCATTTTTTACGTTTCACCGTGTAAATTTATCCAGTAGGACATCAACAACATCCCAAATAAGCCTTGAATGATGTAATATTGCATCACATTGCATAATACCAGCATGCACACATCATCCAGAGTTGATTGCATCATTTTCTGATGCAATGCAATACTACTGCCAGACGGCTGCTGAAGCCATCTGACGTCAGCAGTGTACTATACGCAGTCGGAAAGGTTGAGCATTTAAAATATTTCAGACTGTGTGCGAGACAGTTTAAGCTACTGTTACATGTAACTTTTATTAATCATATAATTTTAGCCATTTAGGTACAATACAGAACAGTAATGCCGCTAACGTGCGTTAATACCGTTGACAATTTCTGCTACATTTGTGGGGAAGTGACATTTACCAACCAGAAGAAAAGTATCACTTCTCAACTGAAGAAGGCATATCATCTTTACTTCGGATGCAAGATTGGTGACCAAGACAAGCTTTAGGCCCCGCATATATGCTGCGCTAAATGTACAACACAGCTTTCACAGTGGTTGAAGACCATCAATGCCATTTGCAGTCCCCATGGTGTGGAGGGAGCCAAGCAACCACATAAATGACTGTTACTTCTGCTTGGTTCCTCCTCTTTCCAGCGGAATAACGAAGCAAAAGAAGTCGAGCATAGTCTGCCCAAACATTCCGTCTGCATTGAGACCAGTTCCACATGGTGAAGGACTTCCTATTCCAGAACCTCCATCAGAATATTCTCTTGATTCATCTGATGAGGACAAGGGTGAGCCAACCTGTTCTTCTCCTGGTCCGTCAATATGCAGTGACCCAGATTTTCACTGGGATGCATTATCAACTCCACACAGAATAACATAGGAAGAACTAAATGACCTGGTTCATGATTTGGACTTATCCAAGAACAAGGCAGAATTGCTAGGATCAAGACTCCAACAAAGGAATCTTCTAGAAGAAGATGTCAACATTACTCCATATTGAAAGCACCACCAGCAGTTGGAGCCTTTCTTCAGAAAGGAAAGTAATCTGGTATTCTGTTCCGATACTGAAAGCCTCATAAATGCCTTAAAAATCATTCATGACCCACAAGACTGGAGACTATTTATAGACTCATCGAAACTGAGTCTGAAGGTTGTGCTTTTGAACAATGGAAACTGTCTTCCATCTATTCCAGTAGCGCATGCCGTCCACATGAAAGAGACATACAATAACTTAAAGCATCTACTGACTTCCATTAACTATAGCAAGTACAACTGGCACCTCTGTGGTGACTTGAAGGTAGTTGCCTTTTTAATGGGACTGCAGCAGGGATATATGAAATACATGTGTTTCTTATGTGAGTGGGATAGCTGAGCAAGGGATTGGCACTACTTGTGGAAGGAATGGAATCGCAGACAAAATGTAACAGTTGGAGAGAAGAATATCCAGCATCCAGCTCTGGTTGAGGCTCACAAAATCCTGCTACTACCCCTTCACATCAAACTAGGTTTGATGAAAAACTTCGTGAAAGCCATGGACCGCACTTCTCCAGCTTTCCGATACCTGCATGAAAAATTCCCTCGACTCAGCAAAGCAAAGATTAAAGAGGGAGTTTTTGTGGGTCCTCAGATTCGAGAGCTCTTCAAAGATGACCGGTTCAACAACTTGCTGCAGGGTGATGCGAAACAAGCATGGAATGCTTTTCGCCCAGTGTCAACAAACTTTCTCGGGAATGTTAGGGCAGAAAACTACAAGGAACTAGTAGAAGACATGCTGATGCAGTATCAGAAACTTGGCTGCAATATGTCTCTAAAGATCCATTTCCTTGATTCCCATCTCGATTTCTTTCCTGACAACTGTGGTATGGTTAGTGATGAACAGGGCGAACGTTTTCACCAGGATATCGCAACGATGGAGCAAAGATACCAGGGAAAATGGTCCACTACAATGCTGGCTGACTACTGCTGGACACTCCGCAGAGAAGCTCCCGAACAGCTGTACAAGAGACAGGCGAAAAAATCTAAGAAGTAGTCTATGACTTGGTTTTTTACAGTTATTAACCGAAGGCCTATTATATTTACTATTGACGTGCATTTCGTGATGTAAACATTAATTCTTGTAGATTACAAAAAAACTAGAGCCAACTTTGCAATTTCACTGTCATATTCGTGTTCAGCATATAAAAATTGATAAGAAATGACTATTTTTATTTCAGTAACATGACTTTTGTAAAAATTTGTTGACTAGTGGTATCAGAGGGCTGTGTGTGTTGGGGGACTCTACATGAGTGGCTGTGGAACTCCGCCCATTCCTTTCTTCCTTGCACATTCTTCTGTACTGCTGTACCCATTCTAGTCCGTTCTGCATTCTCTACCTTCCTTTCATCCTTCCCTTGCATGCTCTCTTTTTTGTTCCTCCTTTAATCCACTCCTCTTCTTATGTCCTTTCCATTTCCTCCTGTTTTTAATCTACCTCTACCCCTTCCCTTATGCTCTGCCTCTCTTCTTTTTTCCTCCTCTCTATCCACATCCCTTCTGTTATGCTCTGACCATTTTCCTCCTCTCTATTCTCTGCCCCTCAGGCACCTCTTCCCTTCTTTGTTCCAGCCTGCTTTTCTTGCCGATGGAATCAGAGACTCCCACCAGCATTAAGGCCACAGCTCCTGTCATCCTAATAGCAAGGGACAGGGTCCTAACCAACAGAAACCACTGTTTTTAGTCACAGCAGGGACCTTGCGGCATGTTTATTGCTGGCTCTTCAAATAACCTAGTTTTAAGACCAGAATACCCTACCAGTCATAAACACAATCAAAACCAGCTCCCCTTAGACCAGCAAAAATGTCACCATCCTAGTGAGTAAAAACAGATCTTGAACTTCTTTCTAAAATTTATCAGGTTTACTTCTAACCCAGGGCCAGCCCATCCATTGTGCAAGAATGTTGTCTGCATAGTGCCCCACACTTCAGGGGGCCCCACGCCAAGAACATCTCACATTTTCAGCACCGGCAGAGTTGTTTTTAGAGAGAGCCAGAGAGGACCTGGCTCACCTCTGAAAGACACCGAAGTGAAGCTGTGTTGTAGTATAGGCTGCTGGCGTGCTGAGTGTCAGGATACAGGAAGTTCCCTTTGACCTGGCGTGCTAGTGGCCTATCCTACAACACAGCTGCCGAAGTGAAGAAAAATGGCACTCTTCACTTTGGCGGCTGTCAGAGATGAGCTGGGGCCTCTCTGGCTCCCTCTAAGCATGTTGGACAGCTGCGGGGCTCTTGGGGGGTCCTAGAACTGGAAAGAGCTGATGGGGAGGGGGCCTTGTACTGGAAATGGGCTGAGTGGGGGGGGGGGTCTTGGACTAGAGATATCTGATGGGGAGGGGGGAGTCTTGGACTGAAAAGAGCCGAGGGGGCGGGGGACTTGGACTGGAAATGGGTTAAGTGGTGGGGTCTTGAACTGGAAATGGGCTGAATTCTGGGGGGGGGGGCTTGAACTGGAAATAGCTGATGGGGTGGGGGGGGCTTGGACTGGAAATGGGCTGAGTTCTGGGGGGCTTGAACTGGAAATAGCTGATGGGACAGAGGGCTTGGACTGGAAATGGGCTGAGTGGTGGGGGGGCTTGGACTGGAAATGGGTTGAGTGGAGGGGACTTGAAATGGAAATAGCTGATGGGGAGGGGGGCTTGGACTTGAAATGGGCTGAGTTCTGGGGAGGGCTTGAACTGGAAATAGCTGATGGGACAGAGGGCTTGGAATGGAAATGGGCTGAGTTGTGGGGTGCTTGGACTGGAAATGGGTTGAGTGGAGGGGGCTTGGACTGGAAATAGCTGATGGAGAGGGGGGCTTGTACTGGAAATGGGCTGAGCGATGGGCTTGGTCTGGAAATGGGTTGAGTGGTGGGGGAGTTGGACTGGAAATGGGCTGAGTGCTGGGGGCGCTTGAACTGGAAATAGCTGTTGGGGAGGGGAGCTTGAACTGGAAATGGGCAGAGTGGTGGGGGGCTTGCTGGAAATGGGTTGAGTGGAGGGGGCTTGGACTGGAAATAGCTGATGGGGAGGGGACATGGACTGGAAATGGGCTGAGGGGGAGGCTTGGACTGGAAATAGCTGATGGGGAGAGGGCTTGTACTGGGAATGGGCTAAGTGGTGGGGGGCTTGGACTGGAAATGGGCTGAGTGCTGGGGGGCTTGAACTAGAAATTTCTGGTGGGGAGGGGGGCTTGGACTGGAAATGGGCTGAATGGGGGGGCTTGGACTTGAAATGGGTTGAGTGGTGGGGGGTTTGGACTGGAAATGGGTTGAGTGCTGGGGGGCTTGAACAGGAAATAGCTGATGGGGAGGGGGGCTTGGACTGGAAATTGGCTGAGTGCTGGGGGGGCTTGAACTGGAAATAGGTGATGGGGAGGAGGGCTTGGACTGGAAATGGGTTGAGTGGGGGGCTTATGGAAATAACTGATGGGGAGGGGGCTTGCACTGGAAATGGGCTGTGGTGGGGAGCTTGGACAGGAAATAGCTGATGGGGAGGGAGGTTTGGACTGGAAATGGGCTGAGTGATTGGGGGGGCTTGGACTGGAAATGTGTTGAGTGGTGGAGGGGCTTGGACTGGAAATAGCTGAAGGGGAGTGAGGCTTGCACTGGAAATGGGCTGAGTGGAGGGGGGCTTAGATTGGAAATGGGCAGAGTGGTGATGAGGGAGCTAGGAATTGAAATTGCTGATGGGGGCTTGGACTGGAAATGGGCTGAGTGGTGGGGGGGGGCTTGGACTGGAAATAGCTGATGGGGAGGGGGGCTTGTATTGGAAATGGGCTGAGAGGGGGAGGCTTGAGCTGGAAATGGGCTGAGTGGTGGGTGGGCTTAGACTGGAAATGGGCTGAGTGGTGGTGGGGGAGCTAGGACTGCAAATGGACTGATGCAGGGGCTTGGATTGGACTGGATATGACTGAAGGGGGGATTGGACTGGAAATGGGCTGAGTGGCAGAGGGCTTGGACTGGAAATGGATTGAGTGGTTGACGTGGACTGGAGAAAGCTGATGGGTAGGGGGGCTTGTACTGGAAATGTGCTGAATGTGGGGGGGGGGGGGCTTGGACTGGAAATGGGCTGAGTGGATGAGAGCTTAGATTGGAACTGGGCTGAATGGTGGTGGGGGAGCTAGGACTGGAAATGGGCTGATGGTGGGACTAGGATATGACTGGAAATGGGCTGATGGAGGAGCTAGGATAGGACTGGAAATGGCTGATGGGTGGCTAGGATTGGAAAAGGGCTGATGGGGAGGCTAGGATAGGACTGGAAATGGCTGATGAGGGAGCTAGGACTGGAAATGGTCTGATGGGGGAGTTCTGACTGGAAATGGGTTGATGGAGGGGCTAGGATAGGACTGGAAATGGCTGATGGGGGCTAGAAGGCTAGGATAGGACTGGAAATGGACTGATTGGGGGCTAGGATTGGAAATGGGCAGATGGAGTGGCTAGGATAGGACTGGAAATGGGCTGATGGAGGAGCTAGGATAGGACTGGAAATGGCATAATAACATAGTAAATAGATAAAGACCAGTATGGTCCATCTAGTCTGCCCAGTAAGATGACAAGAGTAGGTGCACCTGCCACAACGTGCAGGTCACCCCTCCCCATGTCTTTGTTTAGGGGTGAACCCACCGCTCCATGTAGGACACCCCTGTTTGTTGAGAAATTAGATAGTTAAGTTTATTTTGATTTTATCCTGTTGCTGTAAAGGGATCCACTTTACCCCCTTGCAGTTTCCAGTCTTTTTACATCCTTTGTGAGATATGGTCTTCCTCGTCTTTGCAAGAGCTTTGTTCATTAATTCTCCTTAAGTATTTAAAGGTCTGAATCATATCTCCCCTATCTCTCCTCTCCTCCAGAGTGTACATATTTAAGTCGTCAAGTCTCTTCTCATAAGGCTTCTGACGCAGGCTCCAAATCATTTTGGTTGCCTTCCTCTGAACAGTTTCCAGTCTTTTTACATCCTTTGTGAAATACGGTCTCCAAAACTGAACACAGTATTACAGTATTCCAAGTGAGGCCTCACCATTGACTTATACAGTGGCATTAGTACCTTTTCCTTTCTGCTGGTAATTCCTCTTTGTATGCAACCCAACATCCTCCTGGCTTTTACACTGCCTTGTTGCACTGTTTTGCCACCTTGAGATCCTCAGAAATAATCACACCAAGGTCCTTCTCCTGGTCCGTGCACACCAACCTCTCGCCCCCTATTGCGTAATTTCCCTTGGATTTCTGCTTCCCAAGTATATGACACTGCACTTCTTTGCATTAAGTCTTAACTGCCCAGCATTAGACCATTCTTCCAGGTTTTGTAGATCTTTCCTGATGGGGGGCTAGGATTGTAAATTGATTGATGGAGGGACTAGGATAGGACTGGAAATGGACTGATTGGGGGCTAGGATTGGAAATGGGCTAATGGAGTGGCTAGGATAGGACAGGAAATGGCTGATGGGAGGGGGGCTAGGATTGGAAATGGGCTTCTGGGGGGCTAGGATAGGACTGGAAATGGGCTGATGAGGAGGCTTGGACTTGGAAATGGGTTAATGGGGGGCTAGGATAGGACTGGAAAGTGGCTGATGAGGGGGCTAGAATTGGGATGGGGCTGGGGGAGTGAAGATGGAGAGGGGAAAAGATATTTTGTGTGGGAGGGAAGAAAAATCTACGATTGACCGGGTATTGAGATAGTAAGTGGGGATTGAGGATGGAGGTGTGAAATTTGAATGGATGAAAAAGGAATAAAGAAAGAAATGGAGGAAAGAGCAAAAGTAGAAAGATCAGTATGTTAAAGCAGATGTAGAGGGAGAATGGAAAAAACTAGAAGAGAGAAGAAAGGACAAATGGACAGCAGACAATGTAGAGTTAGCAGAAGACACAAAGAAACCAGAAAAAAGTGACTGGAGCAATTGCAACTGAAAAATAAAATGCACAAACAACAAAAGGTAGAAAATATGTTTTTATTTTGAATTTATTAACTGGAATATGTCAGCTTTGGGAAATGTGTATTGCTAACGTCTTTGCGTTTTTATTTCTCCAGTGTTGTTTTACATTCTCCAGTGTTGTTTTACTTGTTCTCCAAATCCCACTCCCTGTTCAATGTAATGACCAGACATATGCATTTTGTCGGATGTTTTTTGTTACATGTAAACCGCGCTGATTGCAAATAGTGCGGTATATAAGGATTGTAAAATAAATAAATAAATAAAATAAATTCCAAGTTTGCCTTTTGGGGTTCCCAGTTTAATTATCTTCCTATTTCTAAATAGTGATCCCTTGTTCTATTTTTGGTGATGGTCTATGTTTTGTATGTGTAACTGAGCTGAGGTATTCTGTTTATACAGTTTCTATTTGACAGTGCCACTTGTTCTCTTTCCCCAGTAGGAGATGTATTGGTTTAATATTTGCAGTGTTGCCTTTTGATAGGTTTGCTTTGGTGCTTTGTGAGTCCTGGTAGTGCTGTTATGATACGGTGGGTTTTTTCTATGGGCAGGGTTTGTAGTACTTCCTAATGTGCCTGGATGTTGGCAATGGAGTATAGTAATGTAGAAATCTGGTAATCTTTCTTTATCCAGTCACTCATTAAGAGGCATTTATTTATTTATTTATTTATTTAGAGTCTCTTATATACCGCGCTATTCAACATCAGTGCGGTTCACGTGGAACATAAAACTTACACATTTCATTGGCTGATCTGTGTTTACAAGGAACAGGTACTAGAACTTGGATAACCTGGGGAAACTATTTACATCTAGGCGACGTGACAAGTCGTATCTCGCTAGTCGTAGTCATGGGTGTCTTGTATGGTAAGATTCAATTGTACGGCACGGGCTAGATAGTGGAAGGGGCTATTGTAGCACTGTCAACTGGATAGTACATGAGGAAGAGGTGGTGCTTCCATGCCTTCCTAAACTGGGCTAGGTCAGGGATTGCCCAGATGCTGGGTGGAAGGATGTTCCAGCATCTAGGCGCAGAAAATTTGAAAGCTCTGTTTGCTGTTGCCTGGGTGCATTGGGTTATTGCTTTCGGGACTATCAGTGTGTTGACTGCTACCGATCTTCTGGACCTGTTAGGGGGCGTGATTTGGATAAGCTCTGCTAGTGATGTGGAGGAGAGCCCATTGATGGCTTTGAAGGTCAGCAGTAAGGTTTTGAATGTGAGTCTGCCATGTATAGGGAGCCAGTGGAGATGTTTCATCATGGGTGTCATGTGGTCTTTCCTGGATGCTCCATGTAGAACTCTCGCTGCAGCGTTCATTGCGAGCTGTAGCGGGTTCAGGGTGGATTGAGGGAGTCCCTACAGGATTGAATTTGCATAATCAAAGTGTGATATGATCAACGCTTGATAAATTGTCCGGAAGTCATCCCGTTCCAACAGGAAGCGTAGGTGCCTGAGAGTTTGGATCTTATGGTATACCGCTCTCGCTATGTTGCTTATGTACATCTTCATGTCCAGGCGCTGATCTAAAGTGACTCCAAGTACCGGATCGTGGGTTTGGTCTGTAGTTCTGCTTCCTTGACCTTTAAATAGGGCGGCGTGGGGAAGTTTTGATTCCTCGTGATGAAAAGGACCTCTGTTTTCTTATGCTGAATACGGAGGTTTTGGGTTTGGAGCCAGTTGGATACTGCATTAACGCAGACTGTCAGTGGGGAGAGGTCTGAGTTCTCTGTCGGGAATGGCATGTAAAGCAGTACATCATCTGCATATATCAATCAGTTAACATTGAAAGACCGGATGAGGTTACAGATGGGCTGCATGTATATGTTGAACATCAGGGCGGAGAGGGAGGATCCTTGTGGGACACCTTGCTTCTGGTGGAATGGTTCCGATGTTGAAGCCCCTGATCGTGCGTGCTGCCATCAGAGGTATGACTTGCACCAATCTAGCGCTGTATCACAAATCCCCTTCTTCTTGAGACGCTCCAGAAGAAGCTCATGGCTTACTGAGTCGAATGCAGCTGCAATGTCCATGAAAATGAGGATAAACCCTCGACGGATGTTATCAATTCCAGTAATTATGTTACTGAGGAGTGTGGTGAGGAGTGTTTCAACACCATGAGACTCTCTAAAACCGTGTTGGCAGGGGTCCAGCAGCGCGGAGGCTTCGATGTGTTCTTGAATTTGTCTTTGGACTTCTTTTTCAATTATTTTGGCCAGAAGTGGTATGCTTGATATAGGTCTGTGCGAGTCTACTTTCTGGGGGTCGAGCTTGCTGTTTTTTAGCAGTGGTCTGATGGACATGTGTTTGAGGGATTGGGGGAATGCGCCTGTTGCGAAGGATCGGTCCATGAGTCTGGCTATAAAAAGGGCTAAAGTCAGACCGTAGCTCTTTTATCCAGAAGGCAGGGCAGGGGTCAGTTTATGCAGTGGTAGTGTTGATCGCAGCAATAGTGTCCTCGATGTGCTTCTTGGGTGGCATGGAGAAGATGGTCAGGGGTGTTAGATAGCTTGGCTCGGGTGTGACGGCGGGTGCTGGGGACATATTGGTCTGGCATAGCTTTGATTGCAGATAATCTGCAAATTCTTGGGGGTGGATCTCGCTTGGTTCTTCGGGGGCTGGTTCCTTTGTTAGGTTCTTGACGAGAACAAACAAGTCGTGCGGTTTGTTCAGTGATCGTTTTAGGGTGTCTGTGTGGAATCTTCTCATATTCTCTGTTACTGCTTCGCGGTGCATTGCCAGGTGAAGGTTATATGCCCTTTGGTCGTCTGCAGAGTGCGATTGACGCCAGCGTCTTTCCAGCTTCCTTAGGAGGGTGAGTGAGTATCTCAGCTCAGTGGAGTACCAGGCTGCGGTGGCTCGTTTCCCTGGAGGCTTGTTAGATGGTGTACGTAGAGCAATAATACTGAGACTTTTATTCCAGTCAGAAACCAGATCCTCAGGATTGTGTTCTGTGGAGGTGAGGAGTGGGCGGGTTTTACTTAGAATCCTGTCTTTGTTGAAGGCCTGGAACCTTAGTGGTGGTGCTTTGGCGGTGCTGCTCAGCCTTCTGGCTTCCTTCTGGCTGTTGCTGGGCAGGGGTATTTGGAATACAATCAGTTTGTGGTCGGACCAGGGGACTGCGGTAATGGACAAACTGGGGATGTTGGTTGAATTGAGAGTTGTCTGTGGAGCGAAAACCAGGTCCAATATGCCTCCTTTCGTGTGTGTGGGCTCCTTGACCAGTTGCCTACATCCTAATTCCCTGAGGGCTTCGAGGAAGGCTGATGCCTGGGCATCTTGCAGGGAAGGTAGGTTGAAATCTCCTAGAACCCAGCTTGGTGTGCATGGGCACTGGGTATTGGAGGCAAGGTCGATTATTGTTGAGAGGACATCCGGGTCTGTAGATGAGACCCTGTATAGGAGGCTGATAGAGCAGTGCTTGTTGGTTATAGTGATTGTGTCGAGGTGTGTTGTGCTGGTTGCGTTGCTCAGGTGGAAATGGAGGTCTGTCTTGGTGATGGCCAGTACTCCTCCTCCTCCTTTGTCGTTTCTATGGCATGTGTGTATTGAGAAATTGGTAGGTAAGAGCTGGTTAAGGAGGACATTATCATCACTGGAAAACCATGTCTCTGTGATCAAGAGTATGTCAAGGTCATGGAGTGATATCATGTCGGAGATAACTGGCCATTTCTTGCGTATTGAGCAGGTGTTTATGAGAGCGTATCTTAGATTTTGGGGGTGGGAGTTTTCTTCTTGCTTTGCTTTCTTATTGTGTTGTAATGCGATGTGTAATAGGTGGGGGTGGAGGATGCGGGAAGCTTCCTCTGATTTGTGGTAGGGAGCACTTGACCATCTCCTCCTATGGTTCTGAAGAATTGGTATGTGATTTTGGTTAGGAGATAAGGCTGTAGTACTACTTAGCCATACGGAGAGGAGATAGAGAGCAGCTATGGCAATGCTTGAAGGGGGCATTCTAGGTATCTACCCTGTTGTGTGTGGTCAGGGCCTAGACTGGGTTGGATGGCGAATGGGCAGAAGGTTGGGCTATCACAGGCTGTGACGGGCAGGGCAGAGAGATTGGGCTATCACAGGCCGGTGCACAGTTATGCAGTTACCATGGACTGGTGGGTATACAGGTAAATAGGTGTGCTGTTACAACAGGCAAACCAAGCTTATATAACAAGTATCACAGGCATGAATGTGAATCGGCAAGCTTTTAGCATTCAGGTAAAAAGGTGTGCGGTTACAACGGCAAACCATGCTCTACAAAGCAAGTATCAAAGGCATTAAATCAAAGACAGGCAGCTTGTAGTATATTGGACCGCATGCTGTCTGGTATCAGTACAGGCTATCTGGTATGACAGCGTATTAATACAATCTGTTCCCTCTAGGATCAAGACTAATAGTTGTGTCTTAGTGTTATAGACTCTTTGGTCAGAGTGGTGTGTTAGGTTTTACTTGCTTTCTGTCTTGGCAGGTTTTACAGCTCCGTTTCTGGTCGCTCCTTTGTCTGCTTGGTGGTATGTGGCCTCCGGTTTTGGCCTCTGTCTAAGAGCCACGCCAAAGGGCCCTCTGGTGAGGCCTTCGAGCATGGGCCTGCCAGGCACGGGTGTGCCAGATGGAACTCCTTTTGAATCTGGTGCCTCTGCCCTGATTGGGCAGTCGAGTGGTGGCGGGAAACGGCCGATCTGAAGCAGCCCCGGCTGCTCGATCCCAGCCTGGGAGAGCTGCCGCGGGCTGAGGAGGCGGTGGGGTGTCCCTCTGTGCCGGATGGCGCTCCTTTTAAATCTGGTGCCTGTGCCCCGATTGGGCAGTCGAGTGGTGGCGGGAAACGGCCAGTCTGAAGCAGCCCCGGCTGCTTGATCCCAGCCTGGGAGAGCTGCCGCGGGCTGAGGAGGCGGTGGGGTGTCCCTCTGCACCGGATGGCACTCCTTTTAAATCTGGTGCCTGTGCCCCGATTGGGCAGTCGAGTGGCGGCGGGAAACGGCCGGTCTGAAGCAGCCCCAGCTGCTCGATCCCAGCCTGGGAGAGCTGCCGCGGGCTGAGGAGGCGGTGGGGTGTAGCATGTTTATGAAAAGTTAGCGCATGTTTACATTATGCAAATATTTATGCAAATGCAGTCCCTTATGCAAATGCAGCCCCACATTGAGTCTCCGCACATGGTCCCCGCATCCCTGCTTCAACCTAACCTTCAGTGGAAGAGTATTCAACATTTCTGGTCCCACCAGATGTGTAGGGTGACTGGTTAAGTTGGTGGTGCACCACAAAATCTGTTGCTACCATTTGGCTGAAAAACAAGAATTTTGACATTGTCTGGCCTGTAACAGAATTATATGCAATCTCTCTCTGGCTCAGCACATACATTTGTAAATTTAAAGTAACCCATGAAAGCAATCTCCCAAAATGGCTGGCTATGGAGATCACGGATGTTTCTCCTTACTACCTATCACCAGGGGCGGCCCAAGGGGGGTGCGGGGCCATGTGCGGAGACTCGGTGCGGGGCCTCATTTGCATAAGGTGCCTCATTTGCATAAATATTTGCATAATGTTACCATACACTAACTTTTAGTAAACATGCCTCTTAATGAGTATATGGATAAAGAAAGACTAAAAGGTTTCTACATTACTATACTCCAGTACCAACCGCCAGGCACATTAGGAACTACTACAAACACTGCCCATTTAGAACCCATAGGAAACCTGCCGTATCCTAACAGCACTACCAGGACTCACAAAGCACCAGACCCTACCTATCAAAAGGCAACACTGCAAATATTAAACCAATACATTTCAGAGAACAATAATACATGACCTACTGGGGAAAGAACAAGTGGCAATGTCAAATAGGAATTACATAAACAGAATACCTCAGCTCAGTTACACATGCAGAACATAGACCATCACCAAACAAGGAATCACAATTTACAAACAGGAAGACAATAATTAAACTGGGAACTCCAAAAGCCAAACTTGGAATATACAACAACACTGTAGAAATAAAACTATAAATTAATTTCCTCTTGTACTAAACAAAGCGCAAAAATTAATGATGCACATTTCCCAGAGCTGACATATTCCAGTTAATAAATTCAAAATAAAGAGATATTTTTCTACCTTTTGTGCATTTTTTTTCAGTTGCAATTGTTCCAGCCACTTTCTTCTGGTTTCTTCTTCGTGTCTTCTGCTAACTCTCCATCTGCTGTCCATTTGTCCTTTCTTCTGTCTTGTTTTTTTTTTCCATTCTCTCTCTACATCTGCTTTAACATACTAATCTTTCTCCTTTTGCTCTTTCCTCATTCCTATTTCATCCACTCAAATTTTATCCCTCCATCCTCAGTCCCCACTTACTCTCCCAATATCCAGCCAATTGTAGATTTGTCTTCCCTCCCACGCAAAATATTTTTCCCTCTCCATTTCACTCTCCCAGCTCCATCCCATTCTAATCCTCCCCCAACATCAGCTCCTTTCTAGTTCCAGCCCCACCCAGCATCTGCTCCCTTCTTGTCCCTGCATCAGCCCATTTCCAGTCCTAGTCCCCCATCAGCCCATTTCCAATCCTATCCTAGCCCCACCATCAACCCATTTCCAGTCCTAGCTCCCCCATCCATTTCCAGTCCTATCCGAGTCCATCCATCAGTTCATTTCCAATCCCAGCCCCTCATCAGCCCATTTCCAGTCCTATCAGGTCCTCCATCAGCTCAATTCCAATCCCAGCCCCCCATCAGCTCATTTCTATTCCTTTCCTAGCCCCACCATCAGCCCATGTCAAATCCTAGCTCCCCTCCACTCAGCCCATTTCCAATCCAAGCCCCCCATGAGCCTACTTCCAGTTCTAGCCCCTCCATGAGTCCATTTCAATTCAAGCCCTCACCACAGCCCATTTCCAACCTTAGCACCCCCAACAGCCCATTTCCAGTCCTATCCTGGCCCCTCCATCAGCCCATTTCCTGTCCTAGCCCCCCCCCCCACTCAGCCCATTTCCAGTCCTAGCTCCCTCTCCTCACAGCCCATTTCCATTCCAAGCCCCCCTCCCCATCAGCTATTTGCAGGTCAAGCCCCCTTTCCACTCAGTCCATTTCCATTCCAAGCCCCTGTCCCCATCAGCTATTTGCCGTTCAAGCCCCCCTTCCACTCAGCCCATTTCCAGTCCTAGCAACCCCCCATCCCATTACCAGTCCTAGCTCCCCCATCAGCCCACTTCCAGTCCGAACCCCCTATAGCCCATTACCAGTCCTATCCCCCCCATCAGCCCACTTCCAGTCCGAACCCCCTATAGCCCATTACCAGTCCTAACCCCCCCATCAGCCCACTTCCAGTCCTTACCCTCCCATCAGCCCATTTTCAGTCTTACCCCCCGATCAACCCATTACCAGTCCTAACCCCCCCATAGCCCATTTCCAGTCCTAATCCCCCCATCAGCCCACTTGTAGTCGTACCTCCCCATAGCCCATTACCTGTTGTAACCCCCCCATAGCCCATTACCAGTCCTAATGCCCCCACAGCCCATTACCAGTCCTAACACCCCCCATCAGCCCATTTCCAGTCTTAGCCCACCGCCCCATAGCCCGTTTCCAGTCCTAATCCCCCCATCAGCCCACTTGTAGTCATAGCCCCCCATAGCCCATTACCTGTCATAACTTCCCCCATCAGCCCATTTCCAGTCTTAGCCCCTCCATAGTCTATTACCTGTCCTAACCCCCCATAGCCCATTCCCAGTCTTAACCCCCCCCATCAGCCCACTTCCAGTCCGAACCCCCTATAGCGTATTACCAGTCCTTACGCTCCCTATCAGTCCTTTTACAGTACTGACCCCTTCCCTTCCTCCCTCCCCATCAGAGCATTTTCAGTGCTTTCACCCCCTCCCTCCCTCCCTCCCCACCAGCCCATTTACAGTCCTTACCCCCCTCCCTCCCTCCCCATCAGCCCATTTACAGTCCTTACCCCCTCCCCATCAGCCCTTTTACAGTACTTACCCCCCCTCCCTCCCTCCCTCCCCATCAGCCCATTTACAGTCCTTACCCCCCTCCCTCCCCATCAGCCCATTTACAGTCCTTACCCCCCTCCCTCCCTCCCTCCCTCCCCATCAGCACATTTACAGTCCTTACCCCCCCTCCATCCCTCCCCATCAGCCCATTTACAGTCCTTACCCCCCTCCCCATCAGCCCATTTACAGTACTTACCCCCCCTCCCTCCCTCCCCATCAGCCCAATTACAGTCCTTACCCCCCTTCCTCCCTCCCTCCCCATCAGCCCATTTACAGTCCTTACCCCCCCTCCCCATCAGCCCATTTACAGTCCTTACCCCCCTCCCTCCCCATCAGCCCATTTACAGTCCTTACCCCCCCTCCCTCCCTCCCTCCTCCCTCCTCCCTCCCTCCCCATCAGCCCATTTACAGTCCTTACCACCCCCCCTCCCCCCCTCCCCATCAGCCCATTTATTTATTTATTTTATTTATTATTTAGCATTTTCTTCTATACCGCGCTATTAAAATCAGCGCGGTGTACATCGAACAAGAATACTGCAATGTATACAAATAACATTGAGTTTACAAATAACAGGGAATTGAACATGGGGGAGAAAACGGGGAAACTAAATACATATTAACTACACATTTACAGTCCTTACCCCCCCCTCCCCATCAGCCCATTTACAGTCCTTACCCCCTCCCTCCCCATCAGCCCATTTACAGTCCTTACCACCCCCCCCCCCATCAGCCCAGCTAAGTTTAAAAAAAAAAAAAACCAGAAACCGGCTGCTGCTGCCGCTGCCGCCGTGGCAGCGGCAGAATGGAGAATCCCGCGGGGCCCCCCTGTCCTGCAGTCTTCTATGCGGCCTCAGCGCGGGCTTTTCAGAGCCGCGCGAAGGGAGAGTTTCCCTTTCTCGCGGCTCTGTTAATCCCGCCGCGGGGCTGATGGGATTTCCCATCAGCCCCGCGGCATGATTAACAGAGCTGCGAGAGGAGAAGCTCTCTCTCTTCGCGCAGCTCTGACAGCCGACGGAGGCCGCATAGAAGACTGCAGGACAGGGGGGCCCCGCGGGATTCTCCATTCTGCCGCTGCCACGGCGGCAGCGGCAGCAGCAGCCGGTTTATGATTTTTTAAAACTTTGGGATGCAAGATGTTTTTTGCGCGGGGCCCCCTGAAACGCGGGGCCCTGTGCAAAAAACATTCTTGCTCAATGGACGGGCCGGCCCTGCCTATCACAGTGTCACTAGCTTCCTTCATTAACAGGCACTTTGTGAAGTAACAAACCATATAATAAGGACACTCAAAAGGCTGCTATATAGCAACCTGCCTCCAAAATAGCATTAAGTCCCAATCCTCAAACAGCAAAATCCCTATGAGAAGGCAGACTCTGGAATACTGGCAATATTGCAAGCAACCTAAGACACAAATACACCTATGAAAAGTCAGCACTGCAAATATGCTAGAACAGTAACCTCCAACTGAGGAAAAAAACAAGTTAGACTGCTGCAGATTCTCACTTACAACCTCCATGCTAACAGAATCTTTCACTGCGGTTACACAAGGAAAACACAGAGCGTCAACTAGTAAATAAAATATGAGACTACAGATTAGAAACAAATATCCAGATAAAACATGAAATGGAAAACCCAAGAAACCAGACTGTGAGCAGCAGAACACTGGAGAGAGAAAGAGAAATGCGGAACATAATACCAGAAACACACATTTTCGTAACTGACAAATACACTTTTTGCACCTTTGTCGTCTGACCATGATGTTTTTCTATTTGGGTTTGTCGTGGTCTCTCTTTACCACTTCTTTTTGTTGTTTTTTCCTAAGTCCTTCTCCGGGTTCTCATTTCCATTTTCTGTTAATTTTTTGTCCCTGTTCTTCTCTCCTTCTTCCCCTACATCTATCTCCAAAAACTGCTATTCTTTTTCATAGTTTCTTATTTCTCTCATCTATCCATAGCTAGATTTCACTCCTTCTCCCATCCCCAAATCCTCAGTGCCCCCCACCCTTTCCTATTTACCAGCTTTCCTCTTCCTATGCTTACCTCCATAGTCCTCCCATTCCTACCTGTGTGTTTATTATTCCTTCCCCAGTTTCCTATCCCCTCACCATGTCTTTCATCCACTTTCTAGCCCCCATTTCCACCCTCTGTATTCATCACCTCCCTAACCTCATCTATCTCTGCCTCTCATCACCTCATCAACCTCAGTTCATTCCCTATCATTTAGCCCCACTCCACCTCTAGTCCCTTACTAATGCCTTACCCCATCCAGGTTCCTATTCCCTCTTTTACTTCTCTCTCACCTCCTTCAAAGGCCTGTCCCATTCTTTGTCTCTCACCCTCTTTATAGTCATCTCCCTATTTTCCCTTTCTCCAGTATTCATTAGCCCATCTTTCACCCATCCCTAGTATTCATTCCCGTGCCTCTTCTCTCATACTTCCATCTCCCCATCCCCAGCATCCATCCACCTGCCTCCTTCCCCAATATTTACCCTGTAGGTTTTGCACCTTAAACCCAGCATCCATCCCTTAGCCCATCTATTTTCACTTTCCCCTGCATATAACCTTGCTTCTCCTCTGCCCATAGTATCTGTCCTCTCTCTTCCTTTTCACTTTCCTCTTCCCAGCACAAGAATGAGATCCATCGCAAGCCCCACTCCCCTTCTCTTACCTACCCACTTGTCAACTTCCAGCCCCCTCCCTCTTTGCCTTAGTCCCCAGCCCCCTCTCCCAGAGCTAGAATTACACCCCTTCTCCTATCCCCCCCCCTCCTCTCTCAGCATCTGCCTTTTTTCCCATCCCCAGTCCCAGTGATAGCACTGAGCCCACTACTCCCAGACCCTAACATAAGACCCAGGGAAACCAGTCCCCTTCTCCCATCTGCTCCCTTCTCAACTCCCAGCTTCTGTGACAGCACCCAGTCCCCTTTTCCCTAGTCCAGCATTATACCCCATCTCCCATCCCCTCTCTCTTAGCGTCTGCTCTTTCTCCCATCTCCAGCTTCTGCATTAACCGCTAGTCCCCTTCTCCCAAGACCCAGTATCAGACCCTTTTTCCCATCTCCACCACTTAGAATTTGCCCTATTCTTCCAGCTCCGACCCCTTTGATAGCACTGAGCTTCCTTCTCCTACCTGCTCCCTTAATAACTTTCAGTCTCTGCATCATCTCCCTGCCACTTCATCAATTGCACATGTGGTCAACAGGCCTCCATGAGGGATGGAGACTACTTACAATAGTAAGGCATTGCACTCACTGAACATGCAGGTGGATCTGCAATACACAGGGGGAGATAATTGATGTGTTTCCAAAATTCCTAGGTTCCTGCCATAACTCATGCATTCTGATCCACTCTAGCATCTACGAAAGATTTGAGAACAGAGATATCACCATGTATGTTTGTACAGCGCTTCGTATGTTGCGGCGCTTTATAAGTCTTTAATAATAATAATAATAATAATAATAATAATAGTAATAATAATAATAATAGCTGCTAGGTAAGCCCAGCAACAGTCCAATCTGCCACCTGCACATGCTAGGAGGTCCCAGTAGTCACTGGCAGCAGAAACAATTGGCAATGGTTGCAGTGCTTATCCAGTCCAGCAAATATCCTGGTAGTAGACTCCGATATGTTCCAACTCGCACTCTCTATCCACATAATCCATCATGGTGAGAACCTTTATCCTGCTCAAGAGCAGTTTCCATTCTCCAGCCGATCCAGGGGATCATGCCCTCATATCAAACTCGAGAAACAGAAGTACCCAAAGTAAAAATGTTAAAAAGATTGTTGCTTATAAGATGATTCAGTGTTTAATAGATGCATAGTTTGGGGTAGAGGCAATCTGCAAAAAACAAAAAAGAAAAAAACAGGCCCATCTGCAAATGTTTGTCCAGAGCCCCTTAACTGATTAAAGCTTTGCAGTTGTGTGACAGTTTTAACTCCAGGATTAGTGGAAATAATTAACAGCTCCTTGAAGCGGAAATTTCTGCCCACTGAGCTAAAGAAATCATTTCTTAGATCTACATAGGATTTAATGGACATGTCCAACTACAGGCCTATTTCTAACCTTACTTTTTTACAAAACTGATTGACCAAGTGGTATTGTATCAACTTCAGTTCTTTTTAGATTTTAACACTTTGCTTGATGACTATCAATTTGGATTTTAGGTAGGTAGAAGCACTGAAACGATTAGCCCCAATCTGTGACATATGCTTTTATGAACTTGGGAGGGGGAATACGATGATAGATGTTTTCCTTGACACTGCAGCTGCTTTTGATTCTCTATCCCATGATATTCTGCTGCAATCCCTCTTAGACTTGGGTATTAGCTCAAAAATAGGTTCCAAGCATATCCAATAGCAAGAGAGCAAAGAGTCTGTGTGAGCCGTTTCCATGCTCCAGATGGTTCTGAATGCAATATGGCCTACCGCAAGGATCACCTTTGTCAGCAGTTCTTTTTATCATTGTTTATTGCCTTTATGCTATTGCTTAAAGGATTTATGCATATATTAAAGGATTTATGCAGATGACATTAAATTTTTGTCTGCGGTTACTGATGTAGCTGCTGGTCTCCAGAGCATGTCTGCAATCCTTGAGACTGCAAGAGAGAAATTAGACAGTCTGAAACTGATTTTGAATGTTAATAAAATGGAACTATTCATATCTTCAAGGGTGATAGATATCCCCTGTCCAGCTGATTCAACTGAAGGCAGCCTAAGGATTCTTTTCAGTCCTAAACTGCTGTTTCAATCTCATATTCAAGATTTAAGCAAGAAATTTCTGTTTAAACTTCATTTATTGTGAAGGTTGAAAAGCTTTTTTGAATCTTCTTATTTTAGAATGCTTTTGCACCAGCTTGTGTTAACTACTGTAGATTACTATATCTCTTTGTAGTATGGGCTGCTTACTTTGGCTATATGTCCGCTCCAGTTTGTGCAAAATTCAACTGCTCAGCTGCCCTTCTAACATGAACAAAAATGTATGAACATATTATTCATTCTCTAAAAAGACTCCTTTAGCTGCCAATACAATGGCACATTAAGTATAAGAGGTAGGTTTACTAAGCAATGCTAGCAGTGCACACACGGTATGTGTGCTGAAGTCTCTATAAATAACAGGAGACTTCGGTACACATACCACATGCGCACCACTAGCGCTGCTTAGTACATCTACCTCTAAGATTGTTATGTTGTTGCTTAAAATTTTGTGCCTAGGATGCTTCCTGCCAATCTATATCCTGGCAGGATTTTTTGAAGTGTTGATCGCCTAAGGTCCCAAGAGCAAGGGTTATTCACACTCCTGTAGGGGTAAGTGAAGTTGAGATTTGTATTTTTTCATTGTCTGCATCACTGTTGTGGGACCAACTTCCTGGGATTGTTAGATAATTAACTGATGAGATGAACTAGGATAGGAGTTCTCAAACCTGCCTTTCAGCCAGTTGGGTTTTCAGGATATCCACAATGAATATGCATGAGAAAGATTTGCATGACCTACCTCCATTGTATGCAAATCTCTCTCGTGCATATTCATTGTGGATATCCCGAAAACCTGACTGGCTGCGGAGGCCCCAGAACAGGTTTAGGAACCCCTGATCTAGGAGAAGACTGAAAACATATTCATTTACGCAGGCTTTCCCTTCCTTAGACTGTGACTATTTTTATTATCCATTTGTATTGGTAAATATGATTGCTATTTCATATGCAGGACTTTAATCCGCTGAAAACAATTTTGGATTGGTGGAATATAAATTATTTTAAGTAAATAAATAAATTTGTTACTACGAACTGCCAGAAGTGGCAGCACTCTCCCGAGGTGACAGCAGGATAGAGGAGAATGGAGCAAGGGCTAAATTGCAAAGCAGTAGAAGCTGTGTACAGATCAGGGATATCTGACCACTTGCAGGCATGGGCAATGTCTAGCAATGGACTCCATTTCTGTGTGGGGCTTTCTTATGCTCCAGAGACACGATGTGGCACAACATGCATGCTGGTGTGGGTGAAGGTATTCCTCCATTAAACCCATGTCCACTGATCCGTTGCAATGCCCACAGGGTTACACATCCCCTGGACTGCACAGCAGATGATAGCAGGAACCTGAAACCTTACAGTCTGAAGATAATGTGCTGTTCATGAGAGAGAGAACACATAGCTCCAACAACAGACAGTGATTTACATCCAGGTAGCCAAATGTGTCGGAGGGCTAAAATAGCAAGAGTCCATATACTTTGTAGTGGAAATGTCTTTGGACAGGACTACACATTTTGTCATGGTGGTGCTGGTGCAGCTGTAGGAAAAGGGCTGCTGGCAATGTTTCCATGTAGATACAGGGAATGCTGTGTCCCCCCAGAAGTGCCTTGGGAGCCACATAACCACAGATGTAATGAGTGGAGTGCATCCTAATTGGGGGCACATAGCCGTGAGTGGCTAGTAAATGTGGCCCCATTTCTGGGATGAGATAGGAACAGAGATGTTGTGCCTCTCTCACAAACCAATTGTACATTCCACGATGGCATGCACGCTTATGTGGATGGGCTTCCATAATGGGTTGATAGCTGGTTAAATCCCCCTGACCAGGGCCCCAAGGCAGAAGTGGTTGCCAACGGGTGGTAGATAGCTAGATTGCTAAGGTGACAGAGGTTTGGAAATCACCAGACACCAGAGATCAGATATACCAACATAAAATCATATTTATTTTTGAGGGAGACTATGATAAAATGCGGAAAATAGTTAAGAAAAAACTAAAAGGAGCAGTTGCAAAGTTTAAAGACTTACATCAAGCTTGGGTGTTGTTGAAAAATACTATCTTGGAAGCCCAGACCAGCTGTATTCCACGCTTTAAGAAAAGTGGAAGGAAGTCCAAAAAACTGCCAGCATGGCTTAAAGGTGAGGTCAGAGAGGCTGTTGTTGCCAAGAAAGCATCTTTCAGGAAATGGAAAAAAGAGCCAAACAATGAAACCTGGAAACAGCACAAGCACTGGCAGGTCAAATGCAAGGCATTGATAAAGAAGGCAAAGAGAGAATTTGAGAAGAAGCTTGCTGCGGAAGCAAAAACGCGAAATAAAGATTTTTTCAAGTACATTCGTAGCAAAAAACCTGTAAGAGACTCAGTTGGACCATTAGATGATAGAGGAGTTAAAGGGGCACTAAGAGGCGACAAGGCGATAGCGGAGAGACTGAATGAATTCTTTGCTTCAGTCTTTACTGAGGAAGATGTAGGGATGTTACCCATGACTGAAGTGGTATTTAAAGGTGCGGAAGAATTGAAGGAAATATCGATACATCGGGAAGATGTATTACAACTATTAGATAAACTGAAGAGTAGCAAATCACCTGGGCCGGATGGTATACATCCAAGGGTGTTGAAAGATTTCAAGAAAACAGAGATCCTAATCACATCAAGAAACACAAATTACACACCACCAACTGACATCAAAATTCTGAACTTTACCCTACCTATAAAGGAAGAGATTAAATACTTAGGAGTCACTCTAGACAAGGCTCTCAATTTCACTAGCCACATTAAGAAAACAACTAAAACAATTTACTACAAGCTACGCTCAATTCAGCAACTGAGGCCTCTATTAGAAATCAATGACTTTAGAACCATCACACAGGCACTAATAACTCCCCATTTTGATTACTGCAACGGAATACTAACAGGTGTATCTAAAAAGAGCCTAAAAATCCTACAAATGGCTCAAAATGTCACAGCGAGGATAATTTCCAAAGCTAAACTGACCGATCACATCACCCCGATACTCTACTCTCTGCATTGGCTACCTATACAAAGCAGGATTCAATATAAAATACTATTGACCACGTTCAAATTGATAAACCAGATTGCCCCATCATACCTGTCTACACTAATTCATGGACATATAGAAAACAGAATAAGACGTAGAAGGAACCTTCATACTATCTTAGTTCCCGACTCAATAAGAAAAACTAAGCACATAACAAGCAACAGTGCCTTCTCATTCGTAGCCCCTACATTATGGAATAATCTCCCTGACCAACTAAGGGAAATAAAAGACCTAAAACATTTCCGAAAAGACCTAAAAACTTACTTGTTCTCACAATATTACTCTAACATAGATACTGATTTGGACAAGGCCTCCCATCCTCCATAGATCTCCATGATATACTTGCCTTAATACTCGCAATACTACTCCCAAAATAGAACCTATGACGAAATTTAATAGGTATATATGTAAATAGTTCCAAACATTGTCTATACTATCTGTATATAGTTCTGATTACTGTTCAATGTACCTGATTATAACTACCTGTAAATAGTTTTGATTACTGTTCAATGTACCTGTTTATCACAGCACTGTTTTATGTATTTCATGTTGTTTAATGCAAACCACCGATCTTAGGAAGTGGCGGTATATAAAAGATTTGCAAATAAATAAATAAATAAAGAACTGAAATATGAGACTGCAGACCTGCTATTAGTAATCTGTGAACTATCATTAAAATCATCTCTAATACCTGAAGATTGGCGGATCGCCAATGTAACACCAATTTTTAAAAAGGGTTCCAGGGGTGATCCGGGAAACTACAGACCGGTGAGCCTCACGTCAGTACCGGGAAAAATGGTAGAAACCATCATAAAGAATAAAATTACTCAGCATGTAGATAGTCATGGCCTAATGGGAGACAGCCAACATGGCTTTAGACAAGGCAGATCTTGTCTTACTAATCTGTTGTTTTTTTGAAAGTGTGAATAAACAGGTGGACAAAGGTGAGTCAGTTGATATAGTGTATCTGGACTTTCAGAAAGCCTTTGACAAGGTCCCTCATCAGAGACTTTTGGCAAAACTAAAGAGTCATGGGATAGGAGGCAGTGTATTACTGTGGATCAGGAACTGGTTAAAAGAAAGAAAGCAGAGGGTTGGGCTAAATGGCCAATTTTCCCAATGGAGAAAGGTGAATAGTGGTGTATCCCAGGGATGTGTGCTGGGTCCGCTGCTTTTTGACATATTCATAAATGACCTGGAAAGTGGAATAACGAGTGAGTTTATCAAATTTGCAGATGACACAAAACTATTTAAAGTTGTTAAAACCCAAGAGGATTGTGGAAAATTGTAAGAGGATCTTGATAAATTGGAAGACTGGGCATCAAAATGGCAGATGAAATTTAATGTGGACAAGTGCAAAGTTATGCACCTAGGGAAGAACAACCCAAACTATGGTTACACGATGCAAGGTTCCACATTAGGAACCACCACCCAGGAAAAAGATTTAGGCGTCATTGTGGATAACATGTTAAAACCCTCGGCCCAGTGTGCAGCGGCAGCCAAGAGAGCAAATACAATGCTAGGTATCATATGGAAAGGAATGGAAAATAAAACAAAAGATATTATAATGCCTCTATACCGTTCCATGGTGAGACTGCACCTTGAATATTGTGTGCAATTCTGGTCGCCGTATCTTAAAAAGGATATAGCGTTATTAGAAAAGGTTCAGAGAAGAGCCACCAAAATGGTAAAGGGGATGGAAGGATACTCCTATGAAGAAAGGCTAAAAAGGTTAGGGCTCTTTAACCTGGAAAAGAGACGGCTGAGGGGAGATATGATAGAAGTCTATAAATTAATGAACAGAGTGGAACAGGTAAACGTAGATAGCCTGTTTACGTTATCAGAATATAGGAAGACTAGGGGACATGCAATGAAGCTACAGGGTAAACTATTTAAGACTAATAAAAGAAAATATTTTTTCACTCAACTTGTAATCAAACTCTGGAATTTGTTACCGGAGGATGTAGTAAAGGCTGTTAGTGTAGCTGGGTTTAAAAAAGGTTTGGACAAGTTCCTGGAGGAAAGGTCCATAAACCATTATTAAGAAGGGACCCAGGATATCAATGGTTGACCTAGTACAAGCATTGCAGAACCTGTGTCTTTTGGGGAAACTGCTAGGTATGTATGACCTAGATTGGCCACTGTTGGAAACAGAATACTGGGCTTGATGGACCTTGGTCTGACCCAGTATGGCATATCTTATGTTTTTATGTTCACCTACATTGTCTGAAACATTGCAATTTTTCCCTTTTTTAAATTTTATCCTTATGTAATTTTACAAAATCAAGAATTATATAAATCCTTGAAATAAAATAAAATAGGATAGTAGCAAAAACGTTAAAGAAAACATCATAAGAAGTCACTAAAGTGATCATCACTATTTATTTATTTTAAGGTATTTATAGCCCGCACAATAACCAAGGTGGGTAACAAAAAACATACATGACTCATTATAACATACCAATAAAGTCATACAATATAAATTAAATACAAATAAGTAAAAATAAAATTAATCAATCTAATCTAAATAAAATAAAAGACTACCATTTGAGCATGCAAACTGGATCATTATTACACTATAAACATGATTGCCCCAAGCACTTCACCTGCCTATCAAACAAATCCAGAAAAGGCCTGCTGGAATAAGTAAGATTTCAACTTTCGCTGAAAGACCATCAACTTTGCTTCAGCATGTAACTCATTAGGGAGAGAATTCCAATAGATGGAGCACTCAAAGAAAATTCTCTTATGTAATGACTGAAAATGAATCTTTTCAAAGGAAGTAACAACTAATAGTTATGCATCCTGAGACCGTAAAACACGAGGACAGTAAGATCTAAACAATGTTGATAAACTGACGGGGACCATGTTATGCAAGCATTTAAAAGTAATCATAATCACTTTATACAAAACTCAAATCTGATAGGAAGCCAATGCAAAACAAATAACTGTTGCGCAATATCATCAGAACATTTGCATCCAGTTAAAAGACAAGTGGCACCATTTTGGACTGATTGTAAAGGAGACATAGTAGCTTTTGAAAGGCCTAGAAAAAGACTATACAATAGTCCAAAGGTGAAAGGACTGAAGTCTGTAACAAAGAAAGAAAAGATGCACTTTATAATAAGCTGCTTTAACTAATCTTTGTATACAGTCATGAGGTTTAATTGTGTATCTAACCATATCCCAAGATCTCTCACAAGATTGCTAAGCACAAAAGGAAAATAATCTGTCACAGAATTCAAACTTGAAGGATTTGAAATATCCGAAGCCAAGTACAAAATTTCCATCTTCTTCATGTTCAATTTCAACCTATTCTGGAATAACCACGACTCAAAAGAATCAAGGCAAAATTCCACATACTTTAAAGAACCATCTAATGAAGCAGAAATAGGGATGATAAACTGTATGTCGTCGGTATACACTTGAAATTTAACATCCGAATTCTCAAAAAGTTTGTGAATTGGGGTGATAAAGAGATTAAACAGTATAGCCGACAGTGCAGAACCCCACCGCACCCCTGCCTCAATACATTTTCAAGATGACATTTCTCATGATGATTGAACTTGAATAAATCTAACCTGCAAAAATGATGTAAACCAAGGAAGTTCCTTACTTGTATCCCCAATTTACAAAGCCTAGTTAGAAGCAAAGAGTGATCCACAGTGTCAAATGCAGCAGATGCATCAAGCAACACTAGTAGAAAATATTTACCATGATCAAAGCCAGTAAGAAACTCTTCAGTAAGCATCAACAGCAATGTTTCAGTCCCATGATTGGGACAAAATTTAAACTGTGATTCAGACCACAAATTATATTTATCAATGAAATTCTGTAATTGTAAGAGCACCAATTTCTCTTGAACCTTAGCTAAACACGAAAGGGAAGAGATAGGACGATAGTTCATTGGATCCAATTTATCCATAGATGATCCTTTAAATACCAAAGCTATCTTTAGCACCATGGGAACTATTCCTTAAGAAAAGGAACCATCAACTATAGCAGCAATAGAATGCCCAATCAATTCTTTTAAGTTTTTAAACAATTAAATCACACAACCATCAAGAGGACTGAAAGTGTTATTGAAAGATGAAAGAACATCAAGGACCTGAGACAATGTGACTGACCAAAAAGAAGTCCACAGCCGTAAATTTGCCTCAGAACAAGAATCAACAGAATTACAATCATCAGGAGAACAAAATTCTACTGAAGTTGACTTAACAGTGAAAGAAGTTTGAATAGTCAAAATTTTTAAACAAAATGAATCCAAAAACAATTGCAGTTCAATAGAATGAAAGGAGAGAGAACCCAAGGCAGGAGTAGTCATTTCCCAACAGGAAAGGCTACTTGGAGCACTCAAACTAGTCTTGATCTGAGAATCATAGTATTTCCACTTGCTTTCCAAAACAGATTTTTGTACTGAACTAACAAGCATAAATGCTTGCTTCTAACATCAGTAAGTAAACAAGCCCGCCATCATCTATCCATACATCGTAACTGATGCCTAAGAACTACCAATGTCGAAGTAAGTCATGGCAACTTATATCTATATTAGAACACTTCCAAAATTTCATAGGAGCAATAGTATTTAAAGAAGACTGTGCAGCAGAAGAAACATCTATAGCAGCTAATGATGCAACATCATTCAATGAAGGAGACCAAACTTCATATAAAGCCTCTTGAGAATAAGAACAATAATACCTTCAGAAGGGGCAAGGATGATCTGACCAAGGTGTAGGTTTTACCTGCAAATGAAAACCTGAGGAAATAAAAGAAGACAAAATAAAAATTAAATCTAAAATCTCACTGTGATCATGAGTAGGAGTTTTTACAATTTGAACAATACCTAATGATAATATAGCAGCTAAAAAAGAATGTATCATATTATTTTCAATACTCTTCTGTATATGCATATTGAAATCTCCTAAAACAATGTGAGGTAAAGCATGTAAAGGACCAGTTAGAAAAAATTCAGCCAACAATGAAGAATCAGGTTTAAGACTTCCAGGAGGACAATAAAACAAGCATAAAGATAAGTCATGAGACTCAAAAAGCAATCATTCGCAGTTGAGCAACAAAGACTCATCAATTGCTACTTCACGGAAGTCGAACCTTTGCTTATAAAAAATAAACAATCCACCATCTCTTTTACTATTATGCGGCTTAGATATCCACAAATAATTGGCAGGACAAATTTGATTAAGAATAACAATATCAGCTTTTAACAACCAAGATCCAGTGATGCAGAATATATTAGGATTCTACGAGTAAAGTTTATCATGCAATACTGAAAGTTTATTTCTAACAGACCTCAGATTAACTATAATACACAAGGAGAAAATATAATAGATCATATCACTGGATTAGAATCAGGGCAACAGTAGGGTAAAATTCTCTCAGATCTAAAAGACCAGCAAGGAGGTATGTGACCATAATGGCATTGGCCTGTAACTACTGGAATACTATTGCCAAAACACATGATAAACCTGCTAATAAATACAACAGCCAAGCAGGTAGCTAAGAAACACAACAATGTTGAAGATCCTTAGTCACGCCTCTTCGTCAGTGCGACAGAGGAGGTGCACCCTCTCCAGCGTGTAACCCTGGCTTTTAAGCACTGACACTCCTGATGATGCCACTGGGGGGGCAGAGCCAGCACTGTTCCAACTCAGGCTACAATGATTGCAGGCAAACTCCAATATAGCCTGACACACACAGGAAGAAGGAAAAGCTGTGTCAATGATGTTCCCAGGCAATGTGGTCAGCAGGTAGGTCAACCAAGCCCACAATAAATGGGGGGGAAGGAGATAAGAAACCATATATTTATACAAAAAAAAAAGCAGTCAGACTAAGTGCCCAGCACAGTAAATTCACAGACCCTCAGTTGAAGAATTGACCATGGCTTCCAACCGCTGAGCAATCACGAAGGCCAGCAGCTGGGAGAACATAAGAACATAAGATATGTCATACTGCGTCAGACCAAGGTCCATCAAGCCCAGTATTCTGTTTCCAACAGTGGCCAATCTAGGTCATATGTACCTAGCAGTTTCCCCAAGGGACACAGGTTCCACAATGCTTGTATTGGTTCAAGCATTGATATCCTGGGTCCCTTCTTAATAATGGTTTATGGACCTTTCCTCCAGGAACTTGTCCAAACCTTTTTAAACCCAGCTACACTAACAGCATTTACTACATCCTCCGGTAACGAATTCCAGAGTTTGAAAACACGTTGAGTGAAAAAATATTTTCTTTTATTAGTCTTAAATAGTTTACCCTGTAGCTTCATTGCATGTCCCCTAGTCTTTCTATATTCTGATAAGGTAAACAATCGATCTACGTTTACCCGTTCCACTCCGTTCATTAATTTATAGACTTCTATCATATCTCCCCTCAGCCGTCTCTTTTCCAGGTTAAAGAGCCCTAACCTTTTTAGCCTTTTTTCATAGGAGTATCCTTCCATCCCCTTTACCATTTTGGTGGCTCTTCTCTGAACCTTTTCTAAAATCGCTATATCCTTTTTAAGATACAGCGACCAGAATTGCACACAATATTCAAGGTGCGGTCTCACCATGGAACGATATAGAGGCATTATAATATCTTTTGTTTTATTTTCCATTCCTTTAATTATCATACCTAGCATTCTATTTGCTCTCTTGGCCGCCGCTGCACACTGGGCCGAGGGTTTTAACATGGTATCCACAATGACGCCTAAATCTTTTTCCTGGGTGGTGGTTCCAAATGTGGAACCTTGCATCGTGTAACCATAGTTTGGGTTGTTCTCCCTAGGTGCATAACCTTGCACTTGTCCACATTAAATTTCATCTGCCATTTTGATGCCCAGTCTTCCAATTTATCAAGATCCACTTGCAATTTTCCACAATCCTCTTGGGTTTTAACAACTTTAGATAGTTTTGTGTCATCTGCAAATTTGATAACCTCACTCGTTATTCCACTTTCCAGGTCATTTATGAATATGTCAAAAAGCAGCGGACCCAGCACAGATCCCTGGGGTACACCACTATTCACCTTTCTCCATTGGGAAAATTGGCCATTTAGCCCTACCCTCTGCTTTCTATCTTTTAACCAGTTCCTGATCCACAGTAGTACACTGCCTCCTATCCCATGACTCTTTAGTTTTGCCAAATGTCTCTCATGCGGGACCTTGTCAAAGGCTTTCTGAAAGTCCAGATACACAATATCAACCGACTCACCTTTGTCCACCTGATTATTCACTCCTTCAAAAAAACATAACAGATTAGTAAGACAAGATCT
Organism: Ichthyophis bannanicus; assembly: GCA_033557465.1. Taxonomy (NCBI): domain Eukaryota; kingdom Metazoa; phylum Chordata; class Amphibia; order Gymnophiona; family Ichthyophiidae; genus Ichthyophis; species Ichthyophis bannanicus. Next base: position 669,407,368 of record CM066036.1, on the reverse strand, counting down.
TCCTTGTCTAAAGCCATGTTGGCTGTCTCCCATCAGGTCATGACTATCTACATGCTGAGTAATTTTATTCTTTATGATGGTTTCTACCATTTTTACCGGTACTGATGTCAGGCTCACCGGTCTGTAGTTTCCCGGATCACCCCTGGAACCCTTTTTAAGAATTGGTGTTACATTGGCAATCCTCCAATCTTCAGGTATTAGAGTTGATTTTAATGATAGTTCACAGATTACTAATAGCAGGTCTGCAATCTCGTATTTCAGTTCTTTCAACATCCTTGGATGTATACCATCTGGCCCAGGTGATTTGCTACTCTTCAGCTAATCTAATAGTTGTAATACATCTTCCCGATGTATCAATATTTCCTTCAATTCTTCCGCACCTTTAAATACCACTTCAGTCATGGGTAACATCCCTACATCTTCCTCATTAAAGACTGAAGCAAAGAATTCCTTCAGTCTCTCCGCTATCGCCTTGTCGCCTCTTAGTGCTCCTTTAACCCCTTTATCATCTAATGGACCGACTGACTCTCTCACAGGAATTTTGCTACGAATGTACTTGAAAAGGTCTTTACTTCGCGTTTTTGCTTCCGCAGCAAGCTTCTTCTCAAATTCTCCCTTTGCCTGCCTTATCAATGCCTTGCATTTGACTTGCCAGTGCTTGTGCTGTTTCCAGGTTTCGTCGTTTGGCTCTTTTTTCCATTTCCTGAAAGATGCTTTTTTGGCAACAACTGCCTCTCTGACCTCACCTTTAAACCATGCTGGCAGTTTTTTGGACTTCCTTCCACTTTTCTTAAAGCGTGGAATACAGCTGGTCTGGGCTTCCAAGATAGTATTTTTCAACAACAGCCAAGCCTGATGTACGTCTTTAACCTTTGCAACTGCTCCTTTTAGTTTTTTCTTAACTGAACAATACTTAACCAAGCACAGGGTGCTTTAAAAAGAAGAGCACTCCCAGCTGCTGGACTCCGGGATGGAGAAGAAGAAATTCTCTACATCTTTTTTGAGGGTCTTCAGCAAGATCTGGATATCTACGAACAGATAGACCCCTAAATAACAAATTCCTTTTATGATAAAACAATCTCAACATCAATTCTCTATCAGACAAAAGAGCAAAAATCACTATTAATGTTGATAATACCACCGATTCTTCTTGAGAATTTTCCAAGAGCTCCAAAACATTTAACTCGTCAACTTGCTGAGTCCCAACAACTGAGCTAGAAGGGATCTTCTTACCTGATGGTAAATAGTACATTCTCACCATAGGAGGATGTGACTCCACAGGGACGGCCAACACCTCAATTAAATAAGCCGTAAACATATCCCATGCAGAGACAGTTGAAGCTCGAGGAATGTATAAGCCTTAAGTTAGAAGCAAGAGACAAATTTTCCAGCTTCTCCACTTAGCAAGGACCGATGCAGTGTTTTTCATAAAGGCCTCAGATTGACCTTTCAGAACAGTCAATTTGGATTGAATCTGAACACTCTCAGTTTGAAGTGCAGCAAGTTTAAAAGCATTTTGTTCAGTTGTAGCAGATTTTGTTTACTTTAGTCAGTGCTGAAATCTGTGTCACCAGTGTCTCTCCCAAAGAAGCAATGGCAGTCCAAACAGCTTGTAAATGAAGTTTATAGTTCACACCAAAATAAAAAGTCTCAGAACCACCAGACGAGATCACCTCTCCTTCCATTTGCCCCGCAGCAGACTCACCGCTCTGAACAGCCACTGCCCTCACTGTCAAACTATCTGCCGAAGATGCCAATGGGCTTGCAGCCTGAAGAACTTCCAGGGACTGTGGTAACGCTGCCTCACCTGCTCCTGAGTTTGGCCATCCCGGCAAAGCAACACCACTCCCCGACAGGGGGGGATCCTTGCCACAGACTTACTGTAAGGGACTTCTGAATGCAGGCAACCTTAGGTGTTCACTGTGCAATGAGGTAAAAAGATGACAAGTATGAAAAAGTCGCTGAGTTCTCCAGAAAAACTGTAGCCAGACAACCTCCCCTGAAGACACTGGACACCATGGCAGTCAAATAAAAGAGCCATCCAATAGTCCTGAGACAGCAAAAGGTAAGGACAAAGAGGTAGCCGGGGCTTGAGAGGGCTTTAAAACACCCTTTTACCTTTTGCTTTTTCTCCATAGAGAAATCACGACCGCTGCACTAGAGCCAAACTGCCGCCCACAATTTTTCCCTTATTATACTACTCCCCTGACATCTCAACTAAATTGGCTAAGGCCTATTCCTCTCCCCCTCCCTCCTCCTCCTCTGGATCAGCCAGAGCAGAGATACATGAAGAAGCCCATTGCTTACCCCTGGGATAAGCAGCATGGAATCGGTCTATCTTTTGGGAACCTGGCAGGTATTTATGACCTTAATTGGCCACTGTTGGAAGCAGGATACTGGGCTTGATGGACCTTTGGTCTGATCCAATATGGCATATCTTATGTTATGTGCTAGCAGGCAGTGCATTAGCTGTAGCTTGGCACTTATCTCTGCTTGCAGGCCCTCCGGATGAATCACCATGAGGTCCTGAGAACTTGTGACCATGGCTAAGCCCTGCCGAACCTCCCATAAAATGGCATCAGATGCAGCAAAACTTCAGGATCACCAAACTCTTTAGGGACATTATGGGGACCCATTTGGTCCAGCAAGGAGACCGAATGGACAAGCTAGGTCACCAGCAGCTCCAGAAGATCCCTAGCCTTCCTCCTCCCCCTTCCACTCCACAACCACCTTCTCCCTTCAACGTTCTCCACTTCCACAACCTCTCCTGCAACATCCTGCACCTCCATAAGCTCTTCCTCCCCTTCTGCATGGCAGTGCTCAGTGTCAGCCATACCCTCTCCAGGACAAGGTCCATTCAGTGCCACTGGGGCATCCTTGGAGGGGCTTCATTTGTTGGCCAATGCTGCTTCAGTGGTGGGATGAGGGGCTGGAGGCTCCACTTCCTGTTTCTTCTCCTTGAGTTGCCCACTGCAGTGGTGTCTTCCTTCTCCTCCCATGCCAGCCTCGAAATCGGGTAGCTCCTCTGATAAACCACAGCTGCTGCTGCTTGCTTCCTCCACTGTGGTTGTGGTGGTGTCTTAGTCAGAGGCCTTAGGTCTGGAAGTGGCTGCAGGTAGTGGCGATGCAACTTCAGGTGGTGGTGGAGATGGTGCTGCTGCTGAAAAATATATAGGCCCTGCTTAATGTTCTAATGCATATTGATGGATTTACAGCCAGCTACAAATGACAAATGATCTCTGGATGATTTTGCATATTTCCCTATAGACGCTGACCTAGGAGTCTGCAGCCTACCCATCATGAAACTGAGAACAGAAATATTAATGTCCTGATGTTCCACAAAACTCATAGGGGGAATATATAGCACTAGGGCAGCACTGCAGATGCCTGTTTGGGTCATAAAGGGATGCCACTTGCATAGAAATATGTCTGGTGCTGTTTTTTCAATGCTACATGACACGTGTACTTTCTGCCACTATTTAAACCCTGTGCTGTTCCGCTGATCACTATTTGGCTGGAGTGCTCCATCATGACCCAACCCTGGGTCATGTGCCCTGGGTAGGGAGGACACTGCTCCTTGTAGCCTCATTCATCTCGTACATGTGTGTTATGGGAGGAGGTGGTACAGTTTTGATGTAAGTACCTAGCATCAGAGGCTGTTAATCTGTCGGGGGTCTGACATGTGACTGATTGCAGATAGTGGCATGTGTTTGGTTCTCCTATATTTCCTGTTCTCATATCCTAACCATTCACCAAATACTGTATGTGAATTGTCCCCTTGAGACTGTATCCCCCCTTCTCCCCTCCCCCCCAAGATTGCTTCTGTCATCCTCTTAGCCAATTCCGAGGAAACTAGGTCCTTGCCTCTGGATTTCCCTTGCTGCCACACTTCTGGGGTTCTCATATACCTTAGTAGACAACTTTTAATGGTTTACAGCCATTACAGCCTATCTCCTTTTCTGGAGCACTGATGCATCTGGCACTCCAGTTTGGCACCCCATGCCATTGACCCATAGTGCCAACATGACCATCCATGGGACCTACCATGTGTATGTCATGTATGCCTCATGTGTGATCACTTACCTTCTTGCTGATGCTGCTCTTCTCGGTTACACCACAGCAGCCGGGGCTGCGTCCTCCATGTGGCCTGGAATCGTGTTTTGATGGCCTCAAGATAATTAAGAAAACATGATCTCCTTCAGGGGTCAACCTTTAAACAGACAAATCAAAATATTGAGCCCTTTTTTTTGTTTTGTTGTTAAGTGCTGTCGAGTCGGAGTCGACTCATGGCGACCCTCTGGATAGCTATCCTAAATTGTGTTCGGTCTTCAGTCAGGCGGCTCATTGTTGACAGACTGGTACCCGTAGCTGCTGTTATTGTATTGATCCATCTCATTGCTGGCCTTCCTCTTTTGCGTTGACCTTCTATCTTGCCAAGCATGATGTCTTTCTCTAATGATCTCTCTCTCCGCATGATGGGTCCAAAGTATGAAAGTCGAAGTCTTGTCATCTGAGCTTCTAAAGAAAGCTTAGGTTTGATCTCCACTAGTACAGACTGGTTTGTTCTTCGGGCAGTCCATGGTATACACAGTATTCGCCGCCAGCACCATAATTCAAAGGCATCAATTTTCTTCCTGTCTATCTTTTTCATTGTCCAGCTTTCACATTCATATGATGTTATTGAAAATACCATGGCTTGAACAAGTCGAATCTTTGTATGGAGAAAGACATCTCTGCTCTTCAGAATCTTATCTAAGTCTTTCATAGCCATTCTGCCAAGAGCAATGCGTCGTCTGATTTCTTGACTGCTTGTTGCTTCTTTATTGATAGTTGATCCAAGTAGGTTAAAGTTATTCACGATTTCAATTTCTTCTCCTTCGACGATGAACCTGTTGATTATGCCAGTTGTCATGATCTTTGTCTTCTTTACATTAAGGTGCAGGCCCATTTTGAAACTATGTTCTTTGATTGTGAGAAGCAAATGTTTCAGATCATCTTCACTTTCTGCCAGTAATGTGGTATCATCAGCATAGCGAAGGTTGTTGATGAGTCTTCCACCAATCTTCACACCTCTGTTGTCTTCATACAATCCTGCTTCTCTGATGATTTGTTCTGCATATAAATTAAACAGGTAGGGGGAAAGTATGCAGCCTTGTCTTACACCTTTGCTTATTTTAAACCATTCTGTTTCTCCTTGTTCCGTTCGAACTGTTGCTTCTTGATCAATGTACAGATTGTGCAAGAGAACGACCAGGTGTTCTGGTATACCCATGCTTCTTAATGTGGCCCAGAGTTTCTCATGGTTTACACAGTCAAAAGCTTTGCTATAGTTGATAAAGCACAAATAGATATCCTTTCGGTATTCTTTAGTCTTTTCAAGGATCCATCTCACATCCGCAATGATGTCTCTCGTTCCTCGCCCTTTTCTGAACCCTGCTTGCACTTCAGGTAGTTATTGTTCCAGGTATGATTGTAGTCTCTTTTGAAAAATCTTCAGTAGAATCTTGCTGGCATGTGGGATCAGAGTGATTGTGCGATAATTTCCACAGTCAGTTGGATCACCTTTCTTTAGTATTGGTATAAACACAGATCTTTTCCAGTCAGTTGGCCATGATGCTGTCTTCCATATTTCTTGGCAGAGCCTTGTAAGTACGGTAACAGCTGCATCAGATCGCTGTAATACTTCTATGAAGGACTGGAAAGGGGGGCTGTTACTTCTGGAGAGAAATCTGAAATTGTGAGTATATACTTCTGGGAATTTTTCTGAAAGGAATTTTTTTTCTTTTAAAGCTAATTAATCTGTGAACCCACTATTTTTTTTGTTAAATCAGTCAGGGCCTAGTAGCAACAGTTTAAGATTCAATTTAAAAACACAGAAGAGAACTTTCTGGTTACCTTTCATACCCAGTAGATAGCTGTAGTTTAAATTTCATAGTCACTCAGGGCCTAGCATCAGCAAAGTACTTTTAGTTTCAAATTAAAACACAGAAGAGAGCTTTCTGGTTAAATTTAGAATCCAGCAGAGAGCTTGTAGTTTAAATTTCATAATAGGTTAGAGCCTAGTAGCAGCAAAGAGCTATAATTTAAATCAAATCAGAATATAGTTTTCCTCAGCAGCACAGGACAAGGTACTGTGTAGCAGCCCTTTTTTAATAAGTGTTATATCCCTCCCTCCCTCCCCACACCCACCCTCCCCTGGGAAAATCACAGCTTTATAGGTACTTGCACAACTTAAAAGACAGGAGGTGCTCTCAGGTGAAGCTCATTACCCAAATCAGTCATAGACCAAGGACCTGAGATTAATTAAGCTTCAGGTGAACAAGGTATATTAAACTTCTTAGGTACAGTTTTAGTGGTATAAATATCCATTGCACCCTTTAGTACATATAGAACTTAAAGATCTAAACACAAACTTAAAACTAAGATGCAGACAGCAGTCCAGCAGCGGGATGTGGGCTTTCCAGTCTTTTGCATTGAGTGTCACATGTATGATTTTCTCCCAGCTGGTGAGAGGTCTTACGTGTGCACTAGGTGCAAGGAGCTCTCTGCTCTCAGGGAACGAGTCCATTCTCTAGAGGCTAGAGTAGCAGACTTGGAAAACATAAGACACTTGGAGCAGCTGGTTCATGAACCGACCAGAGGGGAAGCAATATTAGACCTAGTCCTTAGTGGAACACCAGATGTAGTGCAAGAGATAAGGGTGTTGGGGCCACTTGGCAATAGTGATCATAGCATGATCGCCTTTGATTTAATTAGTGGAGGAGGGATAGTAAGGAAATCCACAGTACTACCCTTTAACTTTCGAAAGGGAGACTATGATAGAATGAGGAAAACAGTTAAGAAAAAACTAAAAGGAGCAGTTGCAAAGGTTAAAGACGTACATCAAGCTTGGGTGTTGTTGAAAAATACTATCTTGGAAGCCCAGACAAGCTGTATTCCACGCTTTAAGAAAAGTGGAAGGAAGTCCAAAAAATTGCCAGCATGGTTTAAAGCTGAGGTCAGAGAGGCTGTTGTTGCCAAAAAAGCATCTTTCAAGAAATGGAAAAAAGAGCCAAATGATGAAACCTGGAAACAGCACAAGCACTGGCAAGTCAAATGCAAGGCATTGATAAGGCAGGCAAAGAGAGAATTTGAGAAGAAGCTTGCTGCAGAAGCAAAAACGCGAAATAAAGACCTTTTCAAGTACATTCGTAGCAAAAAACCCGTGAGAGAGTCAGTTGGTCCATTAGATGATAAAGGGGTTAAAGGAGCACTAAGAGGCGACAAGGCGATAGCGGAGAGACTGAATGAATTCTTTGCTTCGGTCTTTACTGAGGAAGATGTAGGGATGTTACCCACGACTGAAGTGGTATTTAAAGGTGTGGAAGAATTGAAGGAAATATCGATACATCGGGAAGATGTCTTACAACTATTAGATAAACTGAAGAGTAGCAAATCACCTGGGCCGGATGGTATACATCCAAGGGTGTTGAAAGAACTGAAATTTGAGATTGCAGACCTGCTATCAGTAATCTGTGAACTATCATTAAAATCATCTCTAATACCTGAGGATTGGAGGATCGCCAATGTAACACCAATTTTTAAAAAGGGTTCGAGGGGTGATCCGGGAAACTACAGACCGGTGAGCCTGACATCAGTACCGGGAAAAATGGTAGAAACCATCATAAAGAATAAAATTACTCAGCATATAGATAGTCATGACCTAATGGGAGACAGCCAACATGGCTTTAGACAAGGAAGATCTTGTCTTACTAATCTGTTATGTTTTTTTGAAGGAGTGAATAAACAGGTGGACAAAGGTGAGTCAGTTGATATTGTGTATCTGGACTTTCAGAAAGCCTTTGACAAGGTCCCTCATGAGAGACTTTTGGCAAAACTAAAGAGTCATGGGATAGGATGCAGTGTACTACTGTGGATCAGGAACTGGTTAAAAGATAGAAAGCAGAGGGTAGGGCTAAATGGCCAATTTTCCCAATGGAGAAAGGTGAATAGTGGTGTACCCCAGGGATCTGTGCTGGGTCCGCTGCTTTTTGACATATTCATAAATGACCTGGAAAGTGGAATAACGAGTGAGGTTATCAAATTTGCTGATGACACAAAACTATTTAAAGTTGTTAAAACCCAGGAGGATTGTGGAAAATTGCAAGAGGATCTTGATAAATTGGAAGACTGGGCATCAAAATGGCAGATGAAATTTAATGTGGAGAAGTGCAAGGTTATGCACCTAGGGAAGAACAACCCAAACTATGGTTACACGATGCAAGGTTCCACATTAGGAACCACCACCCAAGAAAAAGATTTAGGTGTCCTTGTGGATACCATGTTAAAACCCTCGGCCCAGTGTGCAGCGGCGGCCAAGAGAGCAAATAGAATGCTAGGTATGATAAGGAAAGGAATGGAAAATAAACAAAAGATATTATAATGCCTCTATATCGTTCCATGGTGAGACCGCACCTTGAATATTGTGTGCAATTCTGGTCGCCATATCTTAAAAAGGATATAGCAATTTTAGAAAAGGTTCAGAGAAGAGCCACCAAAATGGTAAAGGGGATGGAAGGCTACTCCTATGAAGAAAGGCTAAAAAGGTTGGGGCTCTTTAACCTGGAAAAGAGACGGCTGAGGGGAGATATGATAGAAGTCTATAAATTAATGAACGGAGTGGAACGGGTAAACGTAGATCGATTGTTTACCTTATCAGAATATAGAAAGACTAGGGGACATGCAATGAAGCTACAGGGTAAACTATTTAAGACTAATAAAAGAAAATATTTTTTCACTCAACGTGTAATCAAACTCTGGAATTTGTTACCGGAGGATGTAGTAAAGGCTGTTAGTGTAGCTGGGTTTAAAAAAGGTTTGGACAAGTTCCTGGAGGAAAGGTCCATAAACCATTATTAAGAAGGGACCCAGGATATCAATGCTTGAACCAATACAAGCATTGTGGAACCTGTGTCCCTTGGGGAAACTGCTAGGTACGTATGACCTAGATTGGCCACTGTTGGAAACAGAATACTGGGCTTGATGGACCTTGGTCTGACCCAGTATGGCATATCTTATGTTCTTATGTTCTTATGTTCAATCAATGCCTGGTGCTTTGTTCTTTGATAAGGCTTTCAATGCTGCTTCAACTTCTTCTTTCATCACCAATGGTTCCAGATCATAAGGTACAGGTTGAAACGGCTGTTGGTCCACTTGATCTTTATCATATAAAAACTCTGTATATTCCTTCCATCTTTTCTTGATCTTCTCAGCATCATTCAACATAGAACCTTGAGCATCTTGTAACATTCGAATTCGAGGCTGGAACTTTTTCTTTAACTCTCATAGCTTTAGGAAAGCTGATCTTGTTCTTCCTCTAATAGTTTCTGCTTCTATTTCCTTGCATGCATCATTGTAGTACTTTTCCTTGTCCTGTCTTGCTGCATGTTGGAAATCTCTGTTGAGTTCTGTGATTGTCTTTCTTTCTCCTCTGGCTTTAGCTTCCCTGCGTTTCTGGACAATTTTCAGAGTTTCTTCCGTCATCCATTTTGGCCGTTTTTTCTTTTTTACCTTTTGTAGATACTTCTCGCTTTCTTCCAACACAACCTTCTTGATGTCATTCCATAACTCTTCTGGAACTCTATCATTTGTATCTAAAGCAGCAAATCGATTTTACAGGCAGTCTTTAAATTCCAGTGGTATGTTCTCAAGGTCATATTTTGCTGCATTCATGAGTGGTTTGCTCTTTTTTAGCTTTAGCTTGAGTTTGCATACTAGTAGTTGATGATCTGTACCACAGTCAGCTCCAGGTTTTGTCTTTGTTGATGTTATAGAGCTTTTCCATCATTGACTTCCACAGATGTAGTCAATTTGATTTTTATACAATCCATTGGGTGAAGTCCATGTGTACAGTCGTCGCTTGTGTTGCTGGAAGAAGGTGTTCGAGATGAATAGATCGTTGGTCTTGCAGAATTCTATCAGTCTTTCTCCAGCTTCATTTCTGTTGCCATGTCCATATTTTCCAACTACTTTGTCGTCTTCTTTGTTGCCAACCTTTGCGTTCCAATCACCCATGACTATCAGGATATCCTGTTTGCATGTTCTGTCAATTTCAGCTTGTACTTGTTCATAGAACTCTTCAATTTCATTCTCTTCTGCAGCTGTTGTTGGGGCATATACTTGAATTATAGTTGTGTTGATAGGCATTCCTCGTAGACGAATAGAGATTAAGCATTCGCTGACTGCATTGTATTTCATTACAGTTCTTGCAAGTTTCTTCTTTATTATAAATGCAACACCATTTCTTCTTTGTCTTTCATTTCCAGCATAGTAGACCATGTGATCTTCTGATGCAAAGTGCCCGATGCCAGTCCATTTCAGTTCGCTGACACCCAACAGATCAAGTTGTACATGTTCCATTTCATTCTTGACCACCTCCAACTTCCCTTGGTTCATGTTTCGTACGTTCCATGTTCCAATGTGTAAGACATCTTTACAGCTTCTGACTCTTCATTTCATGCGCAGCTACATCAGCAGTCAGACGTCCCGAGGGCTTTGATCCAACCACATCATAAATGCTGGCTTTACTCTGAAAAGTCTTCAGCTCTTCCCCAGTAGCTAGTTGAGTGCCTTCCAACCTGGGGGTCTCATCTTCCAGCACTACAGCACAATTTTTTAATCTTCTAAAATATACATGAAAACAATATCTTTGTTGGACCAAAGAAATCTAAGTCCAGCAGCTTCCACCACTATTGTGCTTAACCAATGGTCCTTTTTAATGAGAAAGTGAGATATAAAAACATCCTTTAATTTCACTTCATTTTATTCCAAATTCCAATGTCCTAAAATATTCTATTATTAACAGTTCAGTGCTGTTCAAACAATCCATATGTACTGTGATAAGGAAGCTTATCATAGCTCAGGTAGGAGCTATAGAAAAGATGATGTGACTCTGAACAAGCAACCTGTCAGTTCTGGTAGAAGTGAGAAAACAGAGTTTTCACATAAAGGACTACCAGTCCCAGAATGCACCAGGTTTCCAGCAGCCATGAGAGGGGCTGAAGTGAGAGAATGTGTGTGCAATCAAGAGAGCTATGAGGTAATCCCTAAGCACTCATCTCAAAGGGCAGGGCCTGATTCAACACAGCTGCGCTGTGTTAGGGAGCAGCACACATTAGAACAGGATAAGAATAGAGCTTATTCTTCAGATAACAGCTTCAGGGAGAGCTTCAGCAAGGGCTACAAGCTCCAGCCCAGTTTCAGAAAGAGATACAGAGACAGAGACAGCAACGGCTACAAGCTCAAGCACCAGTATCACCTGGAGAAACAGAAGCCAAGCCAAGCAGATAGAGAGCGAAGAAAACTCTCTGGAAGGAAGAGAAGGAAGGCCATTGGAAGGTCTGGGAGATTCCAAGGCAGTACTCATACTGGGAGGTATTCCAAAAGCCAGCAGAGTCCATTGGACTGGATTCAGCCAGAGGAATGGAGTGGCAGAGATAGGAATCACCAGTGGCTACCTGGAAGAGAGAAGACTGCATGTGGAAGGGACTTTCAGACCAAGGCCAGAAGGTATGTGAGAGAAGATCCAGTGTCCAGGGATCAAGATTGGAAGGCTGGACATCAGAATTGGATTACATATTGGCCAGGCTATACAGAGAGGAATAATGATAGCAGGAGAGGCTCAGGTATGAACACTGATCCAGACCCTATCTATAATAGAGAATGGCAGCAAGGGAATAAGCATTCTCATGATAGTGCCTTAATGAAAGACTCGTCTGTGCCAATGTATGATAATGACCCTATGCTGATTGATACAGCAGATGAAAGTACAGTTTATATGGACTGTTCTCTATCTAAATGCTATTACTAGCTTTCTCTGAGCAAACACATCAGCCATCACAAAGAAACCTAACTTTGTTCTTTATTTCCACTGCAAACAGCTCTTAAAGCAGGATTTGGGCTCACACAGTAGCAGCCAGCCAGCTAAAGGCTTTCAGCTGGTCCATTGATAGTAATTAGGGCTGCACCTGATTGTGTGTGTGAGCAAGGGAGAATCACTGCTGAGATCGGCGTGGAAAATAAGCAGAAGTTAACCTAACCAGCAAAGTTTATTCTTTACTTTGTGCCTTTGTATTTGGTAATTATTTGCTAAGAAAACATTAGCTAATTGCCTGACAAGCTGAAGGTTGTTTTCTGGTTTACTTTGTGACTTTTTGTTATCCATTTTAAACACTGCAAGCAAGTAACCTCATTTATAGTGCTATCAAGCATACATGTGCTGGGTAAATTAAACCCCATCAATAAAAGAAGTATTTTATTGATCTTACCACTTGGTTTCACAACTCAAATTATTGTCATCAGCTGTGTTTGGGGAGTGAATGAACTACAATACCCACAATACCTTGCAAGAATCATATGAATATATGCATCGTCAAGATTGTGTAAGTTCTCACCCTAGGCAGCCGTCTGACAGTACCCAGCAAAAATGGAGGAAATTTTAATTTATCCTTCTCTTTGGTTTCAGAAGGTTCAGCTCTGGAGGCAGCTCCTGGATGACATTTTTTTGTTTGGAATGGCTCAAAATTTGAGTTGGATGGATTTTGTGTGATTAAGTCCAATATTCAGCCCACAGCACTCAGGATTTTGAAAGCCCATGCAGGAAAAGGTTAAAATTGATGTTCAGCGGCAAAACCTGTATATCAGTTATTACTGAATAGCAGTGATTGGCACAGCTATTCAGACAGTGGCGATACTTAGCCACTCTCCTGCTAGCTGAACAACATTAATATAGGACAGCTATTGATATAACCTAACTTTATGTGATTACTTTTCCAATTAGTGGACTGAAAATCACCACTAACCAGATACATTTTTGGACTACCCTCACCCTGCCCATGGACTCCCTGGCACTGTCCAGATACTGCCATTCCAGTTAGAGGGGATATTCAGCGGTACTACTCTGTGTTGCTGAATATTGGACTCATCCAAAGGTCAATTTCCAAAGTGATAATAACAATAAGACCATTCAAAAACAGGACACAGATAGTGATTATGTGACTCTAGTGACTAAGTATTCTCCTTTCAGTTTTAAAATCCAGAAAATACTTCACAAGCATAGTAATGTATTAAGTAATATTCAGGGCTTACAAGATAAAACAATTCATTGTGTCTGGTCTCGAGACAGGAACTTAAAAGAAAAACTTAGTCCAGCAGCTTTACGACCTCTGTTGGGACAAGAAGAACATCGGGTGATAGGTCATAGACAATGCAATCATTGTAGTATTTGTGCGATCACTATGAAGCTACATAGTTTCATTCATCATGGACAACAGTATCATTTAAATAATGCTACTTCTTGTGAATCGTCCTATGTGGTCTATGCGGTGCATTGTCTGTGTGACCTGCTCTATATAGGTAAAACAACAAGAGCATTTAAGTTACGCATGATGGAACACAAGAGTCGATTAAAAAATAAAATAATCTCTGCACCTTTGGTTCAACATTGTCTGGACTATTCTCATGTTTTCGAGAATCTACAATGTTTTTGTATTGACCAGATTGTTTCAGGCTCTAATGGTAAAACATGTGAACAAACACTTTTAATCAAAGAACAACGCTGGATTTTTGTTTTGAACACCTTGGTTCCAGCTGGCCTGAATATTTCTATAAAGTGGGGAGCATGTATATAGTCCCGTTAAAGATTTTTTGTGATTGTTAAACTGAAGAGCTGTCCTCATTCCATGTGATTGACAGGATGATATAATCTGAGGTGCTATAATAGGCTGATCCTTACCTCTAATTCGCATGCGCGGCGTTTTTTGAAGAAGAAATGAAGTTTAAATCTCGATTGAGGTAGATCGTCGGCAGCATCCTTTTGTTAACTTACTAGAAGGTATATGGTCTAATAATGATAAATACTCTTTTTACTGTTTTTAGTAGGAGCAATAGACATGAAGAATTTCTGGTGTGGGGTTTTGTTCACTTTTTGGTTTGTTCACCTGTAGCTCTGAAGCTTTTGTCCCCTGAAGAAACTCGGTTTCAGAGTGAAACGCAGGAAACGGGCGCCAAGAGCTAGCGTTGGGACATGTCAACTAAACAGTTGGAAAAGCTAAGTAATTAAGGAAAGAATCTGGGACCTGTTGGACAATCAAGCAGTTGAAATGTTAAGCAGTTGAAAGCTCAACAATATATGAAGATTCACTTATGGCATTTTTTATATAATGAAAAAAGTGCATATTGGTCATTGATACTATAGGCATTTTTGGCGTTTCATAATCCGATATTGTGCCGCTGAGTCTGAGACCTTTAAAGCATGTGAAGAAACCATAAGTGAATGAATATATTTATTTATTTAACAGTATTTCTATACCGCCTTCTCCTTCAATCAAGGCGGTTTCCATGGCAAACAATCAAGGGGTGTTCAAGTGTATTCATGCAGTGGTGTATGTTGTGTGTTATGGGTGGCGAGTATTTGATTTGGGTTGTGCTTTCTACATTGTGCGCTATTATAAATCGTGAGCTATTATACATTTATATATACAAGCTTAGGGTAGGGGGGAGGGTCCGATGTTCTGGCTTGGTTGGTAGCTCATGTGGCATGACCATAGTGTTCGGTGAATAGAGTTGTCTTCAGCTGTTTGCGGAAGTTCTTGAGGTCTGTGGTTAGTCTCAGTTCATCTGGGAGGGTGTTCCAGATTGATGGAGCAGCAAGGGAGAGTGCTCGTTCTGTGGTGTCCTTGCGGTTCTTGGCAAAGTCTTTTGGGGTGTTTACTCTATTGGAGGTACCTCTTCTCCTTGGTTGTGTGCTTGTGTCAGGTTGTATGAGTGTGTGTAAGCTTATGGCTGAAGAGTGTTGTTTGATCTTGAATATGTTTATGATTGTTTTGTATTTGATGCGTGAGCTGATTGGGAGCCAGTGCAGATCTTTCAGTATTGGAGTGATGTGTTCTTGTCTTGTAGTGCTGGAGATTATGCGGGCAGCTGTGTTTTGTGCCAGTTGCAACGGTCTGAGTGTCTGTTTTGGTAGCCCAAGGTAGATTGGGTTGCAGAAGTCTAGTAGTGGGGTTATTAGTGCCTGGCAGACTATACAAAAGTGCTCTGGGGCGAGGAGGGACTTAAGTCTTCTGATGAGTCTCATTCTGTGGTATGAGCCTTTGGTTGTTCTGCTTATGTGTGTTTGGAGGTTTAGCTCCTTGTCCAGGGTCACTCCGAGGCACTTTACTTCTGATTTTATAGGTATGATTGTGTCTTTTATCTTGATGTCGGGTGGGGGGACAAAGTCCGAGTTTTGCGTGATGATCAGTGCCTCCGTCTTGCTGTAGTTTATTGAGAGGTTGTTTTTTTGAAACCAGCTTGTCATTTGTATGAGGCAGTTTGTTATTTTGGAGTAGTGTGGGTTGTCGACTGAGATGGGTGTATATCATGATGTCATCTGCGTAGATTGTATATTGTACGTTGTGATCTTTCATGATGTCGCATATTGGCTGGATGTAGAGGTTGAATAATAGTGCTGATAGGGCCGATCCTTGTGGTACTCCTTGTATGACTTTTATTGGTCAGGAGGTTTTGTGGCCTACCTTGACCTGTATCTGTCTGTCAGTCAAGTATGAATGGAACCATTTCAGGGTGGATCCGTGTAGTCCGATGTTCTGTAGTCTTTCCAATAGAGTCTTGTGGTCAACTGTGTCAAATGCTAATGATATGTCTATGAAGATCATTAGGATTCCTTTCTTGGTGTTGTCTATGAGGCGGAGAATGCTGTCAAAGAGGTATATCAGAAGTGTTTCTACCCCATGGTTGGGGCGGAAACCGTGTTGGTTGTTGTCCAGGGGAGCATGGTTGTCTATGTGATCTTGTAGTTGGTGCTGTACAGTTTTTTCGATTATTTTTGCCAGTAGGGGTATGCTGGAGATGGGTCTGTATGCTGCTGGATTGCTCTTGTCAAGTGTGGATTTCTTCAGGATAGGTCTTATTGTGGCGAGCTTTAGTTGATTTGGCATGCACCCTTGTGTTAGGGAGCTGTGCACCATTTTGTGTATGGTGTGGATGAAGCTTGACTTGGTGGCCTTGATCCAGGTCACTGGGCAGGGATCCGTGGGAGCTGTGCTTGTCTTGATTGCCGTGATGATGTGGGAGAGTTGCTCTGTGGATGGGGTGTAAAATGTTCCCCAGGTTTTCGGGGATGTGTTAGTCTTTGGGGCTGGGCTGGGTCTTGTTTGTTCTGCCGAGTGAAAGTTTTCTTGGATGTGGTCCGCAAATTTTTGTGGGTCTATTTGCACTTTGTCTTCCGTTTTCTGGTCCTTGGTGAAGGTTTTTACGATTTTGAATAGTTCTCTAGGTTTATTGTTAGAGTTGCATATAATGTTTGTATGGTATTCCCTTTTTGTTTGGTTGATGCGTTCGTTGTATTGTTTTTGCTTTGTTAGGTATAATTCCTGGGTCTCGGGCGACTTGTACTGTCTCCATCTCCATTCTACTTTTCTGAGATCCCTCTTTTCGTTTCAAATGTTTTTTTTTAGTACCATGGCTTGTGTTGTAGTTTGTTGCAGCGATGTTTATATGCTGTTGCTTTGGCAGCGTTGTATATGGTTTTGTTCCAGTTGGTGATTTGGGCTTCTAGGTCATCTGTGTCAGAGTTTAGGTGTTGTATCATGTCCTGTAGGAACTGGTCCCTGTCGAAACTCTTGAATCTTCTTTGGGTGGGTGTGTTGTCTGGATATTTGTCTAGTTTATTCTCTTGTGGGACAATGTTTACTTCAATCATGTGGTGGTCGGTCCATGGTACTGGAGTTATGGTGGGTGTTGATATTAGACCTCTTGTGGTTAGATAGTTGGGTGAGAAGATGAGGTCTGGTGATGATCCGTGTCTGTGTGTTGGGGTGTTAATTATTTGCGTGAATTGAAGTGAACTCATTGCTTGAAGGAATGCTTCTGCATCTTTGGTGTTGGTGGACTTAAGATTGAAGTCTCCTAGCAGTAGTGTGGGTTTGTGGCTTGAGCTTATTGCACAGACTGCCTCGAGGGTAGATGCTAGTTCTTTGGGTGGAGCATGGGGCGCTCTGTAGGTGAGGCATAGGGCCATGTGTTTGTTCTCGACTGTGATGGTGTTAGGGTGTTGGGTGTCTGTGGTACTTTGTGATTTGAACTTTAGGCTGCTCTTTGCTATTATCAGGGCTCCTCCTCCTCGCCTGTGAGCGCGTGGGCAGTTGTATGCTGTGTATGTGTCAGGTACCAATTGATTGAGTAGTACGTTGTCTGTAGGGCTGAGCCATGTCTCTGTGATGCAAAGTATGTCGGGTTGTTGGTCATCTATGTGGTCTACTAAGGTATAGATCTTGTTGCGTATGGATCTGGAGTTTATGAGCTCTATTGTTATTGACCTTTGGGTGTTGGTTGGTCTGTGTGCTTCTTTTGTGTTAGCGTGGCTGTTGGGCCTGTGCCTTGATTGTCTTTTTGTCATGGGTGTTCTGTGTGTGTCCCTGTGGGGATGCTGTAGGATTATGTATGTCCATGCAGTTGGTGGGGGCCATGGTGTGTATGTGTGTGGGTGGTGGTAGTATGCATGTGGAGAAATGAGTAGTGTGAGGAGGAGGCTGAGGGGGAGAATCAGAGTTGTGTGCATGTTCTTTTGTTTAGTCCTGAAGTTTGCACTTATGTTTGCTGCTCTTCTCGTCTGTCTGTTTGCTGGTTAACTCTCTGCATCTTCTGTAGGGCTTTTCAGTGGGGCTGCACTCTCTTTCTTATGCTCGCCTTTGTGCCTCGCCTAAGGGCCAAGCCAAAGGGCCCTCTGGTGAGGCCCTCAGGCGCGGGCCCACCAGGCGCAGGCGCGCCCTGTAGGGATGCCGCTTTTAAAGTGTTGTCTGCTGCTGCTTCGATACTACCACTGCCCTGATTGGGCAGGAGCTTCTGAGCGGGAGGAATTCCCACTCAGGCGCTCTACCCCGATCGGGGGAGCTGAGGAGAGTTGTGGGCTGCTGGAGGGTTGAAGCGGCTCCCTTTGTGTAGGGACGCCACTTTTAAAGTGTTGTGTGCTGCTGCTTTGATGCTCCCACTGCCCCGATTGGACAGGAGCTTCTGAGCGGGAAGATTTCCCGCTCAGGCGCTCTACCCCAATCGGGGGAGCTGAGGAGAGTTGTGGGCTGCTGGAGGGTATATATGTTTAGTTGCTTGAAGTTTTCAGTGAAGTGAATTTTTGTGAATATTGGACTCAGCCAGGTTTATCCATTTAGGATGTGATAGCTGCATCACAGAATATTGAATGGTGGACTGAATGTTGAGAAAAAATGCTGTTACTTAAAGTTCCTTGATATTCAGTAGCTATCGCAAAATGCTAACAGCCTGAAGTGTAATACTGAAGTTAGCTCAGGAATGAGCACAGTGCTTCAGATAAGAACCACCTTTAAATCTATTTGCATTCATTCTGTTTAAGTTTTCGCCATTATTTACAGATTTATATATAGAGAGAATGAAATGGAAGATTTTTTGTGACCTATGATTTTGGTAGTGTTCATATGTTGAGTAGATCAAATTGGTGGAGGGGTTGCGCTCTATGTTAGAGAGGGCTTTGAGTCACATAGGATTGAAGCTTTGCAGGAAACAAAATGCGCTGTAGAATTCCTATGTAAAAAGGGGAAGGCAGTGGGGGTGTACTACCGACAGCCTGGCCAGAATGAACAGATGCATAATGAAATGCGGAAAGAAATCAGGGAACCTAACAAAAGTTACAACACAGTTATAATGGGTGATTTCAATTATCTGGGTATCAACTGGGTCAGTGTCACAGCAGGACATGCTAGGGAGATAAAGTTTCTAGATGAAATAAATGACTACTTCTGGGAGCAGCTGCTTCATGAACTAATAAGAGGGGAAGCTATATTAGACCTAGTCCTTAATGGCATGCAGGATCTGGTGCAAGAGATAAGGGTGTTGGGGCCACTTGGCAATAGTGAACATAGTATGATCGAATTGATTTAATAAATGAAAGAAGGACAGCAAGGAAATCCACAGTACTCCTATTTAACTTTCAAAAGGGAGACTACGATAAAATGAGGAAAATAGTTAACAAAAGACTAAAAGGAGCAGCTGCAAAGGCTAAAGATTTGCATAAAGTGTGGGGATTGTTTAAAAATACTATCTTGGAAGCCAAGAACAGATGTATTCCACACTTTAAGAAAAGTAAAAGAAGGCCAAAAAACTGCCAGCATGGTTTAAAGGCCATTGGATGATAAGGAAGTAAAAGGGGAACTAAGTGAAGAAAAGGCCATAGCGAAGAGACTGAATGAATTCTTTTCCTCAGTTTTACTGAAGATTATGTAGGGAATTTACCCGTGCCTGAAATGGTATATAAAGGTGATGCATTGGAAGAAAGAAATAGATAAACTGGGAAGATGTATTTCAACTATTTGATAAACTGAAGAGTACCAAATTACCTTGACCAGATGGCATACATCCAAGGGTATTGAAAGAACTGAAATATGAGATTTCAAACCTACTATTAGCAATCTCTGAATTATCATTAAAATAAACAGTAGTACCTGAAGGTTAGAGAATGGTCAATGTAATGCCAATATTCAAAAAGGGTTCCAGGAGTGATCCGGAAAACTACAGAACTATGAGTCTGACATCAGTACCGGGCAAAATGGTAGAAACCATTATAAAGAATAAAATTATTGAACATGTAGAAAGCCATGGTTTAATGGGAGAAAGCCAACATGGATTTAACCAAGGAAAGTCTTGTCTTACAAATCTGTTATATTTTTTGAAGGTATGAATAAACAGATTAACAAAGGTGAGCCAGTTGATATAGTGTGTCTGGATTTTCAGAAAGCCTTTGACAAAGTCCCTCATGAGAGACTCTTGGCAAAATTAAAAAGTCATAGGATTGGAGGCAGTGTAGTATTATGGATCAGAAACTGGTTAAAAGATAGAAGGCAGAGAGTAGGACTAAATGGCCAATTTTCTCAATAGAGAAAAGTAAATAGTGGAGTATCCCAGGGATCTGTGCTAGGCCCACTGCTTTAAATGACCTGAAATGGGAATAACGAGTGAGGTGATCAAATCTGCAGATGACACAAAATTATTCAAAGTTGTTAAACTCCAAGAGGATTGTGAAAAATTGCAAGAGGACCCAGATAAATTGGAAGACTGGGCATCCAAATGGCAGATGAAATTTAATGTGGACAAGTGCAAAATTATGTACCTAGGAAAGAACAACCCAAAATTTGGTTACACGATGCAAGGTACCACCTTAGAAACCACAACCCAGGAAAAAGACTTAGGATAATACATTGAAACCCTCTGTCCAGTGTGCAGCGGTGGCCAAGAAAGCAAATAGAATGGTAGGAATCATAAGGAAAGGAATGGAGAATAAAACCAAGGATATTATAATGCCTCTGCATAGTTTCATGGTTCGACCGCACCTTGAATGTTGTGTGCAATTCTGGTTGCCATATCTTTAAAAAAGATATAGCAGAATTAGAAAAGGTACAGAGAAGAGCCACCAAAATAGTAAAGGGGATGGAAGGATACCCCTAAGAAGAAAGGCTTAAAAGGTTAGGGCTCTTCAACTTGGAAAAGAGAAGGCTGAGGGGAGATATGATAGAAGTCTATAAAATTATGAATGTAGTGGAACGGGTTAACATAGATCGGTTTACATCATCAAAAAGTAGAAAGACTAGAGGACACGCAATGAAGCTACAATGTAACCCATTTAAGATTAATAAGAGAAAATATTTTTTCACTCAACGTATAATAAAACTCTGGAATTCATTACAGGAGGATGTAGTAGAAGCTGTTAGTGTAGCTGGGTTTAAAAAAAGGTTTGGACATGTTCCTAGAGGATAGGTCCATAAACCCTTATTAAAGAGGACCCGAGAAATCCACTGCTTACCCCAGGACAAGTATTGTGGAAGCTGTGGACTTTGGGAACCTGAAAGGTACTTGTGACCTGGAAACAAGATACTGGGCTTGATGGACCTTGGTCTGACCCATTATGGCATTTCTTATGTTCTTATGTATCCGCTATAGGCGGGTTATCAAATACAATACAACAAACAGTAAGCTGTTTCATAGCTGATCCATTATACCGAGCCCTTCCATTGTTAATTTTTGTTGAAAAATAATTTTGTGTGTGAATATACTTCTTATGATGTGCAAAGGAATTTTTACACTATGCACTATAAAGTACATGGATGGATTTATTGGCTTGACTGTGGCAGCTGGTCTACATGACATAGTGTCTGATCATGCTATGGCAGCTTGTGTGAGTAGGTGGCTGGATGGGTGTTGCTTGGGGGGGGGGGGGGGAGGGCAGTTCCATCAATTCCTGTGCAAGGGGATTGTGTGCCCTAGCCAACCCTTCAGTCCTATGCCCCTTCCCTGAAATTCTGTTATCTACATTCAACAATCCTGATCATTGGAATACCACCCCTCACACAATCAATGATGTCAGATTGCGTCATTGGACATCACACTTTTGAAGAGTGATATTTTCTTTCCACATATGTGTGTTCCCCCTCTCTCCCTTAAGGTAGGGCAGGGCAGTACCGAGCCAGAATCGCGCCCTGTGTGACTTGCACATTGGGCGCCCCCCCCCCCGCACAGCACCTCCATCCAGTTGCTGCCTGCTTTTACCTTGTTTCTGCTGCCGCCCTGTTTTCTCCTCCACAGCAGTGCTGGCAGCAGGGCAAGAGCAGAAAGTGGCTGGACGGAGGTAGGAAAGGGGTGGCGCGCCCAATGTGCAAGTCGCCGGCACTTTAAGCAGACCTGTCCCTCCCTGCTCTGACGTGATAGCCACACACATGCAAACAGCTAACCAGTACCGTACCTAGCCCTGTGGGAGTGGTGCAGCCACACAGGGCAAAAAGGCTTAAGGGGCACATTTTGGCTGCCTGTTGTTGCCCTGCCACCGTCACTTTTTCTTCTCTCAGTGGCGGCATGGCAACAGCAGGCAGCCAAAATGTGCCCTTTAAGCCTTTGCGCCCTGTGCGCCTGCATCTCTCCCACAGGGCTAAGTACGGTACTGGATAGCTCTTTGCATGTGTGTGGCTATCATGATTTTTTTCTTTCGCTCTGATAGCTGCAGCTCTTTTCTGGCCCTCAGAAGCTTTGCCCTAGGCAACTATTTAGTCTTGCCTAATGGTTCGGCCAAACCCGATTTTCATGTTTCCTATCTCCAAAATGGGTGTGAGCTTGCAACTAGGTGGCTTATTTTTTATTTATTTTTATTTATTTACATTCTCTTATATACCGCACTATTCTGCATCAGTGCGGTTTACATTGAACAAACTGAAATTACATTGAACAGGGCATTATAACTTGGAGATAACTATTTTACAGGGAACATGGGCTATGGAGGGTTAAGTGGCTTGCCCAAGACCACAAGGAGCACCTGTAGGACTAGAAACCCCAGTCCTTCCGGCCCAAGGTTGCTATCCTCTAGTGGGATTTGAACCACCGACCTTCCGGCCTGAAGTACCTTGCCCCAACCACTTCCACTTCCTCCACTCCACTTCTTGTGAGATGTAGGGATAGGTGTGAAAAAACTTTTTTACCTGGCCAGGAACAAGCGGATCCTCTCCCAAATTCGCTAGGCTATAGCATGGGGCACTCTGCACCCCCAGGGGGTTCAGGATTTCTTCATTTTCCAGGACAGGACAGACAAGGAGCAGACTCTGTGTCCTGGAAAAATTCAGCTGTCACCTTTCTGTGATTTTGCTGATCTCCTATTGAGCCCATACCATTAAGAGGATACACTGGAAACACGTCAACATATTGTCACAGGGCCTACCTTGGCAGCGCACTGGAGCGAGGTAGGTGGGACATAAAAACATTTAAGGTTGGGTTTGGCCAATAACTTACAGGGCCCAGGGACTTTCAGCCCTGGTAGCGTCCTTTGTTACCAAAATCCCTCAGAAAACAAAAGGTCCGAGTGGAGGGAAAACAAAAGGCATTTATTTCCCTTTCATGCAAAAAGGTTCATATGCTTGGACACAAAAACGTCAAACACAAATTCCTTGCTTCAGGTAAAAGAAAAAGAAAGCATTAAAGGAAAACTGTTATCTTCACAGTAACTGGTATAGCAGGCAAACAAACATTCTCTATTCCCAAGACAGAGCTTAGTGGCTTAGTAAGGACTCCAAGCTTCCTGTCTTACAGAAGCTACAGTCCATCTCGGTGTCTGATGCAAATTCCACCTGCATCGGTTCCCCTTCTGAATCCTCCGAGCCTAAGTCAGTACTTGTGGGTAAGTTGTAATAAGGCTTTTTATATATCTTCTGCACAACCTCCCAATGCTCAAGGTTGAATATAGGGCGTCGGTCCTGCGCCCTCAGATACTGGGAACTGTCTTCCTTTTGCAAGTGTTTTGTCTTAGCTTTCTGTAAAGCTTGGTCACTAACAAGTCTCTTAGTTGGTGCGTGTTTCTTGCACCTTATCTCATAAGCATTCTCACAAGGATAATATTCCTGTGCTCCCTGTACTCCCCATACATCAGCAGTTTGTACCGTGCTTTTAGTTAAACATGGGTTACCTTTTCTTCTCGACTTGTCTGTTAAAGGCGAGGTTTGAGCATCACACATCCCCCCTCTTAAAATATTACGGGCTGGTGAAGCCTCTTCCACACAGCACGTAATACTTGACATCTCGCTTTTCCGCAGCTGACTGGTTCGATAATTCCCTCGCCTATCGTCCCCTTGTATCCCTTCAGGGTGGCATATATTGATAGCGGATGCTAGCAAACCTGACCGCTCGTGCCAGGGCCGAAGAACATTAACATGATAAATTTGCGTATGTCCTTTGGTATCCTGGACCAAATAAGAAGTGGATCCTATGGGCTTCACTATTGTATGTGGCCCCTTCCATCGTGCTTCAAATTTGGGAGTAGCGCCCGAAACTAGGATCATCACTTTTTCTCCAGTTTTTAATTGTCTGGGCTTTGTACGCCGATCATATCATCGCTTTTGTTTTTGTTGACTTTCTTTTAGATTCTCCCCTGCTACTCGGGAGGTTCGTTCTAGGCGAGTCCTTAAGTCCTTCAAGAACTGGGGTACGCCTACTTCGGTCTCCACTGGTTCAATCCATTGTTCCTTTAAAACATCTAACAGGCCCCTGGGTGGTCGTCCATACATGAGTTCATAGGGTGAGGTCCCCAAGGAACTCTGCTTTCTCTCCCTACAAGCATATAGGATGAAAGGCAGCATGGTGTCCCACTCCGTCATTTGTCCATCCAACGCTCTTCGAAGCATCTGTTTTATGCTTTGGTTTAATCGCTCCACCAAGTCATTACATTGGGGGTGGTAAGCAGCGGTCGTTATGTGGTGGATGCCAAAAGCGTCCCAAACCTGAGCGAGGTATCTTGACAAGAAGTTACTACCTCTGTTTGTCAGGACCTCTTGCGGGAAGCCTATCTCACAGAATAGTTTGACTAGTTCGATGGCAATCGATTTGGCTGAAATATTTCTCAGGGAAACCGCCCATGGAAAGCGGGTGGCTTGGTCGACAATTACAAGGATATATTGGAATCCTCTTGGTGTTTTGATGAGAGGTCCTACTATGTCCATGGCCAACCTCCTTACCGGGTCCGAAATAATGGGCATCGGCACTAGTGGTACTTCAGCGGGTCTGTGAGGGGTCACTCTTTGGCATGACGCGCACGATTCACAGAAGCGAGTTGTTTCCCGGAAGACTCCCGGCCAATAAAATCTGGCTAAAATCTGGTCAAGGGTGCCCTGTGCGCCCTTATGGCCCCCTACCGGATGGTCATGGGCCAGCCGTAAAACCAGTGATTTAAACGTATTTGGTACTACCAACTGTTTCCGCAGAGCTCCAGTCTTAGGGTTCTTACTCTCCCGATAGAGTATGTCCTCATCCATGACGAATCTGGGAAATGAATCCCTTTCCTCCTGTGCATGCTCAAATGCACGGGCTAGTGCAGGGTCTGCTCTCTGCTCCATTTTGAAGGAGGGGAACGGCATCCCTCTTCCAGCTTCCAATTCCGCTCGGCCCTGCGAGCGGCACTTTCTTTCTTTCCTTCGCTCAGCTTTGGACTTCCGCTCTCTCCTTGAGGGGTCTCCAATTAGATCTTCGTGCGAAGGAAGATCCCCTAAAGAGGTATCTTTAGAACATGAAGGTCTTTCATCATCCTGGGTGTGTGACCTTGTGGAAACCAGGGCTTCCCTGGGATCCCTACCCTTCTTCGGGCTATTTGGTTGTGGCTTGGGGTTCTCAGTAGGCTCCTGCCGAGTGCAAGTGGAATTTGGCACCTTGGGTGGAGATAAGCCCTCTTTAAGACTTCTCCTAAATTGTAGCCAATCGCGGCCTAATACCAATTCCTGGGGCAACTTTGGCACAACTGCCATTAACATTTCTTTCTCTAAGCACAATCCTTTAAGCCACAACTTATACACAGGGTAGCGGGTAGCCGCTCCATGAATGCATTTTATTTTAACATTTCCTTCTGGATGTTCAGGAACTGACAATCCCTGATCCTTGATCACCGACCATAACCTTTTGGAAACCATGGTCTGGTCAGCTCCTGAATCCAGAAGTGCTTGTACATTGACTCCATGAATTTTTACATTTAGCACGAAACCTTCTCGCATTGTCCTTGGGGCCTCTCCCACAAGAGCCGTGCGAGAATAACACTCACTTTTTAAGTGACCTTTCTTACCACAAGCATAGCATCTTTTAACATTTTCTCTTACTAGCGGTATATTACTTTTCAAATTACCATATGGAGGTTTTGAGGGATTTTCTACTCTCCGTGCCTCCATTCCTATGGCCAATTTGGGAGTCCCTACCCTAGGTTGGGTGACTCTTTCTGCCTCCAAGTATCTCTCGGTGAGAGCTATGGCATCTGTAGTAGTACAGCAATTTTGTAAAATTAAAAAGTTCTGTACTCTACTAGGTACAGCAGACATGTACTGCTCCAATACTATGGCGTCCATTAAGTTATCTATATTTTTCCTTTCTGGTTGTAGCCATTTGTGTGCTAGGCTCTTTATCCTATAACCAAGGGCTTTTGGTGTTTCCTCAGGCCTAAGGGACGTGGCTCTAAACATTTTGTTATAGGCCAGGGGTGTAAGGCCTAAGCGATCCCTAATAGCTATGATGACCTCTTCATAGGTGTTAGCTAGTGCTGGGGGCATTGACCTGTACGCGGCTAACGCCTCCCCCGTAAGGGACGCTGCCAGTCGAATGGCCCATTGCTCGGGTGGCCAGTTAGCTGACCGAGCAATCCTACTGAATGAGTCCAAAAAGTCGTCCACGTTATCATTAGGACTTAGCTTTCCCACCACCAGATCATTACATGACCACTGTCCAGTTCCTGGGTTGGCCGGTCCGGTAGCCTGCAGCCTGTCCGCGTTGACCTTTTCCATCTCCTCTCGCTGTTGTGCTAGCCATTTCTCCATTGTCTGTAATACTGGCACTTGCTGCGCTTGCATCGCCTGCAAAGTTTGGGCTTGGTTTTTCAGGGCAACCTCCGCTTGCTTATCAAATTGATGTGCCATCCAGGCACAGAGGTCCCGAGGCTCCGTGATGAACCTGTAAAAAGAGACAAAGAGAAAAAAAACCAAGTGCGGCTCTCCCAAATTTTCTTTCTTCACTCTCTATCCTTTTTTTTTTTTTTTTTTTTTTTTTTAAACGTCCCTGGCATCCAACACTGGTCAGGCCTAATTACATTTTACCTGACTTAAGTGTTGAGTCAGCTCTGGAACGTTAGTTGCTGTCCCCTCTGCAGCTCCTCTGCTTCCGGGTTGGCAACAGGATTTTCCTTCAGGATTTTCACCTTCCCTTCCGGACTTCAGGTTACTCCACTGCGGGTTTTCTCCCTCCGATCCGGTCTCTCCAGCTGATCCGCTCCGGCTCCTGTCCTTCCAGCAGTTCCAACTAGGCTTTCCTTTTTTTTTTTTCAACTCAGGAGTTTTCTTTCCTTTTCTTTTTGCAGACGTAGGTTTCAAGCAACAAAAAAATCCAATAACTACGCCATTTTATGTCACAGGGCCTACCTTGGCAGCACACTGGAGCGAGGTAGGTGGGACATAAAAACATTTAAGGTTGGGTTTGGCCAATAACTTACAGGGCCCAGGGACTTTCAGCCCTGGTAGCGTCCTTTGTTACCAAAATCCCTCAGAAAACAAAAGGTCCGAGTGGAGGGGAAACAAAAGGCATTTATTTCCCTTTCATGCAAAAAGGTTCATATGCTTGGACACAAAAACGTCAAACACAAATTCCTTGCTTCAGGTAAAAGAAAAAGAAAGCATTAAAGGAAAACTGTTATCTTCACAGTAAATGGTATAGCAGGCAAACAAACATTCTCTATTTCCAAGACAGAGCTTAGTGGCTTAGTAAGGACTCCAAGCTTCCTGTCTTACAGAAGCTACAGTCCATCTCGGTGTCTGATGCAAATTCCACCTGCATCGGTTCCGCTTCTGAATCCTCAGAGTCTAATCAGTACTTGTGGGTAAGTTGTAATAAGGCTTTTTATATATCTTCTGCACAACCTCCCAATGCTCAGGATTGAATATAGGGCGTCGGTCCTGCGCCCTCAGATACTGGGAACTGTCTTCCTTTTGCAAGTGTTTTGTCTTAGCTTTCTGTAAAGCTTGGTCACTAACAAGTCTCTTAGTTGGTGCGTGTTTCTTGCACCTTATCTCATAAGCATTCTCACAAGGATAATATTCCTGTGCTCCCTGTACTCCCCATACATCAGCAGTTTGTACCGTGCTTTTAGTTAAACATGGGTTACCTTTTCTTCTCGGTTTGTCTGTTCCAGGTGAGGTTTGAGGCCTGCTCCAGTTGGGGTCCTGCCTGGCCTGAGCAATAGGCCTTGAGCTCTCCAAGCGTCTTGCTGTTGGCTTTAGACCACAGTCACAGCCACGTCTTTGCCTTTCTGTACCACAAACACTCACTCTGGCTGGAGTTGTCTCACCTTCTCCACGGGGATTCCTTTCTTCAAACCTCTGAGGCTGCTGCTGCCTCCTGCAAAACCATTGGTTAGGGATTACTGCTCCTTCTGGATATCCAGCCCATTCACTCGGATGTCCTGCCCAACCTGCTGGTTCTCTTGGACGTCCTCCTTTCCCAGGCCGTCCTGCCTGTGCCTTTCTCCAGGGCTGTCCTGTCTCCTCAGGATATCCTCCTTTCCAGGGTTGTCCTACTAGTTCTCTTCCTGGCCGCTCTGCTCCTGATTCTGCCGGTTCCGCTCCTGGTTCTAATTCCGCTTCTCGTTCTGCTTCTGATTCTCCTAGTTCTGCCTTCCAACCTTCCAAATTCCCTTTAAGAGGCACTCCTCTCTTTCTTGATTGGAAGCTGGCTGGCATTACCTCATGACCTAGGAGGTGTGGTTCCTCTGTTCCTTGGAGGTCACTCCTGCTCCCCCTATGTGGTTCCTCGCGATATTGCAGGTTGTGCTTGACTTTTCCTGCATTTAAAACATTTTCTTCCCCTCTCAGAGGGTCTGCAGCATCACAATATTCCCTCCCCGGAAGATGTGCCATGCATATGATAGGTATGCACATTTTGCCACCAGAATGAAACTTATACTTGCAAGCTACATGTGCAGAATTCCAAAATTGGCAGACCTGCATGTACAGTCGCCCATTGGCACTTTTTGCATTTTCCACGACTATGCCATCATACCAAGAGGGATGGCCATTGTTCTGCATTTTAGAATGTGGCTGCACCACAGCTGCCTACCAGATATTTCCACGTGCTGATGCTGCCATTTTGGGACACTTACACATATAAATCACCAATGCATGTTTTAAACAAATAAGTATCAGAGGGCATAGATATGTCAATTTTAGAATGGATGTGCACAGGCACACCCTCACTTCTAGAATTGACATGGCATTTTATACATTTTCACTTTCATGTACAATTCACCCCTAAATGGCCTTTTTAAAACATGCCTTTAGTAAATAATTAGGTCTTCAATAACACTGGTCAACATTGAAATCGTTACTGACTTTAAAAGGCCCTAATCTGTAGTATCTTGGTGAGCTGAACACAAATATAACATTAAAAAAATTATTGGCTCTCGTTTTGAAGATATTGCATGCAGTTAAATTTACACGGTGAAAAGTCAAAAATTATCCAGTAGGACATCAACAACATCCCAAATAAGCCTTGAATGATGTAATATTTCATCACATTGCATAATACCAGCATGCACACATCATCCAGAGTTGATTGCATAATTTTCTGATGCAATGCAATACTATTGCCAGACGGCTGCTGAAACCATCTGACGTCAGCAGTGTACTATACACAATCGGAAAGGAAAGTAATTCTGTTCCGATATTGAAAGCCTCATGAATGCCTTAAAAATCACTCATGACCCACAAGACTGAAGACTATTTATAGACTCTTTGAAACTGAGCCTGAAGGCTGTGCTTTTGAACAATGGAAACCGTCTTCCATCTATTCCAGTAGCGCACGCTGTCCACATGAAAGAGACATACGATAACTTAAAGCTTCTACTGACTTCCATTAACTATAACAAGTACAGCTGGCACCTCTGTGGTGACTTGAAGGTAGTTGCCCTTTTAATGGGACTGCAGCAGGGATATATAAAATAAATGTGTTTCTTATGTGAATGGGATAGCCGAGCAAGGGATTGGCACTACTTGCGGAAGGAATGGAATCGCAGACAAAATGTAACAGTTGGAAAGAAGAATATCCAGCACTCAGCTCTGGTTGAAGCTCACAAAATCCTGCTGCCACTCCTTCACATCAAACTAGGTTTGATGAAAAACTTTGTGATAGCCATGGACCGCACTTCACCAGCTTTCTGATACCTGCATGAAAAATTCCCTCGACTCAGTGAAGCAAAGGTTAAAGAGGGAGTTTTTGTGGGTCCTCAGATTCAAGAGCTCTTCAAAGATGACCGGTTCAACAACTTGCTGCAGGGTGATGCGAAACAAGCATGGAATGCTTTTCGCCCAGTGTCAACAAACTTTCTCGGGAATGTTAGGGCAGAAAACTACAAGGAACTAGTAGAAGACATGCTGATGCAGTATCAGAAACTTGGCTGCAATATGTCTCAAAAGGTCCATTTCCTTGATTCCCATCTCGATTTCTTTCCTGACAACTGTGGTATGGTTAGTGATGAACAGGGCGAACGTTTTCACCAGGATATCTCAATGATGGAGCAAAGATACCAGGGAAAATGGTCCACTACAATGCTGGCTGACTACTGCTGGACACTCCCCAGAGAAGCTCCCGAACAGCTGTACAAGAGACAGGCGAAAAAATCTAAGTAGTCTATGTCTTGTTTTTTAACAGGTATTAACCGAAGGCCTATTATATATTTATTATTGACATGCATTTCGTGATATAAACATTAATTCTTGTAGATTACAAAAAAACTAGAGTGAACTTTGCAATTGCACTGTCATATTTGTGTTCAGCATATAAAAATTGATAAGAAATGACTATTTTTATTTCAGTAACATGACTTTTGTAAAAATTTGTTGACCAGTGTAATTTATGAAATTGTAAGTATCACCCTTCCATGTGGATTTAGACAGGAAGGGTGTTTCAATATCTGGGAGTACTACCCCAAGGGGTCATATTTTGCATACTTAGTCATCTATATTCCAGAGCAACAGTCATTCTTAGTTGCAAAGTTGCTGAGCTATGCAGAAGTCTATTGGGGGCCCAGAGTTCTATTCAAGGAACCAAATAATCTGGGGTCAAACCATTCGTGACCTTAAAGGCAATACATAATAGTTTGAATTCAATTCTAGCAGATATAGGTAGCTAATGTAATTCAATCAAACAAGGGGTAACATTCTGACATCTATGTCCTCTTTAAATAATCTTGGCTGCTGTATTCTGTGTAAATTATAGCCTTGACATCAATCTCTTCTGTAGACCTAAATAGACGATATTGCTAAAATCAAGTCAAATCACTTCCCCCTTGAAACAACATTTCAGAAGCTTTAGAGTACACTTCCACTATTAAGGCAAAGTACCTCTGTTTTATCTTTTTTCAAAACTAAACTACTTCTTTCAATCCATTGTCCAATAATCTCCAAGCCCTCATTAACACGAAGCATCATATCATTCGGGTCTTGACTCAGTCACTAATTGCTCATAATCTGTGTAACAAGCTGCCAGTCATTCTACTTACCAGATCATTGCACCCAAGGGCTGAAAAAAAATACTAAAAATACAAACTATGAAAGCAGTGGAGAGACAGCTGACCCCCAAGGCACTCCACAAGCATAGGAATAGGGAACTCAGACCTTCCTTCTCACATAAACTGAAAGTTGCCTAACCGATAAAAAAAAGACGCAATCCGATCTAAAGCTCTACCTTCCAGATCCATGTTTTTATAAGGCAGTAGCAACAAATGATTTGAGCAACTGTTCAAGACATAAGTAAATGGAAGAAAAGAAGACAGGAAGATGGTGCAGACAAATTGTTTGTGGTAGCTCTTTGTCTACCAAATCAGTGTTTGAAACTATACCTACTCCAGTAGTTTGCCAGGTCAACTACTTTCCAACCATTTTTAAGCATTCTGTATACCTTGACAGATGTGTTGAGATTATTTTTATTGCTATACTATCTTCCCAGATGATTTTTCCATTCAAAGCAGTTTACAAAATCACATATAATACAACGTTAGGACAGAAATTCTACAAACAACAATACAGGATATTATGTTAGAAGGGAAACAGGAATAGCTGCAGGGGATGAGAGGAAGGCAGAAAACTCTTCTCTTTCCTTGACTCCTTTGGCCCAGGATTAATACACTAAGTGAACCTTCAACACTGCACTCAACCATCCTCAATTAAACTTTCAGGCCACAATCATGATCACCCCAACAGCATCCCTCCCAGAATAATCCTGCAACAAGTTTGTAGCAGAGCCTCCACGAAGTTGAACCTCGGCTGCTGGCCTTAACCTTTAAAAAGGAGAAAGAGCAGATTTTAAACTAGATAATAGAGGAGAGCCGACAGTTGCCCAAGAGCACATGCTTCAGAACAATGTATCCTTGAAGGATACTACCAAAAAAAGAAGTTAGGGCATATCAGCAGAGAGGTTCCAATAAAGAATAAAGTAGCCCAAATGCCCTTGAGTACGGAGCAGACAGAGCTTAAAAATAACATATTATCCCTGCCTACCAATAGCCAGATTAATATGAATAAAATACAGCCTCTAAAATGCTTGTATGCAAATGATAGAAGTCAAAAAAATAAGATGAGAGAGTTAGAATATATAGAACTAAATGAGAGGTTAGATATGATTAGTATCTCAGACACATGGTGGAAGGAGGACAACCAGTGGGACACTGTGATACCTGGGTACAAACTATATCGTAATGATAGAGCTGATCAAATTGGTGAAGGGGTTGCGCTCTATGTTAGAGAGGGCATTGAGTCACAAAGGATTAAAGTTTTGCAGGAAACAAAATTTGCTGTAGAATCTCTATGGATTGAAATTCCATGTAAAAAGGGGAAGGCGATGGCAGTGGGGATGTACTATCGCCTGCCTGGCCAGAATGAACAAATGGATGATGAAATGCTCAAAGAAATCAGGGAAGCTAACAAAAGTTACAGCACAGTAATAATAATGGGTGATTTCAATTACCCCGGTATCGACTGGGTCAGTGTCACGGCAGGACATGCTAGGGAGATAAAGTTTCTAGATGAAATAAATGACTGCTTCTTAGAGTAGCTGGTTCATGAACCGACTAGAGCGGAAGCAATTTTGGATCTAGTCCTTAGTGGAACACCAGATCTGGTGCAAAAGATAAGGATGTTGGGGCCACTTGGCAGTAGTGATCATAGCATGATCATGTTTGATTTAATTAATGGAGGAGGGATGGTAAGGAAATCCACAATACTACCTTTTAACTTTCAAAAGGGAGGCTATGATAAAATGAGGAAAATAGTTAAGAAAACACTAAAAGGAGCAGTTGCAAAGGTTAAAGACTTACATCAAGCTTTGGTGTTTTTTAAAAATACTATCTTGGAAGCCCAGACCAGCTGTATTCCACACTTTAAGAAAAGTGGAAGGAAGTCCAAAAAACTGCCAACATGATTTAAAGGTGAGGTCAGAGAGGCTGTTGCCAAAAAAGCGACTTTCAGGAAATGGAAAAAAAAAGAGCCAAATGACGAAAATTGGAAACAGCACAAGCAATGGCAAGTTAGATGCAAGGCATTGATAAGGCAGGCAAAGAGAGAATTTGAGAAGAAGCTTGCGTGGAAGCAAAAACGTGTAATAAAGACCTTTTAAGAACATTCGTAGCAAAAAAACCTGTGAGAGAGTCAGTTGGACCATTAGATG
Source organism: Ichthyophis bannanicus (assembly GCA_033557465.1). Classification (NCBI taxonomy): domain Eukaryota; kingdom Metazoa; phylum Chordata; class Amphibia; order Gymnophiona; family Ichthyophiidae; genus Ichthyophis; species Ichthyophis bannanicus. The sequence goes on along the minus strand of CM066036.1, from coordinate 669,374,092 downwards.
ACAAAGGGGTAAAACTGGCACTAAAAGGGGACACGGCCATAGTGCAGAGACTTAATGAATTCTTTTCTTTGGTCTTCACTGAAGAAGATGTAGGGATGTTACCCATGATTGAAGTGATAATTAAAGATGATACTGCGGAAGAATTGAAAGAAATATCGATATACCGGGAAGATGTATTACAACTATTTGATAAACTGAAGAGTAGCAAATCACCTGGACCGGATAGTATAAATCCAAGGGTGTTAAAAGAACTGAAATATGAGATTTCAGACCTGCTATTAGTAATCTGTGAACTATCATTAAAATCATCTGCAATATGTGAAGATTGGAGGATGGCCAATGTAACACCAATTTTTAAAAAGGGTTCCGGGGTGATCCGTGAAACTTCAGACCAGTGAGCCTGACATCAGTATGAGAAAAAATGGTAGAAACCATCATAAAGAACAAAATTACTGAACATGTAGATAGTCATGGCTTAATGGGAGACAGCCAACATGGCTTTAGACAAGGAAGATTTAGTCTTACTAATCTGTTCTGTTTTTTTTGAAAATGTGACTAGACAGGTAGACAAAGGTGAGTCAGTTGATATAGTGTATCTGGACCTTGAGAAAGCCTTTGACAAGGTCCCTCATCAGAGATTTTTGGCAAAACTAAAAAGTCATGGGGTAGGAGGCAGTGTACCATTGTGGATCAGGAACTGGTTAAAAGATAGAAAGAAGAGGGTAGGGCTAAATGGACAATTTTCCCAATGGAGAAAGGTGAATAGTGGAATACCCCAGGGATCTGTGCTGGGTCTGCTGCTTTTTAGCATATTCATAAATGACCTGGAAATGGGAATAACGAGTGAGGTTATCAAATTTGAAGATGACACAAAACTATTTAAAGTTGTTAAAGCCCATGAGGATTGTGGAAAATTGCAAGAGGATCTTGATAAATTGGAAGACTGGGCATCCAAATGGCAGATGAAATTTAATGTGGACTAATACAAAATTATGCACCTAGGAAAGAACAACCCAAACTATGGTTACACGTTGCAAGGTTCCACATTAGGAACCACCATCCAAGAAAAAGATGTAGGCGTCATCTTAGAAACATGTTAAAACCCTCCGTCCAGTGTGCAGAGGCGGTCAAGAGAGCAAATAGAATGCTAGGTATCATAAGGAAAGGAATGGAAAATAAAACAAAGATTATTATAATGCCTCTGTATCATTCTATGGTGCGACTGCACCTTGAATATTGTGTGCAGTTCTGGTCACCGTATCTTAAAAAGGATATAGCAGAATTAGAAAAGGTACAGAGAAGAGCCACCAAAATGGTAAAGGAGATGGAAGAATACCCCTATGAAGAGAGGCTAAAAAGGTTAGGGCTCTTCAACCTGGAAAAGAGACGGCTGAGGGGAGATATGATAGAGATCTATAAATTAATGAATGGAGTGGAACGGGTAAACGTAGATCAATTGTTTACGTCAGAATATAGAAAGACTAGGGGACATGCAATGAAGTTACAGGGTAGCCTATTTAAGACTAATAAGAGAAAATATTTTTTCACTCAATGTGTAATCAAACTCTGGAATTTGTTACTGGAGGATGTAGTAAAAGCTGTTAGTGTTGCGGGGTTTAAAAAGGTTTGGACAAATTCCTGGAGGAAAGGTCCATAAACCTAAAGGGGGTCCGGGATATCACTGCTTTACCCAATACAAGCATTGTGGAACCTGTGTCTTTTGAGGAAACTGCTAGGTACTTATGACCTAGATTGGCCACTGTTGGAAACAGGATACCGGGCTTGATGGACCTTGGTCTAACCCAGTGTGGCATATCTTATGTTCTTATGTTCTCCCTTGCTGGAAGAGAGTTGGCCTGGAGGCCCCTACAGAAATATTTGCTTCAAACAGGTAAGAAGCAAACAGCAAGTCTACAAAACAGGTCACCAACACAATCAAAGGATGCTGTTAGATAGTGAGACCAGAAGTTCAAGGTTTAAAACTCTGGAAAAATAAAAAGACAAGACAAAAAATGGCAAAAGACTGCAATGATCTAAGTTATAAAGAAAACACTTTATTAGGTGATCCCCCAAATTAGGCACATACAGTCTTTCAAAGCAAGCAAAAATACCAGAGCCACACATAGGAAAAACAAAATATCAAAAATGATTAAAGTCCTTGACCTTGAAGTTCTCCTTGGTATTCTTCTTTAGTCTCAAATCAACCTCCTTCCTCCAATAAGCTCTTGTTAATCGCTTTGTCCACCCTTCCTCCTCTCAATCCTTGGCCTGCCAACCTTGTCATAAAGCCAGCGGATTCTCTAATTCCTTGTATCCACCCCTCCTCCAATCTAGGCTTTGTTCAGGTTATACCACCTCCACTTGAAAACATACTGTAATATTACCCCTTCTGAAGAAGTCCTCACTTGACCCTTCTGGCCCCCTCAAACATTTGTTCTATCTCCAATTTGGCTTTCCTTTTCAAGGTTATCTAGTGCAATGTCACTTCTCAGCTCTCTTTTAGAGGACAAAACTCTCTTTTTATCCTCGCCAGGCTGGGTTCCGTCCTGTCCATAGCACCAACTCCTTTCTTACTGCTCTTTATGAAATTTGAACCTCTTTACACCATGGCAATTCAATTCTTCTTGTAACCTTGGACCTCCCCCTCTGTGTTTCATCTTGTCAAGCACCTTTTGCTGCTGCACCTCAACTCTATTGGACTTCGGGACACTGTGCTTGACTGGTTCTAGTCCTCTCTCTCTAATCTTTCTTCACAAGTCTCTTCCAATTCGAAGTTGTCTTCTTCTTTTCCCTTCTCCTCTGATATCCCCTTAATGTTCCCTTCTTGCTCCAACCCTTTTTCATATCTTTCTGGCAGCCTTCCTGTGTTTATTTAGTCTCTGGCTTGCAATCCCTTTCTCTATGCAGATGATATCCCCATTTTTTTTTCTGTCCAGTCTTCCTTTCAAGATGTCTCCTCCTCTTCAATTTGTCTTCAAGCAGTTGATATTTGACTCCTCGATTAACCTCTTTTCCTTAATATTTCTAAATGTGAGTCTATCTGCTTTCCCTCTTCCAGATGTTCTCTCCGATTTCTCTCATTGCCTCTCATGTGCTGTCTTCCTCTCCATTCCCCTATTGTGACTATTAAAACCCTCAGCATTGTTCTCTCTCTACCATCTCTTTTAAGCTTCACTTCAGCTCTGTTTAGAAATCTTCTTTCTTCATTTTTTATTACATAAGAATATAATATATGCCTTACTGGGTCAGACCAAAGGTCCATCAAGCCCAACATTCTGTTTCCAACAGTGGCCAATCCAAATCACAAGTACCTGTCAGGTTCCCAAAGGTGGACAGATTCCACACTGCTTATCCCAGGGGAAAGCAGTAGATTTCCCCAGTTCATTTTAATAATGGTTAATGGACTTTTCCTCCAGGAACTTCTCCTAACCTCTTTTAAACCCAGCTACACTAACAACTTTTACTACAGCCACCACCAACAAATTCTAGCATTTGATTATGCATGGAGTGTAAAAATATTTTCTATAATTAGTCTTAAATGTGCTACATTGTAGCTTCATTGCATTTCCAAGTTTTTCTACTTCTTGAAGGAGTAAACAAATGATCTAAGTTTACCCATTCCACTGCATTCATTGTTTTATAGCCGTCTATCATCTCCCCCTTAGCTTCTTCCATGCTGAAGAACCCTAACCTTTTAAAGCCTTTCCTCATAGGGGTAATCCTTCTACCCCTTTTATCATTTTTGTTGCTCTTCCTCTGTACGTTTTCTAATTCTGCTATATCCTTTAAGCTATGGCAACCAGAACTGCACACGATATTCGAGGTGCAGTCTCACCATGGAGCAATACAGAGGGATTATATCATCCTTAGTTTTATTGTCCATTTCTTTCCTTATAATTCCTAGCATTCTATTTGCTTTCTTGGCTGCAGCTGCACACTAGGCAGACAGTTTCAACATATTATCCATGTTGCCGCTTACATTTGCTGTTTCGCAGGCTGCCCAGCTCTTCCCTCTGTCACTGAATCTGACTTCCATGAATATGCACAAGATTTCTACCAGAAGGGATATCCTGTTCAACTCATTTGCTGCTACTAGGTGGCAATATACTTTAGCAAGAAACTGATTTACACTAGATCCAGCAACCCTTTTTCACAGTGAAGTCTTTTTTGTGTCATAGAACCATAAAATATCCATAATAAAATTAATGCAATGGGTGAGGAACATGTTAAAATGTCATTGACCCCTGTATTCCTGCTTTATATTCACTTGTGTGTCTGTTTGGCTTGTGTCATCAGATACTGGGCAGCAAAATTAAACACATACAGTACCTTGAGTATCAAGTGCTTTCATTTTTATATGTGCAATTGAAAACCATTGGTTATAAGCTTGCTTTCTAAATTCAGATGTGAGTCATCCAAAACAAAACATGTTTACCAAGCACATCCAAAGCTGCTTATCATAAAATAAGAAAAATGTAAACAAGTTTTCATAGCTAAAAGATCAGCTAAGTATGGAAAAACATTGTTCCGCCTCACACATCTCTGTTAAGCTTTAATCCAACAGTGTTAATACTTGCAGTATTAAAAATAGATCTCAATGAAATCAGACAGCACTATGTGAAACAAAAAAGCAACACAACATTCTCATCAGGTTACAAAAATTGTAAACTCCCTTTTCAGAATTTGTTAAAACACAACAATTCACCCTGTTGGTAGCCAGACTGCTTGTAATCACCAGAACCGTTGAGATTGCCTTTACCACTGTCTTTTTCTGCACTTCGTCGCTCTTTCCTTTTATCACATCCAAGACAATTTATAAAAAGATTTAGCCTAAACTGCAAAAAAGCAGGGTGATCCTCAGGGGGTGTATCATGAGCTGCATTTAGGGGAGGTGTCCTCAATAACAGTTTGGGCAGAACCATAGAAATAAGTCCATGTTGACTGCCCAGTATTTAATCATGGTGGTCAGTGCTTTTTTTAAACATCAGCTATTAAGGTTAATTGAAATCCGGATACTGCCCGCACTTTCCAGACAGTGACAATATTCAGCTGCTATCCGAATAGGCTAGCTGCATACGACTTAGGACAGCTTTTTTGCTATCCAAGGTTATATGGCTAGTTACCTGGATAGTAGCAGTGAAACTTGATACCAGATAAATGCCTACTCTGCTTCCGGACGGCCTTGGCACTATCTGAATAGTGCTGAGGGAGTCAGAGGGAAGATTCAGCAGCACTATCTTGATAATGCCATTGAATATCCCTCTCAGCAGGATTTATCAGGCGAGCGGGTGCTACTAACCAGATAAGTCCTTTTAAATCTCAAGTCTACATGCATTATTGGACTTACAAACCTACCCTCATGGAAAGTGGCTACTTTGTACTGATGATAAGCTTCAAACTTTGTGCAATGTCTGTTGGTAGAGTACCCTTGACTCTGACACTAAGTAGACAGCCCCAAAGAGGGTAATTGTCAGGCTAATTCAACAAGATTATGGTACCTAAATCAAAAGAGAAAAAGGAAAATAAAGTGACACTTTTTTATTGGACTGACTAAATACATTTGTAGACTAGCTTTCAAAGTAAATCAGGTCAGAACAGAAAGTATATACATTTGTAGACTAGCTTTCAAAGTAAATCAGGTCAGAATTAGCTTTTAAAAATGAACCAAACCACGAGCGGACCACCAGGGACCAGGCCTACACGCAGATATGGTAATATACAAACTCAGTTTATTAAGGACCCTTAATAAACTGAGTTTGTATATTACCATATCTGCGTGTAGGCCTGGTCCCTGGTGGTCCGCTCGTGGTTTGGTTCATTTTTAAAAGCTAATTCTTTTTCTATACTGAAAAGGGGGAAGTTTTGTGGTGTTGGCAAAGCTCTGTTAATTAGAGTTCATTGCTTTTTGTTCCAGCTACTCATTCACAGCTAGCTCCTTGAAGCTACTGACCTCATTAGGTGTTAGATCCCTCACTACCAACCCCATCCCCCTCCCACCTCATGTAAGCATTCTTACTTTATAGGGCAACTTCCAAATTAGCCACCCACAGGGACATAAAACAGCGCTGTTAGAACACACTTAAAAGAGGTTAACTGCTTTTTCTCTTAAATGACAGGTACCAAAGCTCCACCAGAATGGCTGGGAAAATTCATATTGCCAAAGCTGTTGTCCCTGTTACAGCTTCTGCTTCTGTCCCGAGATCCCAATGACAGTTGAAGGACCATTTCCATGTGCAGGACAGCTGCATGCTGAAGCTCTCAGGAAACAAGTGGAGGGGCTCAGGGAAGAGGTGGCGAAGCTGAGAAGCATTTGAGACAGTGAGAAATACATTGATGAGATGCTTCTTGAAACATAAAAGCTCTTCAATAGAGGTGAAGATGGGATGCTACAGAATGAAGGGAGTTGGACACGAGTCACCAGAGCCTAAAGAATCGACAACCCAACTCCTCCAGTCCTTGAACTGAAAAACCATCATGCAGCTCTGGAAGTGGAAGAGGAGAAAGCATCCCAGGAAAGGAAAGATTCAGGGCTCACACCCACCAAAATTGCAGAATCGGTGACCATAAAGAAGCAAAGGTTACTGGTAGTTGGTTTAGAATTTGGCTGCTGAGATTTAATGCTAAAAAAATGCAGGGTCATGCATTTGGACTGCAAAAATCCAAGGGAGTGGTACAGAGTAGGGGGTGAAGTACTTCTGTCTGTTAAAGAACGGGGCCTGGGCATGATTGTGTCTGACCATCTTAAACAGGTAGAAAAGGTGACGGCAAAAGCAAGAAGGATGCTTGGGTGCATAGGGAGTAGAATGGTCAGCAGAAAAAAAGGAAATGATAGTGCCTCTGTATAAGTTTCTGGTGCGACCTCATTTGGAGTATTGTGTGCAATTCTGGAGACCGCACCTTCAAAAGGATGTAAACAGGTTGGAGTCTGTGCAGGGGGTGGCTCCTAAAATGGTTAGTGGTCTTTGTTATAAAATGCATGAGGGCAGACAAAGATCTTAATATGTATATTTTAGAGGAAAGGTAGGATAAAGGAGATCTGATAGAGATGTTTAAATACCTCCATGGCATAAATGCATAGGAGGAGAGCCTCTTTCAATTGAAAGCAAGCTCTGCTATGAGAGGACATAGGATGAAAGGGGATAGACTCAGGAGTAATGTGCAGAAATATTTCTTTACAGAAAGAGTGGTAGATGTGTGAAATAGTCTCCCAGTGAAGGTGGTAGAGACGAGGACCGTATCTGAATTCAAAAAAGCATGGGACACAGAGGATCTTGAAAAGTAAAAAGGGGACTATTGTAGTTGATATGGAAGGGCAGACTAGATAGGCCATGTGGTCTTTTTCTGCTGCCATGTTTCTATACCATGGAGCAATATGTGCTTACAAAAGAGGCATGTCATGGGTGGGGAACAGGCATATAGAGGGTAATTGTATAAACGCCCACGTGTATATGGGACCTATTTTATAAATAAAGCACACGAGTACTTTACTTTATTAAACAGGAGCATACTAATACAACTTAGCCTAGTTGCAGCAGTTATGCCTGCTCTAGAGCAGTCCATCATGAGTGACTCTTAAGGAAATTAAAAGCCATGGTATAGGAAGCTATGTCCTATTGTGGATTGGAAACTAGTTAAAAGATAGAAAACACCATAAGGTTAAAAATGACCAATATTCTCAAAGGAGGAAGGTGAATAGTGAAGGACCACAGGGATCTGTATTGGAACTGATGCGTTTTAACATATTCATCACTGACCTGAATTGATTGATCAAATTTGTGGATGACACAAAATTATTCAAATGACATGCGTATTGTGAGAAATGGTAGGACAACCTTGTGAGACTGGAAGACAGGGCATCAAAATGGCAAATGAAATTTAATGTGGACAAGTGCAAAGTGCACATAGGGAAGAATAACCCTAATTGTAGTTACATGAAGTTGGATTCAACATTAGGGTGTATGTTTACTAAACAGCGGTAGCGGCTTCCATGCAATATCGGAGCCGTGACTCCATTGAATTCAATGGGGCCATGGCTCCAATATTGCATGGAAGCTGCTACCGCTGTTTAGTAAACATACCCCTAGAAGTCACCACCCAGGAAAAAGATCTAGGAAAACAAATTGAAATCTCCTGCTTACTGCATAGCAATGGCTAAAAAAGCAAATGCAATATTAGAGATTATTAGGAAAGGAGTAGAGGAAAGGTTTCCAGACTTGGGGTTGAGACCCCAAATGATGTCACATCATTAGTGGATGGGTTCAGCCATTTCCTCATCTCTCTGGACTTTCTTTGACCTATGCCAAGTCAGAATGTGGACTCTGACGTCCCAGCAAAAGGTGCTATATAAAATGTTTAATAAACCATAATACATTGAACAAAATAGGCATCAGGAGTGAACCCTTGGGAAAATCCTGCTTTAATGGCCTTCTCGTCTGCATTACTATGGAAGATCAATCTGACAAGAAAGCTCTAACTGGGAAAGCAGCTTTCCCAAAAATCTCCCGTACTAAGGGCACTCAGCTTATTTTTTTTAGTTACTTATCTGAACAGTCAGAGGCCTTGCTGAAATCTAAGTATACCCATCTAGTACTTTTTCCCAGTCCAAATCTCTAGTCACCCAGTCAAAGAAATTGATCTGATTTGTCTTACAAGGCCTACCCTCCCAGGAAAACTATGCTCCTTTGGATCCCGTAATCCACTGGATTCCAGAAATTGGACTATCTTTGATTTTAGTAGCCATTCCATTAATTTACACACCATGGACATCAGATTAACTGGCCTGTAGTTCTCAGTCACCTTCTTATTTCAGCTTTTGTGAACCACATCTGCCCACCTAGCAATAGCACTTTCCCATTCTTCTATAAAATTTCTATATATTTCTTCTGCCTGTGAGGGAGGCCTGTATGGCACCAGTATAAATAGATTAACCATTCCCTCTTTCCAGATTAACCCACAGTGCCTCCTCCATATCCAATAAGCTCTGCAGTTCTGTTGCTTTAATATTACCTTTGTACAAATAGCACTTCTCCTCCTCCCCTTTCTTCCTACCATGCCCGTTCCTAGACTGGTTTAACTATATCCCATTCATGAATCTCCTTGTACCATGTCTCTGTGATGGCAACTAAATCCAGTATAGCTTCTTCCATTAGCACCTCTAGATCAGGAACTTTATTTCCCATAAAATGAGCATTAGTATGCAAGAAAAGACAAAGATTCTGCCAACTATCAAAATCAATCATTTCATCCTTCATGGAGAAGAAACAGAAATGGTAGACAACTTTAACCTGTTTGAATCAATATCAATAAAGAAACTACCTCGTAGAAGAAGTCAAGAAATCAGACTACCGTAAGGGTTTCCCGCTCAATAAAACAGGCGCAGGCAGAACCCCGGCGCCTAGGAGGGCCTCTCTCCAGGCATCGGAGCCGACTTCGGGTGTTTCCCTCTTCGCCGAGTTTCGGCCTGGGAAGCCCTCGTTGCCCTCGGCACCGATCGTCGCGACCCCGACTCCATTCGCGGGAATGGCAACACCGGCGCGGCCGCCGACACCGGGGCCCCCTAAGGAGGCATCACTCGGTTCGATGCCCAGCCTCGAATCGATCTCCAGTCTGGAAAGCGTGGCTCCGGCGCATTTCGGATCCGACCCCGGTCTCTTCAGACGGCGCAGTGCTGCGCTCGCCTGCTCTCCAGCGGCCTCGGCACCACTCCAGCCGCCTTTGCGGACTGCCCCGGGGGCGGACCCGCCCCCGGAATCGGGGCCGAGGCCGAGTTCCGCGGGCCCGTCGGGGACGTCGCTCCCTTCGATGCCCCCCTTGGAGTCGATCCCGGGCTCTGACGATGCAGTACCGACTGCCTCGAATTGGGGCTGTCAGTACCCTCCTCTGTTTAGAGCGATTCCTCCCATGCACCAGCACGATGGGTCCCCTGGTGCTCAAGCGGGCCCCTCCGCCTCGGCCTCCCCCGGGATAGCCCCTCTGGGAGAGCCGTCTTTTCAGGACTTCCTCCTTGACATGGCGGACTTGCTCGCCATTCCTATCCCGGGCCCTTCGCTAAGTCCGGGTACTGCGGAACAGGCAGCCGTAATGCTTCCTTTACCTCCTTCCCTGCGGGATCTCTTGCTCGGGTTTTGGCGCTCGCTTACAGGTACCGGCACCGCCTGCAGCCATGCATGCCTGGTATCGGGTGCCCCCCTCTCCGGGTTTCCAGACGCACCAGCTTCCCCATCATTCCATTGTGGTGGAATCGGCCCTGAGGAAGGTCGGAAGCAAGAAGAAGCACTCTTCCTGCCCCCCGAATCGTGCGTCTAAAACTCTGGACAACTTTGGGCGGCGAACCTTCCAAGCGTCCATGTTGGCTTCCAGGATTCTCTCATATATCTTCTATATGAGCCTGGCGCTGCGGGAGGTCACCGAGAGGTTATCTCTCTTGTCTCCCTTTGTGTCGGCCCCTCGGGCCCCCGACTATTCCTTGCTTCTTTACCATTGCAGGAATATCTCTTGGTTTCTTTCTCGGGCTGCCGTGGACTCTTTCGAGTCGGTTAGCAGGTCCTCTGCGGTAGCCATAGGGGCGCGTCGTACAGCCTGGTTGCAGGCTTCCGACTTGTGCAGCTGGGCACAACATAACCTGGGTACTTCCCCGTGCACCGGGGAGAACCTCTTTAATGGCGAGGCTTTGCGTCAGGTTGCTCAGTGCTCCGCTGACCTGTTTGGCGCTGGCCGCCTGCGGCCCTCCGCCTCTCCCGGGGGTAGGAAATGTCCTTCCCGACCCTCCTGTCCGAAGAGGAGGAGGTTTCATCCCTCTGCCCGCCTGCCGGGTGCGCCCATGCCAGGGACGTCTCACACCGGTCGGCAGTGCCAGGGCTCGCGCCAGGCTGCCCATGCCAGGCAGCCTTAGGCTGCGGTATGAGGCAGTTTGCGCTTAACTCCTCTTACTTGAAGTTACTGTCCAGTTCTACACTGGGGTTCTTTCAGTGTGACAAGCGGTTCAGCTGCTTGATTGGAGGTATGGAGCCCCCTCCCCCGGGGGGGGGGAACCTTCCCACGCTAGATTAGCCTGGCTTCTCAGGGCCATGCTAAGCTTCTTCGGACTTACCCTTGGGTACATCCCTCGGATTCCCCTCTGCCTGGTTCCCCCGGATTGAGGGGATCGCGCACCGAATCTCCTTCTCCCAGTGTAGGCCTTGGCCGCTACTCTCCGAGCGTGGCCGAACCGTTCCTCGACAGGGCCGGGCTGGACCGACCAACCAACCCCCCCCCCCCCCCGGTCCGTGTCTCCGCTCTCGCAGAGAAATCCCTGGGTCCATCAGGTTACGGTGGACAGGAGTCCCACTGACCCATGCCGATCCCCGGCTCCGCTCCCTGCACTCTTCGGAGCGGCGGAGGGCCTTGGCCCTAACCCTGAGGGTTTTTTTTATATAGGCCGGAGATGGACCCACGGTCACGCTGTGGCTATAGGGTTTTCTATCCTCCTGCCTTCCCTGTGGCACGGAGGACACGTTTGGGTGACTGTCAGGTGGACGCCTCAGGGGTCTACGTACTCCTGATGTGCTCCTCCCCAACTGATCGGGCGGTCACGCAACCATACTGCTACCCTCGCCGATCTGCCCTGCTCCACACACATAGGCCCATCACTTGGATGGCCCTTCCTCCCGCCACCTTCCAGGTAGGCGCCCTCCTGTGGATCAAGGGCCGGTCCGAGTTGTCAGTATCGTTCTCACGTGTCCATACCGGTTGAGTAACCTGGGTGGGCACTCCCGGGCCCACCTATAGCCCGACATACATCTATACCTGTTTTTGGATATATATCGGTACAGGCGGGCGCTTTTTGGGAAATGTTATAGCGCCCTGTGTCTTACCGACTATCCCCCAATTGTCGGTACTGACGTTTTGTTATTTCTTACGGGGTCCGGCCGGCCCGCTTGCCTGCGTTCTGCGGCTCGGGTGCTCGGACCGGTTATGCCTAAACTTGCTGTGATGTCAACAGCCCCTTGGTTTTCGAACCCATTGTCTTCCTATCCCTTGCCGGCTCGGGTAGACAGTGTACCCCTCGATATCCCGGGGTACACTTCTGTTCTTCTCCAGGCTGGGTTCTCCCAGATCGGTCAGTCTTCTGATTAGTCCTCCGGATTGGGGACTCTGCTCCTCCTGGAGTTCTCAGCTTTTTAGAGCTCCTCGTGAAGACCTGCCGTCTTTCCGGTGCCGGTTGACATCTGCGTCTCCAGCCCGCCCGGACTGGGAACTTCGTCCTCTCTGCGGTGAAGTTCCCTTGAAGACTTCGCTACTGCATCTACAGTACCCGTCGCAGCTCTGCCTTCTACAATCCAGTAGGTAAGCTCTAGATTGTGCTAGATCATTAACGGTTTAATGATATTTGACTTGGTTTTGAAGACTCCCCTGTAGTCTTCGGTTGCTGTGCCTTGGCAACTCTTCTCAACTCCTACCCTCCATCCCTCAAGGGATGCCGGGGATCCAGGTTGGGTGATGCCGCCCTGTCCAGGGGCGCGCACTCTGGGATCTCCTCTGGCACCCTCAGCTAGGGAGTCCCCATATGTGAAGACTCATTCCTGCTTGTTCCTGGAGATAGCACAGTTACTTACCTGTAACAGGTGATCTCTGGAACAGCAGGAATTAATCTTCACAACCCACCCACCTCCCCTAGGAGTTGTAACTATCTCTCTCTCTCTCTTCCTTCCTCTCCTCTCCTTCTGTCTCAGCTATTAAACGCAACTGGGGAGAGGCAGTGGGAAGGGCGGGAAGCTACCGCGCAGGCACGAGGGATGCTCCCAAAAGCCTTCTGATTGGATGCTGGGGAGCATTCCCGTGCGGGCTCCGTCAGCGCCGACAAACCCCATTATGTGAAGACTAATTCCTGCTGTTCCGGAGATCACCTGTTACAGGTAAGTAACTGTGCTATGTTCTGATAGGAGAAAAGAAGAGAAAGAGAGACAAGACAGGACAAGAGTAGGTAACAAGTTCTGGGAGGGAGATAAGAAGAAGAGGGAAGGAGGATATCACACGAAGGGGGAAGGGAGGTCAAAGGCCAGGGAGAAGAGATGAGTCTTTAGATTTCGTTTGAAAGTGGTATATTGTAGTTCCAAGCAGAGGGAAGTGGGGAAGGCATTCCAAAGAGCAGGGCCAGCAAAAAAGAAGGCAGAGGAACGGGTGGATTGGAGGTGAGCACGGGAGGGAGACGGAAGGGAAAGGCGATTGAGATGGAAAGAGCGAGGGGTGTGCCTGGGGGAATGAAAGGAGAGGAGATCCGTTAAGTATTGTGGGGTACTAGTGTGGAGAGCTTTATGAACCAAGGTGAGCAGGTTGAATTGAGTGCGGAAGGAGATAGGTAACCAGTGGAGGTGGAACAGCAGAGGGGTGATGTGATCCCGGAGAGTGGAGTGAGTAACAAGACGAGCTGCAGTGTTTTGAATCCGCTGAAGCCGAAGCAATTGGGATTTGGGGAGACCAGTGAAAACCGAATTGGCAAAGTCCACACGTGACATAACTAAGGATATCAGTTGAGTAGTGAGGGCTGATGGGGAAAGGAAGGGACGGATTGCCCGAATTTGATGAAGATAGAAAAAAGAGGTCTTAGTAATGTGTGAGATATGTGCATGAAATGATAAATCAGAATCAAAATGTACACCAAGGTATCGGAAGGTGGAGACTAAAGGGACGGGGGTGCCGGAAAAAGAAGGGGCCACCGAGAGAGACGGGCTACCGTGAGAAAACCACATAGCGATTGTCTTGGCTAGGTTAAGGTGGAGACAATTATGTGTTAGCCAGTTGGCTACATCAGAGAGACAGGAGTTCAATACAGAAAGATCCGGACAGGAGGGGGAAGTATGGTGGAGCAGAACTATGTCGTCCGCGTAAAAAAAGGCAGATATTCCAGACTGATGTATTAAAAGAGCAAGGGGGGCCAGGAAGAGATTGAAAAGAAGGGCAGCCAAAACAGAACCCTGTGGAACCCCACATGGGAGGTTCAGAGAGTCCGAGGAGGGGGTGGATAAGGAAGAGGAGAGAACAGCGCAAGAACGAGAGGAGAGAAAAGAGTGAAACCAGCGATAGACAACACTACAGAGACCCGCTTCCCGTAGGCGGAGAAGAAGGGCAAATCTATTGAGAATATACACTAAAGTATTTGGAAAATTATCAGGGTCAGTGTAAGGATATGAGGCGCCCTAGGGGAGACCATAAATCTTGCCACTCCCTACTTGCCACCCCGCTCTGGTATCTGCAGCAGTTGCAATGCCATTAAACAACAAAAAACAACCACCCGTGATCAAAATCGCTAACCTAACTACCAAAATAAGATCTGATAAAAAAAAACCAAAAGAACTACTTTTTGTTTTTGATTAAAACAACACAGCACTTACCTGAAGCCTTCGACCAGCCACTTCCATCTTCTCTGACACAGACTTCCTGTTTGCAGGGAAACACTTCATTCAAAGCCAGACACAAGAATGGTTAATGAGAGGAGAACAGAAACCCAGAGGCGGCCCAAGAAGAATGCAAGGCCATGTGCAGAGATTCATTGTGGGGCCTCATTTGCATAAATATTTGCATAACCATGGGACCTTGTACCAATGCTCCCATTCAATCTGTTCTCCATCAGGCTCAACATATCCCCCCACCCCAATCATACTCCACATATCTTAGTACTGCTACTACCTATCATTTGTATAGCGCTACAAGGCATACACAGTGCTAAACCTACACACGTGAGACGGTCCCTGCTCAATAGAGTTTACAATCTATTCAAGACAGGCAAACACAACAAACTGGGGACTAGAGTAAATTTAGGGGACATGGTATAGATAAAAATAGGTGGTATACAGGAGAATAAGGGAGTCAGGATCCAAAAGCAGCCTTGAAGGGATGGGGTTTTAGTCTGAATTTCAATAGGGGCAGAGGTGGAGCCTGATGCACTGACTTGGGTAGTTTGTACCAGGCATACAGAGCAGCAAGATGGAATGAACAAAGTCTGGAAATGGCAGTGGAAGAGAAGAGCACAGATAAAAAAGGATCTGCCTGAAGAACGGAGTTCTCAAGGAGGTCTATAGGGTGACGAAAAGGAAAGGTAGCGAGGAGCCACAGAATGAATGCATTTATAAGTCAGGAGAAGTTTGAACTGGATGTGAAAATGAATAGGGACCCAATGAAGTGACTTAAGAAGAGGGGTTATGTTAGCATAGTGACTCTGGCAGAAAATTAGGAACACAAGATGAGCAAAGGCCTCGCAGAAGCAGCAAGAAACACAAAGGGCGAAAGCCAGATAGGTCACAGGTGCCAAATTTATTGTTAAAAAATCCCCTACGCGTTTTGCAGCTACTTTTAATTCCTAATATCTGATTTGCCCACCTGCAGCGTGGTTGTACCAACTAAATTATGAGACCATGATAATGATGCAGGATTGGAGGACTGTATGATGTGTATATCTGAGAAAGCGTGTGGCCAGTGTCCTGTGAAGGATATGCCATTATATCCATAAAGAAAGAATGCAAAATAATTATTGTGCAGAAGAGAACAAATGTTGTTTTAAAAACTTTGGACACATGCTGACCTTGCCATTCATATCCCTCATATAGCACTATCCACTTTAGGAACAGAACTCCACTGGTCTGCTCTTCCTTTATTGAGAAGATCAGCTAAAAAGTCACTTCAGAATGGCTTTTTTGTGACCTAAATGACCCCAATTTCCTCTTTCTATTCTCGCTTACCAGAGAGTGAACAGGAAGATATCTTGGATCTTGAAGTCCTCCTGAAGGAGCTATCTTTGTCCCTTTCAGGCTGTTTTATCTTCATACCCAGAACTGACACCATCCAATAGATTAGCAGCCCCATCTGTGAATCTATAACTAATCAAGGCCTTCTGGTCAAGACTTCCTCTTCTGAATCTAAGGATACTTTCAAGATGCAGTTTTGAGGATTCTAGAAAAGAGGGACTAGAGAGCGGAGAGAGGGGTGGAGATGCCGGTGGGGGCTGGAAGAGGACACTGAAGGGTCCTGTGAAGCTGCGTTGGTGCAGTTGTGCTTGTTCCCGCTGACATCATCAGCATGGGACTGGACTGAACTGCCTGCATCGGTGTGGAGTGCACGCAAAAAGGGGCATGGCCTAAGGGGAAGGATATGCCTCTTCAGAGCCAATCTAGAGCTGGATGGACTTGTTAAGAGCTATTTTGTTGGTTTCTGTGTACTCCTTTCTTCAGGAGGCTGGTAAGTTTTGTTTCCTCTCTAGATGGTGCTGAAGAGGAGGAAGGTGAAAGCTGTTAAAAGCTTCCTCTTCAGTTAAAGGCCCTATGGATAAACATGTTCCTACAGCTCCACCTAGGCTGGTCTCGATCCCATCACAAACTTCTTCCTCTCTTTCTGGAGCTCTATTGAGCTCAGGGGGACCCTATGACTCCATCTCCTCCTCTATGCATGAATTCTCTTTTTGAGGGGAAGGTTTTGCCTATTAGCTTTAACCCAAAAGGGGGGATAGATGCAGTAGGAGCTGATCTCCCCCCCCCTTCCCCCCGGACCTTGAAGTATCATTGGGGACATCAATTCCTGTTCCTATGCTTGAAATTGTTTCCTTAGAGGAGTCTTCTCCGGATTCTATTTTTTTGTTAGATACATGGAAAATTAACTCATAGGGAAGCTATGATAAAAAGGTTCCAATTGTATGTGCAGGGCATTGATGAAGGGTTGTTTTGTTTTGTTTTTATTTATGCAATTTTATCAATCTAATTACAAGAATAAACCTTGCCCAGAAAAGGACAGCAAGCCAAAGAAAATAACAAAATACATTGCACAAAGCAGAAAATCAAACAGGCAATACAACACAGGCTTAAACCCACCAGCCCCCTATTATGTAAAGGAAACACAAATCCAAGACAATTTTCGAAAAGGTTACTAGAGATAAACTAAGCAGACAATGTGGAGTTTACTTCATCCTGCTGGTAACTCACCCCAATACATAGGGCTAATTTAGGGAGATCCTATAGGGGGACCGGTTGAGCACCTACAACTGTAGAAGAAACAAAGGCAGACAGCTGCTGTGAATCCAAAAAATGGTAATTAATCCAAGCCAACTTGACTAGAATTTACATGGAAAATGCAAAAAGAATAAACACCCAAGGTTTATGTTTAATTAAAACTTATTATACTGCCCATTACAAATGCTTCTGAGCGGTTTACAATCATAAAATGCAAAGGCTGCAGGGAAACAGGAAAGGAGCGCCATTAAAATTGAGAAAGGATAGGATGGAGAAAAGAAAAAAGCATAGAGAACAAGTAGTCTGTGCATCAACGAGGAGGGGGGAGAGGGGTGAGGAAGGTCAAATGCGAGACAGAAAAGGTGGGTTTTTAATTTTTTCTTGAAAGTCTTGAATGACGCTTCTAAACGGCTGGAGGGGTGGGGTGGAGTGAGTTCCAGAGCCTTGGCAGAGAAAGAAAAAAAGCTAATGAACGGGTGGATTCCAGATGAGCTTGTGATGGGGAGAGAAGGGACTTACGATTGATATGGATGGAGCGGAGTGAGCTGTGATGGGTGTGAAGACAGACTTGGTCTGCAAGGTAAAGGGGAGTGCCTGTGTGAATTGCCCTGTGAACAAAGATAAGGAACTTGTACTGGATTTTGGTTTAAGCACCAAAAATTGCTTCTGCCTTTTCTGTGTAGTCCTAGCCATATCAGTGAAGATCCTAATAGTAGAATCCATAAACACATTAGAAGATGACCAAAAAAATATTTTTAGGGCCCGATCATGGTCGACGTCTAAGGCCAGGGTGACCAATAAAGTCATGGTCAACCTGGGATCAGACCCTAAGCACTCCAAAAATCTGGTTAAATCCAGGCTGTCAGAAGATAAGGCCAGAGACTGATTTTGCCCCTGACCTTGATCCTTATCCAGTCTGGTCCTACGGAAGGTAATAAGAAGCTTTAGAAATGGGAAGTATTGATTCCACAGGTATTTTCAATACAGTAGTCAAAAATTTCTTGAAAAGTTCCAAAGGTGAAACAGATGGGACCTTAGGAAAATTCAACATCCTTAAGTTCCTACTTCTTGCTGAATTCTCCAGAGCTTCCATTTTTCGATGTAAATTTTCTGAGTCCTTCATGAAAGCAGTAACAGAGTCCTGGACTTAACCTAACCGTATTTCACATGTAGAAAGCTTGCAGGAAGGGAGCTTAAAAGGGATTCATGTACCTCCACTTTTTGCCCAAAATTCACAAAAAGGGCTTTCTAAATAGTTTCAAGAGAAAAAACAAAAACAAAAAACTTAGTCTCACCAATGCTGTCTGCATTTCCAAACCAGGGTCCTGCTTCTCCGATGAGACTGGCTGCACAGTAGATGGGAGAGGCAAACAAGTCTCAAGCCGCAGAGATACCATCTGATCCTCATTAGCTTCCACCTCTCCAGCAATGCCAGGATGAGCTTCTGACACCAAGCTATCAGTTGCGGAGGTGAGGGGATGAACTTCCAGTGGGGGAGACCCAGTCGCATCAATCAACAGGGCATTCCCCACCACAGCCACGTTCACCCTCATCACCGGGCTGAACTGGAGACACATCGGACCCAAAAGATAGGCGGTGAGTCTTCTTCCATCCTCGCCTCTCCAAGCTGGCCACCCAAAGCTTCCACTCCACCAGGGTTCAGCAAACAATTCATCGGCCCGGAAACTTCCAATTGCTCTAGCAGGAGCTTCGCCTTGCTCTTGTGAGCTGAATGCGGCATCTACAGGAAAAAGTGCAACTCAAAGATAAGCAAGGAGGGGCCACTGCCGGAGCCAATCAGAGAGTGTCTGCCGCTGCCACTGCCATCTTCTTTTCATTAATGTGGTTTTAAAAGGCAATTGTTTTTACTCTACAAAAGACTAGAATGTCTGCTATTAAGGATAGTTTTTCCCTACACTAAAACTGAAGCTTTGGAAAATACAATTAGATCAAACAATCTGAGATAAATAAATACAAGGAAAATTAATTAAACAGGTTTTATATACCGCTTTACCATTTCAATCAAAGTGGCTTACATTGAAACAAACTTGGTAATGTACATTAAACAGGGACATTGATAACTTGGATTTTTCTCAGGCAATGGAGAGTTAAGTGACTTGCCCATGGCCACAAGGAGTGCTAGTGGGAATCAAACCCTGGTCTCTGGGTTCCAAAGCCAGTGTTCTTAACCATTAAGCCACTCCTCCACTCTATTGCCTTCAGAAATTATGTTCTGGAAATACCTTAGAGAGATTCTAATGATATCAAACTGGTTAATTGCTGCTATTTACCAAAAAATAAGCTTAACCAAGATTCACAGGAGGGTGTTTTTGATAAGATGGATAGGTCAAAGTTTGATTTTACAGCTTCCCTTGCGTCTTTCTCAGGATAATATTACAACTTGGAGTACTTTACTGGTGACATTATCATTTGATCTGGATCAGAGTATGCTTTTTAAATCATACATAATAAGGAGTTTCTTTTTTGTGCAGCCAAGATACAGATATTTCAGGATGTATCGAGATCCACACAGCTTAGAAGGAAATGTTTCCTGGCATTCAGTCTAAGGTATCGTCTTCGGGTGCTACCTTTTATTTGAAATATCCTTGCAAGTTTATTATTGGTTTTCAGGCTCAGGTACTCTTTAATTCTTTATATTTAGAACAATTTTTAGTTTCAAAGAAGAATTGTAGGATATAATCAGTAGCAGATAAATACAGATAAATACTCAGTATGTCTAGGGAAAACTGCTATTCTCCATTTTCCCAGGATTCCATAGGGCTACCTGGAAAACAAATTATGTGATAAAACAAGAACCGACCCTGTGTTTGTATAAAAATTAGACTTTATTATTAGACATTGTATATAGTCTGTATATAATTTCCCCTGTTATCAATCCAAGTTGTATTACCTGTTCGATGTAAGTGCAAAGCAGGCTCTTCCCACTCTGCACAAAATGTTATCTGTAACCACACTGATTTTAAAGAGCACGGTATTAAAAGCATTACATAAATAAATAAATAAATAAAATAAATTACTGATAGCAAAAATAGTGTAAAAGTAGCATAAATTATTTTTCTTAGATAGTATGTTATGTAACCATATGATTACAATTACCCAGATACCTAATCTCTGTTTTAGCAGCCTACGTCACCGATTCATAAGAACATAAGATATGCCATACTGGGTCAGACCAAGGTCCATCAAGCCCAGTATCTTGTTTCTAACAGTGGCCAATCTAGGTCATACGTACCTAGCAGTTTCCCCAAAAGACACAGGTTCTGCAATGCTTGTACTGGGTCAAGCATTGATATCCTGGGTTCCTTCTTAATAATGGTTTATGGACCTTTCCTCCAGGAACTTGTCCAAACCTTTTTTAAACCCAGCTACACTAACAGCCTTTACTACATCCTCCGGTAACAAATTCCAGAGTTTGATTACACGTTGAGTGAAAAAATATTTTCTTTTATTAGTCTTAAATAGTTTACCCTGTAGCTTCATTGCATGTCCCCTAGTCTTTCTATATTCTGATAAACAATCGATCTACACTCAGACATACAGTACATTATCTGTCTGTCTAAGCTAGTCCCAACCTGGGGGGGCATTAAAGACCAGCATCTTAGCTCTTGCTAGAATGCTTGTGGCTGGGTCCAAGAAATTGTCTCAGGAACGGCAAGGAGTGGTGCGGGAGCTGAGGCTTCTCAAACTCAGGAGCTTTATGGACTCTGTACATCAAGTCCAGCCTCCTACTGACCTGGCAGCACAGTGAGAGGGTTCTTTCACATCCTCATTTGCAGCCACTGTAGTATGTGATGCACTGACAGGGGCCAAGGAGTACTGGAGGATCTCCAACTCCTCTACCATGGACTTATCCTCCAGCTCCAGTGAAAATGGGATGGCCTTTTCCATATCCCTTACAAAATCCTGGAAAGATATGTCCTCTGGTGGAGACTTCCACATTTCATATGGAGAGGAGGGATCTGACGGGAGCTCAGGAGACCTGCCTTCTGGCAAGTTCTCAGATTCCATATCGGTCACCCAGCCATCAGTGTCAGACTCTAAAAGGAAGTTGAAGTACCTCTGAGACCCTGCCTGGAACTCCCTCCAGCCTTGAGGGGAGTGAGAGCTTCCAATGTCTCTTCGGTGCATCGGAACCAGACACACTTGAGAGGGAGATGGCCCCACCGAGAACTGGCATCTGATCTCTTCGATATCACGACGATGCCTCTGCAGGCAGAGTATGTCTCGAGGATCAGTTGCACAATGCTCATTGCCACTGCTGTGGGCATTGAGGCATCAGCCAGCTGTTTCTCCAGTAATGACATGATGCGGACTTCAAATGCCTGAAGGAGGCATTCCTCCATGGTTGCTGATTCCGAAGGCCTTGGGGCCTGAGCAGCTTCAACCAATGCTCTGGCATCCTGGTGAGGGTATCAGGCATGGCCTCTGCTGTCAGGAGATAGTCTGTGCCCCTCCAAAACCCTGGAGGTTGAGGTGTCTTCTCTCCGGGGCACTCCTGCCCATCACTCTTGATGTTCCTCTTGGAGAGGCTCCAAGGCAGATGCATCCAGGTCTTCGCCTGTTGCTCCAATGGCTCCTCCTTTGACGTCAATGGAGATGAGAGGGAATCGTCTCTCAATTCCAGGCAGAGACTGACTTATGCTCCGGGGCCCTGCAGGTGCTCGGCTCCAACTGAACCAGAGAACTTCTCGATGTTGATGCATCAGCATATATCCTCTGGCCAAAGAATGATTCTCTGTTTCTCTTGAACTCTCAGGCCTCTCCTTGGCATCTGCAAGCACAAATTGCAAGAAAAGGGATGGCGATTAGGACCCAGGAACTGGAGATGGTTCTGGCACACTTGGTACACTTCTTGAATCCATTGGCCAGTTCCTGGGATATGTCTAGGAAAATGGCCATGTTAAATCAAACAGCTCACCACAACCAAAAAACACCTTTTACTGAAAAGCATTGAAACCAATGAAGGAACCACAATCGACGGAGCAGACGGCAGGCACCAACACGATACTTGTTCAGGAAGGCCTCCGAAGGGGGGAAAAAAGCATAGTTACTCACCTGTAACAGGTGATCTATGGAAACAGCAGGAATTTAGTCTTCACATATGGGTATTGTCGGTACCGACGGAGCCTGCGCGGGAACGCTCCCCAGCGTCCAATAGGAAAGCTTTTGGGAGCATCCCACAGCGCCTAAGTGCTGCCTTCCCCAACTGTCCCTCTCCAGTTGAGTTTATAGCTGAGACAAGAGAGAGAGGAAAAGAGAGAAAGATGGAGAGATACAACTCCTAGGGGAGGTGGGCGGGTTGTGAAGACTAAATTCCTGCTGTTCCCGGATTTCACCTGTTACAGGTGAGTAACTATGCTATCTCCAGGAACAAGCAGGAATGTAATCTTCACATATGGGGACTCCCTAGCTGCAGATGCTAGGAAGATGGCCCCAGAAAGTTGTGTGCCCTTGTGAAAGGGCTCCACTTCCCCCCCCATGGATCTCTGGTATCCTACCAGGGATGGTGGGTAGGAGTTGATTAAGTCTGGAACAGGTGTGAACAGCCTGACCAAACAAGGCATCCTGGTGGGAGTCCTTGTCTAAACAGTAATGGGCTGTGAAGGTATGTACCGAAGCCCAAGTAGCTGCTCGACAGATGTCGTCGATAGACACAGAGTGAAGATGAGCCATTGAGCTGCTATGGCTCTCACATTGTGAGCTGTGACATGGCCTTCAAGAGGAAGGGTCTTACTTTCATAGGCAAAAGATATACACTGTGCAATCCAGTTGGACAGTGTCCTTTTGGAGAATGGAAGTCCCAAATGACTAGGATCAAAAGCAACAAAGAGTTGAGAGGATTTTCTATGTTGCTTTGTCCTTTGCAAGTAAAAAGCCAAAGCTCTTTTACAGTCCAAAGTATGAAGGTTCCTTTCTGCACTGGAGGCATGAGGCCTTGGAAAGAATACAGGAAGATAAACCGCTTGGTTCAAATGAAAAGGCGAAACCACCTTTGGCATAAAGTGTGGATACGTCCTAAGAACTATCTTATCATGGTGGAACCTTGTATAAGGAGGGAGGATCAGCCACCAACGCTTGCAATTCACTGATGTCACGTACTGATGTGATTGCAACAAGGAAGATAACCTTCCAGGAAAGGAATT
Organism: Ichthyophis bannanicus; assembly: GCA_033557465.1. Lineage (NCBI taxonomy): Eukaryota > Metazoa > Chordata > Amphibia > Gymnophiona > Ichthyophiidae > Ichthyophis > Ichthyophis bannanicus. The sequence continues at coordinate 669,350,955 of CM066036.1, read as the reverse complement.
TAAAAAGACGTAGTGGCTAATGGTTCAAAGGGCGGTTTCATGAGCTGCCCAAGTACCAGATTCAAGTTCCATGCCACCGGTGGTGGCTTAATGGGAAGCTTTGTTAAAAGAAGGCCTCTCATAAATCTCGCTTCACCTTAACCGGGATGACCAGGCTGCTGGCATTAACCTTTAAAAAGGAGATAGAGCAGCTTTTAAACTAGATATTAGGGGAAAGTCGACAGTCACCCAAGAGTGGATGGTTCGGAAGAATGTATCCTTGAAGGATACTACCAAAAGAAGAGAGGTTCCACAAAAGAGTAAAGTAGCCCAAATGCCCTCAAGTATGGAGCAGACAGAGCTTAAAGATCCCAATTTGGGAACGAGGAAGTACCTGGAGTAGAAGCCAGAGTTTATCTTGTCCGATGGTACTTGCTCTATAGCATCGGAGGACAGCAGGTGTATCAGCTCCTCGGCCATGGCTCGGCACAGGTGCGGTGGGGTTTTGCTGATGGGTTGGGTGTTTTGGCGAGGGGTTGAGCTGAAAAGCATCCAGTAACCCTCTCGGATGATCTCGAGAACCCAGGAGTCGGAGGAGATGTCTGTCCACTTGTTTAAAAAGTAGGTCAGGCGACCCCCGGTTGGGGTGGGCGCCGGAGAGTAGGCATCAAAAGGACGGTCCACTCTTCGCAGGGGGTGGATTGTTCTTCTTCTGCTTGCGGTCACGCTGAGTTTTACGCTGGTGAGGGGGACCGCTGTAGGAATTGTTCCTGTATTTGTTATACTGCCATTTCCTGCTGGAGGGGTACCTCTTGTTGGAGGAGTAGTAAGATTTCCTCTGGAAACTGTTCTTATGGGCTCCGCTGCGGCGCTCGTAGCCGTCCTCCGCCAGGGTTTGTAAGGTAGTGCAGTGTTCTTTCATGTCGTTGACAGTGTCTTTAACCTTGTCCCCAAAGAGTGATTCCCCCGTGCAGGGGGCGTTAGCAATGCTGTCATGGGTGTCATCTCGAAGGCCGGAGGCTCTTAGCCACGCCCATCGTCTCGCAGAGATAGCCGTACCGGTGGAATGAGAGGCTGTGTCGAAAGAGTCAAAGGTTGCGCTGGCCAGGTGTTTGCTGCACTCCGACATATCGGCAAGTGCGCTGGCGAGCTGATTCTGAGACTCCTTGGGGAGGGATTCAGCGGTCGACTTCAAGGTTGCCATGCAGGTGTCCAGGAAGAGAACTTGCTGAAATTGGTGTGCTGCAATCTTAGCACTAAGCATAGCACCTTGGAAGACCTTCTTCCCGATGTCATCCAAGAGTTTGTTGTCTCGGCCCGGGGGGCTATTGGCGTGGGTACGTGAGGACTTGGTGCGTTTGAGCGCTGAAGAGACGACGATGGAGTTGTGTGGTAGCTGGGTCTGAGAAAAGCCAGGCACAGGCCTCACTTGATACTTGAAGTCAAGCCGCCTCGGAAACGGACGACCAGACGCTGGTGTCTGCAGTTTCGAGTGATTTTCCAGCAGTCTCTGATGCACTGGGAGTGCGAAAGCAGGCTTCGGAGTGGCGAGGTATTTTAGAACCTCTGGAACAACCTCTCCAGGCGCATCAGCGGCGTTCAAAGAGAGGGCAGAGGATAGTTTTGTTAAGAACTTGGGGTAGGTGAGATCCTCCGCCAGGGTAGGGTCTTCTATCTCAGTTGTCTTCTCTGAGTTGGCGAGCTCTGTGGATGCCGATCCCACCACTGCAGCTTCGATGTCGTGGTCATCGGCAGTGCTGTCGGGGGACGGATTTTCTGGGTCCGGATCGTCAGAGGGTCCGCGTGGGTCTTCTCTGGTTCTCTTCTCTGGGGTAGAGGTAAGGGCTGCCTCCGGAGCTTTGTGCGCTGGATCCGCGTTATGTGGGGTTGACAAGCGTGCCGCGGGTATTGTTGAAGCAGATTGCTTCACTAGCTGTGTTAATAAGCTGATGATAGCTGAGGAATTACTATGGCTGGATCTGCTAGCCCTGCTGCGGTATGAAGGGCTCCGGCTATGGTTGCCCTTTCGAGGATCCTCCCGCCGGTGGCGCTGGGAGAGCAGTGGCGGTGGCGCTTGGAGTGCCTGCGTCGTTTGGGAGAGAGGTCCCTGTGGCTAGAGTCGCTGCTGCTGCTGCGTCTGTTGACACTGGTCCGTTTACCGTGCGTTCTGCTCTTGGAACTGTTGCTGCTGCTGTGGCTACTGGAGTTGCGCAACAGTGCGCTGGCTTTGTTGGGCGTGCTGTTGTGCGGGGCGCTGTTGCGCGGGGCGCTGCCGTGCGACACGCTACTGCGCGAGGCGCTGCCGTGCGAAGCGCAGCTGCGTGCAGGCTTCCCTCCGATGCCGGTAGAATTCGCGGGCATAGAGGCCCCGCCCCCAAGGTGGGCGGAGTTGGAGGACTGCAGCAGAGGCTGGGAGGACCGCAGCACGTCGCCATCTTGGGAAGCACGGACGAGTGCTGTGGGGGACCCGATACTGGAAGCTGACTGCAGGGCGAGCTGAGAGGAGTCCAGGAGGATGAAAACAGGAGAGATTGCAGCAGCAGGGGCAGGGCTTACCTCTGCAGGTGACGGTGTTGGGTCCCGGAGCAGCAAGCAGGTCAGTCGGGTGCACCGGGCTGGGGACGGAGGCTCCATGCAGCACGTCCCACCAGGAAAGGGCACTCTCTGCAGCAACGGAGGCTTGGCTAGGGATGGAGGACCGTACAGGCACATCCGGTGCCGGTAGAGGATCAGGCAGTGGAGGGCCAGAGCTGGAGGCTGGGCACATCACTTGGTATCCTTTCTTCATTGCCCCACAGTAAGTGCATCCATGTGAAGTCTTGTTCTTGTTGCCACAATAGGGGCATTTCTTTGAAAGATGCTTGGGCATAGTTGTAAAAACGCAAAACAAAGAAATTAAAAAAAAAAAAATGGAGAGCAGGGTCCGTCTTGCTGGCAAGGCGGAAGAACAAAAACTGAGTGGAGGAGTGGCTTAGTGGTTGGGGAAAGATACTTCAGGCCGGAAGGTCGGGGGTTCAAATCCCACTAGAGGACAGCAACCTTGGGCCGGAAGGACTGGGGTTTCTAGTCCCACAGGTGCTCCTTGTGGTCTTGGGCAAGCCACTTAACCCTCCATAGCCCATGTTCCCTGTAAAATAGTTATCTCCAAGTTATAATGCCCTGTTCAATGTAATATCAGTTTGTTCAATGTAAACCGCACTGATGCAGAATAGCGCGGTATATAAGAGAATGTAATAAACAAACAAATAAATAAATAATAAGAAATAAATAAATTTACCCATGTCTAACAATAGCCAAATTAACATGAATAAAATACATTCTCTAAAATGCTTGTATGCAAATGCTAGAAGTCTAAAGAATAAGATGGGAGAGTTAGAATATATAGCACTAAATGAAAAGTTAGATATGATTGGAATATCAGAGACATGGTGGAAGGAGGACAACCAGTGGGACACTGATACCTGGGTACAAACTATATCGTAATGATAGAGCTGATCAAATTGGTGGAGGGGTTGCGCTCCATGTTAGAGAGGGCATTGACTCAGAAAGGATTAAAGTTTTGCAGGAAACAAAATCTGTTGTAGAATCTATATGGATTGAAATTCCATATAAAAGGGGGACGGCAATGGCAGTGGGGGTGTACTATCGAGCACCTGGCCAGAATGACCAAATGGATGATGAAATGCTCAAAGAAATCAAGGAAGATAACAAAAGTTACAGCGCAGTAATAATAATGGGTGATTTCAATTACCCCGGTATCGACTGGGTCAGTGTCACGTCAGGACATGCTAGGGAGCTAAAGTTCCTAGATGAAATAAATGACTGCTTCTTGGAGCAGCTGGTTCATGAACCAACCAGAGGGGAAACCATATTAGACCTAGTCCTTAGTGGAACACCAGATCTAGTGCAAGAGATAAGGGTGTTGGGGCCACTTGGCAATAGTGATCATAGCATGATCGCCTTTGATTTAATTAGTGGAGGAGGGATAGTAAGGAAATCCACAGTACTACCTTTTAACTTTCAAAAGGGAGACTATGATAAAATGAGGAAAACAGTTAAGAAAAAACTAAAAGGAGCAGTTGCAAAGGTTAAAGACGTACATCAAGCTTGAGTGTTGTTGAAAAATACTATCTTGGAAGCCCAGACCAGCTGTATTCCACGCTTTAAGAAAGTGGAAGGAAGTCCAAAAAACTGCCAGCATGGTTTAAAAGTGAGGTCAGAGAGGTTGTTGTTGCCAAAAAAGCATCTTTCAGGAAATGGATAAAAGAGCCAAACGACAAAAACTGGAAACAGCACAAGCACTGGCAAGTCAAATGCAAGGCATTGATAAGCCAGGCAAAGAGAGAATTTGAGAAGAAGCTTGCTGCGGAAGCAAAAACGTGAAATAAAGACCTTTTCAAGTACATTCATAGCATAAAACCTGTGAGAGAGTCAGTTGGTCCATTAGATGATAAAGGGGTTAAAGGAGCACTAAGAGGCGACAAGGCGATAGCGGAGAGACTGAATGAATTCTTTGCTTCGGTCTTTACTGAGGAAGATGTAGGGATGTTACCCATGACTGAAGTGGTACTTAAAGGTGTGGAAGAATTGAAGGAAATATCGATACGTCGGGAAGATGTCTTACAACTATTAGATAAATTGAAGAGTAGCAAATCACCTGGGCTGGATGGTATACATCCAAGGGTGTTGAAAGAACTGAAATATGAGATTGCAGACCTGCTATCAGTAATCTGTGAACTATCATTAAAATCATCTCTAATACCTGAAGATTGGAGGATCGCCAATGTAACACCAATTTTTAAATAGGGTTCCAGGGGTGATCCGGGAAACTACAGACCGGTGAGCCTGACGTCAGTACCAGGAAAAATGGTAGAAACCATCATAAAGAATAAAATTACTCAGCATGTAGATAGTCACAACCTAATGGGAGACACCCAACATGGCTTTAGACATGGAAGATCTTGTCTTACTAATCTGTTATGTTTTTTTGAAGGAGTGAATAAACAGGTGGACAAAGGTGAGTCGGTTGATATTGTGTATCTGGACATTCAGAAAGCCTTTGACAAGGTCCCTCATCAGAGACTTTCGGCAAAACTAAAGAGTCATGGGATAGGAGGCAGTGTACTATTGTGGATCAGGAACTGGTTAAAAGATAGAAAGCAGAGGGTAGGGCTAAATGGCCAATTTTCCCAATGGAGAAAGGTGAATAGTGGTGTACCCCAGGGATCTGTGCTGGGTCTGCTGCTTTTTGACATATTCATAAATGACCTGGAAAGTGGAATAACGAGTGAGGTTATCAAATTTGCAGATGACACAAAACTATTTAAAGTTGTTAAAACCCAAGAAGATTGTGAAAAATTGCAAGAGGATCTTGATAAATTGGAAGACTGGGCCATCAAAATGGCAGATGAAATTTAATTTGGACAAGTGCAAGGTTATGCACCTAGGGAAGAACAACCCAAACTATGGTTACACAATGCAAGGTTCCACATTAGGAACCACCACCCAGGAAAAAGATTTAGGCGTCATTGTGGATACCATGTTAAAACCCTCGGCCCAGTGTGCAGCGGCGGCCAAGAGAGCAAATAGAATGCTAGATATGATAAGGAAAGGAATGGAAAATAAAACAAAAGATATTATAATGCCTCTATATCGTTCCATGGTGAGACCGCACCTTGAATATTGTGTGCAATTCTGGTCGCCGTATCTTAAAAAGGATATAGCGATTTTAGAAAAGGTTCAGAGAAGAGCCACCAAAATGGTAAAGGGGATGGAAGGATACTCCTATGAAGAAAGGCTAAAAAGGTTAGGGCTCTTTAACCTGGAAAAGAGACGGCTGAGAGGAGATATGATAGAAGTCTATAAATTAATGAACGGAGTAGAACGGGTAAACGTAGATCGATTGTTTACGTTATCAGAATATAGAAAGACTAGGGGACATGCAATGAAGCTACAGGGTAAACTATTTAAGACTAATAAAAGAAAATATTTTTTCACTCAACGTGTAATCAAACTCTGGAATTTGTTACCGGAGGATGTAGTAAAGGCTGTTAGTGTAGCTGGGTTTAAAAAAGGTTTGGAGAAGTTCCTGGAGGAAAGGTTCATAAACCATTATTAAGAAGTGACCGAAGATATCAATGCTTGACCCAGTACAAGCATTGTGGAACTTGTGTCTCTTGGGGAAACTGCTAGGTACATATGACCTAGATTGGCCACTGTTGGAAACAGAATACTGGGCTTGATGGACCTTGGTCTGACCCAGTATGGCATATCTTATGATCTTATGTTCGCTATGAGAGGATGAGAGGAAATAGGCTGTCCATTTAGAGGCTTGAAAGAAGCTGCAATAGCACTCAAATGGACTCTCACTGAATTGGTCCTTAAGCCCTGCATTTGACAAATGAAGGAAATACTCCAGTAATGATTCCAGAGGTATTGCAAGAGGGTTAAGACCCTTCTGCAAGCACCATATGGTAAACCTCTTCCACTTAAAAGTGTCTTGTGGAGGGTTTCCTGGAAGCATGAAGGATATCCTTTACCTGCTGGGAAAGGTTAAGATCCTGAAGTTCTAGGCTTTCAGCAACCAGGCCCTGAGATGCAGAGACTGGGGATTGGGATGCCACAGCATCCCGTCCTCTTGTGACAGAAGATCTGGAGCAGATCTTAACTCCAGAAGCGGAGCTTCATAGAGATGTAGGAGTAGAAGGTACCACAGTTGCCGTGGCCAACGTGGAGCTATGAGAATCATATGACCTCTGCCTCTCTGAAGCTTGAACAGGGTTTTGGGAATTAGGGAATGGGTGGGAAGGCATACAGGAAGTCCTGACCCCAGTGAAGGAGGAAAGCATCCCTGGCTTGACAACCTCAAGCCCGAATTCTGGAACAGAACAGAGGAAGTTTGGCATTCAGCGGACTTGCAAAGAGGTCTATGTCCGGGGTTCCCAAAATTTGAAACATTTGGGTCACCTGATCTGTATGGAGAGACCATTTGTGTGGAAGAAGCACTCGACTGAGTTTGTCTGCCCAAGAGTTCTGAATCCCTGGAAGATACACCACAAGGAGATGAATCTGATGCTCTCTGGCGAGGGCCCACAGTTGCAAAGCTTCGTTGCAGAGCGACAAAGAACCTGTTCCGCCCTGCTTGTTCCCATAGAACATGGCTACCTGATTGTCCGTTTGAACTAGGACTGTCTTGTAGCTGAGCTGGGTGTGAAACACTCGAAGAGCAAGGAAAATTGCTCTGAGTTCCAGGAGGTTGATATGAAGACAGGCCTCCTGTGGAGTCCAGGTAGCCTGGGTAGAAAGGTCGTGCAAGTGGGCTCCCCAACCCACCTGAGAAGCATCTGTTAGAGTGGCTTGGGGTAGGGGGGTTGCTGGAAAGGAGACCCCACCAGAAGGTTTCTGGGTGACTGCCACCATTGGAGGGACAAAATGAGACGATCTGAGTTTGCTATTTTGTCTGACAGGCAACCTGACGCCTGAGTCCACTGAGTGGATAAGGTCCACTGGGCTGCCCTCATATGGAGGCGAGCATAAGGAACCACATGCACGGTGGATGCCACGTGGCCTAGAAACAGTAACATTTCCCGAGCAGTGAGATGAGGTTTGAGCACTGCTTGGGAAGCTAACTGTACAATGCAAAGACAGCGGGGCTGTGGAAGGAAGGCCCTTGTCTGTCTGGTTTCCAAATGAGCTCCTATAAATTCTAGGGATTGAGTGGGAGCAAGGTTGGATTTTGGGAAGTTTATGACAAGTCCCAAAAACTGAAGGATGTGCATTGTGCAAGACAGAGCAAAACTGGCTTCCGGTCTTGGGGGGGCTCGAATGAGCCAGTCGTCTAAGTAAGGGAAGACAAATATATTCCCAGGGTGCGAAGAAATGCTGCTACCACAGCCATGCCTTTTATGAACACTCTTGGTGCAGAAACCAGGCCAAAAGGAAGAACCCTGTCTTGGTAGTGCTTTCCTTGAAACAGGAATCGAAGAAACTTCCTGCAACTTGGATGGATGAGAACATGAGTGTACTCATCCTTGACATCTAGAGAACAAAGCCAATCCTGACTCCGAAGGTATGGCAGCAGAGTTCCTAGAGAAATCATTTTGAACTTCTCTCTGAACAGGAATTAGCTCAATTCTCTGAGGTCTAGAATGGGTCCGTGTCCTCCTGTTTTCTTTGGAATAAGGAAATAGGGGGAGTAGAACCCTGTACCCCGTTGGGGAATGGGTACCTCTTCTATTGCTCCTTGAGCAAGGAGCATTGTGACTTCTTGACCTAACCGGTCGTTGAGAGAGGTCCGAGAATTGAACTGTCTTACTATTGTAGGAGGGGGCATGCTGAGGAAATGAAGCTTGTACCCCTCTCGTACGATGGACAGAGTCCAATTTTCTGCTGTTATCTGACACCATCTGGGGGCAAAATGACATAACCTTCCCGGGATGGTGGAGGGTTCTAGTCCGTTCAGGGCCAGGAAGGCAAAGTTCTCTAGACAGGAGTCAAAGTCCCTGTGAAGGCTGAGTCTGCTGAGCCGGTTGAGGCTTAGCAGCTTTTGGCTTCCTTTATTGCCTAGGTTGCTGTTGTCCCTTTTGGGCAGACTGGCCTGGATAATGTCCCTGCTGGGTATAGGAGGGAAAAAACTTCTTCTTGCTGAAGAACGGTTTCTTAGAGGATCTTTTCCTCCCAGGATCAGCTGTGGATTTGGACAATCTATCCAAAGTGATATTGTCAGCATCTATTTCATTAGCTTTTTCCTGCCAATTCTTGCCAGAGAGATTCTCTCCTGTGCAAGGTATATGTCCCAATTTGTCCTGTACCCAGATTTCCAAGTCAGACACCTGGAGCCAGGCAATCCTACGTGCACCTATGGCAATAGCAGAGGTTCTGCTTATGCATTCAAAGCAGTCAAAGGCTGCACGATTCACAAACTTGGAAATATCCTGAGCATGTTTAACAGCAAGATAATCTTGCCTTTTATCATCAGGAAGAAGAGGGCTCATAAGCTCTAAGTCTCCTGTAACTTCCTTAAGGAACATCCCCATATACAAGATATAGGAACTGATCCTAGCAGAAAGCATGGAAGCCTGGAAGGATCAACGTCCAAAGGCATCAAGAGTTATACACTCACGTCCTGGAGAATTAGATGCATGCCTTTTTGCACTCTTCATCCGTCTCATGGCTGATTCCACCACCATGGAATGGTGTGGTAATTGAGTCTTTTGAAACCCAGGACAAGGAGGAACTCGATACATGGTGTAGAGTCTTCGGGAATGAGGAGATGTGGTTAGAGGTGTTTCCCACATCCTTAACATAAGATCATGCAAGATCTCATGAATAGGTAAGGTAGCTGCCTCCTTGGGAGCTTTAGGGTACTGAAAGACTTCTAGTTCCTTTGCCCTATGCTCTTTTTCAGGAGCCACTGTGATGGAAAGACCTAGGGCCACATCTCAGATAAAATCCTGAAAGGACATATCCTCTGGCGGAGACATCCTATGCTGAAGAGAAGAGGAATCCTCTGGAAGAAGTACTCTTGTATCGGCAGAGTCTTTGGAGTCTTCAGACTCATCCGAGTATTCGAAGTATCTCAGATTCCAGTGATCGTGCAAGGCACGGTACCGGTACCGATCGAAGTCGGTATCGAAGTGGTCCGGTACAGACTTGTCAATGCCGGATAGAGACGCATGACTCGATCTTGGTGGTATACCTGTCTATGTCGATGCAGTCGGTACCAGTTGAAGTGTCTGAAGCGGTTCCAGGGGCATTGAGGCTGTGAGAAGAGCAGCCAGACTGCATTCAATAGCCAAGAATCTCTGGCCTATCGAAGCTGCCGATGCTTGGGTATCGGTGCCGGTTGAAATGGCTGGAACCCCAGAGCATGGTGCCAGTAGTTCTGTTGAGGTTGAGTCCTCAAGAACATCCTGGAGCCCCGTTGGTGCTTTGGAAGCCGAAGCCTCCCGCCGGGGCAATTTTGCCGGTGAAGATCCCTCAAGGGCAACACCAGAGGCATCTCGATGCTTAGGAGATCTACCCTTTGAGGACCGGCTAGATTTATGTTTAGTTTTCTGAGATCCATGGGAGGAAGATGAAGCCCTGGAGGACGTCGATGCCACGGATGCCCCATCGGAGGGAAAAAGGGTGTTAAGTTTAGCAGCCCGGTTTTGCCGGCCCCTTTTAGACATCATTCCACAAGCAAGGCACTCTGAAATAGAGTGGTCAGGACCAAAACATTTGAGGCACCACTCATGGATGTCAGTGATGGAGATGGTACCGCCACACTTAGAACATTTTTTAAAACCCGAAGCAGGTTTTTCCATGTTTAAGGAAAAAATTGGGCCTAGTGCCCAAAATGGCACCTAGCACCACAGAAGAAAGTTACTTAAGGAAAGACTCCAGAAACTAAGTTTTCTTTTTTTTTTAAAAAGAAAGAAAAGAAGAACCGGCGGTACTGGTATAGCATCGAGGGAAGGCAGACACGACCACAAAAAAGAAGTATAAGAATGGAATTCTCAGTGGTGACAGGATGTGCGACCCTGTTGGCTCCGCGGAAAACGAAAAACTGGAGAGGGGCAGTTGGGAATGGCAGGAAGGCAGCACGCAGGCGCTGTGGGATGTTCCCAAAAGCTTTCCTATTGGACGCTGGGGAGCGTTCCCGTGCAGGCTCCGTCAGTACCGACGATACCCATATGTGAAGACTACATTCCTGCTTGTTCCTGGAGATAAGAGTGTTTACTAGCAGAGCACTGAAACAACGTCACTGGAGCTCTACAGAAAAATAAAAACGGGAGAACATGGCGCCATGGCAGAAGACAGAAAGGCAGACACGCAGGCATGGTACAGCCTCCCAAAAGCTTCCAACAGAAAGTGGGGAGCATTCCCGTGCTGGGCTCCATCAGAGACCTTACCCATGTGAGGACTTTCTTCCTGCTTGTCCATGGAGAAAGTTTAGTTTAATTTAGCATTTTTGTTTCTTGTATTTTTGGAAATGAGGGGTTCATTTGAATGTTAGGCACTAAATATGGCATGTATTAGCCTTGTTTCTTTGATTTATCGTTATAATGTAGTATTTGTCACTGCTGTCCATTTATGTGGGCTACATAGATTCTAATGTGATATATTTTTATGCTTGTGGATTATTTGATAAATTGTATTTTTCCTTTTCCTATTTAAATTGAAATATTCTGAAAAATAAAAATGGACTAAAAAGCCTACGCCTCATCTTTCTCATGAGTCTTTGGAGGTGAACTTATTTTGAGAAGATCAGGAAAGACTTACTGTATAATTACCACAGCTTCTGAGTTCTCACCTATATTGTAGCTGCACAAACCCATGCAGAATAGAGATTTCCAAGATGAAAATATTGTTTCTACATGCGTAAGACCAGTGCAAAGACTGAAGGATGAGGAATGGCAAAAGTGATCCTGGGAAGATGAAAATATCATGAGATTCTTTCTAGAAGACTGACATTGATGTGATGAGTCAAGTGCTCTGTACCTTACAAGTTACAGACCAGCAGAAAGATGAAAGATCAGACCATATTACCTTTTAAGTCATTATTCAGGGAACAAACCAAGACTGAAGGAGTGCCTTTTAATTCACCCCTTATTTCTAAATTACTCCCTTAAGTCTGAATTTCATACCTTTGTGAATCCAAACAGAACTGTCTAAACATTTTATTTTATGAATGACCTTCAAAATAAACCAACATGAGAATGAACAGACATTCCTCTCCCATTGTCTGGCACGAGCGATAAGATGCCAATATTTTTACCCCAGATATGTTTACACTGCTCTAATGCATCTGAAAAACCGAACAATTTCTAGAAAAATCTGTCTAAAGATATACTTTTGGAAAAGATTTTTTTTTTTATTGATTTTGATGAAAATTACACCAAATTAACAAAAGTAAATCACAGTACAATGTTCAATAAGGCAACAAGAACAAAAGAAAAATATCAATGATAAAGTCCACATCACGGGATACGGTCAGATATTAACAGGAAAACAACAAAAAAATAAATCAGAAAACAAGGCCAAGGGCCTATAATATCGGAGAATATCTATCTATCAACCAGTATTTATCCCCAACAACTGTACCTGAGCAATCAAACAAATTTCTCTGAGTTACATCCATAAAAATATATGTGGCTTCCTCAAAATTAACAACACACTTACATGGAAAACGTAAAAAAAACGTAGCTCCAATTGCTAAAACCTTAGGTTTTAGTGCTAAGAATTGCCTCCGCCGGAGCTGAGTCTCGCGGGAAACATCAGGAAATATGTTTATAGCCTGACCACAAAATATGGCAGACTTTACTTTTAAAAAGGCACGCAAAATACACTGCTTAACTTTGACAGAGGCAAATGTAACCAGTAGAGTGGAACGAGAAGGAATATTACCCGTAGAGTCTTCCAGAAAAGCAGTTAAATTCGAAATGGTAGGGACAATTTCGTCAAGGGCACCCTCAGTGGGATTTAGTACTAGAAAGAAGGTAATAAGTTTGCAAGATTACAATAGGCTCCTGTATCTCTAATACTTCCTTAAAATATTTCTCCAATAGTATTCTAGGTGCTAATAAGGAAGTCTGCGGAAAATTCAAAAATCTAAGATTACAAGAGCGAGACGAATTCTCAAGGGCCTCCACTCGGGAGTATAATACCAAAGAATCCTTAACCCTGGCTGTATGAGCAGCAACAAGTGAAGGAACCTGAGAACTAATTTTAGCAACAGCCCTATCGACAGAACTAACTCTCTCATCAAGCTGCTGAAAAGAGACAACAGCTTCCTGAGAGAAGGTACAAAGAGCATTTAAAGTTGAAGACATTTTCTTGTCAATAGCAAGCAAAGCAGACCAAATATCTTTCAATGTAATTTATTATTTATTTATATTTCTTATATACCGCACTATTTGCAATCAGCGCGGTTCACATGGAACAGAAACATCCGACAACTTAAATATGTCTGGTCATTACATTAAACAGGAAATGCAACTTGGAAAAAGGGTACACTATATACATATGAGGTGTACTGAAAAAGGATAATGTTTGGTGTTTACATTGTAGGCTGTTGCGAGGGCTTGCCTAGTTGACTACTATTATTGTTGAGGTGCTCGTAATCTCACCACCTGAGGGCCCAGGCGAAACCTCAGTTATACTGTTAAGAGAAACAGATTGTACAGGTATAGGAAACACTATAGGAACTTTTGTACTTGCTATTTCCGGAGACTCCACAGATATCCCAGGCAAATGCAAAGGCACAGGTAATGGGGGAGGAGATCTCCCGCTAGAATTTAGGGAGACCCCATCTGGAGAGGACTGCGCAATAGGAATAGGCACGAAGTGTCTATCCAAGGGACCGATCGGTTTATCCCCAGAAGCGGTCTCAGGATCCTTAGTTGCACCCTTCGCTTTCCATTTTCCCATATTGTGCTAAGACAAAAAAAGGAAAAACAAACAAAAAAGAGAACAAGCGCCTCTGTGTCGCTGAAGGGGTGCCAAAGGGGCGTGTCTGCCCCTTTGATCACGCCCCTTCGAGCCACGCTCCGCGGTCAAAAAGTAGCAAGAAATATATACTAGAAGCCAAAAGGACCCAAGCGGGTATGAGGGTGTCCCAGGGCCACCTGCCCGATCTTCCAGCACACTCCAGCCACGGCAGTCCAGGAGCAGATGGCCTGCTCCAAATCCTCCGGCATCTCTCTGCCCGCTCCCTTTGGAAAAGATTTTTGAAAAATTAAATAATTCCTCCCAAACAAAAGGGTTTGCTTCTCTTGAATACTTAGCATTGTTAAGAAAACCAGGTGCTAAACCAGAAAGGAGGTGGAGTACTCATCCTAGCAAGAACTAACCTCCAATTCCAACTACTAATCTTCTACAAGTCTCACGCACATGGACATAGTTTCTGTGACCAATAAACACATCAATATAAATCTCATCTACAGAACCCCTTCTTCACCCCCTGAGGATCTCTCTAACATAACAGAACTTGCTTGCAACACTGGAAGCCCACGTAAACCTAACTGGTTGATTGGGGATTTTAACCTTGCCTCACTACAACCCACCCATGCTAACACCTTCCTGGATGCCATGTCTGACCTTAGCTACTCACAGATAGTGAAATCTCCTACACACATCAGTGGAAATACTCTCGATCTCATTTTTGCTCCCCAGTCAGAATCCAACAACAATATTAACCCCTCTTTTACCCCTGTTCCATGGTCTGACCACAATCTAATAACCTTCCAAATCCCACATCAACAAAACGAAACTCCAACCAGCCAAACTACAGTGTCCTCAGGATCGTCAACACGATTCAAAGCCCTAAACAGAGATCACTTCATCAACAGAGCTCTCCCAATACTCCGTCTACTGGCTCAAAACCTAGATGAGATGATCAACACATGGAACACCATACTGAACTCCTGCTCGCAGCTACCATCCTCAAGCAGATCAACAGCTTCCAACAAGCCACCAAAGAACAGAAAACCAGCCCCTTGGTTCTCTGCTGAATTAAGATCTTCTCTTCGATTTCTAAGAAAGCAGGAATGAAAATGGCGCCAATCCCGTTCTGAATCCGACCAAACGACCTACAAAAACATGATAAAGCAACACCGTGAGAAGATAGCTGAGAAAATGAGAGAACACCACACGGAACTTCTCCTCCGCTCTTTAAACGAACCACGTGACCTCTTTAGCATTGCTAAATCATTAACTAAGACACTGTCCTCCAATCAGACGGTATCAATTCAACCTCAGCCCTATGCCGAGTACCTGCAATCTAAAATCATCAAAACAAATGTGGCATCAAATCCCACAACCAACTACATCCCTCAAGTACAGCCACAGCTAACAAACTTCATTCCTCCTGCAGAGAAATACATTGCTGACCTTATTGCTACCATCAACACCACTACAGCCCCAAACGATCCTTGCCCTGCTCACTGGATCAGAACAATGCGCTCAGACCTCAGCCCTACTATAGCCTACATCATGAAGCTCTCCTTTGCATCTGGAACATTCCAAGCAACCCTTAAGCAAACATCTATACGCCCACTCCTGAAGAACAGCAAACTCGACCCGACCAGAACAGATTCTTACCGTTTAATCTCAAGTATACCTCTACTAGCCAAACTCATCGAGAAAGTGGTTCAAATACAACTGCAGCAACACATAGACATATCAGCTCCTTTGGATCCCGGCCAGCATGGTTTCCGAGAATCCCACGGCGTTGAGACTCTACTCACCTTACTGACCAACACCCTATCCAGAGGGATTGACAAGATTGAAAACGGCTTTGTACTCATCTTCCTTGATATTGCTGCAGCATTTGATTCTGTTAACCATGAGCAACTCCTCTATCGACTTCAGGAAAAGGGAATCCATGGCTTGGCCTGGGAATGGTGTAAATCCTATCTAGCAAACCGTTGGCAACATGTACGAATAGGATCCTCAACATCTAAACCATTCCATCAACAACAGGGAGTACATCCCAAGGATCTTCCCTATCTGCTCTACTTTTTAATGTTTATATGCAACCGATCTGTGATATCATCCAATCATTTAATATATTGTGGTGAGGAGAGCTCCCAGAAAGAGACGGAAGTGGAAGAAAACCCTGTTTTTCCCTTTAAAACAAGTGACAGTTCAGTTGTGCACAGTGTTTGCAATGCAGGCAAGGAAAAAACTCATCTCTCTGCTGAGACCAGGCCACGCCCTAGTTCAAACATAGAACCAAGCTTGCTCAATGATTGGTCACACCTGTGCAGAGGCAAGGGAGTGCCCGGCAGCAAACGTTTTTTAAAAACACACTCAGAGCAAAGAAAGGACACACAGGAGAGAAGGGAGACACACACACAGGAGACGCAGCAGAGAGAGCAGAGCCAGCAGGTCCAGGAGAAGCTGGAAAGGAATAGATCTGCAGCCAGAGCAGACAGAGCAACAGAAGCACACGAAGGAGAAACTCTGAGAGATCCTGGAAAGGGAGAAAGGTTCCAAGGAAACCTTCGAGAGAGTGGCTATCTGGGAAGGAGTGGAGAAAGGCACCAGAAGGCTGAGTTCCACAGCCTGAAAGATATCAGGAGGAAAGGAATCAGTAGCTGCTTGAGAGACCCGCCCCAAGGTAAAGCCAGTACATGTAAACCTGAACAGCTTGCAGGGAAACAGTTTGCTTCCACTAGTGTCCAGGAGCCAGACCTAACGTCTGCTAAGAGGTGGGTGGATAGTTTTATGTATGAAGAGAACCGAAACCCAGATAAGAGCAGAGAAACTGAGCTTTCAACACTAGAAGCATTAAGAAAACTGTTTGCAGAGAGGAAGCTTTACCCTCCCAATACAAGTGTGCCTTCTCAGGGTGATTTGCTGTTGAAGCAGTTCCAAGAGTTTTTAGAAGATAGGAAGGCTGGGCAAGTTTATAAAACTGCTGGAAGTAAGAAGTACCCGGTGTCCATAGAAGAGATGCAGGTGGATTCTTGTATGCCAGAAGCTGAGTCAGAATTGTCACCAATGGATTGCTCTTTTTGTCTAAAGGAGAACTGAGCATTGTTGAACAGGGTTGAAAGACTGTGAAACAATATAGTGACTAATTTCCGTGAGTTCCAAGAGTTGGAAAAAGCCAAATCTGTGTTCTACTAAGTATGTGAGCTTCTGAAGCCAAGAAGCTGCCTTTAGTAAAAGTTTGGTTTGGAAAAGAAAACAGCAGCTGTTAAAAAGTTTACCCGATACGTGGAATGACCACAAGAAGCTGTGCTCTGTGAAAGTTTATTTGAATGAAAGCTGCTGCCCAGTGATAGAAGGTTTTTTGTTGCATTTTCCTCTGTTAACCTGATTTACTCTTATGTTGGAGAAGCATCCTTTGGCTTTTGTGTTTTTGAACTTTAATGCCTTGGAATCCTGCAAAAAAAATAAATTTTCTTGCTGCCTTAAACCACCGGTCTCACAACTACATTTGTCCTTATATAAGTAAGCCAACTACAAGTCCCAGAATCCCTCTGGTGACAAACAAGGGAAGCTTTATTTAAAGGGACACTATAAGGCTGCTCTATGCTTGTAAGCCTTCGGGCCCAAGCAAGGGCGTCGCAATATCCAGTCTGATATATGCAGATGTCTTAATATTCACCCCAATTAAAATCATGCACCCCGACCTATCCTCACTAGTAGAGTGCTTCAACGCGATCACTGGCTCTTATCCCAGTATCTATGTATAAACTTCAAGAAAACCAAAGTCCTATTTATAACTAAGAACAAGAACTTCTCTCCCCCCACCTCTTTGAAGGTACGAGATGCAGAACTGCCATGTAAATCGGTCATACGGCTACATGAGTGTCACAATAGACCAACAACTCAACTTCAAGGAGCACATAAAGAATACCACCAAGGCCATTTACAATAAGATACGGACATTAAGACGCCTAAGACCTCTACTTGCCCCAGACGATTTCAGAACGATATTCCAAACGCTTGTAACACTGCATTTCGACTATGCTAACATCATCCTACAAGGACTTCCTAAGAATACCCTCAATCCACTTCAGATGGCAATGAATACAGCAGCCCGCATTTTTTGCGGCATATCCAGAAGAGATCACATCACACCCATACTCATGGACCTACACTGGCTACAGGTGCAATCCAGGATCACTTACAAGGTACTACTACTAACATTTAAAGCAATTAACCGACTATCCCCCCTTTCCCTCTCCGCACTCTTGACCATCACTCCTGCAAACAGGCTAAGAAGGTCAGTATCCGTCAATACGCTGACTATACCAATTGAATTCACTAAATGTTCTCAAACTAGAAACCAAACTTTTGTATTCTATGCTCCTAAATGTTGGAATGACCTCCCACCTCAACTCCGATTAATCAATGACCTTTCGCAGTTCAGAAAAGCCCTTAAACACCATTTATTCTGCTTACACTTTGTCAACCCGAACTCAACACAATCATTCCCCACACCACAATCTACACACGCAGCCTCGAATGACCCACCAACATAACCACCGACGAGACACAAAACAGACCTACACTCAGGAACTCTCTCAATGATCATAGATTTTAAGGTCTTCTCCGTTACGACTTACCAAGTTGATATATATACTGTAAATAGTTCACAACTATTGTTGTTAATTGTATATAGTTTCCCCTGTTACATTCCCAAGTTACAGACCCTGTTACAATGTATGCAAAAGATCCTGTTCTGATGCAAGTTTCTGTTATTTGTAAACCGCACTGATACCAAATAGCGCGGTATATAAGAACTGTAAATAAATAAATAAAATAAATAAATGGAAACAATACAGCAAAATGACCTACATCCTGTCTGCAGTGTTAGCAGTATTTTCCCCAACACCTATTGATTTCTATGGAGCAGCAGGAATATGAGGATGTGAACAAACAACCACATCACTCAAAGTCCCCAAGGATAAGACCAAATGCTCCAAGATCAACTAGCCTACTTAGTCAAAATCTTTTAACAATAAGGAAAAAGTGATATTTGCCTCTTAATGGAAAATTTCAGACATTGAGATTCTAATACCAAGAAACTCACATAAATTAAACAATGGGATTTTATAAGGGGCATGCAGTTACACACGTAAATTCCTATTTTAAAGGACTTGTGCGTGTGAATGGGCATGTCCGTGCACTCTTTGGGTGGTCACTAGTCTGTAAACATGGTCAGTGCCATCACACATCTTCCCATGGTGGTGGAGCTTGGGCCTCAGTTTACATGCTAAGTTAAAGAATACTATAATGTAACGCACATGTTCTGCAAATTAGCCACAGGCACTTACTCCAGTTCTAGGATAGACATAACTGCCACAGCTAGATTAAGGCATATCAGTACCTCCCTATTTTATACAGTATGCACCTGCTTCACTTTATAAACTAGACCCTGGTAATGTGCATTGATTGCACAGGAGTTCATAAAATGACCTTCAATGTGTTGTTGAAACTACTAAAGCGAATAATGCAAAGCTAGCGTTCTAGACTAACGCTTCTTTCAAAGTCTTGCCTATGTATCTGCAGTTGCTTATTTAATCTGAGACGAGTCTTCATTTTGCCACCAATTTATGATCTTGACCAACCATAGTCTCTTCCCTGCTCCTTCACACTCCAGCACTGCAACAAAGAGAGACAACTATGAACTGGAAGTGGGAACTGATTCTGCCTTTATCATAATTTCAAATTGTTCTACTCCATCTGTTTCACTACGCTGAAACCTTATATGCTGACACAAATAGCATTTATATCTGTTTTTGCTATGACTATTGGATAACAGTATTTAGTAATTTAAAAAAACCCCATTGGATTGTTTTATTATTATTATTATTAAGTAAGATACTCAATCCATCCAAGTTGATCAGCATCTAGTTTCATGATCTTGATGGCACTGAGTGGCAACACACCAACCTCTTCCTCTGCACCCCCCCACCCCACCACCTTCCAATTACACATGTTCTTTATTTCAGCCCAAAAAAAAAATCAAGAGACAATTCTTTGCTTATGACAGACTTTACACTTGAATGTAAGAAAAGGTATGTTGTGAAACTCTCTAATTCTAGCAATAACACCTTTCTATTATTGTATGGTTCTTAATTCACCTTAGTTCTTAAATACTTGTGCCACTCAAACAACCTCTACACTACAGGGGAGAGAGTGGGATAAGGGTGTACAAGCTGCAGGGACATAAGAACATAAGAAGCGCCATGCTGAGTCAGACCAAGGTCATTCAAGCTCAGCATCCCATTTCTAGCAGTGGTCAGTCAGGGTCACAAATACTCAGCAGATCTTAAAAAGTAGATCCAGTTTCTCATAGCTCATTTCAAGGGACAAGCGATAATCTGGATAACAATTTTTTATGGACTTTTCTCCAAGAATGTCCAGATCTTTTGTGAACACTAAACTACATTTAGGGGCCCTTTTACTAAACACTGCTAATCAGTTAAGATGTGGATTAGCATGTGATAACTGGCCACATGGGCATGTCAGCTACTGGCTGCCAAATGCACATTAACTGGCAATCATGCGCTTATAGAGAGAGTGGGAGGATTAGGGGTAGATGTGGGTATAGAAAGCACATTAGCACGAGATCACTGTCAATGTGGCAATTAGTGAGTGCACATAAATGATACATCTATGGCTATTGTTAGGTGCATGCACATGTTCACTGCCAGAAATATCCTCCCAACAGTTAATGTGTAGGCACTGCACTTGCTCAGCATTAAAAGCATGCATTAAGTGCAAAACCTTAGTGGGATTTAGTAAGAGAGCCCTTTAGTTACCTTAATCGCAGCTGGAGTGCTGTGTGAAAAAAAAAATGTTCTAAGATATATGTTTTCAGTCCTCAAGTTTTAATGTTGTTTGAAAAGGTTAAACCACCAGTCTCTATTTAACTGTTCTGGTCCATTCATGATTTTATAAACTTATGTCCCCTTTCATTTTCTTTTTTCCCCACTTACAGCAAGTCTCACAGTAAGGACTTGGAAATCACATGGCTCTCATTACAAGACTTGGCCCCATGGTAACAGAAGATGATGGGCCTGATATTCATTCGGGCAAGTTATGCAGCGTTGTGGTGCATAGCATGCCCTTAACCCCGGATATTCAATGACTGGGCGATATGCAACCCTGGTATTGAATATCCGGGGATCGCTGCACACGCCAGAAGCCACAGTAGCTAACCGGGCAGCAGTGATATTACCTGCTGCCCGGTTAGCTCCTGCACCTAAAAGATAGGCCAAGTTTACCATCTAGTGCTTTAGTAAACAGGTCCATTAGTTTCACAGCTAACTAGATTAATGAAAATATATAGAATGCAGAGGAGTGGCTCCGGCTATAAACTGGAAAAGCCTATGACGACGACCATTTTGTGCAATTCTACTGAAGGCAAAACCTCTGTGGGATGCTTTAAAGTTGTGAGTCATTGCTCATAACTGGCCATGTAAGGTCATGTGACCCAGTAGGTGCAAAAAATGTGTAGACAACAAAGGGCACAGTACTTCATTTGTTAGAATGGTAGTGTGCATGTATATGCGCAGTTAGGTCAATTAGATTAAATGCCACGATTATTAAGTGCACATGAATCAGTGATTTTATTTCTTTAGCCAATTTTTTCACACCAAGGCAAAGAGGTTAGTCTAACATAGCACCGTTCATAAAGGTAATCCCAAGATTATACAGAACATGTTATGCTGCAGCTGACATTTCTGCAAATTGTACAAAGTAAATCAAGAGTAAACGATTAAGAAGAAGAATAAAAGGATGGTTTTGCACAGAAATTAAGTAATTATCCCAGTTTTAACAAGTAGAGAGTGTACTGGTTATCAAATTAGGATCGCCATTTTCTCTCTACATGCTAAACACTGATCTGGAAATTTTTTTAAAAAAACCCAACATTTTAATACTTTATATTCTACTCTTGTATTCCTTCTATATAAAAATCACGCTTGAGGATTCAGGTTTTTTTAACCACACAATCCAAACCCATAATAGCCAATAAGCTCAAGAGAAAATCAACATTCATTAAAGCTGAAGCGGATCTGGCTTCCAGATTATACAGAATATTTGAAACATATTTGCATGTTTGCCCTACTAGTTAGATTAATTTGTATGGATTTTGTTTACCCTGAAAGCCAGACCTGTAGTAAGGCTGATAGGGTGAGATAAGAGGATACGTCTCAAGGATCAATAATAATATAACATAACTGGTGAGTTTACCAAGATAATTAAATAGGAAGTACTGTATCTCAAAAAACCAATCTCTGGATTCCTCTTATAGCGACAAGTGGTTTATGGTGCTTGTCTCCTTTAGCGCCTGCGTCCCGGGCTGCAAAATATCATGTCACTGGAGCTTGGTTTATATGCCTTGTCCTTTATGAACTTTATTTGCTTTTTTGGACTCTATTGTTCACTGAGGCACTTTATAAGAAAGCTGCCAAGAGTTTATATTCCTTATAAATACGGTCCTAGCGATAGGCTGCATTAGAGTTCTATGGGCCAAGATTACCATCTAGTGTTATAAAAGTAGTGTTTGGAACACCCCTGGCTTCCTGTGCTGTCCAGCTATAGATGTAATAAGACCTTTTGGCATGGAACAGCGATATAAATGTTATACACAACAACATGTGTGTCTGTGTGTATTCAATGATACGTAAAGTTCAGATTCAGCAGGCTCATCTTATATATTGTGCTCCTTAGTGATTGAAATGGTGTCAGTTCATTGGTACTCAAGAAAAAAATAAATTGCCTTGACTTCATGGTGCAATTAAGCTTAAAATGTCCTTTGTTTCACTTGAAAACATCCTATTTAACTTATACAAACAACCACTAAATACAAAAAGGTAGATTAAAATAAAATGGTTATTTTCCTGGCAGAGTTCACCATGTACATGAAACGGTTAAGAAAAATGCATTTTCTCCGCTCAGAAGTTAAAATCCTATTGAACTCTTCAAATAATCTCAATTCCTATGATCAGTAAGATACTTTATGTGACGTGGTACATGAGTGATAGTTACACATCATTACTATATGAACAGAAAATATGATACAGACCACACAAATCCTAATATGCAGCACTTAAATGTGATTCTAACACGTGATTATACAGAAAAGCAATGTCTGATGAAGATTATATTTTGTGTTAAAAAAATGATGTGTACTAAGAAATCAGGAGGCCACATAAAAATAAGCTTTAACTTTCTGCACTGTTCAGTTTTTTGAAAACTGGTAAGTGCGCTAGAAATAAATAAATTTGCAAGTTTTGTATAAACAAGAGTCCTAATGTTCAGCATTATTGTAAACATCAATACACATGTAAAATGCAGCTAAGTCTGAGACCACATTTTTAGTTTGCCAAATTGATTATCTATAATTCAGACAGATTAATGAACTATACTGCCAATCAGAGGTTTGGCAACTGTTTTTAAAATGAACAGTAACAGTGCAAGTAAGGAATGCAAAGAATTGCTAGTGCAATAAGGAAGAGAAGCACAGGCAATATTGCTGATCAGAATTTACCAGTTCCATGTCTTGACCCCTAAGAGTGACAAGTAGAGCTCTACATGATGTTCAAAGCCATTGTTTAATGCCCAGATCTGTTCTTATGGTGTCTCTGTGTTCCTTCAGACCATGTCTTTGCAACAGTACATCCAGCCTATGTCTCTGAAGCTGGAGTTTGTGAAATGCCCTTTTCAGTCATTGAGCAACGTTCAGATTCAAGACTTGTCTCCCAACAGGTGGTTATAAGTTCTGCCTCTAAGAAATTATTTGGGACAATTTTACACCTGGTTAGGCAAGCATATTTTGTAACTGCATCAAACTTTTCCAACTTGACAGCAACATGTGATTTTCAACAGTCAGCTTTCAGTTTATCTAAGGAATTATCAATTTTGGTCAAAGTCTTTTTGATTCTCAGGGCAGTTAGTCTGGCAGATGGATTGTGATACCAACATTCCTTCATCAACTTGGCAAGAGATGTTAAGGTCTGAGGAGAAGAAAGAAAAATCTGTAAGTATACAAAATAAGCCAACCTAGACTACGCAGGCTTCTAATGAAATCAAAATTATTATGTGATATTAATTTTGAAAGTAGTTTCTTGTCTTCTTCTCTTTTAAGTTACAACTTCATACAAAAACCTGAGGTACAAAATACGAAAAAAAGCCTTGTTTATAGGATGCAACATGCATCAACTGAAAGAATTAGCAAAATGGCAAAGCTTAGCAACAACTGATCATTTAAAGCTATTTTGTCATGCAAGAACATAAAACCGGAACTTGTTTACTGCTCATATATTTCAGCATTGATTTACCAAAACCACTGAATGTTTTCTGACTGGATTTTTATTTTTTGCTGCTCCATAATCTATATATTATAAGTAATACGATGCATAGGTTCCTGGTCACCACTGACATTCTTTATATGGTGTCCAAAATTTGTAAAAATGGCATAATAGCCATGAAGGTACAGTTTGAGCTTTTTTTTAGACTTATTTCTTGCACAAGTGGCCATCTTCCAATGCATGCAGGAATTTTATGCATAAATTAATGAGATAATACACACACATACACACAATATATCTATATCTGTACACACACACACACACACATGTATGTGTTTGTATGCATATTACATATATAATATATGTATATACAGAGAAAGCAAGTGCAAACAAGCACACATTTTGTTTGGCTTGTAACTATTTATACTGTTATTGAGCCCACTTTGGTAATTGCTGCCAGTGTTACAAAATGGGAAAAATCCTTCACTAGATGGAGCCTGCACAAAATTACCAAGATGATTAAAAAAATTAAAAAATGTATAACTGCTGTATGAAAGTGATAAGAAAAAGAATACTCAAGTTACTGCACCAATGGTGAAAATACGGTGCCAGTGTTATTGCCACCACATAACATGTATGTTTCATATAACCTTTCCAGCCAAAACAAAGTATAACTTCTCTATACCAACGTAAAGCATTAAAATTGCCTAAAAAGCTTCATACTTCAGCTAATACATCTTAGAATTAATAAGCCATAAAGAAATAAACCAGAACATAACTGCGAGTGCCTTGCACTTTTAAAGGCTACTAATCTCCTCCTTGTTTTTACTCCGCTTGATTACTATAATTCTCTATATGCCAGCTTTCTTCAATACTCTTTCCATTGCCATCCACTCAGCCAATCTACTTCTACTAAACTCACTTTATGTGCCCGCTGTTCTGATCACAATTCACCTCTTTATTTCTCTGCATTGGCTTCCTGTCCCCTCACATATCCAATGCAAGGTTCTTGGTGTTTGTCCAGCATGCCTTCTACTCCTCCTGCCCTCGCTATCTAGCTATACTAATTTCACAATCCAGGCCCTCTCGGACCTCCCAGGCGTCATTCTTTTCTCTCCCTGCCCCCTGCACTTTGTTTGGTTAGCTCCAGAAACTCATCCTTTGCTTAGCTTGGTCCTTCCCTATGAACGCCCTTCCCTTTCATCAGGAAAGCATAGTTACTCACCTGTAACAGATGTTCTCCAGGGACAGCAGGAATCAGTCCTCATATATGGGGTGACATTGGCACCGATGGAGCTCATGCGGTAATTTCTTCCCAGCTTTCAAAGAAAGCCTTTGGGAGATACATCATGCATGCGTTGTCCCCTTCCTGCCTAAGGGTTCCACCTTGCCTCAGTATGATGATATACTGCTGTTTGGAGACTTAAGATAAGTACATTTGATTCATTTAAATTGTTTTTAGAACCATATACAATTAAAATGGACATGGCCATCTTTTGAGATTGAGAGATTCTCTTTTCCTGATGGTATGTCCAACAAAAAATAATAAATTTTGAGAGCTTTGCAAAATGTTGGTGATTTTGTGCATTTTGGTTGATTCTAATCATCACTGAGGGTTATTTCTCTTTGTCAGTATATCATAGCACAAGACAGCAAAAAAACAGCAAGAAGCAACTCCACAGGGAGGAGGGAGGGTTGTGAGGACTAATTCCTGCTGTCCCTGGAGAACACCTGTTACAGGTGAGTAACTATGTTTTCTCTGGGAACAGGCAGGAAATCAGTCCTCACATATGGGACTCCCCAGCCACAGGCTACCGAAAAACCCTGTGAAAAGCCACAGTTGACCAGAAAACAGTGAGCAGTAGCAACTGAGTTGGCAGCCACCGACTGAGGCTAAGGGGGGTGGGGGAAGATGGCCCCCGCAAGATTTGAAACTCACTTGGCCCAGCTAGGAAAGATGCAAACCTGTTCCAAACAAAAATGAGAAGAAAAAGAAAAAAGGGACCTGAGAAACAAAACGCCAAGGTAAGCAGACTTGGGGGTGAGAAGGGACCGGTATGCAACCGGAGAAAAGCAAAACGTTAAGGCCAAAACTACCAACTTTTTCTGAGAAAGACACACAAACATCTGATGGACTCCGCGGAAAATAGGAGACTGAGGCAAGATGGCACCCTTAGGCAGGAAGGGGACCATGCATGCATGATGTATCTCCTAAAGGCTCTCTTTTAAAGCTGGGGAGAGATTACCGCACAGGCTGCATCGGCGCTGACGTCACCCCATATGCGAGGATGATTTCCTGCTTGTTCCTGAAGAACTCCCCTTTCCTCCTTCGACCTAATACCTTTTCCTCCTTCCTTCAGGGACTTAATCTGCCTTCCTTTTTCTCTCTCCCTCCCCCCTCCACTGTCCTCCCTCAATATTGTAATTCCGTTCTTTTCTCTTTAGTCTTATTCTTTTCCCTTTTCCTCCTCTATTTTTATTATTGTAAACTATTGTGGCTACCATTTGGTCATATATCAAATTTTGGGAATAAATAAATAATCTTACTGTAATTTAAAACCATGATTGAAAGTTGTAACAATATGACTATCCTTTCAATCATGCAACAGCTTCCACTATGTAAGCAATGATGATAGTTTTCATAGAGAGGGGTAGGCCCTAAATTATAAAGGAGATCCCGTCTTGCTGCTGACTGAATGCAGGTGTACCAGCAATGCAATGTGCTCATGCCCAGGGAAGATGAGGCAGTAATTGTTATGCCATGGGTGCTCTGCAGGCATTGAAAGATTCAGCCTCTGAGAAGAACACAAACAACTCAAACTGCTGCTCTGGGGAAAGGGGAGACAAATAATAGGGGCAAAATAATACATAAATTAAATTTAATTCATAAATAACAAGGAACTTAAGAGAGACATATCAAATATGATCTAAATTCTACGTGCAGCCGTAGAAATAAATATCAGAAACTTATGATTTCCTTTTAGAAGATGAATATAATGCATCCCTATAAAAGCAAAAGACAGAGCAGCACACTACTAGAGATGCACTAATGGCATGAAAGCTTATGCATGTTAATATTTCTACTGTTGTCATTTAAACTGAAATGTAGCAGCAATATTTTCTGCCCACTTTTCACACCTTTAAATATATTTTTAATAGAAATTACTTTTTGCAGAACAGTAATCTTTTCTTTAGTATCCTCTCTCACTATTCTAGCCTTCTTGTGGGTTGACATTTCAACAGACAGGCAAGCATACCTCGTATGGCATTTTCCTTTGCATTGCAGTGTCTAACTGAAATATTTCAGTTCATTTAAAACCTTGTCATAACCAAAACATCAGTGTTTCTAAAAGCAGAAAGCAAATAATGAAATAAGCATTTTAGCACACTTACTGGATCTGAAAACCATCTGTTGGGAATGTTTGGCCTCTGCTGATCAATACAGACCACCTTTTTCATATCTTCAAAGCTGGGGTCATTTGGAACCACATCATAAAACGGAGGTTTGTAATCTTCTACAATGCCTAAAATAAAATAAAAAAACAAAGCTAACATTAAATTCCTGCCCCAACTTCTTTCACTTAATATTTAGATCTATGCGGTAATAAAAGGGATGTTTACTGGCTTCTAGTGCCCTACACATATTTTGTTCTACAAAGTGTACAGATATTACGTTCTCTTGAAAACGGCTTCTTTCCATGGCACTGACATTACACTAAGCCTTGCACAAATCTGCTGTTGAAGAAAGCTTTGTAGTACATGTATTTATTTCACAGGCCTGTTTATACCACGTTATCATTTAGTCAAAGCGGTTTACATTGTAACTTACTTGGTAATGTACATTAAACAGTGACATTAATAACTTGGATTCTTACAAGGGTTAAGCGATTTGCCCAAAGTCACAAGGAGTGCTAGTGGGAATCAAACCCTGGTCTCTTGGTTCCCAAGCCAGTACTCTAATCATTAGGCTCCTCCTCCACTCCATATACACGCCTGTGCTTATCTTGACACAGATACATCTTTTGATCAGGTAAACTCATGTCAATAAGCCCTTCTTACACACAAAGCTTCATAAATTTGGGAATTAATAAGGGCACAGGGACTCTAAGACACAAATATTTTATTAAAACTACATTTGCTGGCTCAACGAAGAGCTACTTAATCAGCGCCAACCAAATAAAGAAGGGCCCCCGACTTTAATGTGCAAGTGAACAATTAAATTATTACTACATGTTAACTTAGGTTGTGCGATCTCATCTACTGAAAATCCCTAGAAAGAGAACCAATTTAGGATTTAAATATCTGCCCTACTATATTGAAAGTTCTGTACCTTTTATTAGTGTGACTGCACAGTACTTTGCAGTACTATAGAGCAAAACAGTATTAATATAATAGCACAGGGAGCAAGGCTAGCTTCTGAATTGAGGAAGAGCAGTAACAGATGAGGGTACAATGTATCTTCTGAGTGCAGCAGCTGTCTAGGAGCTAACTTTCAAATCCTACTTCTCCCACTGATGCTCTTGCAACCTTGATCATGTCCATTAATCCTCTATGCAGGGGTCTCAAACTCCAGTCCTGGAGGGCCGCAAACCAGTCAGGCTTTCAGGGTATCCCTAATGAATATGCATGAGATATATTTGTGTACAATGGGGGCAGTGCATGCAAATATATCTCATGCATATTCATTAGGGATACCCAGAAAACCTGACTGGTTTGCGGCCCTGCAGGACTGGAGTTTGAGACCCCTCCTCTATTGCCTTCAGGACAACTAAAACTATCAACCATCTTCTGTAGGGGAATAATTACAGTACCTGAAATGTTTAACTCAGGCGAAAAATTAAATCTATAATCCAAATTACAAAAAAAAAAATTGTTTTTACTTAGAAGGCAGAAAAACCTCTGTGGTTGTCATTCATTTTGCCTTTGTCAGCTGAAGTGGTCACCACTGCAGTCCTAACTGTGTGCTTCACAGGCCAGTTTCGGTATATTCCTAAGCCAGTTTAGATTTTCAAGGTATCTACAATGAATGTGACTAAGCTAGATTTATATGCAATAGATTTTCATTGTGGATATCATAAAAGCCATATTGGTGGGGGGGTTCTCCAGGACAGGTGTTCTGCAGGGGCAACAGGAATCAGTCCTCACATATGGGTGACATTGGCACCGATGGAGGCCACGCGGAAGCATCTCTTCAGCTTTCAAAGAAAGCCTTTGGGATATGCACCATACATGCGTAGTCCACTTCCTGCCCAAGGGTGCCATCTTGCCTCAGTCAAATGACATAGCTAGGACGGCAAAAATAAAAGATGGTAAAGAAGCAACTCCAAGGGGAGGAGGGAGGGTTATGAGGATTGATTCCTGCTATCCTCGGAGAACACCTGTTACAGGTGAGTAACTATGCTTTCTCTGGGAAGCAGGAAGTCAGTCCTCACATAAGGGACTCCCTAGCTACAAGTAACCGAAACCTGTAGAAAATGTTACAGCAACCTGCAAAGGTGAACCGTGATCAACAGCAGTTGAATCTCAAAAGAGACTCTCGCAAGACCCGAGTGTTCAGTGAGAACCAGCACTCGGGTAGCCTGAACACAGAAGGACCGGAGGGCTAGAGTTGCCTACAACCCGAAAAGATTATGGAGTATGGCCTGTCTGAAGGCACTGTCCCGTTGGAACTCCCTCTCCAGGCAGTAGTGAGCTGTGAAGGTATGGACCGAAGACCAGTTGACTGCCCGGCAAATTTCCATTATGGGGACAGAATGCAGATTGGCCACGGAAGTAGCCATGGCCCTGAAGCGGTGCACCATGATTCTCTGGACCAGTGGGATACCCGCTTGCTTGTAGGCAAGGGTAATGCAGTCTACCACCCAAGTGGACAGAGTTCGCTTAGTCACTAGGAGCCCCAGATGGCTGGGGTCATAGGATACAAAAAGCTGTTGAAATTTGCGGTGGCCCTGAGTCCATTACAGGTAGAAGGACAGAGCTCTCTTTCAATCCAGAGTATGGAGAACGGTCTCTGCTCTACCAGCATGAAGCCTGGGAAAGAAGGTGGGGAACACCACCTCCTGATTAAGGTGGAATAGGGACATCACCTTTGGAAGAAACTTGGGGTGTGTGTGGAGCACCACCCTATTCTTGCAGAACCTCGTGTAAGGAGGCTCTGCCATCAGCGCCTGGAGCTCGCTGACTCTGCAAGCTGATGTGAGTGCTACCAGGAAGGAGATCTTCCAGGAGAGATACCGCAGGTGGCTTGGTGAGCTGCAAGAGAACCACATTAAGGTCCCACTTCGCCGCTGGAGGGCAGACGGGGGGGGGGGGGGGGTTGGACAACATGAGGCCCTGTAGGAACTGAGACACAAGGGACTTAGAGAGGGATTTCCCCTCAACGGAGTGGTGATACACTGTGATGGCATTCAGGTGTACTCTGACTGAGATGGACTTCAGTCCCGCCTGTGATAGGTGGAGCAGGTATTGGAGTACCACATGCACTGAGCAGGAGAACGGATTCGTCCACTTTTCTGTGCACCACAAAGAGAAACGGCGCCACTTGAAGGCCTTAAAGACCAGGAGAATCTCTTCCATGTCTCATGGGAGACTGAAGGAGGCTAACGCTACCCTTTCAGCAGCCAAGCCATGAGCAAGGAAGCCCAGGTCGGGATGTAGTTCTGGGGCTTGGCCCAGGGGAACTGGCGGTACTGTCGATAGGGAGAGCAGTGGGAACCAGGTCTGTCTGGGCCACTGAGGGGCTATCAGCACTAATGACACTGTTGCGCTGAGCCTTGAATAGGGTCTTGGCTATCAGCGGTGTTGGAGGGAAGGCATACAGGAGGCCTCCCTCCACAAGATGAGGAATGCATCTGCCACTACTTGAGATGGGTGTAGTCGGCAGGAGCAGAAACAGGACAACTGTGCATTGTCTGGGCTGGTAAAAAGGTCTATCACTGGGACACCCCAGAGCCAGGAGATTATGCTGGGTCCAGGCTCCACTCGTGCAGCTGGAATATTCTGCTCAGTTTGTCCACTAAAACATTGTCCTGGCCCAGGAGGTAGACCACTCTTAGGGGCATCCTTCCTTGTGAAGCATAGGAGCAGAGGTCTACCGCCTCCGGGCAGAGGGGGTATAACCCTGTCCCCCCTTGTTTGTTCATGTAGAACATCGTGACCTGATTGTTGGTCTGGATCAGCACTGCATGATTCTGTAGTTGGTGGTGGAAGACTCTGAGGGCCAGGAATACTACTCTGATTTCCAGCAGGTCTATCTGCATTTCGGATTCCCTCTGAGACCAGCAGCCTTGTGTCTGAAGGCTCTCGCAAGGCACACCCCAGCCCATTATATAGGCATCCATGGTGAGGATCCTTCTGGGGAGTGGGTGACTGGAAGGGCATCCCAGCCTGAAGGTGACATAGGTTCTGCCACCATCCAAGGGAGCCTGCTGTCAGGTCACCTGGACTCAGTCCTTGAGTCTGCCTGTGGCTTGGGCTCACTGAGAGCGGAGGCACCACTGGGCTGCTCTCATATGCAGGTGGGCATTTGGTGTGATGTGGACCATGGAGGCCATGTGTCTCAGCTGACGGAGGAGAAGTCAGGCGGGTAGTATCATGCACCGTTGCACCTCTGCAGCTAATTTTCTGAGGCATTCTGACCTCTCCTGAGGGAAGAAGGCTTCTGCCTAAAGCGTGTCCAGCTACGCCCCTATGAACTCTAGGCACTGAGACAAAGTGAGGTGGGACTTGGGTTAGTTTATGACAAACTCCAGGTGCTGCAGGGCATCTATAGTGTGTCTGGGGCACACTGTGCCTCTGTAGCTGTGTCCCCCCTTTGTGAGCCAGTTGTCCAAATAAGTGAAGATGAAGGCCCCCTGAAGCCTGAGGTGGGCTGCGACCACCGCAAGGCACTTTGTGAAGACCCTTGGAGACGAGGGCAGACCAAAGGGTAGCACCCTGTATTGATAATGCTGTCCCCCACCATGAACCGAAGGTATTTTCTGTTGCTGGGGTGAATTAGGATGCGAGTGTAGGCATCCTTTAGTTCTAAGGAGCAAAGTCAATCTCCCTGCTGGAGAAATGGCAGCAGTGTTCCAAGGGAGAGCATTTTGAACTTCTCCCTGACCAGAAGCTTGTTGAGCTCTCTCAGGTCTAGGATGGGCCTGAGGCCCCCAGTCCTCTTGGGGACGAGGAAATAACTGGAGTAGAAGACGATGCCCAAGAGAGGTTCTGGCACTGGCTCCACTGCTTTGCCCCGGAGTAGTCCTGCTAGCTCAGTGAGGAGAAGGGTCTGGTGGGTTCTTCCGAGACGTATGAGGGTGGTGGCCGATGGAGGTGGAGAAGGTAGCCCTCCTTGACCACTTTGTCTCTATCTCCGCTGCTTTATCTGCCATGGGCTTCCCGAATAGGTTTTCACCTATGCAGAGGACATCAATTAGCTTGTCCTGTACCCATTTGCTCCAGGTCAGCAGCAGCCACCCTGGCCAATGAATCAAAGCCATCATAGGCTGCTCGGGTCAGAACCTTCGAGAATTCTTTTACTGCAGAGGGAAGGGGGGTCCTGAACCTCTGCAGAGGGGAGGGTCCTGAACCTCTGCAGGGGCTCACCATCGAGGCCTGCTGAGAATCCCCCAAGTTCCTTCAAGTACATGCTGATATAGAGCTGGTAAGACTGGATTTGGCATGTTAGCATTGAGCCCTGAAAGGCTTTCCAGCAGAGGGCGTTGAGTGTTCAGGCCTCCCTGCCGGATGATAATGACAAATGGGCTTTTTGGCTCTTAAAACTGCATATGGTCAACTTCACAACCATTGAGTTGTGGGAAAGTTGGGTCTTTTGGAACCCAGGGCTTTGGCGTACCCGGTACATGGCGTTGAGGCACCTGCTAACAATTGGTACCAATGCTGGTGTTTCCCACATGCTTAAGAGGAGGCGGTTGAGGATTGGGGGCACTAAGACCATAAGGGTTTTCTTCAGGGGGTTGCTCGTATTGGAGAATCTCCAATACTCTGTTTGTGGGTGGTCCTCTGCCTCTGTCTCGATCGCAAGAGCCTTAGCCAAATCCCTTACGAAATTGAGGAATGCCACGTCCCCGGGAGGGGAACAGCATTGGGTCGCTGGGGGAGATGGGTCTGAGGGCACATCAGGGTGGCACCTTATGTCTGGGGACTCTTCATCCTCTGTCTCCCATTCGGACTCAAAGTCTGAATACAAGTCCGATGCTGCCTGATCACCTCAGTCGAGGACCACTCTTTGCAGTGTATGACCTCTGGAGGATTGTCGGTCTGAGCCGCGGGCACTTGCTGGAGAGGTCCGGTGTCCCGAGGAATGGGGACCTCGACCGGGGCCTCTCTAGAGGCCAATGGCGCTCGAGGACCGGTTTGACTTCCAGGGAAGCCCTCAATGTTAAGGGTCCCATTGTTGGGGCAGATGAACATGGATGAGCTGGATATAAATGCTCACTGCATGGCCATTAGGGCAGATATACTGCTCTCTAGGGCTGCCATTCTGATCTCCATGCTAGTTGGCTCTGCATCCTTTGATGCGGGCACTGAGGACTTTGGGCACAGCATCAGCACTGTCGAGGGAGAGTCCTCAATGATGATGGCCTTGGAGGTCCAAGGCCGGTCGGTGAGAGCTGACAACTTTTTGCGGGGCATCTTGGTGGGCTGCTCCTGCCCCGACTCATGCCTGGGACTGTGGGACCTGGTGTGGGATATCATCTTCTTCCCAATCCGTCCTCAGAGGTGGTCTTCGGGGATTTTTTTTCTTCTTATGCTCCACCTCTAGGGAATTCTGTGGGGCACGAAGGTATAGGAGGGGGCCCCTGGAGTGTGGTGTCAGAGACTCCAGGGTGGAGAAGGACTTCTGAAAGAACTTTTC
Organism: Ichthyophis bannanicus; assembly: GCA_033557465.1. Taxonomy (NCBI): domain Eukaryota; kingdom Metazoa; phylum Chordata; class Amphibia; order Gymnophiona; family Ichthyophiidae; genus Ichthyophis; species Ichthyophis bannanicus. The sequence continues at coordinate 669,317,355 of CM066036.1, read as the reverse complement.
CTGCTGCTGATGGCGGCTCTTTAAGGCCTTTGGGGTCATGGTTTTACAGGGCTCACAGTCAGAGGAGTTGTGCTCTAGACCAAGGCATTGAATAGGCAGCAGTCGTGTGGGTCGGTGAGTGACATATTGCCACAGCGATCACACTTTTTGATGCCACTGGAGGCCATTAGAAAAAGGGAGTTCCCACCTCCTGGAGGAGGGGTCAGAGGCCTTTGGCTGAAAAAAGGCACGAATGCTGGTCAAGGGAGATCTCAATGAAAAACTAAGAAAAAAAAACCAAACGGACCAGAGGAACAATGCCAAGGCGAGCTGGCTCGGGGGCCGGAAGGAACTGGTACGCAAACTGGACAAAACTTGAGAATAAAGTCAGACTTTTTCCGGGGAAAATTGGACAGCGTCCGAAGGACTCTGCGTAAAAAAAGGAGACTGAAGCAAGATGGCACCCTTGGGTGGGAAGTAGACCACGCATGCGTGGTGCATCTCCCAAAGGCTTTCTTTGAAAGCTGGGGAATTGCTTCCGCACAGGCTCTGTTGGCACAGTCACCCATATGTGAGGACTGACTTCCTGCTTGCTCCAGGAGAAATACTGCTATATATTAACCCTGAACTTTGGAGACCTCAGTTGCCCTCAAGCAGAAGAATAAATCAGTTTATGCTCTGATGCTGTCCTTAATTCATACCATTAGTGAAAGCTGATCTCACTTTCCTGGGTATAACTTAGACAACTTGATGTAAAACAAACCACTCTTCCATTCTTACAGACTTAACAGAACTTGCACAGCAAAGCACAGAATGTAAGCACATTCTCAATGTTTTGCTTAAAATGTGACACACTGTAAATTATGTCAAGCTACAAAGACTAGAGGTATCCCAGAGACATGAAGAAGAATCCAGCAAGAAAAGAGAAGGAATAGGTAGAAGAGACTAAATAGCATACTCATATTATTTACTTGAAGGCAAGCTAAATAGAATGAACATTCTGCAAATTTAATAGCGGTATAGAAAGAACTAATAGAAGTATTAAACTGAGTATGCTCATATTTTTGGGTTGGATTATCCTATAGGCTTCTAAGGATTACACAACAATGTCTAGCACACAGGGCTTGCTTGTCACCACAGAGAGGAGAAAATGGAGATCTACTACACTCCAAAAGGTCAAAGGAGTGCAGAAAGATCTAGGAGAGCAGAAAACTGACAGAACAGTGTGTTTGCTATCCCAGTCGAGGTGAGATAACCGCAGAGAGTACTTATATGCAAAAAGGTAAAAAGAAAATAGACAAATTTGCAACTGGGCCTGTCTAGCAGGCTGTGTTTTACCTCTCCTCTTCTTTGGCTGCCATCTAAAATGTCTATCCATGACTACTTTTCGGGGAGGTCAGTCATCTCCCTAGCAAGTCAGAAAAGCAGGGGGCCTCCTATCAGGACATGTAGAGCTAGCAGCCACAAATATTCAGTGGTGCTACCCATGTTAGCGCTACTGAATATCCAGCTCAGCGACATTTACAGAGTTTACAGCATCCATGTATATGCTGCTGAATATCCCTCCCCTTGGATTTTTGATTTTTTGGATTTATTTACTTGCCTTTCCATCTCCAAGCTCAAGGTGAGTTTACAGTTTAGGTACTATACTGTGTGTTAATGATAACCTGAACATTAAAGGGCTCCAAAAAATGGTTGTCCGTTCTGCATAGCATGCACGAGAGGGCCTTAGTGGGCATGTTAAAGTTTACTGGCTAGACCCCTTAATAGCAACAAATAGAAGACATTATGAAAGAATGTGAATAAGAGAAGAAAGGGAAGAGTGATGATCTGAAGTCTTCAAGTAGGCGGATTAGACTAAGATCTGATGAACAGGGACTGTCTTACATCTATATGAACAGCGCTGCATATGCCTTGTAACGCTTTACAAATGATATGTAGTAGTAGTAGTAGTAGTAGTGGTGGCAAAAAAGTGCAATGAGGTAGTAGAAAGTTTCAGAGAAATGCAAGGATGCGCGAGGAGAGATACAGCCTCTAGGGGAAAAAAGAAGCGATAATGCTTCTATACAAAATCACTAGCAAATCTGATGAGGCTTCATCTGGTGTACAATGCCTAATTCTGAAAACTGGATATCTAAAATAATATATAGACTGTTCAAAGAAATACTGTCAAATGGTGCATAGTCTATCAAAAGCTTGATAAAACGACACTTCAGGACCAAAACATACAGTATATACCCTAGAGAAAAAGGAGAGAATATAAAACAGAAAGGTCGCAATATTTCAAAGGTGTAATCCGCAGAGTAGTTACTCACCTGTAACAGGTGTTCTCCAGGAGCAGCAGGAATCAGTCCTCACATATGGGTGTCATCGGCACCGATGAAGCCCCAGCGGAGCATTTCCCCAGCTTTCTAAGAAAGCCTTTGGGAATGCAGGCACGCATACGCGGTTCCCTTCCCGCCTAAAGGTGCCATCTTACCTCAGTCAAATGACATAGCTAAGAACAGCACACAAAAATGAAAAATAAATTATGTACAACTGCAACTCCAAGGGGAGGAGGGAGGGTTGTGAGGACTGATTCCTGCTGCTCCTGGAGAATACCTGTTACAGGTGAGTAACTACTCTTTCTCCAGGACCAAGCAGGAAGTCAGTGCGCACATATGGGTGACTCCCTAGCTCTGGGCTACCGAGGAACCCAGGCTGAACAAGAGAACTCCCTCTAGTCTCAGCAGCAAAGGCTTTTCAAGGACACATCCTCCACCGGTAGCCCAACAGAGGGCAGGAGGGCAGGAGTTGCCTAAACCTCAAAGAGATTCCGGAGTACTGCTTGGCCAAAAGCACTGTCTCTACGGGACTTCCTCTCCAGACAGTAATGGGCCGCAAAAGTCTGGCTTGAAGACCAAGTTGCAGCCCTGCAGATGTCTACCAAGGGCACAGAGCGGAGATGAGCCACTGAGGCAGCCATTGCCCTGACACGATGGGCCGTGACTCGACCCTGCAAAGGAAGGTCAGCCGCCTTGTAAGCCCAGGTGATACAGTCAGCCACCCAGATGGACAAGGTACGCTTGGACACAGCCAACCCCAACTTATTAGGGTCAAAGGATACGAAGAGCTGAGTAGCCCTTCTATGCCCCTGCGTACGGTCAAGGTAGAAGGATAAGGCCCTCCTACAGTCCAGGGTATGCAGGACTGCTTCAGACTGGCTTGCATGAGGCCTAGGGAAGAATGTTGGAAGAACCACCTCCTGATTGAGGTGGAAAGAGGAGACAACCTTTGGGAGGAACTTTGGATGAGTCCTGAGGACTACCCTGTTACTATAAATCCTGGTGTAAGGCCTATCACAGACCAGGGCCTGAAGCTCACTCACTCGCCTAGCCGAAGTAAGGGCTATCAGGAAGAGTGTCTTCCAGAATAGGAAGCGTAGTGGACAAGTAGCCATCGGCTCAAAAGGTGAGCGAGTCAGTTGCTGCAAGACCACATTCAACTCCCACTCAGGGGCAGGATGACGGATTGGAGGCTTGAGCAAAAGCAAGCCCCTGAGAAAGCGGGACACCAAGGGGTGAACTGACATAGAATGTCCATCCACCAGTGAGTGGTGAGCTGCTAGAGCTGAGAGGTGCACCCGAACAGAATAGGACTTAAGTCCCTGATTGGACAAGTGCAGTAAGTACTGAAGCACTACTGGCACAGTACAGGAGAAAGGATCCTCTGTACGTAGCTGACACCACACAGAAAACCTTTTCCATTTGAGAGCATAGGTTTTTCTAGTGGACTGTTTCTTAGAGGCTAGGACAACCTCCTCAACTTCCTGAGGTAGGCCCCAGGGAGCCAAAACTACCCTTGCAGCCTCCATGCCATCAAATTGAGAGCTTTGAGATTGGGGTGCAGAAGGGAACCCTGCTCCTGTGAGAGAAGATCGGGTTGCAACCCCAAAGGCACTGGGGGATCCACCGCCAGTTGAAGTAGAAGTGGAAACCAAGGCTGTCTCGGCCACCTGGGAGCCACCAGTAGGACCAAGGCCTTGTCCTGAAGAATTTTGAAGAGAGTTCGGGCCACCAAGGGCATGGGAGGAAACGCATACAGGAGGCCCTGAGACCATGGAATCAGAAAAGCATCTGCTGCTATTCTCAGTGGATGCGGTTGTCTGGAGCAGAACTTTGGCAGTTGCTTGTTCATTGGGCTGGCAAAGAGATCTATCAAAGGGAGACCCCATTTTAGGAAGATCTTCTGAACTACTGAAGGATGCAGCTGCCACTCGTGGGGCTGCAGAATCCTACTTAACCTGTCGGCCAGGTAGTTGTCCTGGCCTGGAAGGTACACAGCCTTGAGGAGCATGTTGTGCTTGAGGGCAAATGAACAAAGGTCCTGAGCCTCCTGACAAAGGAGTCTGGACGCAGTCCCGCCCTGTTTGTTCACATAGAACATGGCTACCTGGTTGTCTGTCTGAACCAGGACAGATTGATGAGCAAGGGTAGGAGAGAAAGCTTTGAGTGCTAAGCGAATAGCTCTGAGCTCGAGGAGATTGATCTGCTGAGCAGCCTCCCAAGGAGACCACAGGCCCTGGGTGCACTTGTCTAGACAATGAGCTCCCCAGCCCTGCAGGGAGGCGTCGGTGGTCAGTGCCACCGTGCACCCAGGAATCTGAAAAGGCACCCCCTTTAGTAGATTGGGTGGGTGTAGCCACCAGCTGAGGGAGTTCAGAAATTGACTGGACACCCTTATCCTGTCCCTGAGGCTGCCTGTGGCCTGTGACCACTGAGTCCGAAGGCACCACTGTGCAGGCCTCATATGGAGCCTGGCATTGGGGGTCACATGCACTGTCGAGGCCATGTGGCCTAGAAGCCTCAGGCAGAGTCTGGCGGAGACTAGTGACCTGTTGAGAAACTGGTTTGCCAAGGCTATCAATCTTTGTGCTCTGTCTTCTGGCAAGAAAGCCTTTGCCAGGAGAGAGCCCAGCCGTGCTCCTATGAACTCCAAGTTCTGGGAGGGGAGCAAAATGGACTTTGTTAAGTTTATTACAAACCCCAGGCTTTGAAGAAGAGCAATAGTTCTGAGGGTGGCTTGTCTAGCCTCCTGGCATGTCTGACCCCTGATGAGCCAGTCGTCCAGATAGGGGAAGACAAAGACTCCCTGATTTCTCAGGTAGGCCGCCACCACTGCGAGGCATTTGGTAAAGACCCTGGGAGCGGAGGTGAGGCCAAAAGGCAGAACTCTGTACTGATAATGGTTTCCTCCCACAAGGAATCTGAGGTACTTTCTGTGGTCTGGATGAATGAGGATGTGAGTGTACGCATCCTTTAGATCTAAGGAGCATAGCCAATCTTCCTGCTGGAGGTAGGGCAGAAGTGTTCCAAGAGTAAGCATCTTGAACTTTTCTTTCTCTAGGAACTTGTTGAGGTTCCTGAGGTCCAGAATGGGTCGAAGGCCACCGGTTCTTTTGGGCACCAGGAAATACCTTGAGTAGAATCCGTGACCTTGCAAGTGGGGAGGCACAGGCTCCACCGCCCTGTCCACCAACAGACCTTGAAGTTCTTGAAGGAGAAGATCTGTGTGCAGGGAAGGCCTTGGAGGCTCCCCTGGAAAGTATAGTGGAGGCAGTTGGTGAAAATGTAGTGCATAGCCCCTGTGGACTATGTCCAACACCCAACTGTCTCCGGTGATAAGGGGCCACTGGTGGGCAAAGAGGGCGAGGCGACCTCCTGTGCAGGGTTGGGAGAGCAGGGATGGAGAAGCTACGCTCAAGGAGTCAAAAAGCCCCACCCTGCTGAGTGGAAGCAGGGGCCGGAGGCTTGGGGGTCCTCTGCCTACGGGGCCCATTACCCTGCCCCTTGGCTTGCTGACCCTGGAGTGCAGCTTGGGCAGCCTGATATTGAGGGTACTGTTTGTAGGCAGTGCCCTTCCTCGGGTAAAAGGGCTTTTTAATCGAGCCCTTCTTTTTATGAGAAGGGGCAGAGGTCTTCCTAGACAGCCTTGTCCGTGTAAGGTGCTCTGTTTCGAGCTGGGCGGCCTTCTCGGTCATGGGCTTGCCAAAAAGGTTTTCACCTCAGCAAGGGACATCGACCAACTTGTCCTGAACCCATGGCTCAAGGTCCGATGACTGCAGCCATGCCTGGCGTCGAGCCGCGATGCCGGCTGCCGCAACTCGGGCCGAAGCCTCGACGCCATCGTAGGCGGCCCGGGACATGAACTTCGAGCAGTCCCGAATCCCCGAGGACAAGGACTTGAATCTCTGCAAGGGTTCCCCGGAGAGTCCAGCAGAGAACCCGGCCAACTCCTTGGCCAGGTCCCGCAAGTACATGCCCATGTACAGCTGGTAAGACTGGACACGGCAAGGAAGCATCGAGCCCTGGAAGCACTTTCTACCAACGCCATCGAGGTTCCGGGCCTCCCTGCCGGGGGGCACCGCAGAGTGCATCTTCTGGCTCTTCAGACGATGCATGGCTGATTCCACAACCATGGAATGGTGTGGTAGCTGTGCTTTCTGAAAGCCAGGGCTCTTCCTGAGTCGATAGATCGAGTCGACTCGCTTGCTTAAAACCGGCGCCAAGGCCAGTGCCTCCCACATCCGGAAGAGGAGCCTTTCCAGTATCGGAGGAACCGGGACAGTAAAGGCCTCCTTCAGAGGAGAGTCATACTGTAGGGCCTCGAGCTCTTCAGCTTGAGGCTCTTCCTCGGGGTCCGCCGGAATAGCCAAGGCAGTGGCCATATCCCGGACAAACTCCGAGAACCGAGTATCCTCCAGAGAGGATCTACTCCGGGGCTCAGACTGCGGTGAGTCCGACGGGACGCACCGAGTCTTGAACGTATCAGGGGACTCCTCATCCTCCGTCTCCCAGGCGGACTCGTCCGACGAGGAGTCAGGGTCCGACTCCGTGGGGCCCTGGAGCACCCACCCCGACGCCAGAGGCACCGGCGGCGGCGCCCTCGGTCCCAAGTGGGAGGTCGAGGGAGACCGCGACCGAGGTCGACTTCGAGCCATGATGGACTCGAGTATCGGCTCGGTCTCCGGGGTCAACTTCGAAGTCGATGTCCCGGTGGTCAGGGCAGATGCGCCAGACAGGCTGGCCATCAGTGCCCGCTGCTGCTCCATGAAGGCAGACAATCTGCTCTCCAAGGCTGTCATCCTGAGACTCAGCTCGGGAGACGCAGCAGCCACCGACTCGGGCCCCGTCGGTGCTGGGCCCGACGTCGGCTCCCTGGGAGGAGAGTCCTCGAGGACTACAGGCCTTACGTGTCCAGCAGACTCCGGCTCCATGCGAGGAACTCTGGCAGGCTTCTCTTGGTCCACGGGCCCGGGGCGACGGTCGGGGGTCTTAGACCTGGCCCTCGAGGAGCCAGGGACCTCCTCCAACGATGCCCTCGCGAGCCGCTTCTTCCTCTTGCGTTCCCGGTCGGGGGACCCCCTGTCCAAGGAGCTCCAACGGCGCTCGGGATCCGAATCCCGAGATGTCGAGGCCTCAGACGAGGTTCAGGCCCGGCCGGAGGCTGAGTCCGAGAAAAGCCTTTCTTTCTGCTGCTGGCGACTTCGGAGTGCCTTGGAAGACATCTTCCCACATGGCCCACACGACTTAGGGTCGTGATCAGGACCGAGGCACCGGAGGCAGCAGTCGTGTGTGTCGGTGAGAGACATTAATTTCTTACACCGATCACACTTCTTGAAACCGCTGGAAGCCATCGGGGAAAAAGGTGTCCCTGCGAGGTCAAAGGACCGACCTTCCAGGGAAAAAGCAAAAAAGGGCGCGAACGCCAGCCACGAAGGGCAAAAACCGAAAAAGAAGAATCGGGCTCGATACCGGTGTACCGAACCCGGCGGGAGGGGAAACTGGCGTCGAACCGGGAGAAAAAACAGCGAGTATCGCCGAAAAAAATCAACTTTTATCCGGGATGACAGGGACACACGTCCGGTGGGCTTCTTGGAAAAAAAGAGACTGAGGTAAGATGGCACCTTTAGGTGGGAAGGGAACTGCACATGCGTGCCTGCATTCCCAAAGGCTTTCATAGAAAGCTGGGGAAATGCTCCGCTGGGGCTTCATCGGCGCTGATGACACCCATATGTGAGGACTGACTTCCTGCTTGGTCCTGGAGAACTACGCATTTTTCAGTAGAAATAAAGTACTAGATGAGAATCAGAGGAAGAGAAACTTTGAAGTAACGTATGGATCTATTTCTTCAAAGAAAGTATGGTGTATACATGAAGTATCCTCTCACAGGAAGGGATGAAGGCAAAAATAGCATCAGAATTCTGGCACACATGAATGACTACAAAGGATCCCTAGTCGCAAAGCAGTGAACCTAAACCCAGAGATCCAATAGGGTATGTAGTGTTGCTATCCTGGAATCTGCACTTCCGAGTACTTACCTGCTGGGGGTAATTGCTTAAAACTTGAGGGAAAAGGGAGGTTTGTGTTAAAAATAGAATTTCATTTTATTTATAAAAACAAGGGGGGTGATATTCAGTGGCGGCAGCTAGCACTTGTACAATGGCTAGCTGTTGTCACTAAACTTTGCATCCAAATATTCAATGCCAGGGCTATATCCGGCCACTGGCATGGAATATCCAAAGTCACTCAATACTAAAGGTAAATAGGTAGTGGCAATATTCAGCCGTTGCCCGGTTAGCTTCAGTGGCCAAAGTTAGGTGAGCCTTTCAGCTGCCTAACTTTTGCTGCTTTGAGATAACCGGCTAGCGGCTGACTATCACTGCTAGCTGTTATTCCTTTGTGCCAACTCTGATCCACCCTCTAAATGCCCTGATGCTAGCCAGCTAGCATCAGGGCGTTTAGTGGAATTGGAATGTCAAAACCAGCATATTTTTCATGCCTTTGAATTATAGCGCTGGCGATGAATACTGTGAATATCATGGACTGCCCGAAGAACAAACCAATCAGTACTAAAGGAGATCAAAGCTAAGCTTTCCTTAGAAGCTTAGTTGACAACACTGACTTTCATACTTTGGACATATCATGCAAAGAGAGAGATTGTTAGAGAAAGACAATGCTTGGCAAGATAGAAGGTCAACGCAAAAGACAATGAGATGGATCGATACAATAACAGCAGCTATGGGTACCACTCAGAGTAGTTACTCACCTGTAACAGGTGCTCTCCAGGAACAGCAGGAATCAGTCCTCACATATGGGTGACATTGGCGCCGACGGAGCCCCCGTGCGGAGCATTTCCCCAGCTTTCAAAGAAAGCCTTACGGAATGCAGCGCGCATGCGTGGTCCCCTTTCCGCCCAAGGGTGCCATCTTGCTCAGTCTGACGACCTAGCTAAAAGACAGCAAAAAATCAAAATGAAGTATATGACTGCAACTCCAGGGGAGGAGGGAGGGTCGTGATGACTGATTCCTGCTGCTCCTGGAGAACACCTGTTACAGGTGAGTAACTACTCTTTCTCCAGGACCAAGCAGGAAGTCAGTCCTCACATATGGGACTCCCCAACTCTAGGCTACCGGGAACCCTAAGCTGAAAAAATGGCTCCCTCTCAAGAGCCTCAGCATTCATGATAAGAATATCCTCTGAGAACGCCCCTGTACGGTAGCCCAACACAAGGGCCGGAGGGTAGGAGTTGCCTAAACCTCAAAGAGATTACGGAGTACCGCCTGTCCGAAAGCACTATCCCTTCGGGACTCTCTCTCGAGGCAGTAGTGGGCTGCAAAAGTCTGGCTCGAAGACCAAGTAGCAGCCCGGCAGATGTCTGCCAACGGAACAGAGCGGAGATGAGCTACTGACGCGGCTTTCACCCTGATACGGTGGGCCGTGACTCGATCCTGCAAGGGGAGGTCGGCTGCCTTGTATGCCCAGGCGATACAATCTGCTACCCAAGTGGACAATGTACGCTTGGAGACAGGTAACCCTAGTTTATTAGGGTCAAAGGAGACAAAGAGCTGAGTGGCCCTTCGATGCCTCCTTGTACGTTCTATGTAAAAAGACAACGCCCTCTTACAGTCCAGGGTATGCAAGACTGTTTCAGCCCGGCTGGTATGCGGCCTGGGAAAGAAGGTCGGAAGAACCACCTCCTGGTTGAGGTGGAAAGAGGAGACGACTTTTGGAAGGAACTTCGGGTGGGTCCATAGGACCACCCTGTACCTATAGAACCGTGTGTACGGTCTATCAGAAACCAGAGCTTGTAGTTCACTCACACGTCTGGCCGAGGTAAGAGCTACCAGGAAGAGCGCTTTCCAAGAAAGGAAGCGCAAATGGCAAGTAGCCATCGGCTCAAATGGTGGGTGAGTAAGTTGCTGCAAGACCACGTTCAAATCCCACTCAGTCGCCGGTGGATGAACCAGAGGCTTGAGAAGAAGCAGACCTCTGAGGAAGCGGGACACCAAGGGGTGACCCGACAGACTGTCCCTCCACCGGTGAGTGGTGCGCTGATAGAGCACTGAGGTGGACCCGAACAGAGTTAGACTTAAGGCCTAGGTCTGACAAGTGAAGTGGATACTGCAGTATTACTGGCACAAGGCACGAGAAAGAATCCTCATTGCGCTGGGCACACCATATCGTGAACCTACACCACTTGAGGGCATAGGACTTTCTGGTGGATTGCCTCCTAGAGGCCAAAACCACCTCTTCAACCTCCTTAGGTAGAAGCAAGGGAGCTAGCACTATCCTTTCAGCAGCCAGGCCATCAGATTGCGGGACCTGAGATTGGGTTGCAGAAGGGAACTCTGATCTTGAGACAGGAGATCGTGTTGTAACCCCAGAGGGAAAGGAGTTTCCACCACCAACTGTAGTAGAAGTGGAAACCACGGTTGCCTCGGCCATCTGAGGGCTACAAGAATCACCGAAGCCTTGTCTCAGAGAATCTTGAGCAGAGTTCGGGCCACCAGGGGCGTGGGAGGAAACGCATACAGGAGGCCCGTAGACCAAGAGATCAGAAAAGCATCTGCTGCCATTCTCAGGGGATGCGGCTGTCTGGAGCAAAACCTGGGCAGCTGACGGTTCAGTGGACTTGCAAAGAGATCAATGGATGGAAGTCTCCATCGTAGAAAGATCTGCTGGGCCACCAGTGGATTCAACTGTCATTCATGGGGCTGGAGAATCCTGCTTAGCTTGTCTGCTAAGAAGTTCTCCTGACCAGGTAGATAAACTGCTTTGAGAAACATGCCTTGTTTGACTGCAAAGGAGCAAAGGGCCTGTGCCTCCTGACATAGGAGTCTGGACCCTGTGCCCCCTTGCTTGTTCACATAGAACATTGCTACCTGATTGTCTGTCTGAACTAAGACAGACTGGTGTGAGAAGGCATGAGAAAGTCTGTAGAGCCAAGCGGATTGCTCGCAGCTCCAAAAGACTGATCTGCTGTGTGGCCTCCCGAGGAGACCAGAGGCCTTGAGTGCACATGCCCTGGCAATGTGCACCCCAGCCCTTTAAGGAAGCATCGGTTGTCAGCACCCTTGTGTGTGCTGGGGCCTGAAAAGGTACCCCCCTGAGAAGGTTTGGGAGATGTAGCCACCACTGCAAGGAGTCCAAAAGTGGTTTGGACACCTGTTACTCTGTCTCAGAGGTCGCCTGTGGCCTGCGTCCACTGAGCAGCCCGCATGTGCAAATGGGCATTCGGAGTCACATGTACCGTGGATGCCATGTGGCCCAGGAGCCGCAGGAAGTGCCTGGCAGAGACCTGAGAATTACTGTGGAATTGGTTAGCCAAGTCCATCAGTCTGTGGGCCCTGTCCTGGGGCAAGTAAGCTCTTGCCTGTAGGGTGTCTAATCTTGCCCCTATAAGCTCTAGGTTCTGTGAGGGGAGCAAAGTGGACTTTGCGTAGTTTATGACAAAGCCCAGATGCTGAAGAAGAGAGACAGTGCGAAGAGTGGCTTGTCTGGCCTCCTGGAGAGACTGGCCCCTGATGAGCCAGTCGTCCAGGTATGGGAAGACAAAAATTCCCTGATTCCTGAAATAGGCCGCCACCACCGCCAGGCATTTGGTGAAAACCCTGGGGGCGGAGGTTAGGCCAAAGGGAAGTACTCTGTACTGAAAATGGTTTCCTCCCACCACAAATCTGAGATATTGTCGGTGATCTGGATGAATGAGGATGTGAGTATAAGCATCCTTTAGGTCTAAGGCGCATAGCCAGTCTCCTTGCTGGAGGTAGGGCAGCAGTCTCCCAAGAGTAAGCATCTTGAACTTTTCCCTTTCCAAAAACTTGTTTAGGTTTCGCAAGTCTAGGATAGGCTGGAGGACTCCTGTCCTTTTTGGTACCAGGAAGTACCTGGAGTAGAAGCCTTGCCCTTCCAGATGGTGAGGCACCGGTTCCACCGCCTGTTCCTTTAGAAGACTTGCCAACTCCTGAAGGAGGAGGTTTCTGTGCAGAGGAGTCTTGGAGGCTCCCCTGGAAAGTAGGAGAGTGTTGGGGGGGGGGGTAGTTCGTGAACGTGGAGCATGTAGCCCTTTTGGACTATGCTGAGGACCCAAGTATCCCCTGTGATGGCTGGCCACCTGTAGGCATACAGGGTCAGCCAACCTCCTGTGCTGAGTGGAGCCAGCTGTGAAGAAGAGGCTATGCTGAGGGAGTCAAAACCCTGCTCCCTGCTGAGCAGGAGCCAGAGCTGGCGGCTTGGGGGTCTTCTGCCTACGGGGCCCATACCCCTTGGCCTGCTGGCCCTGTTGGGGAACTGGAGAGGCCTGATATTTATTATTATTATTATTTATTTATTTAGTTGTATTTATATCCCGCTTTTCACCGGGTCAAAGCAGTCAATTGGGGGATACATTTAACACGAGGGGATATGAGACACATACGCTAATACTTACAGGGAACATGGGCAATGGAGGGTTAAGTGACTTGCCCAAGACCACAAGGAGTGCCTATAGGACTAGAAATCCCAGTCCCTCCGGCCTGAGATTGCTGTCCCCAGGTGGGACTTGAACTCCCGGCCCTCCGGCCTGAAATACCTTGTCCTAACCACTAGACCACTCCTCCCCACATTGATATTGAGGGTAGGATTTGTAGGCAGCACCCTTTCTCGGGAAAAAGGGCTTCTTTCCCGAGCCCTTCTTTTTCTGAGAAGGGGCAGAAGTCTTCCTGGACAGCCTTGTCCTGGTGAGAGTCTCAGTCTCTATTTCCGCAGCCTTTTCAGTCATGGGCTTATCGAAAAGGTTTTCACCTCGGCAGGGGACATCAACCAACTTGTCCTGCACCCATGACTCCAGGTCTGATGACTGGAGCCAGGCCTGACGGCGTGCACCGATGCCGGCCGCGGCTACCCGGGCTGAAGCCTCGAAGCCATCATAGGCTGCTTGAGAGATAAACTTCGAGCACTCTCGGATCCCTGTTGACAAAGCCTTGAACCTCTGCAAAGGCTCCTCGGAGAGGCCAGCTGAGAACCCAGCAATCTCCTTTGCCAGGTCTTGTACGTACATGCTCATGTACAGCTGGTAGGTCTGGACATGGAAAGCTAGCATAGAGCCTTGGAAGCACTTTCTACCGAGGGCATCCAGGTTCCGGGCCTCCTGACGGGGGGCACCAAGGAGTGCATCTTCTGACTCTTCAGGCGGTGCATGGTCGATTCCACAACCATGGAGTTGTGAGGTAGCTGCGTCTTTTGGAACCCAGGGCTCTTACGGACTCAATAAATGGAATCGATCTGTTTGCTAAGAACCGGCGCCGAGGCCGGTGCCTCCCACATATGGAAGAGCAGCCGTTCCAGCATCGGAGGAACTGGTACAGTAAAGGCTTCCTTCGGAGGAAACTCATACTGGAGGGCATCAAGCTCTTCAGCTCGAGGCTCCTCCTCGGCGTCCGCAGGGAAGGCCAAGGCTTTGGCCATGTCCCTCACGAAGTCCGAGAACCAGGTATCCTCTGGGGGGGTGGGGGTGGACCTTCTCCGAGGCTCGGACTCCGGTGAGTCCGAAGGGATGCACCAGATCCGGGGACTCCTCGTCCTCCATCTCCCACGCCAACTCCTCTGAGGAGGAATAGAGCGGCTCCGGCCATGTGGGCTTAAGGTGCCACCTGCCCCGACGCCGAGGGTATCAGCGTCGATGACCTCGGCGCGCACGGGATGTCGAAGGGGACCGTGACCGAGGATCGACTCGAGACTTCATGGACTCGAGGATCGGCTCAGTCTCCAGGGTCGATTTGGACGTCGAGGTCCCGGTGGTCGTGGCAGATGCACCAGTCAGGCCGGCGATCAGCACCCACTGCTGTTCCATGAAGGCAGCCAAGCTGCTCTCCAAGGCCGTCAACCTGAGTCCAAGCTCAGGAGACTCTGCAGCCACCGACTTGGGCGCCAATGGTGTCGGGCCCGATGTCGGCTCCCCCGGAGGAGAGTCCACGAGGACAACTGCACTTACGTGACTCTAGGGACTCCGGCTCCACACGAGGTAACTTGGACGGTCTCTCCAACTCTGAGAGCCTGGGGTGGCGGTCAGGGCTACGCGACCCGGTCCTCGAAGATCCAGGAGCCTCCACCGCCGCCGCCCTTGCGAGCTTCTTCTTCCTTCTGTGCTCCCGGGAGGGAGACTCCCTCTCAGAGGATCCCCGACGGCGCTCGGGGTCAGACTCCTGAGATGTCAAGGACTCTGACGAAGTCTGGGCCCGGCTGGACGCTAAGTCAGAGAAAATTCTCTCACGTTGATGCTGACGGCTCCGAAGCACCTTCGATGACATTTTGCTGCACAGGCCACAGGCCAGCAGGTCATGGTTGGGCCTGAGACAACGGAGGCAGCAGTCATGTGTGTCGGTGAGAGCATAAGTTTCTTGCACCGATCACACTTTTTGAACCCACTAGCAGCCATCGGGGGAAAAAGGGCCCCTGCAAGGTCAAAAGACTGGGCTGCCAGTGAAAACACAAAAAGATCGCGAATGCTAGTCACGAAGGACAAAAAACGAAAATCAAAACTCCGGACTCGATACCGGTGTACCGAGCCTAGGCGGGAAAGGGAACCGGTGTCAAACCGGAACAGAAAAAACCAAAGTAGGCTAAAAGAAAATCTACTTTTCCCGGGTGACACAAACTCACGTCCGTTGGGCTCCGCAGAAAAAGAAAGACTGAGCAAGACGGCACTCTTGGTCGTGAAGGGGACTGAGCATGCGCGCTGCATTCCCAAAGGCTTTCTTTGAAAGCTGGGGAAATGTTCCGCACGGGGGCTCTGTCAGCGCTCACGTCACCCATATGTGAGGGCTGACTTCCTGTTTGGTCCTGGAGAATATCAACAATGAGCCGCCTAATTGATGAAAGAACATAGTTTAGGTCCACTGTCCAGAGGATCACCATGAGTCGACAGAGACTCGATGGCACTTAACAGCATTCTTTCCTGGGAGAAGATATAGCATTGGGCATGTCCACTGGCGATTCCAGACATGCAGTATCATTCTAAAATCAGGTGCATAGGTTTATATTTGTAGAACACCCCGGGTCCGCCTCCACCACATCCTAGTGTGGCCTTGATGTGATCACACCAAACATGTATCAATTTGAGCTTTTCTAAAATGGCTCTGGGGATCAGGGCTGGCCCAACCATTAGTAAACTAGACAGTCATCTAAGGCTGCAGCTTCTGAGGGCAGCAAAGACCGGCAGCAGTCAAAGCAAAACAATAGATCCTGACAACCACAAAAACTTAACGAACCATCAACATATTCGTTTATCTGCAGAAAGGCCGGGCACAGATTAATATTTAAAAATAGGATGACCAATTATGCATTTTTACAGGGATTGTTGTGGAAGGGCTGCTATGATGATTATCTTGGGAGGAGACAAAGCTGAAGGCTCACCTAGGATGCTCGGTACCCTTGCATTGGCCCTGCTGGGGACATCCATGTGATTTTGATGTCGGAATAGGTGTTTGGCATGAGAACTATCAGATATTTTGGTATCCCCATACTTCCTGATGTGCCCAGAGTTTTTCATGATCTATGCAATCAAAGGCCTTGCTGTGGTCAATAAATCTCATATGCTTTTGGTATTCTTTTGTCTTCAAGGACTCCCTTCACATCCATGATGTGTTTCCTGAATCCTGCTTGCATTTTTGGCAGCTCTCATTCCAGCTATGTCTGTACTGAATGATCTTGAAGATAATCTTTCTAGCATATGGGATCAGAGGGATTGTGTGATAATTTCCAGTGAAAGTCAGATCACCTTTCTTCAGTATTGGTATGAACACAGAACTTTTCCAGTCAGTCAGCCAAGATGATGTCGTCCAAATTTCCTGACAGAGCCTTGTAAGTATCATTAGAGCTGAATCTGACTGCTGTAATACTTTGAGAATGCCATTAATGCCCGTTGCTTTGTCCTTTGATAATGCTTTCAATGCTGCTTTTACAATTTCTTTCATCACCAATAGTTCCTGACTGTAAAGCAGATTGAAATGGCTGTTGATCTACTTTACCTTTATGGTATGACTGTATATTCCTTCCATCTTTTCTTGATCTTCTCAGCATCATTCAACATGAATCTTTGAGCATCTTTTAGCATTTCAAACAGAGGCTAGAATTTTCTCTAACTCTCATAGCTTTAGGAAAGTCTATCTTATTCTTCCTCTATTAGTTTCTGATTCTATTTCCTGACATGTGTTATTGTAGCTCTGCTCTTTCTCTTGTCTTGCTGCACATTGGAAATTTCTCTTAATTTCCATAATTACATCTCTCTCACTATGGCTTTACCTTCTCTGCATTTCTGAGCAATTTTCAGAGTTCTTTCAGTCATCCATTTTGGCCATTTCTGCTTTTTCACCTTTTGCAGAGACACTTTAATGTTTTCAAACCCATCTTTTGTGATGTCAACCCACAGCTCTTCTAGTGCTCTATTATTTATATCCAAAGCTGCAAATCAATTTTGCAGGCAGTTTTTAAATTTCAGGAGTATACTTTCAAGATCATACTTTACTACATTCATGTGTGGTTTGCTCTTTTTTAGCTTTAGCATGAGCTTGCATAATACTAGCTGGTGATAAGTACTGCAGTAGCTCCACATTTTGCCTTTGTTGATGTTAAGCCTTTCCATCATTAACTTCCACAGAGGTAGTCAATTTAGTTGGTGTACAGTCCACTGGATGAAGTTTATGTATACGGGTGCCACTTGTGCTGCTGGAAGAAGGTGTTGGAGATGAACAGAATTTCTTGGGTCTTTTTTCCCCCATCGGGGTCTTTTTCTTTAGTGCGCGGGAAACCTCATGCCCTTGCTGGGCGGGACACTGAGTTTGATCTCGCAGGCGCCGTCTTCCCCGCTATGTCCTTGGCCAGTGGGTTCAAGCAGTGCAACCTCTGTGGGCACAACATATCCCGCACGGATCTGCACAATTGCTGCCTCAGTTGTCTCGGTGTGGACCATGACGACCCCTCCTGTGCACTGCTGTTGCTGCTGAGGTTGGTAAGCAGCTGCAGGTGGATAAGAACAACATCTCTTCTTCTTTGGATAGAAGGACTTCTTTAGATTAGTCCATCTCTTAGAGGAGTCCAGTCTTTCTTGAAAGGCTTTTGAGGGTGAGATCATCTGTCTCAATCTCTCCAGCCTTTTCCCTCCAACCCTTTCCAAAGAGGTTTTCTCCAGAACAGGGAATATTAGCCAATTTGTCTTGGACCCAAGATCTGATGCCTGGATCCAGGCCATCCTGCAAGCACCAATGCAGACTACTGAAGCTTTGCTGGATGACTCAAAAGCATCGAAAGATGCTCTGGTAATTTGGATGTATTTTGATTCTGCCTGATTAGGGCTTGGAATGCATTTCATTTTTCATCAGGAAGGAGAGGTGCAAATGTCTCCAGATCCCTGGATACATCCTTCAGGAATATGTCCATATAGAGCATGTAGGAGGCGATTCTAGAGGTGAGCATACATGCCTGAAAACATTGACAGCCAAAGGCATTGAGAGTTCTAGAGGCTTGGCCTGGAGGCATGGAAGAGTGATTCTTAGAACTCTTGATGTGGCGGCATTGCCGATTCCACTACCATAGAATGGTGTGGGAGTTGAGGCTTCTGAAAGTCTGGGTATGCTGAATTCAGTACATGGTATCGAGTCAAGGAGCCTCCCACATAAGAAGCATTAACTTTATAAGATGCAGTGTATTGGCAAAGTGGCAGTCTCTTTTGGTGTTGAGGGATATTTGAGAATTTTCAATTCCTCTGCCCTCCGTTCCGTCTCTGATGCCACAGTAATCTGTAGGCCAGCTGTTATGTCCCTAATGAAGTCTTGAAAAAAACATTCCTCTGGCGTGGATCGACGTCACTCATGAGGGGCTGTGTCTGAAGGAATGCCCCAGATTTCTCGGGAGTCCTCCGATACATCATCGGAATTGGAGGAAGAAGAGTCAGAGTAAGTCAAAGTATCGATGACCTTGTGCTTGATCTCAATACTTCCGATGTCGATGATCTATGCTGGTACAGATGATCTGTTTGTGCAGCTTCGTGAGCCTGCTGGGTACAGACTATGTCCGTCAGTTCCAAAGGAGATAATGGAGGGAGATGGTTCCCCAATGCAGGTTCGAGTGCTGGCATAGGCCCCGGAAACAGTAATTGTTGGCAGGGTGCTGTAGTTTGCACAGCTGGAACTGTCGATACAGGTGGTACAGAGGCTGCCAGGAGTGTGGCCAAACTCCTCTCGATAGCCACTATGCGCTGGTTGAGAGAGCTGACCAATGCCTGAGTAGAAACCCACAAAGAGATTTGAGCCACTGTCCCTGAGCATGGAACCAGTAGCTCTCCCGAAGTCAATGTCTCAGGAGCATCCTGGAGCCTCTCTTTCAATGAGTCTCAATGGCGATGAAGAGACTTACCTCTGAGACCCATGAGAGGAGACCGATGTCCTTGATGTGGAAGCCACTGAAATTAAATCCAGGGCAAACAGAGAACCATAGTGCTCTTTAGGCCTTTTTGTCATTTGCTGACAGAAAGGACAATCGTTTGGAACATGGACAGGGCCCAAACATTTTAAGCACCAATCATGTTTATCCTTGACTGATATGGTACCAGAATATTTGGTACATTTTTTGAAACCACTGATGTCTTTTTCCATTGTGGTGAAGAAAAATAGTCCAAGGCCTAGCTGGTGGTGAAACTACCAAAATTAAAAGATAAAAAAAATGAAAGAAAAATATCGGGGTCAGTGTCTGTGAAGACACTGGCATCAACAAAGGCAGAGCACAAAGTTTTACCAAAACATAATGTTTTTTGGCAGTGACAGCAAACAAACAACCTGCTGGCTCCACGGAAAAAAAAAAAGCACAAAGGAGAGAGGTTGGGAAGGCAGACGCGTAGGTGCAGTGAATTGTTCCCAAAAAGCTTCCAAATTGGACAGTGGGGGCTCCTTCAATAGAGATGTCACCCATAAGTGAAGACTGCATTCCTGCTTACTCCTAGTGACAGAGAAGTACTACAATGACGCATGTCAGGAAATAGAATCAGAAACTACTAGAAGAATAAGATCGACATTCCTAAAGCTATGAAAGTTAAAGAGAAAATTCTAGCCTCTGTTTGGAATGCTAATAGATGCTCAAAGATCCATTTTGAATGATGCTGAGCATATCAAGAAAAGGTGGAAAGGATACGAGACTATCCCATAAATGTTTTAATACAAAATCTACAGAAATTACGCATTGTCCCCTTCAAAGTAATCCCCCCCCCCGAGTTAATACGCTCCTGCATTCGCTTCTGCCACGTACAGAAGCACTCGGTAAAGTCCTTCTCCTTGAGGTCCCACAGCTCCCACATCAGTGGCCTTGATCTCTTCTACAGAGGCGAAATGAGTTCCTTTGAGCACAGTCTTCAAAAGACTGGAGAAGAGCCAGAAGTCACATGGTGCGAGATCTAGGGAATAAGGAGGGTGGTCGAGAGCTGTGATCTATTTGTTGGCCAAGAACTGCCTCACACTGAGCACAGTGTGTGTAGGCGCATTGTCGTGGTGGAGCAGCCACGACTTGTCTCTCCTCAGAGCCTGCCTGCTGCGCCGTACCCGGTCATGGAGGCGATTGAGAACCTGCTGGTAGAAGTTCTGGATGACTGTCTGACCCTCAGGCACATACTCATGATGGACCACACCCCTTTCTGGTCGAAGAAGGCAATCAGCATGACCTTGATCCTTGATTCGGACATGCGCGTCTTCTTGGGTCTGGGTGACAGTCGAGTCTTCCACTGCAGGCTCTGCCTCTTGCTTTTAGGGTCGTACTGGAAGACCCAAGTCTCATCTCCTGTGATGACTCAGCCAACGAACTCTGGATCTTCTCCAATCTTCTCTAGAAAGTCTCGACAAACATTGACCCAGTGCTCCTTCTGGTAATCCGATAAAAGCTTGGGCACCATCTTGGTGCACACCTTCTGCATCCCCATCTCCTGCACCAAGATGGTCCGCACTGACTCCCTGTTCAGGCTGAGCTCCTCATCTATCATCCGCACCGTCAATCTGCGATCACTCCACACGAGCTGGTTCACTCTGTCAATGTTCTCAGCTGTCTTTGTCGTGGAAGGCTGTCCTGACTTGGGGTCATACTCCACCTCCTCGCGGCCAGTCTTGAAGCGTTTGTGCCACTCGAAGACTCGCGGCCTTGACATTGCATCTTCTCCATAAGCCTTTTGGAGAAGTTGGAGACACTCAGTTGGGCCCTTCTCCAACTTAACCAGACATTTCAAGTTGATTCTTTGCTCCATATTTCTGCCACCTCCAGTTGCGTGACAAAGCGATGGAGCAGTGTGCTACAAAAAAACCTGAAAAAGAAAAACAGAGAGAGATGAAAAATATTATGGCAGAACAGTGGCGAGATGTTACACAACACAGTGACATAACCGGTTAGTCAACTGGCATTGAGTCATGGGCCTAGCTGTCACAGTTTTGTTTCTTTTTTGTCACACCTCGTACACAGTCATACCATAAAGATCAAGTGGATCAACAGCCATTTCAACCTGTGCTTTACAGTCAGGAACTATTAGCGATGAAAGACATTGTAAAAGCAGCATTGAAAGTATTATTAAAAGAGCAAAGCACTGGGCACTAATGGCATTCTCAAAGTTATTACAGCAGTCAGATGCGGCTGTAATGATACTTACAAGGCTCTGTCAGGAAATTTGGACGACATTATCTTGGCTGACTGACTGGAAAAGATCTGTGTTCATACCAATACTGAAGAAAGGTGATCTGACTTTCACTGGAAATTATCACACAATCCCTCTGATCCCATATGCTAGAAAGATTATCTTCAAGATCATTCAGAAGAGACTATAGACATAGCTGGAATGAGAGCTGCCAAAAATGCAAGTAGGATTCAGGAAAGAGCAAGGAACATACATCGTGGATGTGAAGTGAGTCCTCCAAGACAAAAGAATACCAAAAGTATATGAGTTTTATAGACTACAGCAAGGCTTTGATTGCATAGATCACGAATAATTCTGGGCACATGGGAATACCAAAATATCTGATAGTTCTCATGTCCAACACCCATTCAGACATCAAAATCACATGGATGTCCCTAGCAGGGCCACTGCAAAGGTAAGCATCCTAGATGAGTCTTCAGCTTTATGCCTCCTCTCCAGATCATCACCACAGCAGCCCTCCCAGAACAATCCCTGCAAAAATGCATAATTGATCATCCTATTTTTAAATATTAAATTGTTCTTCGTATGTATATATGTACCCACCCTCCCAATGGTTCTTCGAGTTTTTATGGTTGTCAGGATCTATTGTTTTGCTTTGACTGCTGTTGCTCTTTCCTGTCCCTCAGAAGCTGTAGCCTTAGGTGACTGTCTAGTTTACTAATGATTAGGCCAGTCCTGGTCTCCAGAGCCATTTTAGAAAAGCTTAAATTGATACATGTTTGGTGTGATGACGTCCAGGCCACACTTGGGTGTGGCGGAGGCAGACCCAGGGTGTTCCTACAAATATAAACGTATGCACCTGATTTTAGAATGATACTGCATGTCTGGAATCGCCAGCAGACATATCCAATGCTATAACTGCTCCCAGGAAAGAATGATTTTGTTGTTGTCATTATTAAGTGCTATCAAGTCTGTGCCAGCTCATGGCGACCCTCTGGATAGTTGGCCTAAACTGTGTTCGGTCGTCTGTCAGGTGGCTCAATGTTGATAGAGTGACATCCATAGCTGCTGTTATTGTACAGACCCATCTCATTGTCGGCCTTCCTCTTTTGTATTGACCTTCTACCTTGCCAACATTATGTCTTTCTCTCTAACTCTCTCTTTGCATGATGTGTCCAAAGTATGCAAGTCAAAGTCTTGTCATCTGAGCTTTTAAGGAAAGCTTAGGTTTGATCTTCAGTTTGTTCTTTGGACAGTCCATGATATACACAGTATTCATTGAAAGCACCATAATTCAAAGGCACCAAAAGATACCTATCAACAGAAGAGAAGAAAGCCCCCCACGTTTCCGCAATAACTTTCGCTGTTAGAAAAGAAAATGCAGGTAAATAAAGAAACCTTTTTTTCCCCTTATTGCTCTGCTGCTGAATGTCTCCAGTTGCCACATACATGTCCCGGCCTGCCATTTTGCATCAGATTCATATATCTGTTCTGAAATACCATCGTGGGCATGTGTGTTTTTCGACCACTGCCGTCTATATTTGGCATGTGCAAGTTTCTGAAATCAAGTGATAGTTTGCACGTGTCGAGCCCATTCCGCATGTCCCCGTTATTATGGTTTGACAGACATTTTTTTGGGGTGGAGACAGGTCAATTTTAAAAGATACACATGCCCATCTTCACTGCTGCCACTCCCATGGCATATCAGATGTTTTGACTTGGACTTCCCAGATTTCATCTACACGGCCTTTCAAAAATATGTGGGAAAATTTTCAAAGCCATTTAGGTGATTTGCATTCAGTTCTATGGCTTTGCAAAGTGCATACATGCAACTGAGCACAGATAATGGCCAGTAACCACCATAGTACAGTCCCCAAAAAATAGACGCCACTTATTGGCTCTTTATATCTGTCTTGGGCCTGATATTTAAAGGCATTTACACAGTTTGCAAACATGGTTAGTACCACTGAATATCCCCAGATACCATTGCTACATTCCCTGATGCTAACTGGTTAGCTTCAGGGCATTCTGGGGATGGCATCCGGGATAACCAGTCAGCTGCAATATTCAGCCACTGCCTGGTTATCCCTTGGAACATTAAAGACTGTCCCAACTTTTGTGGCTGAAACTAAATGGGCAGTGGCTGAATATTACCGCTGCTCACTCTACACCCCTCCTCTGAAGCTCCACTCTTCTGGCAGATCCCTTTTATCTGTGCCCTTCTCTGCCACTGCCAACTCAAGACTTTGTTCTAGGCATATGGAGCAGTGAGATTGAATGAACAAACTACCTAAGTCTGCACCGGGCCCCTTCTCTAGCCCTATTCAAATCCAGGTTAAAAACTCACCTCTTTGAAGCTGCTTTTAGATCCTGATGCTCCTCACACTCTTGTCCACTACTTGTGTATCTTATCATACTTTAGTCCACAGTTTCACTAGGTGTTCTATCTTGATTAGATTGTAAACTCTGATGAGCAGGGACTGTCTTACATCTATATGTACAGCGCTGCGTATGTCTTGTAGCGCTATACAAATTAGTAGAGACAAAGAACCAATGAAAAGACCAGGTTTCAATGCTATCACTCTTATGCATCTATTCACCTCAGCCACCAGAGGTCTCTTCAGTATTCATCCCAAAGCATATGGGAGAAATATGGCAAGTCTCACACAGCCTCAAATCGTGGGCAACAATGAATAATCAACAATAGAAAATTATGTACAGCAAAGCATAAACAGAAGGCTTCAAGTAGAAGATGAACCTGCAGAGGCAAATATAAAAATCATGGCAGACTCAAGGGTACCATAGCAGCAGAATAGAGCAAATACAGTTTCAGGGGCGAGCCCTGGACTGGTCTAGCAGGAGTCAAAGAAAGGACATTAAATGGCAAGTAAAATGTCACCTTTCATATTGTCCTGCTAGACCAATCCAAAAAAGTGGGATGTACCAAAACTACAATTCCACTGTGCAAGAAGACGACATAGCTGTTCGCAAAACCCTTGAGCCAAAGGTTGTGTCTGTCCACGCGTGGAAATCCAAGTGGTAATGCTTGCCAAAGTAAAAAGTGATGCCCACTTTGCCCAACAAATGTCTGCCGTATTATCACCCTTGCATGGCCCAGCAAACAGCACAAAAAGACAGTCGGACTTACAAAAAGAATTCGTAACCTCCAAGTATCAGAGAAACACCCTCCAGATATCCACAAGGTGAAGATCCTTATTCCTTTCCTCGACACTGCTCCTTAGAGGAGGAGGGCAGGCAGACCACCCGGTTTACATGAAAGGGAGAAGTCATCTTAGGCAAGAAGAAAGACACAGGCTGAATGGAAACAGCCTCCTTTAAAGAGAGACAGATAAGGATCTTGTCAAAACAGAGCCTGCAGCTTGTAAATCCACATTAAGGAACAAATCACGACCAAGACGACAGTCTTGAGCATCAAATCCTTCAAATTAGCATGCTTCAACAGTTCAAATGGCGCCACCATCAGGGCTCTGAGCACCAGACACAGATCCCAGGAAGGGACCACAGACCGGATGAGAGGATGCAGACATCAAACTCCCTGGAGAAAGTATGAGACACTGGGTGCAAGGTTAGAGACTTACCAACCACTGGACCTTGGAAACAGGCCAAAGCTTCCACCTGAACTTTCAGGGAGCTAACAGAAAGGCCCTTCTCCAAGCTATACTGTAGAAAAGCCATCAGAGATGGTAAGTTGGCCACCTCAGGAGCCAACTGCTGAGTGCCACATCATTGCTCAAAGAGGCACCAGACCCACATGTATGCTATCTTGGTAGACCTCCTCCGGGTTCTGAGCAGAGTGGAGACTGCCGCTGGAGAATAGCCCTTACATGCTACAGTAGGTGTCTCCTTGCAAGAACCAAGCCGTAAGTGAGAAGGGAATAGAGTCCTCCAGGATGATCAGTCCCTGCTGCAATAGGCCCAGAGAGGGAAGCAACCAAAGAGGAGGCACCTGTAGGAGCCACATCAAGTCTCCAAACCATCAGGATCCAGTGCCATCAGGACAAGTCTGCCTGGGTGGTGTTCTGTACGATGAAACACACGCCCCACCAAAGGCTATGGAGGAAACAAACAGCAGGTGCTGACTTGGCCAAGTCTGGGCCAAGGCATAGACCCCCTTGGATTACATCTCCATGTAGCGACTAAAGAAGTGTCAAACTTTGGTATTGGAGTGGATCACCCTCTGATCCATTTCAGGATGACCCCAGCCCAGTGGTGCAGAATCAACTGAAATGCCTCCTGATTAAACTCCACTCTCCAGGATCCAGAGAGCGCCGGCTGAGGAAGTCTGCTTCAACACTGTCCACCCAGCAATGTGCTGAGTCGACAAGGCTAGGAGGTTCTTCTCCACCCAGGCAAACAGGAGAGCCATCTACAGAGCTTCACCAGCACTCCTCGTGCTGCTTTGCCAATTGACATAAGCTACCACCATGGCGTTATCTGAAAACACTAACTGCCTGGCCCTCAATCGGGGGGCCGGAAATGACAAGCTAATGGCCTTCACCTCGAGGCGGTTTATGGACCACACTGCTTCACTGTGGTGTCCATGGCCTTGTGCCATATGGTCTTGGCATTGGGCTCCCCAACCCAAGAGGACACAGGAGAAATCATCCTGTGGCACACCCTTCCTCAGATGACAGGGCTACTACCACCATTGCAGGTTGGACTTCACCAGCAACGGGAGCAGGAGCCTGTGCTCTAATTCCTCAGAAATCGGGGACCACAGAATCAGAAGGACCGCTGGTATGGTCGCATGTGAGCATGCACCCACATGCACAATCTCTATGGTTGCCACCATCAATCGCAGGAGCTGAAGATAATCCCAGACTCCAGGAGCCTGCTGCGCACAGAACAGCATCAGGCAAGCCAATAATCTTCTGACTTTCTCCTCTGGCAGGAAAACTGCCTACTTGAGGGTTAAAACGTGCTTCCAGAAACTCCATGGACTGGGAAAGCAATGGCTGGCTCTTTCCCCAACTGATCACCTTACGGAGGCTTTCTCGGGGTGGTGGATAGCCCAAAAGGAAAGGCGGCAAACTTATAGTGAGAGCCAAGCATGGCAAAACACAGACACTTTTGCTGATCTGTCTAGATCGGGATATGAAAATATGCCTTAGTCAGATCCAGAGAAGCCAAGAACACACCTTGGTGCACTGCTCGAATCATGGAGTGCAAGGTTTCCATCAGAAGTGCAGGAAGTGCAAATATTCGTTGACCTCCTTGAGGTTCAGAATGGGCTGGAAGAAATGGTCCTTTTCGGGCATCATGAAATAGATGGCGTATCTGCCCTTGCCTTGGTCGTCTGAGGGGGATGGGTACCACTGCCTTTAGGGACAACTTATCCAAGGTGCTCTGCAGTGGCATTTTTGATCACAGATCCACAAGGGCAGATGACAAAGGCATCTGGAATAGACTCTTTGCATTCCAGGACATAGCCTTACTAAAAGATGTCAAGCACCCAGCAATCCTTGGTAACCCGGAGTCCATTCCTGAAAGAAAAGACAAAGCCTGTCTGAAACCAAAGAAACCAGGGAATGGGCCCCCCAAACCTTCATTGTGCAGTCTAGGAGGGTCTTCCTCTTGGGGGGGGGGGGGACTGCATCTCTGGGCCCCGTTGCTCAATGAAATGACTGAGAACAAGCCCGAAGCCCAGAAGCAGAAAGGAAGAAAGTTTTTCCAGGTCGGTAACAACAAATGTCCCAAGATCCCTGGGGATCTGGTCAGCACACCCTCGGTTGATGGGCGAAAGCTAATGAGAAAGGGGCACCAGTTCGCTTCACAGGCCCTCAACCTGTCTTCCAGAAAGCGGGAAGATTTCATCTCGCCCAGTCCTTCATTTGCTTTTCCAAATCTGTTCCAAAAGAAACTTTCCCTTAAAAGCCAGTTGGGCCAAACGGGCTTTGTGAGATGAATCTGCTGCCTAGTACTGGAGACAAATCCAATGCCATGACACCGCCAATAGTGCACCATCCTTGACTGCCAAATGTACCAGGTCATACATGGAATGAAAAAGGTAGGTGTCAGCATACAGTCCATGCAGCTGTGGACTCTGGTGAATTCAGTCTACAAAGTTAAACTCTGACCCCCTGGTGATGTCAGTCTCTAGGATCTGTCTGCAGCCCCTCTTTGCTAAATCAAGAATAGCAGACCTTAAAGGGAGTGGCCAAAGACAATATCAGACCTCAAGGGGAACTGCTGGAGAGGCACTATAAAGGACAGACACACTTCCTGCTTCTCTCTCTCTCCCACCATCCATCGGACATGAAGGACAGGAGGCTCTGATACTCAACTCCCTTCACCCCTCCACCTCTCTCTCTACCCACATGTTCTGGCCTACCATGCGGCTCTGACCCACATGTTCTGGCCTCTATCTCTCTCACACTTCGCAAATGCACACACACAGATTCATTGATGCACACTGAAACAGCTCTGTAACAATCACTATATACCTCTGTTCAATACCTATGTATTAAGCCTATTTTTACATAAAAACCTTTCTCCAAGCCACACCTGTTTGCTTGTCTTATTACAAACCCTCCTGCGTCTGTGAAGTGAAATGAACCCAGGACCAAGCGGAGACTGGACGAGAAGATTACATATTCAGAAGATTACATATTGGGGGCTCGTCTCTTGGATTTCACAGCAGATCTCCAGTTGGGTAAGTAATAATTTTGTATAATACATTAAGTAGATTTCAGACAGAGTGAGACAGAATCGAAAGTCCATGTGACCATTTACAATTTTGTTTTGTGGGTTAGACAAGGTGAGATTTTTATTGTCAAAAGGCTCTGTAAGAATCTAGAATTTTAAGGACATCACACAGAGTGGCTTGCAATTGTCTTATTTTGATGTATAGGCTTGCTAAAGATTTGAGCTGCTAAGAAAATACAGAGTTACACAGTTAAATATTCCCTCAGAGTACAATATACATCTTTCCTGGTAACACTAATTTACCTCCTGTCTGTTTGACTTTTATTTCTCTCTCTCCTGTCAGTATATATCTTGGTGTGAGCAGGAATATCTGACAATTCTGTTAATCTTTCTCCCTTTTAACTTATTTCTCTGTCTCCTGTCAGTAACTATCTTAGTGAGAGCAGGCTTACAGCTGGCTGCAATTGATACAAAATTCTGTTAATCTACTAAAACCCTTCTTACTATAACTTCACCCTAACACTTCCACCCGGTTAAATAGGTGTGAAATACTTTTTAAGTTAGCATTCCTCCTTCTAAGGTTACACATTTGAGATAGTCCAACTACAGCCTTTCTGCAGTATCAAATATGGAAGCATTTGATTTTAAAGAACTTAAAGAAATTATAATTTCATATTGTAAGAGGAAAGGGGGTCCATTTGAAGGGGAATTCCCTGAGTCATCATGGTATAATATTCAAAAACAAATGTTAAACCATGATCAAGAATTCAAAAAGAAAACAAATAAAAGAAAATGCCTTTTCATCCAAGGCATGTGCAGGGGACTAATTAGCATGAGACAAGAAAACTCTGAACTGACTTCTCAGTGTAGCCAATTGACCAAAGAACTTGAGGAGGCACAAATTTGCATCTCTATACAAAGAACTCAAGTGATCCAAGGCACAAATTCTTTTATAACTGTTAGTGAACAATTAGAAGCACTTAAACTTGAATTGAGGCACGTTAAAGATCAATTGGCCTCTGCAAGAAAGCCAACACCCACCCCTCCCTCAGCCCCCTATGCCTATGACACACCCCATCAACAATGCATACCAGCTACTGACAAACAAAAGAATACTAAAGTATGCATAGTTGAACTTAGGAATGGAAAGAATACAGCTGAATCAGAGCAACAAAATTCTGATAGTTTATCTCAGCCAGATCCCAGCAATAATCAGGATCTCTGTCAGGAGAATAATTCAGATGACTTAGACATGGCACCCAGTACTGAACTCAAAGCACCAGTTAAAGTAATGTTGCCTGAAAATTTAAAAGATAAAGATATTGAAAAAATAGTTGAGAAAATTGGTACTATGCCTCTTAATGTAAATCAGTGGGTTAAATGGGCGACTGATATTCTGAGTCACTGGGGTCTAGGGAAATACAGAAGAAAACAATCAGACTTTGATAGACTTATGCATCTGGCTCTGGGCCCTCACTATTACAGAGTTGGCTCTCTCACTCACCCATACCAGTTGGTTAAAAGGGGTACTGAGAAACTATTTCACTGTTCCCCAATGCAAGTATTTAAAATTATTTCACCTCTACCAAATGATACACTGGAACAGTTTGCATATAGAGCCTGGATTTTAAAAGCAGTTCTTAATGAGCAGGAGTCCTGGCCCAAGGCAGAGGATTATGGGGAGAGCATGCATAAGGAATTTTTATTAGAATTGCTATCCCTTGAAATTACAAAACACCTTCTGTTATTTTCTGAAGACCCTGAAGCAACCCCTTTTGATACTTTAATGCTCAGAATTGGGTCTGTTTGGAAGACCCAGCCCTCGCAGGTCATTACAGTATCAGAAGCACAGAAGTGGCAGGCCGAACATTCCTCTCAGTACACAAGAAACACAGACATAGGACACACACCTTGGAGAGCACATGGCAGAGGTACTTTTAGAAACTCCTCAGGTTACATTCCTTTTCAGGAACTCAAAGCACAGAGAGATGGGCTAGAAAAGGAGAAATCTAAATGGGAACAAGACAAACATATACTGCAGATAGAAATAGATAAATTGAAACAGGATTTACAAGCAGCTCAGGACAAACACAAGGCTAGTGCATAGGGATGTCCTGACCTCTTGAGTTCAGATATCAAAATGTCTCAAGCCTTCATAGCCCAGCCTGCCTCCTTTATCTCAGCAGAGGACTCAATTCCAGAGCCTCTGGATGATGAAATGGATACAGGCCCAGGACACAATTTAAGGCTTGTAACACCCTTGATACTGGACTCTTGTGCACGCCCCAATGTTATCAGTAGAGTAGGGGGGTCAGGATAAACTAGCTTTGATTGACACAGGGGCTGGAATTAGTTTTACAAACAGAGCTTCTCCCACTGCAGATCAGAAAAATTTGGAAATTTATGAAATTCAAGGAATTAATGACACAGCTTCCAAATGTGTGGCTATCCCAGTTAAATGGGGCATCCCTATGCACAGTGAACAAAACAAGGAAATGTTAGAAACCACTGCCTCCACTATAGTGAACACACCAAATGAAATAATTGGAATTGATGTTCTCAACCAGTTAAATTTGGTGGTGGATATGGCTAATCTTAAATTGTGGCAGTATTCAGGAACTTCAAGTGCTTCTAAAACTTTAGTGCATGAAGTCATTCCTATGCAGTTAGCAACTCAGTGCACTAAGGCAGCTCAGCAGTATGATCTGTGTGTAATTCCTTCAGAGGTGGCTGATATTCCAGTCTGGGCTCAAGACAAGTTAGATTGTGGG
This sequence comes from Ichthyophis bannanicus, assembly GCA_033557465.1. Taxonomy (NCBI): domain Eukaryota; kingdom Metazoa; phylum Chordata; class Amphibia; order Gymnophiona; family Ichthyophiidae; genus Ichthyophis; species Ichthyophis bannanicus. The sequence continues at coordinate 669,286,981 of CM066036.1, read as the reverse complement.
AAAATGCACACAGAAATACTGTTGGAAGGTGAGGATCCTCTACCACAGAAGCAATACCCAGTACCTCATCAGGCTATAGAACCAGTGACTAAAATTGTGAAGATACTGGAGGAGAGGGGTCTGATTAGACCTATTTCTTCCACATGCAATTCACCAGCCTGGCCGAAACAGTGTGCATGCACTGTGCTTCCACAGGGATATAAGGATTCCCCATCAATATTTCATGAATACATGAAGGAAGTCCTGTCACTAGTGTCTTGCAGAGATGAGACCTAGACCAAACCTCCCCTTTGGAACTGCACAGTGGGAAGGACCGTACTTAGTTACTGATACCTTAGGCCCAAGCCTATACCAGATCCTAATGCCTGACAACCAGCAGTACTGGAAACACATCACCCAGTTAAAACCATAGGGGTAATATGTGTTTTATCAGTCTTTGTTTTCAGCTACCACCTGAAGACAGCACGGACAGCTGCTTTCTGAACAAAAGTCTCTTGAGGACGGTAACTATTTACTCCTGCTGTATAGTTGACATGTGTTTAATAGTTATGTAAATAAGTAGTAAAAATTATTATTATTATTATAGTATAAGTGGGGAGCATTAGTTTACTCCCTAGTAGAGTGAAACAAGTTTGCTTTTATTATGTCTCGGTTTCCTGTTGTTCTTGTATCTGCTCTCTTCTACTCAAGTCTCATTACAGGAACTATCATCCGAATATGCACGATTGGCTGGGCTAACTCCACAAGTGGGGTATATCGTTATCAAGAAATACCCCCACCGTTCCCGGAAGGAAAGGATCTGGTCATCCTGAGTTTCTGTTCGGTACAGGACAAGCCAGTGTTCTATTCATTAAACATCACTCAAGTACAGTGGGAGCCACCAGTTTCCACTTCTCTAGAAAGGACACAAGAATTGAGGGCACGCCCAGAACGTTACTTTCTAGGTCCTCCTGCTTTGATTTTGTACAATATTTCCTGTCAGGACAGAGGTACCTGGAAAATCACTTATACATGGGTTGTGAGTGATCAACAGCACATCACTGAGACTTCATTCCTTTTGGATGTATCTTGTTTACCTACCACCCCTCATCCCACCCCTCCCACTACTTCTGCTCCTCCTGTACTCTACCTTTCTGATATCCACCCATTTCAGGAAGGACATCCCTTTCAGATTAAATATGATGCACCACACGATGTTTTATATGATGTGGAATACCATTTTCTTACTTGGCATCTATTTCCCAAATTGTTTCTAGTTACTCACAAATATCCAAATTGCTCTCAGTTTGTGGCCAACCACATACAAATGCTTAATACTTGGTTTGATATGCAGTCAGTAACACCCAGAGCTAAGCAATTTCGACACAAGCGTGAATTAATTGATACAATTTTAGGTGGCACAGGGACTGCACTGGGTGCCCTTAATATAATTGATATAGAGGTGCTCCGTAATAAAATGGGATCCACCGCTCAGCATGCTGCTGATGGTTTTACCTCACAACATATTATTAATGAAGCTTCCTCTAAACTGTCCAATGTAGTTGTAGATACCTTTGCTCTTATATCTCCCATTATAGAACAGAAAATTGTTACCTTAGCACATGCAGAATATAGATTGGGAAAGAATATTTCCTGGGCTCTTGCCTGTGATCAAGTACAGATCGAGCTTATTACTATACTAAAGGAAATTCTGATCACTGCTAAGTTAGGACACTGGCCACCATCTCTCATCCATATGGCTAGTACCAAAATACCTGAATTTGCTATAGCTCACCTTGATTGGTGGACAGTTAGTGTTCCCATTTGTTCACCACAAGGCTGCTCTATCTGTACTTTGATCCCATGGTCAGGACAACACACAGTTATTTATCCTGTTGTTAATATTGGGGTGCAGTTTGATAATATGCTTATGTATCCTGTGGACCATCTCACATGGGTACAGCCACTGGACGACACCTGGACTTCATTCAAGCCGATGGACCCCAGTTTGTGCGATCAGACTTCATTTCAGTTCAAGTGTCAACCTCACCAGTTTAAAGAGGCTGACACCTCCTGCTGGAACAATTCTTCCTCTTGCTCCCTGACTGTTAAGCTCTCATATTCCCTGACTACCTCACACAGTTTGTATTACCTTGGAGCTGGACACTTTTGTTTTCATCTGTTCTTTCCCCAGAATGTTTCTTTTTCGATTGCTCCCAGAATGCATGACATTCGCCTTCCCAAGAACACTTTGCTGTACAGTTCAAACTATTTACTAAACAATACCTGGTGCAGTCATACACCACTGGTCTCCCTCACCATTAATGGGACAACTTATTCCACACCGCTGGTTACCAATGACTCTAAGGACATTCTAGACTTTATCTCATATGCTGTGCATCCATTACCACTTGGCATGGGAGAAGAGACACTACATAAACTGCTCAACTTTACAGAACTCCATGCCTATATTGATCACCTTAAAACAACATCCACTGAAGTGAATCACACCATCGCTTATGAGAATGGACACATTCAACAAATTGTTGGGCACTTGCTACAAGATGCTCATGTGTCTGTGTGGGAATTGTTATTCGGTTACTCACCTACTGCTGATCATGTCTTTAATGTTTTTATTCACCCTATTATTATTTTAACTGCTGTACAAATATTGCTATGCATTATCGTAATTTTCCTGTGCTGTAAGATGAAAAAAATGTACATTTCCTTGCAGCGCATGTCATACAGAACAACAACATTTTAAGGTTGTTACACTGAACTTCTCCAGCATCCACCCCTACATCCAGGCTAATTTGGCCTGCTAATTTGGCATTTCCTATTACACTGAATACCAGAGTCAGCTGCAGTCTAGTATTGCTTCCTATCCCCACTCATAGCATCCTGGTACCTTTTGCTTTAGCCTCCTTAAAAATTCCTGCAGACCTTATGCACTGTTCACTCTCTCTAAGACGGGCACGGAAGTGGCATATTGGGTTCCCCCCCAGTAGTGGCTGCTCTACCTAAGACACGAGGTTTGGACTCATAAGGAAACTTGTTTATCTCTAGAACACTAGAGACAGTACTAGAGACAGTACTGTGCAGGACAGGGGACCTGCTAGACATAGCAAGGTATTTAATACAGGAGGTATTAGACAAGCTGCCTACTCTCAGGTAATGGCAGCTGGGACAGGTACCACAGGTTTGCTTCCACCATTTCCAGGCACAAATAATAAAGAAAAATAAAAAAGGTGTGGGAGATGTCAGCATACAGTCCATGCAGCTGTGGACTCTGGTGAATTCAGTCTACAAAGTTAAACTCTGACCCCCTGGTGATGTCAGTCTCTAGGATCTGTCTGCAGCCCCTCTTTGCTAAATCAAGAATAGCAGACCTTAAAGGGAGTGGCCAAAGACAATAGCAGACCTCAAGGGGAACTGCTGGAGAGGCACTATAAAGGACAGACACTTCCTGCTTCTCTCTCTCTCCCACCATCCATCGGACATGAAGGACAGGAGGCTCTGATACTCAACTCCCTTCACCCCTCCCCCCCCTCTCTCTACCCACATGTTCTGGCCTACCATGCGGCTCTGACCCACATGTTCTGGCCTCTATCTCTCTCACACTTCGCACATGCACACACACAGATTCATTGATGCACAGTGAAACAGCTCTGTAACAATCATTATATACCTCTGTTCAATACCTATGTATTAAGCCTATTTTTACATAAAAACCTTTCTCCAAGCCACACCTGTTTGCTGGTCTTATTACAAGCCCTCCTGCGTCTGTGAAGTGAAATGAACCCAGGACCAAGCGGAGACTGGACCAGAAGATTACATATTCAGAAGACTACAGTAGGCCATGGCAGATTCTGAAAACAAAGTGGTAGTATCATCCCGCAGATGAGATTGAATCCACTGGAGCAGGCTCAAGACATCAGGCTGGCAATACTGCATGCTTCAGAATAGCAGCACTCACAGCAAACCAGCTCTTCAACAACAAATACTCCTTATGGTCCAGAAATTCCATAAAAGCTGATCCGCCTTCCACAGTCATGGTGGTCCATCTCGTAACAGCTGTGACCTGCACTTCCACCTTGGGAATATCAAACCACTCAACGCACTGCTCCGGGAGAGTGTAGATCTAACACACTAAGTTCCAACTCCGACTGGATCATATCCTTGATCACATCTAAAAACGGGATGATAGCAGTGGATTTCCACACTCCATGAAGGAGCGAGTGCACCTTAGGCTCCTGCTCCATGCCGGAAGCATCTGTCAAGTTCATGGTGGATGAGACCCTGGCAATCGCTGCCAGCTCCTCCTTCCGGAATAGGCAGACCACTCCAGCCTCTTCACAATCTTCTGAAGGCAGGAGTACTTCTTCATCCACATAAGGGCTCAGTACCAAGCCATCTGAATCCACGTCATAGTCAAAATTTTGGACAGCTCCCAGCTGTTCCCATTTCTAGGGGGCAGCCCTGGCAAGGGATGCTTAGCCAAAGGCAATCAAACAGGACTTCCACTCTCAGCATGCCCCGCATGAGAATACACCCAATTTCCATGCCAGAAGGACCAGGCTTGCTCAAAAAAGAAAAGAATTCCATGGAGGACAATCTGGAGTCCGAAAGCTCTCCTCTTGGAAATGACCCTCCCCCCAACACCAGGGGAGCACAGCCATCACAGACTCCCTCGAGGACAAGGAGCGACTCACAGCACGATTGCCGGACCTTCTGGCTGGCTGGACATCTTTACCCATAGCGCCACCCGTCATCTACTACCCTGAGGCAAGCAAGGCAGGATTAACTGCATCCTCCGGCTGAGAAAGGGGGAACAGACTCTCTAGAAATGACTCAGAAGATGCCTTGCAAGAAGAGCAGAGTCCAGAATCTGGAGACAAGGCACCTCACTTGCCACAAGCCAAACAACTTTTCCTGGAAGAAGAAAGTTAAGTCAAGTATCACAACAGCGTGCTAAGGCATTGGCGGCCCAAAGAACATGTGTAAACTGCTTTTATTGCAATGCACGTTACAGACACTAGGGAAGGAATGCACACTGGAGCCACTTGGGCAGAATGCAACCACCAGGTGCACAATAGGTAAAAACACTACTAATGTGCATAAAACTGCAGGAAACCCCCATACCATGTCAACAGTCACCAGCAGTCTACTGAGAATTGCATCCCAGGAATGACGAGGTCAAGCCTTGGTACTCACCCCTGAGAACCCTAGGCAGAGAATCCATGCTGGGCTCAGATCTACTCCCCTTAAACTGTTTTACTTGCTTTGCAGCACTGTGTTTAAAGTGGCTGGCAGGCAGATTTCTCTGATCACCTTCTTCAATCTTTGGGAGCGAGCAGGGGGGCAGAGGAGGAGGAAGGGAGCGTTGAGGTTGCGTGAGGCAGCTGCACTCTTCCAGATTCTACCAAGTTTTGGCTGCTCATACTCTTATGATAAGCATGTGGAGCTGAACCAATTTTCCCTCCTTCTAAGGCTACCAAAAGGACCGGTCTAATGGAGCCTCCTACGTCATGCTCAAAGTCGTCGTTCGCAAGTATTTAATCAATCTTTTCCTTTCCATTTTCAGATTTTCTTCAGAGACCAGAAAATCCATCCACCATCTGCTGGAGAAAAAGAAATACTCGAGAGACTTTTTGTGGCAGGAGGTGAAGAAAGGCATAGGAATGATGTCACTGAAACCTGGGCTTTTTATTGGTTCTTTGTCTGCACCAATCTGCTAGTAGGGGAACACAACCACTTCTCTGGACTGGTCTAGCAGGACAATATGGAATCATATTTTCACAAGATCAAGGAAGAAAACATTTCCTACCAATTGCTGGAGTCTTATCCAGGCTCTAGTCGATCACCGACAAAAAAAAAATAGAAATTACACTTACCTGGTAATTGTAGTTCCTGGAGGGTCCAGTTTAGTCCTCCACATCAGGGTAGTGCACCTCCTCCTGCAGCAAGGAGACTGGACCAATCAAATCCTTTCCCTATGAGGATGTATACTACTGGAGCTCCCATCAGCCCCCCAGTGAACGGTTAACAAGCAAACTTAAAGGAATAACATTAAGGAACCCCCTCCCCCAATAAATCAACTCCTTCCCCAAACGAGGGAGCCGAAACTGTGCACACCGAGCGAAAAGAAGGCACTGCCACACCATCACCGAAAAAGAAATGACCAAAAGGGAACAGAAACCCCGGACTCGAGTGACCCCAGGCAAACGCATAACCAGCTCTCTCTCACACCGCATCAACGCGCCGAACGGAAAGGAAGGAATCTTCGGGAGGGAATGAGGACTAAACTGGACCCTCCAGGAACTACAATTACCAGGTAAGTGTAATTTCTATTTCCTGAGCGGTCCTCCAGTTTAGTCCTCCACATCAGGGATGTAACAGAGCAGTATTTAACGGGAGGGACCAAGCCAACCGGCGCGCAGAACCGCCGAACCAAAGCAAGAATCCCGGGAGGCCAGAACATCCAGCCAGTAATGTTTACTAAAGGCATGGAGCGTCGACCACGTAGCCGCCGTGCAAATGTCCACTGGCGGGACCAAACTGTGCTCCGCCCACGATGTCGCCTGCGCCCGAGTAGAATGGGCCCACAAGCCCACCAGGACCGCCCGGCCATGTAATATATACGCCGATGCAATAGCTTCCTTGATCCACCTAGCAATGGACGACTTCGACGCCGCCTCACCCTTACGGTTACCCACAAACAGAACGAACAGGCGGTCCGTCTTACGAACCGACTCGGTAGCCCTGAGGTAGCGACGGAGCGCCCGCCGGACATCCAGACGATGCAACCCGCCAGAGGTGTCCATTTCCGGAGAGTCAAAGACCGGAAGAAAAACGGCTTGATTCAAATGAAAAGACGACACCACCTTAGGAAGAAAAGAAGGAACAGGTCGCAAGACCACTCTGTCCTTAGAAAACGATAAGAAGGGTTCTCGACACGAAAGCGCCTGCAATTCCGAGATACGTCGAGCCGAACAGATGGCCACCAAGAACACAGTTTTCAACGTGAGATCCTTGAGACGCAAGACTAAGAGGCTCAAAAGGCTTCTGAACCAAAGCTTTTAACACCAAATTCAAATCCCAAGGAGGGACGGTTACCCTGCGCAAAGGATGCAGCCGAAACACGGCCCGCAGAAAACGTTGCACATCCGCGTGAGCCCCCAGGGGAACCCCCAAGACCTTACCCCTGTAACACGCGAGGGCCGCCAGTTGCACCTTCAGAGAGCTCGCAGCAAGACCTTTGTCAAAACCGTCCTGCAAGAAACTGAGAATGGCTGGAATTAAAGCCGTCGCGGCCCGGAGATCGTGCCTCGAACACCAATCCTCAAAAATTCGCCATACGCGCACATAAGTGAGCGACGTAGAAACCTTTCACGCCCGAAGAAGTGTCGCAATAACAGCTGGAGAATATCCTTTGCGCTTCAACCTAGCCCTTTCAATGGCCAGACCGTAAGCGAGAACCGATCCACCTGCGGCATCTGCAGCGGCTCCTGAAGCAAGAGGTCCTGCAGGAGCGGCAACCGCCACGGAACTCCGTCGAGTAGTCGAACTAGATCCGCATACCACGGCCGCCTGGGCCAATCTGGAGCCACTAGAAGGACCTTTCCCCGATGCGCCTCTATGCGCTGAATCACTCGACCGATCAACGCCCATGGAGGGAAGACGTAAAGGAACCCGGGAGTGGGCCATGGGCAAATGAGAGCGTCTATGCCCTCGGACATGGGTTCCCTCCGTCTGCTGAAGAACCGAGAGGTTTTGGCCGACTGAAAGGTCGCCATGAGATCCATGATCGGTGGCCCCCATCGGCGGACTATTTGAGCAAACACTTGCGGGTGAAGTTCCCACTCCCCGGCATCCACATGCACTCTGCTGAGGAAATCCGCCATCACATTCTCTTTCCTGGCGATATGTCCCGCCAAAATGGCTAGCAGTCGCGGTTCCACCCACTGGAACAACACGTCGGCCTCTTCTTCCATCGCTCTGCTTCCCGTGCCGCCCTGACGGTTGAGGTATGCAACGGTCGCCGAGTTGTCCGACAGGTTCCTCACAGCCTGGCCTGTCACTGAAGGTTCGAACGCCTGGAGAGCCCGCATCACTGCATGAAGCTCGAGGCGGTTGATCGACCAAGAAGCTTCCAGAGCGGACCACGCACCCTGCGCGAACCAACTGTCGCAATGAGCTCCCCAGCCCGTCAGGCTCGCATCCGTTATCACCGGCATCCAAACCGGCTGCTCTAGAGGAACCCCCGCCTGCAACTTCCTCGAGTTCAGCCACCAACGTAATGACTGCCGCACTCTCCTCGGACAAGGCAACCGCTTGCTCAGTGAATTCGTCTGATTCGACCAACGCCGTAGAAGGGCTCTTTGCAACTGACGCATATGAAACCTGGCCCAGGGGACTACATCTAGGGTCGCCGCCATCGTTCCAAGAACCCTAAGGTACCACCAAGCTGACGGAGCCGGAAACGCCAAAAACTTGCGAACCAGAAGGCGCAAAGCTCGAGCTCGACGATCCGGCAGAAACACTAACCCTTTCGCCGTATCGAAGTGAACTCCGAGATATTCGAGAGACTGGGTCGGTACTAACCGGCTCTTTTTCTGGTTTACCACCCAACCTAGACTCTGCAGAAGAGCAATCACCCTGCCGGTGGCTTGCAAGCTCTCCCTTTTGGTCTTTGCCCGAATCAACCAATCGTCGAGATAAGGGTGAACTAAAATCCCTTCCTTTCTCAACGCCGCTGCGACTATCACCATGACCTTGGTGAATACCCGGGGCGCTGTGGCTAGGCCGAATGGCAGCGCTTGAAACTGGTAATGGCCCCACGGAAGAGCGAACCGGAGGAACTTCTGATGAGCCGCCCTGATCGGAATATGCAGGTAGGCCTCCGACAGATCGAGAGACGTGAGGAACTCTCCCTGACGCACCGCAACTAAGACGGAGCGCAGAGTCTCCATGCGAAAATGAGACACCCGAAGGCAACGATTCACTCCCTTGAGATCCAGGATAGGATGGAGGGACCCGTCCTTTTTTGGCACCACGAAATAAATAGAGTACCGACCCGCACCGAGTTCGGTATCTGGAACAGGCACTACCGCCCCCAAGGCCAGCAGATGGTCCAATGTGGCTTGAACGGTTAAAACTTTTTGGGGACCCTTGCAGGGTGACAGAACGAAGGCATCCCGGAGAGGACAGGCGAATTCTAGAGCGTACCCCTCCCGGATGATCTCGAGAACCCACTGGTCCGAAGTTATCTGGACCCAGGAAGAAAGAAAATGACGAAGCCGACCTCCGATCACCTGACTTCCTTCTGGAGTCTGCCTCGCTTCATTGCTGCTTGCGACTAAAGGAAGAGGAGGACGAAGAGAAGGCTGTCGAGAACCCTCTACCCGCTCCTCGAAACCCCGAGGATCTATGAGCCAGTCGCCCGCGCTGGAACCCCCCAAGCCTAGACGAACGGAACCTGCGAAAGTCCCGAAACTGACCCCTAGCCGAGGACACCCCCCTATTCAGTCGGGGCTTATCCTCCGGCAGCCTCCCGCCTCCTTTAGATTCACCGAGGTCCTTGACCAACTTATCCAGGTCGTCCCCGAACAACAGCTTGCCTTTAAAGGGGAGCTTGCTGAGGCGCGCTTTAGAGGATCCATCAGCAGCCCAATTGCGAAGCCAAATAGATCTGCGCGCCGCCACAACAGACGCCATGCTGTTAGCCAAAGTCCGGATTAAGTCATAGTGAACATCTGCCAAATATTGCGGACCCCGATTCTAAGCGTGCAACTTCCAACAACCCTTGTTGGTCCAGACGGGAGTCCTGTTGCAAATGCTGAGCCCATCTCAAACACGCCCTAGAAACCCAGGCCCCACAAATGGAGGTCTGCAAGGCCAAGACATTAGTCTCAAAGGCCTGCTTCAACAAACCATCCACCTTTCTATCCTGGATATCCTTCAAGGCCGCGCTGCTCTCAACCGGAATTGTAGTCTTCTTGGTTACCGCCGAAACCGCTGCGTCAATCTGTGACGAACGAAATTTCTCCTTGTCCTTGTCCGCCAGAGGGTAGAGACGATTCATCGTTCGTATACCCTTCAAGCCCGAATCCGGGTGATCCCACTCAGCCTGTATCATCTGATCAACTACTCTGTGGACCGGAAACACAGTCTGAGAATCTCGGACCGCTTGAATGAGAGGATCCTCCAAAACCTCTTCTTCCCGGGGTTGCCCGACAGTCAAATTCAGGGCCTGCAAAGATTCAGTAATCAAAGGAATCAGTTCATCTTTTCGAAAAACGCGGATGATCCGCGCCTGTTCTTCAGGCTCCGGAATCTCCCCTTCCTCCAAATCCTCGAGCCTGTCATCGGGCTCCGCATCAGACCATTCCGGCTCTTGCCATTGCCCATCAGAGAGTTCCGGTTCAGGAACTCGAGGCCGCTTGGCGGCCCTAGGGATGTCCACTCTCACCCCCTCTGCCTTGAGAGACGGCGGAGCCGATGGAGCCGCGCACGGCTCAGATCCTTTTCCCTAGCGGCCCCGCTGGAAAGCTTGGTGCATAAGGAGCACGAACTCAGGAGAGAAATCCCCCCAGGAAACCTCGCTAGGCCCCAAAACCTGCGCACTCCCTGGCGCAGGCGGAGCAGAGGGAAGGGAAGGCAGGAGAGTCCCTGTAGCCAGCTCTTCACCACCTGAAACTGGAGGGAGCACGGGATCCAAAGGAACGCTGGTCTCCATTTGCTGTTGTAGCTCTGGCGGATTGCAGGCACAGCCCTTGCAAACCCCCGCGTCAGAGACGGAGCCCTTGCGGGATCCACAAATCACGCACTGCGGCCGACGGGACATGGGAAGAGAACCAATATAGTGCAGAGCTATCTGGAGCCGTCTGGAGAAGAAAGCAGCCCAAACTAGTAACAGGACTGCAGAACCCAGTCCGTTCTGCAAAGGCTTTCTTTTTTTTTTTTTTTATTTGCACACTCCAACTCAGCACCACTCAATAAACAAATCAGGCAGGGCCCTCTGAGTCAGGACGCGCCGTTCCGAACACGCCGCAGCACAGCCCCCGAGGAAAAAAGCGGGAGCTGAAAAGAAAAATGGCCGCCGGCACCCGAAGAGCCGAAAAAAGGCGCGAAAAGGAAAGAAAAAAATAAAATCAATGAAAACAAAGCAAATCGCCGCTATCTAGCAGACTCGAAGTCCTGTTGCCCCTCAAAACTGGCAAAGATAACACTCACCGCGAATCCAGGACCTGGAAAGGCAACAGAGCTGAGCAGAAGAAGGAGGAAGCTGCAAGGGCTCCGCGGTGTGAGAGAACACCGACCGGAGTGCGAAGCGACGTGGGGTCCTCCAAGTTGAGGCAGCACCCTGAAGGTACCCCCAAGCCAGGAAATGGTGAGTGTGGCCAGATTCCTCCTCCGAACTGTCCTGGAGGGGAGATCCGCAGCTACTGAAGTGCAGCCGAAGCGCCAAAGCCGATTAGCAGACAGACGGCCCGTGCAAGCTCGGCTCCCTCCTTTATAGGAATTTAAAGGCACAGACCCCTAAACTGCACTAAAAACAAAAGGTACTACAGGGAGCAAAAGAAAGGAAAATAAGCAAAAAACTATGAAGTCTCAAAGCCAAAGTGAGCCCAGAAAGGCTCACACCGCCTCCTGCTGCAAGGAGACTGGACACACTGGGGGGCTGATGGGAGCTCCAGTAGTATACATCCTCATAGGGAAAGGATTTGATTGGTCCAGTCTCTTTGCTGCAGGAGGAGGTGCACTACCCTGATGTGGAGGACTAAACTGGAGGACCGCTCAGGAAATAATATTTTTTGTTAAACTGCTCTGCTACTAAACAGCATTGTACAGTAAAGAAAAATTTTGCCTGCATCAACAGTTCTCTGATAAGATACCCTAAGAACACGGTGGTGTCTCAAGGATCTAAGAAAACCAGACAGCAAGCATAAAGAAGAGAAAGCAAGATCTGCATGCATATGACAATATTTTTGACATGGTTGACTGTATAAAGTGAATTTCTTGCCCTCTAGAAAAGGATGTATTACTACTGTTGTGTTGAAATGCTTCTTCAGCTTTGGGCTGTGACTGTAAATTACCAGGCTTGGGGGGAGGGAAGACTTGGTGACCCCGGAGAATATATTTTGAAAGTATGCTCTCTCCCCTAAATGGCAGAGGCTGATGTGCACTTAAATCCAGGAAAAAAAACAGCTTCATAAGTCTGTTGCAAACAAAACTTGCCAGGAAATGCACTCTAAAATCTATTTAGTATCCATGAAGAAACTAGTAACATGGTTAGTTTGTTTGCTGTGCACTGCACTGAACGTATCTCCCCATTTGGCGGTGCCCCAATGTACTTTTTTTGAGGTTAATATATCTATGTTGTGTTTTTTAGGTGCATTTCATACCATTGATAGTTCTTGTTCTTGAAGGTTGGTCTATCCATCTATGTTATGCTTCGGTTTCAGAAGCACATGTGCTTCTGAAAAGTGTTACTAAATAAATGAACAAAGACATAAAAACTATAATTGCCATACTGCATCAGACCAAAGGTCCATCAAGCCCTGTATCCTGTGTTTCCAACAGTGGCAAATCCAGATCAGAAACACCTGGCAGGATCCCAAGAAGTAGTAAGATCCCATGCTGCTTACTCTAAGGGATAAGCAGTGGATTTCTCCAAGACTACCTTGTTAGTAATAGCTTTTTGACTTTACTTTACTTCCAGCAACTTGTCCAAATTGTTCTTTTTAAAACCCAGCTTTACCAACTGCTTTTATCATATCTTCAGGCAACACATTACAAGCTTATCCTGTTTCATGAATGTTTGCCATTTCAAAAATCTAAGTTTTAATTTTAATAAAAAGAATAGTTGTTTCCATTTGTTTTAAATACTACTTAGTAACTTCAAGGTATTCCCTCTAGTCTTTGTACTTTTGAAAGAGTAAACTGTCAATCCACATTTATCCATTTTATTCCACTCGTGATTTTATAGATCTCTAACATACATCCCCCCCCCCCACCAACCCTCTCTTCTCCAAGCCAAAAAGCCCTAAGCTTGTTATCCTGTCCTCAGAAACTGAGTCAGTTGTGTTAAAGGTAGAAGGAGCACTGTAAGTCTCAGGAGGCAAGTGGAGCAAAAAGCGAGCACCACCTCCCCACCTCTATCACCTAACAGCATTGACACAGAGCCAGACAGTCCTAAAGCAACTGAAGAGACGAAATACCAGTGAGGTAGGTGGAAAAGGATAAGGAGAGTGAGGGAAGAGAAGAAAAAAAAAAAAGAGGAGGTTGTGAGATGCCAACCCACACTTGCTATCCCCCATCCACACACTATTTTCTTTTTTTTAGTGCCATCAAGTCGGTGTTGACTCATAGCAACCCAGCTACCTCTAGGTTTTCTTGGCAATGTAGACTGCCAGCCTTTTCTTCCAAGGCAATGAAGGGTACTAGGCAGTTGCTGTAACCACTAGGCTACTCCTCCTTAATATCCACCTAGTTTTTCACTACCTATGGAATTACACACGCAAAACAGCTCATTCACTCAGCTAAATGTGCTTATGTGCAATGCTTACAGTGTGCACTTTTCAACTTGTTTTGTTCTGGCACAGAACAGTTGGTTTCAGGAATTAGGCTAAATGAAAGGAAAATAAGAATTCTTAATATATTACAGCAAAATATGTCAAGTTTAGTGAGCTCTGTAAATATGAGAGTTAGTAAAGCGTAGTTACTCACCTGTAACAGGTGTTCTCCAGGAGCAGCAGGAATCAGTCCTCACTTATGGGTGACGTCGGCGCCGACGGAGCCCTCGCGGAGCAATTTTCCCCAGCTTTCAAAGAAAGCCTTTGGGATTGCAGCGCGCATGCGCGGTCGTCTTCCCGCCCGAGGGTGCCATCTTAGCCAGTCAGATGACATAGCTAAAAAAGACAGCATAAAAATTTGCAAAAAGAACATAAGCAGACGATTGCAACTCCAAGGGGAGGAGGGAGGGTAGTGAGGACTGATTCCTGCTGCTCCTGGAGAACACCTGTTACAGGTGAGTAACTACGCTTTCTCCAGGACCAAGCAGGAAGTCAGTCCTCACTTATGGGACTCCCAAGCTCAAGGCTACCGGAGACCCTAAGCACAAAAATGAGCTCCCTCTAGCTCAGCAGCACAGAAGGATAGAATCTTCGCTGAATTATCACCCACCGGTAGCCCACATCCGGGATGGAGGGTAGGAGTTGCTCAGACCTCAAAGAGATTACGGAGGACTGCCTGTCCGAAAGCACTGTCCCTACGGGACTCCCTCTCGAGACAGTAATGGACCGCAAAAGTCTGGCTCGAAGACCAAGTAGCGGCCCGGCAGATGTCTGCCAGCGGAACAGAGCGGAGGTAAGCCACTGACGTGGCCTTTGCCCGAACGCAATGAGCCGTGATTCGACTTTCTAAGGAGAGTCCGGCTGCCCCATAAGCCCAAGAGATACAGTCCGCAACCCAGATGGACAGAGTACGCTTGGAGACCGGGAGCCCCAATTTATTGGGGTCAAAAGACACAAAAAGCTGAGCAGCTTTACGGTGCTCCCGCGTACGGTCAAGGTAGAAGTTCAACGCCCTTCTACAGTCCAGGGTATGGAGGACCGTCTCAGCTCGGCTGGAGTGTGGTCTGGGAAAGAAGGTTGGAAGTACCACCTCCTGATTGATGTGAAAAGGGGAGACCACTTTAGGCAGAAATTTTGGGTGAGTCCGTAGGACTACCCTATTCTTGTAGAACCTAGTGTAAGGGGGATCAGACACGAGGGCCTGCAATTCACTCACGCGTCTAGCGGAAGTGAGGGCTATCAAGAACAGTGTTTTCCAAGACAGAAAACGGAGAGAACAGGTAGCCATAGGTTCAAAAGGCGGACAGGTGATCCGCTGCAAAACCACATTCAGGTCCCAGTCAGGCGCTGGCGGGCGCAGAGGTGGTTTAAGTAGAAGGAGACCTCGGAGAAACCTCGCTACGAGAGGGTCATTGGAGAGAGGTCTGCCGTCCACCGGCACATGATGTGCTGAAAGAGCACTGAGGTGAACTTTGACGGAGTTGGACTTAAGTCCCAGATTAGAGAGGTGGAGCAAGTACTGCAAGATCACCGACACCGGGCAGGAGAAGGGATCCTGAGACTGTTGGGTACACCAGACTGCAAAGCGACGCCATTTAAGGGCGTAGCATTTGCGGGTAGAAGGCCGTCGCGAAGCCAAGACGACCTCCTCCACCTCCGCCGGCAGGAGAAGGGGAGCAAGGACTACCCTCTCAGCAGCCAGGCCATGAGGTTGAGAGACCTGAGGTTGGGGTGCAGGAGGGACCCCTGATCCTGAGTGAGGAGATCCGGTTGTACCCCCAGAGGGATTGGATCCTCCACCGCCAGTTGCAGCAGGAGCGGAAACCACGGCTGCCTGGGCCAGCGAGGGGCCACCAGGATCATGAAGGCTTTGTCTCGGAGAACCTTGAAAAGAGTCCGAGAGACCAGCGGGATGGGAGGGAAAGCGTACAGAAGGCTCCCCGACCACGAGATCAGAAAGGCGTCCGCCGCCACCCGGAGGGGGTGTGGCCGACGAGAGCAGAAGCGAGGAAGCTGCCGGTTGTGAGGATTGGCAAAGAGATCCACCGTGGGGAGACCCCACTTGAGGAAGAGCTTCTGAACTACCAAGGGATCCAGACGCCACTCGTGCGGCTGGAGGACCCTGCTGAGTTTGTCTGCAAGGCAATTTTCTTGGCCCGGGAGATAAACTGCCTTGAGGAGAATGCCGTGACTGACGGCCCAAGAGCAGAGCTTCTGTGCCTCCCGGCAGAGGAGGAAGGAGCCCGTGCCCCCCTGCTTGTTCACGTAGAACATGGCAACTTGATTGTCCGTCTGGACAAGGACGGACTGTTGGGAAGTCAGGTGGGAGAAGGCCTTGAGAGCCAGGCGGATCGCCCTGAGCTCCAGGAAGTTGATCTGCTGAGCAGACTCCCACGTGGTCCAGAGGCCCTGAGTGCGAGCCTCTTGGCAATGTGCTCCCCAGCCCAGGAGGGATGCATCGGTGGTCAGCACCCGGGTCGGCTGAGGTGACTGGAAAGGCATTCCGAATATCAGGTTCGGCTGCCGGAGCCACCACCGGAGAGACGAGACCAGCGGCTCGGAAACGCGCACTAGGTCTGCTAGGCCGCCCGTGGCTTGTCGCCACTGCTGGCGGAGACACCATTGCGCAGACCGCATATTCAGGCGGGCATTGGGGGTCACATGGACGGTGGAAGCCATATGGCCGAGCAGTCTCAGGAAGCGCCTGGCGGAGACCAGGGGCTGGCTGCGAAAGCGGTCGGCTAGGTCCATGAGCCGTTGAGCCCTGTCGAGCGGTAGGAATGCTCGCGCCTGAGGAGTGTGCAGCCTTGCGCCGATGAACTCGAGATCCTGTGAGGGGAGCAAAGTGGACTTTGCGAAGTTTATGACAAAGCCCAAGTGCTGCAGCAGAGTCACCGTGCGGCACGTGGCGTTGGTGACCTCCTGAGCGGACGCTGCTCTGATGAGCCAGTCGTCGAGGTACGGAAAGACAGAGGCCGTGAAGCCGGAGATGGGCCGCCACGACCGCGAGACATTTTGTGAAGACTCGCGGTGCGGAGGACAGGCCAAAGGGCAGTACTCTGTACTGGTAATGATTTCCTGCCACCACAAACCTTAGGTATTGGCGGTGGCTTGGGTGGATGAGGATTTGCGTGTAGGCATCCTTTAGATCCAAGGAGCATAGCCAATCTCCCTGCTGGAGGTAGGGCAGAAGGATTCCAAGGGTAAGCATTTTGAACTTCTCCCGCACAAGGAACTTGTTGAGGTTGCGCAAGTCCAGGATGGGTCTGAGCCCCCTGTTCTCTTTGGTATCAGAAAATACCTTGAATAAAAGCCTTGACCTCTCAGGTGGTGTGGCACCGGTTCCACCGCCTGTTCCTGCAGAAGACCTGCTAACTCCTGAAGGAGCAACTCCCTGTGCAGAGGGGGGCGCGGAGGTTCTCCCGGAAAATAGGAGGGAGGGACCTGATGGAAGTGGAGAAGATAGCCTTCTCGCACGACCTGAAGCACCCAGGCATCTGCGGTGATGCTGGACCACCTGTGGGCGAAGTGAACCAGCCGGCCTCCGGTGCTGGAGGGAACCAGCGGGGGGGGAGAGGCTATGCTTAGCGAGTCAAAAGCCCCCACCCTGCTGAGCAGGGGCTGGTGGTGCAGGCTTGGGGGCTTGCTGCCTACGGGACCCGTTACCCCGTCCCTTGGCCTGCTGGCCCTGTTGGGGAGCTGCAGGGGCCTGATAATGGGGGTATTGTTTGTAGGCAGCCGCCTTCCTCGGGTAAAAGGACTTTTTCCCCGAGCCCTTCTTTTTCTGGGAAGGGGCGGAGGTCTTCCTAGAAAGCCTGGTCCTGGTGAGAGTCTCAGTCTCAATTTGCGCAGCCTTTTCCGCCATGGGCTTGCCAAAGAGGTTTTCGCCTCGGCAGGGGACATCGACCAACTTGTCCTGCACCCAGGGCTCAAGGTCTGACGACTGAAGCCAAGCCTGTCGGCGGGCACCGATGCCGGCTGCGGCCACTCGAGCCGAGGCTTCAAAGCCATCATAGGCTGCTCGGGACATGAACTTTGAGCATTCCCGAATGCCAGTGGACAAGGCAAGGAACCTCCGCAAGGGCTCCTCGGAGAGACCAGCGGAGAATCCGGCTAGCTCTTTAGCCAGATCCCGGAGATACATGCCCATGTATAGCTGGTAAGTCTGGACACGACATGCGAGCATAGAGCCCTGGAAGCACTTCTTGCCAAGGCCATCCAGGTTACGGGCCTCCCTGCCAGGAGGCACCGAGGAGTGCATCTTCTGGCTCTTAAGACGGTGCATGGCCGATTCCACTACCATGGAATGGTGTGGCAGCTGTGCCTTTTGAAAGCCAGGGCTCTTGCGGACTCGATAGATAGAATCGACCCGCTTGCTCAGGACCGGCGAGGAGGCCGGACTCTCCCACATGCGGAAGAGTAGTCGTTCCAGCATAGGAGGAACCGGCACAGTAAAGTGTTCCCTCGCGGGAGAGTCATACTGGAGGGCGTCGAGCTCTTCGGCTCGAGGCTCCTCCTCGGGATCCGCAGGGAAGGCCAAAGCCTTGGCCATATCCCTAACGAAGTCCGAGAACCGGGCATCCTCCGGGGGGGACTGCTTCCGAGGCTCGGACTCCGGTGAGTCCGATGGGACACACCGAGTCCGGAAAGAATCAGGTGACTCTTCCTCCTCAGACTCCCAGACCGACTCCGACGAGGACTCGGTGGGGTCGGCCCGGGCAGGGTGCGGCGCCAGCCGCCCCGACGCCGAGGGAGTCGGCGTCGGCAACCTCGGTCCCGAACGGGAGGCCGAGGGCGACCTCGACCGAGGATCGACTCGAGTTCTCATCGACTCGAGGATCGGCTCGGTCTCCGGGGTCGACTTGGACGTCGACGTCCCGGCGGTCGGGGCAGCGACGCCAGCGAAGCCAGCGAGCAGTGCCCTCTGCTGGTCCATGAAGGCAGACAGTCTGCTCTCCAAGGCCGTCAACCTGAGTCCGAGCTCAGGTGACCCAGCAGCCCCCGACTCGGGCCCCGACGGCGTCGGGCCCGACGTCGGCTGTCGCGGAGGCGAGTCCAGAAGGACCACAGGACTTACCCGGGCAGGCATCTCCGACTCCAGGCGAGGTCGCTTCGGGACGTGTTCCTTCTCCAAGGACCCGGGGCGGCTGTCGGGGCTATGCGACCTGGCCCTCGTGGAACCAGGAGCGTCCACCGACGCCGCCCTCGCGGGTTTTTCCTTCCGACGATGGTCCCCGGAGGGAGAACCCCGGTCGGAGGAGCTCCGGCGACGGTCCGAGCTGGAGCCTTTCGACACGGAGGCCTCCGACGAGGTCCGGGTACGGCTGGGGTCAGCGAAGATTCTCTCACGCTGATGCCGCCGACTCCTCAACGCCTTTGAGGACAGTTTGCTGCAGGGCCCACAGATCAGTTCCTCATGATCCGGGCCCAGGCAGCAGAGGCAAAAGTCGTGTGTGTCGGTTAGTGACATATTTCGGTCACACCGACCACACCGCTTAAACCCACTGGCAGCCATCGGGGGAAAAAGGGCCCCTGCGAGGTCAAAGGACCGGGCTGCCAGGGAAAACGAAAACGAAAGCTGACTAAGTCAGAAAAACCGAAAAAAGTAAGAGGACTCGAGACCGGCGTCGCGAGTCCGGGCGGGAAAACGATCGGCGTCGAACCGAAAGAAAAAAGGATAAAACAAAGAAGAAAATCAACTTTTTCGCGGGGACAAGACGGGGACGTCTGTAGGGCTCCGCGGAAAAAAGAAGACTGGCTAAGATGGCACCCTCGGGCGGGAAGACGACCGCGCATGCGCGCTGCAATCCCAAAGGCTTTCTTTGAAAGCTGGGGAAAATTGCTCCGCGAGGGCTCCGTCGGCGCCGACGTCACCCATAAGTGAGGACTGACTTCCTGCTTGGTCCTGGAGAATATATTTTAACATAAAATAATTTTAAAGCTTTAAACTCTTCTAAAATATAATATATTAGCTGTACATATTCCGCTTGAAGATACTGTATACTGCAGTTTATCTAAAACTTTGGAGCCCTTTCCCTAAGCAAATACTGAATCACAGAGTATCATATGCACAAAAATTCCAGATAGGCAAATGTTATTACATGTTAGCTCTGTTTGGAAAAGCTTTATCTAGATAGGTCTAAGGAATTTTCCCCTAATAATGAAGAAGAATATCCTCAGAATGCAATTACAACAAAGCCTGTACAGGATACTTTATCTGCACAAGACCCTCCAGGTGGGTCCAAGTTTACATAGAAAACAGACCTGAACACCACCATATTTCTATTCAAGCTGCATATGCTTTCCATGCAATGGTCCTTATGACAGACAAAGGAAAATATATATAACTATGGAATGGGCTATATAATTAGATCAAACATTTCATTTTAAGTGCAATGAATTCTCCTCCCTCTGATATGTTGCAACCTTTCTTCTATTACATAGAATTTCTATCAATCACATAATTGGTTATAAAATTACCAAATCTCCTCGTTACAACAACAGAGGGCAATTAGGCTATAAATTCTGCTAAGTTTAGCAAATACTAAAGTACAATTGTAACTACAGATTGTGATGAAGTAGAGAGCAGCCCAAAGATGGAGAAAAAATAGCCACTCAAGAGATAGTAGAGGTTCCTAACCTTGCATGGACCTCTTAACAACCTCCAAAAGTTCAGGGGCACTCAATTCATCCCCACCATTCTTCCCAAACCCCATCCCCTCAGAGCCAAGGCTATCCCACTAGCCCTCTGTCTCCCTTCCTCTTCCTTCTCCACCAGTCTCTCTTCTCTAATCTGTCTCTACCAGTCTTTTTAATTCTCCCAGCCAGTTCCCTCCAGTCCCTCTCCCCTCTCTCTCCCTAGCCAGTTCCTATCAATCTCTCTCTTCCCCACAACCAGTCCCCTCATCAACCTCTCTCATTTTTCTCTTTTCTATGTCCTGTGATGGTCTCGTGGAAATCCAGGAGTCCACAAGACCACAGATTGGAAACCACTGAAATAGAGTATGCTGTAAAGACTCCAAAATGGGAGGAACAGAAGAGAGGAGGTTACTGTGAGTTGCCACTGAGAAGTTTAACTTGAAGTCAATTAGGAGAAAGTATCACAGAGGAACATGGCAGTAGCCAGGTGATTGCAAGTGAGACCAGTTAAAGAGCAACTCAGTAAGGAAACTATTTCCCTTGGGATGGCCTACAAGGCAGGAGACTGTCAAGAGACACAGCACAACTGCAGAAACTAGGCTGGTGGAAAGCAAAAGTGGCAGGCGAAGAACCACTATTTAAGGTTGGGATACCCCAATAAGGAAAACTAGAGAGCCTGCAACCAGAGGCTAGC
This sequence comes from Ichthyophis bannanicus, assembly GCA_033557465.1. Taxonomy (NCBI): domain Eukaryota; kingdom Metazoa; phylum Chordata; class Amphibia; order Gymnophiona; family Ichthyophiidae; genus Ichthyophis; species Ichthyophis bannanicus. Next base: position 669,266,092 of record CM066036.1, on the reverse strand, counting down.
AGAAGGGAACAGAAAACAATCACCAAGGCCATTTGGTGGTAGCACATAGTTTGTCAGTCTATGTTTAAATCCCCAAAAATGTCTGAAACACCCATGGTGCTATGGGGGCATGAAACAGTGTAGTTACTCACCTGTAACAGGTGTTCTCTGGGAACAGCTGGAATCAGTCCTCCCATATGGGTGACATCAGCACAGATGAAGCCCGTGCGGATTCGCTCTCCAGCTTTCACAGAAAAGATTTAGGAATTACACCGCGTATGTGCAGGCACCTTCCTGCACAAGGGTGCCATCTTACCTCAGTACGATGACATAGCTTAATCAAACAGAAACACCCCCCCCCCCCCGAAAACTCCTCCACAGGAAGAAGGGAGGGTTGTGAGGACCGATTCCTGCTGTCCCTAGAGAACACCTGTTACAGGTGAGTAACTACATTTTCTCCAGGAATAAGCAGGAAGTCAGTCCTCACATATGGGACTCCCAAGCTACAGGCTACTGAAAAACCCTGTAGAAGCCACAGTGACCAAAAAAGCGGACCATAAAGGACAGCAGGAAGCACTAGTTGGCTGGAAGCCTGGCAATGCAGCAACAACATCAAAGATGTAATACCCTTTCCAGTTGCCTGGACACAGAGGGCTGGAGGGAAAGAGTTGCACTATTTCCCAAAGAGGTGATGAAGTACAGTCTGGCCGAAGGTGCTATCATGCCGTGAGTTCTTCTCCAAGCAGTAGTGTGCTGCGAAAGTACAGACAGAGGACCAGGTAGTGGCCTGGCAGAGGTTCAGCAAGGGCACAGAGCGCAGATTGGTCACCGAGGCTGCCAAGGTGTGCACACTGCATGCAGTGACATTATGTTAAAGAGAAAGCCCAGCCTTCTCATAGGCAAAGGAAATGCAGTTGGCCACCCACCGGGAGAAGGTGCGCTTGGAGACAGCAAACCCAAGCTGATTGGGGTCATAAGAGACAAACAGCTGCGCCAAGTGGTGGTGTGGCTGCATCCTCTGGAGGTAGGACAAAGCCCTCTTGCAATAGAGAGTGTGCAGGGAGGTCTCTACCCAGGAAGAGTGAGACCTGGGAAAGAAGGTGGAGAGCATCACTTCTTGATTCAGGTGGAAAGCAGAGACCACCTTTGGTAGGAACATGGGGTGAGTCCAAAGAACAACTTTGTTCCTGTGGATTCTAGTGTATGGCACATGGGCTACCAGCACCTGCAGCTCACTCACCTGTCTGGCTGAGGTAAGCACCACCAGAAAAATGACATTCCATGACAGAACCATGACCTTCCCCAGAACCACAATGAGGTCCCATGCCACCGGTGGAGGATGGATTTGGGGCTGTAACAGGAGTTGTCCCTTCATGAAACAGCCCACCAGGAGGTGCACAGAAACTGCCAGGCCATATATGTGATGGTGGTGTGCTGAAATGACACTAAGATGCACTCTGACCATGTTGGACTTCAGGCCAGCTCCAGAAAGATGCAAAAGATACCACAGGATGTCATGCACGGAGCAAGAAAAGGGGTTAAGCCCCTGTCTGTGAACCAGACAGAGAACCTGAGCCACCTAAAGGCATACTCCCAATATGTTGAATCCTTAAGTGAAGCCAGCAAGACATCGGAGCGCTATGGCTAACCTCTCAGCATCCAGGTCATCAGGGCAAGGGACAGGCGATTGAGATGGAGAAGAGTGCCACTCTCCTGTGACAGTAGATCTGGCGGCAATGGGTCCCCCTGGGACAACTGCAGGACCAGGGGGAACCATGGTGACCTGGACTACCTAGGAGCGATGAGGATGATGGAGACTGCTTCCGACTATCTTGAGGAGAGTCCAGGGAACCAGAGGCATAGGCGGGAACATGTAAAGGAGGCCCCTGGATGAAGGGAGGAGAAAGGTATCTGCTGCCTCCTGCCCCATGCTGGTCTCTGAGAGTAGAGGCGCAGCAGTTGCACATTCTCCGGGTTGGCACAGAAATCTATCTCCAGGGTCCCCCAGCAGTGAAAGACGACACTGAGCACTCCCAGGTTGAGTAGTCACTTGTAGGGCTGAAGGACCCTGCTCAGGCAGTCCTTGAGTGCATTGTCCTGGCCCGACAGGTAAACCACCTGAAGGAGATCCATCTCCCCAAGGCAAAGCTTCACAGATGAATAGCTTCCCAGCAGAAGTGGTATGACCCTGTGCCCCCTTGCTTGTTGAGGTAATATATCGCTACCTGGTTGTCCGTCTGGACTTGAATCACCTGTCCTGTCAGATGGTCCTGACAGCCCTGAGTTCCAGCAGCAGGTTGATCTGAAGGGTATTCTCCACCAACGACCATGGGCCCTATGACTGCAGGTGGTTGCAGTGGGTTCCCCATCCCAACTTTGATGCATCTGTTTTAAGAACACACTGTACCCAGGGTGCCTAGAAATGCAGGCTGGCCCTGAGATTGTGGGGGCTATGCTAACAGATAATGGATGCCGCAAGGGCCGGTGTGACCTAAATCCTGTCCTCCAAGCAGCCAGAGGCCTGGATCCACTAAGAGCTGAGCATCCACTGGGCCTACCGCATTCAGAGGCAGGCAAAGGGCGTAACATGGACTGTCAAGGCCATGTGACCCAGCAGGAGTAGCATTTGTCGTGCCATCACCAAAGAGCAGCCCTGTATTTCCTTGGCCAGGATGGTCAGGCACAGCACATGATCCTGTGTGAGGAAGGCCCTTGCATGGATGGAGTCCAGGAGGGAGTCTATGAATTCTAAGTGCTGGACCGGAGCAGTTGCGACTTTGGGAAGTTGACCACAAACCCTAGAACCTGCAGCAGCCCTATGGTGCGATGTGCTGCATGGTGCACCTCCTCCTGCAAGTTGGCCTTGATGAGCCAGTCATCCAGGTAGGGGAAGACAAAGACTCCTAGGAGCCGGAGGCAGGCGAAGATGACTGCCAGGCATTTGGTGAATACCTGAGGAGCCGAGGCGAGGCTGAGATCGGACATATGGGAACAGAGCTCGAAACACAGTCTGTGTAACTGCTTGGGACTTTTTGGTGCTATTTCAGACTCTTTTGGAGCTGCTGCTTTGGAGTGGTTATTGCTGTGGATATTTTTATTCTGCAGGCTGCAACACCCTAACTTCCGTGAAGGATACGGCTACCAGTCAGCAACTATCAGCTAAGTACTTTGTTTTTGTGGTTCACTCTTTGATGATTTCATATATTTGACATCAGGGATGCCCTTTTATAAGAATAAAAGGGAAATCTTGTTCTCCGAGAAGCTATTGCTCCTCCTGAGAAGGATTCTGACAAAAAATTTTGTTTGTTGGTCTGGAGGTCTGCTCCTTCTTTACTATTTTGCCCTTTTTTTTAAATTTCTGGCTTTATTATTTGGTAGGATGGGTTAGACTTGGTAATGTACTACCCCGAGACATTTTATATAGCAATTGTATCGGTCCATGATAGACATAGTGTGGGGGGGGGGGGGGGCACTTGCCACATTGCTTGAAACTGCTGATCGAGGCCATAGCAAGAAAGATGGCACCCGCGAGGTCAAACTCCAATCTCGATCAGTTAAGCAGCGAGCAAAGACCTGTGCACTGAAAAGAAAAGAAAAATGAGAGGCCCAAGAAATCACGATGCAGATGCTGTGGACTTGGGCAGCAGAAAGGTGACTGGAATTGAACCGGAGAAAATCATAAAGAAAAAAATGCAGAAAAAAATAGACTTTGACCAGGGGCACAGACAATACATCTGCAGGGCTCCAAGGAAAAGACTGAGGTAAGATGGCACTCTTGGGCGAGAAGGTGACCCCGCAGGCACGGTGTAACTCCCAAAGGCTTTCTGTGAAAGCTGGGGAGTGGATCCATGTGGGCTCTCTCAGCACAGACATCACCCATATGTGAGGACTGACCTCCTGCTTGATCACAGAGAATGCGATGTTTATCTATAAAAGGAACAGAGAATGAAGGAAAATAGAGCTGCTTTGCTGCAAGTACCAAGCTAGGCTGCTTTTGAGCAATTCAGTAGGTGTTCAGGGAAGGTCACTGGTAGTGATCCATCATACAGTCAAAGTTCATAGCTTCAATACCACTCATCATATTGGTTCAAAGCCATTTAACAGCTTGAATTGAATTCTAGTGGCTTGTTTCCATTTCTTTTCACCAAAACATACCAGGGGGCAAGTTGGACTTGATCTTACTGGGCTCCAAAGTATCTTCAGTATCAAACTTTCATGAATGAGTCTACCTGGGAGACAAGTGGGGTGCTCAATTATTCAGTGTGTCAAAAACAAGTAAAAAAAAAAAATTACACTTAAATTTGTGACATACGAGTCATGGAGTCATCATAGATTCTTCTTTAACTAGTTTAATCCTGCTCAAAAAACAGTCTGGAAAGTCACCTACACTTATAACAGATTTAGTACATACCCAAAATTCTCAAGCCCAGGGCAGGTATGTCTCCTTACTACAGCCAGAAGTTCCCATTCTTTTTTTTTTTTTTTAATTTATTTATTTATTTATTTAACAGTTATTTATATACCGCTCTTTCCCTAGTATCAAGTGCGGTTTACATGGAACAGTATGTTAATTGGTATGTAATATACCAAGTCAGTTTACATAGAACAGATAATTATAATTTACAAGGAATGTTGTAACATTACAGATATAACATATTAGAAGATATATACATTGTTAGTTTAAATCTATAATCATCATGTGAATGAGAGTGTGGTATGGTAAATAGTGTATTAGTGACATTTATTTTGAAAATAGAGTATGTAATAATAATGTATAAATGTTAGCCTGTATCTATTTGAGTATTCTGTTCTGAGGGTGTATTGTAGTGTAATATGAATAAGTGAGTTTTTAATTTTTTTCTAAATTCTTTTATATCAGACAGCAGGCGAATGTTGTCAGGTAGATTGTTCCAAAGAATTGGAGCAGAGTGTGAGAAAGCTCTCTTATTTGTTTGTTTTCTGGCTTTTGTGAAATCTTTTGGTATTGTTAAGGTATTTAAGTTTCTGCTTCTTTGAGATCGTTTATCGATGTCTATATTAATCAGTGTATTGAGTGCCGATGGTGCAAGATTATTTATAAGTTTAAATGTAGTGACAAGAATTTTATATTTGATTCGGGAGTAAATAGGTAGCCAATGAAGTTCAGCCAAAATTGGTGTAACATGTTCAAGTGGGCTTATATTCATAATCATCCTAGCAGCTATGTTCTGAGTTATTTGTATCTTTTTAATATTTTGTTTTGAAATGCCATTAAGTATTGTGTTTGCAAAATCAAAATGTGGGGTGATGATAGCATGAATTATATTAATAAAGTCTTGTAGATGAATCAATGGTCTTAATTGTTTTAGAGTTTTGAGTTTGAAATGTATTTTTTTAGTTAGATATTTTATATGTGAATCCATATTTAGATTATTGTCAAGTATCACACCTAAATATTTTATTTCTTTTTTTGTATTTATTTCATGAGTATCTAGTGTGATCGTGTTTGGGGGTATGTATGTTTGATTTTTAGTGATGAATAATATATCAGTTTTAGTAAAGTTGATAAGTAGATTTTGTTCTTTGAGCCATTCAGTTAGTTCATTAAAACATTCTGTTATTTTTTGAAGAGGTGGGTGTGGGATTTCAAATGGGAGGTAGAACATTATATCATCAGCGTAGATATGATAATAAACATTGTGACGTTTAAAGATGTTACAAACTGGTTGTAAGTAAATATTAAATAATAGCGCAGATAATGCAGAGCCCTGCGGAAGACCCTGAGTTTGCTTGAAGGTGTTAGAAATTTGGGTATGGATTCTTACTGTTTGAGTTCGGTTTGATAGATAGGATTTGAACCAATTATAAACAGTAGATGTAATTCCAATTTGTTGAAGCCTGTTTAACATTATTAAGTGATTAACACTGTCAAATGCAGCTGATATGTCAAGGAAAACAAGAATAAAGGCTTGTTTAGGATTATCAATACCTCTTAATATTGTGTCATAAAGGATCGTTAGCAAGGTTTCTACTCCATGGAAGGGTCTAAAGCCATATTGGTGTTCATCAAGGAGGTTTAATGTGTCAATAAAGTCTTGTAGTTGAATTTGTACAATTTTTTCAATAAGTTTGGCCATAAAAGGAATACTTGATATGGGCCTGTATGATTTTGGGGATAATTTATCTAATGTGTTATTTTTAAGTATAGGTCGTATTTGAACGTGTTTGAGAGATGGTGGTAAGTAGCCTTTTTGTAAGGATAGGTTCACTAAGGGTAGAATGAAAGAAGAGAGTATTGAGAAAGTCTTCTTTATCCAATCAACTGGGCATGGATCAAGGTATGAGGTTGTTGTATTAATGTTAGTTATTGTAGTTTTGAGAGTAGATTTTGATATTAAGTTGAAATTAGTCCAGTTATCAAATGTAGTTTGCTTTGTTTGTGTTTGAATTTGTGGTTGAGTAATATGTAATGGTGTTATTTGTAGCTTTGTTTTATTGATATAGTATTGAGCTAATTCTTGTGGGGAGATATCAATTGATATTTCATCAGAATTTAGTGTTTTGTTTGTTAGTTTTTGTACTATACAGAATAGTTCTCTTGGGCGATTAGTGGCTCTTGAGATTATATTAGAATAATAATTTTGTTTGGAGTTGTCTTTATTGTGACCCGCAATGTACAAAACACATGTTACAATTCTTCCAGCTGTGCGGAACAACATGGCTACAAACAGTCTCAAGTGAAATAACCACATCAAAGTCCAGCCATCCTCAGCCCCACCTGGGAAAGGAGGGAGTACCATGCCTCCCCTCCCCTGTGCGCCCCTGTGAGAGCACCACCATACATAGGATACACCCCATCCCCTAGCTATTCTGGTCCTTTTCCTCCTCCCTTCACATCCTTCCCCCCATCCCTGAGCAATTCCTCTGCCTCCTACGGCCTTCTACCCCTGTAGGATAGCCACAAAGCTATCCCACAGCTCCCAGTATTGTTTCCTGGCAAGAGAGCCCTTCTCATTATTTGTTTTAAGCAACCATTCAGCCATGTCACACATGTTGGTTATCTACTGTGTGCAAGTTGGTGCTTATGCATCTATCCATTTTGTCTGAATGGCTTTCTGGGCAAGCATAAGTGTCACCCATGCAAGCTTCCTTTCCATGGGCCCTACCCCTCCCATCCTCAAGGGCATTTCCTCTCCCAGCAGCAGGGCAGCATAGGTCCACTAAATATGGGCCCCTATCACTTTATGCATACTGTCTAATATGGTATGGACCAGGGTGTCCCTGTGGATCTTGCATCTCCGATCGATCCCAGAGCTTCAGTCTCACCTCCCTTTCTCTTGATATATATGCCCTATCAAGAATTTTATATGGTATTTCCTGCAATAAGACATTTGGAGTATATATATATATACATACATATACATACACATATACATATACACACATATACATATACACACATATACATATACACACATATACATATACACATATATATATATATACATACATAAAAAGCCACTTGATAGCAGGCTCTCCACACTTTCACCCAATTCAGTGCCCCAGACACCAGCAAGGGCTGCCCCCACACCTCCCGGCATCCAATCCCTCGCCACCCTGTACCAGTAAGACATTATGAGCTTGGGAGGAGTGGACAAAAAAATCCTGTTCAGAGTTGTATACCCCCACCCTGTCCTCTTGTACTTGCAAGTAATGCAGTGGCAGCACTGAAGACAGGCCATCATATGCTTGTTAGGTAGTTGTCATTTCTCTTTTAGCAGTTCAAAGGAAAGAAAGACATGCTCCCCATCTCTAGTAATTGCTAGACATATCTGCATCCCTGCTTTTCCCACAGCCCAAAAGCGGCCCCTTCCATTCCCAATGGAAATGCTTAATTCCCCATAGCATAGCAAAGGGGGACCATCCTTGTGCCCCACCGAGCTTAACCCTCCACCAGTCCCATGATTTCTGCAGGGGATCCAGGTACTGGTAGTCCCCTCCTGCCTTGCATCTCCACACCCGAGTGACCTGCAGCAAGCTGAAAAACCGGTAGGGCTGGCAGCCCTACTCCAAAAAGACTTCAGGCACTTATCTTCCCCCCCCCCCCCGAACATACAGCTCATGTATCCACCTCATGAGGGTTGCAACATTGTATAAACGAAGGCCAGTAGATACCTCCCCCCCCCCCCTGTTCTCTATCTGCTACAAGTTTGGAACCAGCATACTTTTATAGAACATCTCCTCTTTTTCTCTGATCCATATGGGCAGCATCTGTAAAGGATAAAGCAGGCGTGGAGGCATGATCATTTTGACCAGTGCCACCTCCCCAAGAGGGACAGTGGAAGCTCCCTCCATGGTCACACAAGTCCTTCATCTTCTCCAGCTTCTCCCTAACAGTTTTTGATACACCTTTTGGGGTCTGCATTGAGGTAAATGTCCAAATATTTAAGAAACTATCCCACCCACACCAGCAGAAAGTCATGCTTCCCCCGACAGCTACAGTGCAGGGAGGTCAGCATGGCCTTGGATTTGCCTCAGTTGACTTTCAATCTCGAGACTGATTTTCAATTCTTCCAAAACTCACAATTGTGTCCATCACCTACCCTATACTCCTGCCAGTATGACTACTGAATAGCAGCATATCGTCAGCAAAAGAGATTGATTTTAAAGGTTTTCTTCCCCAGCCAGATGCCCTCCCATTCAAAGGTCAGTCAGACCTTTATTTCCAATGGCTCTAACGTTAGCAGGAAGAGCATGGGCGACAACAGACAGTCCTGCCTTGTTCCCTGATGAAACTGGAAAGCCTCTGACAAGCTGCTATTCACCAGTATCTTGGCAGTGGCTGGTGGTAAAGCACCTTAACCCAATCTAAGAAGTCGCCTGTGATGCCATAGGCCTCCAATATCCAGAACAGGTATTCCCAGGAGATGATGTCTAATGCCTTCTCTGCGTCGAGGTTCAGTCTGATCTCATCTCCTTCTTTCCTCCTACCCATGTACAACACGACCAAGGTCTTCAGTAGGCTGGCGGATATGAATCTGCCTGGGACAAACCCCACTTGGTCAGGGTGCACCAGTCTTGAAACGACCAGGCCCAATTGTCTGGCTCACATGGCAACGATGAGCTTCACCTCTTGGTTTAAGAATGATATGGGTCTACACAAACCCACTTATGTGGTGTCCCAACAAAGTATGGGTAGGACGAAAACTGTGGCGTGGTTCTGTTGGCTCCCCAAATTGCCACTCAACGGTGCGGCAGTGCATTGCACTAGAAAAGGTTCAGTGACCTCTTCTTGGATTTTATAAAATTTCGCATCCAGGTCATCTGGCCCTGGGCACCTTTGCCAGCTTTAGGGCGTGTATTGCTGCTTGCAATTCAGCTTTTGTGAAGGGTGCATTGAGGGCTGGAGCCTCTCCTCATCCATCATGCGGACCTCCAACCCTCCAAAAAAAATTATCTCTGTACCTCATCTCTTGATCCAGTGTCATAAAGGACACAAAAGAATCTCTGAAATTGCTGCCTTACCTCCTCACTTGGTTTGCAGCTTGTCGTTCTGTGAGGGCTTGTGGGCATTAGTGATGCTGAGGGCTAAGCTATCGAAAGCTTATAGCTAATGGCTGAGTCTCCCAAGATGGACAGGTCTCAGCTGAGGTGCCAGACCAAGACAAACCTTCCATCTGGACAGCAGCAGAATGGGAGAGTGTTGGCAGCAGAGGATCACATTTATGTGACAATGGCAACAACGCTTGAATTAAACTGTGCAGAAGAATGGCCTGGCTATCTACTTTTGTATCATGCCACCAAAACCCAATGGATAGTTATAAAAAAAACCAAATTACGTTATAGTGCTGGAAGATGAAACCTCCAGGTCGGAAGGCACTCAACTGACTACTGGGGAGGAGCTGAAGACTTTTCAAAGCCAGCATGTATGATGTGGTTGGATCAAAGCCTTTGGGACGTCTGACTGCTGATGTAGCTGCGCTTGAAATGAGAGTCAGAAGCTACAAATATGTCTTACATATTGGGACATGGAACACACGAAGCATGAACCAAGGGAAGTTGGAAGTGGTGAAGAAGAAATGGAACATGTACAACTCGACCTGTTGGGTATCAGCAAACTGAAATGGACTGGCATTGGGTAATTTGCATCTGATGATCACATGGTCTACTATGCTGAAAATGAAAGACAAAGAAGAAATGGTGTTGCATTTATAATTAAGAAGAAACTTGCAAGAACTGTAATGAAATACAGTACAATCAGTGAACGCTTAATTTCTATTTGTCTACGAAGAATGTCCATCAACACAACTATAATTCAAGTATATGCCCCAACAACAGCTGCAGAAGAGGATAAAGTTGAAGAGTTCTACGAACAAGTACAAGCTGAAATTGACAGAACATGCCAACAGGATATCCTGATAGTCATGGGTGACTTGAACGCAAAAGTTGGCAACAAAGAAGGCAGCAAAGTGGTTGGAAAATATGGACTTAGCAACAGAAATGAAGCTGAAGAAAGACTGATAGAATTCTGCAAGACCTATTCATCTCAAACAACTTCTTAAAGCAACGCAAGCGGCAACCATACACATGGACATCACTCAATGGATTGTACAAAAATCAAATTGACTACATCTGTGGAAGTCAATGATGGAAAAGCTCTATAACATCAACAAAGACAAAACCTGGAGCTGGCTGTGGTACAGATCACCAACTACTAGTAAGCAAACTCAAGCTAAAGCTGGAAAAGAGCAAGCCATTCATGAATGTAGCAAAATATGACTTTGAGAATATAACATTGGAATTTAAAGACTGCCTGCAAAATCGATTTGCTGCTTTAGATACAAATGACAGAGCTCCAGAAGAGTTATGGGATTACATCAAGACAGCTGTGTTGGAAAAAAGTGAGAAGTCTCTACAAAAGGTGAAAAAGCAAAAACAGCCAAAATGGATGACCAAAGAAACTCTGAAAATTGCCCAGAAACGCAGAGAAGCTAAAGCCAGAGGAGAAAGAGAGGCAATCGCAAAATTCAGATATTTCCAATGTGCAGTAAGACAAGACAAGGAAAAGTATTATAATGATGCATGCAAGGAAATAAAATCAGAAACTATTACAGGAAGAACAAGATCGGCTTTTCTAAAGCTACAAGAGTTTAAAAAAAAAATTGCAGCCTTGAATTGGAATATTACAAGATGCTCTAGGATTCATGTTGAATGATGCTGAGAAGATCAAGGAAAGCTGGAAAGAATATACGGTCATTATATGCTAAAGATCAAGTGAACCAACAGCCGTTTCAACCTGTACCTTATGATCTAGAACCATTGGTGATGAAAGAAGTTGAAGCAGCATTGAAAGTCTTATTAAAGAACAACGCACCAGGCATTGATGGCATTCCCATTGAAGTATTACAGAAATCTGAAGCAGCTGTTACCATACAGTGCATTGCGAAAGTATCCATCCCCTTGGTATTTGTCCTTTTTTGTCGCACTACAACCTGGAATTAAAATGGAGTTTTGGGGGTTAGCACCATGTGATATACACAACATACCTATGACTTTGAAGGTGCAAAGTATCCTTTATTGTGACAAATAATAATTCAGATAAAAAAACAAACAAACTGAAATCAGGAGTGTGCATATGTATTCCTCCCCCCCCCCTCCTTTCCCCAAGTCAATTTGTAGAGCCACCTTTTGCTGCAAGTCTCTTGGGGTATGTGTCTATTAGCTTAGCACATCTAGCCACTGGGATTTTCACCCATTCCTCAAGGCAAAACTGCTCCAACTCCTTCAAGTTAGATGGGTTGCATTGGTGTACAGCAATCTTCAAGTCATGTTACAGATGCTCAATTGGATTGAGGTCTGTGCTTTGACTAGGCTATTCCAAGACATTTAAATGTTTCCCTTTAAACAACCCCAGTGTAGCTTTTGCAGTAGGTTAAGGATCATTGTCCCGCTGGAAGGTGAACCTTCGTCCCAGTCTCAAATCTCTGGCAGACAAACAGGTTTTTCTTAAGAATTGCCCTGTATTTAGTGTCATCCATCGTTCTTTCCATCCTGACCAGTATTCCTGTCCCTGCCAATGAAAAATATCCCCACAGCATGATGCTGCCACCATAATGTTTCACTGTGGAAATGGTATTGTTGGAGTGAAGGGAAGTGCTGGCTTTGTGCCACACATGGCGTTTCCCATGATGGCTAAAAAGATAAATTTTTGTCTCATCTGATCAGAGAACCTTCTTCCATGTATTTGGGGGGTCCACCATATGCTGTTGTATAAACTCCAAATGTGTTTTCTTATTGCTTTCTTTAAGCAATGGCTTTTTTCTGACCACTCTTCCGTAAAGCTCCACTCTGTGGAGTGTACGGCTTAAAGTGGTCCTATGGACAGATACTCCCATCTCTGCTGTGGATCTTTGCAGCTCCTTCAGTGTTATCCTTGGTGTCTTTGTGGCATCCCTGATTAATGCTCTTCTTGCCCGGTCTGAGTTTTCATGGGTGGCCTTCTCTTGTCAGGTTTGTAGTGGTGTCATATTTTGTCCATTTTGTTATAGTTGATTTAATGGCACTCTGTGATATATTCAGAATTTGGGATTTTTTTTTAAATAACCCAACCATCATTTATACTTCTCCAACTTTGCCCCTGACCTGTTTGGAGTGCTCCTTGGTCGTCATGTTGCTTGCTTAGTGGTGTTGCATCAGGGGCCTTTCAGAACAGGTAAAACTGGCAAAATCAATAAGTTCATTGTTGATGGAGAAGAAATCTAAATTGTGGACAACTTTAACCTACTTGCATCAATCATCAATAAAGAAATAACAAGCAGTCAAGAAATCTGACGCCGCATTGCTCTTGGCAGAATGGCTATGAAGGAACTAGACAAGATTCTCAAGAGCAGAGATGTCTCTCTTCATACAAATATTTGCCTCGGGTCTGCGCTCCTCTTCGGTGGCCATTATGGCCGTTACAACGTCCCAGTCCAATATCCCTATCCTTTTGCTAAGAGGGCCCATAGCACCTCCCATGAGCTGCACATTATCGCCGTCTCCTGGCTCTCAAGGTTCTCAGATGGAGCCCTCAGTCCCTGCTGCATGGGAAGCATCTTGGAACACAAGGAGTGGAGGAGTGGCCTAGTGGTTGGGGCAAGGTACTTCAGGCCGGAAGGTCAGGGGTTCAAATCCCACTAGAGGACAGCAACCTTGGGCCGGAAGGACTGGGGTTTCTAGTCCCACAGGTGCTCCTTGTGGTCTTGGGCAAGCCACTTAACCCTCCATAGCCCATGTTCCCTGTAAAATAGTTATCTCCAAGTTATAATGCCCTGTTCAATGTAATTTCAGTTTGTTCAATGTAAACCGCACTGATGCAGAATAGCGCGGTATATAAGAGAATGTAAATAAAGCACAGTTACTTACCTGTAACAGGTGATCTCTGGGAACAGCAGGAATAAGTCTTCACATATGGGTACGTCGGTACCGACGGAGTCTGCGCGGGAACGCTTTCCAGCGTCCAATCAAAGAGCTTTTGGAAGCATCCCACCACGCCTGCGTGCTGCCTTCCCGCCTTTCCCAACTGCCTCTCCTCAGTTAAGTTTTAAAGCTGAGACAAAGAGAGAGAGAGAGAGAAAAGGAAAGATAGACAGAGATACAACTCCTGGGGAGGTGGGTGGGTTGTGAAGACTTATTCCTGCTGTTCCCAGAGATCACCTGTTACAGGTAAGTAACTGTGCTATCTCCAGGAACAAGCAGGAATGAGTCTTCACATATGGGGACTCCCAAGCTAAGATGCCTGGAGCCCTAGCATGTTGGAGATTAAAAAATGCTACACCTCATATGGCCAGGCATCCTGAGGATGGAGGGTAGGAGTTGAAATAGAGAGGAGCTGTAGAAAACAGCTAACCTAAGATAGGACTACAGGCAAGGAGTCATTGTATGTATGATAATTATCATGAAAGATATTGAAATGAACAATTGCAATATGGACCTCACTTACTGGATTGCAGGAAGCAGAGAGGCTCATGAAATCTACTGGGAATCCAGTAGAGGAATCTTCAAGGTGACCTCACTGAAGTGAAGGTCAAAATCTGGAAGTGAAAGGTGACCCCAAGATTCAACTGGGGTAGTAGAAAAACGGTAGGGCTTCAGTGGAAAGCTTATGGAAAAGCTGAAAACTCTTTTGGCTACAGAGTTATTCACACTTAGGAGCAAAAAAGGAAGACTAACCGACTTGGACAAAAAGACCTAGTCCTTGAGGGAAGAAGGGGTATGGACCCCCCCCCCCCCCCGCATTCCCAAAGAAAGGACAGGTGTCTGAGGAGTTGGAACCTCAGATCTACTGAAGATCCGCCATGTCTTTCCTAACAGGTGAGGGGTAGGAAAGATATTGAAACATGGAGCTTCAGGGGTACCTAATCCTTAGGGTTAGGGTAGGAGCTGTCAGTACCACAGGAGTGGTTGTGTGTGTAGGATCCCAACCATGCTGTGGTACAGCATGAACATGGGTAAAGCCCACTGTCTGGAACATATAGGAAGATAAAGGACCAGAGACACATATACATATATATATATATATATATATATATAAATGGATATAGTTATATAGATAGACATACAGAAATATATATATCTATAGTAAGATCTAGAAGGGCATATCAGATGCACACACACAGCTGACAGACCTATATATCTATAGGGATGTGTATGTGTATGTATATATCTATATATATATATAAATATATAGGGCTAAAGATCAATGTCTGCCGTTAAGCAGAAAGAGATATGCCTATAAGTACATTCACATGGGAGATGTGAAGAGGAAAGATTGATCTAATAACAAGAAGGTATATAGAGAATCTATGCCCCCTGGTTATGATGGTGCAGGAATGCTATCCAGTGAAATAACCAGGATGGTTACGTGAAAAAACAGAGGATAATATCCGTCAGTAAGCAGCAAATCCTGAGTCTTGTAGAACTCTAGCATAGTAAATGGACAGAGAACGCATAAGAATGAGATACCAGGTTGACCCACTTGAGGGACAAAAGGGGTGTCATGTGTTCTTTAGTTAAATATGTGCTGTCCATGAAGGATTAGGATACCATGAGGACAAGCTGCAAGGAAAAAAGAGCATATTCCCTGTAGGAATTGAACAACTCTTTAGGCTTTCACGTAAAGAAGGCTTATGTCCTTTGTTTTTAAAAGGGGGTAGTAGGGTATGAAGAACCCATACAGTCATGGGGGGCATGACTGAGGAAGCCTTTTTCAACCATGTAGGATAGTCTTTAGAGAAAAAACCCCATGCTCCCTAGCAAGGGCCCATAGTGGAAAGCTTCTCTGTAAAATTGCAGAGAGCATTATGCAGGAGAATTGGGAGATAGAACTGGCTGTTGGAAAAACCAGCAGCCATATCAACTATGCTGCCAATCCAAAGGGATAGGAGATAGCAAGAATAGAAGAGAGTGTGATAAGCCTGTAGTGATAAGGATTGCCCAAGAAAGATGTAAGCACTGTCTTGGAATCACTACTAAGGCCAGATAGAAGTAATGGAGGACAACTCTGGATACTTGTGGAGAAGCACCAGTGGTCCAATCACTAGAACTCCTGCATGGGCAGCTGCTGATAAGAAAGCAGAGAGAATCTTTCTGTGTAGAACAGAAAGAACAGACAGAACAAGAGCAGAAAAACCCTGTCCCTGTCTGATGAGCTGCCCAAGCGAAAAAGAAGAGAAACAATTCCACACTGGAATGGAAAGAAAGAAAGACTAGAAAGGCTGAGAAGAAGCCCTCCAGTGTAATGGTACCACTCTTACGAGAGAAAAACTGGATAAGAGGGTAGAGAAATAAGAGCTGAAAGGAAACTTACCATGTGGTAAGTCTGTAGAAAGAAAAAATTCATGTTGGTACAGAAAAACTATCATCTGATAGTTGTTAAATCTCTCTTCTTAGCAGGGAGAAGAAGAGAACCTGTGACCTATAGACATGAATATCCTGACAGCTCAGATTTATTTCGAGGAGAAACTGGATGTCTTGGGAAAAGAGATCCAGGTGTAGAGATTTGAATGAAAAAACAGTGAAAAAACTTCTGCTGAGGAGAAGTCAACTGTAGGTTCTGAATCCCAAGAGGCAGAAAATGATTAATCAGAAACCCTATGGTTGTTGGGTTCGTTTAGCCTGGTGAGAGTTTGGATTCTTCAGACCAGAGCAATGTCTTCCCTGCTTGGGAACATCTGAATGATGGGCAGGAGAGGAATAAAACCTTCTTCCCCTAGGGGAAAAAGGTCTGGTAGGGCATTTCCTACCTACTGGGGAAGGAGAAGGCTTAGAACAGCCTTCAGAAAGAGGGAAGTCAGTGGACCACTGAGCAACCTGATGTAAAGACTCCTTATTGAAGAGATTTTCTCCAGTGCAGGGAGTATTACCCAGTCTTTGTTGTGCCCATTTGTCTAAGTCTGAAGCTTGGAGCCAGGCTCTACGTCGTGCCCCTATGGCTATAGCAGAAGTTCTGCTAACAGACTCAAATGAGTCTAGGGAAGCACGAGTAAGAAACCAAGAGATATTTTGAAAATGACTAAGTAGTAAGGAATAGTCTGCAGTCTTGGGCTCTGAAAGAAAAGGAGTCAAAAGATATAATTCCTTTGTGACCTCCTGAAGAGATAGACCCATATAGAAAATATATGAGAGAATTCTTGCTGACAGCATGGACGTCTGGAAGGTTTGACGTCCAAAGGCATCTAGTGTCCTAGACTCACGACCTGGTGGGTAAGAAGAGTTCTTTTTCTTACTTTTCACCCTCCTCAGTGCTGATTCCACCACAATGGAATGATGAGGAAGTTGAGTCCTTTGAAACCCTGGAGAGGGGGGCACCTGATACAGAAGATCAGTTGCTGTAGAAGGTGGGGGTACCCTTAAAGGTGCTTCCCACATTCTTAGAAGAAGATCCTGCAAGGAATGATGCAAAGGAAGCATCATGTTTTCCTTTGTTTCAGTAGAAACAGAGCCTTGTGTAGGATCATGGCCAGGGATAGGAATGGCAAGTGATCTTGCCATATCTAGAAGGAAATTCTGAAAAGAAGGATCTCCAAAGAGAACCTTTCCTGGACAGGCTAGATCTGAAGAACTAGCCTGGGCACCAGAGGATCTACCTGAATATATAGGAATATAAGACCCTGCACGGTGCAAAAAAGGATCCTTAAGGGATGGATGCTGGTACTGGAGGTCAGGACCTGTGACAGACAGTACTACATCGTCCATGCCAGGTATCGACTCCAGACTTGGTATAGAAAGGAGCGATCCTGGTGAAAGAAGCATGGAAGGAGCTGGCCCCGATACTACTGCGGATAACGGTACCGGAACAGATACCGGTAATGCTGTCGGAATCGAAGGCGACACCGACACCGGAGCAGCCATCGGAGGCAGCTCAGTCGGTACCGAGGTAATCGAATGCCTTCGGTAATCACCCAAGGTACCGAACGGCCGGTACCGATAGATGTCGGTACCGAGACATATCGGTACCCAGTCTTCCAGACTAGAGATCGATTCCAGACTCGGCATCGAAGGAAACGAGTCTATCGATGCACGTCTGGAGGGTACCGTCGGTGGTAGTATCGGCATCGGTGCCGATACTGGAAAGTCAATCTGGAACGTATCCAGCGGTCCCGTAGGTACCGAGGAAGCCAGATGACGATCCCTGGTGAGGAGCGGAACGTCCAACACCAGTGCCGATGCCGGTGTATCGGTACCGCTCGAAGCGGATGCCACCACCGAGGATGGCTCAGGTATGTTCTGTGAGGGGTGAGCCCCAGGAACAACCTGAAACCCCTCATAAGCTTTGGAGACCGAAGAGTCCCGCCGGGGCTTTGAAGCCAATGAACCCTCGAGGGCAAAGCCGTAGCCGTCTTCATGCTGTGCATGAGACCTACCACTCGAGGGTTGGCTAGTCTTAACAGACTGTTTGTGGGTTACCTGATCCTGTGTGGAAGAAGAAACGGTCGGTGCCCTGACACTGGAAGGGAACCTGGTATCGAGGGAAACGCGATCTTGAAGGTCTCTTCTCACAATATTGTAGCCCAAAGGCTCCGGGGGAAAAGGGTCAGGCCCCAAACAGGTTAGACACCAGTTTGTGGAGTCTAAAAATAAAGTAGTACTGCCACAGCTTAGACATTTCTTAGAGAAAATGGCTGGCGGGTCCATGAGGGACATGGACAGGCCTAGAAGGCCTAACACCTTAAGACACTCAGAAGAAAAAAATCTTCCCTCAAGGGAAAAATTACAGAAAAAGAAAAAGAAACACCGGCGGTACCGGTGGTGTCGGGGAGACAGCCGCGACCACAAGAAAACAAAGAATTAAAAGAAGAATTTTCTGCGGTGACAGGAGGACATCCTGCTGGCTCCGCGGAAAAACGAAAACTGAGGAGAGGCAGTTGGGAAAGGTGGGAAGGCAGCACGCAGGCGTGGTGGGATGCTTCCAAAAGCTCTTTGACTGGACGCTGGGAAGCGTTCCCGCGCAGACTCCGTCGGTACCGACGTACCCATATGTGAAGAATCATTCCTGCTTGTTCCTGGAGATATAAATAAATAAATAATAAATAAACAACAAACTTGAATCAACAAAGTCAACAACAAACTTGAATTGCCAACAGGACACAAACAAAAACTCACTCTCCGCTACCTACAAGCGCTAGGCAAATGGGTCCACAAAGGCCTTGAGCGTCTCAATGGAATCCAGCTGCTGCGTCTTATTCTCAAAGGTGACCCACACCCGTGCCAGGAATTGCAGCACAAAACGGGATGCCCTGCCATGCTAGAGCAGAATAGGGCACCATCGCTCTCCTGCTCTCTGCCTCCCATGCTGAATAGTCATGAAAGAGAAGAACTTTGCTGCTCTGGTACTCTAAGTCTTTCTTTGTCCAACACAGGCTTAGCAGCTTATGCTTCTGCACAAACTACCCCTTATATCATCTTTGAGGTTTGCACTCTGGATAACTTATCATTGAGGACAGTCGTGATAGCTTTAGTCAGTTCTCGAACTGCTTTGTCAAGCAGCGTAAAGACTGGGGCCGCCATCTTGCCTTCTTTTTCCCAGTCTCTTACCACTTTGGGCATTTTTATAGGCATTCTGCAAGGGTTTGGAGCCTAAGACTTATTCAATGGTCTCCTTGGGGGCCTTAGAGGTAGTGGAGGTCCCAGGAGTTCATTGAGTTGTTGCAGATTTTTGCGATAGGAAGAGAATGAGAGCAGAGCTCAGCCCCGTGGCATCTGCTCAGGCTGCAGTCATCACCTAATTCGACCCCTCTCCCCCCCATTCTATTCTATGTTAGTGATGTTGTCCTTTTTATTTTCGCTTTCTTTTCATGGTCCTGACAAACCTAACTCTGGCAAACCCTTTTTTATTCAAACTGCATGCCGTGAGAGCAAATGTTTCGGCTGTGAGATGGGCGCAATTAAAAGCATTTTTAAAAGGAAGGATATCGCGTCTCCATGGCAAATTGGTAATACTTACCTATTTTCAAGCGCTTCATATGCAACCAGACTAACACATTCATTCACTAGATATGTGTGTCTGCCTTTCAAACCTACTTCCTTTTCACTTCTTTCCCACAAGGAAACACTGCCTACATCTACAGCCATAAGGTGGTTCACAAAAATCCAGTCCTTCCCATTAAATCCTTGCTTCCCACATAATTGCTATAGGAAATCAGGGAACAGAGTATTGAGGACCACAACTGTGCTCCTGGGGCAGCACTGTGGTTTAAGCTGCACGCTCTCCTACGTTTAAGCCAACTTTCATACTTTGAACCAAATGGATCAAAGCATGACAGTCTGGCCCCTCAAAAAGAGAGGGAAGACTGCTTGAAGCTTGGTGCTGCTAACAACCTCCTTCAAAATGAAAGGTAAGGGAGAGCAGTAAGGCAAAACGAGTAATAAGATGGATCCAAGGAGAGGGGAGAATGAATGGATGGATGGAGAGGCATGGAAGCATGAGTGAGTAAGAGGATGAGGGCAAGAATAGGTGAATAGATGGGGGAATGAGTGATTGAGGGGATCAGAGGAGTTATATGAAATTAGCTGATCACAAGTGCATGAGAAAAGAGCTGCCTCTGCTGATTCTGGATCCCCCCTTCTCCTTATCTACCCTTTTCCTCGATGCCTCCATCTTCCGCTATCCCTCTATTTCTTTTGCTCGAGATCTAATTTCCTCCTCTGCGATCCATTCTTCTTCTGCTGAAATGCTCTCCCTATCCACCAGAACTCTTCCTCTTCCCCTATTCCCCTCCTCCCATCTTAGCAGCAATCACTAAGACTCTCCCCACTCCCCCTCAAAAAAAGGACAAATAAAGTAACTTAGCACAAACAAATGCCAGAAATGATCAAGTTTTGAAAAGTTAGAGCATAGCAAAATATCACCTAATTTATTAAGCTTACACCCTCCCCACCCTCAGACAGAGTGAGAAGAAACCCTTAAGCAAATCAGCCCTAAATATCCGTTACAATCGCTCACTCTAACCAATGTGAGAGTACTCTCAACATCAGATGCTCACACGATGTGGAAAATCACATCAACATTTACCTGGTACTTTGCTGGAAGTCTCATAAGAGATCATCACTGTCAGTCCTAGCACTGGTTTAGATAAGCCAGATGGAAAACAGGTCTGAAGTCCACTGGCATTAGCATGAGGCCATGCTATGACGACATTAGTTCTATATGAGGCTGTGAGGGAGAAGGAGAAAGTGGCTGGATGTAGCAGTGGAGAAGGCATAAGGGGTAAAATCTGAACAGGCCAAAACCTGTGGGACCAGAAGAGCACCAAGTAGGCCAAGAAAAATGAATCCATAGCCATAGTTTGGGGATCCCTGAAATAAAGAGCGGCAAATCACCTGGACTGTATGGTGTATATCCCAGTGTACAGGAACAACTCAAAAATGAAATTTCAGGTCTACTATAAGTAACTTACAACCTCCAATTAAAATCATATACAGTAGCTAAAGATTGGAGGGTGATCAACAAAGCCAATTTTCAAAAATGATTCTAGGAATTATCTAGAAACTATAGACTGTTGAGCCTGATGACAGTGCAGGGAAGAATGGTAGAAACTATTATAAGGAACAAAATTGCTGAACACAGTTAGCCTCACGATCTAATGGGACAAAATTAATCAATTTAGCCAAGGAAAGTCTTAACTCACTAATCTGCTACTTTTTTTTTGGAAGTGTGAATAAATACATGGAAAAAGGCGAGCCAGTTGATGTAGTGTATTTGGGCTTTCAGAAAACATTTGACAAAGTCTCTCATGAGAGATTCCTGAAGAAATTAAAACATCATGGGATAGGAAGTAATGTCCTATTGTGGACTGCGAACTGATTAATAAATAGAAAACAGAGAAACAGAGTCCAATTACATGGTCGACTTTTTCAAAGGATAATAGTGAATAGTGAAGCACTCTAGGAATGTTTTTTTTTTTTAACATATGCATAATGATCTGGAAATGGGAACAAAAAGTGAGATCAAATGTGCAGATACAAAACTATTCAAAGTTATTAAATCACATTAAGACTTTGAGAAACTGCAGGAGGACCTTGCAAAATAGCAGAGGTAATTTAAATGCAGATAAGTGAAAAGTAAGAGGCACAGACAGCTGGATTTAGCTCGTATCTTATCTCAGTTCAAAATAAGTTACATTAAGATACAGTAGGTATTTTCAGTGTACGGTCACAGCCTAAAAAGCAAACATAATATTAGTAATTATGAGGAAAGGAACGAACAGAATATCATAATGCCTCAGAAGAGATTTAGTGGAATTAGAAAAAGGTACAGAAAAGGGTGACCAAAATGATAAAGGGAATGGACTCCTCTATGAGAGACTGAAGAGGTTTGCGCTGTTCAGCTTGGATAGTTGAGGCGAGATGGAACAAAGGTCTACCAAACCCTACGTTACTAAGGGACACATTTAAAACAAATAGAATGGTTTTTTTTTTTTTTTTTAACTCAATGCAAACTAAGCTCTGAAATTCATTGTTGGAGGATGTAATAAAAGCATTTAGAGTAGGTGGGCTTTCTCTCCAGGAGCTTGTCTAAATCTTTTATTAAGATAAGCAGTGGCTTGCCCTGGGTCTATCCCTGAAGGAAGCAGTAGGGAATCTCCCGTATTTTAGGGATTCTGCTAGATACTTGTCATCTGGATTGGCCATTACTGAAAACAAGATACTGGACTAGATGGCCCTTTGGTCTGACCCAGTATTGCAATTCTTATGTTCTTATGAAGTAAATGTATTTATTTAGATTTTGACAGTTACCTTTCCAATGCAATGTTCAAGGCAGGTAACGAGTTAAATACAAGACATCATAAAACATATTTTATTAAAAAAAAGATGAGACAGGCATGATATATCTAGATAATAAAACAGATATAAAAGATGCCATAAAAATACACAATTAAGATAGTAAAACCATAGTTTAAGTGCATAAAGGAAAATTATACATAAAATACTAACAGCCTAAATACATCAAACTTGTGAGCAGTTCTGATAAAGGTAAATACTGCTAAACACATATGATCTCTAACGGTGAGAAATGGCTGGAATTCCAAGAATTCCAATAAAAGTTAAAATACAGCTGTTAACCATGACGTTGCTAAATATCTAAAAATCAAGTACTCCTTAGACAAATAAACTTTACTCAGGATAGCATTATAAAGTCTGGGGACAGCCACAGAGGCGGCCATCTTCTGAGTCTTTTATAGTTTAAATTCCTTCAAGGAGGGGATCACGAGTAGTGCCTCATTTGTAGATCTCAACCATCTGTTTTGGTCACCAAGGCATCTCTTCAAATAAAGTGGTCTGGGAATTTTTAGCACTCTAAAAGCAATTAGTAAGTTAATCTTGAAAGGAGTGGAGGAGTAGCATAATGGTTAGAGCACTGGCTTGGTAACCAAGAAACCAGGGCTTGATTCTCACTAGCATTCTATGTGGCCTTGGGTAAGTTACTTAATCCTCCATTGCCTCAGAAGAAAGGCCTGGCAATTTACTTCCGATCACGCTGCCAAGAAAACCCAGGAGCTGCTGGGTCACCAGGAGTCAGCACTGAATCGAAGGCACACATTGCATTGATCCTAAAAACTAAGTCACTGGTGTAAGGTGTTGAGAGTGAGTTTGTTAAGATCACCGAACTTTAAAACTGGCTAGTTTAAATAAATAAATAAATAAATAAATAAATAAATAAAAGCAGGCAGTGAGCAGGACTGCACAATTCCTGGGTCAATCTTTCTGTTTAAAGCAGCTATGTTCCACACAAGCTGAATTTGTTCATCAGTCATGAGGTATACGTTCTTGATTTCTGCAGAGGTACTACCCTTCTACGGTGGTTAAACAAGCATATACCAGGGCAAAATAGGTAGACAATGACTTATTAAATTATTCGCAACACTGGGATATTCCCGCTCATGTTTGTGTTTTACCTTATTCATTGGAAGCATCCAAGATACGGAGGATTATAGTTAGATTTTGCCATATTTTACGGTTTCATTTGTTTTTTTCTCAGACCCCCTTGTTTTGCTCATCAGCGGGGTTGAAATTTACAGAATTGGTTAGTGCACTCCCATATGCCACAGGAGCAATCTAGGGCATGAGGGACTGATCAGGGACTGCACAGGGACATGTGTGATTTGCCCATTTAGTGTTAGAGATGACTGAATGTGTGCATCCTGGCTTAG
Organism: Ichthyophis bannanicus; assembly: GCA_033557465.1. Taxonomy (NCBI): domain Eukaryota; kingdom Metazoa; phylum Chordata; class Amphibia; order Gymnophiona; family Ichthyophiidae; genus Ichthyophis; species Ichthyophis bannanicus. The sequence continues at coordinate 669,242,444 of CM066036.1, read as the reverse complement.
GTTTTAAACATCAGTTGAAACCGCATGATGATTGTACCATGTCTGGGGTAGTGTATGCAATTGTGTGCCCTTGTGATAAATTGTATATTGGTAACATCTCGAGGCCGGTTAAGATCCGGATTACTGATCATTGTTCAGCTCTCCAATGTCAGGTTGAGACTGCTCCACTGGTGGCTCATTGGAAACAGGCTGGTCATTCATTTAATCAATTAGATTTCTTTGTGGTTGAAAAGGTAGCTAAAAAAGCAGGGGGGACCTGATTCAGGTGCTGTTCCAAAGGGAACAGGAATGTATTTTCCACTGGAGAACTTTGATACCTGAAGGGTTAAATCAGGATTTAGAGTAGAAATGGTTTTACTGATTTCATGGGAGAACCAATTTGATGATAAAAATAAAAGACGTATGTGGGGTAGGGCTGGCACAACACAGTAAGTCGGGTAAGCATGGCAGGGGGTTGCCAGAGATAAGGGATGCCAAAATCACAGCAGGCAGTAGCACAGGGCAAGTCATACACAGAAGGTGTGTAACACAGCTGGGCATCTATCTCTGCTGCACCGACTTGACCAGACCTGCAGCAGTTGCAATAGAAAAGAGAAAAAAAAATAAAGTGGACCCTGCAAGTCAATGCCTGCCGATGACGGCTCTGCTGATTGGGCCCTGCTCCTCCAGAACAGGAAGTTTGCATTGGGATTGGGGGTGGGGGATGGGACCAGTAGAGCCATCAGCGTCACCACCTTGCAGCCTGGTCCCACCCTCACTCCATGCAAACTTCCTGTTTGGAGGAGCAGGGCCCGATCAGCAGAGCCGTCATCGGCAGGCATGGACTTGCTTGGTCCGCTTTTTTCTTTTCTATTGCCACTGCTGCAGGTCCGGGCAAGTGTCAGTGGTGGAGACAGTATGTCCCTCTCCTCTGCCAGTGCCTAACAGGGATATAGGGGAAAGGATCAGAGGGAGCGGATGGTGGAGAGGAAATGATAAAGTGAATTGGGGGTATTCTAGCTTGACTTAAGGAGGCAAAGAAAGAAAAAGGGGGTGAAGCAGATGATGCTGAACATAAGGGGGAGGAGTGCTAGACAGAGGGTAACTAGGGTGGCAGGGGAAATGTTGGGCATGAAGAACAAGGGTGAAAAGGAGATGCTGCTGAACATGGTGGGATCGGAGAGTGGATGCTGGACATATGGGGAGGGAATAAGCAGGGCACAAGGGGGAGTATAAAGACAGAGGGGATATGCTGGGCATAATGGCGAGACAGAGACTTAGAGGGGAGATACTGAACATGGGAGGGTGAGTAGGAAGACAGAAGAGTAAAGAGAAATTAGACTTACCTGCTAATTATTGTTTCTTGAGGAACTCCAGTCCAGTCCCGCACATCTGTGTAGTGTACCTCTTCCAGCAGCTTGGAGACTGAACATGTCATCTTTTTGATGACACTAGTGTAAATATGTAGCTGGCACCGCCCATGAGCCCCAGTACCTATTGACAAAGCAGACTCAGAGGAGCAACAAATAAGTAGTTAAACATGCAACAAACACTTCTATGTCTAAATAAACTAGTACCCCCTCCATCCCCTGGAAAGGATACCCCGTCCGCCCGCTCCAGGATGGGGGGGCCTACCTGTTGAGCGTTTGAGCAACTTCAACCAGCTAGAAGCGAGCAACCGACCGCTCTTCTGGTCCACCCTTCTCCCAAACACTGATTACACACCCCTCCCCGGCTTCTCCTGGCCACTTCCTCCATCAAGGGAACCAGCTTCAGGACCAGGGTGTGCATAGATTATCACAGAAAGCACTCAAGGATGGTTCCGGGACTGGACTGGAGTTCCTCAAGGAACAATAATTAGCAGGTAAGTCTAATTTCTCTTTCCTTATCGTCCCTCCAGTCCAGTCCCACACCTCTGGGATGTATCAGAGCAGTTAAACTAATGGGTGGGACCCACACAACCAGCCTGAAGCACTGCCGAGCTGAAACGAGCGTCCCCCGCTGCCTGGACATCCAGGCGAAAATGTTCAAAGAAAGTATGCCACTCTACAGATCTCCACCGGCGGAACTAAGTTATACTCTGCTCACGAGGCTGCCTGAGCCCTCGTGGAATGCGTCTGCAACCCCACCGGCACTGCTCTACCCTTCAAGATGTATGCAGGCGTGACTGCCTCACTGATTCATCTGGAAATGGAGGCTTAGCTGCCGCCTCACTTTTGCGCTACCAGCCAAACAGAACCAACAGACGGTCCCGATCTCCAAAAGGACGAAGCCCTTTTCACATACCTTCGCCTCCAAGTGGCACAGCTGTGGAGTGGCAGAGCCCATATCTGCTCTCACCCATATCCAAGCTCGCGAGAGCCGGTAAGGAAACGGCCTGATTTACATAAAATGCTCACACCACCTTGGGCAAAAATGAAGATACCGGGTGCAGGACTACTTTCTCCTTGGAGAAGGAAAGGAATGGCTCCTGGTATGACAGGGTCCGAAGCTCCAAAATCCTGCGTGCCGAGCAAATCGCCACCAGGAATACCATTTTCAGAGTCAAATCCTTCAGGAAAGCTTGACTCAATGGCTCAAAGAGTTCCCCAGACAGCACCGTCAGCACCAGATTGAGATTCCAAGGCGGTAGCACTGCCCTCTGAGACAGAGGTGGATCACCGCCCCTAGAAAGCTCAGCCCATCTGGGTGCATACCCAACGGCACCCTGTGGACTTTCCCACGATAACCGGAAATCACCGCAAGTTGCACCCTCGAAGAACTGGCAGCTAGACCCTTATCAAAACTTGATTGCAGGAACGCCAAGATGTCCGGGATGGAGGCAGTGGAAGGGCGCGCCTGCCTCTCTCCGCACCATGATTCAAAGATGCGCTCTACGCAGATGCATGCCAGGTTCATAGACCACTCTGGGCCTGTAGCAAGGTCGCTATCCCCGACTCTGATTATCCTTTCTTCAACTTCGCCCTTTCAAGAGTCATGCCGTAAGCGATAATTGATCCACCTGGGGCATATGAAGCGGCTCCTGTGTCAAGAGGTCCTTCCAACCGGAAGCCACCATAGTCAATCCACCAGTGTCCGAATCAGGTCAGCATACCACTGGCACCTCGGCCAGTCTGGTGCCACCAGAATTACAAATCCCCGGTGCACCTCTAGCCATTGCACTAACCGGCCTATGAGCGCCCAAGGGGAAAAACAGAGAAGACCCTCTTCAAGCCACTGCTGAATTAGAGCACCCAGGCCCTTGGACTTTCTCTCTTCTTCTGCTGAAAAAACAGCAGGCCTTGGCCGACTCGAACATTGCCATTAGGTCCATGACTAGTGTACCCCATCAGCAGACTACCTGCTCGAACACCTCCTGATTGAGCTGACACTCTCCAGGGTCCATGCACACTCGGCTGAGGTAGGCTGCCATCACACTGTCAACTCCTGCTACATGCATCACCGATAACACCTGGAGATGAATCGCTGCCCATCCGAACAGCTTTTCAGCATCCTCCTCCAGGACTGCACTGCCTATGCCTCCTTGCTGGTTGATGTAAGCCACCGTGGTCACATTGTCCAAGAGGACTTGGGCAATCTTCCCCTGCAACCATGGCTCGAAACTTTCTAGCACCAAGGTCACCGCTCACATCTCGAGTCTGCTGACTGACCACAGTGCCTCCTGCGGACTCTTGTCCCTGAACAAAGCGTCCTTTGCAATGGGCTCTCCAAACTAACAGGCTGGCATCCGTCATCAGAGGAACCCACACCGGGGACTCCTTCCAGGCTCTCCACATGCAGCCCTCAACTGAGGGCTCTCCTGGTGCTCCGCGAGCAGGGGAGTACTTGGGACAGGGGTTGACTCTGACGGGACCATCGACTGAGCAAAGCCCTCTGCAGCGGTTACATTTGCGCCCTTGCCCATGGGACTAGCTCGAGAGTGGCCGCCATGGTCCCCAGAACCTGTAGATGCCTCCACTCTGATGGTCTTGCCATCTTCAGGACCTGCTGAAACCACTGTCATAGCTCCTGCGCCCGGCAGGAAAATCCTGCCCACGCATGTATCAAAGCACGCTCTCCAATACTCTAGCTCCTGGGCCAGCCATAACTGACTCTTGGCCAGATTGACCACAACCGAGACTTTGAAGGAACTCTCCCCACTCACGCTGTTGCTCTTTTCGCTATCGTCCCTGGACTTCGCCTGGACCAGCCAATCGTCTAGGTACGGTTGGACGAGAACCCCTTCCTTGTGGAGAGCTGCTGCCGCCGCCACCACCAAGACCTTGGTAAAGGTATGGGGGTGGTCACCAGACCGAAGGGCAACACTCAAAACTTGAAATGGCCCCTTGGCACCACAAAGCGGAGTAACTGCCGATGTTCTGGATGGATGGGAACGTGCAGATACGCCTCTGCGAGATCGAGAGAGTCGCCCAAAATCTCCGCTTCCTACTGCCATTATTACTGTGAAAAGTGGTACCTGGAGACCGTAGTTCATGCCCTCAAAGTCGAGAATTGGGCAAAAGGAACCTTCCATTTGGGCACCACGAAATACATGAAGCATCGACCGCAGACATACTGATCTCGCAGAACCAGTTTCACGGCTCTGAGCTGCAGGAGACAAGTCAAGGTCTCTTTGACTTCTGCCAACATCGCTGCGCCCACTTGGGGTGATCAAAGGAACTCGTTCTTGCTCCGGCAGCAGGTATAGGCGTGTCATCGATTGCACCACTTTAAGGCCAACCTCTGGCAGATCCCACTCATCCTGGATCATGTGTCCTACTACTCCATGTACTGGTAAGACTTTCTGTGATTTCCGTATCGCCTGGAACAGCGGATCCTACAGCGCCTCTTCCTCTGCCGGGAGGTTAGCAGGCATATTTAGGGCCTTGAGGGTCTCCAAGGTACACACAGAATGTGAGTCCTTTGGGGACGAGAAATTGCATAAACATAAGCATAGAGATGAGCACTGGTAGCTCCTCCCGGCGGAAAACCCAAACAATCCGTGCCTGATCCTCCTGTTCTAGGCGCTCTCCTTCTTCCAACTCCTCCTGCAGATCTAGCTCTGTGTCAAGGTATTCCCCATCCAGCCCCTCAGACAACTGCGATTGCTGCCACTCCTCTAAGCCTCTAACCTGCTTAGACGCTACTGCTCCTGACTTGTGCTCTTTTGCATCTGACATCCTCTTAGCCCTGTGTTCTGAGGCTGAGGAGCCACTTGGTAGGCAAAACGCCTTCTGCAAAAGTAAGAAAAACTCTGGTGAGAACTCCCCCAGGAGCCCTACTGCTCCCTGGGCTTGAGGGGTGGATGGTCCGGGCATCGTGCAAGGACCAGGGACCGGATTCATTGAAGGTAACATGGTGCCCCCAGTGTCTCTTGCAACCAGAAGGGACTCTCCTGCCTCAACTCATCCTGCAGATCCTGCTCCCATGACAGCCTTTTGCGTGCAGTTTACTTAAACGCCTGCCTTTGAGACCATACCACATCGGGGATTGCATATCTTGAGGATTTTTAGATTGTGCTGCAGTGTTGTATCTTAAAGATATGAAATGGACCTTGTCCCGATCCAATCAAACTGACACGTTCTCCGAGTAAAGTTTACGTTTTTCTTCTAATACTAAAAATGGCTGTAAGGGAGTACAGCTTCCCTTACAAGCAATATTACAGATTTCATAGGTACATAATCTGGGCTAAGGTACAAGAGATTATGTCAGGTTACTCACTGAACAGAGGGAAGGATTTCATTTGCGTCCAATCCACTATCTTTCAAAATTACATACATTTCTTATATGCAGGTACTTCCTGTTTTCCAGCGCTGTAGCTGCTACAAACCTATATGCAGCTTTTTTTTTTTTTTTTTAACACCTATCTTTATTTGTCTCTGACTTTTTATCAGACCCTTCTCAGGAAAAAGCAACAATGTTTCAACCAAGTGCCAGTTACGTCACCTGACCCAGCACCACAGCCCTCTGAAAATCCACCCAGCAACAATGACCTATCTGATTAGGCCTTTCCCACATGTCTGCATCAAGTCATTGTGCACTGAATCAGTTTTGAGCTGTATAACACAAGGAATGCTTAAGGATTAAGTGGGGTTCATGCCCCTTAATACCATCCTATACCAGGCACTGCGGTCTGGCCGGCATGTTGGGAAGGGCTGGGGGCACTCCCCAGGAATGCCCTCAATTTGTATCTGGGTAAGTAAAAGGATCCCCAGCAGAGTGCACCTCCACAGGCTCAGGCACAGAGCACTAGAGTACTAGAGTACTTGAACTAAAACAAAATAAAACCAAAATCTAATTAACAAACTGAAATTAAAAAGAAACTGCAAATGGCCCCCTAGAAAGAGGCTGCTCTGTCCTGCTTTATTCTCCGGTGGCTGCCTCTCCCAGGCACCCAAAACACAGCAGGAGGTTAAACACATGCAGGTCTGAATAAGAAGAAATCACACGTAAATGCAGCAGGGGGAATTTCCCACACTGCTGCAGGCTCCAAAACATGTGGCTGCAGGCCACTCTCTGTCTCCTTCCGTTCTGGCGGTGTCTGGGGGTTCCTGCTGTCCTCCCCCTCCCCCCGCCACACTTACCTTGGAGCCTCTTTGCCGCATGGCTTTTCTACCCCTCGCGCTCAGCCTTCCTTCCCATCTTCGGCGCTGAGGAGGGTGACTCGAGGCTGCCAGCTTTCACTCCTATCAAGCAGCTGCAGCGGCTCCTCACCCGATAATGGGTTTGGGAGCAGCCAGAAGTCTTGGACTGAGGAAGGCCCCCACAGAACTCCCCCCCCCACCCTGAAATCCTGGGGGGAGAAGGGGAAGAAGGAATATCCTCCCCTGAGCCCTGTTGTCCCCGGGTTCTCTGTTCCTTCTGATTTTTTTTTTACACTTCTGCCTTTAAAAACAAAGAAACCTGCACCTTAACAGGGGAAATAAAAGCAAACTCTAACTAAACCTATCTCCTTAGGTGTCTCTTCAGTGACTCCAGGACCCTGGCTCACAACCTCCTCCAGCTGCTTGGAGACTGAGCTTACTGGGGCTGGTGGGTGGTGCCAGCTACATATGTACACTAGCGTCATCAAAAAGATGACATGCTCAGTCGCCAAGCTGCTGGAAGAGGTACACTACCCAGAGGTGTGGGACTGGACTGGAGGGACGATAAGGAATGCTAGATATTGGAGAAAGTAGGAAGACAGATGGAAGAAGCTGGATGGAGGGGGGAATAGAGAGAAGAGATGCTGGATTAAGGGAAAAAAAAGATGATGCTGAATAAAGGGGGGTAGAAAGTGAGATGAGATGTTCGGGGGGGGGGGCGAGGAGGGGAGATGCTGGGTGGCAGGGAGAGACTGAAGAATAAGGGGATGGGGAATGAGAGGGCCAGGGTGAAGGAAGGAAATGGAAAGTAGTAAAAAAGAGAGATTGAAGACTGGATAGTAAAAAAAAGACTGAAATATAAATGGATAGAGAAACAAAAAGCTGAAAGGAAACTAATCACTTGTCAGTGATGGATGTAGGAGAGGAAGGGAAGATTACAGGAGAAAAGAGACGTATGCAAATAATCTAGAGGTTCTGGAGAGAGAGTTGAGGAAACAGAGGAAAACAGAAACCAGAGGCTGGGACCAACATGATCAGAAAAATAAATTGGCCAGACAACAAAGGTAGAAAAACAAATTTTATTTTTCATTTAGTGGTTGGAATATGTCAGTTTTTGGGATTTATATCTGCTATCTTAATATTTGGCACAACAAGGGTGGAAATGCATTGCTGTTTCTATTTCCCTGGTGTTGCACCGCATGCACAGTCTAGCTTATTGGAGTTTTGGTTCAATTTCTGTCTACATATTTCTATTGTCAGGTTTATGGTAATTTGCACTATACTTGGTGAGGGTCTATCCATGTTTAGTATGTGTGACTGAGGCTAGATATTCTGTTGGCTTTGAATGTCTATGTAGGGATCTGTAATAATCTGGCTTGTTCAATTTTCCCAATAGGTTGTATCTATTTTATCAGGCTCATTGCAATATTTACAGCACTGCCTTTTTCTAGGTAGGTCCTCACTTGTGATGTTATGGAATGGTAGGATTGTTCTGTCCTTAGAGACTTTTGTAAAGAGTTTTATATTATGTCACAATATGCCTGGTACTGGAGAAAGCTTATGTTACTGATATGAAACCAGAATCACATTTTTTGTATTTGGTATGGTGAGTTCTACAGGGAAAATTTCTAGTTTTGCTGGAACTTTGTACATCAAACCAAAGATAGATAAATTTAATCGCCTGGTGCTCCTTTCATTTGCAAAGCAAACATGCAGATCTTTCCAAATTTATACCACAAATGCACCGAGAGAAAAACCTCACTCATTAGCCTTCAATCTGACTCTGTGGTATGGGTCACCCTTGGCATCTCTTAAGTAGTTTGCGTGCCCGTGGAACTTTCCCATCAGCGCCCGCGGGCTTAACAGAGCCGCGAGGGAGAAACTCTCCCTTCGCGCTCTGAAAACCGGTTTCGACTGCAGAGAGGGAGCTGATGCAGGGAGGGCAGGTTCTGCCGGGCAGGGGGGGCCCCGCGGGACACTCGAATCTGCCAGCAGCAGCGGCAGGCCGGCAGATTTTTTTAATTTTAAATTTTCCCTAGGCTGGGGGAGGGGGGGGGGAAGAGGGGGTGGTCTAGGACTGGTAATGGGCTATATGGTGGGGGCTAAGTCTGGAAATGGGTTATGGGGGGGCTAAGACTGGAAATGGGCTGATGGGAAGTGGGCTGATGGGGATTAGGACTGGTAATGGGCTATGGGGGGGCTTAAACTGAAAATTGGGTAGGGGGGGTTAGGAATGGAAATGGGCTGATGGGGATTAGGGCTGGATGTGGGCTGATGGGGATTAGGACTAGTAATGGGCTATGGGGGATTAGGACTGGAAATGGGCTGATGGGATTAGGATTGGAGTGGGCTGATGGGGGTTTAGGACTGGTAATGGGCTGGGGGGCTTAAACTGAAATTGGGTGATGGGGGTTTAGGACTGGAAATGGGCTGATTGGATTAGAACTGGGAGTGGGCTGATGGGGGGTTAGGACTGGTAATGGGCTATGGGGGGCTTAAACTGAAAATTGGGTGATGGGGTTAGGACTGGAAATGGGCTGATGGGATTAGGATTGGAGTGGGCTGATGGGGGTTTAGGACTGGTAATGGGCTGGGGGGGCTTAAACTGAAAATTGGGTGATGGGGGTTAGGACTGGAAATGGGCTGATTGGATTAGGACTGGGAGTGGGCTGATGGGGGGCTAGGACTGGTAATGGGCTATGGGGGGGATAGGACTGTAATGGGCTGAGTGGAAGGGAAGGCTTGAGCTGCAAATAGCTGATGGGGACGGGGGCTTGGAATGGAAGTGGGCTGATGGGGGGTTAGGACTGGTAATGGGCTGGGGGGGCTTAAAAAGAAAAAATGGTGATGGGGGGTTAGGACTGGAAATGGGCTGATGGGGGGTTAGGACTGGGAGTGGGCTGATGGGGGGTTAGGACTGGGAGTGGGCTATGGGGGGGGGGCTTAAACTGAAAATTGGGTGATGGGGGTTAGGACTGGAAATGGGCTGATGGGATTAGGACTGGGAGTGGGCTGATGGGGGTTTAGGACAGGTAATAGGCTATGGGATTGCTAGGACTGGTAATGGGTTGCTAGGACTGGAAATGGGCTGAGTGGAAGGGAAGGCTTGAACTGCAAATAGCTGATGGGGGGGGGCTTGGAATGGAAATGGGCTGAGTGGAAGGGGGGCTTGAACTGCAAATAGCTGATGGGGACGGGGATTGGAATGGAAATGGGCTGTGAGGGGAGGGAGCTAGGACAGGAAATGGGCTGATGAAGGGGCTAAGATAGGACTGGGAATTGGGTGTTGGGGGAGCTAAGATTGGAAATGGGCTGTGGTGGGGGCTTGAATTGAAATGGACTCATGAAGGGGCTGGAACTGGAAGTAGGCTCATGGGGGGCTTGGATTGGAAATGGGCTGAGTGGAGGGGAGCTAGGATTTGACATGGGCTGATGGTGGGACTAGGAAAGGACTAGAAATGGGCTGATGGGAGGCTGGTATTGGAAATGAGCTGATGGAGGGACTCGGATAGGACTGGAAATGGATGGGGGAGCTAGGACTGGAAATGGGCTGATGCAGGGACTAGAAGGGAGTGGATACTGGGTGGGGCTGGAACTAGAAGGGAGCGGATACTGGGTGGGGCTGGAACTAGAAGGGAGCTGATGTTGGGGGAGATTAGAATGGGATGGGGCTGGGGGATTTGAAATGGAGGGGGGAAAAATATTTTGTGGGGGGAGGGGGGAAGAAAAATCTACAATTGGCCGGGTATTGGGAGAGTAAGTGGGGATTGAGGATGGAGGGGTAAAATTTGAGTGGATGAAAAAGGAATGAGGAAAGAGCAAAAGGAGAAAGATTAGTATGTTAAAGCAGATGTAAGAGAATGGAAAAAAAAACTAGAAGAGAGAAGAAAGGACAAATGGACAGCAGATGATGGAGAGTTAGCAGAAGACACAAAGAAACCAGAAGAAAGTGTCTGGAGAAATTGCAACTGAAAAAAAAATGCACACAAGGTACAAAGATATCTCCTTATTTTGAATTTATTAACTGGAATATGACAGCTCTGGGAAATGTGCATCATTAACGTCTGTGCTTTGTTTAGTACAAGAGGAAATGTATAGTTTTATTTCTACATTGTTGTTGTACATTCCAAGTTTGACTTTTTAGGGTTCCCAGTTTAATTATTGTCTTCCTGTTTCTAAATTGTGATTCCTTGTTTGGTGATGGTCTGTGTTCTGCATGTGTAACTGAGCTGAGGTATTCTGTTTATGTAATTCCTATTTGACATTGCCACTTGTTCTCTTTCCCCAGTAGGTCATGTATTGTTATTCTCTGAAATGTATTGGTTTAATATTTGCAGTGTTGCCTTTTGATAGGTAGGGTATGGTGCTTTGTGAGTCCTGGTAGTGCTGTTATGATACGGCGGGTTTGCTATGGGTTCTAAATGGGCAGTGTTTGTAGTAGTTCCTAATGTGCCTGGTGGTTGGCACTGGATTATAGTAATATAGAATCTTTTAGTCTTTCTTTATCCATACACTCATGAAGAGGCATGTTTACTAAAAGTTAGTGTATGGTAACATTATGCAAATATTTATGCAAATGAGGTCCCTTATGCAAATGAGGCCCCGCACTGAGTCTCTGCACATGGCCCCGCACACTTGCATCACTTGTTACGACTAGCAGTGACAAATATGGAACCGGACCATTGACCATCTCATTAGCCAAAAGCAGGCCCATAGTTCCCATTGAAATACTGGTAAGTTTGTTGATTTAACTTTACTTGTTCTTCATTTTAAATATTGTATTTGTTCCCGTTTTGTTTTTTCACTTCAAAATAAGATATGTGCAGTGTGCATAGGAATTTGTTCATAGTTTTTTTTAAACTATAGTCCGGCCCTCCAACGGTCTGAGGGACAGTGAACTGGCCCCCTGTTTAAAAAGTTTGAGGACCCCTGGGCTAGGTTATACTTTTATGTTATGTTCTAGTTTTTTTTACTCCCTGAAGGAAGTATATTGTTGTGGTGAAATAAACATCCAAGTTGGAGCTAGGAGGAAGGAGCTAAGCAAAGAAGTTTAAACTTTAATGCTAGGGGAGAGTACTTCCTGATGGATGAACAGTTTATGTCCCTTTGAATATGGAACTGAGAGAGTATTTATTTGCTAAAGATATGACCCCCCCACAGCAGAAGAGGCATGATTAACAAGGAATAGCAGCTAGTAGTTAGAGCAACAGCCTGGCACCCAAGAGATCTGGGTTTGATTCCCACTGGCACTCCTTGTGACCTTGGGGAAGTCACTTTACCCTCCATTGCCTTGGAAGAAAAGGCCTGGCAATCTACTTCCGGTCATACCTTATCAAGAAAACCCAGGGGCTGCTGGGTTGCCAGGAGTCAGCACTGACTTGACAGCACTTAATTTTTTTTTAAATTTGCTATTGAGAACTTTGTACTTGGAATATTTGCAAGGAACATTCATTACTGAAAACATTTTGGAAACAATAGATTTATTCTGGAGCCTTTGGACCACGTTTCTGCTTCTCCGTAGTGTTTAAATATTGCCCTTTTTGTGTTTGATTTTAGTTTTGAGTGAAGAATGTATGTGCGAGGATACTATATGATATGAGCTAGAGGGGATTTTTATCATATATTAGTATACTAGATCATATGTATAAAACAATTTGCAATAAAAATACCTTTGAGATTGAAGGGAATGTAGTTCTTCACATTTGTGTGCAGTTTATGCAGACTGGGCTTGTGGTGTATGTTCAGTATGGTGTATTTAATGGCAGATAAATTGTTCAAAATCTTCAAGATGTTAAGTAGTGCCTTATAATTTATGTATTGGTAGGCAATGTAACTGTTTTAGTATGGATGATATCAGGGCTGGCCTGTCCATTGAGCAAGAATGTTTTTTGCACAGGGCCCCGTGTTTCAGGGGGCCCCGCACAAAAAACATTCTCATCAACTCAAGCAGATTTTAAAAAACGGCTGCTGCTGCTGCTGCCGCCGTGGCAGCAGCAGAATCAAGTGTCGCGCGGGCCCCCCCCCCCTTCCCTGCAGCATCAGCTCCCAAAGCGCGGGCTTTTCAGAGCCGCGAAGTGAGTTTCCCTTTCTCGGGGCTCTGTTAAGCCCACCGGGGCTGATGGGAAATAGGAAGTCCCGGCAGGCTTAACAGAGCCACGAGAGAGAAATTCTCCCTTCGTGGCTCTGAAAAGTCTGTGCTTTGGGAGCTGATGCTGCAGGGAAGGCTCTGCCAGGCAGAGGAACCATGCGGGAGACTTGATTCTGCCGCTGCCATGGCAGCAGCGGCAGCAGCAACTGTTTTTTTTTTTTTTTAATCTACCTGGGCTGATGGGGGGGTAGGGGGGTTATGACTGGTAATGGGCTATGGGGGGGGTTAGGACTGGAAGTGGGCTGATGGGGGGCTAGGACTGGAAATGGGCTGATGGGGGGGTTAGGACTGGAGTTGGGCTGATGGGGGGTTAGGACTGGTAATGGGCTGAGTGGAAGGTGGGGGGCTTGACCTGCAAATAGCTGATGGGGAGGGGGGCTTGGAATGGAAATGGGCTGTGAGGGGAGGGAGCTAGGACTGGAAATGGACTGAGTGGGGGGGGGAGCTAGGACAGGAAATGAGCTGATGGAGGGGGTAGGATAGGACTGGAAATGGATGGGGGCTAAGACTGGAAATGTGCTGATGCGGGGGACTAGAAGGGAGCGGATGCTGGGTGGGGCTGGAACTTGAAGGGAGCTGATGTTGGGGGAGGATTAGAATGGGATGGAGCTGGGAGAGTGAAATGGAGAGGGGAAAATATTTTGTGTGGGAGGGAAGACAAATCTACAATTGGCCGGGTATTGGGAGAATAAGTGGGGATTGAGGATGGAGGGGTAAAATTTGAGTGGATGAAATAGGAATGAGGAAAGAGCAAAAGGAGAAAGATTAGTATGTTAAAGCAGATGTAGAGAGAGAATGGAAAAAAAAACTAGAAGAGAGAAGAAAGGACAAATGGACAGCAGACGATGGAGAGTTAGCAGAAGACACAAAGAAACCAGAAGACGCGAAGAAACCTGAAGAAAGTGGCTGGAGCAATTGCCACTGAAAAAAAAAATGCACAAAAGATAGAAAAATCTCTTTATTTTGAATTTATTAACTGGAATATGTCAGCTCTGGCAAATGTGCATCATTAACATCTGCGCTTTGTTTAGTACAAGAGGAAATTAATTTATAGATTTATTTCTACAGTGTTGTTGTACACTCCAAGTTTGGCTTTTGAGGTTCCCAGTTTAATTATTGTCTTCCTGTTTCTAAATTATGATTCCTTGTTTGGTGATAGTCTATGCTCTGCATGTGTAACTGAGCTGAGGTATTCTGTTTATATAATTCCTATTTGACATTGCCACTTGTTCTGTTTCCCCAGTAGGTCATGTATTGTTATTCTCTGAAATGTATTGGTTTAATATTTGCAGTGTTGCCTTTTGTGAGTCCTGGTAGTGCTGTTAGGATATGGCGGGTTTACTATGGATTCTAAATGGGCAGTATTTGCAGTAGTTCCTAATGTGCCTGGCAGTTGGCACTGGATTATAGTAATGTAGAAATCTTTTAGTCTGCCTTTATCCATACACTCATTAAGAGGCATGTTTACTAAAAGTTAGTGTATGGTAACATTATGCAAATATTTATAAAAATAGGCCCTGCACTGAGTCTCCGCACATGGCCCGCACCCCTATCATGAAAGCTAATTCTTAAAGGGGTTTTGCTATGTTTTTAAAAAGCTACTTCTTGAAAAGGGTTTTTGCTGTTCATTTTTAAGGGACAAAGTCTTTTTTTTCTATACAACAAAGGGGAACTTTTTTTGTGTAATTGTGGGGTTGGGCAAGGCTCTTGTCAGTTCATTCACAGCTAATCCTTTGAAACCACTGACCTCATCAGGTGTTAGGTCCCTCCCTACCCACTCACCCCATGTGAGTGTTCTTGCTTTATAGGGCAACTCCGCATTTAGCTACACACAGGGACAGACAAGCACAGTTAGAACACACTTAAAAGAGGTTAGCTGGTTTTTTTCTTAAAGGACAGCTGAGAAACAGGTAGGGGCTTTGGTAGGTCTCTCTTTTTTTTACTTCAACAGTTACCAAAGCTCCAACTATGCAATGGCTGAGAAAATCGTATTGCTAAAGCTGTTGCTCCCGTTACAGCTTCTGCCTCTGTCCAGACAGAGATCCCAATGCAAGTTGAGGGACCAGTTCCATCTGCAGGATGCCTGCATGCTGAGGCTGTCCGAAAACAAATGGAGGAGCTCAGGGAAGAGGTGGCGAGACTGAGCAGCATTTGAAAAAGTAAGTAGTACATTGACGAGATGTTTCTTGAAACATCCAGAGATGGGATGCTACAGAAGGAAGAAGGATGGACACGAGTCACCAGAGCCTGCAATATCAGCACTCCAACTCCTCCATTTCTTGAAATGAAGAACCTGTATGCAGCCCTGGAAGTGGAGTTGGTGGAAGCATCCAACGAAAAGGAAGAACCACAGATGGGGAGAACCCCAGAGTTAAAGAATCAATCACCACAACGAAGTGAAGGGTAGTGGTGGTGGCGGTGACTCTGAGGGGTACTGGGGCATCCATCTGCCGACCAGATTTATGTCCAGAAAGGTGTGCTGTCTGCCAGGTGCCAAAATCCGAGATGTTACAGAGAGTTTGCCAAGACTCATCAAGCCTACTGACTATTTTCCAAATGAGTAACATCCACAAAAACATAAGATGCACCATCATAATTGATGATGCACTTACAAGGAAAGCGAAGAAAGAAAGTAGCTCCCAACGACAAAAATTTCAGAGAAGCAGAACACACTAGAGGTGACAAAGGGTGATTAATTGTAATTGGCCTCCTAACATGGGCTTTCGCCTTAGTTGCTGTTTGTTATTTTCTTATTCTGATTATTAATTCTATTCCCGGCTGGATCCCTTAATGTGGACTTTATCTTTTTTGTAAAAATGTATGAGTATGTATACTGATTTCTTGTATCTTTGAATGACTCGTCTTTTGGTTATTGTAATTTGATCAAAATTTACAATTAAAAAAAGCCTACTGACTATTATCCTATGTTACTCACTCATGTAGGCAGAAATGATACTGCTAGGTATCCTTCAGAGCATATCAAACGTGACTTCATGGCTCTGGGACAGAGGGTCAAGCAGATAAATACACAGGTGGTGTTCTCTTCAATCCTCCCTGTTGAGGGTAAAGGCCGAGGCAGATAAGCTTGCACCTTGGAGATGAATGCATGGCTGCATGGATGGTGTCATTGAGAGCATTTTGATTTCCGGGATTATGGGATGATGTTTGAAGGGCTGCAGAGCAGAGATGGTGTCCATCTATCGAAGAAGAGTCGAAGTGTTTTCAGCAGCATACTGGCTAACCTACTGAAGAGGGCTTTAAATTAGATTTGATGGGGATGGTGAAGAGAGCCCCAGGTAAATGGTGAAAGCTCCCAGGTAAGTGAAACATTAAATACCTCTGTAGAAATGGGCAATAGGGGCAACATCTGGAAAGCAGTGTGTATAAATGCCTGTAGCATGGGACATAAGATCCCAGATGTTAAGGCTTTAATAGAAGAGGCTGACAAATTTATTGGTCGTTACAGAGAAATGGTTCATGGACAACCATGACTGGGATGTAATTATACCAGACTGTACTTTATTCAGGAAGGACAGGGTAGGAAGAAGGAGTGGTGTGGCACTATTTGTTAAAAATAATATTAAAGCTATAGATCTAAAAAGGAAGAGAGGAGGCGCTGTGGGTTAAACTAGAAAGAGGGACAAGGAAATCCATTGCATTGGAGTTATATATAGATCCCCATCACAGGGAGTAGAAGTGAATGAAGATTTAATACAAGACATACACAGTATTGCCATGAAAGGAGAAGTGCTACTGATAGGTGATTTCAATATGCCGGATGTGGATTGACACATCCCTGCTGCAGTCATCTAGAAATAAGGAGATCCTGGATACTCTACATGGATAACTATTCAGGCAATTGGTAACAGAACCCATACGTGATGGGGCCATACTGGACTTAGTGCTTAACAATGTGGAAAGCGTTTGATGTTACAGTGGGAGATCAACTCGCATCCAGTGATCAGCAGATGGTATGGTTCAGTATTAGTACTAGGGCTGATAAAATCCATTCAAAAAAAAGAGTGTCTTAGACTTTAGGAAAACTAACTTTGCAAAGATGGGACAATACCTCAAAGAGTCATTAGCGGGATGGGAAAAGCTGGGGGATGTAGAAAAACAGTGGACACAACTGAAAGGGAATATTTTAAAGGCAACAAACTATTTTGCTACAAAGGTAAATAAACGTAAAAGGGAAAGGAGGCCACTATGGTTCTCAAAAGAAGTAGCTGAGAAGGTGAAGAAAAAGAGGGAGGCCTTCATGAAATACAAGAGATCATAGAGAGGAAGACAGGCATCTATATTTGGAGAAACTTAGAGAAGCTAGCAGAGTAGTCAGGAAAGCAAATGTGCAAAAAGACGAAAAAATAGCCAGTGCAATAAAATGTGGGATAAGACATTTTTCAGATATGTTAATGATTAACATTAACATAGTATATGACGTTAGTGAGAGGAGAAAGGGCAAAAGTGAGAGGAGAAAGGGCAAAAGTGATAGTGTCAGACTCAAGGATGCAGGGGAGCAATATGCAGAAACCAATGAGGAAAAAGTAGAATTGTTTAACAAATATTTATGTTCTGTGTTCACAGATGAAGGGCCTGGAGCAGGATCTCAGAAAAACCCACAAATAGCAACAGAAGCAATGGGAATTTCGAACGATTTTCAGAAGAGGAATGAGCTAAACAAAGTAGACTAAGCCATAGGTCCGGATGGGATACATTCAAGAATACTTAGGGAAAGCAGTTACTTACCTGTAACAGGTGATCTCTGGGAACAGCAGGAATAAGTCTTCACATATGGGTACGTCAGTACCGACAGTCTGCGCAGGAACGCTTCCCAGCGTCCAATCAAAGAGCTTTTGGAAGCATCCCACCACGCCTGCTTGCTGCCTTCCCGCCTTTCCCAACTGCCTCTCCTCAGTTAAGTTTTAAAGCTGAGACAAAGAGAGAGAGAGGAAAGGAAAGATAGAGAGATACAACTCCTAGGGGAGGTGGGTGGGTTGTGAAGACTTATTCCTGCTGTTCCCAGAGATCACCTGTTACAGGTAAGTAACTGTGCTATCTCCAGGAACAAGCAGGAATGAGTCTTCACATATGGGGACTCCCAAGCAGAGATGCCTGGAGTCCCAGCATGTCATAGATTGGAACATGCTATCCCCCACAACACCAGGCATCCTGAGGATGGAGGGAAGGAGTTGAAAAAGAAAGGCGCTGTGGAACAGCTAACCTAGCATAGGACTGCAGACAAGGAGTCCATGTGTGGATGATAATTATCATCAATGATATTGAAAGAAATATTGCAATATGGACCTCCCCTAACAGAATTACACAGCAGTAAGGAGGTTCATGGGATCTACTGGGGACCCAGTAGAGGAACCTCAAGAAGGACCTCACTGTGAAGTGGAGGTAGTAAACCTGAAGGAAAAAACAGTGGAGGTCAGATTCCTGAAAGGTAAGAGGAAACCCCAGTAATAACTGGGGTAGTACAAAGACGGTGGGCCTTCAGCGGAAGGCTTTATGACAAAAAGCTGAACTCTTTTGGCAACAGAATAACTCACCCTCAGGAGCAAAAAGAGAAGGCTGACCGATTTGGACAAACAGGCACAGTCCTTGTGGGAGGAAAAGGTATGGAAACCCCTTGTATCCCAAAAGAAGGACAAATGCCTGAGGCGTTAGAGCCCGTGATTAACTGAAGATCCGCAATGACTCTCCTAAATGGAGTCAGCTAGGAGAGATACTGGAACATGGAGAGCTTCAGAGGTACCTAAACCTTAAGGTTATGGTGGAAGTTGTTAACTACCACAAAAGTGGTTGTGAGTGTAGAACTCCAAACATACTGGATAGCATAGGTATGGGTAAAGCCCATCTGTCAGAATCATATAGCTATATGAGCCTAGACAGTCAGGTAGATAAATATGCAGATACATATCTACTGATAATAGACTATCTCGACAGATACAGCACAGTTACTTACCTGTAACAGGTGATCTCTGAGAACAGCAGGAATAAGTCTTCACATATGGGTACGTCGGTACCGATGGAGTCTGCGCGGGAACGCTTCCCAGTGTCCAATCAAAGAGCTTTTGGAAGCATCCCACCACGCCTGCGTGCTGCCTTCCCGCCTTTCCCAACTGCCTCTCCTCAGTTAAGTTTTAAAGCTGAGACAAAGAGAGAGAGAGAGAGAGAGAGAGGAAAGGAAAGAGAGATAGAGATACAACTCCTGGGGAGGTGGGTGGGTTGTGAAGACTTATTCCTGCTGTTCCCAGAGATCACCTGTTACAGGTAAGTAACTGTGCTATCTCCAGGAACAAGCAGGAATGAGTCTTCACATATGGGGACTCCCAAGCTAAGATGCCTGGAGTCCCAGCATGTCATAGGTTGGAACATGCTATCCCGCACAACACCAGGCATCCTGAGGATGGAGGGTAGGAGTTGAAGAAAGAAAGGTGCTGTGGAACAGCTAACCTAGCATAGGACTGCAGAAAAGGAGTCCATGTGTGGATGATAATTATCATCAATGATATTGTTGGAATATTGCAATATGGACCTCCCCTAACAGGATTACACAGCAGTAAGGAGGTTCATTGGATCTACTGGGGAACCCAGTAGAGGAACCTCAAGGATGACCTCACTGTGAAGTGGAGGTAATAAACCTGTAGGAAAAAAAGAGTGGAGGTCAGATTCCTGAAAGGTAAGAGGGAACCCCGGTGAGAACTGGGGTAGTACCAAAAACGGTCGGCCTTCAGCGGAAGACTTTATAATAAAAGCCAAACTCTTTTGGCGACAGAGTGGCTCACCCTTGGGAGCAAAAAGGGAAGGCCGACCGGATTGTACAAACAGGCACAGTCCTTGTGGGAGGAAAAAGGTATGGAAACCCCTTGTATCCCAAAAGAAAGGACAAACGCCTGAGGCGTTAGAGCCTGTGATTAGCTGAAGATCCGCAATGTCTCTCCTAACTGGGGTCAGCTAGGAGAGATACTGGAACATGGAGAGCTTCAGAGGTACCTAAACCTTAAGGTTATGGTGGAAGTTGTTAACTACCACAAAAGTGGTTGTGAGTGTGGAACCCCAAACATGCTGGATAGCATAGGTATGGGTAAAGCCCATCTGTCAGAATCATATAGCTATATGAGCCTGGACAGTCAGGTAGATAAATGCAGGATACCTATCTACCCATAGTAAATATCTCGACAGATAGATAGATATATGAGAATATATCTATAGTGAGATATGAAGGGCATAAAATACACACAAAGATAGACATAGACATCTGTAAGATGTATGCTACAGATATGTATATATAGGCCTCTATATGGGTGTCTGCAATGAAGCAGACAGAGATATGCCTACAGAACGGTATTCACATAGGAAAATGTGGAGAGGAAAGATTCATCTAATAACAAGAAGGTGGAACCTACTTGAGAAGATATATAAAGAATCTGTTCCCACTGGTTATGAGCTACAGGGATGCTAGGTAGTGAAATAACCAGGACGGTTACGTGAAAAGCAGAGGATGATATCAGTCTGCAGCCAGCAAGTCCCGAGTATTCTAGAACTCTAGCATGGTAAGTGAACAGGAGACGCATAAAAATGAGATACCATGCTGACCTGCTTAAGGGCAAAGAGGTATCATGCATTCTTAACATGAGGACGAGCTGCAAGGAGAAAAGCATATTCCTGATTGGAAATACTATGGACCAAAGCAGGGAATTGGCAACTCCTTAAGCTTTCACGTAAGAGAAGGCCTATGTCCTTTATATTAAAAAGGAGATCCTTTCTAGTCATGGGAGACATGACTGAAAAGCCTTTTCCAGCCATCTAGGACAGCTGTTGGAGAAAAAAACCCCATGCTCTCTAGCAAGGGCCCATAGTGGAGACCTTCTCTGTAGGATTGCAGAGAGCATGATGCAGGAGAATGAGGAGATAGAACTGGCTACTGGAGAGCCAGTACCTATGTCAACTATGCTGCCAAACCCAGGGGAATGGAGATGGCAGAAAGAGAAGACAATCCAACAAGCTTGTAGTGAAAAACTTTCCAAGACAGATGACAGCACTGACTTGGAGCCACTACTAAGACCAGAGAGAACGTTAGTGGAGGACAAATCTGGTTGCTGGTGGACAAGAACCAGTGGTCCAAACATTAAGGCTCCTGCATTGGCAGCTGCTTGCCAGACAGCAGAAAGAATGTTACTGTTTAAAAACAGGAAGAACAGACAGAACAGGAGTAGGAAACTCTGAACATGTCTGATGAACTGCTTCAAAGCAAGATTGAAAAAGAGGAGTCAACTCAGAGAAGAGAACTCCGCACTGGAAAAGTAACAAAACTAGAGAGGCTGAAGAAAAGCCCTCTAGTGAAGCAAAACCGCTCTTACAGCTTGGTAAGAAGGTAAAAAGAATGGAGCTGAAGAAGACTTACAAAGTAGTGAGACTACAGAAAGGAAAAAAGACATGCTGGCACTGGAACTATCATTTGATAGTGGTTAGACCTCTTTTCCCTAGCAGGAAGAAGAGGAGAACCCTGTGCCCTATAGGCATGAACATCCTGACAGCTCATAGAACATAGAAAAATTGATGTCTTTTGGGAAGAGATCCATGTCTAGGGTTTAGAATGAGAGCAGTGGATTGCCTCTATTGAGAAGAAGCAACTGAAAGCTAAAATATTCGATCACATCTCTCCTATCCTATACTCTCTCCACTGGCTTCCTATCTATAGTAGGATTCAATATAAAACACTTGTCACCACTTTTAAACTCATTAATGACCTAGCCCCATCACAGTTGGCCACTCTACTCCAAACCCCACAAGAAAACAGAACCAGAAGAAAAACTAACCTCAACATGCTATTAATTCCCATTGCAGTGACAAAATCAAAGCAAATAACCACCAACACTGCTTTTTCATATTATGCTCCCAGCCAATGGAATAAACTCCCACTATACCTCAGAGAGATTAAAGACCTTACATCTTTCAGGAAGGAACTTAAAACCTACCTATTTAGTCAACACTATAGCAACCTACAACCTGGAACCAAATTTACTACACAAAAACATGCAACAAACCAAACACAGGTCTACCCCACCTAATGCCGGACTTCATTTCTCATCCACCCAAGTTAATCTACTCCCAATACTTTATTTATGATCACAAATAACTATTATAGTCTCTTACTAACCATGTAAATCTACCCTTCTGGTTCCTTGTAACATAGTTTTATGACTCCTTGTAACATAGTTTTATATTTCCTTTTATGTTAATAACCCTCACATTGTTTTCCATTTAACCTAGTTATTATGTAACCTAGTTTATGTTCACCTAATATTTAATGTAATTCAGTATTGCACTGTTCTGCTATATTGTTGTTTAAGTTCCTTGTTTTTGCTCAACTAATGTTTAATGTAATTCAATATTGCAATGTTCTGCTATATTGTTGTTTAAGTTCCTTGTAAACCGCCCCTGATCTCTGGAAGGGGCGGTATAAAAAAGCACTGAAATAAATAAAATAAATAAATAAACTGCGGATTCTAACCCCCAGAGTCACAAGCATCTGATGAAGACTGATCAGAAACCCTGCAGTTGCTGGGTTTGCTGAGCCTGGTGAAAGGTTGAATTCTGCAGACCAGGACGATGCTTCCCCTGTTTGGGAACATCTGCATAATGGGCAAATGATGCATAAAACCTTCTTCTCCTATGGGAAGAAGGTTTGGCAGGACATTTCCTACCTACTGGGACAGAAGAAGGTGCAGAACAGCCCTTAGGAACAGGTAAGTCAGTGGACAACTGAGTAACCTGACGTAAAGACTCCTTGTTGAAAAGATTGTCTCCAGTACAATGAGTATGTCCCAGTCTTTGCTGTGCCCATTTGTCTAAGTCTGAAGCCTGAAGCCAGGCTCTATGTCGTGCCCCTATAGGTATAGCAGAAATCCTGCTAGCAGACTCAAAAGAGTCTAGGGAAGCACGAGTAAGAAAGCAAGAGATACTCTGGAGATGCTTAAGCAGTGAAGAATAGCCTGCATTCTTGGACTCTGGAAGAGGAGGAGTCAAAAGATGTAATTGCTTTGTGACCTCCTCAAGAGATAGACTCAAAAAATATATGAGAGAATTCTTGCAGAAAGCATAGATGTCTGAAAGGTTTGACGTCCAAAGGCATCTAGTGTCTTAGACTCACGACCTGGCGGATAAGAAGAGTGCTTTTTCTTACTCTTTACCCGCCTCACTGCTGATTCCACTACTATGGAATGATGAGGAAGTTGAGTCTTTTGAAACCCTGGAGAGGGGGGCACCTGATATAAGAGATCAGTTGCTCTGGAAGGTGGGGGTACCCTTAAAGGTGTTTCCCACATTCCTAGAAGGAGATCCTGCAAGGAATGATGCAAAGGAAGCATTATGTTCTCCTTTGCTTTGGTAGAAACAGAGCCTTGTGCAGAATCATGTCCTGGGATAGGAATGGCAAGAGATCTTGCTATATCCAGGAGGAAACTCTGAAAAGAGGGATGCCCAACAGGAATCTCCCTTGGACAGGTTAGATCTGAAGAACTAGCCTGAGCACCGACAGAACTATCCAAATATACTGGAAGAGAAGATCCCACAGAGTGCAGTGTGGAATGCTTAAGGGATGGTCGCCGGTACTGGTTGTCAAGAGTAGCGACCGTCATTACCACATTGTCCATGCCAGGTATCGACTCCAAGCTTGGTATAGAAGGGAGCGATTCTGTTGAAAAAAGCATGGTAGGAGTTGTGCACGATGTAACTGGATACCGGTACTGATGCCAATACCGGTACCGATGTCGGAGTCTAGCCCGACAGAGACATTGGAGCAGTAATCAGTGACCGTTCAATCGGTACCGGGGTAACCTAAAACCTTCGGCCGCTATCCTCGGTACCAAGCCAGCGGTATCGATCGGTGTCGGTACCAAAGCGTATTGGTACCCAGTCTTCCAGACTAGAGATCGATTCCAAACTCGGCATCGAGGGCAGCTCAATCGGCCCCGAGGGAACCAAGAGTTGCGGATCTGAATCATCGGAACCGAGCCTTCAGTACTGCCGAGAGCCGGTACCAAGGCGAGTCGGTACCCAGTTCTCCAGACTGGAGATCGATTCGAGACTCTGCATCGAAAAAGTGAGGCTATCGATGCACGTCTGGAGGGTACCGACGTCGGTGGTAGTATCAGTGCTGGTACCGATAAAGGAAAGTCAGTCTGGAGAGAATCCACCGGTCCCGAAGGCACCGAGGACGCCAGATGACCATCCCTGGTGAGGAGTGTTTCATCCAACACCAGTGCCGATGCCGGGGTATCGGTACCGCTCGAAGCGGCTGCCACCACCGGACACGGCTCAGGTATGTTCTGTGAGGGGTGAACCCCAGGAACAACCTGAAACCCCTGAAAGGCTTTGGAGACCAAAGACTCCCGCTGGGGTTTTGAAACGAGTGGGCCCTCGAGGGCAAGGCCGGAGCCGTCTACATGCTGTGCATGAGACCTAACACTCGAGGGCTGGCTAGTCTTAATAGACTGTTTGTGGGTTACCTGATTCTGTGTAGAAGGAGGGGACGGCGCCCCGAAGTTGGAGGGAAACAGTGTATCGAGGAAACCTCGATGTTGAAGACCTCTTCTCACCAAACTGTTGTCAGGACCCAAGCAGGTTAGACACCGACTTCGAGGGTCTAAAAATAAAGTTGTACCGCCACAGTCTGAACATTTCTTGGAGAAAATGGCTGGCGGTTCCATGAAGGAAAAAGAAGAGGCCTAAAAAGCCTAAGGAACCGTGGGACACTATGAAGAAAAAATATCCCGTGAAGAAGGAAGATTTTACAAGAAAAGAAAAGAAAACACCGGCGGTACCAGTGGCGTTGGGAAGACAGCCGCGACCACAAGAAAACTAAAAAAATAAAACAAGAATTTTCTGTGGTGACAGGACGTCCTGCCGGCTCCGCGGAAAACGAAAACTGAGGAGAGGCAGTTGGGAAAGGCGGGAAGGCAGCACGCAGGCATGGTGGGATGCTTCCAAAAGCTCTTTGATTGGACGCTGGGAAGCGTTCCCACGCAGAATCCATCGGTACCGACGTACCCATATGTGAAGACTCATTCCTGTTTGTTCCTGGAGATCTTGGGGATATTCTAGTGGCTCCACTGTCTGACCTTTTCAATGTCTCTTTGGAGTCGGGAGTGGTGTCAGAGGGCTGGAGAGAGCACATGTGGTCCCTTTACACAAAAGCAGATGTAAGGATGACTGAATTACAGGCTGGTTTGTGGTTAGTAAATTATTGGAAAGACTACAAAAGGAGAGAATAGTGAGGTTTCTCAAGTCCAACGGATTGCAGGATCCGAGGCAGCATGGATTCACCAGAGGCAGGTCTTGTCAAACAAATCTGATAGATTGTCTGAGTGGGTGACAGGAGAGTTTGATTGAGGGAGATCCCTAGATGTAATGTATTTAGATTTCAGTAAAGCCTTTTATACCGTTCCACAGAGGCGACATATAAACAAACTGAGCACCCTAGAGATGGACCCTAAAGTTATTAATGGGGTTAGAAATTGGTTGAATGGGAGGCAACAAAGGGTACAGGTAACAAAAATCCAAAGAAGCTATACAGTGTAGGGGGTGGTGAGGTACTTCTGTCCACAAAAGAAGAGCAGGACCTGGGCATAATTGTGTCTGACGATCTTAAAGTAGTTAAAGGTACTGGTAGAAAAGGCAACTGCGAAAGTCAGAAGGATGCTTGTATGTATAGGGAGAGGAATGGCCAGCAGAAAAAAAGGAGGTCATAATACCTCTGTGTAAGTCTCTGGTGCGACCTCATTTGGAGTATTGTGCGCAAATCTGGAGACCGCACCTTCAGAAGCAATGTTCCCACTAATTTTCTGTAGGCTGTGTGCACATAAAATATCAGCTGTGCAGCTTTTGAAGGAAGGTTAAATTTTTGTGCGCCACATAACGATACTCGGAGTTATATACTTTAAAATTTGACTACACGTCAGAATACAGTATGTACACCACATTGATTGCACTAGAAAATATTGTAGAACTTGTGAAAATCGTAAATACACAACTTTAAAATTTTAAGACGTCTGTGTTGTTTTCTATCAGAATCAGAACAGTAATTTTTGTGTGCTCTGTTGAAAAGCATGAGCGTTCGCTTGGCAAGATGTGTGCGCGCGCACACGCGCACAGCTTAGAGGGAACAGTATTCAGAAGGACATAGGCAGGTTGGAGTCGAGGCAGAGGGTGGCTACTAAAATATAGTTAGTGGTCTTCGTTATGAAGCAT
The DNA here is from genome assembly GCA_033557465.1 of Ichthyophis bannanicus. Classification (NCBI taxonomy): domain Eukaryota; kingdom Metazoa; phylum Chordata; class Amphibia; order Gymnophiona; family Ichthyophiidae; genus Ichthyophis; species Ichthyophis bannanicus. The sequence goes on along the minus strand of CM066036.1, from coordinate 669,216,497 downwards.
ATGAGGACAAACTTAAAGATCTTAATATGTATACTTTCAAGGAAAGGCGGGATGGGGAGATATGATAGAGACATTTAAACACCTCCGTGGCATAAATGCACAGGAGGGTCTCTTTCAATTGAAGGCAAGCTCTGCTACAAGGGAACCTAGGATGAGAATGAAAGGGGATAAGCTCAGGAGTAATATGTGGAAATATTTCTTTACGGAAAGAGTGGTAGATGCGTGGAATAGTCTCCCAGTGGAGGTGGTGGACATGAGGACAGTATCTGAATTCAAAAAAGCATGAGACAAGCACAGAGGATCTCTAAAGGTAAAAAACTACTATCTGTAGTAGTTGCAATGCACACTTTGGCATTCCATGGCAGATTGTGGCAGTAGTTGAGATGTGGAGTGATTATGGCTTTGAAACACCATTCAGAAGTCGCTGAAGTCAAGCAAGGACCAGAGGTATCTTAGAATTTTCATTTTGTGGTATGCAGTTGATATGTTTTTTCTTGATATGTGCTTGTAGGTCTAATCGTTGGTCTATAGTTATCCCAAGGTATTTGACTTCTAGGTTTTAGTTGCTGATCACAGTCTATAATCTTTAGTGTAGGTGGTGAAGTTGGTTCTCTAGGCACGCAGAGGAGTTTTTTTTATATATACATATAATTCATGGATAAGTTATGTTTATTTAACTAGTGTACCATGCTTTAAAGCATTTGCTAAGTTTGTGTGTATTGGAAGGACCATGGCGAATGATGTGTATATCATAATATTGTTGGTATATATATAGTAGAGGATGTTGTATCTTTCTATTATTGTGCATATCGGTAGTAAGTAATATGTTAAACAAGAGTATCCCCTGTGGTACTCCTTGATGTTGATTGATTGTAGTGGACTTGCATGAACATATGTTGATCTGTTGCTGGTGGTTCTTTAACTATGATCGAAACTATCTCAAAGTTGTACCAAGTAAACCAATTTCTTGTAGCGAAGATATCAGAATGCTGTGGTTTATTGAGTCGAAAGCTAATATGTCAAGAAAAATTAGAATGAATCCTGGTCTTCGTTTCTCCATGCCTCTTATTAATCTGTCCAGGAAAGTGGTTTTTAAGGCCTCTACACTGTGCTGAGGTCTAAATCTATGTTGCTGAGGGTCTAGAGGGGCTGCAGAACTTACATGGTCTTGTAATTGGTGTAGAACTACCTTCTCAATTATTTTATCTATGAACAGTATGCTGGAGGTAGGTCTATAGAAACTTGGACTCTTTGGGTCTAGTGAGGAATGGTTTTTTTTTTTGTTTTTTTTTTTTTTTAGTAAGGATGCACATTTGAGCCTGGCAGGCATGTTATCTGTTGAGAGCAGGACTGATGCAAGGAGATGAGTTGCCTCAGGCGAATCTCTTGTGGCCCCCCATCTCTGCGAGGCCCATTGCAGTCACTGCCGCCCCTCTCTGGGACATGCAGTGGTAGCAAGAGCTACAAAGAGCCCCATGGGGCTGTTTGCTTCCATCCCCTCCGACGACCGATACCAACTTCCTAGAAGTCAGCATTGAGCAGTCTAAGGGAGTAGAAGCAAATAGTCTTGTGGTGCTGAAGTTTAAAGGCACTATAACTAAACTAACTGTGGTTCATTTCACCCAATATCTATATATAAAAAAAACATAGGACGTTGATAGCATGAAGAAGGACCAGGAGTTTCACGGTCTGAAACACGACATTGTGCACTTTCTACATGCCTTTTGAATGACCTACTATTCTTTCTACATGCCTTTTGAATGACCTACTATTGAGAGTGGATTGATTCGAGAAGGAAGGCAGCTGAAATATTAATGATAACTATAAGGCTTCACGGTCTTTTGAGGTCAGCAACTTCGGTCATCTGCTGGTGTCAATAATATAAAAGAAGTTCGGGTGGCTGGACGCTGTAATCGTGGTCTTTCAGTTAAGTTGCCAAAACCATACATTATATTCAGTTTCAATAAATATCTCGATCAACTGAGCATTAGTGTGTGATTCTACCTTGGTGAGCAAAAGGGTGAGTGCACTCTTTTAAAAACGAATAAAAGGAGGGTTTGCTACGAGAGAGGGAAGGTTCCCCCTCAGGGCAAACGATCCAACAAAAAATAGAAAATATTCGTAGTAAGCGAGTTGGGCAGTATGTTAGGATGAAGTTTAAAGGCAAGCACTGTGGGGCTGTTTGCAGTAGAGTCATTGGAAAGGGGTGGACCACATGGACTCTGGCCCCACAAAGACTCACTGCCACTATCACTGGCCTTCCCCTCCTGTCTGCCTTCGGGAACCCAGTCTCCCGTGGGTAGAAAGGGTCTTTTCCATGATTGTGAGGCTTCTTCTACCAACAGAGGATGGAATCCTTGTGGGCAGACTGCTGTGTGTCAGGTGGCGATCGCGGCAAAGACTCCTCCTGTCTACTGTGGGAGATTGGGTCCCTGCAGGCAGACGGGAGGGGAAGGCTGGCGATCGCAGCCTGAGTTCGGCTGGCCAAGGGGCGGATCTTGACCCCCTCCCCAATGGGAATGACGTTCTGGCATCTCTGATTTGCAGCAATTGCTGCTACTGTAGATCCCAAGAGTGGCGACAGCAACAGCAATGGGCAGCCCCCCGAAGGGTTGCACTCTAGGCCACCCTCTAGTTTGCTTAATGTTATCGCCGGCCCTGGTTGAGCGTGATAGTTGAGTAATTTTGAGCAGTATGGGTGTTAGTTCAACCTGAGCCTTTTTTTAAATTTTATATTTATGCAATTTAAAAAACAAAACAAGAATACACTTGTACAGGACTAGAATCACAAACAAGAAAAATGAACAAATAAAAAAAAGAAAATCCCACAAGGGACAAAAAAGAAATATAAAGTTCTCTCTAGCCCACAATCTAGAGGGGAGGAAATTCCCAAAATACACCAAAACAGCAAGAAACCAAGACTACGTTTACAGCCAGCACATAACCAATATTCACACAAAATCAATCAAGGCTTCTAAGCATCGAGCATTCACAAAGGCCTGCAGCTGAGAGGGCTCATAAAAAAATATAAGAATTTGAGCAATATCTAATCAAACATTTACATGGATGTTTAAGAAAAAAAGAGACCCCCCAGCTGCTGGACTCCCGGTCGGAGGAGGAGAAACTCCCTCCTACGCTATTGGGTATCCTTAGATAAATCTGGATAAATCCTCACTAATAAACTGTGAAACATCACATTCCGTTTCCTAAAAAATAACTTTAACTACTCCTCCTTATCTGAGAGCAGGGCAAATGTCACTAACTTAGTAGAAGGGGATACAACAACTTCCTGTGAAGACTAACATATCAGTAACATTTAAAATGTCAGTTTGCTGTGTCCCAATATCCTCAGAAGGTGGCCCTTTTTTTCCAGATGGTAAATAAAATATCTTCACAAGTGGGGGATGAGATTCAGCAAGAACCTTCAAAACTTCAATGAGATAGTTCTTAAACATCTCTTTTGTTGACAACACAGGACTCATCGGAAAGTTAATTAATCTCAGGTTAGCAGATCTTGAAGCGTTCTTCAAATGTTCCGGTTTATTATAAACTGTAACCAAACTCTTTGCAGTAGCTTGGACATGATTCTCCAATACCTCAAACTTGGCATGCAGATCCACATTAACAGATTTAACACCAGCAACCTGAGACTTAACTTCTTCCACCATCTTAGCATTATCTGCCACTCTCTCAGCCAAGGAAGACACCTGGGGTAATATTGCTCATCCCAGTGAAACATTCATAGCACAAATATCCTGCAGCGTTATTGTTACAGGACGTTGTAACTCAAATGAGGACCAATCCAGCGTGGGTGCAGCTCCAGCCGCTGCTTGCTGAGGTCTCCAGCAAGCTTCTATGCACAGGGGGTACTGGTCTCTGGCGTCTGGTCCCCTCAGCACTACAGACTCCCCCAGACCAGGGAGATCTCCGATGCAGACCGCTCCCAGAAGACCAGTGGGGCTCACATGAGCTTTGCTGCAGGTTGTGACCCGGAAGAAGGTGTTGACATAACTGAAAAAGCCGCTGAGTTATGCATTCTCCAGCAGACCCAACGCCAGGTTTCCATCTCCCACTGATGCTGTCTATTGCACAGGGCAGAAAAAGCTATCCAAAGGTCCAACAGGCACCGAAGGTAGGGGGAATGAAAGCAAGAGTAGGCAGAGGGGGTTTATAGCATGCCTTAGCCTTCCGCTTTTTCCCCATCGCAGTAAAACCGCCTGAAGCAGCAACTCAGTCCACTGCCATCTTAACTTCTCCCCTAGGATAACCATTTCAACCTGAACCGTTTTAATCCATGATAATGGACATGGGGGCCATGGAGAAATGTGGTTGTGTTAAGGCTGCCGATTATGTTTCAGAGTTGTTGTGCTGAGATTGGGTGAAAGGTGCTCCAGGCATTTTTCACCGTTTAATTTACTTGATGCTGTGAGTTGATAAAATGTTAATATTGTTTATACTGGAATTGGTCTGGAGGAAATTGGCCATTACTTGTGGACAAATTTTGTTATCTATTTTCATTGATAAAAATATCTGATGTTCGAAAAATAATAAGAGTACAATGTTCTGCTTGCTCTTGAGTGTAAACAGATTTCACAAAAATATACAAAACAGCTAAACTGAGTATTTTTCAGCTCTGGGCAATTAACTTGAATATTGGTAACGGACTTTTCTTGTGCAGCCGCAAGCGTCTCTTGTTTAGGCTATTAGTTCTATCTATATCAGTACCGTCTAATCAGTACCGTTTCTGAAGTTTTGCAAAACAGTATATGTTCATAAGATTTAATCTGTGCAGAATTCCATAGATGGAATGGACTTATGACCATTTGATTATGTCTGTATTAATTTTACTTCTGCATGTTTCTGGCTGTGTCTCAAGTCCTTTTTTTGTCTCCTCTTATGAAGGTTATCAAATCAACTTTCAGCACAGTCTAAGACATAAATTAAATGAACTTCCACATTTTAATCAAGAAAAAGCTATTTTTCTTAGCAGGATAAACTGAAAGGCAAAGTCAGGAAATACTTTTTCACCGAAAGGGTGGTGGATGCTTGGAATACCTTCCTGATGGAAATGGTGGGGGCAAACACAGTGACAGAATTCAAAATGGCATGGGACAGACAGTAGATCCCTTTATAGCAACAGGATAAAATCAAAATAAGCATAACTATCTCTTATATCTGAACAAATAAGGGTGACCTACACGGAGCGGTTACACCCCTAAACAAAGGCATGGGGAGGGGTGACCTGCACGGAGCAGCAAGTGCACCTACTCTTGTCGCCTTGCTGGGCAGACTAGATGGACCATACTGGTCTTAATTTTCTATCTTACATAGTAATATAGTATATGACGACAGATAAAGGTGAAAATTTTGGTGGAAGCGCAACTCTGACAAAGAATATCTTCCTCCAAATTTAGAGCAAAGCCTTCTGACTGAGAGATCTGGAGATGATGCCATTTTAAAATATATGCTACTTTTCTTAGCACTGGCTCACTTCTAAATGACTTTTCCAGACATTCTAATAAGTCTAGTATACGCCTCTGCAGGATGGTTGAAAGCAGTGCAAAGGCTAGGAAAAGGAGAAGACTGATAGCCACAGAACATTTCTGGCAGCTTGGTTATAGACATGCATGACAAACCCAACTCAATGGTTGTCAAAATGAGGCTAGCACTGAGGGGGTTAATTAAGGCAAACTAGTAATACCTCCCTCCCTCCCCTTTCTTTTAGTGTTCTGGAAGCATTTAGATTTTCTAATGTGTTTGACAACAGGGTATAAGAAATGTAAACATATTTAAATTATTTGGAACCGCAGATTCTGATCGAAAACTTTGTTTATTATTTCATTGCGTAGTTCTGAAATTTTTGTACTTTGGTAACTCCATCTCACCATATTCTACTAAAGAATTTCCCTTCAACACCTGCCAATACAATTAGTCCACTGATTCAATCAGACTATGGTCAGCCTAGCCATGTAACCGATAAATAAATTGTCCTTTCCATGTAGTTTTGGTAAAGTTCTTTGGACAAAAGATCTGCACTCGTTCTTTATTACTAATAAGTTGGCTCCCAAATTTAGTTAACATATTAAGGAACACATGAAACAAAAGATTTACGTAACTGTGGTGTGCGGTCCTTGTTCATAATCTAAAAGACAGTGAGACAGGCTGAGCAGAAAAAACAGACTTTTGAAATCATACCAGCAACACTTTGATTACTATCTTCTGTAAACAATGCACAGTAACATGAAACACCAGTGCTCCATGAGCAAAGTGCTATAAAAGTTGACCATTGCTGTCTTTAGTACCAGAGAAAACAGAGTTAAAGCTTGTTTGGATGTTACCAGCTAGCAACTGTGTTGGTAATCTACAGACGCTAAGCTATTTTAAAAGCAGGAGGAAATTAAAATTAGTCCAGTTAACTTCAAGCAGCTAATTATAAACATAACTAGAATCCGAGTACAGATAATTTCACTGGAAGCCAGCATAAGGCACTTCGCCTGTCAAACACGAAGACTGAACAGCAGAAACAGAGTCTTAGAACTAGGTTAGAGTTTGAACTAGTTATGAAAGACCGATTTTGCAAAGTTGCAAAACAGGCATTTCAGCTGCTCGTTCTAAGATACAGAAGGGGCACTTGGATTGCTTAAGGGTTTTAATAATTTGGCATTGAATTACTCTTTATTTTACTTTCGAAAAAGAAGGGTAAAAAAAATAAAAATAAAAATAGGGCACTAAATGCTTACCATTGCTGACCATTCGTCTTGCTACTTCCCAAAGGACTAATCCAAAAGCCCAAATGTCAACTCTTTTATAGGAATCAAAACAATCAATTTGGATGGTTTCATCTAAAACTTCAGGGGCCATGTAACGTTTGGTGCCCACACGTGGATTGTTCCCCACATCCAACTGATTGGTGCTTTGTGAGTGCATTACAGCAAGACCTGAAATGGGAAAAAAAAAGTTATTTTGAAATACAATAATTCCTTTAATTCAGGTGCGAGTTAACTTGGTACTTCCAGATCAATTTTTTTGCAGGTTTAGCTTTCTGGCTGTAGACAGGTATTTTGAACACAGTCCTGGTGTCAACACCACACATACCCAGCGCCATCTAAAAGAGTGATACATCATAGCTTGGAAGAAACATGAGCAAATGAAAGATATGAGCTAATTTTCAAAGTTATATGCTTAACAGAGTCCCTTAAATATATAATTCCCTTATCTGCAGATTTTAAGCCACTATACAGACAGTGCCAAGGTGAAAGTACATCTAACTGATCAGCCACTATCCATATGGGGGGAGGGGGAGAGCAGGAGTATTATTTCAAAGTTGAGATTTTCAACTGCTATTCAAATAAGCTATTTGTGTAATTTAGGCCTAAACTAAGCATATAGCAACAGCAGCAGTCGGCGTTTCTCATGTATATTCAATGTTGTTGACTATATAAAAAGTCACCTCATCTCAAGAGAGCAAGAGTGTGCCTATTTGTTGCCTAATTTGTAAAGGTGCACAGGTACCTATACATCTTTATAAAATACTAGCACAACTCCTGCAGAAATCATGGGTAAAACAAACCTGCATGCATTAACACTAGTTCGAGAGCAGATGCAAATTATACATGCACTTTATAAAATATGCGCAAACTGCAACTTCACCAACACTCTGCCTTGGAATACACCTAAAGTGACTGACAAGGGCATTCTTTTCTCCACACATACTTCTAGGTATGGGATAATTTTTTAAGATGCATATTAACACACATCCTGGCATATACATAGAAAAATGCTCTTATAAAAAATTACTCATGTATAGCTGCTGTTGAAATTTACTCCCAGCAATTGTAGAGATTTTAAAAAAAGGCATTTTGAACACAGCTCTCAAATGCAAAAATTGATTAACTTTAGTGCTTTTGCTTTGTATATAAAGTTTTCTGTGAAAATATAACTTCATCTAAGGGTAAATTAGAAAAGAAAGGAAACACACATTTCTAAAATTGCATAAGACTTTGCAGTGCTTTTAGATTAAGATGATCTCCAGGAACAAGCAGGAATGTAGTCTTCACATATGGGGTATTGTCGGTACTGACAGAGCCTGCGCAGGAACGCTCCCCAGCGTCCAATAGGAAAGCTTTTGGGAGCATCCCACAGCGCCTGCGTGCTGCCTTCCCGCCTTTCCCAACTGTCCCTCTTCAGTTCTTCGTTTTCCGCGGAGCAGACAGGTCCAACATCCTGTCACTGCAAAAAATATTCCCTTTTATTCTTCTTTTTTGTGGTCGCGTCTGCCTTCCCTCGATGCTACACCGGTACCGCCGATTCTTCTTTCTTTTCTCTTAAAAAAAAAAAAAAAAATTTTCTTCTGGAGTCTTTTCCAGGTATTTTCTCCTCAGGTGCCATGCGCCATTTTGGGCACTAGGCACAACTTTTCCTTTAAAATGGAAAAACCCGCTTCGGGTTTTAAAAAGTGTTCCAAATGTGGCTGTACCATCTCCGTCACTGACACCCATGAGTGGTGCCTCAAATATTTAGGTCCTGACCACTCCATTTCGGAGTGTGTTGCCTGTGGGATGATGTTGAAGAGGGGCCAGCAAAACCGAGCTGCTAAACTCAGCACCCTTTTTCCCTCCGATGCTGCGTCTGTGGCATTGACGTCTTCCAGGGCTTCGTCTTCACCCCATGGATCTCAGGTAACTAAAAATAAATCTGGTTGGTCCTCAAAGGGTAGATCTCCTTCTAAGCATCGAGATGCCTCTGGCGTTGCCCTTGAGGGACTTGTACCGGCAAAATTGCCCAGGAGGGAGGCTTCGGCTTCCAAAGCACTAACGGGGCTCCAGGATGTTCTCGAGGCCTCAACCTCGGCAGAACTAAAGGCTGTTTCATCCAGTACCGATACCCAAGCATCGGCAACGTCAATAGATCAGAGATTCTTGGCTATTGAATGCAGTCTGGCGGCTCTTCTCACGGCCTCGATGCCCCTAAAACTGCTTCAAACAATTCAACCGGTACCGGAACAGACTCCGGTACCGGTACCGACTGCATCGACATAGGCAGGTATTCTACCGGGACCGAGTCATGCTTATCCATCCGGTATCGACAAGTCGGTACCGGACCCCTCCGATGCCGACTTTGATCGGTACCGGTACCGTGCCTTGCACAATCACCCGGATCGTAGATACTTTGAATCCTCGGATGAGTCTGAAGACTCTGAAAGCTCTGCTGATACCAGAGTAGTTCTTCCTGAGGATTCTTCTTCTCCTCAGCGTAGGATGTCTCCTCCAGAGGATATGTCCTTTCAGGATTTTATCCAAGATGTGGCTCGAGGTCTTTCCATCACAGTGGCTCCTGAAAAAGAGCCTAGGGCAAAGGAATTGGAAATCCTGCAATACCCTAAAGCTCCCAAGGAGGCAGCTACCTTACCTAATCATGAGATCTTGCATGACCTCATGTTAAGGATGTGGGAAACACCTCTAACCACTTCTCCTCACTCTAGAAGGCTCGACACCATGTATCGAGTTCCTCCTTGTCCTGGGTTTCAGAAGACTCAGCTACCACACCATTCCATGGTGGTGGAATCAGCTATGAGAAGGATCAAGAGTGCAAAAAGACATGCATCTAATCTTCCAGGACGTGAGTGTAGGACTCTTGACGCCTTTTGACATCAAACCTTCTAGGCTTCCATGCTTTCTGCTAGGATCAGTTCCTATATATTCTATATGGGAATGTTCCTTAAGGAGGTCACGGGAGATTTAGAGCTTATGAGCCCTCTCCTTCCTGATAAGAGGCAGGATTACCTTGCCCTTGTCAAACATGCTCAGGATGTTTCCAAGTTTGTAAATCGTGCAGCCTTTGACTGCTTTGAGTGCATAAGCAGAACCTCTGCTATTGCCATAGGTGCACGTAGGATTGCCTGGCTCCAGGCATCTGACTTGGAAATTTGGGTAAAGGATAAACTGGGGAATATTCCTTGCACAGGAGAGAATCTCTTTGGCAAGAATTGGCAGGAAAAAGCTAATGAGATAGATGCTGACAATATCACCTTGGATAGACTGTCTAAATCTACAGCTGATCCTGCAAGGAAAAAATCCTACAAGAAACCATTCTTCAGTAAGAAGTAGTTTAACCCCTCCTATACCCAGCAGGGGCATCGTTTAGGTCAGCCTGCCCAAAAGGGACAGCAGCAACAACCTAGGCAAAGAAAAACAAAAGCTGCTAAGCCTCAACCAGCTCAGCAGACTCAGCCTCCACAAGGGCTTTGACTCCTATCTAGAGAACTTTGCCATCCTGGACCTGAATGGCCCAGAGCCTTCCACCATTCCAGGAAGGTTATGTCATTTTGCCCCCAGATGGGGGCAGATAACAGCAGAAAATTGGACTCTGTCCATTGTAAGAGAGGGGTACAAGCTTCATTTCCTCAGTATGCCCCCTCCTACAATGAGGAGTTCAATTCTCAGATCTCTCTCAATGCCCAGTTAGGTCAAGAGGTCACTTTGCTTCTTGCCCAGGGTGCGATAGAAGAGGTACCCATTCTCCAACAGGGTACAGGGTTCTACTCCCCCTATTTCCTTATTCCAAAGAAAACAAGAGGACACAGATCCATTTTGGACCTCAGAGAATTGAGCAGTCTTCTCTTACTTAGACGACTGGCTCATTTGACCACCTTCAGAGCCAGAGGTCAGGATTTCTCTCTCGCACAATGCGCATCCTTCAGTATTTGGGACTTGTCATAAACCTCCCAAAATCCAATCTTGCTTCCACTCAGTCTCTAGAGTTTATAGGAGCTCTGCTGGATACCAGACAGACAAGTGCCTATCTTCCACAGCCCCGCTGCCTTTGCATTGTGCAGTTAGCTTCCCAAGCAGTGCTAAAGCCTCACCTCACTGCTCGGGAAATGTTACAGTTGCTAGGCCACATGGCATCCACCGTGCATGTGGTTCCTTATGCTCGCCTCTATATAAGGGCAGCCCAGTGGACTTTATCCACTCAATGGACTCAGGCATCAGGTTGCCTGTCAGACAAAATAAACTCAGATTGTCTTATTTTGTCCCTCCAATGGTGGCAGTCACCCCAAAACCTTTTGGTGGGGTCCCCTTTCCAACAACCCCCACCCCAAGCCACTCTGACAACAGATGCCTCACAGGTGGGTTGGGGAGCCCACCTGCAAGGCCTCTCTACCCAGGGTACCTGGACTCCACAGGAAACCTATCTACACATCAATCTCCTGGAACTCAGAGCAATCTTCCTTGCTCTTTGAGTATTCCAAACCCAGCTCAGCTACAAGACAGTCCTAGTTCAAACGGACAATCAGGTAGCCATTTTCTATGTGAACAAGCAGGGCGGAACAGGCTCTCTGTCGCTCTGCAATGAAACTTTGCAACTATGGGCCCTCGCCAGAGAGCATCAGATTCATCTCCTTGTGGTGTATCTTCCAGGCATTCAAAACTCTTGGGCAGACAGACTCAGTCGAGTTCTGCTTCCACACGAATGGTCTCTCCATGCAGACCAAGTGGCCAAACATTTTCAAATTTGGGGAACCCCGGACATTGACCTGTTTGCAAGTCCGCTGAATGCCAAACTTCCCCGGTTCTGTTCCAGTATTCCGGCTCAGGGTTGTCAGGCCAGGGATGCTTTCCTCCTCAATTTGGGCCAGGGCTTCCTGTATGCCTTTCCACCCATTCCCCTAATTCCCAAAACCCTGTTCAAGCTTCAGAGAGACAGGGGTCATATGATTCTCATAGCTCCACATTGGCCACGGCAAATGTGGTACCCTCTGCTCCTACATCTCTCTCAAGCTCCGCCTCTGGAGTTAGGATCTGCTCCAGATCTCCTTTCTCAGGAGGACGGGATGCTGTGGCATCCCATTCCCCAGTCTCTGCATCTCAGGGCCTGGTTGCTGAAAGCCTAGAACTTCACGGTCTTTCTCAGCAGGTAAAGGATATCCTTTATGCTTCCAGGAAACCTTCCACAAGATGCTCTTATGCTTTCAAGTGGAAAAGGTTTACCATATGGTGCTCGCAGAAGGGTCTTGACCCTCTTGCGATACCTCTGGAATCATTACTGGAGTATCTCCTTCATTTGTCTAATACAGGGCTTAAGACCAAATGGACAACCTATTTCCTCTCATCCTCTCATAGCGAGATTTATGAGAGGCCTTCTTCTAACTAAGCCTCCCATTAAGCCGCCACCGGTGGCATGGGACTTAAATCTGGTTCTTGGGCAGCTCATAAAGCCGCCTTTTGAACCATTAGCTACTACCTCTTTGAAATTCCTTTCCTGGAAGGTCATTTTTCTTATTGCAATCACATCAGCACGTTGCATCAGTGAATTGCAAGCATTGGTGGCTGATCCTCCTTATACAAGGTTTCATCATAAGGTAGTCCTTAGGACTCATCCACACTTTATGCCAAAGGTGGTATCACCTTTTCATTTAAACCAAGCGGTTTACCTTCCTGTATTTTTCCCAGGCCTCATGCCTCAAATGCAGAAAGGAATCTTCATACTTTGGACTGTAAAAGGGCTTTGGCCTTTTACTTACAGAGGACACAGCAACATAGAAAGTCCTCTCAACTCTTTGTTGCTTTTGATCCTGGTCATTTGGGACTTACAGTCTCCAAAAGAACCCTGTCCAGCTGGATTGCACAGTGTATTTCTTTTGCCTATGAGAGTAAGAACTTTCCTCTTGAAGGCCATGTCACAGCTTACAATGTGAGAGCCATGGCAACCTCTATGGCTCATCTTCACTCTGTGTCTATCGACGACATCTGTCGAGCAGCTACTTGGGCCTCGGTTCATACCTTCACAGCCCATTACTGCTTAAACAAGGACTCCCGTCGGGATGCCTTGTTTGGTCAGGCTGTTCTCTTAAGTTCCAGACTTAATCAACTCCTACCCACCATCCCTGGTAGGATGCCAGAGATCCATGGGAGGACGTGGCGCCCTTTCACAAGGGCACACAACATCTGGGGTTTCTCCCTGGCATCTGCAGCTAGGGAGTCCCCATATGTTAAGACTACATTCCTGCTTGTTCCTGGAGATAGCATAGTTACTCACCTGTAACAGGTGATCTCCGGGAACAGCAGGAATTTAGTCTTCACAACCCACCCACCTTCCCTAGGAGTTGTATCTCTCTATCTCTCTCTCTTTCCATCTTTCTTTTTCTCAGCTTTAAACTCAACTGGAGAGGGACAGTTGGGAAAGGCGGGAAGGCAGCATGCAGGCGCTGTGAGATGCTCCCAAAAGCTTTCCTATTGGACGCTGGGAAGCATTCCCGCGCAGGCTCCGTCGGTACCGACGATACCCCATATGTGAAGACTAAATTCCTGCTGTTCCCGGAGATCACCTGTTACAGGTGAGTAACTATGCTTTATCAGTTAAAATGATCTCAAATGTATTTTCTCCTCCTCTTATGAAGAGCTAGCCTAGTGGTGAGAAAAGCAAACTGAAATCCAGGGAAGCCAGTGTTCAAATCTCACTTCTCCTGACTTTTGCTCTTTATATGCAAATAGGGACTCCACCCTCCAATACTTCAGATATAAACTTATGGCTAGATGTACTAGAATACATTACATGTCAATACACATTAAAGTGATTTAATGCACATAATTTAACACATTAATGCTAATTGGGCCTATTAAGTGCATAACTCACATTAGCACACAATAGTAAATTAGGATCGTAGATTACAGCCTTCTGGTGCAGTGAAACAGAACCTGTATCTGTATGTAAATTATCTCCAGCTCGGGTTTGGAAAAGAGACTAATTAAAAGTGAAATTCACATCATATTATCTTACCTCTGATGTATCACTGGCAATTTAGTCTGATAATGTGTGCATTCTTTTCAATATTGCTGAACAGTTTAGAGTTTAAGGTGACATTTTACTATCAGATAATGTCCTTTCCTTGAGTCCTGCTAGACTAATCCAGACAAATGGGTTGTGCTCCCTACCAGAAGGTTGGTGGAGACAAAGAACCAATGAAAAGTCCAGGTTTCAGTGTCATCACTCCCATGTTTCTATATGCCTCAGCCACCAGAGGTCTCTTCAGTATCCACCCCAAAGCATATGGGAGAACATGGCCAGCCTCACACCTCAACATGAGCAACAATGGCCAATCAAACAGTAGAGAACTATGTACAGTTAAGCATAAAGAGAAGGCTGTAGAAAATGAACCTGCAGAGCCAAATATATAAATCATAGAGGACCCAAGGGTACAGCTGCAGAAGAACATAGCAAACAGCTCCATGGGCAGGCCCTGGACTAGTCTAGCAAGACTCAAGGAAGAGACATTATCTGGCAAGTAAAATGTCACCTTCCATATCGTCCTGCTAAACCTGTCCAGATAAGTGGGATGTACCAAAGCTATGACTCCATTGGGTGGGAAGAAGACAGCAGCTTGCAAAACTCTTGAGCCAAAGGCTGTGTCTGCAAGTGCATGGACAAGCGGTAAAACTTGACAAAAATGGAAAGTGATGCCCATGTTGCTGTCTGGCAAATGTTTGCAGGAGCTACCGAGCTCTGTTCTACCCATGAGGACATGCGCTCAGGCAGAATGGGCACACAATCCCTCTGGAACAGACTGGTTCCACAACAAATATGCCAAGGCAATGGCCTCCTTAATCCAGAGCCCCAAAGTCAACTTAGCTGCCATGCCACCCTTCAGCGGGCCAGAAACACAAAAAGATGGTCAGACTTGCGAAGGGAATTCGTAACCTCCAAGTATCAGAGAATCACTCCCCAGACATCCACAAGGCAAAGATCCTTATCCTTCACCTGAATTTTCTTCAGAGGAGAAAATCCATCCACCATCTGATGGAGACAGAGAAATACTGAGTGATGTCATTAAAACCTGAGCTTTTCAATCATTCTTTGTCTCTACCAATCTGCCGGTAGGGGAAAGCATAGTTACTTACCTGTAACAGGTGCTCTCCGGGGATAGAAGGAATCAGTCCTCAAGTATGGGTGACGTTGGCACTGACTGAGCCCTTGTAGAAGCATCTCCCAAGCTTTCAAAGAAAGCTTTTGGGAGATACCATCACACATGCATGGCCCCCTTCCAACCCAAGGGTGCCATCTTACTCAGTCAGATGACATTGCTAGCCGACAAAAGAAGATGGCAAAAATAGATATATAGCAACTCCAAGGGGAGATGGGAGGGTTGTGAGGACTGATTCCTGCTGTTCCCGGAGAACATCTATTAAAGATGAGTAACCACGGTTTCTCTGGAAAGAAGCAGGAAGTCAGTCCTCACATATGGGACTCCCTAGCTACAGACTACCTAAAGCCCTAAGGAAAAAACACGGTCGGCCTCAAGGGGAGCCGTGAGCAGCAGCAATTGAGTTTGCAGAACAGACTGGAGTAGGACCGTGTGTCCGATGGGAACCAACACTCCGGTAGCCTGAACACAGAAGGGTCGGAGGGTAGGAATTGCTTAGAGCCTGAAAAGATTATGGAGCATGGCCTGGCCGAAGGCGCTGTCCTATTGGGACTCCCTCTCCAGGCGGTAATGAGTTGCGAAGGTATGGACTGAAGATCAGGTGGCAGCCCGGCAGATGTCCAACATCAGGATGGAGCGTAGGTCTGCCACAGAGGCTGCAATGGCCCTGACACAGTGTGCCGTGACCCGGGCATTCAGCATGAGCCCAGCCTGCTCATAGGCAAGGGCAATGCAGTCCACCACCCAGGTGGACAGTATCTGCTTGGTTACTGCTGTCCCTGCCGACTGGGGTCATAGGAAACGAAAAGCTGAGTGAGCAGCTTTGTGGTGGCCCTACATATGTTGAATGTAGGACAGCATCCTCTTACAGTCCAAGGTATGAAGGACAGTCTTCACCCTGCTGGAGTGAGGCCTCGGGAAGAAGGTGGGGAGCACCACCTGTTGGTTGAGGTGGAAGGGGGACACCACCTTTGGTAGTAATTTGTGATGCATGCATAGTATGACCCTCTTCTTGTAGAACCTGGTATACAGCACCTCCTGCCACCAGGGCTTGGAGCTCACCGACTCTGCAAATGGAGGCGACTGCCACCAGGAACGCAACTTTCCAGGGGAGATATCTGAGATGGCAGGTGGCCAAGGACTTGAAGAGCGGATGGGTGAGCTGTGACAGCACCACATTGAGGTTCCACTCAGTCGCCAGGGGGTGGACGGTGGGGTTTTGACAACAGAAGCCCCCTCAGAAAGCAGGTTACCAGAGGCTGAGCCGAAAAAGGGCTTCCCCTCAACAGAATGTTAAAAAGTTCAGTTCTATGTAAACAGTTGAAACACACTGCCACCCTATGTGCTCTGTAAACTGTCCTGAATTGAAGGAGGATGGCATATAAAAACTGTTAAATAAATAAATAAATAAATGGTGGTGTGCTGCCAGAGCACTGAGGTGCACCCTGACAGAGTTTGATTTGAGCCTGGATTGCGAAAGATGGAAGCACCAGGCAGAATGGATTTACCCTTTGCTCCGCACACCACACTGAGAACCTGCACCCATTTGAAGGCATAAGCTCTCCTGATGGAAGCCTTCGGAAAGCCAATAGGATCTCCTCCACTTCCCCTGAGAGGTTAAAGGGGGCCAAGGCTACCCTTTCAGCAGCCACGCTGTCAGCGATAAGAACCCCAGATTGTGGTGGAAAAAGCCCTCCTCCTGAGACAAGAACCCGGGGGAACTCCCCCAGAGGGGGGAGGGGGTCAGTGCCTCCACCAATCACCGAAGGAGCAGTGGAAACCATGGCTGTCTGGGCCACCAGGATCAATGACATGCAGGACCTTGAAAAGGGTCTTGGCAATCAACAGAGTGGGTGGGAAAGCGTACATGAGGCCTTTCGACCATGAGATGAGAAACGCATCCGCTGCTACCTGGCTCGGGTGGGACTGGGAGAAGCAGAAGCAGGGCAACTGGTAGTTGTCCAGGCTTGTGAAAAGGTCCACTTGCAGGGTCCCCCAGAGTCAGGAGAGTAGGCGGCCATTCTGGAATCCAGCTGTCATTTGTGATGTCAGAGGACCCTGCTCAGTTTGTCCACCGGGGCATTGTCTTGGCTTGGTAAGTACACCGCCCTTAGGAGCATCCCCTGACAGAGCGCGTGGGAGCAGAATGTCAATGCCTCATGACAAAGGATTCGAGAACCAGTACCCCCCCTTGTTTGTTCACACAGAACATCACTACTTGGTTGTCTGTTTGGATTAGCACAGTCTGGTGGCTCAGACAGTGGTGAAAAACTTGTAGGGCTAAGTATATGGCCCAGAGCTCCAGGAAGTTGATTTGCTGGTTGACCTCAGCTTGTGACCAACTGCTCTGGGTGCAAAACTCCTGGTAATGGGCTCCCCTTCCCAGCAGGGAGGTGTCCGTCGTGAAGACCCTTCGGGGGCTCGGGACTTGGAAAGGCAATCCTGCCAGGAGGTGTTGCATGTCCTGCCACCACATCAGGGAGTCTGCTAGCTGGTGGGTCACCAAGATTCTGTCTTGGAGCCGAACGGTGGGCTGTGTCCAATGGTCCCAAAGACACCACTGGGCCGCTCTCATGTGCAGGTGGGCATCTGGGGTGATATGGATCATGGAGGACATATGGCAGAGTAGGCGCAGAAGGAGCCAGGCGGTCACTGAGCGATAGTGCTGCATGTCTGCGGCTAATGCTCAGAGACAGTTGGCCCGATCCAAGGGGAGGAAGGCTTTTGCCTGGACCGTCTCCAGCTTTGCCACTATGAACTCCAGGTCCTGTGTCGGGAGGAGATGGGTGGTTTATTACGAACCCCAGGTGTTATAGGATGTGGATGCTGCAAGCCATAGCCTGCTGCACCTCAGTGGCTGTGCTTCCTTTTAAGAGCCAGTCGTCCAGGTAAGGAAAGACAAAGACCCCTTGGAGACTGAGGTAAGTGGCCACCACTGCCAGGCACTTGGTGAAGATCCTTGGGGAGGATGCTAGTCCGAAGAATAGTACTCTATATTGGTAGTGGCTTCTTCCCACCATGAAGTGGAGGTATTGCCTGTGGCTGGGGTGAATGAGGATGTGGGTATATGCATCCTTCAGATCCAAGAAGCATAGCCAGTCTCTGCTGGAGGTAAGGTAGCAATGTACCAAGGGAGAGCATCTTGAACTTCTCCCTCACCATGAACTTGTTCAGGTTTCGCAGGTCCAGGAT
This sequence comes from Ichthyophis bannanicus, assembly GCA_033557465.1. Taxonomy (NCBI): domain Eukaryota; kingdom Metazoa; phylum Chordata; class Amphibia; order Gymnophiona; family Ichthyophiidae; genus Ichthyophis; species Ichthyophis bannanicus. The sequence goes on along the minus strand of CM066036.1, from coordinate 669,198,385 downwards.
GGCCTTAGGCCCCGTCCTTTTTGGCACGAGGAAATACCTGGAGTCAAACCCGTTGCCCCTGAGATTTTGGGGTACTGATTCCACCACCTTGCTCTCGAGAAGACCTGTGAGCTCTTGTAGTAGAAGATCCCAGTGAAGGGGAGACCCAAGGGGCTCTCCCGGGAAGAAGAGGGGTGGTGTCTGTGCTAAGTGGAGTGCCCAGGAATCTGTGGTGATGGCTGAATACCTGTGGATATAGTGAATCAGACGTCCTCCTGTGGGCTGCTGTCCTCCTTGAAGAAGAGAAGCTATACCCAAGGAGTCAAAAGCCCCCTCCAAGGTTGGGCCAGAGCTGATGCCTGGGGTTTGAGAGCCTTCTGCTTATATGGGCCACGCCCCTGTCCCTTAGCCTGCTGACCCTGCTGGGGAGGATTGGAGATGGGGGTAGTTTTTGTAAACAGCTCCTTTTCTCAGGTAAAATGACCCCCCCCCCCCCCGAGTCCTTCGGTCAGGGAAGGGCAGCAGTCTTCTTGGAGAGCCTGGTCCTCGTCACGAGTTTGGTTTCCAACTTGGCAGCCCTTCTTTATCATTGGTTTGTCAAAAAGGTTCTCCCCTTGACATGGGACATCGATGAATTTGTCCTGAACCCATTGCTCAAGGTTAGAAGACTGTAGCCAGGCTTGGCGTCGGGTCCCAATGCTTGCTGCGGCTACTTAAGTCACCGGCTCGAAGTTGTCACAGGCTGCTCAAGAAACTTGGAGCACTCACGGACAGCTTTGGATAGATTCCTGAACCACTGCAGGGGTTCCTCGGAGAGACCAGCCGAGAACCCAACAAGTTCCTTTGCCAGGTCTGTGAGGTACATGCCAATGTACAGCTGGTAGGCCTGGATCCAGCCAATGAGCATCATGCCCTGGTAGCACTTTCTGCCAAGGGCGTTCAAGGTGCGGGCCTCCCTACTCGGGGGCACTGAGGAGTGTGTCTTCTGACTTTTCAGCCGACGCATGGCTGACTCCATCACCATGGAGTTATGCGGCAGCTGTGCCTTCTGGAAGCCAGGGCTCCGGCATACCCAATACACTGAGTCAAGCTGCTTGCTCACGACTGGCACAGATGCCAGTGTGTCCCATATGCGGAGCATGAGCCATTCCAGGATGGGCAGGATGAGGACCAGTCAATGATTCCCTCGGTGGAGTCTCGTATTAGAGGATTTCTAGCTCCTCCATATGACAGTCATTCTCTGATTCCATGGGGAATGCCAGGGCCTTCAATATGTCCTGCATGAAGTCGAGGAATGCCATGTCCTCGAGTGGGGACCGACACTGAGACTCTGAGGAGGCAGGTCTGAGGGAACATTGTGGTGGCAATGGGTATCAGGGGATTCCTTGTCCTCCCATTCTGAGTAATCAGTGGAAGACTCAAGGGGAGGGCAATCCGAAGGCTCCAGGCCCAAGCCCGGACCGAGCCCTTCAGAGGCTCCTCAGCTGGTGTCGTGCATGCTAGCCGGGGAAGACCTTGGTCCCATCAAGCGGAACCTGGATCAAGACCTTCGCTGAGGATGAACTTGGGGCCATATGGCCTCGAGGATAGACTGTCTCCAGGGACATCCTCTATGTTGAGGGCCCAGTGGTCTGGGGGAGGAACCGGCCATGCTGGACATCAATGCCTGCTGCTGGTCCATGAAGGCAGACAGGTTATGCTCCAAGGCCACCATTTTGGACTCCAGCCCAGATGACTCCGCAGCTCTTGGCGCAGGCACCGAGGAACTCTGACCCGGTGCTAGTTCCCCTGAAAGGGAGTCAACGAGGATGGCCTTGAGTATCAGGGGCCAATTTCCAATCGATTACTTCCGGGTGACCTTGATAGGCCACTCCCACTCTGAACCCTCAGACGAGCGGCATGGACTGCGGGATCTGGCTCAGGATTTACCCAGTCTATCGGAACCATCCAGAGACACTGTCTTTGAAGTTTGTTTCTTCCTCCTGAGTTTCCTTGAGGGAGATTCCCTTTCTGAAAGCTCAAGGCATTAATCAGGATCCACGGGGGCACCACGGGTGTCCAAGGCTTCAAACAGGGCCTTGGCCTTCAGAAGCACCAGGAACTCCAGGAAAAAAAAACAAAAACAAAAAAACTTATTGTGCTGCTGCTGACAGCTTTTGAGGGCCTTGGTGGACATCTTTTTGCACAGGCCGCGGGGTCGTGGTCTGGTCCAAGGCAGCATAGACAACAAGCATGAGTTATCAGTGAGATATCTTTGTACACCAACACTTTTTAAAACTACTGGTGGCCATAGGTGAAAAGGTTACCCCAGTGAGGTCAAAGACCCATGGCGCTGCCAGTTGGGAAAAAAGGCACGAAGGCACCAAAGGTGAAAAAAATCAAAAACAGACCCGAGACTCAATGCCAAAGCAGCAGGCTCGGGTGGCGGGAAGAGTACTGGTGCAACCGGAGGAAGAGTATGAAACTCAAGAGCACAAAAAATCAAGTTTTTCCGAAGGAAGACAGACAGACATCTGAAGGGCTCCACGGAAAAAAGGAGATTGAGTAAGATGGCACCCTTAGACAGGAAGCTGGGGAGATGCTTACACGAGGGCTCCGTTGGCACTGATGTCACCCATATGTGAGGACTGACTTCCTGCTTGTTCCCGGAGAACACAACGCACTTGTCTGGACTGGTCAAGCAGGATGAGATGGAATGACTGTTACACTTTTTGCTATGTTCAAAATGCAATAATCCTCTGAATTATAACCGTTTTTTATATGAAGCATTTTACTCTCTACAACATGTTATTATTTCAAAATATGCTTACTGTACATTCATTTACTGGATTTAAATATCCAGTGTGATTGCTGGGGTGGAATTTTGACTCTAATAATTCTGGAGTTTCATTCTCTTAAATGTTTCAAATTCTGTCAGATGTCAGAAAATAAATGCAGCTTAGTCTGGTCAAACAATTATTTTCAGTTTCCCTTCTTCAGAATTACAGAGACCAAAACGTAGAGAGGTGTATCATGAGCAAGCAAGCAGGCTGACAAGTGGCAAAGAAAAGGAAAGTGGTGCCGTCTCTTCTATAAATAAATCTCAGTTTGTTTGTTTTTTACATTTAGCATAAGCACAAAAAAAATCAAAAATATAGTTAAAGCAGTGCTGTTCTATTCTGCCTTCTTGGAAAAAAAAAACCCTGAGGGACTCTTAATTTGAGGATCAAAAGCTGAATTTGGTGTTTCTAAAGAAGGCAGAATATACAGCTTTCAATGTCTCAGAGAAGAAGACGATGTTGCATGACTCCTACTGGGTGACTGAGGTACTCTTATGCTGGGTTCTGATAATATGATCCCATACCTCTCGGGCATGCCTGGGCTATCTAGAAGTTTATATATGGAAAATCATGTCTAGATAACATATAAAAGCCCATAACACCATAGTCTTAGTGGTGGAGGGGGGGGGGGGGGGCTAGCTCCTATTTTGTAAGAAACCCAGAAAAGCAAGAGAAAGCTTCTGGACCATGAAAAACGATGTCATCTTCCCAGGCTTGATAATACAAAATAAAACAGAAGAGATCAGATTTTAGCAAAAGGGACTTACCACCAAATAGGCACATGCAAGTCTACTCTTCTTCAGAGTAATTAACAAATATTAAATTGCAGTATTTACATTTTGAATAGAAAGATGCCCTAAATATTTAAAAAGAGTGTACAGTATATACATATTTATCTGAATACTTATTTTCCGAGAACAAAGCAGGAAGTCAGTTCTCATATATGGGCGACATTGGCCCCGACAGAGCCTGCACGGAGCATTTCCCCAACTTTCAAATAAAGCCTTTGCGACATGCTACCACGCATTCATGGTCCCCTTCACACCAAGGGTGCCATCTTGCTCAGTCTCCTTTTTTCCACGGAGCCCAACTGACGTCTGCCCAGTTTCCCCAGAAAAAATCCTTGCTATATTCTTAAAAGTTAGCTTTTCCCAGTTTGCTTACCGGTTCCTCCTCCCACCTCAAACCAGCGCCAGACCTGGTGCTGTTCTCGGCATTCCCCCCCCCCTTTTTTTTTTGAATTGAGGCTTGCCTTGACTGGCGTTCGCTCCTTTTTTGGCCTGGGGGTCATCGATCCCGGCTGTTTCCCCACCATGTCTCCCGGTGGGTTAAAAAAATGTGACCACTGCAGTCAAACCATGTCAGTCACCGACACCCATGACTGCTGCTTACGCTGCCTGGGCCCAGACCAGGACAGCACCTCATGTAACCTGTACCAGCCCATGACACCTAAACCAATAAAGAGAGGTTGGAGTTGCAAGAGAAACTGTTCGGAAGGTCTGACTCTTCACTGGCTTCCCAGACACCAAGCTCCATGCCCAGCACTTCTCGTGAGGCCTGAACATACTCGGAATCCCGCGGTGGCAGCTTCTCCAAGAAGACCCCAGACCTCGAGAGAAAAAAGAAAAAAATCCTCAAAGTCCATCAAGGTTCCACCAGAGAAACCTGGTAAAAAACTCAGGCGGCTCCAAGAAGCACCCTACTAAGGTCCTCTAAAAGGATTCCTTGGCCAGCAGAGACCGTACAAAGTTCCTCAAGACCATATTCCTCGTCAAGGATGCACTCGTGAGAGTGCCTGTGCCGGGCCAGAGATCCTCAGTGCCCACGCCAAAAGCTGTGGAGTCATCTGGTTTGGAAACCAGAATGGCAGCCTGGAGCAGAACATCACTAATATCCTGGCCCTGCAGCAGGCAATATTGGCTGGTTCATCCGCATCATCTATCTCAACAACCAGGCCCCCGACTGCGGGGGAATCCCCAGTCGTTAAGTTGAGCTCCAAGTCCCACCAACCACGAATAAACCCTTGGTGTCAGTCGAGGTCCTGGTCCTGTTCCTCAGGCATCTGAATCTCCCCGGCCAGTTTCCACGGCTTGGATTAGTCGTCACCCCATTACTCCGAGTGGGAGACCGATGACAAGGCATCCCTGGAAACCAGATGGCACTGAGACATTCCCTCAGACTCATTTCCCCTGGCAGTCCAATGCCATTCTCCTCCAGAGGATGTGGCCTTCCACAACTTTGTCAAGGATATGGCCAGAGCTCTCTCGGTGCAGACAGACAGAGGTGGAGGAGGATCCATGCACCGAAGAACTGGAGATTCTCCAGTATGAGTCTCCACCCAAGGAAACTCTCAAGGTGCCGGTGCAGCCGATCCTTGAGCAGCTACTGTTGAGAATGTGAGAGACCCCAGCATCGGTACTGGTAGTCAGCAGGCACCTCGACACCATGTACCACTTCAGGAAAGGGCCAGGTTCCACAAACCCAAAATCCTACATAACTCCATGGTTGTCGAGTCAACCATGCAAAAACCGAAGAGCCAGAAGACCCACTCTTCTGTTCCCCCTGGAAGGGAGACTAGGGCCCTCGACGCCTTTGGGCTCAAGTGCTACCAGGACTCGATGCTGGGGTGTCGAATCCAGGCCTATGAGTTACACATAGGGCCTTCAGATACATGCCTAACCCAGGAGCTGTTTGGGTTTTCACCAGGACTTGCCGGGGAACCCCTCCAACGGTTCCAAGCTCTGACCAACGGGGATCAAGGACTGCTCTAAGTTCCTCTCCCGAGCGGCCTATGATGGCTTCGAGTAAGCTGCTCAAGTAGCAGCAGCCGGCATCGGTGTCTGACGCCAAGCCTGGCTACAGTCTTCGGACCTCGAACAATGGGTCCAAGACAAGCTGCTTGATGTCCCCTGCGGTTCCTATCTTGGAAAGTGGCCTTTCTGGTGGCCCTCATGTCCTCTCGAATTCCAGGTCCTGGTGGCAGATCCCCCAAATACAAGGTTCTATAAGAACAGGGTAGTGCTCCGCACTCACCACAAATTCTGCCCGAAAGTGGTATCTCCTTTACACCTCAACCCCTCCCCACCTTCTTCTCACGACCTCACGCAGGCAGGGAGGAACTAGTACTTCATACACTGGATTGCAAACAGGCCCTGTCCTCCTCCTTACAGCGGACTCAGGCCTATTGCAAAGCTCCTCTGTTTTTCATGTCTTAAGACCCCAGCAGAATGGGGCTCCCATGACTAAGCAAACTCTATCTACTTGTGTGGCAGACTGCATTGCCCTCGCCTGAGTAAGCTGGCCTCTCCCTTGAGCACCGGATCACAGCGCATCACATGAAGTCGATGGTCGCATCGGTGGCCAACCTCTGCTCAGTGCCGGTGGTGAGAGCTGCAAGGCCGCCACATGGTCTTCAATTCATATATTCACAACTCATTTCTGCCTGGAGTGAGTCCCACAGAGACTGTACCTTTGGCCAGGCAGTACTCCATAATATTCTCGGGATGTAGACAACTCCTATCCTCTGACCCTTCTGTGCTCAGGCTACTGGAGTGATAGTGTCACTGGACGCTAGGATCTTGCAGAGTCTCTTAGTGGGGATTCCCCTTCTGCAACTCACAGCTACCTGATTGGTCGCTGTTGGTGCTGTCGTGGTTCGGTCCTTGGCAACTTGGAGCTAGGGAGTCCATATGTGAAGACTGACTTCCTGTTTGTTCCTGGAGAAAACACAGTTACTCACCTGTAACAGGTGTTCTCCAGGGACAGCAGGAATCAGTCCTCACAACCCTCCCTCCTCCCATGGGAGTTGCCTCCCTACCTTGTTTTAGTCTTTTACTGCTGTCCTAGCTATGTCATCTGACTGAGAAAGATGGTACCCTTGGGTGGGAAGGGGACCACGCATGCATGGTAGCATAACAAAAGGCTTTCTCCATATGTGAGAGCTGATTCCTGCTGTCCCTGAAGAACATTGAATAACTACGCTTTATCACTGTACAGCACTGTCCAGTAGTGCTATAAAATATTTCTTAAATCAATTACAGAAGGCTAGAGAAACATCATAGGCTAAGCAGATCTAACATGAAAATCTTTGGCGCCCACAGAGATTAACAAACATTTCTAGGCAACAATGACAAAGCAAACTGACATTTACTGGAAAGGAGGTGGCAAGGTAACAAACAGAAAATATAATTTTTAAGATCAGACAGTGAAACATCCATTTTCTGACGTGTTTGCTACATACACAGAAAGCACAGTTACTTACCTGTAACAGGTGATCTCTGGGAACAGCAGGAATAAGTCTTCACATATAGGGTACGTCGGTACAGACGGAGCCTGCGTGGGAACGCTCCCCAGCTTCCCAAAAAGGAAAGCTTTTGGGAGCATCCCACAGCGCCTGCACGCTGCCTTCCCGCCTTTCCTAACCGCCTTTCCTCAGTTTGGTTTTAAAGCTGAGACAAAGAGAGAGAGAGGAAAGGAAAGACAGATAGAGAGATACAACTCCTAGGGGAGGTGGGTGGGTTGTGAAGACTTATTCCTGCTGTTCCCAGAGATCACCTGTTACAGGTAAGTAACTGTGCTATCTCCAGGAACAAGCAGGAATGAGTCTTCACATATGGGGACTCCCTAGCTAGAGATGCCTGGGAGATCCCTGAGGTTATGAGACCCTGGGAAGGGCTCTACCTCCTCCTATGGACCTCAGGCATCCATCCTGGGAAGGAGGGCAGGAGTTGATTAAGAATGGAACAGGTGTTTGAGAACAGCCCGACCAAACAAGGCATCCCGGCGGGAGTCCTTGTCCAAGCAGTAATGGGCTGTGAAGGTATGAACCGAGGCCCAGGTGGCTGCTCGACAGATTTGGTCGATGGACACAGAATTTAGATAAGCCATAGAGGTGGCCATGGCCCTCACATTATGAGCTGTGACATGGCCCTCCAGAGAAAGGTTCTTACTCTGGTAGGTGAAAGAAATACACTGAGCAATCCAATTGGACAGTGTTCTCTTAGATACTGGAAGTCCCAAATGAGAGGGATCAAAAGCAACAAAGAGTTGAGAAGACTTTCTATGTTGCTGTGTCCTTTGTAAGTAAAAGGCAAGAGCTCTCTTACAATCCAGAGTATGAAGATTCCTCTCTGCACTTGATGCATGAGGAGCTGGAAAAAAGACAGGTAAATATACCTCTTGATTAAGATGAAAAGGTGAGACCACTTTAGGCATAAAGTGTGGATTGGTCCTAAGGACTACCTTATCATGATGGAATCTTGTATAAGGTGGATTAGCCACTAAGGCCTGCAGTTCACTGATGCGGCGAGCTGAGATGACTGCAATAAGGAAAATAACCTTCCAGGAAAGAAATTTCAGGGAGGTAGTAGCTAAGGGTTCGAAAGGTGGCTTCATAAGCTGACCAAGAACCAGATTTAAGTCCCATGCCACCGGAGGAGGCCTAATGGGAGGTTTAGTTAAAGTTAGGCCTCTCATGAATCTTGCAATAAGAGGATGAGAGGAAATTGGGTGTCCATTGATAGGCTTAAGGGATGCTGCAATAACACTTAAATGGACCCTTACTGAATTTGTCTTAAGGCCTGCATTGAAAAGATGCAGGAGATATTCCAATAGAGAATTCAAAGGTAGTGCTAGAGGGTCAAGACCCTTGTTAGTACACCAAATGGAAAACCTTTTCCATTTAAAAGCATAGGAACGTCTAGTAGAAGGTTTCCTGGAAGCATGAAGGATATCCTTCACCTGTTGAGAAAGATTCCAATCCTGAAGGTCTAGGCCTTCAGCAACCAAGCTCTGAGGTGAAGGGACTTGGGGTTTGGGTGCCACAAAGTCCCCTCCTCCTGAGACAGTAGGTCTGGAGCAGCTCCCAAGTCTAGGGAGGGAGCCTGAGAGAGATGTAGAAGTAGAGGGTACCACACTTGGCGTGGCCAGCGTGGAGCTATGAGGATCATAGATCCTTGATCCTTCTGGAGTTTGAACAGAGTCTTTGGAATTAAAGGAATGGGTGGAAAGGCATACAGGAAGTCTTGACCCCAATGAAGGAGGAAGGCATCCTTGGCCTGAACTCCCTGACACGGAATTCTGGAACAGAACCGGGGAAGTTTGGCATTCCACGGACTTGCAAAGAGGTCTATGTCCGGGGTTCCCCACTCTTGAAAGATTCTGAGTACTTGGTCCATGTGCAGGGACCATTCGTGTGGAAGCAGAACTCGACTGAGTCTGTCTGCCCAAGAGTTTTGGATTCCTGGAAGGTATACGGCCAGGAGATGGATTTGATGCTCTCTGGCGAAGGCCCACAATCTTAAAGCTTTGTTGCAAAGTGACAGAGAGCCAGTTCCTCCTTGCTTGTTTATGTAAAACATTGCTACTTGATTGTCCGTATGAATGAGGACTGTCTTGTAGCTGAGCAGGGTATGGAAGACCTTGAGAGCTAGAAAAACTGCTCGGAGCTCCAAGTGGTTGATATGGAGATAGGTCTCCTGTGGAGACCAAGTGCCTTGAGTGGAGAGGTCTTGCAGATGAGCTCCCCAACCTGTTTGGGAGGCATCTGTTGTGAGGGTTGCTTGGGGTAACAACTGTTGGAAGGGGGACCCCAGCAACAGATTTTGGGTGGACTTCCACCACTGGAGAGACCGAAAGAGGGGCCTGGAGGTTGCTATTTTGTTTGACAGAGCAACTAATGCTTGAGTCCACTGGGTGGACAAATTCCATTGAGCTGCTCTCATGTGAAGGCGAGCATAGGGGACCACATGCACTGTGGATGCCATGTGGCCTAGCAGTTGCAGCATCTCCCGGGCAGTTAAATGGCTCTTTGACTGAATCTGGGAGGCTAACTGCACCAGGCATAGGCAACGGGCCTGAGGAAGATAGGCCCTTGCAGTGGTAGTATCTAGCCAGGCCCCTATGAACTCTAGGGATTGAGTAGGGGTGAGCTGGGATTTTTGGAGATTTACCACCAGTCCCAGATACTGCAGAATGCGCCTTGTGCAGTTTAGGGCAGTCTGGGCCTCTGACTGGGATGGAGCTCGGATGAGCCAGTCGTCCAGGTATGGGAATACAAAAATTCCCAGAGTGCGCAGAAATGCAGCTACTACTGCCATGCATTTGGTGAACACTCTTGGAGCAGAGGCCAGACCGAAAGGAAGTACCCTGTATTGGTAATGCTTTCCTTGGAAAAGGAAACGGAGGAACCTTCTGTGAGAAGGATGGATGAGGACATGTGTGTATGCATCCTTGAGATCTAGAGAACAAAGCCAATCCTGACTCTGAAGGTATGGAAGGAGAGTACCCAGAGAAAGCATCTTGAACTTCTCCTTGCATAGAAATTTGTTCAATTCTCTGAGATCTAATATGGGTCTGTAGCCCCCTGTCTTTTTTGGGATGAGAAAATAGGGGGAGTAAAACCCTGACCCTTGTTGAAGAAGAGGTACTTCTTCTATTGCCCCTTGGGCAAGAAGGGTAGCCACCTCCTGACCTAGAAGGTCGAGAAGAGATGTTGGAGAATTGAAGTGTCTCACCATGGTGTGAGGAGGAAGGTTTGAAAAATGAAGCTTGTAGCCCTCCCTTATGATGGAGAGGGTCCACTGCTCTGTTGTAATTTGCTCCCATCTGGGAACAAAATGAGCTAACCTTCCTGGAATGGTGAGAGGCTCTGGCTGTTTTAGAGCCAGAAAGGCTAAGTTCTCTAGCATCAAGTCAAAAACCCTGAGGAGGTTGGGACTGCTGAGTTGCAGCAGCCCCTGTAGACTTAGGCCTGGCCTGTTTAGGTTGCTGACGCTTAGTAGCAAAGCGACCTGTAGATGATTGTTGGCCAGAAGTAGAAGGGAATCTGCCCTTTTTGAAAAAAGACTTCTTGAAAGGTTTTTTCTTGGCAGGAATGGAGGTTGACTTTGAAAGTCTATCCAGAGCAGAATTTTCTGCATCCATTTGAGTGGCCTTTATTTGCCACTCTTTGCCAAACAGATTTTCACCTGTACAGGGGAGATTTCCCAAACCATCCTGGACCCTGGGTTCTAAATCAGAAGCTTGGAGCCAAGCAAGTCTGCGAGCAGCTATGGCAATGGCCGAAGCTCTGCTGGCACCTTCAAAGGCGTCAAAAGCTGCACGGTTGGAAAACTTTGAAATGTCTTGAGTATGCTTGAGCCAAAGAAGGAATTCTTCCCTTTTATCCTCTGGAAGAAAAGGGAGGAAAGTGTGCAGTTTATCTGCAACTTCTTTTAGAAACATACCCATGTAAAGACTATAGGAATTGATTCTGGCAATGAGCATACTGGCCTGGAAGAATTTCCTGCCAAAAGCATCCAAGGTCCTGCATTCTCTTCCTGGAGGGGCAGAAGAGTGTCTTTTTGCACTCTTTATCCTTTTCATAGCTGACTGCACCACAATAGAATGGTGGGGAAGCTGTGTTTTATGAAACCCAGGACAAGGAGGGACACGGTACATAGTGTCCAATCTTCGAGAATGAGGAGAGATAGTAAGAGGAGTCTCCCATAAGTCAATCATGTGCTCATAAAGAATCTCATGAATTGGCAAGGTGACTGCTTCCTTAGGAGCCTTAGAATAACCTAAAAATATCCAATTTTTTAGCTCTAGACTCCGATTCAGAGGTTACTGAAATAGAAAGTCCTTTAGCCACTTCTCTTATGAAGTCTTGAAAGGATAAGTCCTCTGGAGGAGACATTCTTATTTTTGGAGAAGAAGGCTCTTCAGGAAGGGCTATGGATACTTCAGCAGACTCCTCTGATGTATCAGAATCATCAGAGGAATCAAAATATCGCCTGTCAGGGTGGTCTTCTAAAGCTCGGTACGCGTTTCGAGCGGTATCGACATCAGGCGTCGTCGGTACCGGTTCGGTACCGACGAGCATCCCTGGACAGGGAACCGCTGCAGTCGGCATCCTGGTCGATGTCGATGCAGTCGGTACCGGAGCCGATACCGACAACGGAGTTTGTTGTGGTATGAGCGGCGTCGCAGCTTGAATGAAGGCCGTGATAGCCTGCTGCATGGATAGAACATTGTGATCCATCGACGCCATGAATGCCTGGAATTCGGTACCGTAAGGTTGCGCCGGTACCCCAGAGCATTCTAACAGGTGATCGGTCGAGGCCGTGCCATCGATGTCAACCTGTAACCCCATAGGTGGAGCTTTGGAAGCCGGAGCTTCCCGCCGGGGTTGTATTGCCGGTGCAGGATCCTCGAGGGTAAGCCTGGAGGCATCTCGATGCTTGGAAGGAGATCTACCCTTCGAGGACCGGCTGGATTTATGTTTGGTTACCTGAGATCCATGGGAGGAAGAAGCAGCCCTGGAAGACGTCGATGCCACCGAAGCTGCATCAGAGGGAAACAGCATATGGAGCTTAGCTGCTCGGTTCTGTAAACCTCGTTTAGACATCAAAGAACAGGACGGACAATCCGGAATGGAGTGTTCAGGACCCAAACATTTAAGACACCATTCATGGGTGTCAGTAACAGAAATAGTACCGCTGCACTTAGTGCATTTTTTAAACCCGGAAGCTTGTTTTTCCATGAGGAAAAAATTCTTTGTGAGGCCTAAGGCCCAAAGAAGAAAAACACACTAAGTGAGGGAAAAACTATATATATATATTTTTTTTTTATAAGAAAAGAAAGAAAAGACCGGCGGTACCGGTCCGAAGTCGGGGCAGACGGCGACCAAAGAAATAAAATAAAACAAAGAACTTCTTCAGCGGTGACAGGAACACGACCTGCTGGCTCCGCGGCAAAGAAGAACTGAGGAGAGGCGGTTAGGAAAGGCGGGAAGGCAGCGCGCAGGCGCTGTGGGATGCTCCCAAAAGCTTTCCTTTTTAGGAAGCTGGGGAGCGTTCCCGCGCAGGCTCCGTCGGTACCGACGTACCCTATTATGTGAAGACTCATTCCTGCTTGTTCCTGGAGATCATTAGGAACACTTATAACACAAGTCCAGAAGAGTCTGTTTAAGTAACAAAAGAATTATAGGTTATTATGTGCTACAGATTTCATGCCCTGTTGATGACTAGGTCTCTATTCCAAGCACTGTGATCACATCCCCTCTATTGTTTTGTATTTTTGCCTCCGAGCTACAAATAACTTGGAAGATGGGAGAAAATATAGAGTGGGAGAAAGGGAAGGTAGATAGGAAACAATTCACTTCTGATATTCATGGCTTAATCAGCCATGCTATCTTTTTCACTTCAGACTAATCAGACCACAAAAAGAGTCTGACAAAGAAGGGTAAAGAAAACTAAACACAACTGGGTAAAAACATCAATGTCCTGACCTATGGCATCAGCACAAAATGTTGGCTCTCAAATAAAGAAAACCTTCTAACATAAAGTACTACACAAGGGACAGACTAGTCACTGGACAAGAAAACAAATTCACTGCCCAATCCACCCAAAACAGTTGTTATATCCCACAAAGTTGAATAAAATTGCAAAATATTTCAATCTTTTTTTTTTTCACCAACTGCTTTATTGATGGCCTGAGTTGACAATGAAACCAACATTGCCCTCTGCTGGCAATTATCCTAGAAATTCAGACATTATAATGAAGTAGCATGACTGACATTAGAACACTTAAATGCACAGAAATCAACATCAATTGAAAAAAAAAATCTCTTTATAACACTAACTTAACGTACATACTGGCTAGCTTTGAGAACTAAGAGAGGGAAGATTTGCTCCCAAAAGGTTAGTCAAAAACATAATAAACAAGGGGCATTACACAAGGGAAGGACAATTAATAAGGTTAATTTAAACTGAAGCTATACTAGAATTCATTTACTGACATTCTCCCCTCCCCCAGATATGAATCAGGGGTGCAAAAGAACCCCTTATGTGTTATCAGAGAGGGAAGATGGAGAGTCACAAAAGATGTATGAGAACCAACAGAATCAAATAAAGCAGGTTACCAGTGGTGTGCCCCAGGGATCTGTTCTTGGTCCGATTCTTTTTAACATTTTTGTTAATGATATTGCGGGAAGGGCTGTCGGATAAGGTTTGCCTCTTTACAGATGATACCAAAATCTGCAATAAAGTAGACATCCAGGAAGGTGTAGAGAAAATGAGGAGGGATCTAGCTAAGCTTGAAGAATGGTCTAGAATTTGGCAGCTGAGATTTAATGTTAAAAAATGCAAGGTCATGCATTTGGGCTGCAGAAATCCAAGGGAGCAATATAGTATAGGGGGTGAAGTACTTCTGTCCACAAAAGAAGAGCGGGACTTAGGTGTAATTGTGTCTGATGATCTTAAAGTAGCTAAACAAGTAACATATAGTAATATAGTAAATGGCGGCAGATAAAGACCAGTACGGTCCATCCAGTCTGCCCAGCAATATGACAGGAGTAGATGCACCCCTTCCCATGTCTTTTAGGGAGTAGGTGCACCCCTACCCATGTCTTTGCTTAGTGGTGCACCCACCAGGAGCAGGTGCACCCCTCCCCATGTCTTTACCCCTCCCCATGTCTTTACCCCTCCCCATATCTTTGTTTCTTCGTTTGTTTAGGGGTGAACACACCGCTCCTCCCCCCATCGCTCCATGTAGGACATCCCTATTTGTTGAGAAATTAGATGGTTCAGTTTATTTTGATTTAATCTTGTTGCTGTAAAGTGATCCACAGTGTCTGTCCCAGGCCACTTTGAATTCCATCACTGTGTTTGTCCCCACCACCTCCATCGGGAGGGCATTCCAAGCATCCACCACCCTTTCAGTAAAAAAGTATTTCCTGACATTGCCTTTCAATTTACCACCTTGCAGCTTCATGTTATGCCCTCTAGTTTTACAGCTTCCCCGTCTCTGGAAGAGGTTTGTTTGTTCATTATTTCTCTAAGTATTTAAAGGTTTGAATCATATCTCCCCTATCTCTCCTCTCCTCATAAGGCTTCCGACGCAGGCTCCAAATCATTTTGGTCACTTTCCTCTGAACAGCTTCCATTCTTTTTACATCCTTTGCAAGATACGGTGGCCAAAACTGAACACAGTATTCCAAGTGAGGCCTCACCAGAGACTTATATAGTGGTACTAGTACCCTTTCCTTTCTGCTGGTAATTCCTCTTCGAATGCAGCCCAACATCCTCCTGGCTTTTGCCACCGCCTTGTTGCACTGTTTTGCCACCTTGAGATCTACAAAAATAATCACACCGAGGTCTTTCTCCTGCTCAGTGCAACAGCGAAAACTAGAAGGATGCTTGGGTATATAGGGAGAGGAATAGCCAGCAGAAGGAAAGGAGGTGATAGTGCCTCTATATAAGTCTTTGGTGTGACCTCATTTGGAGTATTGTGTGCAGTTCTGTAGACTGCACCTTCAAAAGGATATAAACAGGTTGGAGTCTGTGCAGAGGGTTGCTACTAAAATGGTTAGTTGTCTTAGTTATAAAGCATATGAGGACAGATTTAAGGAGCTTAATATATATACTTTAGAGGAAAGGTGGGATAGAGGTGATATGACAGATGTTTGAATACCTCCATGTCATAAATGCATAGGAGAGCCTCTTTCGATTGAAGGAAAGCTCTGCTACGAAGGGACATAGGATGAGAATGAAAGGGGATAGACTCAGGAGTAATATGCAGAAATATTTCTTTACGGAAAGAGTGGTAGATGCGTGGAATAGTCTCCCAGTGGAGGTGGTACAGATGAGGACAGTATCTGAATTCAAAAAAGCATGGGACAGACACACAGAGGATCTCTAAAGGAAAAAAGGAGACTATTGTAGTGTCTGATATGGAAGGGCAGGCTAGATAGAAACATGATGGCAGAAAAAGACCACATGGCCTATGTATAACTGCCATATTAAATATCTAATGCAGAAATTCATATTAGAAGAGGGGAAGTGCTATGCAGTTAACATAGGTGTCTGACCCACTAGAGGACAGCAACCTTGGGCCGGAAGGACTGGGGTTTCTAGTCCCGCAGGTGCTCCTTGTGGTCTTGGGCAAGCCACTTAACCCTCCATAGCCCATGTTCCCTGTAAAATAGTTCTCTCCAAGTTATAATGTCCTGTTCCATGTAATTTCAGTTTGTTCAATGTAAACCGCACTGATGCAGAATAGCGCGGTATATAAGAGAATGTAAATAAATAAATAAATAAAACTGCTTTCCATATTAGCCATGGTCAACAACTGAGAACAACAAATATTGTAGCACATTAGCAGTATGGATGCCTTCCCCAAGTACTCAGAACACCCTCTGCAACCATCACGGATGTTTTGTACTTAATGTGCCTTAACTTGCATTAAAGCCAATGCTAAGTGCATACGGTAGTTTACTAAGTAGGCCACTTAAAGCATTTGGTTAGCCATCATTGAATGTAGAGCATAGTTACACTCACCTGTAACAGGTGTTCTCTGGGTACAGCAAGAATCAGTCCTCATATATGGGTGACGACGCTGATTTAGCCTGTGCGGAAGCATCTCCCCAGCTTTCAAAAAGCCTTTGGGAGATGCATCACACATGTGTGAACCTCTTCCCGCCCAAGGGTGCCATATTGCCTCACTCTAGTGATATAGCTAAGATGGCAAAATTAAAATATGGTAAAGAAGTAACTCCAAGGGGAGGAGGGAGGGTTGTGAGGACTGATTCCTGTTGTCCCCGGAGAACACCTGTTACAGGTGAGCAACTATGCTTTCTCTGAGAACAAGCAGGAAGTCAGTCCTCACATATGGAACTCTCCAGCTACAGGCTACCGAGGACCTGTACAAAATGACATGGGTGAACAGAGAAAGTGAGCCATGAGCTGCAGCAGTTGAGTCCCAACTGAGAGACTCTCGCAAGACCCAAGTGTACGGTGGAGAACCAGCACTTGGGTAGCCTGAACACAGAAAGGTTGGAAGGCAAGAGTTGCCTACACCCCGAAGAGATTATGGAGTATGGCCTGGTCGAAGGCGCCATCCTGTCGGGACTCCCTCTCCAGGCAGTAGTGAGCTGCAAAGACATGGACCAAAGACCAGGTGGGGCCCGGCCCGTTACACATACAGAACACAGATTTGCCATGGAGGTAGCCATGGCCCGGCAAGTCCAACATACTAAGATTAACCTGAGGCTCATATCACCAGCGCTTAAATAGGCACCAGACACGTACATAGGCAAGGCTGATAGAACCTCTCCTCTCTTTTAGGAGCATGGAAACCACAGTCAGAGGATAGACCTTATATGCAAAACATCACATCTCAAGAGCCAAGCCATAAGAAGGGAGCTGGGTTTCCAAAAGGACTGGCCCCTGTCACAACAGCCCAGATATTGATCCATGTGGCAAAGTACAATCCCCATGAATGGCCACTGAGTAAACCTATACAGCAGACAATGTTTTAGCCAGGGCGTTGATGCCATCTGAGCCTGTCTCCCTGCAGCGAATGAAAAACCTGCACACGTTGACATTGGACCATGTCATCATCAGATCCATCTTGGGATGACCCCAGATGTCCAGAATCCACTGAAATGCCAGCTGGTCCAAGTCCCATTCATCCAGGATAGAGGAAGTGGTAACTAAGAAAGTCTGCCTCCAGAATGTTGATGCTTGCAATGTGCTGGACAGAGCTGGGAGGTTCCTCTCAGCCCAGAAGAGGATCACCTCCAGGGTCACTCCATCATGCTTCATGCCCCCTTGTGATTGCAATATACCACCGTCATGGCATTCTCCAAGAACACTATCCAACATCCTCGGAAGAGTACTCACAAACACCAAGTCAAACAAGGACTTCATCATACTAGGAGACTTCAATCTCCCTGCTGTTGTTGTTGTTGTTAAGTGCCATCGAGTCGGAGTCGACTCATAGCGACCCTCTGGATAGCTATCCTAAATTGTGTTCGGTCTTCAGTCAGGCGGCTCATTGTTGACAGACTGGTACCCGTAGCTGCTGTTATTGTATCGATCTATCTCATTGCTGGCCTTCCTCTTTTGCGTTGACCTTCTATCTTGCCAAGCATAATGTCTTTCTCTAATGATCTCTCTCTTCGCATGATGTGTCCAAAGTATGAAAGTCGAAGTCTTGTCATCTGAGCTTCTAAAGAAAGCTTAGGTTTGATCTCCTCTAGTACCGACTGGTTTGTTCTTCGGGCAGTCCATGGTATACACAGTATTCGCCGCCAGCACCATAATTCAAAGGCATCAATTTTCTTCCTGTCTGTCTTTTTCACTGTCCAGCTTTCACATGCATATGATGTTATTGAAAATACCATGGCTTGAACAAGTCAAATCTTTGTATGGAGAGAGACATCTCTGCTCTTGAGAATCTTATCTAGATCTTTCATAGCCATTCTGCCAAGAGCAATGCGTCGTCTGATTTCTTGACTGCTTGTTGCCTCTTTAGTAATAGTTGATCCAAGTAGGTTAAAGTTGTTCACAATTTCAATTTCTTCTCCTTCAACGATGAACCTGTTGATTATGCCAGTTGTCATGATCTTTGTCTTCTTTACATTAAGGTGCAGGCCCATTTTGAGACTATGTTCTTTGATTGTGAGAAGCAAATGTTTCAGATCATCTTCACTTTCAGCCAGTAATGTGGTATCTTCAGCATAGCGAAGGTTGTTGATGAGTCTTCCACCAATCTTCACACCCCTGTTGTCGTCATACAATCCTGCTTCTCTGATGATTTGTTCTGCAGATAAATTAAACAGGTAGGGGGAAGTATGCAGCCTTGTCTTACACCTTTGCTTATTTTAAACCATTCTGTTTCTCCTTGTTCCGCTCGAACTGTTGCTCCTTGATCAATGTACAGATTGCGCAAGAGAACAATCAGGTGTTCTGGTATACCCATGCTTCTTAATGTGGCCCAGAGTTTCTCATGGTTTACATAGTCAAAAGCCTTGCTATAGTCGATAAAGCACAAATAGATATCTATCTATCTTTTGGTATTCTTTAGTCTTTTCATGGATCCTTTCCTCGCCCTTTCCTGAACCCTGCTTGCACTTCAGGTAGTTCTTGTTCCAGGTATGGTTGTAGTCTCTTTTGAATAATCTTCAGTAGAATCTTGCTGGCATGTGGGATCAGAGCGATAGTGCGATAATTTCCACAGTCAGTTGGATCACCTTTCTTTAGTATTGGTATAAACACAGATCTTTTCCAGTCAGTTGGCCATGATGTTGTCTTCCATATTTCTTGGCAGAGCCTTGTGAGTACGGTAACAGCTGCATCAGATTGCTGCAATACTTCCATGGGAATGCTATCAATGCCTGGTGCTTTGTTCTTTGATAAGGCTTTCAATGCTGCTTCAACTTCTTCTTTCATCACCAATGGTTCCCGATCATAAGGTACAGGTTGAAACGGCTGTAGGTCCACTCAAGCTCATTCATGGAAGCAATAGAAACATAGAAATATGATGACAGAAAAAGACCACATGGCCTATCTAGTCTGTCCTTCCATATCAACAACTACAACAGTCCCCTTTTTACCTTTAGAGATCCTCTGTGTTTGTCCCATGATTTTTTGAATTCAGTTACTGTCCTCATCTCTACCACCTCCACTGGGAGACTATTCCATGGATCAACTACTCTTTCTGTAAAGAAATATTTCCGCATATCACTCCTGAATCTATCTCCCTTCACCCTCATCCCATATCCCCTCGTAGCAGAACTTGCTTTCAATTGAAAGAGGCTCTCTCCCTGAACATTTATGCCACGGAGGTATTTAAACATATCAGTCATATCACCTCTATCCCGCCTTTCCTCTAAGGTGTACATATTAAGATCCTTCAGTGTGTCCTCATATGCTTTATAATGAAGACCACTAATCATTTTAGTAGCCACCCTCTGACCCGACTCCATCCTGTTCACATCCTTTTGAAGGTGTCCAATGTTGGCCATGGACCTCAAACAGAACCATACTAACCCCCCACACATGAAAAAAGGCAATACTCTTGACCTGGTCTTCATCAACAACCACACAACATACACAGCAACTCCACATTCAGTACAAACCCACCCAGTACCCTGGTCTGACCACAGATTAGTCAGTTTCTCCATTCCCACTGAAAACACAATTACACCTACTACCCATCAGCAATCAAGATGATGGTTCAAACAGTTCAACAAAGACAACTTCCTAGAAGATGTCCTCCCACAACTGGAAACCACCTCAAATGACCCCATTACTCTCTCAGACAGCTGTAATGAAATCATCAAAAAAGAAGCATCCATAACATCTGCCCCACCACGCTCAACTAACAACCAACAAGACCCCATGGTACACTCCCACCCTCTGCAAATACAAAACCCAACTTCGAAAACTTGAGCGAAGATGGCACAAAACAATGAACCGGGAGGACAGACTTATCTAAAGCCTCTGAACAACTACTGTACTGCAACTGACAATGCCAAGCGCAAATATCACACCAAATTAATCAATAGCTCAATCAACTGTCCAAGAGAACCCTTTGACCTGAAACAGCTTACAAGGGACACTTACTACTACCATCAAGGATACCTCCCTCTCCCCTCAACAGTTAGCAACCCACTACTAACAACTTCACCCCCAACCAAATCCAACCCCCCCCCCCCCCCACACACACACACATTCCCATGGTCATCTTTTGACACCATTAGCAGAGAAAACATTAATCCATCATCTCATCCCTCAACATAACCCCCCCCCCCTTGATCCCTGCCCAGTCATCTGGATCAAAGCAACAATAATGGAACTCAGCATTATACTTGCCAAAATCACACAATCAGCCCTATAACATGGTCATATGTTGCAGTCCCTGAAACTCTCCTCCATACATCCCACCCTGAAGAAGCCCAACCTTGACCCATTGGATCCAGTCTTCTACAGACTGATCGCCAGTCTCCCTTTCATCGTAAAAATCATTGAAACAGCTGTTCAGCAACAACTCCAGGACCACATTGAAAGAAACACCCTCCTTGATACCCAGCAACATGGATTTATCCTCTGCACAGTGTTGAAACACTGATGGTCCTCTCGTCAACACCCTAATAAAAGGCATACAAAAAACCACCCTTGACATCTTGGCCACTTTTGACACAGTCTACCACAACATCCTCCTTCAAAGTCTTCAAATCCACCGGAATCCAAGGCACAATTCTCCAGTGGTTCAACACCTACCTAGCCTACAGATACCAACAGATAAAAATCTGAACATTTTCACCCCATACCACCAAACACAAGAAGTACCCCAAGGCTCTACCCTATCTGCGCTCCTCTTCAACGTCTACCTTCAACCCCTCTGCTCCATCATCAAATCCCACAAGCTCAATTTTCACATATATACTGACGATGTTATGCTATATGGATCATTCAACACAAAGCAACCCTTTTACAATAACCACCAAAATTGCTTTTCCGATGTCTCCAACTGGCAGAGCAACAACAATCTCACAATTACAAATAAATGGAAGCTCTATTTATAATGAAGGACAATTCTCTCCCCCAACTACCATAACACTAAACACCCAAGAACAAGTTCAACCAGAAGAGAAATACCTTGGCATCACCCTCTATTAATACCTTTCCTTCAGACAGCAAACAAACAAAAACGCCAAAGCAGTATACTACAAAGCAAAAACCCTGCAATGCCTCAGATCTATTATTGATCACTCAGCACTCTAAGTCATAATTCTCCTACACCTCAACTACTGCAACTCCATCTACCAAGGCCTCCCACAATCTACCTTACTTCCTCTACACACTGCTCTACACACAACATTATGCATCCTACAAGGAGCATTGAAACACAACCACATCGTACCCATCCTCAAACAACTCCATTGGCTACCAATAACCAGCTGGATAAAATACAAGACCCTCCTTCTGACCCACAAAGTTATCCACTCACACCCCTCCACACCTTGCTCCAAACACAACAATCCAACAGAGCCAGATGATGGATCTACAAAGAACGCACTCATCATCCCCCACGCTAAAACTAAATACAAACAAACCTGTGGATGAGCCTTCTGGCTATATGCCCCATCCTTCTGGAACACCCTTCCGGCCCCAATAAGAAACATCACCACCTTCTGAAAACAACTAAAAATGCACTTTTTTAAAACATTTCAGCCCCATGACATAACACCCCCTCTCTCCTCTGCTCCCTTCATACTGAAGATAATGTAAGCAGATGCATTTAGTCTATGAACCATAAAATTGATACCCATTGAATATAGTTAACTATTCTAAATATCCACTGTATACTCTATATAGTTCATATGTTTTGTGTAACCAACTGTTTCACTGTTCCATGTACATCGCTTTGACCAGGTGAAATGCATATATAAAACCTGCTAAATAAATAAACAGAACACCCAGACCCCTCTGTCCCTGACTGAGGACCAGAGGTGTAGCAGAGCCAAATGAATGGCCCCTGCCATTTCGCTTCCTGGCTGTCCAAATGGTCCAGAGACATTCTATCCTCACAGTGGGCTCCTCAACCAGACGGACATCTGTCAGCAGGAGAAGCCATGAAGATCATCCAGTGGTATGCCCTTCCTCAGATGTTGTGGCTGCCCCCACCAATGCAAGCTGAACACCACTGACAGAGAAAGGGGGAGTCTGACCTCAAAATCCTGAGAGCTTAGAGATCAGTGAGAGAGCAAGGACCTCTGCAGTGGCTTCATATGAGCTTGGGCTCAAGGAACCATTTTTACTGATGCCACCATTAAATTGAGACTCTATAGGTAATCCCAAACTCTGGAAACCTACTGCATTCAGAAGGCTGCCAGGTGAGACAGCCTTTTCACTTTTCTCCTCGGGCAGGAAGACCCTGCCTACAAGAGTGCTGAACTGCGTCCCCAGGTATTCTAGCAACTGGAAAGGCTGTAAATAACTCTTCACAGTTGATCACCTAGCTGAGGTTCTCTATGAACTGTACCACTCGGGCCAACACCAGAGATGCTTCCAAATGCAACCTGGCTCAGATTAGCCAGATATCGGTGAACACATCCCTTTGCGCCTCAGCACCGTGGCAGCCATGACCATCAAAATATCCATGGAGCAGTGGAGAAGCCAAAGGGAAGAGCAGTGAACTGAAAATGAGAGTCAAAAGCGGCAAAGCGGAGGAAGCACGTCTGTAGTTATTTCAGTTGTACTTAACACCACCTCAATGGATGGTGTTAAGTGCATCAGTGTTAATTGCAAATGCAGCGTTAGTGCAGTGAGGTATTTTTCAGCACAATAACTACAGGGAGACATGTTGGACAAGTTACCAACATTTAGCATTGTTCTCTTTGAAAGAATGACTTGACAGCTGGACTGAGGGAGAGTGCTAGATATAGTGTATTTAGATTTCAGTAAAGCCTATGACACAGTTCCACATAGGCAATTTATAAATAAAGTGAGCACCTTGGAATGGTCTCTAAAGTGAATGACTACATTAGAAAGTGGTTAGTGGAAGGTGACAAAAAGGTAGTGGTAAAAGGAGTTTGTTCCGAGGATAAGGACATTACCACTGGTGCGCTGCATGGATCAGTCCTTGGCTCAGTTCTGTTTAACATTTTTTTTAAGCAAAATTACAAAAAGGCTGTCAGGTAAGGTCTGCTTCTTTGCGGATGATACCAAAATCTACAATAAAAGGTAGACACCCTGGAAGTATGGATAACATGAAGGAGGAACTAGTGAAGTTTGAAGAATACTTGAGCATTTGGCAGCTAAGCCATAATACTAAAAAAAAAATGTAGTGTCATACATTTTGGCTTAAAGAACCCTCGAGGGAGTAGTACAGTATAGGGGGTGAGGCACTTTTGTGAATGAAAAAAATAGCGGGATCTATGGTGACCTTATATGATGATCTTAAGGTAGCTAAATAGTTAGTTAGATGCATAGGGAGAGGAATAGAAGCAGAAGAAAGTATAAATTTCTGGTGAGATCTTATTTGGAGTAGTGTGTGCAATTTTGGAGACCGCATCTTCACAAAGAAACGAGTCAATCCAGAGGGCAGCTACTTAACTTGTCAGTGGCCTTCGTCAGGAATAATCATTGTGTGTCAGGCAGACCTTTAAATTTAAGCTGCTCCAGGTGGACCCGTGCTTAAGGGCCCTTAGACATGGCCCTTAGCGAGGAACTTAGCAGAGAAATGAAGACTAGCCTGTTATTTCCTCAGGATTATTTCTTAACACTACTGACAAAACCAGCGAAGCCACCCATGGTAAAAAGAGCGCTCTCTAAATTAACTCTTTTCTTAGCTACCACACATATCAATAAAGCATATCATATCAGTAACAATCTTAGAATGGAGATTAAACATTTTTCATCTATCTGCCTTATGTTAGTAATCATACCACTGGTAACACAAGCTTGCTCGCTCACATTAAACCCTCAACTTATTCCAGTCATTCAGAGATACAACCGCTACAGAACAAATATAGCATACTAAAAATTATACAGCAGATATGGTCACAACAATGACAGACTAATCAATAAGCTACCTTGCAAACTACCATGAAACTATACACACAACAAACCTAAAATGTGCTTTGATTAATGCACAATCTATAAGGAACAAGATTCCAATTACAACAATACATCATGAACAACAAGCTAGACATGTTCATTACAGAATCTTGGCTTTCATCTATTGGTTCGGTTCTTCTCAACTCAAATCACCAAACTTTGGCATTTTTAATTGCCCAAGAGAAAGCAGAACTGGAGGCAGTGTACTAATCATAGCGAAAAATGATCTAAAATTCTCTCTCGCATCAACTGAAAGAACTGAAGGACTAGATATTCTTATGATATAGGCAAAGCATGATTTGTTCTTTTATACAAATCACCAATATCTGATACACAGGACCTAAAAACCATTCTTGAATTAGTATGCTCTGATACACCAATAACCAAACAACTAATTCTACTAGGTGACTTTAACCTTGCAACACCCCCTGGTCAAGCTCACTCATTCCTTAGTGCAATGAAGGCTCTTGAATTTCAGCAAAGAGAGGACAAACTGACTCATAAAAAAGGAAATACTCTTGATCTTATATTTATAACCAATGAGATGGTCAACAACTCTATGCAGCCTGCACTACAAATACAGACCATAATGCAATCAACTTTTCTATTCCCTCAGACATAAACAATCAGACACCTACCCCAAATTCAGCAAGCCGTTTCAGACAATTTAACAAAGAAACTTTTCTGAAGGACTCTTTACCACAATTTAACATGGACTTAACTGACACTGACAATATCCTGAACAACTGGAATAAATTCATAAGCAAAGCATCAGCAGCCCCACAAATAAGACCCATAGAAGTCAAACAAAATGTATTGTAGTACACGCAGGAGCTAAGATCCATAAGACGACAACTAAGGTGGCTAGAACATAAATGGAGACATACAAAGCTACCTCAAGATCAACACCTATCCATGGCCAACCTTTAAGACTATTGTAACTGCATCAACCAAAATAAGGATTACCATATTAGACTCATTATAAAATCACTAAACTGCCCTAGGGAACTTTTTGTAATTGTCAAATCCCTAGTACAAGCACCATACACAAAAGGAAATCATACAAACGGTCCACAAGCACTAGCCAACTACTATGAGTAAAGTAACAATACAAGTTGTTGTAACCCCAACACCAGCCATCATGGAATACATTTACACAAAACAACATAGACTAACTGGAAGACATTACCCATCTCAATATTACTACTTCTCCACTGGACCAATGCCCTGTCATCTGGGTCAAGATTACACAATCTGAAATGGCACCCACTCTCCACAAAATAAACTTCATTAACCCTAGGTCACATGCCTAGAGATAGCCTAAAACATGTTGCACTAGACAAAGCTAGTCCAAGCTCCTACAGACAAATATTAAGCCTACCATTTATAGGAAAAATAATTGAAAAAGAGGTCAAAAGCCAGCTCCAGAAACAGAACAGCTCCAGAACAGCTCCAGAAACACGCTATGGAGTTCAGACTCTCATCACATCCCTACTAGACAAACTAATTAAGGGACTAGAAAAGCTGAAAGCAGCATTTATTCTAATCTTTATGGATATTACATCTGCTTTCGACTCCATTTGCACAACCTACTAATAGCAAGACTCTAACAGATAGGAATTGATGGAACAGAATTATTCTAGTTTAAATCTTACTTAACAGATCATACTCAACAGGTTAAAAAATATGTCAAAATACATCTATTCCATATAAACAACTGCAAGGAATCCCACAAGGCTTGGCCTTCTCAGCCTTACTATGATGTGCAACATCATCCAGAAACACAAACCACCAAATCTACACTGATGATATTATGTTACAAATATCATGCTGTTGTTGTTAAGTGCCGTCGAGTCGGAGTCGACTCATGGTGACCCTCTGGATAGCTATCCTAAATTGTGTTCGGTCTTCAGTCAGGCAGCTCATTGTTGACAGACTGGTACCCGTAGCTGCTGTTATTGTATTGATCCATCTCATTGCTGGCCTTCCTCTTTTGCATTGACCTATCTTGCCAAGCACGATGTCTTTCTCTAATGATCTCTCTCTTCGCATGATGTGTCCAAAGTATGAAAGTCAAAGTCTTGTCATCTGAGCTTCTAAAGAAAGCTTAGGTTTGATCTCCTCTAGTACAGACTGGTTTGTTCTTCGGGCAGTCCATGGTATACACAGTATTCGCCGCCAGCACCATAATTCAAAGGCATCAATTTTCTTCCTGTCTGTCTTTTTCACTGTCCAGCTTTCACATCCATACGATGTTATTGAAAATACCATGGCTTGAACAAGTCGAATCTTTGTATGGAGAGAGACATCTCTGCTCTTGAGAATCTTATCTAGGTCTTTCATAGCCATTCTGCCAAAAGCAATGCGTCGTTTGATTTCTTGACTGCTTGTTGCTTCTTTATTGATAGTTGATCCAAGTAGGTTAAAGTTGTTCACAATTTCAATTTCTTCTCCTTCAACGATGAACCTGTTGATTATGCCAGTTGTCATGATCTTTGTCTTCTTTACATTAAGGTGCAGGCCCATTTTGAGACTATGTTCTTTGATTGTGAGAAGCAAATGTTTCAGATCATCTTCACTTTCAGCCAGTAATGTGGTATCATCAGCATAGCGAAGGCTGTTGATGAGTCTTCCACCAATCTTCACACCTCTGTTGTCTTCATACAATCCTGCTTCTCTGATGATTTGTCCTGCATATAAATTAAACAGGTAGGGGGGAAAGTATGCAGCCTTGTCTTACACCTTTGCTTATTTTAAACCATTCTGTTTCTCCTTGTTCTGTTCGAACTGTTGCTTCTTGATCAATGTACAGATTGCGCAAGAGAACGATCAGGTGTTCTGGTATACCCATGCTTCCTAATGTGACCCAGAGTTTCTCATGGTTTACACAGTCAAAAGCCTTGCTATAGTTGATAAAGCACAAATAGATATCCTTTTAGTATTCTTTAGTCTTTTCAAGGATCCATCTCACATCGGCAATGTCGTCTCTCGTTCCTCGCCCTTTCCTGAACTCTGCTTGCACTTCAGGGAGTTCTTGTTCCAGGTATGGTTGTAGTCTCTTTTGAATAATCTTCAGTAGAATCTTGCTGGCATGTGGGATCAGAGCGATTGTTCGATAATTTCCACAGTCAGTTGGATCACCTTTCTTTAGTATTGGTATAAACACAGATCTTTTCCAGTCAGTTGGCCATGATGTTGTCTTCCATATTTCTTGGCAGAGCCTTGTAAGTACGGTAACAGCAGCATCAGATTGCTGCAATACTTCTATAGGAATGCTATCAATGCCTGGTGCTTTGTTCTTTGATAAGGATTTCAATGCTGCTTCAACTTCTTCTTTCATCACCAATGGTTGCCGATCATAAGGTACAGGTTGAAACGGCTGTTGGTCCACTTGATCTTTATCATATAAAAACTCTGTATATTCCTTCCAGCTTTTCTTGATCTTCTCAGCATCATTCAACATAGAACCTTGAGCATCTTGTAACATTCCAATTCAAGGCTGGAACTTTTTCTTTAATTCTCGTAGCTTTACGAAAGCCAATCTTGTTCTTCCTCTAATAGTTTCTGCTTCTATTTCCTTGCAAGTGTCATTGTAGTACTTTTCCTTGTCCTGTCATGCTGCACGTTGGAAATCTCTGTTGAGTTCTGCGATTGTCTTTCTCCCTCCTCTGGCTTTAGCTTCTCTGCGTTTCTTGGCAATTTTCAGAGTTTCTTCCGTCATCCATTTTGGCCGCTTTTGCTTTTTCACCTTTTGTAGAGACGTCTCGCTTTTTTCCAACACAATCTTCTTGATGTCATTCCATAACTCTTCCGGAGCTCTGTCATTTGTATCTAAAGCAGCAAATCGATTTTGCAGGCAGTCTTTAAATTCCAGTGGTATATTCTCAAGGTCATATTTTGCTGCATTCATGAGTGGTTTGCTCTTTTTCAACTTTAGCTTGAGTTTGCATACTAGTAGTTGATGATCTGTACCACAGTCAGCTCCAGGTTTTGTCTTTGTTCATGTTATAGAACTTTTCCATCGTTGACTTCCACAGATGTAGTCAATTTGATTTTTATACAATCCATTGGGTGAAGTCCATGTGTACAGTCGCCACTTGTGTTGCTGGAAGAAGGTGTTTGAGATGAATAGATCGTTGGTCTTGCAGAATTCTATCAGTCTTTCTCCAGCTTCATTTCTCTTGCCAAGTCCATATTTTCCAACTACTTTGCCTTCTTCTTTGTTGACAACTTTTGCGTTCCAGTCACCCATGACTATCAGGATATCCTGTTTGCATGTTCTGTCAATTTCAGCTTGTACTTGTTCATAGAAACATAGAAACATGATGACAGAAAAAGACCACAAGGCCCATCTAGTCTGTCCTTCCATAACAACAACTACAACAGTCCACTTTCTACCTTTAGAGATCCTCTGTGTTGGTCCCATGCTTTTTTGAATTCAGTTACTGTCCTCATCTCTACCACCTCCACTGGGAGACTATTCCACGGATCCACTACTCTTTCCATAAAGAAATATTTCCGCATATCACTCCTGAATCTATCTCCCTTCACCCTCATCCCATGTCCCCTCGTAGCAGAACTTGCCTTCAATTGAAAGAGGCTCTCTCCCTGAACATTTATGCCACGGAGGTATTTAAACATCTCAATCATATCACCTCTATCCCGCCTTTCCTCTAAGGTGTACATATTAAGATCCTTAAGTCTGTCCTCATATGCTTTATAATGAAGCCCATTAATCATTTTAGTAGCAACCCTCTGCACCGACTCCATCCTGTTCACATCCTTTTGAAGGTGCGGTCTCCAGAATTGCACACCATACTCCAAATGAGGTCGCACCAAAGACTTATACAGAGGTATTATCACCTCCTTTTTTCTGCTAGCCATTCCTCTCCGTATGCACCCAAGCATCCTTCTAGCTTTTGCCGTCGCCTTTTCTACCTGTTTAGCTACTTTAAGATCATCAGACACAACCACGCCTAGGTCCCGCTCTTCCTTAGTGGACAAAAGTACTTCACCTCCTATACTGTATTGCTCCCTTGGATTGCTGCAGCCCAAATGCATGACCTTACATTTTTTAACATTAAATCCCAGCTGCCAAATTCTAGACCATTCTTCAAGCTTAGCTAGATCCCTGCTCATGTTATCTACACCTTCCTGGGTGTCTACTCTATTACAGATTTTGGTATCATCCGCAAAGAGGCAAACCTTACCCGACAGCCCTTCCGCTCTTCAATTTCATTCTCTTCTGCAGCTGTTGTTGGGGCATATACTTGAATTATAGTTGTGTTGATAGGCAATCCTTGTAGACGAATAGAGATTAAGCGTTCGCTGACTGCATTGTATTTCATTACAGTTCTTGCAAGTTTCTTCTTTATTATAAATGCAACACCATTTCTTCTTTGTCTTTCATTTCCAGCATAGTAGACCATGTGATCATCTGATGCAAAGTGCCCGATGCCAGTCCATTTCAGTTCGCTGACACCCAACAGATCAAGTTGTACACGTTCCATTTCATTCTTGACCACCTCCAACTTCCCTTGGTTCATGCTTCGTACGTTCCATGTTCCAATGCGTAAGACATCTTTACAGCTTCTGACTCTCATTTCATGCGCAGCTACATCAGCAGTCAGATGTCCCGAGGGCTTTGATACAACCACATCATAAATGCTGGCTTTACTCTGAAAAGTCTTCAGCTCTTCCCCTGTAGCTAGTTGAGTGCCTTTCGACCTGGGGGTCTCATCTTCCAGCACCATAGCACAATTTGTTTTGTTGTAACTATCCATTGGGTTTTCATGGCAAGATACAGAAGTAGATTGCCGGGCCTTTCTTCCACACAGTTTAAGTTTGGTGTTGCTGCCGTTGTCACAAAAATGTGATCCTCCGCCGTCAACACTATCCCATTCTGCTGCTGCCTAGATGGGATATATGTATATATATGTTATAAATATCATACATTTCAAAACCCAACCTCCATTAAATAGTCATTTGATTCAATGAGGTAACCCAATGGCTTGCATCCTACAACCTGACAATAAACAAGATGAAGTATTATTTATTACCAAGGACAATACTTTTATCCTGCCAACTACAATAAAAGTCAGAGATGCAACTTTGGTAATCAAACAAGAGGTAAGGTACCTGGAAATTATCCTCGATCAGGATCTAAACCTACATTGCCAATACAACTACAGCAATTTATAATAAGATAAGGACCTTTCAACACCTAAGACCACTTATCTCCCCAAGACTTCTGCATGGTGCTTCAAGCCATGATTTTCCCTCACTTTGATCTCTGTAACAGCATCCTCCAAGGTCTATCAAAACAAGCCCTAAATCAACTACAGATGGCCCAACACACCACAGCATGACTCATCCGTAAATCACCAAAATCAGAACGAATCACGCCAACTCTATACCTGCTACACTGGCTCCCAATAGCAAGCAGAATTAAATTTAAAGTCCTAATAATCACCTTCAAGATGTTACACAATTTTTCTGCAACACACCTAGAAACACTCACACAATTCCAAACAGCAGAACAAGAAGCTGCATACAGAACAACCTAAAAATACCCACAGAATTTTAAAAAAGTAACCAAGCTATATGCAGAAGTGCATTCTCACTGTACTCACTAACTCTTTGGAACTCACTAAGACACATTAAGAAGCATTCTGGACATATCAACATTCCGAAAGCAGCTTAAGACACACTTATTTACAGAGAACTTCGGGAAGAAACTAGACTGCCCAAATACCAGTCCAACATAATCTACAGCCTAGTATAACTAGTAACATAGTATATGATGGCAGATTAAGACCAGTATGGTCCATCTAGCCTGTCCAGTAAGTGGCAAGAGTAGATGCATCTGCTGCTCCGAGTAGGTCACCCCTATTTGTTGAGATATAAAAGAGATAGTTATGTTTATTTTGATTTTATCCTGCTGCTATAAAGGGATCCAACGTGTGTGTCCCATGCCATTTTAAAGTCTGTCACTGTATTTGCCCCCAATCACTTCCATCGGGAGAGCATTCCAAGCATCCACCACCCTTTCAGTGAAAAGGTATTTCCTGACATTGCCTTTCAGTTTACCCCCTTGCAGCTTCATGTTATGCCCTCTAGTTTTACAGCCTCCCAATCTTTGGAAGACATTTGTTTGTTCATTAATACTCATTAATAAGGATTTAAAGGTCTGAACCATATCTCCCCTGCAATTCCAACTCTGATTTTCCTCCTCTCCGGAATATACCACACTTCACATCTTTAGCCATCTTTTCTTCTGTCTTTGATTTTGCTATCCTTATTTTTTTTTGTCTCTTTTAGTTTGATCTTGTATTCTTTTCTGTGTTCCTCCGTTTGTGAATTTCTGAATTTTGTGAAAGCTGTGTTTTTTGCCTTTATTTTGTGCAGACACTTCTTTGGAGAACCAAATAGGTTTCCTTTTCTTCTTGTTTTAATTTATTTTTCTTACCTATGATTCTGTTGCCCCTTTTATTGCCTCCTCTAGTTTAGCCCACTGCAATTCCACGTAACTTATTCCCTCCCACCCTGCCAACTATTCCTTCATGTACTTGGCCATTTTACTGAAGTCAGTGTTTTTGAAGTCTAGGACTTTGAGCTTGCTGTGATTGGACTCCACCTTGGCTTTTATCTCAAACCACACCATGCAATAGTCACTGCTGTTCACATGAGCACCCATCTGGATATTCGACATGCTATCTACATTGGTGAATACTAAATCCAGCATCAGGCTTTCCCTGCTCAGTTCCATCTCTATTTGTCTAACTAATGCATCTTGGAAGGCATCACGATTTTTTTTTACTTCTTTCCAGATTTGCAGAAGGAATACTCCAATCCACATCGAGAAGATTAAAGTCACCCAGTATGATCACTCTCCTTCATGGCTATCTTTGCAATATCAATAATAAATTCGCTATCCATTTCTTCAGTTTGAGTTGGAGGTCTGTAGACTACATCAGTATGTATGACAGTGCCATCTCCTCTTTCCAATACAATCCACAGCGCTTCTTCTTTTCCCCATGTCCGCTGCATTTCAGCAGCTTTAATATTTTCTACCCTCTTTTCTTTTCTAAATAATTTATAGCCAGTTATGCCTATACCCCATTCATGTGACTCATTATGTAATGGTCACAGTGTCCCAAGTCCATTTCCACCATTAGGGCTTCCAGGTCAGGAAATTTGTTGGCTAGGCTTTGAGCATTTGTTGACTGGCTTGCCAGTATTTTGCATGGATTTTATTCTACATGCCTCTTCCCACTTGCCATTGATGTGTGGTTTAAAAGTGTGGCTGTTTCCAATGTTATTATGCTTTTGCTGGGAGTGACGTCCTGAACTTGTCCTTCTCCATCTGTCACCCTCTTAACCTAGTTTAAATGCCTGTCCATATACTGCCTGACTTTTTCATTTAGGATCCTTTTTCTTGCAACAGAGACGTAGTCCATCAGCAAAGTTTAGTTTCTTGTTGATTCATCTGTTTCCCAGTCACCTATATATCTAAATCCTTCTTGTTTTCACTAGGTTTGGAGCCATATATTAAAGTTTTTTATGCAATGCAGCCTTTCTGCCCCCTTGCCAAGAACAGGTAGTACTTCTGAGAATGCTATAGTGTTAACAATGGGCTTGAGCTTCTCTCCCAGAGTCTGGAAGTCCCTTTGAACTGCAGAGGCACTGTTTCTAGCCAGGTCATTTGTACCCAAGTGGATGACATCATCAATTTTTGAGTGCTCACTTTCTGCACTAACTATACCAACAATATGGTTTGTATTCCTGCTGGCTATAGAGCCTAAGAGGCATTTGACCATCTTCTCTCCTTTGAGCTGTGTTCCCAAGTTGGTGCCTCTGATGATGGAATCTCCAAATAGTAGTAGTTTTTTTATTTTGTGAATTTTTTCTTCATATTTGGTGCATTATCAGCAAAAATGGGCATCGACTCTCTCATTTAAGGGCACCTCAGTTTCTACAGATTGGGCACCCTCAGAGAAGGCATTATGCAGAGATCTCTCTTGATATATAGGGTGTCTCTTACACATGTTGATACCTACCAGAACCCACCGGGATCCATTTGTTCCTGGGCTATTTGTTTCTTTGTGGAGCGGGGGCAGATTTTGTTCAGTTTGTACCCTAGAAGAGGTGTGTTTAATTGCAGTTAATTCTTCCCATAGTAGTGTCAATTCTTTATGCATAGCAGCTACCTTGAGGCATATAGGGTAAGCTCTTAGGTTCCAAATGATTCTTCTTAGAATGAAAGCACCACAGTTATTGCATTGAATACATGACATGCTGATTAACAGGCCGATGCAGAAAACTTGCGCGGGCTTTAGGAGCCCATAACACCACATTTTTACGATCCTCCCCATCCAGGAAATAGACAAATGCTGACAGAAAAACTAGTGATCAATTAACACCATGCATATTTAAATGACTACTCATTATATAAATCTGCTGGGCTGGTATGTAAATCATGGCTATGCCTGATGGAAAGACAGGTGTAGATGATTTCCACAACCAGCCATAGCGACAAAATTTTAACTGCAGGGTCTGAGCAGAAGTAAACCTTTAATGCTGCCCCCGATAGTATTTTGATGGCACCAGATGCTTTCCCCGATGTCTAGATCATATTTTCCCTAGATGATCAGGCATCTGGAAAAGCTCCCGATGCCATCAAAAACAGTGATGGACCATGCTGACAAAAAAAAAAAAAAAAAAGATAAAGCCGAAGTGAAATCAGTTTTCTGGTCTTCTGTATGGTGCCGTTCATCAGTCTGTCATAAGAAGCTGCTGTATGCAGATAACTCTACTGTTTTTAATTTGCCAGGAAGCAAAGAGATGACTGAGGGAAAAAATGCAAATTAGCCACCGGTGCATAGGGAGAGCAAGCCAAACTAGCGCAGACTTCTTGTGCACGTGTTTGGCTTGCTCTCCCTGTTCAACGCTGCAGTAGCTTATTTGCAATGGCAGGTTTACCATGGTGGGCATTTGAATAGTGTAATCTTCCTGCATCCCACGTTAAAATGCGTGCATTAACAGGAACGTTAACCAATCCATCCAGCGCGGGTCTAGCACCAGCTTTCTGCATGGGCCTGTAAGACTGTTATAAAGCAGTCCGAGGAGAATGAGAAAAAGGTGGAAATATGGGTGTAACACCTAATTAAAGGACAGATGTCAATGTATAGTATATGATGACTATATAGGCTATACAACCCTGGGGCGGGTGGTGTGAGGGGTAGGGTAGGTGGGAAATTAAGTGTCCCTGGCCAGTAAACCTTATATGAACCGAGGGCACACAAAGATATCCGATTTAAAGGCTATGCAAGGAATACAGGCAGTCTGACTATTCCTAAAAACGTATAGCCAATAGTTCAAATTTATATCAAAAGAAACAGGCAATTGTGAAGTCTAAAAGCTTAGCTCTGTGTAGCCTCTTGGAACTGTGATGACCAGAACTGGATCAGGTAACTGTTAGGCTGCAGAGTTGATTCAATTAACCATACCTTGTGTGCATAATAATATCCACCACTAACTGTATCCAAAGTTTATGATAATACCTAGTATTGATTCCCACACCTGGATGTTATTTCAATTTTTCTCCGATTTCGTATGCTGCTCAATTTTAATTTAGTTGTTTCCCCACCTAGTTTGTTTAGTATTTTGCATTAGTTACCTTTAATGACTATTCATTTTATGTTACTTATGTTCTGCCTTTGTTACCTGTAGGACTACTCGTTTTATGTTACCTATGTTACATGGCTATTGTTCTTTGCTGTAAACCGCTTTGATTCATTAAGCGGTATAGAAAACAGAAATAAAATAAAATAAAAAATATGGGGACAGATTTAAGATCTGAATCTGTATTTTGCATGGAAGAAAGTGGGAAACACCAAATATTTATTTATTTAACAGGTTTTATATACCGCTTTATCATTTCAATCAAAGCGGTTTACATTGAAACTTAAATTTGGTAATGTACATTAAACAGGGACATTGATAACATGGATTTTTCTGAGGCAATGGAGGGTGAAGTGACTTGCCCAAGGCCACAAGGAGTGCTAGTGGGAATTGAACCCTGGTCTCTGGGTTCCTAAGCCAGTGTTCTTAACCATTAGGCTACTCCTCCACTCCAAAAAAATGTATTTTTCGAGGTAGATGCTAAGAGCAAGGGGACCCGACATGGGCGTGTTTCGAAGCAGCCTTCATCAGGGGTACATGCTTCTAATAAATAAACATGAAATTCATAACAAGCAGTTAAAAAGCATATACATTAAATATTACATAAAAGTATACATATAAATGTGGAGTCCATCTAAAAGAGTTTTTCAAAAATAAGACCAAATTAAAACAGAGCTATTCGTTTAAAAATCATATACCAATTAAAATTATTCTATAAATACCAACAGATTGAAAATACAATTAAAGTGCAGTCAGTCTTTTATTAAATGTATTAGTGATATAGATGCCTCCTAATATGTTTCTAGGTATGCTACTTCATATTATTTATAGGCATTGGCATCCATTGTTTCATGTTTGCCCATTCTCACCTCTACTTGAAGCCCTGACTGCACGTTAATTGTATTTTCCATCCATTGGTGTTCATAAAATAATTGTAATTGTCATATGATTTTTAAATGAATGGCTCGGTTTTAATTTGGTCTTATTTTTTTTTAACACTCTTTAAGATGGATTCTACATTTATATGTCTACTTTTATATAATATTTAATGTATAGATATATATTTTTAACTATTTATTATGAATTTCATGTTTTTTAAATTTGTTTTTAGAAGCCTTGACCCCTAACGAAGGCTATGCCAAAACGCATCCGTGCCGAGTCCCCTTGCTCTTAGGCATCTACCTCAAAAAATATATTTGGTGTATCCCACTCCGCTCTTTCAGTCTGTGAATCGCATGATTGGGATACAGTCATAGCTAGCTATAATCTATTCAGAAGAGACAGAGAACATGGAAGAGGAGGAGTAGCCTTGCATGTCAAAAGCAATATTAAAGCTATTGAAATGCAGGGGGTATGGGGAAAAGAAGCAGCACTCTGGGTTGTGTTGGAAAGAGGAGATGGCACTGTCATCCATACTGCTGTAGTCTACAGACCTCCAACTCATATCGAAGAGTTAGATAACGAATTGATTATAGACACTGTCAAAATAGCCACAAAGGGGGATGCAATCATATTGGGTGACCTTAATCTACCCGATGTGGATTGGATTACTCCTTCTGCAAATCTGGAAAGAAGCAAAAAAATTGTGGATGCTCTGCAAGATGCGTTACTTAGACAAATGGTGATGGAATCAACAAGGGAAAGCTCAACGCTGAATTTAGTCCTCACCAATGGTGATAGCATGTCGAATGTCTGGGTGGGTGCACCTGTGAGCAGCAGCAATCATCACACGGTATGGTTTGAGATAAAAACCAAGGTGCAGTCCAACTATAGCAAGCTCAAAGTCCTAAACTTCAAAAACACTGACTTCCATAAAATGGCCATATACCTAAAGGAGGAGTTGACAGGGTGGAAGGAGATAAGGGAAGTGGAACTGCAATGGACTAAACTAAAGGTGGCAATAAAAGGGGCAACAGATAAATATGTAAGAAAAGTAAATAAAAACAAAAAGGAGAAGGAAACCTATTTGGTTTTCCAAAGAAGTGGCTACTCAAATAAAGGCAAAAAATACAGCTTTCGCAAAATTCAGAAGCTTGCAAACAGAGGAACACAGAAATGAATACAGGATCAAACTCAGAGATAAAAAACAAAATAAGGATAGCAAAATCAAAGGCAGAGGAAAAGATGGCTAAAGATGTGAAGTGTGGCGACAAAACTTTCTTCAGGTATATTCAGGAAAGGAAGATCAGAGGTGGAATCGCAGGACTCAGAAGTGCTGGGAATGGACTCATGAAAAGGGACACTGAAAAAGCGTAATTGCTAAACAAATACTTCTGCTATGCTTTTACTAAAGAAAATCCTGGAGAAGGACCAACTGTGACTCCCAAATATAAAAATGGCAATGAAGTACATACCACACCATTCACAGAAGATGATGTGTTAGAACAACTTGCGAAACTGAAAGTGGACAAGGCCATGGGACCGGATGGGATACATCCCAGGATGCTGAAAGAGCTCAGAGAGGTTCTTGCAGGGCCGTTAAAGGATGTTTTCAACAGTTCCTTGGAAACAGGAGAAGTTCCTCAGAACAGGAGAATGGCTGATGCCGTACCTCTACACAAAAGTGGTGACAGGGAAGACGTGTCAAATTACATGCCCGTGAGCCTTACCTCAGTGGCGGGAAAAGTAATGAAGGCGCTTCTGAAGGAGCGAATAGTGAACTTTCTCAAAACCAACAGTGGAGGAGTGGCCTAGTGGTTGGGGCAAGGTACTTCAGGCCGGAAGGTCGGGGTTCAAATCCCACTAGAGGACAGCAACCTTGGGCCAGAAGGACTGGGGTTTCTAGTCCCACAGGTGCTCCTTGTGGTCTTGGGCAAGCCACTTAACCCTCCATAGCCCACGTTCCCTATAAAATAGTTATCTCCAAGTTATAATGCCCTGTTCAATGTAATTTCAGTTTGTTCAATGTAAACCGCACTGATGCAGAATAGCGCGGTATATAAGAGAATGTAAATAAATAAATAATAAATAACCAACAGGTTGCAAGATCCGAGGCAACATGGTTTTACCGAAGGACGATCTTGCCAAACAAATCTGATTGAGTTCTTTGACTGGGTGACCAGAGAACTAGATCAGGGGCATGTGATGGATGTCAACCTGGATTTCAGCAAAGCCTTTGATACTGTTCCTCATAGGAGGCTTATCAATAAACTCAGTAGTTTGGGGATGGGTCCCAAGGTGGTAAACTGGATCAGAAATTGGTTGACTGATAGACGACAGAAGGTGATGGTAAATGGAGCTCACTCAGAGGAAAGGAAGGTGATTAGCAGGGTGCCCCAGGGTTCGGTCCTGGGCCCGGCACTGTTCAATGTATTTGCGAGTGATATTGCTGAAAGACTGAATGGAAAGGTCGGTCTTTTTGCAGATGACACGAAAATTTGCAACAGAGTGGACTCCACCAAGGGAGTACTTAACATGAGAAAAGATCTACAAAAACTGGAAGAATGGTCTAATGCTTGGCAATTAAGATTTAATGCAAAGAAGTGCAGAGTCGTGCACTTGGGTAGCAGAAACCCAAGGGAAATGTAAGTGATAGGAGGCCAGAGGTTGGTGTGCACGGATCAGAAGAAAGACCTTTGTGTGATTATTTCTGTAGATCTCAAGGTGGCAAAACAGTGCGACAAGGCGGTGGCAAAGGGCAGGAGAATGTTGGGCTGCATACGAAGAGAAATTACCAGCAGAAAAAAAGAGGTTCTAATGCCACTGTATAAGTCACTGGTGAGGCCTCACTTGGAATACTGTGTTCAGTTTTGGAGACTGTATCTTGCAAAGGATGTAAAAAGAATGTTAACTGTTCAGAGGAAGGCGACCAAAGTGATTTGGAGCCTGCGTCAGAAGCCTTACGAGAAGAGACTTGAAGACCTAAATATGTACACTTTGGAGGAGAGGAGGGATAGGGGAGATATGATTCAGACCTTTAAATACTTAAAGAGAAATAATGAACAAACAAACATCTTCCAAAGACAGGGAAGCTGTAAAATGAGAGGGCATAACATGAAGCTGCAAGGTGGAAAATTGAAAGGCAATGTCAGGAAATACTTTTTCACTGAGAGGGTGGTGGATGCTTGGAATGCCCTCCCAATGGAAGTGGTGGGGCAAATACAGTGACAGAATTTAAAATGGCATGGGACAGACACAATGGATCCATTTATAGCAACAGAATAAAATCTAAATAAACGGAATCATCTAACTTCTCAACAAATAGGGGTGTCCTGCATGGAGCGGTGGGTTCACCCCTAAATAAAGACATGGGGAGGGGTGGCCTGAGGGGTGGCCTGCACAGAGTGGCACCTACTCTTGCCATCTTACTCCGGCCATCTTACTGGGCAGACTAGATGGACCATACTGGTCTTTATCTGCCGTCATTTACTATGTTACTATGTTACTGTGTGTTTCTCCTGCAAGTGTGTGTGCTTCCTGTTTGAACTACTCTGGAAGAAAGGCAGGAGAGGCGAGATATGATAGAGATATTTAAATACCTTCATGGCATAAATGCACAGGAGACAGCCCTCTTTAAATTTAAAAAAAGCTCTGCAACAAAGGGACATAAAATGAAACTACAATAAACCAATTTAGAAAAAGTGAAAGGGGATAAACTGAGGAGTAATCTGAGGACATATTTCTTTATGGAAAGGGTAGTGGATGCATGGAGTGGCCTTCCAGCAGAGCTGTTGGCGATGAGGACTTATGTGATTCAAGTAAAGCATGGGGACACACACAGAAGATCTCTAATTGCAATGAAGGAATTGTAAAACTTAGTTGTTAGTACAAATGGGCTGCCTAGATAGGCCATCTTGTCTTTATCTGCAATTGTTTTTTATATTTCTACAGGTGATAATTTCTAGAGAAAGGCACAGTAAGGTGGCACATCTCATCCACTGGAAGCTTTTTAAGCACAACAAAGCTATACCAGCAAAGCACTGGGATCACGATCCTGAAAGAACTGTGTAGAACGACAAGATTGTGATCACCTGGGACATCCTCCCATGTCAACTGATGGGAAATGGACTTTGTGTTAAAAGAGAAAAAAAACAAGAACGGCATTGATAAGTATTAGTGCCACGTGATTATTCTGTATATCATGTGGAGAAAGAAGAGCCTCATCCCCCAAGAAATGCTACCAGAGATCACGAAAACACGGCAGAAAGATACAGAAATAGTTCCCATTGTATTGGGTGCCACAGGCCTGATTAAATTAATTTTTACGTAAACCTTGATAAATTGCCTATACATATCACATCTTATGAATTCCAGAAGAAAGCTCACTTCAGCACAATGTAAGGTGTACAGCGAGTGTTAGCAGTAAATTTGAAACACATATGTTCCATATACCCTGGGGCTTAGGAGTGAGGTTCATTAATCTCATATGTGCAAAATTAACCCTTTGCAGACATTGCCTATTGTTCACTTAAATTCCTAATGGTCAAATTATTAATCTTCCTGGATATACTCGTACAGGTACAACCATAAGATGACTTGCTCTGTGCTGCTGTGAATTTCTCTTGAATTTCTGCACCCTAAATACTTTACTTTAAGAATCTTTTCTGCCTCATTTGATTATTTCTCAAACTCTCAGAGCAGTCCCCATTTCTTTTTTTTTCAAGTTTTTATTTATGAATTTAACAAATTAAAGCCAAGTAACCATTTGTACAATCCACCCTTTTTTCAGATCTTACTGATATACTTAAAAGATGAAACCTTTTCCATTTATCCTTTCACAATATCACTCATGAAAATACTGAACAGAAATAGATCCATTTATGGATGCTCTCTTATCTGTAACTCAACCAGTTTCTAACCTAGTAAAATACCTTCGGGCCCATCCCTAAGTGTTTTTTATGAATCGTAACAGTATCAAAACTGTTAATGAAATCTAAAAAGCCCATTTTGTGTAGAAAGTAGAAGTTGGGGAGTTCACAATTCCAGCCCTATTTCACAAAAGGCTTGGTCCAACACAGAGCTTTTTTGTAAAATACATATGAGGATGTACAAGAATGCATATGTACCTGCCAGCACATACAGCCAAAGCAGTCATTTTGCAAATATACACATACGAGGTGTGACAAAAAAGAAATGAGACTATGGCAGCCACGACCATGACTCAATGCCAATTGGCAAACCACTTATGTCACTGTGTTGTGCAACATCTCGCCACTATTCTGCTATAATATTTTTCACCTCTCTCTCTCTCTCTGTTTTTCTTTTTCAGGGTTTTTTTTTGTAGCACACTGCTCCATCACTTTGCCATGCAACTGGAGGTGGCAGAAATATGGAACAAAGAATCAACTTGAAATTTCTGGTTACGTTGGAGAAGGGCCCAACTGAGTGTCTCCAACTTCTCCAAAAGGCTTCTGGAGAAGATGCAATGTCAAGGCCACGAGTCTTTGAGTAGAACAAACAGTTCAAGACTGGCTGCGAGGAGGTGGATTGACGGTGCAGATGATGGCTTAGGAGCTCAGCCTGAACATGGAGTCAATGCGGACCATCTTGGTGCAGGAGCTGGGGATGTGGAAGGGGTGCGCCAAGATGGCGCCCAGATTTTATCGGACGACCAGAAGGAGCACCGGGTCAATGTTTGTTGAGACTTGCTAGAGAAGATTAGAGAAGATCCAGAGTTCGTTGGCTGAGTAATCACAGGAGACGAGACT
Organism: Ichthyophis bannanicus; assembly: GCA_033557465.1. NCBI lineage: Eukaryota > Metazoa > Chordata > Amphibia > Gymnophiona > Ichthyophiidae > Ichthyophis > Ichthyophis bannanicus. The sequence continues at coordinate 669,156,868 of CM066036.1, read as the reverse complement.
TGGGTCTTCCAGTACGACCCTGAAAGCAAGAAACAGAGCCTGCAGTGGAAGACTCAACTGTCACCCAGACCCAGGCGGCGTGCATGTAACAAATCAAGGATCAAGGTCATGCTGATCGCATTCTTCGACCAGAAGGGAGTGGTCCATCATGAGTTTGTGCCTGAGGGTCAGACAGTCAACCAGCACTTCTACCAGCAGCAGTTCAATCGCCTCCATGACTGGGTTCAGCGCAGCATGCAGGCTCTGTGGAGAGACAAGTCGTGGCTGCTCCACCACAACAATGCGCCCACACACACTGCACTCAGTGTGAGGCAGTTCTTGGCCAACAAACATATCACAGCTCTCGACCACCTTCCTTATTCTCCAGATCTCAACACAGTGCGACTTCTGGCTCTTCCCCAGGCTCAAGATTGTGCTCAAAGGAATTCATTTTGCCTCTGTAGAAGAGATCAAGGCCACTGTGATGAGGGAGCTGAGGGACCTCAAGGAGGAGGACTTTACAGAGCGCTTCCGTGCATGCAGAAGTGCATTAACTCTAGGGGGGATTACTTTGAAGGGGACAATGCGTAATTTCTCTGTAGATTTTGAAATAAAACATTAATGGGACAGTCTCATTTCTGTTTTTGTCACACCTCGTACACAAAAAGAGTGGCATCAATTCAGCAGCTTCCACATTGAGGTACGTCAGACTATATGTGGCCCTTTTCAAATCCAGGCTAAAAACTCACCTCTTCAAGATTGCATTTAGATCCTGATCTATCTAGTCTTCTGCTCTCCAACTATGTACTTCCTTACCATTCTCCTAGATATATCCTTGTCCTCAGCTGTTGTGTTGTCCGTCTTGACTAGATTGTGAGCTCTGATGACAGGGACCATCTCTTACAGGCCCTCTCTACAGCACTGCGTATGCCTTCTAGTGCTATACAAATGATTAGTAGTAGTAGTAAAACCAGCACTATGACCTTGCCCAGTTTCAGTTTGGATAGTTCTACATAAATCCTCTCTTCAGTAAATGGAGTGATATCTACTGTGGTGTATGAGAAACCTTAAAGTTATTAGCATATGACCTATACTTCAGAGATCTTTAGGCAGTGCTGGGGAAGGAGGGGGAGGGCGACAATAAAGAGGAGAATCAGTGAAATGGTGCAGAGACAACACAAAATCAGGTACAGATGTTAACATGGACCATGGAAATGGGGGCTTGGCATGAATATGAAAGACACTCTGAAATGAAATGGATGTACCCATATGCCTTTGCTAGCCATATCAATATCTGGGTAGGGGGTGTGCAGACAAAAATAATTTTGTATCGTTTAATATACTGACTAAAGTGCTAAAACTTTGGTCTTTAGTCTTTTTCTATTTTTTTTCCTGTCAATGTGCAAAATAGATGAAATTTTGTCACTTCTGGGATTTCATCATTTTCATTTGAAAGCAATACTATACGAAATGGGAAATATCGTTGCCATTTTCCTTGTCATTTCAAATTAATGCACATCCCTAATATCTGGTCAACATATGTAACATTCATCATCATGCACTGATATGTATTGATGCATTTCAGAAGCTAGAATAACTCAGCTTAAAAATGTCAATATATTTTATCAGTTGTGGTAGAATGCAAACTTGAATTATTAAGAAATTAAAAGTTACCTAAATCTGCTATGCAGCACTGTCCATTCTTCTTTACAAGGATATTTTTGCTCTTCAAATCTCGATGTGAAATAGCAGGCTTTCCCTGGGTCCCAAATATCTCCACATGCAGATGTGCAAGACCACTAGCTATGGACAAGACTATTCTCAAACAGCTCACTGTGTCCAAGGTAGTGAGCTGTAGATAGTCATAAAGGGACCCCATTTCATGATAGTGAGTAATTAACCATAGCTGGGTGCTAGAATTTCTAGAAGTCATATCTGAAGCAATAAAACCTGGAAAAAAAATAAAACTGGGCTATTGTGGTGCTGTTAGAAGAAAAAGTAACATTTTTAATGTGAAGGTCATGAGTTTAGTAACTTCCAAATAAAGTGAGAACATCTAGAAAGTACAGCTATACACCAGATACCACAATATGAAACAAAATGCAAGTAGTGAATCACGTTTAAGTCATTTTATAGAGTTGTCCAGTCAGCTAGATCAAGTTAGCAAGACAAGAACTCACCCCCACAATACTGAAAGTCATCCACCTCTCATTGCAACATGCACAGGTAACCCCTGAGCTCAAGACTGCCTCCATCTGTCCTGTTAGGAAAGCAACCTCAAACGACATCAACCAACCTCCTACAGACCCAATAGTCAGCCTTCCCTTTATGGCCAAAATACTAGAAAAAATAGCCTATAACAGTTCTACGATCGCAGAAACACACCATCCACTTAATAGCAATACGGCTTCAGACCATACCAGGGAGTGGAATCCCTAATGACTGGCCTTTGACAACATACTTATGGGAATTGACAAAACCAAAACTGGCTTCATACTCCTATTCCTAGACATAAAATCAGCATTTGACTCCATACTGCATAACATGATCATCCAGCAACTACAATCTCTAGGAATATCAGATACACCCCTTGCCTGTTTCAAATTATACTTGACAGACAGACAAGTAAGATCTGGCCCTGCAAAATCCACCCCATACACCTAATCTCATGGAGTCCTACAAGGCTCCATCCTCTCATCTCTAATATTCAACATTTCCCTCCAGCCAATTTGCACTGTCATACAAACATTTAACATCCTATACCACATCTACACAGATGATGCAATGATCTACGCACCCATAAATACATCAAATCGAGATATCACACACATAACTAAATGATTTTCCAAGATCAGCGAATGGCTAAGACGACACAATTTGGCCATAAATTCAAAAAAACAGAAGCCCTGTATAACAACTTTAAACCACCAGGCTCCATAACCATCGATGTGACACAAATCCAAGTAAAACAAAATGTACAATATCTTGGAGTTACACTGGATCAACACTTCACCTTCACAGGATATATTACAAGGAGCATCTACTTCAAACTCAAAACACTCAAGCATCCTAAACCTCTCCTATCCCAACATGACTTCCGCTTAGTCTTCCAAGCAACCATCTTCCTGCATCTCGACTACTGCAATATCAATTTCCAAGGTCTTCCAAAAGCAACTATCTACCTGCTACAACTTGCACTCAACACCGCAGCATGAACCCTCCTCAACTCACAACTGAACACAACACCCCTAACTCAGACAACTCCACTGGCTACCAATAATAGAACGCATAAAATTCAAATCTATCCTCACAACTTTCAAGATCATCAATAACTCTTCCACACCGCACCTACAGTCCCTGCTTCAGGTCCAACCTGACAACAGAAGACAAACTGGTTCACGGAACATGCTATGCATGCCATCGTTAATTACAAAAACCAGTGCTACCACCTCAAGAAGAGCCTTCTCGCTCTGTGCTCCACAATTATGAAACTCCATTCCTGAGAGGTTACAGACCACAATGGACACAGCAACCTTCAGAAAAGCCCTAAAGACTTACATATTCAAAGACTGCTTCCCTGACACCCTCACTCAGCCAGCCACTCATTCATCTACTCCACCCTCCCCCCTCACTCCCCCCACCAAGTCACACCCCACCTTACTCTTCCCTCCCCTGAACACTTACACTCTATAATACCTTAGACCCCAAACAAAAGCAAATCTTCAATGTTACTTCCAAGTTGACCACCCTGTTAAAGTATGATGTTCTGTTTCAATGTAAACTGCTTTGACCATAGAATAAAATGGTATAGAAAAACTTAAATAAATAAACAGAAATAGATATATAAAATTTGGAGATAGATCATTTCTGCCAATATTTACTATGATTCAGTGCATAATGCTTATTTTATCTGTTTAGGGGGGTAATTTTATATGGGACTTGAACATGTAGAACAGCATTTGTTTTTATAAAATTGCTTGGAGGTACACAGGTGTAAAAAGTAGGCACACAGCAACATAGCTTCTACTTATACACAAAGGCATTCCCAGGAGTTGCGAATAAGTAGAGCAGGGTGGAATTGGCATGTATGCATATATTGAAAAAAAACCCAAAAAACCCCAAACAAGTGCATATTTGCCTATTCTTAACACCACATACATGCACACAATCACATCTGTCCTGAAGCAGGTGTAAGCACGTGTACCTACTTTCTCTGGGGTACTTATATAAAGGCACATAGGTGCATATATTGCCTTTATAAAACAGGCACAACATACATGCCGCCTATGTGCTTTGACCAACTAGGCAGCTTGTTTAAAATTACCCTCCTGATGTTTCAGTATAAACATATTCTAAGTATGCTTCCTTTTTAGGCAAATGTATTATGAAGGATATAGCTTCTTACAAATGTACTTCAGCCTAACGAACTCATACATCAACTCAGCTAAAATGATTCTTCTTTTTATAAACAGAATTATGCAGAATTGTACAATCACACTATCAGAAGACTTTTTTCTCTCCACACAATCTGCGGACTGCTACATGACAAAGGCACTCATATCAGCTGCCAAATGGATTAAGAAGGGGACAAGCACAGACCCCAGATCAAAATAATGGTGACAATTTTAGTTTTGGTTTTTTTTTTGTAATGTCAAACCCAATTTGGTGACAGCACTATGCTGCAAAACAAAAAGTATGGGTTTGAGAATGAAGTGCCTAGACAACTTACCCGTGCGCCCAGAGGGTGACAGTTTGCACTCTGTACTAAGGGTCCCTGAAGGAGATAACCAGAGGCCGCTTTTCTAGGGAAAACAAAAGGTGCTGGAACCGCATATTCCTGATACAGGGGAGGAAAAGAAAGAAGGAAGAGGAATAAAAAGTGCTTCAGCAGCAGTTCAGGTTTCCTAAACCTTACCCTTACGTAGAAATGCGGTGAGAAAATTAATTAGATCTGAAAAAGGCTGAACAGTGGAAGACCTAAGAGGAAAACAATTCATTCTCTTTTATAGATGTGCAGTACTATCTTAACAGTACGTAACAATACTTAAGCCAAGCTGACTATAAAGAAGAAAAGGCTGCCTCATGAGCATATGGTTGGGGTTGAGTCTAGTTACCTCAAAGGTTGGGGGTTCAAATTCCACTAGAGGACAGCAACCTTGGGCCGGAAGGACTGGGGTTTCTAGTCCCACAGGTACTCCTTGTGGTCTTTGGCAAGCCACTTAACCCTCCATTGCCCATGTTCCCTGTAAAATAGTTATCTCCAAGTTATAATGCCCTGTTCGATGTAATTTCAGTTTGTTCAATGTAAACCACCTTGATATCATGAAAGGCGGTATATAAGAAATGTTAAATAAATAAATAAAAATAAATATGGCACATTCTTGAATAGATGAAGCTTTCCTAGCTAGTTATTGAACTAATACATATGCATTTTCTCAATGGACTTAGCTAGATCTTTGCTCCATAGTCTGATGGGCCAATATTTAAACTCTGCAGACAGAGTTTAAGCATCAGTTATGGAAAGTGAAGCTGAATATCCAGTTTGTGTTGATCGGTGGCAGCTATCCAGGCTGTCAACGGAAAAAAATTCTTTTTTGTGGCCTAACTTTATACAGTTTATTATCCAGTTAGCGGACTGAAAATTGACGCTAACCCGCTAATGCCAGGAATCGCCCTCACCCTGCACACAAACTGAAGCAGCACAATTTGGACAGTTTGTCAGAGGAAATATTCAGTGGCATTATCTGGGCAGAACTGCTGAATATCCTTCTCAACTGCAGTTATTTGGTTAGCAAGTACTGCTAACTGGATAAGCACTTTTGAATATCAGGCCCTGACTTGCTTGATGCTCTCAAAATTTTCTAGTAGTTTTGTTTAAAAATCATGTGTTAAGGAGGAAGTGACATCATCAGAGAAGATAGCAGCCTAGGTGCAATATTAGAGTGATCTTATAGCCAACCCCCACCCACAAAACATAGCGCAAGCTTATCAGGAAAATCTGCTGCCTGCAATGGATGTTGGTGCGCAAAATATTGGAGAAATTTAAGTCTCCGCACCCTAATAAGGTGCCCGTAAGCCAGAAGGAGGGGGCCTGGGAATGTAGCATCTGGGACAGACACGGAAGACTAGATCAAGCGGGCCAAGGATCAGTGTACATGTGGGGACATCTGGTGCTGATTCAGAGAGATACACTGCGAGATTACCTCCGTTAAAGAGGAACTATGGGAGACATTGGTAGAGATGCATGGAGAGATCCAGGAACTGGGACAGTGAGTCAAAGCAGTAGAAGAGCACGTGGACCACCAGAAAGAGGACATGGGTATCATCTGAGAGATTTTAGACCACTTTCAGAAGGAGCATAAGCAATTAAAAGATAACATGGACATGGAAGATATTGAAAACAGATATTCTGGTGCAATATATGAATCCTGGAAGGGGGAAGGGGGAGGGGGCGGGCGGGAGGGTGCTGGACGGGGGTAAGTACAAGCAGGCTTCTCAGGTAGTGAAGGTGGTCTGCCATAGCCTCATGTTGAGCGATGGCAGAGCAGGAGACTGAGGACATTAGCCTCGAGCGGGCTCACCAAGCACTAGATACTCCCCTGGGCTCCAAGCCGCAGGACATAGTGGCTTGTTTGTCCCACTATGGACAGAAACAAATTATGCAGGCCACCACTAAAAAGGGACGATTCAAGTGAGACAACCATGACTTGGAAATTTACCAGGACTTGGCCCGCAGCACCTTACAATACTGCAGCGCCTTGCGGAGGGTCTACTAGGCATATCTGAAAAAGGAGAATATCCACCTTAAATGGCTGTTTCAATTTGGACTCTTTTTTGAATTTAATGGACATGCACAATGTGTGCAAACGGAGGAAGAAGCATGGCCCAACTGTCACAAGAGGGAGCCCCCAATATCTCCTGCCGATTGCCGCATTTGGGTGAGATAGCGTTCTGAGCACCCTAACACTTGCGCTGGTAGCACGCGCCGAGCAGGGGCCAGCATCTTTGGCGGCTCTCGAAGGGAGTGAATGGCAAGCAGGACATTAGTCCCTCAAAGGACCCTAAGGGGGGCTGATCACCCTACGGATGGACTATTGGTACAATGCGCTTGAATACGGAGGGAGGGAATAAGTACTTACGTATGTTTTGAAATTTTTCTATATTGTTACTGGGACTCGGGGAGGATGCTCAGAGATTGGAAGATGGGGGGAAATAGTGTGAATGGGAAGAAAAGTGTTGGGGGGCAGTTTGGACTGTGCATTGGAATGGAGCAGGGTGGGCGGTTTCAAAGGAATCAGAATGGATTGAGGGAGGGCAGATAGGTTATGCAGCACCCACTGGGACTCCTTCTTTGAAGTGGGAGATGCAGAAGTGGATTCTAAGGGATCGGTTTTCATGGAAGGGGGGGGGGGTAGGAGCAGAGGGGAAAAGGCACATGGAGCTGGCAGGAAGGGATTTGAGATATGGCCTGGGGGCTCTGAATACCCATGGTCTAAATACTCCGCCGAAGGGGAAGTTATTATATAGAGATCTTCAGTGCTTTTGGTGGCAGGTGGTCTTTCTCCAAAAGACCCACTTGCTCCGCAAAGATGAAAGATTACTGAAGCCTAAGGCATATATGCAAAGGTATTTTAATGCGTTTGGGATGGTAAGAAAAAGGCCGGGGTAGTGACATTGACTCATGGGGATGTACCCTTTTGGTTTAGGGAAGAGGAAAGGGGCAGGGATTGGAGAACTTTATTGATATGGAGGGGGAGGAGTTACAAGAGAAAGAAGTTACTTTTTTTTGTTGTTGTTTATGGCCCGAATGAGGACCATAAGGAATTTTGGGATGGACTAGCTCAATGGCTGGAGGACCAGGTGAGATGGTCCCTATTAGTAGTAGATTTTAACATGGTTTTGGATGATCGGAAGGATCAGCCCCAGGGAAGGGGGCAAGGGTTGCATAAAGATAGAGGAAATCGGTACTCAAGAAATGGATGAGGCGCTTTGGACTGACAGATCTCTGGCGAGCAGCCTATCTACTGGACCAGGACTACACCTATTATTGATCGTCCATGACAGTTGTAACAGGATAGATTTTTTTATTAGGAGACTCAGCCTCAGTATAGAGACTGGAGGCGGCCACAATTGGGTCCGTTACATGGGCAGATCATGCCCCTCTCTAGGGAGAATTTGGTGGGGGCAGTGGTTTATGCAACTGGACCTTCTGAAGGCTTAATGATAGGCTGCTGCAAGATGATGCCATGATCAAAGGGCTGGAAGATGCCATAGAAGAGTATATGATGCATAATGACAATGGGACAGTGGGCATGAGGATTCTTTGGGATAGCCTAAAGATAGTGCTACAGGGGAGGTTCCTACAATGGGCAGCATGAAAGAAGTGGGATAGACAGGAGAAACTGGGGTGCTTTACTATCATGGCATGTACGATAAGAGTGTAAGTAGGCACCAATGTTAAGCCTATTTTATAAAAACACACTATGGATAGATTCGTCCGGCTCACTGTGGATCAGATTGGGGAGATTCAAGCGGGCTTGGTAGCACCGGCAGAGGAGCGTTCGGCGTCTTCCGCCCTCCAACTGTCTCTCTCCCCAGATGAGCATCTGCCTCCTGCTGTTCCGGGTTCTTCGGTGACCCCTCCAGCGCGTGGATCTGCAGCTCTTACTGTGAAGGCTGGGGCTATGGACCTGGTGTGGGGTGCTTTGGAGGGTAGTCCCGGAGGTCAGCTGTTTGTGTCTACGGCTGTTGTTCCTGGAAAAGTACACCCTGCAGAGGTCGACGATATTGCCTGCTTGGTGAAAAGTCCTGGTATCATGAAGGATTTGCTAGGAGCAGCTCAGTCTGAGTCACCATTTTCCTTTTCTATTTCTTGTCCCACTGTGGTGACTCTTGAGAGTATTTGGGAAGCGATTAATCAACTTTCTCTGGCAGTGACTCAGCAGTTGGCGCTTTCTTCTTCTAATATTTCCAAACTTGAGGAGAATATGGATGTGTTGTCCAAGGATATGGCGGAAATAAAGGGCAAAATTGAAGTTTCCGATCAGAAACTCACAGGTCTCTGACCTGACCTTTTCCTTGATGAAAGATAATACCGCGTTAAGAATGAAGCTGGAGTCTTTGGAAAACGTGGCCAGGGCTTCAAATCTTCGGTTATTTAATTTTCCTGTGGTTCCTGAGGTGGCGCCTTTAGATTTATTTAAAAAGTGTCTTCATGAATCTTTAATGATACCCTCTGATTTGATTCCTCCAGTACAGAAAGCGTACCACCTACCTTCGGGAAAGAAAGAGGGTAAGACTGCCGTTGGAGCTATAGACATGGATTTCCTTAATGTCTCCGCTTTGCTTCAGTCTCCCAAAGAGGATGAAATAGTAGTTTCCACTTTGTTAGTAACCTTTGCTCTATCTACTGATAGAGATTGGCTCCTTAAATTGATTTATAAAAAGAGAGCCAGTCTGTTTATGGGTAAGAGGATATCTATTTCCCCTGATGTCGCTAGAGAAACCCAGAAGTGACGTAAATCTTTTCTTTTGTTGAGACCAGGTGTGATTCAGATGGGGGCTTTTTTTGTATTGAGATTTCCCTGAAAATGTATTGTTGTTTTCAACTCTCAGAAATATGTTTTTTTCCAGCCTGGAGATTTGTCCTCCTTTTTTAGTACTCATAGTATAACATCTTCACCTTCTTAAGCAGGTTCTCATCTATTTTACTAATATGGCCCTGGTCCCTTGTCACCTTCTATAATGCTGATTATGTTTCCTTGATGTCACTGTAGGATACTCTGCACTCAGTGGATTAAGCAGTCTCCCTATTGGGGATTAATGATGCTCTTGCTTTATTTACTTTTTATATGTATATTTTCCTAATTGTTTTCGCAAGTTTGTATCTTTTCTGTTTCAAGCGTTTGCTGCTTGATTTAATTGTAAACTCTATAAACAGAAAATTAAAAAAACAAAACCCACACAGGCACCTATTTGTCTTTATTAAATGCTAGCATAAGTGACAGGATTAAGCCATAAAGCATAGTTACTCATCTGTAAAGCACAGTTACTTACCTGTAACAGGTGATCTCTGGGAACAGCAGGAATAAGTCTTCACATATGGGCACGTTGGTACCAACGGAGTCTGCGCGGGAACGCTCCCCAGCGTCCAATCAGAACGCTTTTGGAAGCATCCCAACACGCCTGTGTGCTGCCTTTCCCAACTGCCTCTCCTCAGTTAAGTTTTAAAGCTGAGGCAAAGAGAAAGAGAGAGCAAAGAAGGGAAAGATAGAGATAGAGAAATGCAACTCCTAGGGGAGGTGGGTGGGTTGTGAAGACTTATTCCTGCTGTTCCCAGAGATCACCTGTTACAGGTAAGTAACTGTGCTATCTCCAGGAACAAGCAGGAATGAGTCTTCACATATGGGGACTCCCCAAGCTAAGATGCCCAGAGGGAGTCCTAGCATGTAGCGAATCTAGAAGAGCCATGCTACTCCTCAGGACCTCAAGCATCTTGGGGATGAAGGGTAGGAGTTGAATTATAGAAAAAGGTACTGTGGAACAGCTGGACTAGAACAGGACTTCTATGGAGGAAGATCCTGTATAGATGACATTTAGTAGTAAAAATATTGAGTGCAATATTCTAATATGGACCTCCCTTGATGGTATTGTAAAAAGTCTATTTAAGTTCATATGGATCTGTTAGAAGAGCCAGTAGAAGATCCTCAAGGAGTGCCTCACTGAAGTAGAGGTAATAAACTGTAGGAAAAACAAGTGGAGGTCAGAACCCATCAGGGTGAGAAATAGCCTCAGGGGAAACTGGGGTAGTACAATGAGGTAGGGCTTCAGCGGGAAACGCAGAAGGTACTATTAGACAAAGCTTAAGCCCTTTTGGTCGAAGAACAGTACAATGCTAGGACCAAAAGGAAAAGAAGTCTGACCAATTTGGACTGACAATAGAAATAGTCCCTGTAGGAGAGAAGGGGTATGGAGACCCCTATATCCGATAAAGTAAGGACAGACTTATGAAGCGTTACAGCTTTAGATTAACTGAAAATCCATGACGTCTTTCCTAAATGAGGTCAATTAGGAAAGAAAAAAGGTACATGGAAAACTTCAGAGGTACCTAAACCTGAAAGGTTATGGCAAGAGAAACAAAAATTTGTTAATTACCACAGGGAGTGGTTATATGTGTAGAACCCCAAGCATGCTGGCACAGCATTGATGGGGGTAGTGCACATCCATCAGAGTCATATAGGAATATATGGATATATGAACCTAGACAGAGAGATAGATAAGTACGTAGATACATATCTACCTAGAAGATATCTCTCGACAGGTATGTGTGTATACATACATATACATACATACATATACATACATATATATATATATACATATACATGTTGTTGTTGTTAAGTGCCGTCGAGTCGGAGTCGACTCATGGCGACCCTCTGGATAGCTATCCTAAATTGTGTTCGGTCTTCAGTCAGGCGGCTCATTGTTGATAGACTGGTACCCGTAGCTGCTGTTATTGTATCGATCCATCTCATTGCTGGCCTTCCTCTTTTGCGTTGACCTATCTTGCCAAGCATGATGCCTTTCTCTAATGATCTCTCTCTTCGCATGATGTGTCCAACGTATGAAAGTCGAAGTCTTGTCATCTGAGCTTCTAAAGAAAGCTTAGGTCTGATCTCCTCTAGTATCGACTGGTTTGTTCTTCGGGCAGTCCATGGTATACACAGTATTCGCCGCCAGCACCATAATTCAAAGGCATCAATTTTCTTCCTGTCTGTCTTTTTCACTGTCCAGCTTTCACATCCATATGATGTTATTGAAAATACCATGGCTTGAACAAGTCAAATCTTTGTATGGAGAGAGACATCTCTGCTCTTGAGAATCTTATCTAGGTCTTTCATAGCCATTCTGCCAAGAGCAATCCGTCGTTTGATTTCTTGACTGTTTGTTGCTTCTTTATTGATAGTTGATCCAAGTAGGTTAAAGTTGTTCACAATTTCAATTTCTACTCCTTCAAAGATGAACCTGTTGATTATGCCAGTTGTCATGATCTTTGTCTTTACATTAAGGTGCAGGCCCATTTTGAGACTATGTTCTTTGATTGTGAGAAGCAAATGTTTCAGATCATCTTCATTTTCAGCCAGTAATGTAATATCAGCATAGCGAAGATTGTTGATGAGTCTTCCACCAATCTTCACACCTCTGTTGTCTTCATACAATCCTGCTTCTCTGATGATTTGTTCTGCATATAAATTAAACAGGTAGGGGGGGAAAGTATGCAGCCTTGTCTTACACCTTTCCTTATTTTAAACCATTCTGTTTCTCCTTGTTCCGTTCGAACTGTTGCTTCTTTATCAATGTACAGATTGAGCAAGAGAACGATCAGGTGTTCTGGTATACCCATGCTTCTTAATGTGGCCCAGAGTTTCTCATGGTTTACAGTGTCAAAAGCCTTGCTATAGTCGATAAAGCACAAATAGATATCCTTTTGGTATTCTTTAGTCTTTTCAAGGATCCATCTCACATCCGCAATGTCTCTCGTTCCTCGCCCTTTCCTGAACCCTGCTTGCACTTCAGGTAGTTCTTGTTCCAGGTATGGTTGTAGTCTCTTTTGAATAATCTTCAGTAGAATCTTGCTGGCATGTGGGATCAGAGCGATTGTTCGATAATTTCCACAGTCAGTTGGATCACCTTTCTTTAGTATTGGTATAAACACAGATCTTTTCCAGTCAGTTGGCCATGATGTTGTCTTCCATATTTCTTGGTAGAGCCTTGTAAGTATGGTAACAGCTGCATCAGATTGCTGCAATACTTCTATAGGAATGCTATCAATGCCTGGTGCTTTGTTCTTTGATAAGGCTTTCAATGCTGCTTCAACTTCTTCTTTCATCACCAATGGTTCCCGATCATAAGGTACAGGTTGAAATGGCTGTTGGTCCACATATACACACATATTATATATATATATATATATATATATATATATATATATATATATATATATACACACACACACACACACACACACACACACACACACACACACAGAGATATACCTGGGCGGAAGATACACATATATATATATAGACATATAGACACAGGTCTCCATGTAAGTAGATGGAGACATGGCTATATAACTAGATCCCCATAGGGATATGGGGATAGAGGGAAGATTCATCTAATAGCAAGAAGGGTGATACCTGCTTGAATAGATGTATAGAGAATATTCTTTCCCTGGTTATAATTGACAGAGTCAGAGGAATGGTCTCCCTGACAAGGAGGAGTCTAGATTCCTTTAAGAATTCGAGTTCTTGAATAACCAGGATGGCCTATGTGAAAAATGCAGAGGATAACTTCAGTCTGCAGGCAGCAAGTCCAGATCTCTCTAGAACTGCAGTATGGTGAATGGATAGAGGACGACACTGGAATAAGATACCATATTGACCCGCCTATGAGGGCAAGATGGGTATCAGGCATCCTTGAGCTGCAACTGAAAGAAAACTATCCCTGGCGAGAAGTCCAAAGGAGATATGGACCAAGCCAGGGAATTGGCCATTCTTTAGGTTTTCATGTGATGTAAGGCCTGTGTCTTTTGTCTCGAAAAGAGATTTTAGATGAGATGGTAAGGGTAGGGAACACCTACCAGTCATGGGAGCATGACTGGGTGAACCCCTCCTAACCATCTGGGATTATCTGCTAGGCAAGATACTAATGCTCTCTAGCAAGGGCCCACAGTGCAAAGCTACTCTGTAGAGTTGCAGAGAGCATGTTAGAGGTTGGTTAGAAGAAAAAACTGGCTGCTTAAAGCCAGTAGGTAACCTAAACTCTTCTGCCAAAAACCAGGGAATTGGAGATGGTGAAGAATAGAAGTCAACCAACAAGTCTGTGATAACAGGGTTTCCAAAAAACGTTGATAACCTGTTTGTGGTTTAGCACTGAGGCTAGAAGGATTGCTAGTGGAGGAGAAACCCTGGTTGTGTGGTGAACAGAACCAGTGGCTTAACCACTAGGAATTGCTGCATTTGCAGCAACTACCAGGGCAGCGGAAATTTTTTTTTTCCTTTTTTTTAGATTGGAAAAAGAAGCAACAGACATAAGTAGGAGTGGTAAGACTTCCTTATTGTCTGATAAGCTGCCCTAAAGTAAGAAAATGAAAAAGGGAGAGACAACTCTGGAAGGGAAAATCCCTTTGTGGAATAGGTAGAGGACCATAGGGGCTTACCAGTGTAATAGAGCCACTCTTACAAACCGAATGTTGTAGTAAGAGGGAGGTAAGACAGAGTTGAAGGAGACTGACTATGTAGTAAGTCTCTGAAAGGTAAGATGATACATGCTAGTACAGGGAAAACTATCTTATTGATAGTTGTCACATCTCTTTTCCCAGTAGGAGGAAGAGAAACCTGTTAACTATAGGCATGATCATCATAAAGACTCTTAGTGAAATTAGTGTAGATGCTTCAAGTGAAAAGAAGCAGACTGGAAACTCTAACCACCAAACAGGAGATGTAATGATAATCTATCTGAAACCCTGTGACTGCTGGGTTTGCTGAACCTGTTGAGGTTGTGGTTTCTTTAGACCAGTGTGATGTTTCCCCTGTTTGGGAACATCTGTATGATGGGCAGAAGATGGATAAAACTTTTTCCCCTTAGGGGAAGAAAGTTTGTTAGGAAATTTCCTACCAACTGGGAAAGAGGAAGGCATAGAACAGCCTCTGGAAACAGCAATGTCAGTGGTTAACTGAGCAACTTGGAGTAAAGACTCCTTGTTAAAAAGATTTTTTCCAATGAAAGGAGTATTTCCCAGTCTTTCTTGTGCCCATTTGTCCAAGTCTGAAACTTGGAGCCAGGCTTTACGTCGTGCCCCTATAGCTATAGCAGAGGTTCTGCTAACAGACTCAAAGGAGTCTAGGGAAGCACGAGTAAGGAACCTAGAGATATTTTGAGCATGACTAACCAATAAGGAATAGTCTGCTCTTTTGGGCTCTTGAAGAAAAGGGGTCAAAAGCAGTAATTGCTTTGTGACCTCCTCAAGAGATAATCCCATATAGAAAATATATGAGAGAATTCTTGCTGAAAGCATGGATGCCTGGAAGGTTTGGCGTCCAAAGGCATCTAAAGTCTTAGACTCACGACCTGGCAGATAAGAAGAGTGCTTTTTAATACTCTTAATACGCCTCATTGCTGATTCTACAACAATGGAATGATGAGGAAGTTGAGTCTTTTGAAAACCTGGAGAGGGGGTCACCTTATATAAAAGATCAGTTGCCCTAGAAGGTGGGGGTACCGTTAAAGGAGTTTCCCACATTCGAAAGAGGAGATCCTGCAAGGTCTGATGCAAAGGAAGCATGATGTTCTCCTTTGGACTGCAGGGAACATACAGGGATTCTGTATTCCCTGGTGCAGGATCCTGACCAGGTATAGAAATGGCAAGTGACTTTGCCATATCAAGCAGGAATGCTTGAAAAGAAAAATCCCCAGAGGGAAATCCTCTAAAAAGAGGAGGACAGGCTAGATCTGTTGAAGAACTAGCATTGGCACCCAGGGATCTATCCAAATTTAGAGGAATAGAAGACCCTAAAGGGTGGAGTATCGGATCCTTAGAGGATGGTCGCCGGTACCACAGGAGGTCGGGACCAGCAACAGTCGGTAGCACATCATCCATGCTAGGGATCGATTCCAAACTCTGTACCGAGGGAAGCGAGCCTGATAAGAGAAGCATGGAAGGTATCAACAACAATGGTAATGTGGATACCGGTACCGACTCCGGCACCGTATCCGATACCGGTAGATGAAGGCCAGCCGGTGACAGCTCTAATGATATCGAAGAAACCGAGAGTGCCCGACATGGATCATCGGAACTGTGCCTTCGGTACCGGCCGGTATCGGTACCAAGGCGAGTCGGTACCCAGTCATCCAGACTGGAGATAGATTCTAGACTCGGCATCGAGGGAAGCGAGTCTATCGATGCACATCTGGAGGGTACCGGCGTCGGTACCAGTACCGGTACCGGGATCGATACCGATACTGGAAGATCGGTCTGCAGCGTATCCAACGGGCCCGCAGCCGAGGACGCCAGACTACGATCTTTGGTGAGGAATGTTTCATCCAACACCATTGCCGATGCCGGGGTATCGGTACCGCTCGAAGCGGATGCCACCACCAAGCATGGCTCAGGTATGTTCAGAGAGGGGGTGAACCTCAGGAACAACCTGAAACCCCACTAAGGATTTGGAGGCCGAAGACTCCCACCGGGGTTTTAAAGCCAGTGTGTCCTCGAGGGCAAGGCCAGAGGCATCTCTATGCTGTGCATGAGATCTACCACTCGAGGACTGGCTAGTCTTAACAGACTGTTTTTGGGTTACCTGATCCTGTGAAGAAGAAAGGGTGGTCGGTGCGCTGAATTTGACTGGGGACTGCGTATCGAGGTGAACTCGATGCTGAAGACTTCTTCCAACTATACTGTTGCAGGAGGGATACTCCAGCGGATAGTGGTCAGAACCCAAGCAGGGCAGACACCAATTATGTGTGTCTAAAATGAATTTTGTACCGCCACAGTTTGAACATTTCTTAGGGATAGGGGCTGGCGCTTCCATGAGGAAAAAGAGTAGGCCTAGCAGGCCGAAAAAAAAACGTCAGGCACTAAGAAGGAAAAAGATATTCCTTATAAAGGAAAATTTAGAAGAAAAAAGAAAAGAAACACTGGCGGTACCGGTGGCGTCGGGGAAGGCAAACGCGACCACAAGAAAACCAAAAAATAAAAGAAGAATTTTCTGCGGTGACAGAAGGACGTCATGCTGGCTCTGTGGAAAAACGAAAACTGAGGAGAGGCAGTTGGGAAAGGCGGGAAGGCAGCACGCAGGTGTGTTGGGATGCTTCCAAAAGCGTTCTGAGTGGACGCTGCGGAGCGTTCCCGCGCAGACTCCATCGGTACTGACGTACCCATTTGTGAAGACTCATTCCTGCTTGTTCCTGGAGATCAGGTGATCTCCGGGAACAGCAGGATTCACATATGAGTGAATGTCACTGACAGAGCCTGCGCGGGAATGGTCCCTAGAGTCCAATAGAAAAGCCTTTGGGAGCACTCCACTGTGCCTATGTGCCTGCCTTCCCGTTTTCTCAACTCCTCTCCTCAGTTGAGTTTATAGCTGAGAAGAAGAAAATAAAACCTTACAACTCCTAGGGGAGGAGGGCAGTTTGTGAAGACTGATTCCTGCTATTCCCAGAGATCACCTATTACAGAGGAGTAACTATGCTATCTCCAGAACAAGCAGGAATGCAGTCTTCATGTATGGAACTCACTAGCTCCCAGGTATCAGACTGGTATTGGGTGGGGGTGGGGGGGGAAGTAGTGCGATCCCTGAAGCAAACAACATGTAGCGAAGGGTCTGGAAGCGTTGGGGGCCACTGGACTCCATTCCAGGAGGTAATACTCCCCCAGTGATAGTCTGGTATCTTGTAGAAGTCCAGGATGGAAGGTAGGAGATGAGTTTAAGTCCCAAAGAGATGCTGGAGTACAGCTTGGCCAAAGAGTGTCCTGACAAGAGTGTCTGTCTTGACAGTAGTGTGCAGCAAAAGTATGACCAGGTAGCTGCCTGGCAGATCTCCTCAATAGATACTGAATGGAGATGGACTAAAGAGACTGCCATAGCCCATACATTGTGAGCAGTGACATGACCCTCCAAAGAGAGTCCTTCTTGTGCATAAGCAAAAGAAATGCAATCTGCTATCTATCTGGATAGAGTACGTTTTGTCACCGGTAGACCCAGGTGACTAGGATCAAAAGAAATGAATAGTTAAGAGGATCTTCTGTGATCTTTAGTTCTACCCAAGTAGTAGGACAGCACTCATTTGCAGTCTAAAGAGTGTAGCGCTGCTACAGTCTGACACACATGTGGTTAAGGGAAGAAAATTGGGATGATTACCGACTGGTTAAGATAGAAAGAGTAAACCACCTTCGGGAGGAAGTGTGGATGGGTACGTAGAACCACCTTGTCATCGTGAAACAGAATATAGGCGGGATCCACCACAAGAGCTTGCAGCTCACTGATGCGGTGAGCTGAAGTGAGGGCAATAAGGAAGATGACCTTCCAAGAGAGGAACTTCAGTGAAGTGGTGGCTAAAGGTTCAAAAGGTGGCTTTAGAAATTGCACTAGAACCACATTCAGATCCCAGGCCATCGGAAGTGGCTTAATGGGTAGATTGGACAGCAGGAGACCCCGCATGAAGTGTGCTACTAAGGCGTGTGAAGAGATAGGCTGTCCAGCCACTGGTATATGAGAGGCTGCAATGGCACTAAGGTGAATTCTCACTGTGTTAGTTTTAAGACCTGTCAAGGGTAAGTGGAGGCGATATTGTAGAAATAACTCCAACTGACAAGAAAAGGGGTTGGGGAGCACCAGAGAGCAAACCTATACCATTTGAAGGCATAAGAGCGCCTGGTAGAGACGCAAGGAGAACATCCTTGATTGCCTGTGGTAGGTCAAGGTCGGCAAGCACTAGACCCTCAGCAGCCAAGCTATCAAGCACAGGGAGTGAAAATTGGAATGGAGGAGCGTCCCATGGTCCTCAGAGAGGAGTTTGGGTGTATATCCCAGGTTGAATGACTGAGTCTTTGCAAGGCGAAGAAGCAGAGGAAACCATGGATGATGGGGCCAGAGGCTATGAGAATCGAGCCCCTGTCTGCTTGTAGCTTGAACAGTGTCTTGGGTATCAAGGGGATGGGAGGGAATGCGTAGAGTAGTCCCTGTCCCCAATGGAAAGCATCCAGAGCCTGTTGGTTCAGTGACAGAACCTGGGAGCAAAAGCATGGAAGCTGTGTGTTTTGTGGACTATTCCATGTATAATGTTGAGTTAATTGTAACCACTTTGATACCCTGAAAGGCAGTATTAAAAATTGATAAATAAAACACAAAGATCTACGAGTGGGGTTCCCCACATCTGGAAGATCTGAGCAGCAGTTTCCCGATGCAAGGTCCATTCATGTGGACAAAGGATATGGCTTAGTCTGTCCACAAGGATATTGAGTTCACCCGGAAGGTACACCACTCCAAGGTGAATATGGTGTGAGATGGCAGAGGACCACAGGCGAATTGCTTCTCCCCTGTTTGTTCACATAGAACATGGCAACTTGGTTGTCCGTCCTAACTAGAACAGGTTGTCCCAAAAGTTGGGGTTGAAAAACCCAAAGCACATTTGTCAGTGCCCATAGTTCTAGCAGGTTGATCTGCAGGGCAAATTCCTGTTGTATCCACAATCCCTGTGTGGTCAGGTTTTCAGAAGCACCCCCAACCCAGCTTGGAAGCACCCATTGTCAGGGAGAATTGAGATGAAGGTATCTGAAAAGGTGACCTGATGAGTAGGTTCTGTAGGAGACACCACCACTGAAGGGATTTGATCAGTTGATGTGGATATTGTCTGAGCCAACCCTTCGCTTGCGTTCATTGGGAAGACAGAGTCCACTGTGCTTGTCGCATATGTAATCGAGCCTAGGGGACGACAAAGGAGGCCATGTGCCCTAATAGTCATAACTTCTCTCGAGCTGTTACTTGGCTTTGCTGTTGAACCCTTTTTGCCAGCTCGATAAGGCGGGCACAACGATCCTATGGGAGGAAAGGTCGGGCATGTTGAGTGTCTAAGAGTGTTCAGATGAACTCCAGGTGTTGGGTTGCAATGATGTGAGATTTTGGGATGTTTATGACAAATCCCAGGTGTTTGAGCAGAAAGTGACCATTCCAAAACTGATATTGTCATCTACTTGGGTACAAATGACCTTGCTAGAAACAGTGCCTCTGCAGTTCAAAAGGACTTCTAGACTCTGGGAGAGAAACTCAAGCCCATTGCTAACACGATAGCATTCTCAGAAGTTCTACCTGTTCATGGTAAGGGGGGCAGAAAAGGCTGCATCACATTAATAACTTTAATACATGGCTCCAAACCTGGTGCAAGCAAGGAGGATTAGATATATAGGCGACTGGGGAAACATATGAATCAACAAGAGACTATACTATACTGATGGACTAAATCTCTCCGCCGCAGGGAAAAGTATCCTAAGTGAAAACTTCAGGCAGTATGTGGACAGGCATTTAAACTAGGGAAAGGGGGTGACGGATGGAGAAGGACAAGTTCAGTATGCCACTCCCAGCAAAATCAAAACATTGGAAACAGCCACACTTTAGAACACATCAATGACAAGCGGGAAGGGGCATGTAGAACAAAACCCATGCAAAAGGCAGGCAAGTCATTCAAGAAATGCTGGAAAGCAATGAGTACAAATGCTCGAAGCCTAGCCAACAAAGTTCCTGATCTGGAAGCCCTAAAGGTGGGAATGGACTTGGACATTGTGACCATTACAGAAACATGGTCTAATGAGTCGCATGAATGGAATATAGCCATAGCTGGCTATAATCTATTTAGAAGAGATAGAGAGGGTAGAAAAGGAGGAAGAGTAGAACTGTATGTCAAAAGCAATATTAAAGCTTCTGAAACGCAGGGGACATGGGGAAAAGAAGAAGCGCTCTGTATTGTGTTGGAAGCGCACTGTCATCCATACTGGTGTGGTCTACAGGCCTCCAACTCAAACTGAAGAAATGGATAGTGAATTGAATATTGATATTGCAAAGATTGCCATGAAGGGGGAAATGATCATATTGGGTGAATAGCATGTTGAATATCCAGATGGGTGCCATGTGAGCAGCAGCAATCATCACACACTGTGGTTTGAGATAAAAGCCAAGGTGGAATGCAAACACAGCCAACTGAAAGTCTTAGACTTCAAAAATGCTGACTTCAGTAAAATGGCCAAGTACCTGAAGAAATAGTTGGTAGGGTGGGAGGGGTTAAGGGAAGTGGAATTGCAATGCGTTAAACTAAAAAAAAGCAAAAAAAGGTGCAATAGATACATAAGGAAAGTAAATAAAAACAAGAGGAAAAGAAAACCTATTTGGTTCTCCCAAGAGGTGGCTGCACAAATAAAGGCAAAAACCACAGCTTTCACAAAATTCAGAAGCTTGCAGAGGAACACAGAAAAGAATACAAGATCAAACTAAACGAGGCAAAAAGAGAAATAAGAATATCAAAATCAAAGGCAGAAGAAAAGATGGCTAAAGATGTGAAGAGCTAAAGATGTGAAGTGTGACGACCAGACATTTTTCAGGTATATTCTGGAGAGGAGGAAAATCAGAGGTGGAAAAGTGCTGGGAATGGATTCGTGGAAAGTGACATTGAAAAAGCAACAATGCAAAACAAATACTTTTGCTCTGTTTTCACTACTAAAATCCTGGAGAAGGACCACCTGTGATTGACAAATATACAAATGGGAATGGAGTAGAGGAGGGGGAGGGAGGGGGAGGAAAGGGGAAGGGTGAAGAAGGGGGGAGGAAGGGAAAAGGGAGAGGAAGGAGAGGGTAGCAGGGAAGGGGAAAGGAAAGACAAAGGGAAGGGGAAGGAAAGGAGAGGGAAGGGAAGGGAAGGAAAGGGAGAAAAGGAAATAAACTGTTCTATAGATCTGATGACATTTAAATATGTATACATACATATGTAAAAGTACATAAATAGGATAATTAAATAAATAAATAATTAAAAATGCTAAATGGAATTCAATAAAAAATATATACCAGGCAATGTAATCATACAAACACATGCAACAAATGTAAAAAATGCCATATATAAACACTTAAAATTGAATCCTCATATATTAAATAAATTATGCTATAGATCAGTTAACATATA
This sequence comes from Ichthyophis bannanicus, assembly GCA_033557465.1. NCBI lineage: Eukaryota > Metazoa > Chordata > Amphibia > Gymnophiona > Ichthyophiidae > Ichthyophis > Ichthyophis bannanicus. The sequence goes on along the minus strand of CM066036.1, from coordinate 669,135,163 downwards.
AATATGTATACATACATATACCTAAGTGTATAAATAAAAATTTTTATTAAATAAATAAATAACTAAAAATGCTGAGAGGAATACAAAAAAACGGGAATAAAAAATAAAATCAAACATTTATAATTGTACAAAAAATGTAAAAACAACTATGTACGATCAAAGATGAGAAGGGATGAGGAGACTAAAGGAGTAGGTCTAAATGAAAAACAATTGTGTTAATACTAAAAAACTATATTGAAAAATTGAACATTACCTGTGGGTGTGATGTGCATAGACTACACCAGGCTCAAAAGAGACAATGGAGGTCGCAACTATCAGAAAAACTTCTGAAGATTAAAAATAAAAGCGGAAAACTTACGCAAAAATAGACAATTAAAAAATTAAAATCATATATGATTATTGCACTTTACTTTAAAAAATAATAACAATAAATAAAAATATAAAAAACAATAAATAAGATTATATAAAAGATAAGAATATACTACTATATACTGAGGAATAGAAGGTATTGGATACTACCCCCATAAAAATATAAATATATTTCTAATTATAAAAAAATCCCCATTAAAAATACATGATCATACACATAAGCCAATAATGGAAAAGTCTGTCTTTTTGCAGATAACACCAAAATTTGCATCAGAGAGTAGGGAACATGAGGAAAGATCTACAAAAGCTAGAAGAATAGTTTAATGCCTGGCAGTTAAGATTTAATGTGAAGAAGTGCAGTGTCATGCACTTGGGAAGCTGAAATCCAAGGGAATTGTATGCAATAGGGGGCGAGATCCCTCACTTGGTTTGCAGCTTGTCGTGCTGTGAGGGCTTGTGTGCATCAGTGATGTTGAGAGCTAAACTATCGGTAGTTTAACTACTGGCAGGGTCTCCCAAGATGGATAGGTCTCAGCTGAGGTGCCAGACCAAGACAAACCACCCATCTGGGCAGCAGCAGAATGGGATAGTGTTGATGGCGGAGGATCACATTTCTGTGACAACGGCAACAACACCAAACTTAAACTGCGTGGAAGAAAGGCCTGGCAATCTACTTCTGTATCTTGCCATGAAAATTCAATGGATAGTTACAACAAAACAAATTGTGCTATAGTGCTGGAAAATGAGACCCCCAGGTCGGAAGGCACTCAACTAGCTACTGGGGAATAGCTGAAGACTTTTCAGAGTAAAGCCAGCATTTATGATGTGGTTGGATCAAAGCCCTCGGTATGTCTGACTGCTGACGTAGCTGCACATGAAAGGAGAGTCAGAAGCTGTAAAGATGTCTTATGCATTGGAACATGGAACGTACGAAGCATGAACCAAGGGAAGTTGGAGGTGGTCAAGAATGAAATGTAAAGTGTACAACTTGATCTGTTGGGTGTCAGTGAAATGAAATGGACTGGCATCGGGCACTTTGCATCAGATGATCACATGGTCTACTATGCTGGAAATGAAAGACAAAGAAGAAATGGTGTTGCATTTATAATAAAGAAACTTGCAAGAACTGTAATGAAATACAATGCAGTCAGCGAACGCTTAATCTCTATTCGTCTACGAGGAATGCCTATCAACACAACTATAATTCAAGTATATGCCCCAACAACAGCTGCAGAAGAGAATGAAATTGAATAGTTCTATGAACAAGTACAAGCTGAAATTGACAGAACATGCAAACAGGATATCCTGATAGTCATGGGTGACTGGAACGCAAAAGTTGGCAACAAAGAAGAAGGCAAAGTAGTTGGAAAATATGGACTTGGCAAGAGAAATGAAGCTGGAGAAAGACTGATAGAATTCTGCAAGACCAACAATCTATTCATCTCAAACACCTTCTTCCATCAACACAAGCGGCGACTGTACATATGGACGTCACCCAATGGATTGTATAAAAATCAAATTGACTATATCTGTGGAAGTCAACGATGGAAAAGTTCTATAACATCAACAAAGACAAAACCTGGAGCTGACTGTGGTACAGATCATCAACTACTAGTATGCAAACTCAAGCTAAAGTTGAAAAAGAGGAAACCACTCATGAATGCAGCAAAATATGACCTTGAGAATATACCACTGGAATTTAAAGACTGCCCGCAAAATCGATTTGCTGCTTTAGATACAAATGACAGAGCTCCAGAAGAGTTCTGGAATGACATCAAGAAGATTGTGTTGGAAGAAAGTGAGAAGTCTCTACAAAAGGTGAAAAAGCAAAATCGGCCAAAATGGATGACAGAAGAAACTCTGAAAACTGCCCAGAAACGCAGAGAAGCTAAAGCCAGAGGAGAAAGACAATAACAGAACTCAACAGAGATTTCCAACGTGCAGCAAGACAGGACAAGGAAAAGTACTACGACGACACATGCAAGGAAATAGAAGCAGAAACTATTAGAGGAAGAACAAGATCGGCTTTCCTAAAGCTATGAGAGTTAAAGAAAAAGTTCCAGCCTCAAATTGGAATGTTACAAGATGCTCAAGGTTGCTGAGAAGATCAAGAAAAGGTGGAAGGAATATACAGAGTTTTTATATGATAAAGATCAAGTGGACCAACAGCCGTTTCAACCTGTACCTTATGATCGGGAACCATTGGTGATGAAAGAAGAAGTTGAAGCAGCATTGAAAGCATCAGGCATTGATAGCATTCCCATAGAAGTATTACAGTAATCTGATGCAGCTGTTACCATACTTACAAGGCTCTGCCAAGAAATATAGAAGACAACATCATGGCCAACTGACCCGAAAAGATCTGTGTTTATACCAATACTAAAGAAAGGTGATCCAACTGACTGTGGAAATTATCGCACAATCGCTCTGATCCCACATGCCAGCAAGATTCTACTGAAGATTATTCAAAAGAGACAACCACCATACCTGGAACAAGAACTCCCTGAAGTGCAAGCAGGGTTCAGGAAAGGACGAGGAACGAGAGACATCATTGCAGATGTGAGATGGATCCTTGAAAAGACTAAAGAATACCAAAAGAATATCTATTTGTGCTTTATCGACTATAGCAAGGCTTTTGACTGTGTAAACCATGAGAAACTCTGGGCCACATTAAGAAGCATGGGTATACCAGAACACCTGATCGTACTCTTGCACAATCTGTACATTGATCAAGAAGCAACAGTTCGAACGGAACAAGGAGAAACAGAATGGTTTCAAATAAGCAAAGGTGTAAGACAAGGCTTCATACTTTCCCCCTACCTGTTTAATTTATATGCAGAACAAATCATCAGAGAAGCAGAATTGTATGAAGACAACAGAGGTGTGAAGATTGGTGGAAGACTCATCAACAACCTTCGCTATGCTGATGACACCACATTACTGGCTGAAAGTGAAGATGATCTGAAACATTTGCTTCTCACAATCAAAGAACATAGCCTCAAAATGGACCTGCACCTTAATGTAAAGAAGACAAAGATCATGACAACTGGCATAATCAACAGGTTCATCATTGAAGGAAAAGAAATTGAAATCGTGTACAATTTTAACCTACTTGGATCAACTATCAATAAAGAAGCAACAAGCAGTCAAGAAATCAGACGCATTGCTCTTGGCAGAATGGCTATGAAAGACCTAGATAATATTCTCAAGAGCAGAGAGGTCTCTCTCCATACAAAGATTCGACTTGTTCAAGCCATGGTATTTTCAATAACATCATATGGATGTGAAAGCTGGACAGTGAAAAAAGATAGACAGGAAGAAAATTGATGCCTTTGAATTATGATGCTGGCGGCGAATACTGTGTATACCATGGACTGCCCGAAGAACAAACCAGTCGGTACTAGAGGAGATCAAACCTAAGCTTTCTTTAGAAGCTCAGATGACAAGACTTCGACTTTCATACGTTGGACACATCATGCGAAGAGAAAGATCATTAGAGAAAGACATCATGCTTGGCAAGATAGAAGGTCAACGCAAAAGAGGAAGGCCAGCAATGAGATGGATCGATACAATAACAGCAGCTTCGGGTACCAGTCTGTCAACAATGAGCAGCCTGACTCAAGACCGAACACAATTTAGGATAGCTATCCAGAGGGTCGCCATGAGTCGACTCAGACTCGACGGCACTTAACAACAGGGGGCGAGATTGGTGTGCATGGACCAAGAGAAGGACCTCGGTGTGATTGTTTCTGATGATCTCATGGTGGCGAAACAGTGTGACAAGGTGGTGGCAAAAGCCAGAAGAATGCTGGGTTGCATACAGAGAGGAATTACCAGCAGAATGGAAGAGGTACTAATGCCACTGTACAAGTCGCTGGTGAGGCTTCACTGGAATATTGTGTTCAGTTTTGGAGACCGTATCTCTCAAAGAATATAAAAAGGCTGGAAGCAGTTCAGAGGAAGGCGACCAAAATGCTCTTTCCCAATTCCCTGTAAAACTGTTTTGGGTTCTCGCTAAATAGCTTATTTTGATAACTTTCTTTTCGGTTTTCTTCATATCTTTGCAGTTTTTGCACTTCTGCTGCTATTTTCAATTTTTTATTGAAACATATACATTTCAGGTCTTCTTCTGTTAATGCGGCATGCTTCGGCTTAATGTCTTGGATCTTCCTTGATATCTTTGATGATCTTAATCCTTTTAGATACCCGTCTATCAAGGATACCTCCACATGCAATGACTGTATTTTTCCCTCAATGTACTTTTCCAAGAAGAAACTGCTATTGTTTTCTTTTTCTTCTGGCCCTGCATTTTAGCTGGTAGTATTCTTGCAGTAATAATTTTAACTGCACAGTACTGTATTTGGTTTATTTTAGTGATGTCAATAGATGAGTGGAGGAGTGGCCTAGTGGTTGGGGCAAGGTACTTCAGGCCGGAAGGTCGGGGGTTCAAATCCCACTAGTGGACAGCAACCTTGGGCCACAAGGACTGGGGTTTCTAGTCCCACAGGTGCTCCTTGTGGTCTTGGGCAAGCCACTTAACCCTCCATAGCCCATGTTCCCTGTAAAATAGTTATCTCCAAGTTATAATGCCCTGTTCAATGTAATTTCAGTTTGTTCAATGTAAACCGCACTGATGCAGAATAGCACGGTATATAAGAGAATGTAAATAAATAAATAAAAATGATCCCTCTAAACTGGATATGACATTGTTCATCTTTATAATCATATTTTTAACCTTGGGGGTTAAAATGAACTTGGGTAATCTTTCCCTTGCCTGAAATCCAACACATACATCTTTTTCCATATGGACTAGGAGTTTGATCCTTAAGTCCTCCACCTCTGTGTCTTCCTCCTTCCTTTCTTCCCCCTCTTCAGTAGTTTGGTTGACCTGTCCTGTAGTTACCTCACTCCCCTGCAGTTTCAGATCTCCAAGCTCCATCTCCTGAACTGCTCTGTTTCTGCATATTTCTTTCTTCTGGTACTCTCACCCAGATCATCTCCTCCTCCATGTATTTCTCTTTCCATAGCAGCGCTTAGTTGCCTGCTATTTGGAAGGGCGGGGGACCCTCCAGGGGCAGATTGGCAATGCTCTCTAGGAAGGAGTCAAAAAACAGGCGCAAGTTGTGGCTGATTGAGGCTTAGGAGCCTTGGGTTGGCGAGGACCCTGCTGTCTCTGAGGAGATTGAGGCTGATAAACAGCAGAAGGCGGATAAGAAGGATAGTATCTCTTCTTTTTAGAATAGAAAGATTTCTTGGGAAAAGCTTTCCTCTTGAATGGGTCAGCTGTTTCCCTGGAAAGGCGTTTTAGGGTGAGACCATCTGTCACAATCTCACCTGCTTTTTCCCTCCAATCCTTGCCAAAAAGGTTTTCTCCAGTACATGGGATATTGACCAGTTTACCCTGGACCCATTGCTCGAGATCTGATGCCCGTAATCAGGCCATTCTGCGAGCCCCAATGCAGACTGCTGAAGTTCTGCTTGTTGATTTGAAGGTATCAAAGAGGCCCTGGTAAGAAACTTAGAAGTGTTCTGGCCCTGTTTGATGAGCATCTGGAATGCACTCCATTTATCCTCAGAAAGCAGAGGTGAAAGTCTCCATATTCCTCGTGATACCCTTCAGAAACATGTCTATGTACAGCATGTAAAAGTTTATTCTGGAGGCCAACATGCATGTTTGGAAACACCGATGCCCAAAGGCATCGAGTGTCCTCAAATCTCTGCCAGGTGGCATGGATGAATGGTTCTTAGAGTTCTTTAGTCGGTGCATCGCTGATTCCACCACCACTGAGTGGTGGGGAGCTAAGGTTTTTCAAAGCCTGGACACTCTGGTACTCTGTATGTGGTATCGAGTCTCTTGCTGACAGGCAGATCTGTGAGCAGGACCACCCACATTCTGAGCATATTATCTTGCAGGATCTGATGACCAGTAATGTAGCCATCTCCTTAGGCATGGGAGGATGTTGGAGTATCTCCAATTCCTCTGCCCTCGGTTCCTTTTCCAAGGCTACTGTGATGGTGAGCCCTGCTGCCATGTCACGTATGAAGTCCTGAAAGGACATATCTTCTGGTAGGGACCGACGCCATTCCTGAGGCGGCAAAGGGCCTGAAGGGATGTCTGGAAGTTCTCGGGAATTGCGTGATCCCTCATCAGATTCTAAAGAAGTGGAATCAGAGTCTGGTAAGAAGTCAAAGTATTGGCGGTCTTGGGTTCGACCTCTATGCTTCATGGATGTTGAATGTCGATACCGATGCTCAGAAGAATCGGAACAGAGAGCCATGGCAGTTTGAGTCTGTTGAAACCGACCAATACCTTTGTTGGATACCGGGGGTATCGGCCTTGGGAGTTCAGACGATGCCGGGTCCAATACACCTGGCTATAGGCTTGGTGCCAAAGCCTGCACTCCTGGAGCTCTCTCTGTTATTGGTACCGAGGCTGCCAGGAGTGCCACCAAATTCCTCTCGAGAGCCAGCATGTGCTGGTCTAGGGAGATGGCCAATGTCTGGGTGGACTCACCCATGGCGCTCTGAGTCACCGTCCCAGAACATCGAACCAGTAGCTCTACGGAGGTCAAAGCCTTGAGAATGTCCCAAAGCCCCTCTTGTGGTTTGGAGGATAGATCCTGCCACTGGAGCTGTTTAGCTGGCCGATCTGCATCAGAAGCACCCATAGGGGAGTCGCGATTCTTATGCTGAAATTGACCTCTGGTCTCGGTATCAGTCTTCGATGCCAATGACTTGGGAGCAGCCAGAGACTTTGACTTACTTTTATGTTTGGACTCTGAAGAAACCTGAGACCCATGAGAGGAAGTCAATGCCCTTGATGAAGAGCAAGCCGCTGAAAGCAAGTCAGAGGCAAACAATGATCCATACTGTCTGGCTCAGTTCTTCAGGCCTTTCTTTGTCATTTGCTGGCACAAAGAACAAGAATTGGGTTGATGTTCAGGGCCTAAACATTTTAGATACCAGTCATGCGTATCAGTGACTGATATGGTACCAGCACACTTGGAATATTTTTTTAAAACCACTAGTTGGCTTTTCCATGCCTCAAAGTTGTCTTCGGTATTGAAGCTAAGGCCTAGTTTAGCAGTGACAACCATGTTGAAAATGGAGAAGAGAAACAGAAAAATGTGTAAAAGAAAAAAAAATATTATCGAGACTGGTGTCAGCTTTGATGGAACCAGCATTACGGGAAGGCAAGAAGCACAATGTTCCATAAAAAAAGAGAAGTTTTTCAGCAATGACAAAGAACTGAGGAGGAGTTGGGAAGGGCTCTCAACTGGTTCGGACTGCTCGAAAGGAATGCCAAGGGACAGTGCTGCTTGCTATAGATACTGAAAAAGCATTCAACAGGGTCCACTGGGAGTTTATATTCAGGTGCTTGGAAAGGTGGGAGTGAGCCCAAATTTTCTAGCTTGGATTAGGGTGCTATATATGGGACCAGAAGTAACTGTGAAGATCAATGGGGGATTCTCTGACCTTTTTCAGCTTGGGCGGAGCACCCAGCAAGGTTGTCTTTTTTCACTCCCCTTAGTGGGTAGGATAAGAACAGATAGGAATATTTCCAGGGTGGTGGTAGGCCTGGACCACCATAAAACATTGTTTGCAGATGATGTATTATTCTTTGTAACCTATTTTCTGCTTTCATTTCCAGTGTTGCTAAGGGAATTCGGGGCTCTCTCCGGCTTTAAGATTAATTTGGAAAAGACGAAGGACCTCAATGTAAATTTTGGAGGGACATTAGTACAAAGGCTACAAGGATATTTTATCCTTTTTTATATTTTATCTTTATTGAATATTATATTTTAACAAGAACAAACTTGCACTGATAAGGTGAGTCACCAAAAAAACATATCAGAAGAAAAGAAAGAAAGGGAAACATATTCCCTATTTGAAATACATCAGTGAAACACCTGTAGTCCACAGCTAAAGGGAAGGGGGAAAAGGAACAAGGAAGAAACTCAGCTAATTAGACTGAAGATATGACATAAAAAAAAACCTAAACTACAAGAGGGCTACAGAGAGTCTAAGACCTATCTATACATACACACAGCTATAATACCCCAGCTTGATCAAGGGAAATCAATGTCACTAATCTGGCACTAATAAATGCAGAAAGATCACTAGGTTGGAAAAAAAAAATAAACCTCTGTGCTTTAAAAACCACTTGCATTGGAACACAAGTAGAAAGTGGCCCCTAACTGAAGAACACCAGGTTTAAGCAAAAGAAACGGTTTCCGTCTTTTTTGCGTTTTTCCGTGAGATATCTGGGAACATAGAAAATTTTACACCAAAAAAAAAAAAGCTGAGATCTTTTCTTATAATACAGCTTAAACAGCCAATCCCTGTCAGATACCAAAGCGCAAGTTACCAAAAGCGTAGAAAATGCATATTTTCTAAACTAAAAGAACCTGCATCATCTAACACATTAAGAATATCCATATTTGAGTCCACATTTACAGGAGTCAGCTCTCTTTTTCAATGTGGCAAATATGCTCTAGCAAGTGGTGGCATTAAATCTGACGGTACAGAAAAAAACCCCTAAACGTATCAACTGGTGAGATGCCTGGCACTATAGGAAAATTTAAAACATGCACATTTACAGACCAAGCTGAATTCCCAAGCACCTCTATTTTGGCACAAAGTCCAATACTGCCTTTAACCAAAGACGACGTAACGCCAGACATGGAATTCAGTTTCTGATCATAATCTTCCATCTTTAATTTCAGATTATCAGACAAACTCACATAGTTCTCCAACTTCTCTGCCATTCGAGTAACTTGCCCAGAAATTCCAGCTGTCTGTAGAAAAATGGCATCTGACAAACTTGGAATCACGTCCCAGATACTATCCAACGTAATCTTCTTCGGACGGGAAAAAGCAAAAGTAACTGGTGACGACATAGTCAAGGGGTCTTCCCAACCATCATCAGCGCCAGACCCCTCAGGTCTAGGATCTCTCATTGTTGACACTACTCCAGGGGAACTAACGGCGTCCGCCGATGCACCCGCACATCTCCCTGCTCCCTCCCCACTCGCACCATCCCTGGATGCGTCAGGGCACAGACTCCTGGTTAAGGCGCATTCCTGGAGGTGGAGGTGATTGCCATGTATCGGGAGAGAGAGTAATGTCCAAATCAGTATGCTGTACAGATTTTTCCAAAACTGCCGCAGCAAAGCCTGCTCGAATCTCCCGCCTGCTGGTCTCAGACATCCACAAAACAATCCATCAGACCGAGAGGTACAGGTTTCAGCTTAGCAAGGTAAGCTTTCGCCTTGCCTTTTTTCTTTGGCATGGGGCTTAGGAAAGGAGCTCTACCCTGATGCAGCCATCTTGATTAATCAAGATGAAACCACGCTCTCAGAATGTTATCCTTTTAAGTGGGTCCCCCCCAAGGTATTTTCAGTACCTGGGAATTTGTATAACCTGAACGCCGGAGAGGAGGTATAGCGCGAACTACCCTCCTCTCATGCAGCAGCTGGGAAGGGACTTAGAGGGATGGGGAAGGAGATCTCTCCTGGTTGGGCCGAATAGCAGCCATTAAGATGAACGCACTTCACAGGCTGTTGTATTTCTTTCAGATCTTGCCCTTAAGTATCCCACCAAGTGATTTATAGCAGATACAGAGCAAGGATTTTGATTTTATCTGGAGGCGTTGCCCCCCCCCCCCCCCCATGGATGGCACGTAAAGTGCTGTATGAGACAAGGAGGAAGGGGGGTTGGGGGTCCCAGAGCTTGCAATATATTACCTAGCAGCCCAAATGCATCAAGTAATGCAATGCAGGAAAGGGTGGTGAGGAAACTATTTAGATCCATTGAGCAGTACTAGTCCCCTGAAATTAGCCTGGAATATCTGCCCTGGGTGTTCAGGGCTCTGCCAAAAGGGAAATGGAAAGATAATCCCTATATACAACACTTGTGGGCCCAGTGGTGGAGGAGGTGGAGAAAAGTGGATCTATCTGCATTGTTTACAGCTTTGGCCTCCAACACCGCCTCCCCAGCCTTTGATCCCAGGAGGGAGGCACTTTTTCAGATGTGGAAGCAGCTAGGTTTGGATACCTTTGCGAAGGTGCTTGATAATGGGGACCTGAAAATTTCTGAAGAGCTGAAAGGGAAATAACATCTCCCGTTGTAGGAATTTTTTGCGTATTTGCAGGTTTCCCACTACCTTAAGTAGCTTCACCGACCATGTGCATGGGAGAGGCATTTTGGGATCACATTGGGGGATCATATTGATGAGATGGTATTATACTCCTGAGCACCTGCATAAAACATTCCCGCAGACCTCGGATTGATGTTGGTGAGGATGTGGGTGGTTTGGAAACTTTTTCATGTTTGGTGGGCTTGTCCTGAAATTGAGAGGTATTGGTGGCGGATCTGGGACCAAATTCTCATTTTTGACTTGGGTATAGGAATGAATCCGGCCTTCTATCTGCTGGGCATCTGGCTGGAAGGGCTGAGGGCTCAGTGGAACAGGCCAATTAGGGCCAGTGTCATGGCAGCCCAGGGGGAAATAGCATGGAACTGGAAACAATCACAGCCCACGGAGTTGTTGGCTTGGAGGCAAAGCTATGGAAGGTGATGCAGATGGAACGTTTGTGATAAGGAAGCTTATCATAGCTCAGGAAGGAGCTATAGAAAAGGTGAAGTGACTCTGAACAAGCAACCTGTCAGTTCTGGTAGAAATAAGAAAACAGAATTTTCCCATAAAAGACTACCAGTCCCAGAATGCACCAGGTTTCCAACAGCCATTAGAGGAGCTGAAGTGGGGAAACGTGTGTTCAATCAGGAGGGCTATGAGGTAATCCCCAAGCACTCATCTCAAAGGGCAGGGCCTGATTCAGCACAGCTGCGCTGTGCTAGGGTGGAGCACTCATCTAAGCAGAATAAAGGTAGAGTTTATTCTACAGAGAATTATCCTCAGATTCAGCTTGGACATCTTCATGATCTTGGACAGCTTCATCATCTGGAGGATCATCAGAAGCAGAAGCCAGAGCGGACGGACAGAGAGGGCAAGAAACCCTTTGGAAGAAAGAAGAGAAAAGCATTTGGGAGGTCTAAAGGAGTCCAGAGCAGTACGTATACTGGAAGACATTCAAAAGGCAAGCATACACCATTGGACTGGGGAAAGCCAGAGGAGTGGTGCTGCAGGGCCAGGAATCTCCAGACGGTACCTGAGAGGGAGACGGCTGCACTGGGAAGGGACCCTAGGATCCGTGCCAGAAGGTATGTGAAGAGAGACCCAGTGTCCAGGGATCTGGATTGGAAGGCTGGACATAAGAACTGGACTACATACTGGCCAGGCTATTTAGAGAGGAACTCTAACAGCAATGGAAGCTCAGGTATGAACACTGATCTATTCCCTAGCTATACCCTTGAAAGACAGCAGGGAAACAAGTATTCTCCTGAGAGTGCTCCATTGAGAAATTCCTCTGTGCCAATCCATGATATTGAACCCATGATTGTTGAAGAAGGGGGAGAGGTTATAGATACAGGCTGTGAATACATGGACTGCTCTCTGTCTAAACTCCTTTGGTAATTTATTGTTACAAAGTACAACAACCATCACAAAGAAATACAAACTCGTTCTTTAATCTACTCAGAAAAGCTCCTGAGTAGGATTTTGAGCCACGCAGTAGAAAGTAAGCCAGCTAAGGGGTTTCAGCTGGATAACTGCTAGCAATTGAGCCTTACCTAATTGTTTAACACTGAAAGCAAGTATCCTGTTTTATGTGCTACCAAGCATATCTGTGTTGGGAGAAATAACCCCATAAATAAATATCTTATTGGCTTTACACTCAAGCACAACTAATTATTGTGAGCGGCTGTGTCTGGTGTGAATGGACTGCATTTCCCACAATCCCTTGCAAATCATATTGATATATGCCTTTGCCAAGACTGTGAACATTCTCACCCAGGCACCTGTCTGACACGTTTAACTGCTCTACAGAAGAAGAAATTTGAAACTACGTGGAAACCACTCTTGGACTATCTGATTGTTTATTGAGCCTTCTTCAGGAGGGGAGAGAAGGATGGGAGGGGGTTTCTATTTCCTTTTGTTGTAAGATGGACATGTTAAGATTGAGACCCATAATTGAGTTATGGTTAACTGTTGTATCCTGTTCAGCTTCCGCGAGGGAGCAATTGTGAATTGTTGCAACTTGTTTTGTTTCAATAAACAGAAAAATAAAAAAATAAACAAACAGTGTTAAACAAAAATACAAAAAAAAGTAAGATATGAAGGACTGTTGCTCACCTAAAATATTTTCATGTCGCAGCAATACAGTGTTGTAGAGCTCAGTTTCTCTAAACCAGGATTTTTCATCCCGGGATGAAAATATCTTCACTGCCACATTTTCTCCTTGCCATTGACCCCTCCAAACTTCTCCATATCGTCCTTTTCCTGGCATTATATTAAAAAAACACACACAAAAAAGAGGCACAATGAATATTAAACAAAAAATGCTTGGTTTCAATTAAGATGTTTTTTTCTGTTCAAAAAACCCCACCTGATTGTGGACAGCAATACTGCTTTTATTAATAGCCTATCTCTGATATAAGTTGTCTGTCATTCTTCATATTTTGAAAAAAATCTAGTCTATAAGAGAAGGCAGTAGAGCAACAAATTCTCTACCCAGTGAAATTTTTCTACTGCCTGAAGCACCAAGCCGTAGTTGCTGCACTCTCTTAAGAAAGCATGTGAATCAAGGTATCACCAGATCCATGAATCTGACAGCATTCAGCACAGGCTTTAAACTTGTTTATATGTTGCCAGGTATGGTCTCATCCAACAATGAGCACACCTGCTTACCAATACCACACTCACTGATAAACTTAAAAACGTGTAGGTTTCTTCATCAACATTCAGGATTATCAGCTTCCCCTGAATATGGTGCAAATTGAACAAGATATCACTATCAGCCTGTGGCATTAAGAAAAATTGAATCATTCAAAATAAACTAAAATTCTCCTAATTATAACATTTTCATATAGAATACGTTTTTTAAACTTAAAAGTGGGTTTCTAAAATTTGATATATTTGTTATACTGCCATAGGTATAAAGCATAGTTACTCACCTGTAACAGGTGATCTCCGGGAACAGCAGGAATTTAGTCTTCCCATATGGGTATCGTCAGTATCGACGGAGCCTGCGTGGGAACGCTCCCCAGCGTCCAATAGGAAAGCTTTTGGGAGCATCCCACAGCGCCTGTGTGCTGCCTTTCCGCCTTTCCCAACTGTCCCTCTCCAGTTGAGTTTATAGCTGAGACAAGAGAGAGGGAAAGAGAGAAAGAGAAAGAGAGATACAACTCCGAGGGGAGGTGGGTGGGTTGTAAAGACTAAATTCCTGCTGTTCCCGGAGATCACCTGTTACAGGTGAGTAACTATGCTATCTCCAGGAACAAGCAGGAATGTAGTCTTCACATATGGGGACTCCCTAGCTGCAGATGCCAGGGAGATGGCCCCAGAAAGTTCTGTACCCTTGTGAAAGGGCTCCACTTCCCCCCATGGATCTCTGGCATCCTACCAGGGATGGTGGGTAGGAGTTGATTAAGTCTGGAACAGGTGCTGAAGAACAGCCTGACCAAACAAGGCATCCCGGCGGGACTCCTTGTCTAAGCAGTAATGGGCTGTGAAGGTATGAACCGAAGCCCAAGTAGCTGCTCGACAGATGTCGTCGATAGACACAGAGTGAAGATGGGCCATTGAGGGTGCCATGGCTCTCACATTGTGAGCTGTGACATGGCCTTCAAGAGGAAGGTTCTTACTCTCAGAGGCAGTGCAATCCAGCTGGACAGAGTCCTTTTGGAGACTGGAAGTCCCAAATGACTAGGATCAAAAGCAACAAAGAGTTGAGAGGATTTTCTATGCTGTTGTGTCCTTTGCAAGTAAAAGGCTAAAGCTTTTTTACAGTCCAAAGTATGAAGGTTCCTTTCTGCATTTGAGGCGCGAGGCCTTGGAAAGAATACAGGAAGGTAAACCGCTTGGTTCAAATGAAAGGGCGAGACCACTTTTGGCATAAAGTGTGGATGAGTCCTAAGGACTACCTTTCCATGATGGAACCTTGTATAAGGAGGATCAGCCACCAAGGCTTACAATTCACTGATGTGACATGCTGATGTGATTGCAATGAGAAAGATAACTTTCCAGGAAAGGAATTTCAAAGAGGTAGTGGCTAATGGTTCAAAGAGTGGTTTCATGAGCTGCCCAAGTACCAGATTCAAGTCCCATGCCACCGTTGGTGGCTTAATGGGAGGCTTCGTTAAAAGAAGGCCTCTCATAAAACTCGCTATGAGAGGATGAGAGGAAATAGGTTGTCCATTCAGAGGCTTGAAAGAAGCTACAATAGCACTCAAAAGGACTCTCACTGAATTAGTCTTAAGCCCTGCATTTGATAAATGAAGGAGGTACTCCAGTAATGATTCCAGAGGTAACACAAGAGGCTTAAGACCCTTCTGCGAGCACCATATGGTAAACCTTTTACCACTTGAATGCATAAGAGCGTCTTGTGGAAGGTTTCCTGGAAGCATGAAGGATATCCTTTAACTGCTGGGAAAGGTTAAGACTGTGAAGTTCTAGGCTTTCAGCAACCAGGCCCTGAGATGTAGAGACTGGGGATTGGGATGCCACAGCACCCCGTCCTCCTGAGAAAGAAGATCTGGAGCAGATCCTAACTCCAGAGGTGGAGCTTGAGAGAAATGCAGGAGCAGAGGGCAGCACGGTTGCGTTGGCCAACATGGAACTATGAGGATCATATGAGCTCTGTCTCTCTGAAGCTTGAACAGATTTTTGGGAATTAGAGGAATGGGTGGAAAGGCATACAGGAAGTCCTGACCCCAATGAAGGAGGAAGGCATTCCTGTCCTGATAACCTCGAGCCGGAATTCTGGAACAGAACCGGGGAAGTTTGGCATTCAGCGGACTTGCAAAGAGGTCTATGTCCGGGGTTCCCCATATTTGAAAAATTTGGGCCACCTGGTCTGCATGGAGACCATTCGTGTGGAAGCAGAACTCGACTGAGTCTGTCCGCCCAAGAGTTTTGAATGCCTGGAAGATACACCGCAAGGAGATGAATCTGATGCTCTCTGGCAAGGGCCCATAGTCGCAAAGCTTCGTTGCAGAGCGACAAAGAGCCTGTTCCGCCCTGCTTGTTCACACAGAACATGGCTACCTGATTGTCCATTTGAACTAGGACTGTCTTTTAGCTGAGCTGGGTGTGAAACACTCGAAGAGCAAGGAAGATTGCTTGAGCTCCAGGAGATTGATATGGAGATAGGTCTCCTGTGGAGTCCAGGTACCCTGGGTAGAGAGGCCTTATAGGTGGGCTCCACAACCCACCTGTGAAGCATCTGTTGTCAGAGTGGCTTGGGGTGGGGGTTGCTGAAAAGGAGACCCCATCAAAAAGTTTTGGGGTGACTGACACCATTTGAGGGACAAAATAAGGCAATCTGAGTTTGCCATTTTGTCTGACAGGCAACCTGACGCTGAGTCCACTGAGTGGATAAGATCCACTGGGCTGCCCTCATATGGAGTTGAGCATAAGGAACCACATGCACGGTGGATGCCTTGTGGCCTAGCAACTGTAGCATTTCTCGAGCAGTGAAAGCACAGTTACTTACCTGTAACAGGTGATCTCTGGGAACAGCAGGAATAAGTCTTCACATATGGGTACGTCGGTACCGACGGAGCCTGCGCGGGAACGCTCCCCAGCTTCCCAAAAAGGAAAGCTTTTGGGAGCATCCCACAGTGCCGGCGCGCTGCCTTCCCGCCTTTCCTAACCAGCTCTCCTCAGTTCGAGTTTAAAGCTGAGACAATAGAGAGAGGAAAGGAAAGATAGAAAAAGAGATACAATTCCTAGGGGAGGTGGGTGGGTTGTGAAGACTTATTCCTGCTCTTCCCAGAAATCACCTGTTACAGGTAAGTAACAGTGCTATCTCCAGGAACAAGCAGGAATGAGTCTTCACATATGGGGACTTCCTAGATAAGATGCCTGGGAGATCCCCAAGGATATGAGACCCTGCGAAGGGGTCTACGTCCTCCTATGGATCTCAGGCATCCATCCAGGGAAGGAGGGTAGGAGTTGTTCAAGAATGGAACAGGTGTCCGAGGACAGCCTGACCAAACAAGGCATCCCGGCGGGAGTCCTTGTCCAAGCAGTAATGGGCTGTGAAGGTATGAACCGAGGCCCAGGTGGCTGCTCGACAGATCTGGTCGATGGACACAGAATTTAGATGAGCCATAGAGGTGGCCACGGCCCTCACATTATGAGCTGTGACATGGCTCTCCAGAGAAAGGTTCTTACTCTGTTAGGCGAAAGAAATACACTGAGCAATTCAATTGGACAGTGTTCTCTTGGAGACTGGAAGTCCCAAATGAGAAGGATCAAAAGCAACAAAAAGCTGGGAAGGCTTTCTATGTTGCTGTGTCCTGTGTAAGTAAAAAGCAAGAGCTCTTTTACAATCCAGAGTATGAAGATTCCTCTCTGCATTGGATGCATGAGGAGCTGGAAAAAAGACAGGTAAATATACCTCTTGATTAAGATGAAAAGGTGAGATCACTTTAGGCATAAAGTGTGAATTTGTCCTAAGGACTACCTTATCATGATGGAACCTTGTATAAGGTGGATTAGCCACTAATGCCTGCAGTTCACTGATGCGGCGAGCTGAAGTGACTGCAATGAGGAAAATAACCTTCCAGGAAAGAAACTTCAAGGAGGTAGTGGCTAAGGGTTCAAAAGGTGGCTTCATAAGCTGACCAAGAACCAAATTTAAGTCCCATGCCACCGGAGGAGGCCTAATGGGAGGTTTAGTTAAAGTTAGGCCTCTCATGAATCTTGCAATGAGAGGATGAGAGGAAATAGGTTGTCCATTGATGGGCTTAAGGGATGCTGCAATAGCACTCAAATGGACTCTTACTGAATTCGTTTTAAGGCCTGCATTGGAAAGATGCAGGAGATAGTCTAATAGAGAATTCAAAGGTAGTGCTAGAGGGTTAAGACCCTTTTCAGCACACCAAATGGAAAACCTCTTCCATTTAAAAGCATAAGAACGCCTGGTGGAAGGTTTTCTGGAAGCATGGAGGTTATCCTTCACTTGTTGAGAAAGATTCCAGTCTTGAAGGTCTAGGCCTTCAGTAACCAAGCTCTGAGGTGTAGGGACTTGGGGTTTGGGTGCCACAAAGTCCCTTCCTCCTGGGACAGAAGGTCTGGAGCAGCTCCCAAGTCCAGGGAGGGGGCTTGGGAGAGATGTAGAAGTAGAGGGTACCACACTTGGCGTGGCCAGCGTGGAGCTATGAGGATCATAGATCCTTGATCCCTCTGGAGTTTGAACAGAGTCTTGGGAACCAAGGGAATGGGTGGAAATGCATACAGGAGGCCCTGACCCCAATGAAGGAGGAAGGCATCCTTGGCCTGAACTCCCTGACACGGAATTCTGGAACAGAACCGGGGAGGTTTGGCATTCCATGGACTTGCAAAGAGGTCTATGTCCGGGGTTCCCCATTCTTGGAAGATTCTGAGTACCTGATCCATGTGCAGGGACAATTCGTGTGGAAGCAGAACTCGACTGAGTCTGTCTGCCCAAGAGTTTTGGACTCCTGGGAGGTATACTGCCAGGAGATGGATTTGATGCTCTCTGGCGAAGGCCCACAATCTTAAAGCTTCGTTGCAAAGCGACAGAGAGCCAGTTCCTCCTTGCTTGTTTATGTAAAACATGGCTACTTGATTGTCCGTATGAATGAGGACAGTCTTATAGCTGAGGAGGGTATGAAAGACCTTGAGAGCAAGAAAAACTGCTCGAAGCTCCAAGAGGTTGATATGAAGAGAGGTCTCTTGTGGGGACCAAGTGCCTTGAGTGGAGAGGTCCTGTAGATGGGCTCCCCAACCTGTTTGGGAGGCATCTGTTGTGAGGGTTGCTTGGGGCAACAACTGTTGGAAGGGGGACCCCAGCAACAAATTTTAAGTGGACATCCACCATTGGAGAGACCAAAAGAGACGTTTGGTAGTTGCTATTTGGTCTGAGAGAGCTCCTGAAGCTTGAGTCCACTGGGTGGACAAAGTCCATTGAGCTGCTCTCATGTGTAGGCGAGCATAGGGTACCACATGCACTGTGGAAGCCATGTGGCCTAGCAGTTGTAGCATCTCCCTGGCAGTTAAGTGGCTCTTTGACTGAATGTGGGAGGCTAACTGCACTAGACGTTGGCAACGGGCCTGGGGAAGGTAGGCCCTTGCAGTAGTGGTATCCAACCAGGCCCCTATGAATTCTAGGGACTGAGTAGGGGTGAGCTGAGACTTTGGGAGGTTTACCACAAGTCCCAGATACTGCAGAATGCGCCTTGTGTGGTCCAAGGAAATTTGGCCTCTGACTGAGATGGAGCTCGAATGAGCCAGTCGTCCAGGTATGGGAAGACAAATATTCCCAGAGTGCGTAGAAATGCAGCCACTATTGCCATGCATTTGGTGAACACTCTTGGAGCAGAGGCCAGACCGAAAGGAAGGACTCTGTATTGGTAATGCTTTCCTTGGAAAAGAAACCACAGGAATCTTCTGTAAGAGGGATGGATGAGGACATGTGTGTACGCATCCTTGAGATCTAGAGAACAAAGCCAATCCTGACTTTGAAGGTACGGAAGGAGAGTGCCTAGAGAAAGCATCTTGAACTTCTCCTTGCATAGAAACTTGTTCAATTCTCTGAGATCTAAGATGGGCCTGTATCCCCCTGTCTTCTTTGGGATGAGAAAATAGGGGGAGTAGAACCCTGACCCTTAATGAAGAAGAGGAACTTTTTCTATCGCCCCCCTTGGGCAAGAAGGGTAGCTACCTCTTGACCTAGAAGGTCGAGAAGAGATGTGGGAGAATTGAAGTGTCTCACCATAGTGTGGGGAGGAAGGTCTGAGAAATGAAGCTTGTAGCCCTCTCTTATGATGGAGAGGGTCCACTGCTCTGATGTTATCTGCTCCCATCTGGGAGCAAAATGAGCCAACCTTCCTGGAATGGCGAGAGGCTCTGACTGCTTTAGAGCCAGATAGGCTAAGTTCTCTAGCATCAAGTCAAAAACCCTGAGGAGGTTGGGCTTGCTGAGTTGCCCCTGTAGGCTTAGGTCTGGCCTGTTTAGGTTGCTGACGCTTAGTGGAAAAGCGACCTGTAGAAGATTGTTGGCCAGAAGTAGAAGGAAATCTGCCCTTTTTAAAGTAAGACTTTTTAAAAGGCTTTTTCTTGGCAGGAATGGAGGTTGACTTTGAAAGTCTATCCAGAGCAGAGTTTTCTGCATCCATTTGAGTGGCTTTTATTTGCCATTCTTTGCCAAATAGGTTTTCACCTGTACAGGGAAGATTTCCTAAGCCATCTTGAACCCAGGGTTCTAAATCAGAAGCCTGGAGCCAAGCAATTCTTGCAGCAGCTATGGCAATGCCTGAGGCTCTGCTGGCACCTTCAAAGGAGTCAAAAGCTGCCCTGTTGGAAAACTTTAAAATGTCTTGAGTATGCTTAAGCCAAATGAGGAATTCCTCCCTTTTAATCTCTGGAAGAAAAGGGAGGAAAGTCTGCAGTTTTTTTGCAACTTCTTTTAGAAACATACCCATGTAAAGGCTATATGAGTTGATTCTGGCAATAAGCATACTGGCTTGGAAGATTTTCCTACCAAAAGCATCCAAGGTCCTGCATTCTCTTCCTGGAGGAGCAGAAGTGTGTCTCTTTGTACTCTTTATCCTTTTCATAGCTGACTGCACCACAATGGAATGGTGAGGAAGCTCAGTTTTTTGAAATCCAGGACAAGGAGGGACACGATACATAGTGTCCAATCTGCGAGAATGAGGAGAAAGAGTGAGAATCTCATGAATTGGTAAGGTGACTGCCTCTTTAGGAGCCCTAGAATAGCCTAAAATACCCAATTTTTTAGCTCTATTTTTATTTTATTTATTTACATTCTTTTATATACACTGCGCTATTCTGCATCAGTGCAGTTTACATTGAACAAACTGAAATTACATTGAACAGGGTATTATAACTTGGAGATAACTATTTTACAGGGAACATGGGCTATGGAGGGTTAAGTGGCTTGTCCAAGACCACAAGGAGCACCTGTGGAACTAGAAACCCCAGTCCTTCCGGCCCAAGGTTGCTGTCCTCTAGTGGGATTTGAACCACCGACCTTCCGGCCTGAAGTACCTTGCCCCAACCACTAGGCTACTCCTCCACTCCGATAGGCTCTAGGCTCTGATTCAGAAGTTACTGAAATAGAAAGTCCTTTAGCTACTTCTCTTATGAAGTCTTGAAAGGACAAGTCCTCTGGAGGAGACATTCTTCTTTTTGGAGAAGAAGGCTCTTCAGGAAGGGCTATGGATACTTCAGGAGACTCGTCTGATGTATCAGAATCAAAAGAGGAATCGAAGTATCGCCTGTCAGGGTGCTCTTCCAACGCTCGATACGCGTATCGAGCAGTATCGACATCGGGCGTCCCCGGTACCGGATGAATGCCTGGAAGTCGGTACCGGGAGATTGTGCCGGTACCCCAGAGCATTCTAACAGGTGATCGGTCGAGGCCGTGCCATCGATGTCAACCTGTAACCCCATAGGAGCAGCTTTGGAAGCCGGAGCTTCCCGCCGGGGTTGTTTTGCTGGTGCAGGATCCTCAAGGGCAAGCCCGGAGGCATCTCGATGCTTAGAGGGAGATCTACCCTTCGAGGACCTGCTAGGTACATGTTTGGTTATTTGAGATCCATCAGGAGAAGAAGACCTGGAAGATGTCGATGCTACCGACGCTGCATCAGCGGGAAACAGCACATGGAGCTTAGCTGCTCGGTTCTGTAAATCCCGTTTAGACATTAGAGAGCAGGACGGACAATCCGGAATGGAGTATTTAGGACCCAAACATTTAAGACACCATTCATGGGTATCTGTAACAGAAATAGTACCGCTACACTTAGTGCATTTTTTGAACCCGGAGGCTGGTTTTTCCATGAGCGATAGAGACGCATGACTTGGTCCCGGTAAAATACCTGCCGATGTCGATGCAGTCGGTGCGGTACCGGAGTCAGTGCCGGTACTGGTTGAATTGTCTGAAGTGGTTTCAGGGGCATGGAGGCCGTGAGAAGAGCCGCCAGACTGTGTTCAATAGCCAAGAACCTCTGGTCTATCGACGCTGCCGATGCTTGGGTATCGATGCCGGATGAAGCGGCCTGAACCCAGAGCGTGGCACCAGTAGTTCTGCCAAGGTTGAAGCCTCAAGAACATCCTGGAGCCCCGTCTATCTTTTGCAACCGGCTCATTCTCCTCTTTACTCAAACAAACTTCAATAAGACCCCTCCTAAAGAACTGTAGACTCGACCCAGCAAAGACAGAATCTTACCGACCCATCTCGAGCATTCCTCTACTCGCTAAAATAATTGAGAAAGTCGTCTACAGACAAATCCAACAACATATAGACATAGCAGCCCCACTCGACCCCTGCCAGCACGGATTTAGAGAATCACATGGAATAGAAACTCTGCTCACCACCCTCACCAACACCCTGAATAGAGGAATTGACAACGCAGAAAATGGTTTCGCCCTCATCTTCCTGGATATCTCAGCTGCCTTTGATTTTGTCAAAGGGCATTCACGACCTTGCCTGGGAGTGGTGTAAATCTTACCTAGCTGATCGCTGGCAACAAGTCCGGGTTGGTTCTAAAACTTCGGCACCATTCCACCAACAACAAGGTGTCCCACAAGGTTCCTCCCTATCGGCTCTGCTGTTTAATATCTATATACAGCCGATATGCAACATCATCCGTTCTTTCAATATTTCTACCCTAATCTACGCCGATGATGTTTTGCTATTTACCCCATTCAACGTCAAACACCCAGAATTCAGCAACCTTGTCAACTGTTTCAATGCAATCACAGACTGGCTAACTACCCAAAACCTCCACATTAATTTCAAGAAAACAGAGGTACTCTTCATATCAAGGAACAAAAGCTTCTCTCCTCCCTCCATCCTAAGAGTAAGAGATGCGGAGCTTCCAAGCCGTAACGCCATACGCTATCTCGGCATTACCCTGGACCAGCATCTCGATTTCAAGGAACACATAAAAAACATCACCAGGTCCATCTATAACAAAATTAGAACACAGACATCTCAAACCTATGCTACCTGCTGAGGGCTTCCGAACCATCTTCCAGGCCCTCATACTACCACATTTAGATTACGCAAACTTAATCTTGTATGGCCTACCAAAGTGCACTCTCAATCCTCTCCAACAAGCTATGAACGCCGCTGCCCGTGTCCTCTGCGGTCGAGCCAGATCAGACCATATCACACCAATACTTAAGGATCTCCATTGGTTACCGATATACTCCAGGCTAACATATAAGATTCTTCTAATAACATTCAAGATCATCAACATCGCTCCCAATTCTCTCAACGATCTCATCACACCTACTCCAAAAACCAGATCCAGAAGGACAGCAACAGACAACACTCTGTCTATCTCTAATGACTCCATAAAGTGCTCACAAACAACCAGGAGAAGAACCTTTGCCCACTACGCACCAAAATGTTGGAACGACCTCCCTCCAGAAATCAGAGTGATCCAAGACCTTCTACAATTCCGTAAAGCAATAAAACACCACCTCTTTCTACTCCATTTCTTTCAAGATGCTTTCCCGACTCTAAGAAACCATCCCCATCCCCTACTAGAGTCCCCTACACAACATAACGCTCAAGCCCCAAGCATTCTCTCGCCAGCCTGAACCTTCTTACGTACTTTCAGATCAAGTATCATCCATTATGACATATCTTTATGTATATAGTTTCATGTATTCTGCATCTATCCTGAAATATGTCAATATGTAAATAGTTACCCATGTTCTCCAAGTTCTATTCCCTGTTATAATGTAAACTCAATCAGTCTTCTCTGATCTGAGTATTCTTTGTTAAATGTAAACCACACTGATAACAAATAGTGCGGTATATAAGAATTGTTAAATAAATAAATAAATCTCGATGTTTAGAAGGAGATCTACCCTTTGAGGACCGGCTAGATTTATATTTAGTTACCTGTGATCCATGGGAGGAAGATGAAGCCCTGGAAAACGTTGATGCCACGGAGGCTACATCGGAGGGAAAAAGGGTGCTACATTTAGCAGCTCGGTTTTGCCGGCCCCTTTGACATCATCCCACAGGCAACACACTCTGAAATAGAGTGGTCAGGACCTAAACATTTGAGGCACCGCTCATGGGTGTCAGTGATGGAAATGGTACCGCCGCACTTAGAACACTTTTTAAAACCCGAAGCGGGTTCTTCCATTTTGAGGAAAAAAAAATTGGGCCTAGTGCCCAAAATGGTACATGGCACCCGAGAAGAAAATCACTGGCAAAAGACTCCAGAAACAAAGTTTTTTTTTTTTTTTAGAAAAAAGAAAAGAATTGGCAGTACCGGTATAGCGTTGAGGGAAGGCAGACGCGACCACAAAAAAGAAGGGGGGAAATTTTATGCGGTGACAGGATGTGCGACCTGTCGGCTCCGCGGAAAACAAAGAACTGGAGAGGGACAGTTGGGAAAGGCGGGAAGGCAGCACGCAGGCGCTGTGGGATGCTCCCAAAAGCTTTCCTATTGGACGCTGGGGAGCGTTCCCGCGCAGGCTCAGTCGGTACCGACGATACCCATATGTGAAGACTACATTCCTGCTTGTTCCTGGAGATAAAATTAACACCATGGAGGTTTACAAGAGGTTAATATACATGGCTGGTTAGAATTATAAACTGTCACAAAATACAGATGAAAGATAAAAATCATCACATACAAAGTACAAATATTTAAGAGTCTAGGGAGGGGGCTGAATAAAACAACTCCAACCTGGGACTGTGTATGCAAATGCAATTCACTGAAACACATTCGGTAAGGAGAAGACAGAAATCATTCAGAGATAGTCACTGAAAGAGCATCAAAAAGCATAGTTACTCACCTGTAGCAAGTGTTCTTCATAAACAGCAACAATAAGTCCTCACGTATGAGTGACATCACCGACAGAGCCCTGCATGGAATGCTCCCCAACTTCTAAAGGAAGTTTTTGGGAGGTGCACCACGCATATGCACCTGCCTTCCTGCCCATCGTGGCGCCATACTCTCCAGATTATGCAATGGCTGAATTGGTTGATGTGAAAATCGGAGTTAACAGCAGAATGTGGTTGTGAGCATTTTCGATATATTTTTGGTGGTGCATTCTTTGAAGTGTGTAGCAAAATGCCTTGGCAGCCTGTGTGTGGCATTGGTGAGCCCGTCTAGCAGCTGTGCCACAATGAAAAGACAAGTGTGGTTTTGTGTTTGGTGAGCCTATCCTACAGCTGTGCTATTGTGAAAAGGTAAGCTTTTGTTTTTTTCTCAAGGGCATTATATGCACGATATGTTGTTCGCTTAGAAATTTATATCACAGTCAAGCCATGTGTGGTTAAGCCACGCTTTGAGAGATTGCAGGTGTTTTTGATTTATAATTTGATTCAATTGAAAAAGTGGTGGTAAGAGCTTTTCAGAGCCATTGATGTTAAGAGTGGTGTGGCTTTGAGCATGTAAAGCTTGTGCCAGTTTTCCCACCTCATTGAATTCAGAGGCTCTTTTCTCCTTCCAAATTTCTATATATACATATGCATACATTTTTACAATGTAATATACACCTGTGACCTGCCGTATGAAGAGGTGTGTAATCTTCTTAGTCTACTCTCCGTTTGGTCCTGGGTTCATTTCACAGAGACAGTAAAGTAAGCATCACAAATAAGATAACCAAACAGGTGTGGCTTGGAAACAGGTCTTTATGTAGAAATAGGCTTATTACATAGTGAAGTAAGAGAGAATAGTCTATATGAAAGACTCTGTGTGTGCATGTGTGTGTGAGAGAGAGAGAGGTAAGAACATGTGGGTCAGAGCCTCATGGCAAGGTGTGTCCGATGAATAGAGGAAGAGAGAGAGCAAGAGGAAGTGTTTCTGTCCTTTATAGTGAATTCTCTAGCACCTCCCTTTGAGGTCTGCTATTGTTTCTAGCCACTCCCTTTGAGGTCTGCTATTCTTGATTTAGCAGGGAGGGGCTGCAGACCATTCTCAACAGGCCCTGAGACTGACATCAACAGGGGGTCAGAGTTAATCTCATCTTGTAAACTGCCCTATTACCTTTGGAGACTGAAATCACCAGAGTAACACAGCTGCATGAAATCCAAGGTCTGGGGAAAAAGCCATGACTCCTATGTCATGTATGCTGACATCTCCCACACCTTTTTTATTTTTATTTATTATTTGTGCCTGGAAATGGTGGAAGCAAGCCTGTGGTACCTGTCCCAGCTGCACAGGTGGGGTATATCGCTATCAAGAAATACCCCCACCTTTCCCAGAAGGAAAGGATCTGGTCATCCTGAGTTTCTGTTCCGTACAGGACAAACCAGTGTTTATTAAACATCACACAAGTACAGTGGGAGCCACCAGTTTCCACTTCTCTAGAAAGGACACAAGTATTGAGAGCACCTCCAGAACATTACTTTCTAGGTCCTCCTGCTTTGATTTTGTACAATATCTCCTGTCAGGACAGAGGTACCTGGAAAATAACTTATACATGGGTTGTGAGTGATCAACAGCACATCACTGAGACTTCATTCCTTTTGGATGTATCTTGTTTACCTACCACCCCTCATCCCACCACTTCTGCTCCTCCTGTACTCTACCTTTCTGATATCCACCCATTTCAGGAAGGACATCCCTTTCAGATTAAATATGATGCACTACACGATGTTTTATATGATGTGGAATACCATTTTCTTACTTGGCATCTATTTCCCAAATTGTTTCTAGTTACTCACAAATATCCAAATTGCTCTCAGTTTGTTGCCAACCACATACAAATGCTCAATACTTGGTTTGATATGCAGTCAGTAACACCCCGAGCCAAGCAATTTCGACACAAGCGTGAAGTAATTGATACAATTTTAGGTGGCACAGGGACTGCACTGGGTGCCCTTAATATAATTGATATAGAGGTGCTCCGTAATAAAATGGGATCCACTGCTCAGCATGCTGCTGATGGTTTTACCTCACAACATATTATTAATGAAGCTTCCTCTAAACTGTCCAATGTAGTTGTAGATACCTTTGCTCTTATATCTCCCATTATAGAACAGAAAATTGTTACCTTAGCACATGCAGAATATAGATTGGGAAAGAATATTTCCTGGGCTCTTGCCTGTGATCAAGTACAGATCGAGCTTATTACTATACTAAAGGAAATTCTGATCACTGCTAAGTTAGGACACTGGCCACCATCTCTCATCCATATGGCTAGTACCAAAATACTTGAATTTGCTATAGCTCACCTTGATTGGTGGACAGTTAGTGTTCCCATTTGTTCACCACAAGGCTGCTCTATCTGTACTTTGATCCCATGGTCAGGACAACACACAGTTATTTATCCTATTGTTAATATTGGGGTGCAGTTTGATAATATGCTTATGTATCCTGTGGACCATCTCACATGGGTGCAGCCACTGGACGACACCTGGACTTCATTCAAGCCGATGGACCCCAGTTTGTGTGAGCAGGCTACATTTCAGTTCAAGTGTCAACCTCACCAGTTTAAAGAGGCTGACACCTCCTGCTGGAACAATTCCTCCTCTTGCTCCCTGACTGTTAAGCTCTCATATTCCCTGACTACCTCACACAGTTTGTATTACCTTGGAGCTGGACACTTGTTTTCATCTGTTCTTTCCCCAGAATGTTTCTTTTTCGATTGCTCCCAGAATGCATGACATTCGCCTTCCCAAGAACACTTTGTTGTACAGTTCAAACTATTTACCAAACAATACCTGGTGCAGTCATACACCACTGGTCTCCCTCACCATTAATGGGACAACTTATTCCACACCGCTGGTTACCAATGACTGTATGGACATTCCAGACTTTATCTCATATGCTGTGCATCCCTTACCACTTGGCATGGGAGAAGAGACACTACATAAACTGCTCAACTTTACAGAACTCCATGCCTATATTGATCACCTTAAAACATCCATTGAAGTGAATCACACCATCGCTTATGAGAATGGACACATTCAACAAATTGTTGGAAACTTGCTAAAAGATGGTCATGTGTTTGTGTGGGAATTGTTATTTGGTTACTCACCTACTGCTGATCAAGTCTTTAATGTTTTTATTCACCCTATTATTATTTTAACTGCTGTACAAATACTGCTATGCATTATCATAATTTTCCTGTGTTGTAAAATGAAGCAAATGTACATATCCTTGCATCGCATGTCCTACAGAACAACAACATTTTAAGGTAGTTATAGTGAATTCTCTAGCACCTCCCTTTGAGGTCTGCTATTGTTTCTAGCCACTCCCTTTGAGGTCTGCTATTCTTGATTTAGCAGGGAGGGGCTGCAGACCATTCTCAACAGGCCCTGAGACTGACATCAACAGGGGGTCAGAGTTAATCTCATCTTGTAAACTGCCCTATTACCTTTGGAGACTGAAATCACCAGAGTAACACAGCTGCATGAAATCCAAGGTCTGGGGGAAAAGCCATGACTCCTATGTCATGTATGCTGACCAGGCGGGCCTGAGGAGTGACATGCACTGGAGAGGCCATGTGCCCAAGGGCTCTTAACAGCCCATGAGCCATGGTGTGGCGCTGGCATTGCAAAGCACCCACCATCTCAACAAGGCGTTGCAGGCAGTCTACCGGCAGAAAGGCCTGCGCCTGAGTGGTTTTGAGAAGGGCACTAATGAACTCCAGCTGTTGCACGGATGGAGGCGGAACTTCGGATAGCTGACCACGAAGCCAAGATCCTGGAGTTCCTGAATTCTGAGCGCAGCAGACTGCTGAACGCCAGCAGGCATGGCAGCCTTGAAGAGCCAGTCATCCAAATATGGGAAGACAAAGACCCCTGGGTCCGGAGGAAAGTGGTCACGACAGCCAGACACTTCGTGAAGACCTGGGGGACTGCGGCTAGCCTGAATGGGAGCACATGGTACTGGCAGAGCTGGTCACCCAGCACAAAATACAGATATTGCTGTGATGCAGGTGGATCGAAATATGCGTACATGCATTGTGATAAGGAAGCTTATCAGGACCTAGAAGAGAGGAGGAAGACGAGGAGGGACAAGCAGACCAGGGACAAGCAGAACACGTGGAGAGGAACTGGAAGGACTCCTGAGACCTGAGGGTGCTGCAACTGCTGACCAGAGAGAGAGAGAGAGAGAGAGAGAGCAGAGGTTTTGCCTACTCAAGAAGGAATGGAGCAGTAAGAGCCAGAAACACTAATTGGAGAACAGGATGTGCTGGATGGTGGCCAGCGCATGTAAGAAGTGAAGCTACTACAGGCTTTGATCAAGGTATGAGTCCCAGAAGCTTAGCTAATAAGGAGCACTACATATTTGCCAGAGACAGCTTTAACCATACCAGAAGGCAGTCAAGTAAGCTATCTGAATCTGAGCCAGAGAGTGAACCCATGGAATTGGGGGAGCCAGATTTACCTTGTAAAGAAGAGGTCCCATACATGGACTGCTCTGCATGCCAGTCTGCCAATTAAGAATGGTTGCCAGGGATGTCAACCGTAAAAGAGAAGCCTCCATTGTCCAAAGCCCTGAGAGCTGTGTTTGCTTGTTAATGTTCTAAGCTCAAGAGAAGTGTGACGCAGTGCAAAGCTGAATCTTCCTGATTATCTTTTGAGAAACAGCTATGAGCAGTGCTGTGCTTTTTTTGTTGCCGTTTCAACTGAAAGAAGTAAGAAGTGTTTTTGTTTGAGTAACTACTGAGAGAACCTTGAAAAGAGTTTTATCTGCTTGTGTGAATTTGTCTATCTGTATAAAGTGCTGAGTTTAAGCATACAAGATAGCCAGGTATTTGTTCTGGACTGAAAAGGGAAAGAGAACCTGGCTTAAAGCTTCTTTCTGTATATTTTGGACTGCACGGCAAGCTCTGCTGGAAGCAGGTGCTGTTAATTAAGGCTGAGGAAAGCTGTTTTGTTTCAGTTCAAGTTATCCTGTAATGAGTTACAAGAATTCCTGGTGAAAATATCTTAAAAGGTGGATCTGTGAACTTAGCGTGTCTTTCTTTGAATAAATTCTTGTCAATGCACCTACCCAACCCAACTACAGTGAAGGTGTTTTTTTTTCATCTGAGCCCAAATGATATCTAACTGAACTACCTTTCCCAGAATGCATTTAAAGGCATCCAGTTAGAAAAAGGCCAGAAGTTGAAGCACCACAATGGCAAAAACAAAACCACGCCCCTCCATATCAATGTAAGGGGCTAAGGGCGTGACAAGTGGCGTAGTTCTTGGATATTTTTTTCATCTTAAAGTAACTAGGAGGTCCTTAAGGATATTGCTGCAAGTTTCCAAGCAGAAGCAACTGAATACAGAATTTCCTTGTCTGACTTGGAGGGAGGAACAGCCGAAGGAGGTGTTCCAGGAGCAGTTCCAGCCAAAAGACCCTGTGGAAGTGAGACAACGCCTGAACAAGGTAAAGTTACCTGGGCGTGACCACTTCAGGATAAAAGAAAAAAAAAAGTATATGCTGAGGCATTTCAAAGGGGGCATATAGAGGAAAAACAATTTCTGTTGTACGGTGCTGCCCTTGGGTTTTTTTTCTCTCTTTTTTTTTCCTTACAGGTAACAAGCCATGGATCCCAAGGAACTTAAGAACATAAGAACACAAGATATGCCATACTGGGTCAGACCAAGGTCCATCAAGCCCAGTATTCTGTTTCCAACAGTGGCCAATCTAGGTCATATGTACCTAGCAGTTTCCCCAAGGGACACAGGTTCCACAATGCTTGTATTGGTTCAAGCATTGATATCCTGGGTCCCTTCTTGATAATGGTTTATGCACCTTTCCTCCAGGAACTTGTCCAAACCTTTTTTAAACCCAGCTACACTAACAGCCTTTACTACATCCTCCGGTAACAAATTCCAGAGTTTGATTACACGTTGAGTGAAAAAATATTTTCTTTTATTAGTCTTAAATAGTTTACCCTGTAGCTTCATTGCATGTGCCCTAGTCTTTCTATATTCTGATAAGGTAAACAATCGATCTACGTTTACCCGTTCCACTCCGTTCATTAATTTATAGACTTCTATCATATCTCCCGTCTCTTTTCCAGGTTAAAGAGCCCTAACCTTTTAAGCCTTTCTTCATAGGAGTATCCTTCCATCCCCTTTACCATTTTGGTGGCTCTTCTCTGAACCTTTTCTAAAATCGCTATATCCTTTTTAAGATACGGCGACCAGAATTGCACACAATATTCAAGGTGCGGTCTCACCATGGAACGATACAGAGGCATTATAATATCTTTTGTTTTATTTTCCATTCCTTTCCTTATCATACCTAGCATTCTATTTGCTCTCTTGGCCGCCGCTGCACACTGGGCCGAGGGTTTTAACATGGTATCCACAATGACGCCTAAATCTTTTTCCTGGGTGGTGGTTCCTAATGTGGAACCTTGCATCGTGTAACCATAGTTTGGGTTGTTCTTCCCTAGGTGCATAACCTTGCACTTGTCCACATTAAATTTCATCTGCCATTTTGATGCCGTCTTCCAATTTATCAAAATCCTCTTGCAGTTTTCCACAATCCTCTTGGGTTTTAACAACTTTAAATAGTTTTGTGTCATCTGCAAATTTGATAGCCTCACTCGTTATTCCACTTTCCAGGTCATTTGTGAATATGTCAAAAAGCAGCAGACCCAGCACAGATCCCTGGGGTACACCACTATTCACCTTTCTCCATTGGGAAAATTGGCCATTTAGCCCTACCCTCTGCTTTCCATCTTTTAACCAGTTCCTGATCCACAATAGTACACTGCCTCCTATCCCATGACTCTTTAGTTTTGCCAAACGTCTCTGATGAGGGACTTTGTCAAAGGCTTTCTGAAAGTCCAGATACACAATATCAACCGACTCACCTTTGTCCACCTGATTAATCACTCCTTCAAAAAACATAACAGATTAGTAAGACAAGATCTTCCTTGTCTAAAGCCATGTTGGCTGTCTCCCATTAGGTTATGACTATCTACATGCTGAGTAATTTTATTCTTTATGATGGTTTCTACCATTTTTCCCGGTACTGATGTCAGGCTCACCAGTCTGTAGTTTCCCGGATCACCCCTGGAACCCTTTTTAAAAATTGGTGTTACATTGGCCATCCTCCAATCTTCAGGTATTAGAGATGATTTTAATGATAGTTCACAGATTACTAATAGCAGGTCTGCAATCTCATATTTCAGTTCTTTCAACACCCTTGGATGTATACCATCCGGCCCAGGTGATTTGCTACTCTTCAGTTTATCTAATAGTTGTAATACATCTTCCCGATGTATCGATATTTCCTTCAATTCTTCCGCACCTTTAAATACCACTTCAGTCATGGGTAACATCCCTACATCTTCCTCAGTAAAGACTGAAGCAAAGAATTCATTCAGTCTCTCCGCTATCGCCTTGTCGCCTCTTAGTGCTCCTTTAACCCCTTTATCATCTAATGGCCAACTGACTCTCTCTCACAGGTTTTTTGCTACGAATGTACTTGAAAAGGTCTTTACTTCGCGTTTTTGCTTTCACAGCAAGCTTCTTCTCAAATTCTCCCTTTGCCTGCCTTATCAATGCCTTGCATTTGACTTGCCAGTGCTTGTGTTTTCCAGGTTTCGTCGTTTGGCTCTTTTTTCCATTTCCTGAAAGATGCTTTTTTGGCAACAGCCTCTCTGACCTCACCTTTAAACCATGCTGGCAGTTTTTTGGACTTCCTTCCACTTTTCTTAAAGCGTGGAATTCAGCTGGTCTGGGCTTCCAAGATAGTATTTTTCAACAACAGCCAAGCCTGATGTACGTTTTTAACCTTTGCAACTGCTCCTTTTAGTATTTTCTTAACTGTTTCCTCATTTTATCATAGTCTCCCTTTCGAAAGTTAAAAGGTAGTACTATCCCTCCTCCACTAATTAAATCAAAGGCGATCATACTATGATCACTATTGCCAAGTGGCCCCAACAACCTTATCTCTTGCACTAGATCTGGTGTTCCAGTAAGGACTAGGTCTAATATGGCTTCCCCTCTGGTCGGTTCATGAACCAGCTGCTCCAAGAAGCAGTCATTTATTTCATCTAGGAACTTTATCTCCCTAGCATGTCCTGACGTGACACTGACCCAGTCGATACCGGGGTAGTTGGAATCACCCATTATTATTACTGTGCTGTGACTTTTATTAGCTTCCTTGATTTCTTTGAGCATTTCATCATCCATTTGGTCATTCTGGCCAGGCACTCGATAGTACACCCCCACTGCCAATGCCTTGCCCCTTTTACATGGAATTTCAATCCATATAGATTCTACAGCAGATTTTGCTTCCTGCAAAACTTTAATCCTTTCTGACTCAATGCCCTCTCTAACAGAGAGCAACCCCTCCACCAATTTTATCAGCTCTATCATTTCGATATAGTTTGTACCCAGGTATCACAGTGTCCCACTGGTTGTCCTCCTTCCACCATGTCTCTGATATTCCAATCATATCTAACCTTTCATTTAGTGCTATATACTCTAACTCTCCCATCTTATTTTTTAGACTTCTAGCATTTGCATACAAGCATTTCAGAGAATGTGTTTTATTCATATTAATTTGGCTATTGTTAGACATGGGTAATTTGGGATCTTTAAGCTCTGTCTGCTCCATACTTGAGGGCATTTGGGCTACTTTACTCTTTTGTGGAACCTCTCTGCTTTTGGTAGTATCCTTCAAAGATACATTCTTCCGAGCCATCCACCATTTGTGAGTTGGATGGCGAACCAGTTCAGCCGTCAGCAGGAGTTGGCGCAAATGGCGCAGGACAAGGCCATCGCTGCCATGAGGGAACAGCAGAAGCCAGTTCTTGATCTGGTGGAGGCATTGATTTCACTCCGGAGCCAGGGAGGCGGAGGAGTGCCAGCGCCAGCAAGCCTAGATGCTCCACAGATGGACAGTATGGTAGACTTTTCCAATATGGGACCGTTTAGTTTTGGTAAACTAACTCCAGAGGATAATGTGGACGACTTTATTAACTCTTTTGAAAGAGTGGCACAGGCCTTAGGATGGCCGGAGACTCAATGGGCTATACGCCTGGCCACATCCTTAACAGGAGAGGCCTTGGCCGCTTACAGGGCCATGCCAGCAGCCCAAGCATTAGATTATAAGGCTATAAAAACTGCCATTAAGGACTGCTTAGGGTTAACAGCCACAGTATATTGTCGTATGTTTAGGGCCACAGTCCTGAGGGATGGCGAGACGCCAAAAGGCTTAAGCCAAAGGATTCGTGGATTAGCCCTAAAGTGACTGGCTCCTGAAGGGAAGGATGTAGAAATGATTATTGATATGATTATGCTAGAACAATTTATGGCAGCAGTGCCCAAGGAGTTGCAGTCTTTTCTCATCCAGCAGAATTGCCAAAGCATGGGAGAAGCAACCCTTTTGTTTGAGAGGTTTATGGAAGCTGAGTTGGCTTGGCAGCAAAAGGGAAGCTCTCTCAAAATAGGTGCTGAGAGGCATTGTGCTACATCAGAAAAGAAGGAAGGAAAAACGGTTGATTTTGGGAGAGTTTGTACACCTTCCCGAAATGAAAAGTGGGCAAAGAAAAAATGTTTCCAGTGTGGAAAGTGGGGTCATCTGCAGAAAGGTTGTAAAACCCACACTAATTTAATGGGTGTCAGTGTAAAAGGACCTGGAGAAGGTTTTCTTTTAATGGCTGACATACAAGGGGTTACCACACAAGCTCTTTTGGACTCTGGTACGGACCAAAGCATGCTTTCCAAAAAGCTTTGGCAGGCAATAGTGGCTAAAAATAACTCAGAATGTAGGAAGCCTGAGAAAAATGTGTGCATCAGATGCATTCATGGGGCTGCTCCATTTTATCCTACATATAAGTTAAAGATAAAGGGTTTAGGGGTCCAGAGAGAAATAGCAGTGGCAGTGGTACCAAAGCTACCATATTTTATTTATTCTATTTAACAATTCTTATGTACCGCACTATTTGTTATCAGTGCGGTTTACATTTAACAAAGAATACTCAGATCAGAAAAGACTGATTGAGTTTACATTATAACAGGGAATAGAACTTGGAGAACATGGGTAACTATTCACATATTGACATATTTCAGGATAGATGCAGAATACATGAAACTATATACATAAAGATATGGCATACTAGATGATACTTGATCTGAAAGTACGTAAGAAGGTTCCAGGCTGGCGAGAGAATGCTTGGGGCTTGAGCGTTATGTTGTGTAGGGGGATCTAGTAGGGGATGGGGGATGGTTTCTTAGAGTCGGGGAAGCAGCTTGAGAGAAATAGTGTAGAAAGAGGTGGTGTTTTATTGCTTTCCAGAATTGTAGAAGGTCTCGGATCGCTCTGATTTCTGGAGGGAGGTCGTTCCAACATTTTGGTGCGTAGTGGGCAAAGGTTCTTCTCCTGGTTGTTTGTGAGCACTTTATGGAGTCTTTAGGGATAGACAGAGTGTTGTCTGTTGCTGTCCTTCTGGATCTGGTTTTTGGAGTAAGGGTGATGAGTTCCTTGAGAGAATTGGGAGCGATGTTGTTGATAATCTTGAATGTTATTAGAAGAATCTTATATGTTAGCCTGGAATATTGGGAAGGGACTGGCCCCAGTTCAAGCAGGAATTAGAGAAAGGCTTAGAGAAAAAGAGTGGCCTTATTTCTACCTGATCCCAGTCTAAGGCTAACACCCAGGAAGAAGAGACGCAAGTTGATTCTCTAGGAGAGCTACCCTCACATGAGGACTTGGTGACTCCCCCAACTGGAAAGGTTAGGAAGGAAAAAGCACAACGGAGATATGAAAGGCGTTGTAGGGCACAGGGTAGGGCCAAGATGAATTGCCCTGTGTGCCAGCTGAAATAGTGGAGATGTTTCCAACTTTCCCCAAGGAACAGCGAGCAGATCCGGCTCTCGCTCAAGCATTTGAGTATGCCCAAGTGGTACGGGATGTCCTTCCCAGATTCCTATTAGACAATGAGATATTGTATAGGGAAAGTCAGGACCCCCGTACTGTCACAATCAGGAAACTAGTGGTACCCACGACTTTTAAGGGGTTAGTTCTGAGACTTACCCATGATCATCTAGTGAGAGGCCATAAGGGGGTGCAGGGAACCCTAGATCAAATTCTGATACGCTTTTATTGGCCTGGCATTTTTAAAGAAACTGCCCAGTTCTGTGCTGCATGCCCAGCATGCCAGCGAGTCACAGCTGCACGACCCCCAGCCGTGCCTTTGATACCAACTCCCATCATAGCAGACCCGTAGGGCATATCTCAATGGATCTAGTAGGCCCCTTGGTTAAAACACACCGAGGTTTCCAGTACATCTTGGTAATGGTGGATCAGGCTACCAGGTTTCCCTGGGCCGTTCCTTTACGGAATATTTCAGCTAAAACCATAGCTTTAGAATTAATAAAGCTGTTTTGTGAGATAGGATTCCCCAGAGAAGTCTTAACAGACCATGGGACCAACTTTGTATCAAAGTATTTGGGCCAAGTCTGGGATGCTTTCGGGATTCATCATCTAAAGACATCCGCTTATCATCCCCAGTCAAATGGTTTGGTGGAGAGATTAAATCAAACCTTGAAACAGATGTTAAGAAGGGGGTTAGCGGAAACATGGAGGAATGGGACATGTTATTACCGTTTGTCTTATACGCTTGCCGGGAACGGATTCAGGTTTCCCTGGGCGTATCTCCCTACGAGCTCATGTACGGTTGAGCCCCACATACTGTCGAGCCCCACGCAGTCTCTTAGACATATTAAGAGAGCAGTGGTTAGACCCGGAACAAGAGGGCAAGGGAGTTCCATAATTTTTATGGGACCTAAGAGCACGTTTAAATAGGGCCTCACAGGTAGCTGTGAAAAATTTGCAAGACAGTCAGCTGCGCCAGAAGGAGCGGTATGACAGAAGGGCCAAGCCTCGCCAGCTAGGTATAGGAGAAAAAGTCCTGGTACAAGTAGCAGGTGCCACTCCCAAGTTTGAAGCGCAATGGAAAGGGTCTTGGAAGGTGGTCAAGCAGGTGAGCCCGGTGTCCTATATCATAGAAAGTGCTAAAGGGCATAGGCAGACTTACCACATAAATGTGCTTAGGTCTTGGCAAGAGAGATCTATGCCGGAGAATATTCCCAGCGTAGAACACCCGGCAGATAGGCCAAACAACAATACAGATGCCCTCACAGGAATTACGGTCTGTCCGGAGGAACACACTCAACCTCCGCCAGCCCGTAATATCTTGGGCAGGGTGATATGTGAAAAGGAAGCTTATCAGGACCTAGAAGAGAGGAGGAAGACGAGGAGGGACAAGCAGAACACGTGGAGAGGAACTGGAAGGACTCCTGAGACCTGAGGGTGCTGCAACTGCTGACCAGAGAGAGAGAGAGAGAGAGCAGAGGTTTTGCCTACTCAAGAAGGAATGGAGCAGTAAGAGCCAGAAGCACTAATAGGAGAACAGGACATGCTGGATGGTGGCCAGAGCATGTAAGAAGTGAAGCTACTACAGGCTTTGATCAAGGTATGAGTCCCAGAAGCTTAGCTAATAAGGAGCACTACATATTTGCCAGAGACAGCTTTAACCATAACAGAAGGCAGTCAAGTAAGCTATCTGAATCTGAGCCAGAGAGTGAACCCATGGAATTGGGGGAGCCAGATTTACCTTGTGAAGAAGAGGTCTCATACATGGACTGCTCTGCATGCCAGTCTGCCAATTAAGAATGGTTGCCAGGGATGTCAACCGTAAAGAGAAGCCTCCAGTGTCCAGAGCTGTGTTTGCTTGTTAATCTTCTAAGCTCAGGAGAAGTGTGACGCAGTGCAAAGCTGAATCTTCCTGATTATTTTTTGAGAAACAGCTGTGAGCAGTGCTGTGCTCTTTTTGTTGCTGTTTCAACTGAAAGAATTAAGAAGTGCTTTTGTTTGACTAACTGCTGAGAGAACCTTGAAAAGAGTTTTATCTGCTTCTGTGAATTTGTCTATCTGTATGAAGTGCTGAGTTTAAGCATACAAGATAGCCAGGTATTTGTTCTGGACTGAAAAGGGAAAGAGAAACTGGTTTAAAGTTTTTTTCTCTATATTTTGGACTGCACGGCAAGCTCTGCTGGAAGCAGGTGCTGTTAATTAAGGCTGAGGAAAGCTGTTTTGTTTCAGTTCAAGTTATCCTGTAATGAGTTACAAGAATTCCTGGTGAAAATATCTTAAAAGGTGGATCTGTGAACCTAGCGCGTCTTTCTTTGAATAAATTCTTGTCAATGCACCTACTCAACCCAACTACAGTGAAGGTGTTTTTTTTCATCTGAGCCCAAATGATATCTAACTAAACTACCTTTCTCAGAATGCATTTAAAGGCATCCAGTTAGAAAAAGGCCAGAGGTTGAAGCACCACAATGGCAAAAACAAAACCACGCCCCTCCATATCAATGTAAGAGGCTAAGGGCGTGACAGCATCCTTCAGATCCAAAGAGCATAGCCAATCATCCTGTATGAGGTACAGGAGCAGTTGAGGTTTCACAGATCTAGAATTGGATAGAACCCACTGGACCTTTTGGGAACCATAGAAATATAGAAGCATAGAAAATGATGGCAGAAAAAGACCACATGGCCTACAGTCTGCCCTTTTATATACACTACAGTAGTCCCCTTTTATCCTTTAGAGATCTTTTGTGCTTGTCCCATGCTTTCTTGGATTCGGATGCCATCCTCATCTCTACTACCTCTATTGGTAGACTGTTAAATGCATCTACCATGGGGGGGGGGGCAGTGGTAGGATATGCAAAGAACTGTATGTATGTGGAAAAGAAGAGGGAGTGCAACATGGGAAATTGTGTTGAACAACACTACAAATACAAAACTGTTTAGAGCGGCGTGACAAGGTTGGGGTCAGGTAGACAAATCTCAGCGATAATTCAAACAGAGAGACAGGGTATAGCTAAACTGTGTATTATGGAAATATATCAGGACAGCAGCAGAAGCTTAAAAAGGAACTATGACTAATATATTAATTGGAGGATATTATTGTAAAGGAAGTTAGGCTGCTGGATATCCAATGTTTGGATGATGGAATGTTCTTGATACATGTATATGGTTATGTTATGGAAATGACGACAATAAAAATTTAAATATAAAAAAAAATGTATCTACCATTCTTTCTGTAAAGAAATATTTCCGCATATTACTCCTGAGTTTATCCCCTTTCAGTCTCATCCTATGTCCCCTCATAGTAGAGCTTTCTTTCATTCGAAAGAGGCTCTCTTTTTGGGCATTTATGCCATTGAGGTTTTTAAATGTCTCTATCATATATCCTCTAATCCATCTTTCCTCTAACATATACACATTAAGATCTTTAAGTCTGTCCCCATATGCTTTATAACGAAGACCTTTAACCACCTTAGTAGCCACCCTCTGCATAGACTCCATCTTGCTTATATCCTTTTGAAGGTGTGGTCTCCAGAACTGCACACAATAGTCCAAATGTGGTCGCACCAAAGATTTATACAAAGGCACTATCACCTCCTTTCTTCGGCTGGCAATTCCTCTCATCCTTTTGGCTTTTGCCCGTTTAGATAATTTCATATCAGGTCACACTCTTCTTTCATGGACAGAAGTACTTCGCCCCCTACATTGTACCGCTCTCTTGGAGTTTTGAGGTCCAAATGCATGACCCTCTGTTTTTAGCGTTAAATCTCAGCTGCCAAATTCTCGACCATTCTTTAAGTTTAGCTGGATCCCTCCTCATGTCATCTACTCCTTCCTGGGTGTCTAACTCTATTGTAGATTTTGGTATCATCCGCAAACAGGCAGAACCTATTGGCAAAGCAGACTCAGAGGAGCAACAAATAAGTAGTTAAACATGCAACAAACACTTCTACATCTAAATAAACTAGTACCCCCGCCATCCCCTGGGAAGGATACCCTGTCCCGTCCTCCAGGATGGGAAGGCCTACCTGTTGAGCACCTGAGCAACTCCAACCAGTGGGGAGCAAGCAACCAACAGCTCTTCTGGTCTGTCCCGCCAAATGCTGATTACACTCCCCTCTCTGGCTCCCCCTGGCCACATCCTCCACCAAGGGAGCCAGCTTTGGAACCGGGGTGTGCACAGATTATCAAAGAAAGCACTCAGGAAGGGTTCCGGGACTGGACTAGAGTAGAGTTACTCAAGGAACAATTAGCAAGTAAGTCTAATTTCTCTTTCCTTATCAGCCCTCCAGTCCAGTTAAACTAACGGGTGGGACCCGCACAACCAGCCTGAAGCACTGCCGATCCGAAACAAGCGTCCCCTGCCACCTGGGCATCCAGACAAAAATGCTCAGAGAAAATATGCCGCCCTACAGATCTCCACCGGCGGAACTAAACTATACTCTACCCACGAGGCTGCCTGAGCCCTTGCTGAATACACCCGCAACCCCACTGGCACTGCTTTACCCTTCAAGATGTATGCCAACGTGATTGCCTCCCTCATCCATCTGGAAATGGAGGCCTTAGCTGCCTCCTCACTTTTGCACGGCCCACCAAACAGAACCAACAGACAGTCCAATCTCCGA
Source organism: Ichthyophis bannanicus (assembly GCA_033557465.1). Classification (NCBI taxonomy): domain Eukaryota; kingdom Metazoa; phylum Chordata; class Amphibia; order Gymnophiona; family Ichthyophiidae; genus Ichthyophis; species Ichthyophis bannanicus. The sequence goes on along the minus strand of CM066036.1, from coordinate 669,095,246 downwards.
AAGGATAATGCCCTTTTTACATACCTTTGCAGGACTCTTACCATCCAGGTGGCACAGCTGTGGAGTGGCAGGGTCCATATCCGCTCTCGCCCACATCTGTGCTTGCCAGAGCAGGTAAGGAAACGGCCTGATTTACATGAAATACTGATATCAGCTTTGGCAAAAATGAAGGTACAGGGCACAAGATCACTTTCTCCTTGGAGAAGGAAAGGAATGGCTCCTGGCATGACAGGGTCCGAAGCTCCGAAATCCTGCATGCCGAGCAAATCGCCACCAGGAATACCATTTTTAGAGTCAAATCCTTCAGGGAAGTTCGATTCAATGGCTCAAAGGGTTCCCCAGACAGCGCCGACAGAACCAGATTGAGAGCCCAAGGTGGTCACCACTCTTAGAAAACTCAGCACATCTGGGTGTGTACCCAATGGCACCCCATGGACTTTCCCGCAATAACCGTAAATCGCCACTAGTTGTACTCTCAAGGAACTGGCGGCTAGACCCTTATCAAAACTAGATTACAAGAAACGCCAAGATGTCAGGGACGGAGGCAGTGGAAGGGCGTGCCTGCCTCTCTCCAAACCACGATTCAAAGATGCTCCCTACGCAGATGCACACCAGGTTCGTAGACCTCCTCTGGGCCTATAGCAAGGTTGCTATCACCGAGCCTGAATATCCTTTCTTCTTCAACCTCTCCCTTTCAAGGGTCATACCGTAAGCGAGAATTGATCCACCTGGGAAATGCAAAGTGGCCTCTGCGTCAAGAGGTCCTTTCGAACTGGAAGCCACCCCAGTCAATCTGCCAGTATCCGAATCAGGTCAGCATACCACAGGCACCTCTACCAGTCTGGTGCCACCAGAATTACTGATCCCCAGTGTGCCTCTATCCGTTGTACTAACTGGCCTATAAGCGCCTATGGGGGAAAAACAGAGAAGACCCTCTTTAGACGACTGATGAATTAGAGGGTGTTCTGGGGCTGAGGAGCCACTTGCCAAGCCCTGTTGACATAGGCAAAGCGCCTTATGCAAAAGTAAGACGAACTCTGGTGAGAACTCCCCTGGGAGCCCTATTTCTCCCTGGCACTGTTCCCTCTAAGCTGTGCGCGTGTGCGCGCGCACACACCTCACCGAGTGAGCGCACAAACTTTACAACAGCGCGCACAAAAATTACGGTTCTGATTCTGATAGAAAACACAGACATCTTAAAATTTAAAAGTTCTTATGTATTTACGGTTTTCACAAGTTCTACAATGTTTTCTAGTGCAATCAATGTGGTGTACATACTGTATTCTGATGTGTAGTCAAATTTTAAAGTATATAACTCCGAGTGTCGTTATGTGGCGCACAAAAATTTAACCTTCCTTCAAAAGCTGCACAGCTGATATTTTATGCGCACACAGCCTACAGAAAATTAGAGGGAACATTGCTCCCTGGGAGTGAGGGGTGGATGGTCTGGACATCATGCAGGGACCGGGGGTCAGATCCTATGTTCCCTCTAATTTTCTGTAGGCTGTGTGCGCATAAAATATCAGCTGTGTGCAGCTTTTGAAGGAAGGTTAAATTTTTGTGTGCCACATAACGACACTTGGAGTTATATACTTTAAAATTTGACTACACGTCAGAATACAGTATGTACACCACACAGATTTTAATCAAATTAAATGAAAATAGACGATTACTAAATAAAGCAGGAAATTTCTAGTAATTACAATCATAACTTTTAAATTTTAAGACGCCTGTGTGGTTTTCTATCAGAATCAGAGCCGTAATTTTTGTGCGCTCTGTTGTAAAGTATGTGCGCTCTCTCAGCGAGGAGTGTGCGCGCGCACACGCGCACAGCTTAGAGGGAACAGTGGTCAGATCCATTGAAGGTAACATGGTGCCACCGCCTCCAAAGTCTCTTGCAATCAGGAGGGACTCTCCTGCCTCATCTCATCCTGCAGGCCCTGCTCCAATGACAACCTTTTGTGTGCAGTCTAGGCAGATGCCTGCCTCCGAGACCACACCCCATCGGGGACCACATATCTTGAAGATTTTTTATTTATGCAATTTCAAGTTTACACAGGGTACAACAAATTGTTACAAAAAAGAATGCAATAAAGGAAAAAGAAGGACAACCTTCCCTAACCTTACACAAGACAAAGAACTACATTCACTAGCCCACAAATAAAGAAAGATGCCAAGACACAATCAAAGGAAAAATTCTAGGACTAAGATACAAGACTAATGCAGAATATTACTATTCACAAACCCAAAACCCCCACCTCTAAGTAGAGGGGGTAGATGAAGTAGTCACAGGCTGCTGAGACGGAGCTACACTTTTACCTGCAACAAACTGGGTTACATGTGCTGGCTCAAAAAAGATATAACTAACTCCCTGATACTTAAACATCTACACATCTACACAGGTAATGCAGGAAGAATAGCCCACCCAACAGCAAAACCTGAGGACACAGCAAAAGAAACTGTTGCCTGCGTTTGAGAGAAATCAGGAAACATCCTAACTGCCGCCCCCGTTCCCCCCCCCCCCCAATAAAGGGCTCATTCCTAGCCTTAAAATATAATTTCATAAGTAAATCTCGATCAGGCTCAAGAACCAAAGTCAGCAGCAAAGTAGCCCTCAGGATAAATCCCAGATCTGTAGTCTCTAGGAACCCAGTTAGATCTAAAGAGTCCAATGGTGAGAATGTGCAGGTGAAGAAACTCCATGGTCTTTACGCTTGGCAGTTGGCAAAAGGAGGAACTGACTCCAGAAGGATTTTCAATACAGATGTAGCATAAGAAATAAACAAATCCTTTGACAAAACAGCAGGAACACGAGGAAAGTTCAACAAGCATAAATTCCTCTTCTGAACAGAGTTCTCAAGCATTTCAATCTTCTCATGGATACCAAACAGATCTTTAGTAAATGAAAAAGGTTACAGTATCCTCTAATTTTCTAGCTGGACCACCTTAGAGCTTAATCAGGCCACATCCTGCTTCTGCTGGTCTACAGACTGAGCCATGGAAGCTAGAGCACTTTGGAGGACAACACACTGAGATGAAAAGGAGAGTTCCACAGTCTGTAAACCCTCCCAGAGAGAGTCCAAAGTAACGGCTGCAGGACAAGTAAAGACTTGACTGGCTTTACCTCCTGTGTACCCATGAAAGGCAATGAAGAGCGAGCAACCAATCCTCAGATTCTGCAGGCAACAAGGGTCCTCCAATGGCAGCTATGCTCTCCACCACTCCAGCCGGAACTGCAGCCATGTAAACCTCTGTCGCAGAACTCCCTGCAGACCTTGGCTTGCTGGTCCCGACTCTCTCTTCGCCAAGAGAATCTGCCTCCACTGTTCCCAAGCCGTGGAGTGCAGGTTGAGCTGGAGGGTTTGTGCTTCCGGGCTGAGAGTGACCTGTAGCTCTGAAGGGCGCAGCAAGCCTTCTTTTGTTTCTAACACCCCAAACAAGCTTTGCTCCGGAGTACGCTCTGCACCAGCGGGCCTCACAAAGACATCGAGAGGACCCCTAGCTGCAATCGTGCTCTTTGGTAATTCCAAACCTTTAGTTTTCCACTTATAAGGCATTTTCAAAGGCAAGAAAAGGGTAAAAGTGGAAACCACAGAGCAGCGGCTAACACGTGTCTGCCATCTTGGCCCCTCCCCTCTTCCATCTTGAAGATTCTTTTTTAGATTGTGCTGTCGTGTTGAACCTTAAAGATACGAAATGGACCTTGCACTGATCCAATCAAACTGACACTTTCTCCGAGTAAAGTTTACATTTTTATTCCAAGTACTACAAATGGCTATAAGGAAGTACAGCTTCCCTTACAATCAATATTACAAATTTAAAAAGTACACAATCTGGGCTAAAAGACAAGGGATGATCATGTCAGGTTACTCCCTGACCATAGACAGATGGAAGGATTTCATTTGCCTCCTATCCACTGACTGTGACTATCTTTCTAGCTACATTTCTTGTACGCAGACACTTCCTGTTTTCGACAGAACTGTAGCAACTACAAACCTATATGAAGCACTTTTTTCCCCACTTAGCTTTCATTTATTTCTGTCTCAGACACATGCGGGCCTGAATAAGAAGAAATCATACCTAAACGCAGTGGAGGGAGTTTCCCATGCTGCTGCAGGCTCCCAAACTTGTGGCTGCAGGCCGCTCTGTCTCCTCGCATTCCAGCAGTTGCTAGGGGCTTCCTGCTGTCCACCCCCCGCCACTCTTACCTTGGAGCCTCTTTGCCATGTGGTTTTTCTACCTCTTGCACTCAGACTTTCTTCCCGGCTTCAGCGCTGAAGGGGGGGGGGGGCCGTGACTCGGAGCTACCAGTTTTCACTCCTGTCAATCAACTGCAGCCCCCACAGCAGCTCCTCACCCGATAACGGGACCGGGAGCCTTGGGCAAATCACTTAACCCTCCACTGCCTCGGAAGAAAAGCCTGGCAATCTACTTCCGGTGACACTGCCAAGAAAACCCAGGAGCTTCTGGGTCGCCAGGAGCCAGGACTGACTCAAAGGCACACATTGCATTGCATTGCAGGACCTACATTCCCGTTATCAGATTTTAGGATATATCCTCCCCGCTCTAAAACGACATATTCAATACCTGAGATACTATACACTTGTTCAGACCTACTATCCTCAACAATGCTCAAGCTGGATCCATCAAGTAACGTATCTAATTCCCCAGACGGGATGGAACCTCCACTAGACTCCTACATCCCTGAATTGAGACTGAAAGAGGGGGAAGGAAGCGAAGGACAGGACTGAGGGAAACTTTCTCAGAAAGTGATTCTGCTTGATCTTTTACAGTATTAGGAGTAGAGCAAGCAATCATAGCTTTCATATTACCTCCCACTGATACAAAATTATCCATGGGCCCTTGTAAAGCTAACTCTTTAGCCATATTTCCAACTCTCTCCTTTCCTTTCCTCTTCTCTCCATACTTACTCCACTTATCAAAATTGACAAACCCCAATACCACTCACACAAACTTTCTCCTGGCTTCTCCCAGGCTCTTCCTGGGCTCTGAAGGAGCTCTTTGGTCACATGACCATGGGCATGCAACCGCAGGCCACGTACTGCAACACACAGTTCCTTTACAGGCCCCCAGAGAGTCTAATGTCGTCATTTTCAGTTCAGCAGCCTTTGGAGCAGGCGTGGTGAAATATGCACAGATGGTCCAAAACACCTCTCTGACTCCTCCAAACATCAAATATGTCCCCATGTGCCTTCTAACAGTCTACTGACCATTTTGGTAGTCATCCTCTGCACCGACTCCATCCTGTTTATTTCCTTTTGAGGGTATGGGCTCCAGAATTGCACACAATATTCTAAATTAGGTTGCAAAGACTTACAGTAGTGGCCAAACAAATTAAGGCAGAGTCCAAAATATCAGAATTTTATTAGAAAAGTAAGTGTTATTGTCACTTTCATGGTCAAAAGCTTTAAGAAGCAAAGATATATATGTCATTTTCAAAGTTTTATTCAGGAAACAATATACGTGTCAATATTTGATAGGGTGTCCATGATTTTTCAGTACAGCCTGGATTCTTGTAGGCATACTGTTAACTAGCGTTTTACAGAATGCCAGAGTAATTTTGTTGACCCATACAGGCTTGAGTATGTCCTTTAAATCTGCTTCTGAAGTTGGACGGTGTGCTGCCACCTTTTACTTCATAAGATTCCAACAGTTTTCAATTACATTGAGATCCGGAGAGTTTGATGGCCAACTTGGTAGCAGTTCGATCTTGTTGTCCACGAACCATTTTTTGACTGTTTTTGCAGTGTGATACAGTGCCGAGTCCTACTGAAATATAGTTGTGCCAGAAACATTCATGTGTATTTTAACTTTACTATTCAGCACGGATATGTATTTTGCAGCATTTACTCTTTCACCTTTCTCAAAAATGTGCAGGCCACATCGTCCATTCGCCGAGATACCACCCTATACTATGACCGATGATGGGTGTTTAATCGTCTTGATCGTGTACTTCGGATTTAGTCTCTCGCCTGCTGGTCAACAGATGTAGTTGTAACCACTCCCACGTACTTGTTGAAATGTACTTTCATCTGTGAACATTACCCTCTCCCACCATTCAGCAGATATGTCTTTCATCTTGCTACAAAACTGTATGTGGGCAGCAATTAGTTTCCTGATCATCATAGGCTTCTTGGCAGGTCTTCTGGCCACGAGTTTGAATTCATCCACAAGCCGGACAGATCTGGCACTTATCTTTATTCCTCGATCATTAGCTAACTGAGCCATATGTTGAGATGAAGTATGTGGATTAGATGTAATAATGCTTTTGAGGAATCTGTCATCTCGTCCAGTAGTTATCCGTATGCGCCTACATTTCGAACGACGTGTACGGCCGCCTGATTTCAGAACATTCTGAACTGCACACCTTGATATATGCAAATGTTTTGCAATAGCACATTGCGAATATCCTTTAGCATGAAGTGTGACAACTTGTCCCTTTACAAAGTCATTAATATCGCACTTTCTACCCGTCTTGATTGTATATTTTAATGTAACATTCAATCTTTTCCTAGTTGTAAAAATTCAAAACTTCATCCAAGAAACCTAGTAAACTAAAATGGACGCCAGACGCATGGTGTGACTAATCGCCATGCTGATTAAATAAGTAAGCACATGTGACATCTCCACAGTACATTATTTAACAATAAATTGTAGAAAAAGATACCTGCCTTAATTTTTTGGCCACTACTGTATACAGTGGCACAAGCACCTCGTCTTTCCTGCTGGCCATTCCTCTCCCTATGCACCCAAAGTATATTTCTGGTTTTCAGTCACCTTTTCTACCTGTTTAGCTACCTTAAAATGATCAGAAACAATCATCCCTAGATTCCACTCTTCTTTTATGGATAGAAGTACTACCACACCCTTGGAGTTTTGCAGCCCAAATGCATGACCTTGCATTTTTTAAGCATTAAATCTCTACTTCCAAATTGCTGACCATTCTTCAAGCTTCACTAGATCCCTCATGTTATCTATACCTTTCTGGGTGTCTACTCTTTTGCAGATTTTGGTATCATCCAGAGTGGAAAACCTTATCCAATAGCCCTTTTGCAATATCACTTACAAAAGGGGTTAAAAGAATTGGACCCAGGCCAGATCCCTGTGACACATCACTCCTCAGAGTGAGCTCCATTTACCTGTACCCTTTGTTCCCTTCTACTCAACCAATTTCTAACCCAGTCAATCACTTTAGGGCCCATCCCTAGGGCACTCTATGTACAAATCACCTATGCAGAACAGTGTCAAAGACTTTGCTGAAATCTAAATACACCACATCTAGAATTCTCCCTCAGTCCAACTCTCTGGTCACCCAGTCAAAGAAATTGATGAGAACTGTCTGACAATACCTGCCTGTACTAAAACCATGCAGCCTCGGATCCTATAATCCATTGTATTCCAAAAACCTCACTAGCTTCTGTTTTAGCAAGTGTTTCCATTTGTTTGGTCAACAGAAGTCAGACTAACCGGCCTGTAGTTCCCAACCTTTTTCTTACTTCCCCTTTTGTGTAAAGAAACCACATATGCTCTTCTCCAGACCTCTGGGATTGCTCCCAACTCTAAAGACGCATTAAAAAGATCAAACACTACAGCCACTAGAATTTCCCTAAATTCCTTCGATCCTCTTAGATGTATCCCTTCTGACCCCATTGATTATGATTAACTAGATCAAAAATTGCTGTCAAATCTAACTTTAATACTAAGACTTCCTTGCCATTATCTAGATCAGGGTTCCTCAACCCAATCCTCGGGACACACCAAGCTAGTCAGGTTTTCAGGATAATCACAATGACTATGAATGAGACAGGTTTGCATATGATGGAGGCAGCGCATGAAAATCTCTCTTGTAAATATTTATTATGGCTATCCTGAAAACCTGGTTGGCTAGGTATGTCCTAAGGACAGGGTTGAGAACCCCCAGTCTAGATGAGCAAGGCATTCGTTGTATATACAGGGCCTGATTCCGTCCGCATGTAGATCCCCTCCACGTGTCCAGTCTGAACCAAATGCACAGAGAGGATCGCGATTCTGATCTCGCGAGGTACGTACATGCACAGCCCAACTAACTCAGCCAGGGTCTTTAAATGGAGCCATGGCACCATGGCTCCATTTCAAAGCTGCGATGCCAGCCATCTGAAAAAGAGGTTTATTCCCCACAGCTTGACCCCCAATCTGGCCTCCTAAGGCCAGGGTTGGGCTGCGGGGAATGTCCCTTGACCCCCCCATCACCGTCCCATCCAAGCCCCTGGCACTTAAAAAATCATGTCCAAAGAAGTTATTCAACCTCAGAGGCGGAATAGCTTCCTCATACATGTCGCTGGCCCTGGACGTACAGAGCCGACATTATAATCGGCCCTGGACGAACAGGGCTAGTGACCACCCACTGGCCGCCCAGACTCAGCCCCCAGGCCACCCATTCCCTGCCTCCATCTAACTTCCTCACACAACCAGTGGGGAAGTTAGTCAGAGCAAGAGCAGGAACGAATAGGGGGAATGGATGTCCCGTCGGGCCATCCATCCCCGCTATTCGTAGCACAGAATAACCCCCATAGAGACTAAGAGGGTTTCTATACTGTGAAGTGCCCTAAATCCAGATTGCTTAAGGTACAAAATGTTATTTGCTTCAAGGAACAGAGACAGATGATTCAAAATAACTTTGTTAACTTAGCTATGAGAAGGTTTGAGATAGGAGAGTAGGTGCAAGTCATCACGGACCCCAGAATATAATTTTAATTACAGGGGAAATTATATACCAAATCAAAACTTGGCTTTTTTAAATCCAATTTCAAAACTTAAAAGATATTCACAATTTCAAAGGAAATTTCTTGTGAATAGCCTCTCTCATATCTATTAGCATACTATTAAAAAAAAGAAAGACACACTTCAAAGGGTGATCCAAGTCAGACAAAAGGCAAGCAGTATTCCAGGAATGCTCCTGTAAACAGACCTTCATGCAAGACAGTGGCCCAGACAGGATATAGACTGTCACTTGTTATCTCTACAAGCATGCTGAAAATGAATTCATTGAATAGAAGCCCATGCACGCCATCTAAATGGCATGTGACTGTTATTCTTGAATATTATGTATGTCTTATTGTTAATACATTTAAAAAATCTTTCAAGTCAAGCTTAAAGGAACTAATTTGTTTAGCAGCCACTGCTAAAACATGTAGCACCCTCATCCATGGACTTGGACTTTCAGTGCCACTATCAGAACAGTGCCACTGAAATCCATCTAACCCCCCCCCCCCTCAACTATACCAATACCATCAGGCGAGAGGTTAAGGCGTTCTGCCTAACGATACTTTTAGCAGCGATATTCAGCCAGCAGTCTACATGTATATTCAGCAACAGTGAATATATATGGTTTTTATTTACACTGCAACCAGCATTTTAAAAAACTGCTTGCCATGGGAACTGTAAATGATCCCTTTGTTTCTACTGAATAGTTCAACAGGCATTCCGTGGTTTGACAGTGGTATCTTTTCCTAGTTAGACGCAGGGCTGATGTTGTATAAGACCTGTAGGCACTGCTATGCTTCAGTTTAGAAGATGTGCCACTTTGCCACGATGGTGTCATTTCTGAAGATGTCACTAGCAACATCACTACCTAACATTAATCTGCTGCATGCTACATCACTCAGCAATCCTGCTCATAGTATGTAGTTATTTTGCTTTATTCCTCAACTTTGTAACCGATTCTCCCCACTGGATAAACCACATTTATGAATGTGTGCCATCTATAAAATTATTGGCAGTGAGGGTAGGATTTCCCATGCTGATATAAAATGCATTAGCATATAGTACACAACATTCAGTGGTAGAAACTGGTGCCAACAATGCATTTAGCAGTTCTGATAACGTGTGTGCTGTTTGATATACCAGCCTTCTTTCACAAGGGTTAAGTCTTATCATTATTTCATGAATAGTTGTTCTAGTGCTAGGAGACTTGATGCAGCAAATGCATTCATTCTAGTTCACTGCAGGGTTGTTCTTTAAAGATTCAACAATAGGAATTGTAAATGACATTGGATGCAAATGGTCTTCGAACAACAAGATATTCATGTTCATATAAGCCCCTTTGGGATAGATAGGTGGTGGCAAAGCTTATCAGCTGACATCTTCGGGTTGCCATATCTTAAAAAGGGCATAGCAGAATTAGAAAAGGTACAGAGAAAGCGATCAAAATGGTAAAGAGGATGGAAGAATAGCCCTACGAGGAAAGGCTTAAAAGGTTAAGACTCGTTCAACTTGAAAGAGACAGCTGAGTGGAGATATGATAGAGGTCTACAAAATAATGAATGGAGTGAAACAATGTAGATCAGTCGTTTACTCTTCAAAAAGTAGAAAGGCTAGGGGACACGCAATGAAGTTGCAATGTAGCATATTTTAGACTAATTGGAGAAAATGTTTTTTTACTCAACACATAATAAAACTCTGGAATTTTACCAGAGAATATAGTAAAAGCTGTTAGTGTAGCTGGATTTAAAAGAGGAATTCCTGGAGGAAAGTCCAAAAACCATTATTAAAAAGGACTTGGGAAGTCCACTGCTTGCCCCTGGGACAAGCAGCATAGAATCTATATGCTTTTTGGGAACCTGACAGATACCTGTGGACTGGATTGGCCACTGTTGGAAACGGGATACTGGGCTTGATGGACCCTTGGTCTGATCCAATATGGCATATATCTAATGTTCATATCTTGGATCTGGCTTCTCAGCTGAGAGTCATGTTTGATTTCTTATTTCTAGCTAGAGAGGTGAGGCAAAAATACAGAGAACAAATATAAAAAGTTTGCTGTACCTCATTTCAATCTTTGGTTCCCTTAATATAAAAGCTAGAAATTAGAGTGCTTAGCCAATGTAATTAAATCGGACTAAATGAATGAACAAACAAGTTCAGGTGAACTAGCTGAGCCACATCCAAACAGCTGTTGGTGCTTCACCAACAGCAACACCAATAGGGTCAATGATTGCTTGCTGTTAAAAACTGCTGAATGCCTCCTTTCTTCAGTGCCTGCTGAGCCTGCCCCATCTGCATCACTTACATAGAGTAGTTTTCAAAGCCATTTGCGCAAGTGCAGCGCCTTTTATCTCCATAGATCAACAATCTGAAAACTGCCCTGCTCAACATGGCTAAAAGTATGTGCATTGCTCCATAACACACATTTCCAGCAGCGTTAAGAGGCAGCGACACTTTCAGCAGCCACATTTTGGTTGGGGCAGGAAAGACAGACCAGTGAAAAATTATGCACTGAAAAAAAAAGGTGGAAGTGTATCCGCAATAAGTTTCAAAGCAAAAGTCCATAGATAAACAGTACTTGAAAAATTTTCCTAACATGTGGAGGTTTACAGATTGCCCCCATGAGATACAGCATAACCATTATTGTATAAACAAAATATGAAGTACCACATGTGATCAATGGAAGAAACAAGTGTTCTGTGCTACTGGCAGTGCAATGACAACATCTAAGATTATACAGCTCCTTTTAGGCTTGAGTGCCATTTACTAGTCCGTTCATTTAAGTGTTTCAAATACAGCTTTCATAACCATTTTCACTGCCAATTTAAAAATTGCATCAGTTTGTTTTTGCTTAGATGAGCCAGGATCTTTCTTTTTTTTTTTTTTTTTTTTTAATTCTTTTATGCTATCTGTTCGACCCAACACACAAAATCATATCTTCCCTCCTCAATATTTTACTGCAAAATATAATGGGGCCCTTGTTTCTACTACTGCTACTATTATTTATATAGTGCTACAAGGCATATGCAGCACTGTACAAACATATAAAGACAGTCCCTGCTCGTAGAGCCTACAATCTAATCAAGACAAATAGAGCAATACAAGAGAAACAAGGGGAGTTCAAATAGGGAAGGAGACACAAGAATAAGGGATGAGGATCCAAAGGTGGCCTCAAGAGGTAAGCCTTTAGCATGGATTTGAAGAGGGGGAGAGAAGAGACTTGACGTAAAGACAGAGGAAGTTTGTTCCATGAATAAGGAGCAGCAAGGTGAAAAGATTGAAGTCTGGTGTTTGCAGAAGAAAAGGGCATAGAGAGAAGAAAGGAAAGGTAATGAGGGGCAGTAGAGTGAATGCATTTATATGTTAGATGGAGAAGTTAGAATTGGATACAGAAACAGAAGGGGAGCCAGGGAAGTGATTTTAGAAGAAGGGTTATATGAGTATATAGGGGATGGCAGAAGATTAGCCGCACTGCAGAGTTCTGGATAGACTGAAGAGGAGAGAGATGACACTGAGGGAGACCAGCAAGGAGGAGGTTGCAATAGTCAAGATGGGAGGTGACCAAAGAGTGGACAAGAGCCTTAGTAGTGTGTTCAGAGAGGAAGGGATGGATTTTGTTAATGTTGTAGAGAAAGAGACGACAGGTGTTAGCTGTATGTTGAATATGTGTGGTGAATGAAAGGGAGAAGTCAAAGATGACTCCAAGGTTGCAGGCCGAAAAACAGGAAGAAAAAGAGGGTTGTCAACTGATAGAGAAAGGAGGAAGGAGGGTTTAGAGGGAAAGATAAGAAATTCCGTTTTAGTCATATTCAATTTTAGGCGGCGGTGAGACATCCAGGCTGCGATATCAGATAAGCAAGTAGAGATACAAGTCTGGAGCAAAGGAGAGATATTTGAGAGTCATTAACTTAAAAATGATACTGAAAGCCATTGGAAGAGATGAGGGCACCAAGGGACTGGGTATAGAAAGAGAAAATGAGAAGGCCAGAACAAATCCTTGGGGTACACCAACAGAGGAATGGCAGAAGAGGAAGAACCTCCAGGGCAAACATTGAAAGAGCGATTGGACAGATAAGAAGTGAACCAAGACAGTATAGGACCTCTAAAACCAAGAGAGGATAAAGTGTCAAGGAGGAGGAGGTGGTCAACAGTATCAAAAGCAGCAGAAAGATCGAGAAGAATGATAACTGAGTAAAAACCTTTGGACTTAGTGAGAAACAGATCACTAAAGACTTTGGCAAGAGTCATTTCGGTAGAATGAAATGGACGAAAACCAGATTGAAGTGGATCAAGGATAACTTGAGAGGAGAGAAATTTGAGACAGCAGCGTAGAACTGCACATTCAAGAATTTTGGAAATGAATGGGAGAAGGGAGATGGGTCAATAATTAGAAGGACAAGTAGGGGTTTTTTGAGGAGAGGCGCGATTAGAGCATGCTTGAAGGATGCAGGGAAGGTTGCGAATATGTGAGATGAAAGGGATGACTGAGGAGGAGATGGAGTTGAGGAGATGGTGGGGATAGGATCAGAAGAACAGGTAGTGAGTTTAGGAGGAGGAAAGAAGAGAGGTTTCCTCAACAGAGACTTTAGAAAAGGTGATAGAGGTTGAGGGGAAAGTTGGTAATGGAGAGGGGGCAAAGAAGATTTAGTGGAGAATTAAAGAGTACTTTGTCATGGAAATAGTCTGCAAGGGTTTGGGCAGAGAGAGAAGGAAGGACTGGAGGTGGAGGTGCCTTAAGAAGAGAACAGAGTAGAAAAGAGATGGCAAGGTTTAGAGCCAAGACAGTTAGTAAAGATAGAGAAAATAGGTTTGTTTAACGAGTGCAATAGTGGACTGGAAAGAAGAAAGCATGAATCTGAAGTGAATAAAGTCAGAGAGAGAGAGCAGGATTTCAGCCAAGTGCACTCAGCTGAGCAGGCACAGGAACAAGGCAGCGGGTAGTTGAAGACAACCAGGACAGAGGTGAGGTGCGCCTCACTGGACATGGAATGGGCGGAGCAAGGGTATCCAGAGTAGAGAAGAGAGCAGTATTATAGGAAGTTAAATGGCTTCCTCAACAGAGGACAAAGTGGAAGAGAGAAGAGATGAAACAGAGGATAGAGTCAGTGGATTGATAGCATAAAGATTCCTAAAAAGATAAAAGGAGATTGGGCAAGATTGAGGGGGGGGGAGTAATGAAGAGTGAAACTTAACCAGTTTTGGACAGCTCACATATTCTCTCTCTGTTCTGGATGATTTATTAGATTTGTTACACTCAAACAACTATGAAATACCGGCAATAATAAAAAATATTAAAACGTTGCAGAAAATTGAATTTTCACATAGTGTATGTTTTTCATACACTGGTCCAATATAGTATATTGTCTGTCTTCAGAAAAGATAGGATTCAGTTCCAATATTCATTGACATAAACATACTGTATACTACTATTGAAACTGCAGTTTTCATTTAAAACACTTTATTAAGATATAATATAGTTTGTCAACAGTCCATTCTGACGGCGGAATATGATACACGTGAAAACACCTCTGATGCAGCGCGTCGATATTGCACAATTGAAACACCCAGAACAGAATGCTTGACAGCAATTAGTTTCAACATATTAGCCCAGCGCATGAAAAACATACAAGGCCAATATACGCACCAATAACTCTGACACTAAGTAACTTACAGTTATTTAAACCTATTTTCTAAAGTCTACAAATACTTTTATTTGCAAAATAGTAGCTATTACAGCATTATAAGCTGCTTACTATTTTTTGTGATCTTTTTATGTTGAGCCGCCAGTACCTTCAAAATCAGCAAACTTCGAATACCTATTAAACTAACTAGATCTCCGATAAAAAAAATCTGTATATAACACTTCTTGACATAACGATAATAGCTAAACATAGTTCCATTGAATTTATAACCATTAATTAGTAAACAGTTGAGTAGTAAGTATGGAAACCTTATGTATGTAAAACATATGCTGGTCCAAAACGGGTTAACAGGTGATGGTCAGATAAGGGAAGCATTTCTTGGCATTGCAGCGAAGTAGACATCACAGCAGTCAGCACAACTACAAGAATTCACAGAAATATATCTCTTTAGCAGGCACAGAGACACCACCCTATAGGAAGTGCAGGTCTTCCAGACTACCCAGCCTTTCATCCAGGAAAGTCCAGCAATCAACAGCACTGGGTCAGAGGCTGGCTGTGTTGAAATGAACTAACATGTGCATAGTTTAATTAAATAAAGCACATATTTCAAGAAATCATTTTCCATCTTCCTCTCTCACTCAGTCCCTTGGGGTAATGTGAAAGATGTTATTGAGGGCATGTGGCCCCTTAAGAATTTCAATCTTAAAAAAGTCAAGAATCAGAAGATTAGAGAACTGAGAAAAAAAAAGTCCATTTTTTTAAATGAAGTGAAAATATGCTGCAGCTTATATAAAGTTTCCATGTACTTACAGCACACCAGAGGAGAAAGCAAGAAATTAAATGAAACAATATTATACTGTAGATATCAATGCCAACTTCTGCATAATCCTGTGAAAAATTCCTGATGTTTTAAGAAAACAATGCCTTTTGTAAGGGCCAGATGTACCGACAGGTTTTCCACATTTTAGGGTTAATTTTATAAAGTTTTGTCTACATGCCCGTTTTCCAATGAGAAGAGAGCTTTTATAAAACTGCAAACACAAACATAAAAAGTAGGGACGGAGAGAGTGCACGTTCTCTTATTCAGTATGTAGACATTCCCTGGGGGCACAATCTAGGCAGAGTGGAAGCAAAGTTACAATATACATGCATATTTTATAAAATACAGTACATGAGCACGTGCACACATTTACATCTTTTTCAGAGCAGATGTAAATTTGTATATGGGTATTTGCATACTATAAAAGGTAGCTCTAAAAGCCTATTTTACAAAGGCACCTAATTTGCCTTTATAAAATGAGCCCCTTTTAAGTCTCTCACATAGGCACTCTGTTATAAAATTACCTCCTTTTATGTCTGTGTGTAAAATGTTATGACATCTGGCTCCAAATCAAACATATATACAGACCTTAAAATAAGATGGATTTACATAGCAGCTTTCATCCAAGCCAGACCCAAAGCCACTTTAAAATAAACTACTTAAGCTTTAAATTTATCTATCTATCTATATATATTTATACCTATCTCTCTATATATAGGCCGGCTAGACATTTTCTTTGGATTTAGGAGCCAGTGGCTAAGACCTTCTCTGCAACCCCTCCCTCCTCCATGGATTATGTACACTGAACTTGAGGAGCTTGGTGGGGGAGAGAATTTCTTCAGAGGTCTAACATGGCTGATTTAGAGCCCAATTTCCTGACAGTTCTTCCATTCCTTGAAGCAAGAAAGCTTAATAAATGATGTCCTTAATGCACACCCCTGCAGGCCACTGGCAGAGAAATACACAGCCAGCAGCCCCCCTCCCCCCCCCCACTGTGGCCACCCAGTCTCGCTCTCTCTCTACCCCCCCCCCACCATGCTGTCACTCATTCCCATCTCCCCTCGTCATCACCCAGACTCACTTTCTCTCTCCCAGCTCACTTTCTTCCTCCACATTGTCACCCAGACTTGTTCTCTCTCTCTGCCCCTGCCCTGTTGTCACCTAGTTTGCTCTATTATTTATTTATTTATTTATTTATTTACATTCTCTTATATACCGCGCTATTCTGCATCAGTGCGGTTTACATTGAACAGACTGAAATTACATTGAACAGGGTATTATAACTTGGAGATAACTATTTTACAGGGAATATGGGCTATGGAGGGTTAAGTGGCTTGCCCAAGACCACAAGGAGCACCTGTGGGACTAGAAACCCCCAATCCACCTCGTCACCAAGGAGTCTTTCTCCCTGTCATCACCCAAACTCTCTGTTCCTTCCTCCCATCGTCACCCACTCGCTTCCCCCCCCTATTGTCACCCAGGCTTGCTCCATCTCTCCCCCATCCTGCCATCACACTCCGTTAGCCTGATCCTCCCCCACCCTAAAATCTCCCTCCTCCCTTAAACTGGCCACCCCATCCCCACAGCCCTCACTACCCTGCAAGTCAATCAGCTACTCCCCCCCAGCCAGCTACTCCCCCCACCCCCAAATGCAGTTAGCCCCTATCCCCCTTCTGCATGTACCCTTGCCAGTCAGACAACCCCCAGTCAATATCCCTACCCCTACTCCAGTAAGCCAGTTAGCCTCCCTCCCTCACCTGTAAGATAGCCCTCAGGGCCACTAAACCTTCCCCCGCTGTCGGTGGCTGCTGACAAAGCAGAACTTCCTACTCCCTGCACTGCAAGGATCTGTGCGAGTCAGAGTCACACTGTGCAGAACTTTCTTACTGATCTCGCAACACTTAGGAACTGGAGACTTGCACAGAACCGCCCAATGAGGGAGGAAAGCACAGTTACTTACCTGTAACAGGTGATCTCTGGGAACAGCAGGAATTAGTCCTCACATATGGGTACGTCGGTACCGACGGAGCCCGTGCGGGAAAGCTCCCCAGCTTCTTAGAATAGAAGCTTTTGGGACCTCCCACTGCACATGCGCACTGCCTTCCCGCCTTCCTGAACAGCTCTCCTCAGTTTCGAGTTTATAGCTGAGTCAACAGAGAGAGGACAGGAAGATAGATAGATAAAAGATACAACTCCTAGGGGAGGTGGGTGGGTTGTGAGGACTAATTCCTGCTGTTCCCAGAGATCACCTGTTACAGGTAAGTAACTGTGCTATCTCCAGGAACAAGCAGGAATAAGTCCTCACATATGGGGACTCCCTAGCTTAGATGCATGGGATCCCCTGTAAAGGTTCGCCATCTTCGTATGGATCTCAGGCATCCATTCTGGGAAGGTGGGCAGGAGTTGTTTAGGAATGGAACAGGTGCTTGAGGACAGCCTGGCCAAACAAGGCATCCCGGCGGGAGTCCTTGTCCAAACAGTAATGGGCTGTGAAGGTATGAACCGAGGCCCAGGTAGCGGCTCGACAGATCTGATCTATGGAAACAGAGTGCAGATGAGCCATAGAAGTTGCCATGGCCCTCACATTGTGAGCAGTGACATGGCCTTCCAGAGAAATGTTTTTGCTCTGGTAAGCAAAAGAAATACACTGAGCAATCCAATTGGAAAGTGTACGCTTGGAGACTGGAAGTCCCAAATGGGAAGGATCAAAGGCCACAAAAAGTTGAGAAGACTTTCGATGTGGCTGAGTCCTATTAAGGTAAAAAGCGAGAGCTCTTTTACAATCCAGAGTATGAAGGTTCCTCTCTGCATTGGATGCATGAGGAGCTGGAAAAAAGACAGGTAGATATACCTCTTGATTAAGATGAAAAGGCGAGACCACTTTAGGCATAAAGTGGGGATTCGTCCTAAGGACCACCTTATCATGATGAAATCTTGTGTAAGGTGGATTAGCCACTAAAGCCTGCAGCTCACTGATGCGGCGAGCCGAAGTGACTGCAATGAGGAAGATGACCTTCCAGGAAAGAAATTTCAAGGAGGTGGAAAACATTGGCTCAAAAGGTGGCTTCATAAGTTGACCGAGCACTAGATTCAAATCCCATGCGACCGGGGGTGGTCTGATGGGAGGTTTAGTGAGAGTCAGGCCTCTCATGAATCTTGCAACAAGAGGATGAGAGGAGATAGGTTGTCCATTTATATGTTTCAAGGATGCTGCAATAGCACTTAAATGGACTCTTACCGAATTCGTCTTGAGGCCTGCATTGGATAGATGCAGGAGATAATCAAGAAGAGAATTCAAAGGAAGTGCCAGAGGGTCAAGACCCTGCTGAGCACACCAAATGGAAAAATGTTTCCATTTGAAAGCATAGGAACGCCTGGTAGAGGGTTTCCTAGAGGCAGAAAGGATATCTTTCACTGGTTGGGAAAGATGAAAGTCTTGAAGGCTTAAGCCTTCAGTAACCAAGCACTGAGGTGAAGGGATTTGGGGTTTGGGTGCCACAAAGTCCCCTCCTCCTGAGACAGGAGGTCTGGCGCAGCTCCCAGATCCAAGTAGGATCCCTGGGAGAGCTGTAGAAGTAGAGGGAACCACACTTGGCGTGGCCAGCGTGGAGCTATGAGGATCATAGTTCCATGATCCCTCTGGAGTTTGAACAGAGTCTTGGGAATCAAAGGAATGGGTGGAAAGGCATATAGGAATGCCTGATTCCAATTCAGGAGAAAGGCGTCCGTAGCCTGAGCTCCCTGACACGGAGTTCTGGAACAGAACCGGGGAAGTTTGGCATTCCACGGACTTGCAAAGAGGTCTATGTCCGGGGTCCCCCATTCCTGAAAGATTCGGTTTATTTGGTCCAAATGTAGGGACCATTCGTGTGGCAGCAGAACTCGACTGAGCCTGTCTGCCCGAGAGTTTTGAACTCCTGGGAGATACACTGCTAGCAGGTGAATCTGATGCTCTCTGGCGAAGGCCCATAGTCTTAGAGCTTCGTTGCAAAGCGACAGAGAGCCCGTCCCTCCTTGTTTGTTTATGTAAAACATGGCCACCTGATTGTCCGTCTGAACTAGGACAGTGAGGTTGGCTAGGAGGGAGTGGAAGACCTTGAGGGCAAGGTAAATTGCTCGCAGTTCCAGAAGATTGATATGAAGGGTGGTCTCCTGTAGAGACCAAGTGCCCTGAGTGGAGAGAGTTTGCAGATGGGCTCCCCACCCTGTTTGGGAGGCATCTGTTGTGAGGGTTGCTTGGGGTAGCAATGGTTGAAATGGAGCCCCCAACAACAGATTCTTGGTGGAAGTCCACCAGTGGAGGGACCAAAACAGACGATCGGAGGTTTGTATTTGGTCTGAGAGTGCTCCTGACGCCTGAGTCCACTGAGTGGCCAGGGTCCATTGAGCTGCTCTCATATGAAGACGAGCATAGGGCACCACATGCACTGTGGAGGCCATATGACCCAGTAGGCGTAGCATTTCCCTGGCTGTCAAGTGAGTGCTGGACTGAGCTTGGGAGGCCAAACTCAGGAGGCGCTGGCCTCGAACATGTGGAAGGTAGGCCCTTGCAGTGATGGTGTCCAACTGGGCCCCTATGAATTCTAGAGATTGAGTAGGGATGAGTTGGGACTTGGGAAGGTTTACTACCAGTCCCAGATACTGCAAAAGGCTCCTTGTGTGGTCCAGGGAAATCTGGGCCTGTGACTGAGTTGGAGCTCGGATGAGCCAGTCGTCCAGATATGGGAAGACAAAGATTCCCATGCCTCTTAGAAATGCGGCTACGACTGCCATGCATTTTGTGAATACTCTTGGAGCAGAGGCTAGACCGAAGGGGAGTACTCTGTATTGGAAATGTTTTCCCTGAAACAGAAAGCGAAGATACTTTCTGTGGGATGGATGGATGAGTATATGTGTATACGCATCCTGTAGGTCTAGAGAACAAAGCCAGTCCTGACCCTGGAGGTAAGGAAGGAGAATGCCGAGAGACAGCATTTTGAATTTCTCCTTGAAGAGAAATTTGTTCAATTCTCTCAGATCTAGGATTGGTCTGAATCCCCCTGTCTTCTTTGGAATGAGAAAATAAGGGGAGTAGAAACCGGACCCTTGTTGAGGAAGAGGAACCTCTTCTATGGCCCCTTGGGCAAGAAGAGAGGAAACCTCTTGACCCAACAGGGTTAGGAGAGATGGGGGAGAATTGAATGGTCTCACCATATGATGGGGAGGAAGGCTGGAGAAATGAAGTTTGTAACCCTCTCGAATGATAGAGAGGGTCCATTGTTCTGTTGTGATTTGTTCCCATCTGGGAGCAAAGTGAACCAACCTTCCGGGTATGGTGAGAGGTTCTGGTTGTGTTAGAACCAGAAGTGGCAAGTTCCCTAGGAGCAAGTCAAAACCCCTGAGGGGTTGGAGCCTGCTGAGCTACAGTAGCTGCTGCAGGCTTAGCTCGTGCTTGTTTGGATTGCTGACGCTTAGCAGTATAGCGAGGTTGAGAAGACTGCTGGCCAGTATTTGAAGCAACTCTGGCCTTCTTATAGTAAGGCCTTTTAAAAGACTTTTTCTTAGTAGGAATTGAAGTGGACTTTGAAAGTCTTTCCAAGGTGGCATTTTCAGCATCCATCTGGGTGGCTTTGATTTGCCACTCTTCCCCAAATAAGTTCTCACCTGTACAGGGCAGATTACGTAAGCCATCTAGAACCCAAGGTTCCAGATCAGAGGCCTGGAGCCAAGCAAGACGTCGGGCTGCAATAGCAATGCCCGAAGCCCTACTGGCTCCCTCAAAGGAATCATATGCTGCCCTATTAGAGAACTTAGAAACCTCTAAGAGTTGTTTCACTAGGGAAAGGAAACCCTGCTTTTTATCCTCAGGGATAAAGGGGGCAAAATGCCGCACCTTTTTGGCAAGTTCCTCCAGGAACATGCCCATATAGAGACTGTAGGAATTAATCCTGGCTATAAGCATACTAGCCTGGAAAATTTTCCTACCAAAAGAGTCCAAAGTCTTACATTCCCGTCCTGGAGGGGTGGAAGAGTGCCTTTTGGTACTCCTAATCTTCTTCATTGCAGACTTCACCACAATAGAGTGGTGGGGCAATTGAGTCTTTTGGAAACCAGGAGAAGGAGGGACCCTATACATGGTGTCCAACCTACGGGAATAAGGAGACAAAGTCAAAGGATTTTCCCAGAAATCCATCAGTTGTTCTTGAAGGATTTCATGGATAGGCAGGGTAACTGCCTCCTTAGGGGCCTTTGAGTATCCCAAAATATCCAGTTTTTTGGATCTGGGTTCCTTTTCAGAGGATGTGGTAATAGAAAGGGCTGTAGCCATATCTAAAACAAAGTCCTGGAAGGACAAATCCTCTGGAGGGGACATTCTCCTTTTAGGAGAAGAGGGCTCCTCAGGTAAGTTGAGTGAAAACTCAGCAGAATCATCAGAGGAGTGAAAATCCTCAGAGGAATCGGTGCTTTCCTCTAACGCACGATACGCGTACCGATCGGTATCGATATCGGGCGTATCGGGTATGGAACCGGTATGGAGCGAAAGCCCATACGGTACCGACTTGCGTTTAGAGGTGGACGGCCTCGATACCGGCATGGCGGACGATACCGGTATCGGGCCCGGAACCGCTGAAAGCGGAACCGATGGCGTTGCAGCTTTAATGAAAGCCATGACGGCCTGCTGCATGGACTGTACAGTATCGCCCATGGACGCCATAGCTGCCTGGATGTCGGTACCGGAGTGACCCGGTACCCCAGAGCAGGCTAACAGGTGATCTGTCGAGGCCGTAGCATCGATATCAACCTGAGACCCCTGAATTGGCGTTTTTGGAAGTTGGACTTCCCGCCGGGGTTGTTTGGCTGGGGCAGGGTCCTCAAGTTCTAAGCTAAGAGCCTCTCGATGCTTTGAAGGAGATTTGCTCTTTGAGGACTTGCCCACAGAAGGTTTGGTTACCTGAGATCCATCCGGAGAAGAAGACCTGGATGACTGTGATGCTGTATTCTCTGAAGCAAACAGCACATGGAATTTGTTGGCCCGGTTCTGCAGCCCACGTTTAGACATGTGGGAGCAAGATGGGCAGTCCGGTATGGAATGGTCAGGCCCCAAACATTTCAGACACCAGTCATGGGTGTCTGTGACTGAAATAACAGCATTACATTTGGTACACTTCTTAAATCCAGGGGCTGGCTTCTCCATGAGGAGAAATTGAGTAGGCCGAGAGGCCTCTCTGAAGTGACCAAAAAGCTAAAAAATAAGAAAAAAGAATTATAATTTTTAAAGAAAGAAAGAAAAGACCGGCGATACCGGTATCGGTATGGGGAAGGCAGGTACGCGGTCTAAAGAAACAAATAAAATAACAATTTCTTCAGCGGTGACAGGAACACGACCTGCTGGCTCCGCGGAAAAAGAGAAACTGAGGAGAGCTGTTCAGGAAGGCGGGAAGGCAGTGCGCATGTGCAGTGGGAGGTCCCAAAAGCTTCTATTCTAAGAAGCTGGGGAGCTTTCCCGCACGGGCTCCGTCGGTACCGACGTACCCATATGTGAGGACTTATTCCTGCTTGTTCCTGGAGATAAAGTTGCTACTCTAGCAGTGGTTGTGGCAGCAGCCACATCTGAAGAAAAAAAAAATAGCTTGGCCATATATTTCCTACATTTAGGCTACAATAACAGCTTCCCGAACTGTGAGGGAATGATATATCAGTATTTTATTAAGTCTATCAGGAATGACAGCAGGGCAGACTGAGATGAAAGGAAATAAAACAACTTGCCTAGGGTACATATTAAGTTCTCTAACCACAGGCATATCACAAGTGCCTTTCCAGCTTATAGTTCAATGCTCCACATCATTCTGAGAGAAGTAATATACATGGCCCAATATGACGAATGGCAATCCCTTCCCCCTTCTCAGTACTTATCCCCAGGAGGCTTTCCACTCATAAGACTGCATCAGGACTGTGCAATTTAAAGCACCTTCCAGGGCAGGGAAGATCACAGCCGGCACCTCAGCCACAATTGGCATCGGGGAAGGGAGCAGGAAGGAAAGCCCCTCCCTGCTCCCCACTGCCAAAACTGCATCAAGACTGTGCAATTTAATGTGCCTTTCTGGCACGCCCATGCCTGGTGAGCCCATGTGGCCCTCAGGTATGAAACCAGGCAGATAGGAGATGTTTGTTGGTTGTGTTGTCTGCTTCTCAGGACAACGCAGATTCAACTCTAAACAGCTGATTCAAGCCCTATCAGACCTGCTAGAAGAAGCATGCACACAAACACACAGCATCCAACAAGCACTTTTTCCTACTTGGAGATTTAAACCTCACATCCATCTCCAATAAACAAGCAAGTGCATTCTCCAATGCTATGGAAGCACTTCAACTAAACCAGCTAATCAAAGAGCCTATATACTCTAAAGAAGCAACTCTTGATCTTGTATTTGCACCCAGATACCTCCCCGCAACTGAGTTCAATGCCCAAACTGACCCCATACCATGGTCGGACTACACAATCTTTGTCCTTCCAGCTGGACCCCAGATTCCACACAACCCACAACAGACTTACATATGCCGCTTTAAAGCATTCAACAAGGAATACTTCTTAGATAACATCTCTCCACTCCTAGCATTTGACTTACATGGCCTGGACAGTCTAATACACTCCTGGAACACAGTAATCTCCAATGCTGCTACCTTGATCTCACAGCGCTCCTCCACCTTCCCTAACTATGCATAACCACCCTGGTTCTCTCCCAAATTCAGAGTTATCAGATGTTAACTACTGCATATTGAAAGAAGATGGAAACAAACTCATGATAGTTCCATCAAGGCACAATTCTTCAGCAAACAAATCTAATATTGCAACCTCACCAACAGCTATAGAAAAGAATACTACTCCAATATCATTATGAAGACCCTCAACTGTCCCAGAGAACTTTTCTCCATTGTGTTTGCACTCAAAGATCCCACATCAACATCTACAAGCACAAACTCACGAATCGACCCACAGGCCATGGCAGCACCAACCCCACACTACTTACACTGGACAAACCCCCACAAATGCACAGCAGGGACTCCTTCAGATTGATATCAAAGCAAGAGCTGTCAAACATCAGAGGCTTCAAATTCATGACCTCTCCACAACTCATGCCATCTCCTGGATAAAATCACTTCCATCTGAATTCATCTCAACTATACAAAAGATCGTACACACCTCCCTATCAAGGATACTTACCTCCGGCCCTGAAACAAGTCTCAATAATACCCATCCTAGAGAAATCATCAATGGACAAGTTCAACCCAAGCTCATATCGCCCCATCACGAGTATCCCTTTCGTAGCCAAAGTAATAGAAAAGATGGTTCAACATCAACTCCAAGATCATGTCAACACTCATGCACCCCTAGACCCCCAGCAACACGGTTTCCACCCTCAGCATGGCATACATACCCTCTTCACCTCACTCTTTGACACCCTAATCAGGGGCCTAAAGAACCCACATCAAGGCTATGCCATGATCTTCCTGGACATTAGTGCCACTTTTGACTCCATCTCGCACCACACTCTACTGACAAGACTCAGCAACATAGGCCTTCACAGGAGCACAATAGACAGCTACAAGTAAAAATCGGCCCTCTTAAATCCAACCATTTCAGCCTAAGGCGAAGTATACCACAAGTATCAGCTTTATCAGCTCTGCTATTTAATATTTTACATTCAACCCATTTGCGATCTGCTAAGAAACTTCAATATGCACATTCACCTGTATGCTGATGACATGTTTTACATGCTCTTCCATGCGCTAACCCCGGACTTCACAGCCATCTCGGATTGCTTCACAGCCATCACAGACTTCCTTACAGGACTAAACGTAATAGTGAACAGCAGTAAGACTGAAGCACTATTAGTCACAAGAGACACATCCTTCAAACCACCAGCTAAACTCATACACCAACACGCAGAGATCACAAACAAAAAAAAAAAAAAAAAAAAAAGAAGTAAAATACCTTGGTATACCCCTTGACTGCAGCCTTAACATGCTCTCTCATATCAAGAGGTCAGCCAACACTGCATACCTAAAATTGAAATTACTCCAATATTTATGACCACTACTCCAATACAATGACTACAGAACAGTATTCCAATCCATCATAACATCCCACCTTATGTCAATATACAGTACTTTACCAGGGGCTACCAAAGCAAGCACTATACCCACTGCAATTAGTGCAAAATTCTGTTGCTAGAATCTTAACAGGCATCTCAAGACGTCAACACATTACACCCAACCTAAAGCGTTTTCACTGGCTGCCAATTAGCACAAAGGATAAAATACAAAATAGCAACCACCATCCACGAGATCCTACATAGTTTATCAGCTCTCTGCCTTGAAGACCTGATCTGTAAAACACCCACAAGGACAAGAAGAACAGTGAACCAGAACTACTAGTCATCCCTCATCTCAAGACAAAATGCACCCAGCAAACCAACAATACAGCTTTCTTACTGTTCGTCCCAACAATCTGGAACTCACTCCCTGAACCTATAAGATCCACACAGTCTACTCAGGACCTGAAGGAATTATTAAAGACACATCTTTTCATTGAACACTACGGCCTTAATGATATAACATAACCCCATATAAAATAACTTCCATCTTAACAAGCAGACATATGTAGTTTCCCCAATTATTAGCTCCAAGTTGAGTTTGTTATTTGTTCTCTGTAGATCGCTTTGACTTAAAGGCGGTATAGAAAACTCAAATAAAGGAGAAAGCTAGCTGTGGCCTCTTCTTGCCTTTTATACAGCACCTAGTCTCAGCCTGATGCAGCTGTCCTTGATTGGCCCTCTGAGGATATACCCTGGTTTAACTGTTCTTGAGGAATGCAAATTCTCTGATTGGTCCCCTGCACTTATTTAGACCTATATCTTCCATTCTACCTCACATTCAGATAGTTCCCGAGTTCCTTCTTCTGATGATCCTTTGTATCCAACCTCTGCTAGCCTTCTGGCTACAAATCTATTCTGCCTGCCCTGACCCACCCTTGCTTCTAGACCAATCTACCGCCTAGTACTTTGGTTTTGTTCTGTGAGACTGTCCTGCTGGGCCTGTCCACATTGTACTGGCGTTCAAGCTATTCTCCTGTCTCGTCCTGCTCTGGTGACTGGTGTATACTCTGCCTCTGCAAAAAACAAACAACTTGGGCTTATAATTCAAGTCCTAGCAATCTCGGCATACTGAAGGGGCCCAAACTGTAGGGAAAGGGGGTTATTACATGTGAACATGCACAACCCAGGTGTTCCCCTTGAAGCATGATCTAGTTGCGACACCCTTCCAGCTACTCTTGTTCAGTAAAGAAACCACCAATCTTATGCCTTTTAGCAACATATTGGCTTTAAAAAAACAGCCTTATTAGGTCCACAGAAAAGATATAGCAACTTTTAAAAATAGGATTGCCTCAGTTTTTATTCCAGCTGTAAAATCCTCAAATTAAGCTGGATTCTGCTTTCTTCCCTTTGAAATCCTCTTTCCATTTAATTTCAATTAAGGTTTAAATGTGGGTGTTAAGACTTGATTCCCTCCTTGTTTGTGGAATTAATGAGTATTGAAAGGTATTATTTGTCCTTACAGAATTTTAGGTTAAGTGTGTTAGAACTGTGGGGGTTTTTTCCACGTTATTTCCTTAAAAAGGTTGCTTTCTTATGCAAATTAAAAATGCACGCACCTACACACTCGACTAGTGTAATCTGACGAGCCACAGTTCGCTGTACCAAGAATGGAAGTCCAGAGCCACTCCCAGATGTACAGGAATGGTCCAGTAAGTCCTGCAAACAAAAATAAAGATAGTGAATAGGAGAACAACATTTCAATTTTTCAATTAAAAATCTTATGCCAGGTAAACAAATGAAAAGTTTTTGCCTAAAGAATAGTTTTTATAATTTACTGCTTTATAAATATAGGGTTAGATGTACTGAAAGAAAAAAAAAAAAGTTTTAATGACCTAGACCCTAAGCTTGTTAAAAAAGCAAAAGAGTGCCATAAAATAAATGTACACTTAGTCATCTGATTCAAGTCCATTCCCAAAACTATCATGGTTTGACAAATTGAAAATATCAAGCAAAACTCAATAAAGTCTTTGTAATCAAGACACAATTTAGGTCTATTTTACACTAGTCCACAAGATGGCAGAAAATATCAGGAGAACAAAAAATAATCTATATCTATTAAAGAAAGAATGTTAAAGGTTGTTATTCTTTACAGAACTAAGACCTTTCACCCAGAGCAAATATTTGAAAAATATGCCTTTAACCAGCTTAAAGCAAATCTGGACTTTTTAGGATTGAATTAGACCATATTAAAAGTTATAGGAAATGCACAATAAGTTGTGTTTTGATGCACCATTTACTGATCAGCAATACCGGTATTAAAGAAAGGAGCATTTGAGTCCTTTCTTAAAATAAATAATAGGTGTCAAAAATAAATGGTATTTATACACGATTTTTTTCATTCAAGTTTTTTCTGAATGACAGCCAAGAATACAATTCCAAATACAACAGTAAATCATCAAACCTGTGCAGTTCCAGATTTTTAGATAACTAATCTCCAACGTTCTACACATATAACTGAACTAGCAGGTAGCCTCAGCATTCCCCCAATTAGTCGCCTAACCCAAACATGGTCTCGGACTCTCTCTCTCGCTCTCCCCCAAGGCACTCTATATTTGTCTCCTCCCTTCTCCAATTCGACAGCCCCTGCAGAACACTTGTTTGCACAGCTTTTCTATGAGCCAAATTCTCTGTGGCATCATTGTTCTTCAGATCAATCCTGTGAATTCTCTACAAGAGAAACATTATAGCCATGTACCACAGGACCATGTGCACAGAGAGCGGAGATAACAGGGGGAGGGGTCCGGGAGTGGTGTGTGCATGCATGCAACATCCAGCAGCCACAGCCCACACCTCTATTTATATATTCATATTTCCATTGATTAGATCATTATATACAGTACCTTATTCTTACCATATTCTTAATATTGCGAATGGTATATAAAAATATGGGGAACCGGAGAAGCACGATGGGCCAGATATTCAGCTGGGTTTATCTGGTTAGATGAACCCCCTTGGCCATATTTAGCAACGCTATCCAAATTGTTCTGCTGAATATCACTGCAGACCACTTCAGCTCATTGTGGGTGCCTGTTTTATAAAGGCTCATAAGATAGCACAGTTACTTACCTGTAACAGGTGATCTCTGGGAACAGCAGGAATAAGTCTTCACATATGGGTATCGTCGGTACCGACGGAGCCTGCGCGGGAACGCTCCCCAGCGTCCAATAAGAAAGCTTTTGGGAGCATCCCACAGCACCTGTGTGCTGCCTTCCCGCCTTTCCCAACCGCCTCTCTCCAGTTCGAGTTTTAAAGCTGAGACAAAGAGAGAGAGAGAGGGAAGGAAAGATAGATAGAGAGATACAACTCCTAGGGGAGGTGGGTGGGTTGTGAAGACCTATTCCTGCTGTTCCCAGAGATCTCCTGTTACAGGTAAGTAACTGTGCTATCTCCAGGAACAAGCAGGAATGAGTCTTCACATATGGGGACTCCCTAGCTGCAGATGCCAGGGACAGACCCCAGAGTTGTGTGTCCTTGAAAAGGGCTCCACCTCCCCCATGGATCTCTGGCATTCAACCAGGGTAGGTGGGTAGGAGTTGATTAGGAATGGAACAGGTGTCTGCAAACAGCCTGACCAAACGAGGCATCCCGGCGGGAGTCCTTGTCCAAACAGTAATGGGCTGTGAAGGTATGAACCGAGGCCCAGGTGGCCGCTCGACAGATTTGGTCGATGGACACAGAGTTTAGATGAGCCATTGAGGCTGCCATGGCCCTCACATTGTGAGCTGTGACATGGCCTTCCAGAGAAAGGTTCCTATTCTGGTATGCGAAAGAAATACACTGAGCAATCCAGTTGGACAGTGTTCTCTTAGAAACTGGAAGTCCTAAATGGGAAGGATCAAAAGCAACAAAGAGTTGAGAAGACTTTCTATGTTGCTGTGCTCTTTGTAAGTAAAAGGCGAGAGCTCTTTTACAATCCAAAGTATGAAGATTCCTCTCTGCACTTGATGCATGAGGTCCTGGAAAAAAGACAGGTAAGTATACCTCTTGGTTCAGATGAAAAGGCGAGACCACTTTGGGCATAAAGTGTGGATTGGTCCTGAGGACTACCTTATCATGATGGAACCTTGTATAAGGAGGATTAGCCACCAAGGCTTGCAACTCACTGATGAGACGTGCTGAGGTGACTGCAATGAGAAAGATAACCTTCCAAGAAAGAAATTTCAAGGAGGTGGTGGCTAAAGGTTCAAAGGGTAGTTTCATAAGCTAGCCAAGAACCAGATTTAAGTCCCATGCCACTGGAGGTGGTCTAATGGGAGGTTTAGTTAAAAGAAGGCCTCTCATGAATCTTGCTATAAGAGGATGAGAGGCTTGAGGGACGCTGCAATAGCACTCAAATGGACTCTTACTGAATTCGTTTTAAGGCCTGCATGGGACAGATGCAGAAGATACTCTAGTAAAGAATTCATAGGTATTGCAAGAGGGTTAAGACCCTTCCCTGAACACCAAATGGTAACTCTTTTCCATATGAAAGCATAAGAACGTCTAGTGGAAGGCTTTCTAGAAGCATGAAGAATATCTCTGACTTGCTGAGAGAGATGAAAAACCTGAAGGTCTAGGCCTTCAGCAACCAGGCCCTGAGATGGAGAGACTGGGGGGGTTTGGGTGCCACAACGTTCCGTCTTCCTGGGATAGAAGATCTGGTGCAGAGCCCAATTCCAGGGAGGGAGCTTGAGAGAGATGCAGAAGTAGAGGGTACCACACTTGGCGTGGCCAACGTGGTGCTATGAGGATCATGGAACCTCAGTCTCTCTGAAGCTTGAAAAGTGTTTTGGGAATTAGGGGAATGGGTGGAAAGGCATAAAGGAAGTCTTGACACCAGTGAAGAAGGAAGGCATCCTTGGCCTGAACTCCCTGACACGGAATTCTGGAACAGAACCGGGGAAGTTAGGCATTCCACGGACTTGCAAAGAGGTCTATGTCCGAGGTTCCCCAAATTCGAAAAATCCTGGCTACCTGGTCCATGTGGAGGGACCACTCGTGTGGAAGCAGAACTCGACTGAGTCTGTCTGCCCAAGAGTTTTGAACGCCTGGAAGATATACTGCCATAAGATGAATCTGATTCTCTCTGGCGAAGGCCCACAGTCGCAAAGCTTCATTGCAAAGCGACAGAGCCAGTCCCTGCCTGCTTGTTCACATAGAACATGGCTACTTGGTTGTCCGTGTGGATGAGGACTGTCCTGTAGCTGAGCAGGGAGTGGAACACTCTGAGAGCTAAGAAAATTGCTCTGAGTTCCAAGAGATTGATGTGTAGAGAAGTCTCCTGTGGAGACCAGATGCCCTGGGTGGAGAGATCTTGCAGATGAGCTCCCCAACCCATTGGAGAGGCATCTGTTGTAAGAGTTGCTTGGGGAAGTGACTGCTGAAAAGGGGACCCCAGCAACAGGTTTTGAGAGGACTTCCACCAAAGGCGACTGGAGTTTGCTATTTTGTCTGACAGGCAACCTGATGCCTGAGTCCATTGGGTGGACAAAGTCCATTGAGCTGCCCTCATGTGAAGGCGAGCATATGGAACCACATGCACGGTGGATGCCATGTGGCCTAAGAGTTGTAACATTTCCCGAGCAGTTAAATGGGACTTTAACTGTATTTGGGAGGCTAACTGCACCAAGCGTAGGCAACTAGCCTGAGGAAGATAGGCCCTTGCAGTTGTGGTATCCAGGAGAAGCCCCTATAAACTCCAGAGATTGAGTAGGGGTGAGATTGGATTTTGGGATGTTTATTACCAGTCCCAAATACTGAAGGACACGCATTGTGCAGGTTAGAAAAGTCTTGGCCTCTGACTGAGAGGGAGCTCGAATGAGCCAGTCGTCCAGATATGGGAAAACGAATATTCCCAGGGTGCGTAGAAATGTAGCTACTACTGCCATGCATTTCGTGAACACCCTTGGTGCGGAGGTCAGACCGAAAGGAAGCACCCTGTATTGGTAGTGCTTTTCTCCAAAAAGAAACCGAAGGAACCTTCTGTGTGTTGGATGGATGAGGACATGGGTGTACACATCCTTGAGATCTAGAGAACAAAGCCAGTCCTGACTCTGAAGGTATGGAAGCAGAGCACCGAGAGAAATCATCTTGAATTTCTCCTTGAATAGAAATTTGTTCAATTCTCTGAGATCTAAGATGGGTCTGTAACCCCCTGTTTTCTTTGGAATAAGAAAATAAGGGGAGTAGAACCCTGTGCCTTGCTGAAGAAGAGGTACTTCTTCTATTGCCCCTTGGGCAAGAAGGGTGGCAATCTCCTGACCCAGGTCGAGGAGATATGTTGGAGAATTGAACTGTTTCACTATGGTGTGAGGGGGAAGGCTTAAGAAATGAAGCTTGTACCCTTCCCTTATGATAGAGAGTGTCCATTGCTCTGCTGTAATTTGTTCCCATCTGGGAGCAAAGTA
This sequence comes from Ichthyophis bannanicus, assembly GCA_033557465.1. Taxonomy (NCBI): domain Eukaryota; kingdom Metazoa; phylum Chordata; class Amphibia; order Gymnophiona; family Ichthyophiidae; genus Ichthyophis; species Ichthyophis bannanicus. Next base: position 669,063,499 of record CM066036.1, on the reverse strand, counting down.
AGTCAACCTTCCTGGAATGGTAAGGGGCTCTGGTTCTTCCAGAGCCAGAAAGGCTAAGTTTTCTAGCTGCAAGTCAAAGGCCCTGAGGAGGCTGAGGCTGCTGGGCCGTGGGAGGCCTGGCAGCCTTTGACTTGGCCTGTTTAGGTGGTTGCTGACGCTTTGCAGCAAAACGACCTGCAGAAGATGCCTGCTGACCATAAGCAGGATAGTATCTTCCCTTTTTGGAAAAAGATGTCTTTTTGAACAATCTTTTCTTAACAGGAGCAGAGGTGGACTTTGAAAGTCGATCCAAAGCAGAGTTTTCAGCATCCATCTGATTGGCCTTTGCTTGCCAATCCTTACCAAAAAGGTTTTCACCTGTACAAGGGATATTCCCTAATTCATCTTGTACCCAGAGCTCCAAATCAGAAGCTTGTAGCCAAGCAATTCTGCGTGCCCCTATGGCAATAGCCGAAGCTCTGCTTACACACTCAAAAGAGTCAAAGGCTGCACGGTTGGAAAATTTGGAGGCATCTTGGGCATGTTTGAGCCTAGTGAGAAACTCCTGCCTTTTATCCTCTGAAATAAAAGGGGTTAAAGTCTGCAGATGATCTGTGACTTCTTTTAGAAACATTCCTATATAGAGACTATAGGAGTTGATCCTGGCAGCTAGCATAGAAGCTTGGAAAACCCTTCGGCCAAAAGCATCTAGGATCCTGCATTCACGCCCTGGAGGATTAGATGAGTGTCTCTTTGCACTCTTTATTTTTCTCATGGCAGACTCTACCACAATAGAGTGGTGAGGAAGCTGAGTCTTGTGGAAGCCAGGACGAGGGACACGATACATGGTGTCTAGCCTGCGAGAATGAGGAGAGGTGGTAAGAGGTGTCTCCCACATCCTCAACATGAGATCATACAGAATCTCATGGATAGGTAAAGTAGCTGCCTCTTTAGGAGTTTTAGGATATTGTAAAATATCTAACTCCTTGGCTCTGGGTTCTGACTCAGGGACCACTGTGATGGAGAGGCCCCTAGCCACTTCCCTAATGAAGTCTTGAAAAGACAAGTCTTCTGGAGGAGACATTCTTCGTTTAGGAGAAGGCGGCTCCTGAGGAAGAAGTAACGATGCCTCGACAGAACCCTCAGACTCAGAGTCTTCAGAGGAATCGAAGTATCGCCTGTCTGGATGCTCCTGTAGAGCCCGATAGCCGTACCGAGTGGTGAGGGCTTGGCAGACAGTACAAAAAGAGTCAGGGTTTAAGAGCGGTTGGAGGTTTCTAAGAGTTTGCAATTTGGCATAGATTGTGTTCGAAGTTCTTCTTATCTGTTCAAGGAATGTGAGGTTCTGGTCGAGAATAAGGCCAAGATATTTGATTTGATTTTTTTTATGGGGAGGGTGAGATCACAGAGTGTGAGAGTTGTCAGTGGAGTATAAGAAGTGTTGGTGAATATTTGGAGAGCTTCTGTTTTTGATTGGTTGATTAAAAAATTGTGATGATTGAGCCAGTTCCTTAAATTTGTGAGGCATTTGCTTATACTCATGAAGTCGGGGTTTGTTATATTGAAAGGAGAGAAGAACATGATGTCATCTGTGTATATTTGGTAATGGATTCCATGGTTTTGGAAAAAATTGCATATGGGTTGAAGGAATATATTAAACAGGACAGCAGATATACTAGATCCTTGGGGAACTCCCCGTTTTAGTATGAATGGTTGGGAAGTGCTGTTACCTATGCGAACCTGTTGTGTTCTGTTTTCTAAGTAGGATCGGAAGCAATTCAGAGTTGTGTCTCTGAGTCCAATTCCGTAGAGTCTATCTAAGAGTTGGTGATGGGGAAGCGAGTCAAAGGCCGAGGATATATTGAGAAATTTGAGTAGACATCTTTGAGTGGGATTCTGGGTGTATAAGGTCACAGAGTCTAAGAGTGATGTTATAAGGGTTTCAACTCTGTAGTTCTTTTTGAAGCCATGTTGGAATGGGTCAAGGGGCGGAATGATCATCCATGAAATTCTGAAGTTGAGTTTGGACTATTTTTTCGGTTATCTTTGCGAGGAAGGGGATGCTTGAGATGGGTCTGTATGAATTAGGTAAGGAGGGGTCTAGTTTTGATCCTTTAAGGATGGGGCGGATTGAGGCACATTTTAGAGGTGTTGGGACAGAGCCAGTTTGGAGGGAGGCTTGTACTATGTGACGTATGTATGGGCTGATGGAGCTTTTTGTGGTCTTTATCCAAGAGACAGGGCATGGGTCTAGATCTTTGATGATCTTGGTTATGTTCCCAAGTAGGATGGGATCAAATTCATTCCAGGTATTTGGAAGGGATGCATTATTGTGATGATATATTGGTTGGGGGTTAATTGACTGGAGGGGTGGGTGGACATTTGAGCTGAGATAGTCAGCTATGGTTTGTGGGGTTATTTTAGGTATCTGTTCCTGAAGAGGAGGTTCACTTATTAGGGATTTGGCGAAGGAAAAGAGTTCTCTGGGTGTATTTAGGGAATACCTGATTGTATTTTCGTTGTATTCTCTCCTGAGTCTTAGCATTTCTGAGCAGTAAAATCAGAGCTTTTCTGTGTAGCTGATGTGTGTGTTTGGGTCACGGGAATGTCTCCAGTGATGTTCTAGTCATCCGAGTTCTCTTCTTAGGTCTCTTAGTTTAGTAGAACACCAGGGAGCTCTTTTGCATTGCTTTTGTGGGTGTTTGGGAGGTAGTAGAGCAGCAGTGGTAAGGATTTCATTCCATTCATTAATGTGGGAGTCAAGGTTCATTTGCTTGTTGTTGAGTAGCTCCAATGAAGGAATGACTTGTTCAAGAAAGGAGTCTGTATTGAATTGTTTGAATTTGCGGGTATGTTGGGCTGGGGTAGTTTGTGGTCTCTTATGAGGGAGGGAAGGAAATGAGAAGAGGATGAGTGAGTGGTCAGACCAAGATACTGGGTGGATGGTGTGTATGATCTGTCTGTTAGCTAATGTATGCTGTGGAATAAATATTAGGTCAAGAATATTACCTATGCTGTGGGTGGACGTTTTTAGGATCTGGCAAAAGTGTAGGGCATCCACAGCTTGAAGGAATGCGGTGGCTTGTTTCTGAGAGATTGAGTGGAGATTGAGGTAGCCTAAGATTATAAGTGGTCGTGAGCTGGGTTGGGGGTACATGCTGCCTCAAGTATCGCGGAGAGATCAGTTGTGTCAGTCTGAGGCGCCCTGTAAAGGAGGTGTAATGAGAGGGCAGGGTTGGAAAATCTGATGGAATCTATACCTGGTGTGGAGATAGATGCGACTGTAGAGAAGTGTAGGTCAGTTCTTGAGATTACAGCGAATCCACCACCTCTGCTGATTATTCTGTTACATATGTTGATTAAGCGGTGGGACAGAGTTGGTTTATTAGGACTGAATCGGTTTCATGAACCAAGTTTCTGTGAGACAGAATATCCAGGTTATAGTCGGATATTAGATCTGCAATGAGGGGGATCTTGTTCCTGGCTGAGCGGACGTTGATCAGAACGCATTTGAGGGGAGGGTGGAGAGGTTGTCTGAGGCAAGAGTGGGGGCGAGGTTGGGATTGGTGCAGATTTTTTTTAAGGTGCAGTTCCGGTTGTGGTAGTTTGTGCAAATGTGGGGTAGGCTATTTAGTGTGTGAAGGTATCTTAATGACTGGATTATTGGGATTAGAGTTGGCATGCTGTGTTTCACTATCAAGGCATATGAGGGGAGGGATGAGATAGTGTATAGGTGGAGGAGACTGGTCCATAATTTAGTAAGGTGGAGTTTGGGCAGCTCCATGTTGGTGTAATTTAGTGCATGTAAAGGAGGTTAGAGAAGGAGGGGGAGGGGAAGAATGAAGATTAAGGTTACAGGACTGGTGTGTAGATGGGGATTCAAATGAGTAAGAGGTCAAGAAATAGCAGTGCATTAACAAGTAGGTCTGGCAGAGGAGAGCACAGTTAATCTTAGTATAGTTTTTAGATATTGATGGTATAGCAAGGCAACGTTAGAAGCATACAATTATGGCTAGAGCTGGAATACTTGAATAATTGGTTTCGGGTCTGGCTCACGCACAGATTTAAATACAGGCGCAATATAGCAGTTAGTTTAGAAAACCATTCGAGAACATCTCTGCAGTTGAGATTAGGGAAACATACCTCTTGTAATGTTGCGCCTACGTTCCCTGTCTAAGGGCCATGCCAAAGGGCTCCTTGGCAAGGCCCTTAGGCACAGGCGCGCCTGAGCACACTCTCGTTTATCAAGTCCCTGAGTGGCTCCAATTCGTCTTCTGCGGTGGGGGGGCAGGGGAATCCCTCGTCCTGCTCCTCTGCTGCCGATCGCCGATCGGGCTGATAGCATGGCGGTGGTGGATGGCCTCATGCCAAAGACAGCTTCCTTCTGGAGTTTATAAGATGTAACTCTATGGGGAGTTTGTCAAGATGTGCTTGAAAATTTTGCGTTATCAAGCCTTTGGCTCCCAATATGATGTGAAATTTTTCTATATCTTTCTGCCACATTTTCTTGGTGTCTGACTGCATTTCTTCGTACTTCAAGATCTTCTGCCTCTCCACACAATTCACAGAATAATCACCTGAACAGGTACTTCCTATTGTGTTCTGGTGATTTTAGTCTTTACCACTATGTTGGGTTTCCTCAAATCCAGTTTCTTATCCGTTAGCATGGGAATGTCCCAGGTGCTCATAAACACTTCATTCTCCGTAATTCTCTTTGGGTCATGATCCCACTGCTTTTCAGGGACTGGACCCTAAGCACAGCGATGTAGTGTTTACAGAGCTTCCAATGGGTGTGCTGTTTTGTGTCTTTCTGTATAGAAATGTTCTGCCATGAGAGCTTCATGGCCAGCTATAAGGCGAGTCACTGTTTCCAGGTTTTTCTTCCAGAATTGACACAGGTCTGTTTTGCCAGTTTTTTCAGTGCTCTCTGTAAACCATCGGGCTGCAATGATCAAACTCATCCTTCGGCTTAAGTTCACCTCTCCCTAACCATTCATATGTCCATTCTTAATCGACAAAAGGTTCCTGGAGTAACACCTTATATTTACTACTGTATTTATGCATTTGCCACTTGTTTTTCCTTGCTTGCTGATCTAATTCTTTGAAAAGCATTTTCTCTTGTTTTGTAAATTCTGTTGCTTCCTTTCCTGTATGTACTTGTGGATTCTCGCTCATTCCTTCTAGCTGTTGGAACGCTTGTCCAAGTTTGATGATAGAGACAGATTCTGGACATTTATGTTCATATTTCAGCACATTTTGCGTATTTGGATTTCATGATACTGCTAGGTAGGTCTGTAGGTCTATGATAATAGCTCTGTATGTGTAATCAATCTCTACTCTAGCCCTCCTTCAGCTCTACGGATGTACAGTCTTGGCATACACTGATTCTTGTAAATCATCTCATGGGCATGGAGGAGTTTTCTTGTTCAATAATCCAGTTTTTCAAAACCTTTAAGAGGCCAGTCTACAATCCCAAAGCTGTATGAGAGTACAGAAATTGCCAGCTGATTGATGACTTGTATCATATCCCATGATGTTAAAGCACTTTTCAATAATGTTTATCTTTTACAATATTCTTTACTGATCATTTCTCTTATTAATCTCTACATGAGCGTTGTTCAAGATATTTATATACACCTTTCTGTTCAAGTTCCTTGATGTCACAGCCCTCAACGAGAGAGATGTTTTCCATTTTGCTCAATTCCTTGTGCTTGGAAATTCTTCTTCATCAAACTTGTGACTCCCAATATAATGGGAAATATTTCTGTATCTTTCTACCACATTTTCTTGGTCTCTAACTGCATTTTTTGGTACTTCAGGATTTTCTGCCTCGCCATGTGATTCACAGAATAGTCACTTGAAACAGATACCTCTATCATCAATGGCACTTTGGTGTTTTTCTCCTTTACCACCTGTCGGGTTTCCTCACATTTAGCTTCTTATCCTTTCTGCTATGTGGAAATTGGCATATTATAAAACATATTACAAAAACATGTAGGGAATAATTTTAAATCAGTGGTTCTCAAACTTGTTCAGGAGCTCACGGTTCCATTATTTCTGATCCTGCCGTCTTCAGAGTATATTTTCAGGCATTATCTGCTATTTGGTGGGAATGCAAGAGAAGCATTTCCACACAAAGCAAGCACTACATGCAAATGTATTTCATGCATATTAATTTTGAATACCCTGAAGAATCACCGGTTTAGAGGAATGACATTTCAATAATTTTCCATACATTTTGAGTAATTTAAAAAAAATGCTGTAGAATATGAGAGATTTCCAGGTTAGTCTCTCTCTCCAAACAGAGATGCACTGAAGAGAAAACGGATGGCTAAATTCGACCTTACCAGCTAATTTGCTTTCCTTGAGTCCCTCCAGTCCAGTCCTGATGTGTGGGATATCCCCAGCAGATGGACCGAGCATGTCAGGTTTTTGGTGATGCCATGCTATAAGGATCCTGTGTAGAATGCCTCAAACCAATATTTCTATTGACAAAGCTTGTATACCGCTGCTGATCGTAGGAAGCAGCGGTATACAAGTGTTTACTAAATAATAAATAAATAAATAAAGCAAACTCCAAGAAGAGCAAGGTTAAAATGTAGAACCAACATATAATTTAGCTTACAGAACATATTTTGTTTCTGAACAGTCCAACAACTGTAACCCAAGAGGTAACACGGAGAAGAAGAAAGTAACACCTCTGAGGAGGTTAAAAACCTACAATGAAGTGCCGAAAAAGACTTCTAGAAAAATCCACTTGAAATACCTCAAAAACCAACACCATTAATGACTCTGGAATAAAAACGCACAATATAACCAACCCCGAGGGCCTTCTTGAATTTCTGGGCTTGCATTAAAAACAAACAAAACAAACAAACACAGAATGGGTGGGGACTTACTGGAGGGACTCAAGGAAAGCAAATTAGCAGGCAAGATCTAATTTATCCTTCCATATTGTCCAATCCAGCCCAGACACCTGGGATGTACCACAGCAGTAACTACAACCAGGCAGGACCCACGAGCCCAGCCTGTAACACATTAGCACCAAACTGAGCATCCTTTCTAGCTTGCACATCCAGCTGGTAGTGACGCACAAAAGTGTGCAAAGATGACCAGGTAGCTGCCCGACAAATATCAAGTGGCGGCACTAGAGCACACTCTGCCCAGGAAGCTGCCTGGGCCCTAGTAGAATGAGCACGTAACTCCTCTATAAGAGGTGTATGTTTCAACAAATAAGCAGAGGGGAGGGCTTTTTTAGCCAAAGAGCTACTGACATTTTGGAAGCCGCTTCCCCCTTATGCGGCCTGCCAAAAAGGACAAAAAAGATGATCCAATTTCTAAAAGGACTGTTTCAGATACTGCCAAGGCGCCTGTCTCACATCCAATAAATGCAAGAGCCTGTCCTCCATTCTGTCCCCTAATGACAAGAAGGCAGGAAGAGAGACCTCCTGATTCAGATGGAACTCCGGAGACAACTTTTGATAAAAAGGAAGGAACTGGCTTCAAGACTACTTTTTCCTTTGATAGCACTAAAAAAGGACTCCCTACAACATAGAGCCTGAATCTCAGAGATCCTGTGAGTGGAACAGATGGCTACGAGAAAAACTGCCTTTAAAAAGAGATCCTTGATGGTAGCATCAGATCCCACAGAGGAATGAGTGACCATAGCAGTGGACGCACCTGCTTGACTGCCCTCAGAAAACTCACTATGCCTAGATGTGATGCCAAGGACTAACCTTGCACCCGATCCTGATAACATGTCGGAGTGGCCACTTGCACTCACAAAAGAGTTTAACGCAAAACCTCTCTCAAATCCCGCTTGTAGAAAAGCGAAAACTTGCAGCATGGAAGCAGACAAGTCCCAGTGTCCTCCGTCCAGGCAACAATCCTCAAAAATCCACCATGTACAATAAAGACGTGGACCGCTTCTTTGCCCTTAAGAGGATAGGGATAATGCAGCCAAGTAGCCTTTCTTCAACAACAGAGCCCTTTCAAGACCCAAGCCATAAGCGAGAAACGATCCACTTGTGACATTAGAATTGGACCTTGAGAGAGAAGATCATTCTGTGCTGAAGCCGCCATGTTCCCACCAGTCAGTCTTATTAGATCCACATACCACGGCCTCTGTGGCCAATCCGGTGCTACAAGGATAATGAGTCCCTAATGAGCTTCTAGCCACGTAGAAGTCTCCCAATCAGCAGCGACGGTATAGAGAATACCGTCCAGAGGCCAAGGCTGCACTAAGGCAGTTAACCGCTCAGATATTCTCTCTCTATGATGGCTGAATGACAGACTCACTTTTGCATTTGTAGCCAATGCCATCAGATCCATGACTGGTGTGCCCCATCAATGGGTAATGCTCTGAAACATCGAGAGTCCACTCACCCAGATCCAACCGATGACAACTGAGAAAGTCCACTTGCATTGCCACGTGTGTTGCAGATAATGCCTGAAGATGGGATTGCACTCAGTGTAGGAGTGGGGTGACCTCTTCCGCCAACAGTACCCCTCCTTCCTGTGACTCCCTGGTGACTGATATATGCCACAATGGTGGCATTATTCAAGCATACTCACTGCCTTGCCCTGCAAGAGAGGGAGAAAATGGCAGAGGAGCCTGAAAGACTGCATGCATTTTGAGGCGATTGATCAACCACCTGCTCTCCCTCCTGAGACCAAAGGCCCTGGGCTACTTGGAACCAGTCAGAAACGTGGCAGGAGGTTCAAAGGTTGCCTTTATTATTCCACGGATCAGGTGTGCCAACCCGACACAGGCCGTGTTTCGTACACCACTTCCTCAGGGGTTGAGGGCTCACTAAAAAACATTCATATATATGTTAAATAAAACTACAACAAACAAAACATATGCAATAATACCATAAACGCTAACAAATTAATACAATGCATATCAAACATTAAAACAATAAATACATAAATAATTAAAATATGATAAACCAATGATAAAAACAAACATGTTGCCATAAATAATAAATAAATAACTATAAATACTAGTAAAACATAATGTAAAAAATATCATGTACTATGAAGCACAATGATTGTACTAAATGTAAACCTGTACAAAGAAACAACATGAAAAAGGAGGAGAAGAGAGAAGAGGAGAACTAGGAGGATGTGTAAGAATACATAGTACATTACATAAAAATGCAACCTACTGCAACGTGTTTCAAAATAAGAGGAGATAGGAAGTGGATCATGGAAACCATATAAATTGATCCAAGTAACCATCAAAATATCATATAAAATATAAATATAAAACATGAATTTATGGAATAGAACAGATAAAAAATAATAAAAGACACATAAAATATCATATAAAAACCTACCACTGTGACCAGCCAAACGGAAACACGCTTTGATTGGCGGAACCGTGGAAAACACCTGCCTCACACATGCGATGTAGAATAAACTCTATTTGAAATAAATAAATAAATGAATGATTAAAAAACTAAACAAAAACGTTAAAATTGCACCAAAAAGGGGCCAATACGCATGAATATGTACCCAAGTTAATTTGTGTCCAAGCACGGCGCAGCGGAATGTGTAAAACGCGAGACCCAAAAGGTGCCCACATGCTCTGTTTAAAAACAGACAGTACCCAATAAACACAACTTGCGATCATATTCACAATAAAAACTGCAATGAGGATAAAAAACCATATAAAAACAAAATAGAAAAATAACAATTCAAATACAAAAGGGGTAATAAACTCCTTTGTTGTAGTTTTATTTAACATATATATGAATGTTTTTTAGTGAGCCCTCAACCCCTGAGGAAGTGGTGTACGAAACACGGCCTGTGTCGGGTTGGCACACCTGATCCGTGGAATAATAAAGGCAACCTTTGAACCTCCTGCCACATTTCTGACTGGTTCCTAGTTGCCCACGTGGCGGCTTGCTGTTTTTTGGTGGACCCTGGGCTACTTGGGACAGACAATAAGTTCCCCATCCAGAGAGACTGGCATCTGTGGTCACTATTATCCAGTCAGGTGGCTCCAGCGACATTCCTGCTAAGACAGCACAGACATTAGCCACCAATGCAAGCTCAGCTTCATCTGCATTAGACATGGAAGACACTTTGAAACAGCCTGGCAGAGGTCTCATATGGGCCCTGGCACATGGTACTAAGTCTAAGGTAGCTACCATGGATCACAGGCGCTGAAGATAATGCCACACTGAGGGCATGTGCATTTACAGAAAATGCTGAACTTGCAATCGCACCTTGATGACTCGATCCACCCGGGAGACACCAGGCCATTGACTTTGTCAAAAGCAGTGCCAAGATAAACCAGATACTGGGTGAGAGTCATCTTGCTTTGATAAAGTTGATCACCCACACCAGGTCTTGGAGAAACTGAATAACTCGCAGATTTTGCAACTATCCACCACAGATTTTGCTCGGATCAACTAAACATCCAGATAAGGATGAACAAGAACTCTTCCTAACAAAGAGCCACCGCTACCACCACCGTGACCTTTGTAAATGGTCTAGAGAGCAGTCTTCAAGCCGAAGGGCAAAGCCTGAAACTGAAAGCGCCCTAGCAGCACCGCAATCCTGAGAAAATGATGATCTGGACAGATAGGAATATGTAGGTAGGCCTCGGTAAGACCAAAAGCAGTAAAAGAAACCCCTCTTCTTTTCATACTGATCATGGACCGCAGCGTCTCCATATGAAAGTGAGGTATTCGGAGGGCCCTGTTGACATACTTCAAATCCAGAATGGGGCAAAATGACCCTTCCTTCTTGGGAACCACAAAATAAATGGAGTACCGACCTTTACCTAATTGGTCTGGGGGGACCGAGACCATTGCCTCCAACTGAATTAGTCTGTGTAGAGTGTCTGAAACCACCTGCAATTTTTCTGCAGCCCTGCAGGGGAACAACATGAAGGCAACGGCCAGAGGACGCACTGACTCCAGAGCATAACCTTCTCATATTACCTCTAATACCCACTGATCCGAAGTAATATGGACCAAGGCAGAATAAACATTCTGAAGTCGACCCCCTACCAGCACCACTTCTACCTGGGTCTCCCTCGCTTCATTGCATCTTTTTGGGCACTGCGCTGGCCTCGAATAGCCACCTCTACCTGCTCCTCTACTCCCTCAAAAGGAATGACCCCGAGTGGGATAGCAAGCATGCTGATAAAGGACAAAACGAACCAACTGAAACTGGCAGAAATCTTTGAACAGTATGCACCCTGCAGGCGGTGGCTTAGAAGATTTAGGCTTATCCTCTGGAAGCAGCTCCCCTTTAGACTCACTTAAGTCTTAAACCAACTTGTCCAATGCTTCATCAAAGAGCAGCTTCCCTTTAAATGGCAGTTTACTGTGATGAGTCTTGGAAGAAATGTCTGCTAATCAATTGCTAACCAAAGAAAACACCAAGCCACAATTACAGAGGCCATGCTCTTAGAGCTAACTTTAACCAAATCATAGCAGGCATCTAGCAAATACGCTAAGTCAGATTCCAACCTAGCAGCCTCAGATTTTACTTGTAGGTAATCTGTTCCTGATTCAGGCAAATTTTGGGACCACCTCAAACAGGCTTGAGCCACATGCAGTAGGCTTGGTGAAGCAACAGAACAAAACTGGGAGAAAAAGGAGCCTTAGAGGAAGACCTACAAGCACTTTTGCACTGAGAAACAGCAGCAGGAGTAACTGAAACCAATTCCACTCTCCCTGCCGAAGTCTGTGAAAGCAAATCTGAAGTTGACAAAATGGCCACGGTTCCTGCCAAAACCACAGGAACTGGCAGCTGAGATATCACTTTCTTTGACTGAGCCGACAGCTCCCCTGAATCTGAAATTGCCTCCCCCAACAAAATTTGATACATCCTAATTTCTTGCTCTGCAGTACAGCCTTCCATTTCGCAGCCATGACAAAATCCCGCCAAACACATCGACCCACTCTGTGAGCTGCACAAATCTGCTTATTCATAGGCATTCTGCCTAAAGAAACACCAAAAGACATCTAGTTACCAACCCCAAACAAACCAAAAGTAAACCACCACCACCGTTCGCAAAGGGAAGGCAAATGCAGATATCGGCAGTGACCGACAGGCTTCCCTGCCATCCCTGTCAAAAAAAACCCTCTCCACATTCTGCTCTCCTTACCCTGCAACAAATTTAAAGCAACAGGCATCTAAAACAAATTAAAAACTGGCAGAAAGAAGTAAAGCTACTTACAATGTTTCCAGCAGCCCAGTAAAGGAGTAGGTGAGGCCAATGAGTAACAATGATAGAGAGACAAAATGTCGAGGGTGGGGGGGGGGAGACCTGGCACCACCAGGTTTAACACCCCAAAAAGAACTGTAGCCAATTCAACAGCCTAGGTTCACAGAGGGTGTTTCCAATTCCCCATCCTCTAACAAATTTGTTTTAAAATAAGAAGTTTTAGGAATAGTCAAGTCTCTTCAGTGGAATCCAGACTGCACAGGAGCTCATCTTCATCTGCTGAAAACTGAGAACACCAGTTTGAGGCAATCTGCATAGGATCTTTATATAGCATGACGACATCAAAAACCTGACATACTCAATCTCCATCTACTGGCAATGGGAGATCACCCATGCGACTGGACTGGAGGGACGATACGGAAGACTGCTTTCTCAACCACAGCCCTTTCCTAGAAACAACTTAATACTTCAGCATCTGGGCCATCAAATCAAAGGCAGCCAGACCATACAACCAGAGTTGATGGAACTTTGAGGTCTTGGAAGAGAGATCAATCTCCATCTCTTGGGCCCATTAGACAATGGCCCTAAATCAGGAGTTCTCAATCCAGTCCTCAGGACATATCCAGCCAGTCAGGTTTTCAGGACATCCACAATGAATATGTATGAGAGATTTGCATATAAAGGAAGCAACACATGTAAATCTCTCATATACATATTCATTGTGGATATCCTGAAAACCTGGCTGGCTAGGTGTGTTCCGGGGACTGGGTTTGAGAACCTCTAATCTAAATATTCAAGTCAAGGACATTGTTACCTGAAGGAAGGATTCATCGAGCACAAAGAAGCATTTAACAGCTGCCCCATTCTCCTGTCCAACGAGAGAGACTTATGCAATGGAAATGGTTATGCATTTGGGAGACCTGATGGAGTTGTTCACTTAAGATGATGTACTTCACAGTTTTCTACCCCACCCCCTTTGTACAAAAGGAATCTGAAGAGTTCAGGATAAAGCTCTCTTGGTTCAGGCAGACCCCAATTCATGCTCACAATATCTTCCACCATAGTACTGTATAAATGGAAAAGGGTCCTCCATTCCCTATAGCTAGGTCTGTTATCTGATTGGTAAGCATTCTCGCCTCTCCCTCACTGAACAGCCTGGATTTTCTGGAATTTTCTTCTCTCTCAGATTCTTAATCATAATTCTCAGTAAACAGCAAGGCCACAAACATTTCTCCAGATAAGGCCTTAGCTTCTTCTCTCACTTCTCTTTGGATTTCTGGTAGGTCTCATGATGTGGTTGTCAGATATAGTCCTGCCTCTTCAGTACAGACTCCAGAATTCTAACCACATTCAAACCTTGTCTAAATCAATTGTTATGCAATCCTATTGCCCTTAACTTTCTTTGCTCCATTTCAATGACCACAGTTTCAAAATATCTCATTTTAAAGTACCAATATTTTCCATATTTCAATTTCCTTCATTCAGTTTGCTCAGAACTTACTGCTAATGTGCTGTCTCCAACATTAGATGCAATAAGTCCATCTATGGTTCCATATTCGGCATCCCTAGTGCTAAGTCGTTCCATGTGTCGCTGCTGGATTTTTCGGAAGACCAGCACAGCTACCACAGAAAGAATCATTAACACTACCACAGGAGCCAATATAACACTGATAAGAGTTTCCAAACTGTAACCCAAAGCTGCTGCTTCCAATGATTTATCTTAAAAAAAAAACACAGAACAAAGATTATTTAAAATTCATATTTGGTTTCATGACTTGCTGAGTTTACTTAAATATAAAAAGGCAACTGACTTACGACAATATTCTAGTTAAAACCAGTAGAGGATTTTGTATTTCTACTCATTATAGACATATGATCTTGCAAACTGATGTGACAAAACATCACCACAAATGAATATGTTTATGGTACAAAATGTTTTATTATGTCAAATAGCGATACCTATGGGCAACATTTACGGCCCAGGATTGCAAATGTTTGCAAAAGAATCCTGTTGCATGGCCTTAACCAAGTATTCTCATAGGCATCTGAAAGGAGTGGACCACAGGGGCCCTGGTCACCAAAATTTTACTGCTGTGATTGGGACTTCCCCGACTTCGGCCCGCAGGCAGAGGTAGGGGAAGGCTAGAGATCACAACATGGCACACAGCAGGATGCCCGAAGGGATCCTATCCCCTGTGGGCAGAACAGCGTTGTGATAGTGGCACAGATCCCTCCTGTCTGCCCGCGGGAGATCAGATCCCCGCAGGCAGACAGGAGGGGAAGGCTGGCAATCGCAGCCACAAGGAGTTTGGTCCAGTGGTGGAGCTTGGACCCTCCCCCCCCCATGGAAAACAGCATTCCAACGCCTCAGAGTACTCTCACAGAAATAACAGGACTAAATGTTGAAAGGGGTTATAAAATATTTGAAAAATCTGACAGCATACAACAGTTGCATCAAACTGCAGCCTGGTTTCCAAATGAGTTGGAAGCTGAAAAAAAAACCCCGATGGATTCAAAAAAATAATAAATTACAAAAATGTTTTTGAAGGTATATTAGCTGTATATATGCAACATGTGTATACTGTATATGAACACTGGTTTTCACATATGCTTAAAACTTTGTACACCTCTCCTAGGAGAAAATTGTGGTGATTTTTGAATAGTGCACCATTTATTCAAAAATGGAGTGGGGGAGTAGCCTAATGGTTAGAACACTGGCTTGGTAACCAAGAGGCCAGAGTGATTCCCACTAGCACTCTTTGTGGCCTTGGGCAAATCACTTAACCCTCCATTGCCTCAGAAGAAAGGCCTGGCAATCTACTTCTGGTCACACTGCCAAGAAAACCCAGGAGCTGTTGGGACACCAGGAGTCAGCATCGACTCGAAGGCACACATTGCACTTTTTTGCATTATTCAAATACAACTTTGTCCAAAGCAAGCTTTTCATTATCTCTATTGATTTCATTGAATGTAGAGCAAGCTAATAATGACAGCTCGATGAGCAAGTAGAACACCTGAGTTTGTGTGTAATACAGGGCTTCCAAACCTGTCCTAGTGATAACACCATCCCCTACACTTTTAGTGATATTCACTATGAAAACATATGTGATCCATCTCCATGGTATAAACAACAAAAATGCATGAGATAAATGCGCATATCATGAAAACTGGGTAAGTGTCACCAGAACATGTTTGGTAAAATACTTCATAATAATGCCAATGCAAAACTTCATACAGGTATGTGCTAAATTTAGGCACCCAGAAACAAATTGTGTTTTTCAAAGAATCACTAAAATCACTACATGGTACAAAGTTAAACACAGATCCCCTGAAGAAACCAGTAACGTGAAACGCAAGATTGGTACCGGGGAATGGCGTCGGGATTAGAAGCTTAATATAGATGCGAGCTGAAAATTTGGAGCTAAGTAATACTCTTCTTATATCACTGGGAGAGGAGTTTGAAAAGTAAAAACAAATTATAAATAGTAATTGCCTACTAAGTTCAGCTGCACCGGCTTTAAACAGAAGGTCGTTGATGTTACTAGGTGTATTTACTGTGTATAGGCAAAAGTCCGCACAGTAACGCCGAAGGGTTGCTGAGACCTTCATTGCAAGTAGTTGCTATTTTGATGGAAGAAATTTTGAATAAGTTTTGAGCTTTTTGTTTCTCTCTCGGTTAACAATGAACGATTACATTTTATTGATAACAAAGTTAAACATGGCATCTTTCTAAAACATTTAATGCATTATAATTATTTGCCGTTTTTACAGACTGAAAACTAAAAAAAAGAAAAAAATATATTAATATGGCAGATACAAAAGATTTTACACCTTTTCAGTCAGTGCTTTGTAACGCTTCCTTTGGCAGGAATAACAGCTTACACATTTTCAGTAGCCAGCTAAGAGACTTTTATTCTTGTTTGATGGAATCCCCCCTCTTCCTTGTAGAACGTTTATAGATCTAGGTTTTTTGGCATGCACTAGATGTTTGATATCTCCCCACAGATGTTCAATGATATTCAAATCTGTGAAGGCCCTTCCAAATCCTTAATCTTTCTTTCCTTACACACTTCATTGCTGGTTTGGAGCATGTTTCAGATTGTGGATAAAGGTGAGCCAGTCGATATAGTGTATTTAACTTAGACTTTCAGAAATTGTTTGTCTGAGTTTCACATCAGAGACTCCTAAAGAAATTTAAAAAAAAAAGTTATGGCATAGGAGTCAACATCCTATTGTACATTGGAAACTGGTTGAGAGATTGAAACAGAACATGGATAAATGTTCCATTTTTTCAGTGGAGGAAGGTAAATAGTGGAGTACCCCAGGGATCTGTACTAGGACCGGTGTGCATATATATCAAACTCTGGCCTCTTGGTTACCAAGCCAGTGTTCTAACCATTAGGCTACTCCCCCACTCCATTTTTGAATAAATGGTGCACTATTCAAAAATCACCACAATTTTCTCCTAGGAGAGGTGTACAAAGTTTTAAGCATTTGTGAAAACCAGTGTTCATATACAGTATACACATGTTGCATATATACAGCTAATATACCTTCAAAAACATTTATACACACATAAATAAATATATAAATATAAATGATCTGGAACTGGGAACAAGTGAGGTGATTAAATTTGCGGACGACACCAAATTAATCAAAGTTGTTAAATCGCATGCGGATTGTGAGAAATTGCAGGTAAAATCTATGTGGACAAGTACAAAGTAATGTACATAGGGAAGAATAAGCCAAACTATATACACAATAGTAGGGTTCCACATTAGGAGTCACCACCCAAGAAAGGGATCTGGCTGTGATCACAGTCAATACATTGAAATCTTCTGTTCAGTTTGTGACAATGGTCAAAAAAGCAAGCAGGATGTTAGGAATTAGGAAGGGAATAGAGAATAAGATAAAGGATCAAATAATCTCCCTGTGTCATGCCAAGGTGCAACTGCACCTTGAGCAGTGTGTGAAATTCTGTTCTGCACATCTCAAAAAAGAAGATCTAGCATTAGAAAAGATTCAGAGAAAGGCTACCAAAATGATAAGAGATGGAATGGCTCTCCTATGAGGAAAGGTTAAAAAGAGGTTAGGCCTCTTCAGTTTGGAGACAGGAAGGCTAAAGGGAGATATGATAGATTTCTATAAAATACTGAGTGAAATAGAATGGGTGAGCACAAATCGATTGTTTACTCTTTCAAAAAATACAGGGACCAGGGGATATGCCAGGAATCTACAAAATCGAGTAGTATATTTAAAACAGGAAAAAATGTTTTCTCTCTCAACACATAACTAAGCTTTGGAAGTCAGTGTCGAAGGATGTAATAAAAGCAGGTAGTGTAACTGAGTTTAAAAAAGGTTTGGGCAGATTTCCAGAGGAAAAGTTCATAAACTGAGGGGATAAGTAGAACATAGCTGACTATTTTTGATATATCTCAGTACTTGTGATTTGGATTGGCCACTGTTGAAAACAGAACACTGGGCGTGATGGACCTTTGGTCTGACCCAGTATGGCACTTCTTATGTTCTTATTATGGCCTTTCTGAAATAACAAACCTGTTTGTAAAATCAATTTTTCACAACTGTGGGGCTTTAGCTTCTTGAATATGTTGCTATTTAGTTGAAGCCATTTTTCCTTCCACTCGCACAGTATATTCTGTCACTGCCTGTCATACAAACCTAAAGCATAATAATTTCACCCCGGTGCTAAACAGTTGGCAAGGTGTTCTTTACTTCAAAAGTTTCATCCCTTTTTACACCACATGTATTTTATGTGGCTGTGAAAAGCTCCATTTTCATTTCATCGTTTCAAATCAAGTGCGTTTCAAAATGTTTCAGGCTTATACAGTTTTTCTTTTTCAGTTTTACAAGGTTGTAGAAAGGGTTTCCTTCTGACAACTTTCCCATGCACACTGTTTTTATATAAGCCATGTGGTTCTGAGGAAGCTACTTCAGCATCAGCTAAACTTTTCAAATAGCTTGCAGTGATCTTTGAGCTCTGTTTTGGAAGCATTTGGTGGTTTTGTTTTGTATATAGCCTTCATTTTCAAATGCTCAGAGAGTTGAATAGAGGGGCGAGCTCATGCCTGTGGGGAAGCATAAGCGGCCACCTTTGGTACCATTCAGGCATTAGACTTGCAAAGCAACAATTTCAACAAGTAGAAAGGAAGTGCAGGAAAAGTAAAGATGAGAAAGCTAAAACATAGTGTAGTAGAATTTATGTTGGTAATGTGAAGGAGTAGTATATGGATTGTCAGTTGGAAGAGAGCAGTAATCATCCACAGATGTTTTATGCTACAAATCCTATATTTAAACCAAGAGGGTATACAAAGAGAATCAACCTAAAACTGAAAGAAGTTCTCTTTGGCACAATGCAAGAACTACGCTGAGCATTAGCAGTAAATTAGAGAGACTGAGATCATACTCCACATACCCTGGCTTAGAAGCGAAGTTCATGACTGCCATGGTATGCACAAAACTAACCTATTTGGAGAAACTGCCCTAAGGATACTTGACCACCCACCAACCTCATGTCAATGAATTTATCATCCAATTCACCAACTAAAACAATTTAAGAACATAAGAAATGCGAACCCCCTTTACCATCTTAAAAAGGATAAAGCAGAATTAGAAAAGGTACAAAGAAGAGCCACCAAAATGGTAAAGGGGCTGGAAGGATACCCCTATGAGGAGATGCTTAAAAGGTTAGGGCTTTTCAACCTGGAAAAGAGATGGCTGAGGAGAGATACGATAGAGGTCTATAAATTAATGAATGGAGTGGAATGGGTAAACGTAGAGTGATTCTTTATGGCATCAAAAAATAGAAAGACTAGGAGAAATACAACAAAGCTACAGTGTAACTCTGTTAAAACTAATAAGAGAACATTTTTCACTCAACACGTAATCAAATTCTGGAATTAGTTACCAGAAGTTGTAGTAAAAACGGTTATTGTAGCTGGGTTTAAAAAAGGTTTGGATAGGTTCCTAGAGGAAAGGTCCATAAACTATTATTAAAAAGAGGACCCAGAAAATCCACTGCTTGCCCCAATTCGAACATTATGGAATCCGTCTGTCTTTTTGGGAAACTGCTAAGTATTTGTGACCTGGATTGGCCACCATTTGAAACAGGATACTAGACTTGATGGACCTTGATCTGACCCAGTATGGCCTTTCTTATGTTCTTTTGTTGTTTTAGTTGGCGAATTGGATGATAAGGCCAGTGATGTGAGGCAGGTAGGTGGTCAAGGGTCCTCCGGGCAGTTTCTCCAAATGGGTTAGTTCTGCACATATCATGACAGCCATGAACCTCACTAAGCCAAGGCATGTGAAGTATGATCTGTCTCCCTCAAATTTCTGCTAATGCACGGCATAGTACTTGCATTGTGCCAAAGACAGCCTCTTGCAGTTTTTGGTGGTTTCTCTTTATATACACTTGATTTAAATATAGGGCTTGTAGCATAAAAATAGCACTACATTATATATATCCTCCAGTGATGAGATTGAAGGAATTTTTAAATGTAAGGTGAAGATATTCAAAAGTTGTTGGGTCAGGATTTAGGGAGAGCATATGTGTGTGTTGGGGGGTGGAGTTTAGTGGGGTGAAGGGTTTGAGAGTCAGATAATGCAAGAAGCAAGTAAAAGGGAGGATAATAAGGAATTGCAAGCTGAATTGGTAGAGGAAGGGAAGTGGACTGAGTCAAGGTTGGAGTTGGGTACTAAGGGGCTTTTGATAAAGGAATTTAGAAAGGGGGATATAGATGGAGTTGAGACAAGTGTTGTAGCAGATTTGCAAATTAGATCCAAGTCCAGAAAATTTAGTGACGTTTTTGGGGAGGTAGTAGAAGACTTCATTCACCATTACCAGTCTCTTCAGTGGGGTAAAATCCCCTAAAATTAAAAAAAAAAAAGTTCACCCATTGTTAAAGGGGGGCCACATAGATCTAAGAATGGTGGGAAATTGTCCCATTTCACACCTCCTGTGGTTGAGGAAGGTGACTGAAAAAGTCTGTTATAGTATTATAGGCAAATAACAGATTTTTTTGGATCAGATTGGGGCATTGTGTCACTCCCATTCTGGGTTCAGAATGGGTTATGGAACCAAAACTGGTTTGGTTAGTCTGACAAATACAATGAAACGTTGGGCAGAGAAAATGATTCTTGCTAGTCCGTTTGGATTTGTCTATCCCATTTGACATTTTGAATCATGGGTTATTATTGCAATAATTGTATAGTTTGGGTCTGCGAGTGAAAAGAGTTTTAAATTGGTTTTCTTTCTTTTTGAGAGGAAGGGAATATTATGTGAAGTGGGCACAGACTCGTTCAAAAGTGTATTTGGTAGGTTAGGGAGTGGCCCAGGGTCAATTTTGTCCTCCTTGTTTAACCTGTACATACAGTAGTAGCATTAGTCGATGTGACAGAAACTTTTGAGTTAGTTTGTCAATTTTATACAGATATCATCCAGCTACTAGCACAGTTAGCTGGATATCATCTGCATAAAATAAGGACTACCTTATGATGGAACCTTATATAAGGAGGATCAATCCCCCAATCTAACACCCCTTAGTATGCACCCAACCACGGACACATGAATCACTACGAATTGATGTACATATTGTAGATACAGATTGTAAATAATTTTGAAATTGATGTATATAGATATTCCCGAACTGAAATCCAAGTTAATTTTCCTGTTCGTTGTAAGTGCACAATACCGTTATATGTAAACCGCGCTGATTTTTAAGAGTGCGGTATATAAGAACAATAAAATAAATAAATAAAAAGAGAATCAAAGGCAAGATATTGGGACAGTAAATGATTGCTTGGGGGCAGTGGATTAATGGTTGACAAGCAGTTATCTAAAACGGAATTTGTCTAAAACGGATGTGTTATGTCGCGTAGCATAGTTACTCACTTGTAACAGGTGATCTCTGGGAACAGCAGGAATTTAGTCTTCACATATGGGTATCGTCGGAGCCTGTGTGGGAACGCTCCCCAAAGTCCAATAGGAAAACCTTTGGGAGCATCCCACAGCGCCTGTGTGCTGCCTTCCCGCCTTTCCCTCTCCAGTTGAGTTTAAAGCTGAGAGAGAGAGAGAGAGAGAGAGAGAGAGAGACACAACGCCTAGGGGAGGTGGGTGGGTTGTGAAGACTAACCTCCTGCTGTTCCCGGCGATCACCTGCTACAGGTGAGTGACTATGCTATCTCCAAGAACAAGCAGGGATGTAGTCTTCACATATGGAGACTCCCTAGCTGCAGATGCCAGGGAGAAGGCCCCAGAAGTTGTGTGCCCCTGTGAAAGAGCTTCACTTCCCCCCATGGATCTCCGGCATCCTACCACGGATGGTGGGTAGGAGTTGATTAAGTAAGGAACAAGTGTTGAAGAACAGCCTGACCAAACAAGGCATCCCGACGGGTGTCCTTGTTTAAGCAGTAATGGGCTGTGAAAGTATGAACCGAGGTCCAAGTAGCAGATGTCGTCGATAGACACAGAGTGAAGATGAGCCATAGAGGTTGCCATGGCTCTCACATTGTGAGCTGTGACATGGCTTTCAAGAGGAAGGTTCTTACTCTCATTGGCAAAAGATATACACTGTGCAATCCAGCTGGACAGTGTTCTTTTGGAGACTGGAAGTCCCAAATGACTAGGATCAAAAGCAACAGAGAGTTGAAAGGACTTTCTATGTTGCTGTGTCCTTTGCAAGTAAAAGGCCAAAGCCCTTTTACAGTCCAAAGTATGAAAGTTCCTTTTCTGCATTTGAGGCGCGAGGCCTTAGAAAGAATACAGGAAGTTAAACCGCTTGGTTCAAATGAAAAGGGCGATATCACCTTTGGCATAAAGTGTGGATGAGTCCTAAGGACTACCTTATCATGATGGAACCTTGTATAAGGAGGATCATCCACCAACGCTTGCAATTCACTCACTGATGCGACGTGCTGATGTGATTGCAGTAAGAAAGATGACCTTCCAGGAAAGGAATTTCAAAGAGGTAGTAGCTAACGGTTCAAAAGGTGGCTTCATGAGCTGCCCAAGAACCAGATTTAAATCCCATGCCACCGGTGGTGGCTTAATCGGAGGCTTAGTTAAAAGAAGGCCTCTCAAATCTCGCTATGAGAGGATGAGGGGAAATAGGTTGTCCATTTAGAGGCTTGAAAGAAGCTGCAATAGCACTCAAATGAACTCTCACTGAATTGGTCTTAAGCCATTTGATAAATGAAGGAGATACTCCAGTAATGACTCCAGAGGTATCGCCAGAGGGTTAAGACCCTTCTGTGAGCACCATATGGTAAACTTTTTCCACTTAAATGCATAAGAGCGTCTTGTGGAAGGCTTCCTGGAAGCATAAAGGATATCCTTTACCTGCTGAGAAAGGTTAAGATCATGACGTTCTAGGCTTTCAGCAACCAGGCCCTGAGATGCAGAGACTGGGGATTGGGATGCCACAGCATCCCGTCCTCCTGAGAAAGGAGATTTGGAGCAGACCCTAAATATAGAGGCGGAGCTTGAGAGAGATGTAGGAGCAGAGGGTACCATATTTGCCGTGGCCAATGTGGAGCTATGAGAATCATATGACCTCTGTCTCTCTGAAGCTTGAACAGGGTTTTGGGAATTAGGGGAATGGGTGAAAAGGCATACAGAAAGTCCTGGCCCCAATGGAGGAGGAAAGCATCCCCGGCCTGACAACCCTGAGCTGGAATTCTGGAACAGAACCGGGGAAGTTTGGCATTCAGCGGACTTGCAAAGAGGTCTATGTCTGGAGTTCCCCAAATTTGAAAACTTTTGGCCACCTGATCTGCATGGAGAGACCACTCGTGTGGAAGCAGAACTCAACTGAGTCTGTCTGCCCAAGAGTTTTGAATGCCTGGAAGATACACCGCAAGGAGATGAATCTGATGCTCTCTGGCGAGGGCCCATAGTCGCAAAGCTTTGTTGCACAGCAACAGAGAGCCTGTTCTGCCCTGCTTGTTCACAAAGAACATGGCTACTTGATTGTCTGTTTAAACTAAGACTGTCTTGTAGCTGAGCTGGGTGTGAAACACTCGAAGAGCAAGGAAGATTGCTCTGAGCTCCAGGAGATTCATATGGAGATAGGTCTCCTGTGGAGTCCAGGTACCCTGGGTAGAGAGGCATTGCAGGTGGGCTCCCTAACCCACCTGTGAAGCATCTGTTGTAAGGGTTGCTTGGGGAAGTGACTGCTGAAAAGGGGACCCCAGCAACAGGTTTTGAGAGGACTTCCACCACTGGAGAGACCAAAAAAGGCGATTGGAGTTTGCTATTTTGTCTGACAGGCAACCTGATGCCCGAGTCCATTGGGTGGACAAAGTCCATTGAGCTGCCCTCATGTGAAGGCAAGCATATGGAACCACATGCACGGTGGATGCCATGTGGCCTAACAATTGTAACATTTCCCGAGCAGTGAGGTGAGGTTTTAACACTGCTTGGGAAGCTAACTGCTACCATCTGCAGCTAACTGCTACCATCTGCAGCTCTCCCCAGTCGGGGGATAGAGCCTCCGGCAGCAGGGAACAGCTCCTGCATCGTCCAGCCAATCTGGACTGCCTGCACGGCCATACAAGTTCGCGCCATCGGGCGCGTGGTCCAGTAAACCCCTGCTACCATCTGCAGCTATCCCCAGTCGGGGGATAGAGCCTCCGGCAGCAGGGAACAGCTCCTGCATCGTCCAGCCAATCGGAACTGCCTGCACGGCCATACAAGTTCGCGCCATCGGGCGCGTGGTCCAGTAAACCCCTGCTACCATCTGCAGCTCTCCCCAGTCGGGGGATAGAGCCTCCGGCAGCAGGGAACAGCTCCTGCATCGTCCAGCCAATCGGGACTGCCTGCACGGCCATACAAGTTCGCGCCATCGGGCGCGTGGTCCAGTAAACCCCTGCTACCATCTGCAGCTCTCCCCAGTCGGGGGATAGAGCCTCCGGCAGCAGGGAACAGCTCCTGCATCGTCCAGCCAATCGGGACTGCCTGCACGGCCATACAAGTTCGTGCCATCGGGCGCGTGGTCCAGTAAACCCCTGCTACCATCTGCAGCTCTCCCCAGTCGGGGGATAGAGCCTCCGGCAGCAGGGAACAGCTCCTGCATCGTCCAGCCAGTCGGGACTGCCTGCACGGCCATACAAGTTCGCGCCATTGGGCGGGCCCGCGCCTGAGGGCCTCGCCAGAGGGCCCTTTGGCGTGGCCCTTAGGCGGAGGCCCTGGTGGAGGCCTATAGCTAATTACGGACTTGACAACCGGGTAACCATCTCACCGTTACAGAAAACGCTACTGAAAGTCTACGGAGCTCCGCTCCCGCCCAGGCCCAGCCACAGAAACAGTAACTCCTTTCTCGTTTTCCTGCGGCCACTGCAGTCAGACACTGGTCTAGTTTATTTCTCTGTCTCCATCATCTGCTTCTCACCACAAATACAAGTACATCAACGGTGAGCAGCTAACCAGCCGTCGGCATCGGAACCCAATCTGCATTAAAGTGCTTCATAAGGTACCCATATCAATACTGTCACATATTACCATGAACGTCTTTTCCATGGGTAATATCATTGTCTATCATACCCTCTGACTCAGCCAAGGACGTTAAGTTAAAACCACACTTAATCGCAGTCATTACATTTGATGATTACTTATTGTAACACATAAATTGTAACAAAATTTACGACTGCCTTACATGCGGTCCTATTTCCTCAAACCTCACTAAATCGTAGCAGTACCATTAGCTGAGGCAGTGCTTGTTCTTCACACAATTCATTCAAAGTGTTACTGTAGCATTAAGTGTAACCTTCCCTGTTTTACTCTAGCGATCAGTATAATTGTTACAGTAGCATTTATTGTATCATTTACTGTATCCTTGCCTGTTGACTCTAGCGTTCAGTGTAATTGTTACAGTAGCATTCAGTGTAATCCTGTCTACTCTCTTATTCCCTCAACTACGAGCTGCCCTTACCACTGCTTCTGCAATCAAAAAGCCTTTCCTATCTTGCTGCCTTCACGCACAAGCCTGACTGTATTTCCATGACAAAAGTCGAGCACTGACACATAGCGTCTCACAAGGCTCCTGCATAAGCTGTTACATCACACAAAAACATCATGCAAATCACTGCACCATCCTTTTCCATCATTGTAGCCCTACTGAGCTCCTGGGTCCCCACCCTAACCCACACACTAAACCCCGGTACCAACCACATCCCTATCCTCCGCTACAACACAAGAAGAGGTTTTGAAACCCCCCACCACACAACTACAAAACCTTATACACGCCAATCACACCTCCTACTTATCCCATTACAAACCCTTAACAAAACCAAATCCGAAAAACGACCCCAGCACATCCACCTTAGATGCGCACTTGCGAATGCCCGATCTATACGATCAAAATGGCCCATAGCCATCGAGCTTATATCTCACCACAACCTTGACCTATTAATGATAACTGAATCATGGTTATCCTCATGCGACAATGTCATCCTCAACCAGATGACACCCCCAGGCTACTCATTCTTCGCCTGCTACAGAGCCAATCAGAGAGGAGGTGGCACTCTGATTATTGCCAAATCTTCACTCCAATTTAGATTAAGTAACACCACAAGTACAACTCACCTTGACACACTCTCTATAACAAATGACACCTGTACCATTAACCTTTTATACCGAGCTCCCACGCCATCCCCAGATGACCTTCCTTCCATAATCAACATTGCTGGTAACCCCAACAACCCCCGCACCCCAAACTGGTTATTAGGCGACTTCAATCTGCCATCCCTACATGAATCGCACTCATCAGCCTTCCTTGATGCAATGAACCAACTTGGATACAGCCAATTGATTGATGCTCCCACCCACAACAAAGGAAACAAACTTGACCTTATCTTCGCACCTAATGCTGTTATCAATTCCACTGAGAACCTGTTGACCTCAATAACACCAATTCCTTGGTCAGATCATAACCTACTTCTTTTTGACTTACCTAACATCCACCCCAGCAACATTTGCAGAAATACTCAACATACCGTTAGAAACACGGCAGCACGATATCAGCCTTTTGACAAGAATGAAATCCTTGAGAAGATATTGCCTCTCCTCACCGATGCCTCTACAGACCCTGACGATCTAGTATCAAACTGGAATAATGCACTTAAGGAGGCTGCACACCAACCAGCCAACACCAAGAAACAATCAAGACGTGAACATGCACCTTGGTACTCACAAGATATACGAATGTCTCTAATCCAGCTCCGCAAACTTGAAAGACAATGGCGCCGCTCACGGACTCCTGAGGCTCTCTGCACATACTCTGCCCACCTACAAGCTCACAGACAAATGACAATGGAAAAGAGAAAGCAACACCACTCTGAAACTCTAAAAAGATCCATGAACAGGCCCCGTGAACTATTCTCCA
Organism: Ichthyophis bannanicus; assembly: GCA_033557465.1. Taxonomy (NCBI): domain Eukaryota; kingdom Metazoa; phylum Chordata; class Amphibia; order Gymnophiona; family Ichthyophiidae; genus Ichthyophis; species Ichthyophis bannanicus. The sequence goes on along the minus strand of CM066036.1, from coordinate 669,036,931 downwards.
TTGTTAGAATGCTCACAGGCGACCCTACCCCTCCCCAAGACCAAATGCCTCACCCACAAATCTACTCAAACTACCTTCAGTCAAAAATAATCCAAACAAACTTTAACAATTCCCCCACACCCTAGTCCCTGCAGACCTCACCCTTCAACCAGCGGCGCTGTCTCAATTCCAAGAGGTCTCCACCAAACAAATTGAGGAAATCATCTCATCTATCAACCTCACTACAGCACCTAATGACCCCTGTCCCTCCAGCTGGATAAAAGAGCTGCGAACCACCCTCAGCCCAACCATCAGTAGAATCCTCAACCAATCCTTCATAAAAGGCTACTTCCCGCAAAGCTTAAAGTTCACATCAATCCGCCCACTATTAAAAAACTGCAAACTCGACCCATCTAAAGTCGAGTCGTTCAGACCCATCTCAAGCATTCCTCTACTTGCAAAAATTACAGAAAAGGTAGTTCAACTACAAATCCAACAGCACATTGACACTGAAGCACCACTGGACCATTCACAACATGGATTCAGAGAAGCACACAGTATAGAGACCATCCTTACTACATTATTCAACAACCTGGTCATGGGAATCGATGATATACACCAAGGATTCATCCTTATTTTTATGGACATTGCGGCCGCGTTTGATTCTGTGAACCACGAGACACTTTTAATCCGCCTCAAAGAAAAAGGTATACAAGGAACAGCCTTAGCATGGTGCAGGTCATATTTGAGCGACAGGTCACAACAAGTCAGAGTAGGATCCAATACATCCGATCCATTCACACTCAAACAAGGAGTCCCCCAAGGCTCATCCCTTTCATCTCTCATGTTTAATATTTATATGCAATCCATCTGCGACCTGATCCGTTCTTTCAATATTCAGTGCTTAGCATATGCAGACGACATCCTGATGTACTCATCCTTCAAGCTTGACCGACCAGATTTCTCAGCAATAATAAAATGCTTCAATGCTGTCTCCGAATGGCTCCTATCCCAAAACCTGCGCATTAATCACAGCAAGACTGATGTCCTTTTTATCACTGGCAATCAGAACTTCATACCACCGACATCTCTGCGAGTCAACAACTACGACCTCACAGTCAAACCTACCATCCGGTACTTGGGCATCATCCTCGACCAGAAGCTGGACATGTCACCGCATATCAAAAATACTGCCAAATCTATTTACCACAAGATACGTTCACTACGACACCAACGACCACTCCTTGATCCGTCTGATTTCTGCACCATATTCCAAGCACTGGTAACCCCCCACCTTGACTTCGCTAACATCATCCTCCTTGGGCTCCCACAAGCAACATTGAACCCCTGAGGTTAGCCATGAACTCAGCTGCAAGAATACTTTCCGGAATATCTAGATCGGAGCACATAACTCCAGTGCTGATGAACCTACACTGGCTGCCTTTACAAGCTAGAATTGTCTACAAAGCCCTCGTACTAACCTTCAAGGCCTCAAGAAATCAGCCCACCACCCCGCTTACCAAGCTTATCCAACATATACCACCAAACAGATACAGACGCTCGTCATGCTTGAACAAATTAGAAGTGCCTAAAGCAATCACAAAATGTTCAAAGACAACATCCAATAGAGCCTTTTCATTATTTGTACCAGGAGCATGGAACTCCCTCCCCCCAGAAATTCGTTCCATTACCAATATAATCTCGTTCAAAAAGGCTATCAAACACCATCTTTTCCTAAAACACTATTCCGATCTTATCCCCCTAGCCAACCCCGACATAATACACGTACTCTCCAAGATTCACAATTAACGCAACCCCAACTACAAAAACCGTTAGCCTGATACCCCTCCTGTTACATATCCATTCTTTACATTACAACCCTTAACCATGCCCTCATATGATCTTTAATCCTCCACTTCTATAACACTGTACATAGTTTTTCCCCTGTTTTTCCAAGTTTGTATCCCATGTTTTATTGTAAACCCAATGTAACTGCTACATTGTTTTATGTTCTGTTCCACTGTAAACCGCACTGATTGTAATAGCGCGGTATATAAGAGATGCAAATAAATAAAATAAAATAAATAAAAAAACTGCACAATGCGAAGGCAGCGGGGCTGTGGAAGGTAGGCCCTTGTCTGTCTGGTATCCAGCAGAGCTCCTATAAATTCTAGGGACTAAGTGGGAGCAAGGCTGGATTTTGGGAAGTTTATGAAAAGTCCCAAATACTGAAGGATGTGCATTGTGCGAGAGAGAGCAACCCTGGCCTCTGGCTCTGAAGGGGCTCCAATGAGCCAGTCGTCTAAGTAAGGGAAGACGAATATTCCCAGGGTGCGGAGAAATGCTGCCACCACAGGCATGCATTTTTGTGAACACCCTTGGTGCAGAGGCCAGGTCAAAAGGAAGAATTCTGTATTGGTAGTGCTTCCCTTGACACAGGAAGCGAAGGAACTTTCGGTGAGTTGGAAGGATGAGAACATGAGTGTACGCATCCTTGAGATCTAGAGAACAAAACCAATCCTGACTCTGAAGGTATGGTAGCAGAGTTCCTAGAGAAATCATTTTGAATTTCTCTTTGAACAGGAATTCGTTCAATTCTCTGAGGTCTAAGATGGGTCTGTGTCCTCCTATTTTCTTTGGAATAAGGAAATAGGGGGAGTAAAACCCTGTACTCCGTTGGGGAATGGATACCTCTTCCATTGCCCCTTGGGCAAGAAAGAGTAGTTACTCACCTGTAACAGGTGTTCTCCAGGAACAGCAGGAATCAGTCCTCACATATGGGTGTCATCAGTGCCGATGAAGCCCCAGTGGAGCATTTTCCCAGCTTTCAAAGAAAGCCTTTGGGAATGCAGGCACGCATGCGCGGTTCCCTTCCCGCCTAAAGGTGCCATCTTACCTCAGTCAAATGACATAGCTTAGAACAGCACACAAAAAATGAAAAAATTAAACTATGTACAACTGCAACTCCAAGGGGAGGAGGGAGGGTTGTGAGGACCGATTCCTGCTGCTCCTGGAGAACACCTGTTAGTTCCCTGTAACTACTCTTTCTCCAGGACCAAGCAGGAAGTCAGTCCTCAGATATGGGTGACTCCCTAGCTCTGGGCTACCAGGAACCCAGGCTGAACAAGGGAACTCCCTCTAGTCTCAGCAGCAAAGAAAAGGCTTTTCACTGACTCAACCTCCACCGGTAGCCCAACAGAGGGCAGGAGGGCAGGAGTTGCCTAAACCTCAAAGAGATTCCGGAGTACTGCTTGGCCAAAAGCACTGTCCCTACAGGACTCCCTCTCCAGATGGTAATGGGCCGCAAAAGTCTGGCTTGAAGACCAAGTTGCAGCCCTGCAGATGTCTACCAAGGGCACAGAGCGGAGATGAGCCACTGAGGCAGCCATTGCCCTGACACGGTGGGCCGTAACCCGACCCTGCAAAGGAAGGTCAGCCGCCTTGTAAGCCCAGATGATACAGTCAGCCACCCAGATGGACAAGGTACGCTTGGACACAGCCAACTCCAACTTATTAGGGTCAAAGGATACGAAGAGCTGAGTAGCCCTTCTATGCCCTTGCGTATGGTCAAGGTAGAAGGATAAGGCCCTCCTACAGTCCAGGGTATGCAGAACTGCTTCAGCCTGGCTTGTATGAGGCATAGGGAAGAATGTTGGAAGAACCACCTCCTGGTTAAGGTGGAAGGAGGAGACAACCTTTGGGAGGAACTTTGGATGAGTCCTAAGGACTACCCTGTTCCCATAGAAGCGAGTGTAAGGCCTGTCACAGACCAGGGCCTGAAGCTCACTAACTCGCCTGGCCAAGGTAAGGGCCACCAGGAAGAGTATCTTCCAGGACAAGAAGCGTAGAGGGCAAGTAGCCATCGGCTCAAAAGGTGGGCGAGTCAGTTGCTGCAAGACCACATTCAACTCCCACTCAGGGGCAGGACGACGGATGGGAGGCTTGAGCAAAAGCAGGCCTCTGAGAAACCGGGACACCAAGGGGTGAACCGACAGAGAATGTCCTTCCACTAGTGAGTGGTGAGAGCTGCTAGAGCTGAGAGGTGGACCCGAACAGAATTGGACTTAGGTCCCTGATTGGATAAGTGCAACAGATACTGAAGTACTACAGGGACAGTACAGGAGAAGGGATCTTCTGTACGCAGCTGACACCACACAGAAAACCTCTTCCATTTGAGAGCATAGGTTTTCCTAGTGGACTGTTTCCTAGAGGCTAGGAGAACCTCCTCAACTTCCTGAGGTAGGCCCCAGGGGGCCAAAACTACCCTTGCAGCCTCCAAGCCATCAAATTGAGAGCTTTGAGGTTGGGGTGCAGAAGAGACCCCTGATCCTGAGACAGAAGGTCGGGTTGCAACCCTAGAGGCAGTGGGGGATCCACTGCTAGCTGAAGCAAAAGTGGAAACCAAGGCTGTCTCGGCCACCGAGGAGCCACCAGCAGGACAGAGGCCTTGTCCTGGAGAATCTTGAACAGAGTTCGGGCCACCAGAGGTGTGGGAGGAAACGCATACAGGAGGCCCTGAGACCATGGAATCAGAAAAGCATCTGCTGCTATCCGCAGAGGATGTGGTTGCCTGGAGCAGAACTTTGGCATTTGCATGTTCAGTGGACTGGCAAAGAGATCTATCAAAGGGAGACCCCATTTCAGGAAGATCTTCTGAACTACCAAGTGATGGAGCTGCCACTCGTGGGGCTGCAAAATTCTGCTCAGCCGGTCAGCCAGGTAGTTTTCCTGGCCAGGAAGGTACACCACCCTGAGGAGCATGTTGTGCTTGAGGGCAAATGAACAAAGGTCCTGAGCCTCCCAACAAAGGAGCCTGGACCCAGTTCCGCCTTGTTTGTTCACATAAAACATGGCCACCTGATTGTCTGTCTGAACCAGGACAGATTGATGAGCCAGGGCAGGAGAGAAAGCTTTGAGAGCCAAGCGAATAGCCCTGAGTCCTAGGAGATTGATCTGTTGTGCAGCCTCCCAAGGAGACCACAGGCTCTGGGTGCACTTGTTGAGACAATGAGCACCCCAGCCCTGTAGGGAGGCGTCTGTGGTCAGTACCACTGTGTACTCTGGAATTTGAAAGGGCAACCCCTTTAGTAGATTGGGTAGGTGCAGCCACCAATTGAGGGAGTCCAGAAATGGTCTGGACACCCTTAATCTGTCTGAGGCTGCCTGTGGCTTGTGACCACTGATTCCGAAGTGACCACTGTGCAGGCCTCATATGGAGCCTGGCATTGGGGGTCACATGTAGTGTCGAAGCCATGTGGCCTAGAAGCCTCAGGCAGAGTCTGGCGGAGACTAGTGACCTGTTGAGAAACTGGTTTGCCAGGGCTATCAATCTTCATGCTCTGTCTTCTGGCAAGAAAGCCTTTGCCAGGAGAGAGTCCAGCCTTGCTCCTATGAATTCCAAATTCTGGGAGGGGAGCAAAGTGGACTTTGCAAAGTTTATTACAAACCCTAGGCTTTGAAGAAGAGCAATAGTTCTGAGGGTGGCTTGTCTGGCCTCCTGGCACGTCTGACCCCTGATGAGCCAGTCGTCCAGATAGGGGAAGACAAAGATTCCCTGATTTCTCAGGTAGGCCGCCACCACTGCCAGGCATTTGGTAAAGACTCTGGGAGCGGAGGTCAGACCGAAAGGCAGTACTCTGTACTGATAATGGTTTCCTCCCACAATGAACCTTAGGTACTTTCTGTGGTCTGGATGAATGAGGATGTGAGTGTACGCATCCTTTAGATCTAAGGAGCATAGCCAATCTCCCTGCTGGAGGTAGGGCAGAAGTGTTCCAAGAGTAAGCATCTTGAACTTTTCCTTCTCTAGGAACTTGTTGAGGTTCCTGAGGTCCAGAATAGGTCGAAGGCCACCGGTTCTTTTGGGCACCAGGAAATACCTGGAGTAGAACCCCTGACTTTGCAAGTGGGGAGGCACAGGCTCCACCGCCCTGTCCACCAACAGACCATGAAGCTCTTGGAGGAGAAGATCTGTGTGCAGGGGAGGCCTTGGAGGCTCCCCTGGAAAGTATGGCGGAGGCAGTTGGTGAAAATGAAGAGCATAGCCCCTGTGGACTATGTTCAACACCCAACTGTCCCCAATGATGTGGGGCCACTGGTGGGCAAAGAGGGCGAGGCGACCTCCTGTGCAGGGTTGGGAGAACAGGGACGGAGAGGCTATGCTCAAGGAGTCAAAAACCCCCACCCTGCTGAGTGGGAGCAGGGGCCGGAGGCTTGGGGGTCCTCTGCCTACGGGGCCCATTACCCTGCCCCTTGGCTTGCTGACTCTGGGGTGCAGCTTGGGCAGCCTGATACTGAGGGTACTGTTTGTAGGCAGTGCCCTTCCTTGGGTAAAAGGGCTTCTTACCAGAGGCCTTCTCCTGGTGAGAAGGGGCAGAGGTCTTTCTGGACAGCCTTGTCCTTGTAAGGTGCTCAGTCTCGAGCTGTGCGGCCTTCTCGGCCATGGGCTTGCCAAAAAGGTTCTCACCTCAGCAAGGGACATCGACCAACTTGTCCTGAACCCATGGCTCGAGGTCCGATGACTGCAGCCATGCCTGGCGTCGAGCCGCGATGCCGGCTGCCGCAACTCGGGCCGAAGCCTCGAAGCCATCGTAGGCGGCGCGGGACATTAACTTCGAGCAGTCCCGAATCCTCGAGGACAAGGACTTGAATCTCTGCAAGGGCTCCCCGGAGAGACCAGCGGAGAACCCAGCCAACTCCTTGGCCAGGTCTCGCAAGTACATGCCCATGTACAGCTGGTAAGACTGGACACGGCAAGCAAGCATCGAGCCCTGGAAGCATTTTCTACAGACACCATCGAGGTTCCGGGCCTCCCTGCCGGGGGGCACCGCGGAGTGCATTTTCTGACTTTTCAGGCGATGCATGGCCGATTCCACCACCATGGAATGGTGTGGTAGCTGCGCCTTTTGAAAGCCAGGGCTCTTCCGGAGCCGATAAATCGAATCGACCCGCTTGCTTAGAACCGGTGCCGAGGCCGGTGCCTCCCACATCCGGAAGAGGAGCCGTTCCAGCATCGGAGGAACCGGGACTGTAAAGGCCTCCTTCGGAGGAGAGTCGTACTGCAGGGCCTCGAGCTCTTTGGCTCGAAGCTCTTCCTCGGGGTCCGCCGGGATAGCCAACGCGGTGGCCATATCCCGGACAAACTCCGAGAACCGGGTATCCTCCGGAGGGGATCTACTCTGGGGCTCAGACTGCTGTGAGTCCGACGGGATGCACCGAGTCTTGAACGTGTCGGGGGACTCCTCATCCTCCGTCTCACAGGTGGACTCATCCGACGAGGAGTCGCGGTCTGACCCCGCGGGGCTCTGGAGCACCCGCCCCGACGCCGGAGGCACCGGTGTCGATGCCCTCGGTCCCGAACGGGAGGTCGAGGGAGACCGCGACCGAGGTCGACCTCGAGCCATCATGGACTCTAGTATCGGCTCGGTCTCCGGGGTCGACTTTGATGTCGATGTCCCGGTGGTCGGGGCAGATGCGCCAGACAGGCTGGCCATCAGTGCCCGCTGCTGATCCATGAAGGCAGACAGTCTGCACTCCAAACCTGTCATCCTGAGACTCAGCTCGGGAGACGCAGCAGCCACAGACTCAGGCCCCGGCGGCGGCTCTCTGGGAGGAGTCTCCTCGAGGACTACGGGGCTTACGTGTCCAGCAGACTCCGGCTCCACACGAGGAACTTTGGCAGGCTTCTCTTGTTCCATGGGCCTGGGGCGACGGTCGGGGGTCTTAGACCTGGCCCTCGAGGAGCCAGGGACCTCCTCCGACGACGCCCTCACGAGCCGCTTCTTCCTCTTGTGTTCCCGGTCGGGGGACCCCCTGTCCGAGGAGCCCTGACGGCGCTCGGGATCCGAATCCCGAGATGTCGAGGCCTCAGACGAGGTCCGGGCCCGGCCGGAGGCTGAGTCGGAGAAAAGCTTTTCTTTCTGCTGCTGGCAACTTCATAGTGCCTTGGAAAACATCTTCCTACATGGTCCACACCTCTTAGGGTCGTGATCAGGACTGAGGCACCGAAGGCAGCAGTCGTGTGTGTTGGTGAGAGACATCAACGTCTTACACCGATCACACTTTTTAAAACCGCTGGAAACCATCGGGGAAAAAAAAAGAGCCCCCGCAAGGTCAAAGGACCGGCCTTCCAGGGAAAAATCAAAAAAGGGAGCGAACGCCAGCCCCGAAGGGCAAAAACTGAAAAAGAAGAATCGGGTTCGATACCAGTGTACCGAACCCGGCGGGAGGGGAACCGGCGTCGAACCGGAAAGAAAAAAATAGCGAAAATCGCCAAAAAAAAAAAATCACACTTTTATCCGGGATCACAGGACACACATCCGGTGGGCTTCTCGGAAAAAGAGAGACTGAGGTAAGATGGCACCTTTAGGCGGGAAGGGAACCGCGCATGCGTGCCTGCATTCCCAAAGGCTTTCTTTGAAAGCTGGGGAAATGCTCCGCTGGGGCTTCATTGGCACCGATGACACCCATATGTGAGGACTGACTTGGTCCTGGAGAAGCACAGTGACCTCTTGACCTAACTGGTCATTGAGAGAGGTCTGAGAATTGAACTGTCTTACCATTGTAGGAGGGGGGAATGCTGAGGGAATGAAGCTTGTACCCCTCTCGTACAATAGACAGAGTCCAATTTTCTGCTGTTATTTGACCCCATCTGGGAGCAAGATGACATAACCTTCCGGGGATGGTGGAGGGTTCTGGGCCGTTCAGGGCCAGGAAGGCAAGGTTCTCTAGATAGGAGTGAAAGCCCCTGTGGAGGCTGAATCTGCTGAGCCGGTTGAGGCTTAGCTGCTTTTGTCTTTCTTTGCGTAGGTTGTTGCTGCTGTCCCTTTTGGGCAGACTGACCTAAGAGATGCCCCTGTTGGGTATAGGAGGGATAAAACTTCTTACTGAAGAATGGTTTCTTGGAGGATTTTTTCCTTGCAGGATCAGCTGTAGATTTAGACAATCTATCCAAAGTGATATTGTCAGCATCTATCTCATTAGCTTTTTCCTGCCAATTCTTGCCAAAGAGATTCTCTCCTGTGCAAGGAATAGTCCCTTGTTTATCCTGTACCCAAATTTTCAAGTCAGATGCCTGGAGCCGGGCAATCCTACGTGCACATATGGCAATAGCAGAGGTTCTGCTTATGCACTCAAAGCAGTCAAAAGCTGCACAATTCACAAACTTGGAAACATCCTGAGCATGTTTGAGAAGGGCGAGGTAATCTTGCCTCTTATCATTAGGAAGGAGAGGGCTCATAAGCTCTAAATCTCCTGTGACCTCCTTAAGGAACATTCCCATATATAAGATATAGGAACTGATCCTAGCAGAAAGCATGGAAGCCTGGAAGGTTCGACGTCCAAAGGCATCAAGAGTCCTACACTCACGTCCCGGAGGATTAGATGCATGCCTTTTTGCACTCTTTATCCTTCTCATAGCTGATTCCACCACCATGGAATGGTGTGGTAACTGAGTCTTCTGAAACCCAGGACAAGGAGGAACTCGATACATGGTGTCGAGTCTTCAAGAGTGAGGAGATGTGGTTAGAGGTGTTTCCCACATCCTTAACATGAGATCATGCAAGATCTCATGAATAGATAAGGTAGCTGCCTCCTTGGGAGCTTTAGGGTATTGTAGGACTTCTAATTCCTTTGCCCTAGGCTCTTTTTCAGGAGCCACTGTGATGGAAAGACCTCGGCCACATCTTGGATAAAATCCTGAAAGGACATATCCTCTGGTGGAGACATCCTACGCTGAGGAGAAGAAGAATCCTCAGGAAGAAGTACTCTGGTATCGGCATAGCTTTCAGAGTCTTCAGACTCATCTGAGGATTCGAAGTATCTCCGATCCGGGTGATCGTGCAAGGCACGGTACCGGTACCGATCAAAGTCTGCATCGGAGTGGTCCGGTACCGACCTGTCGATACCGGATGGATACGCATGACTTGGTCCCAGTAGAATACCTGCCGATGTCAATGCAGTCAGTGCCGGCACCGCAGTCAGTGCCAGTACCAGTTGAATTGTCTGAAGCAGTTTCAGGGGCATCGAGGCCGTGAGAAGAGCTGCCAGACTGCGTTAAATAGCCAAGAATCTCTGGTCTATCGACGCTGCCGATGCTTGGGTATCGGTACCGGATGAAGCGGCTGGTACCCCAGAGCATGGCACCAGTAGTTCTGCCGAGATTGAAGCCTCGGAGAGCATCCTGGAGTCCCGTTAATGCTTTGGAAGTTGAAGCCTCCCACTGGGGCAATTTTGCCGGTGAAAGTCCCTCAAGGGCAACGCCAGAGACATCTCGCTGTCTGGAAGGAGATCTACCCTTTGAGAACCGGCTAGATTTATGTTTAGTTATCTGAGATCCATGGGAGGAAGACGAAGCCCTGGAAGACGTCGATGCCACGGAGGCTGCATCGGAGGGAAAAAGGGTGCTAAGTTTAGCAGCTCAGTTCTGCCGGCCCCTTTTCGACATCATCCCACAGGCAAACACACTTAGAAACAGAGTGGTCAGGACCTAAACATTTGAGGCACCACTCATGAGTGTCGGTGATGGAGATGGTACCGCCACACTTAGAACACTTTTTAAAACCCGAAGCAGGTTTTTCCATTGTGAAGGAAAAGTTGGACCTAGTGCCCAAAATGGCGCGTGGCACATGAAGAAAAAATTACTGGAAAGACTCCAGAATAACCACAAAAAAGAAGATTAGAAGGGATTTTTTTCCTGCGGTGACAGCATGTGCGACCTGTCAGCTCCGCGGAAAACGAAGAACTGGAGAGGGACAGTTGGGAAAGGCGGGAAGGCAGCACGCAGGCACTGTGGAATGCTCCCAAAAGCTTTCCTTTTGACGCTGGGGAGCGTTCCCGCGCAGGCTCTGTCGGTACCGATGATACCCATATGTGAAGACTACATTCCTGCTTGTTCCTGGAGATTGCTTTAATCAGTCTAACTGCACGATTAGTGGTGAGATGAATACAGACTACTCCAGAGTCAGAAGTTAAAAGTTGGGGGTAATGCTTGATGGACCTACTGGCATTTACAGTCTGGGTGATCAAAGTAGTGAGAGTGGCTTATTGTAGTCTACGTTAGATCTATAAGTTACGACCTTTTTTACTACTGATACTTTGCATACTATAATACAAGTCTTAGTAATTTCTAAACTTGATTACTGTTAAGCATAATGGGACATACTGTATTTGTTCAAGTGCCTTAATGATCGGCACAGAGTTTATTGAGCGCTAAACACACTGCAGTAATTGTTATTAAATGTTAAAAATTTGGCCGTGGTAAAAAAAAAAAAAAAAAGGGTCTGTTAACCACTTAGCATGGGTTTGACCGAAAGCTAGACTGGTCAGGGATGGAGTGTGGGCATTCAATGCGAAAAGCATACATCAGTAGCTCACACTAATTGTGCATTTTGCAGTAGTGTGGGTGCACTTACTGACACTTCAGGAGAGGCAGTAATTACACCTGGGGTGACTGTGGCAAATAGCTAAACGCAGGGGTGGCCCAGGACCTGTGCTATTTGCATGGGGACATGCTAGGCATAACCTTATTCATTAACGCAGTACCAGCAGCCCCCGCTCCATGTTTTGGGGGTCATTATATGAGGGTATAATTCAAGTTAAACTTAAAATGCTTACAACCTGTACAGGATATGGCAGATCAGCTAATTTTTAAGACCCGCCTGTTGAGGGGGGGCGGAGCCTGATGTCCAGCGGGTTAGACGCTTCGCGCTGAAGCTCCCGAGAGGCCTACTCAGAATCCTGACTTAATACCTACATAAACTTAATATCTTGCTCCGAACCTACCGGGGTACCTCGGGGGGGATGGCGGCCCACAAACCAGCGCGCTTAGACTTCGGGTCTCCCTCTTCTTCACACGGAAAACGCTCCAAAACAGAGTTGTCTTCCCCACAAAAGATAGTTCTACTTCGGGAAAACCCCGAAATGCAACAGGAGATCTTGGAGGAAATACGCGGTGTGAAGGAACTGGTACAGTCCAACGGAGAAGCGCTCCGAGCCATGCGAGAAGACTTCGGTATGCTTCAGGACCGGCTTGAAGGTCTTTCACTACGGCAGGACAACATGGCGGGGGTCCTCGACTCGCACGCGGTGCGCTTGGAGAAACTGGACAAGGCTGAGCGTCAGATACAGAATCTTCAAAAAGAGTTAGAGGATAGCAATAATCGAGCCCGTCGCAACAATGTAAGGCTCATTGGAGTACCGGAGGGGGCGGAAGCAGGAGATATAAGAGAATTCCTGGTCAAAACTCTTCCCTCCTTGCTGAAGATCACTTTTCACAGAGATCTGGAAATTGACCGAGCACATCGTGTTCCTACCAACATGGCGCTCAATCGGACGACCCCCCGGCCTATCATCTTTCGATTACTGAGATATCAGCAAGTTGAGCAAATTCTAAATGCTGCCCGGGCGAATCATCATCTGGAGTTTGAAAGTCATAAAGTCTCCTTCTTCCCTGACTTGGCAAAGCCCACAGTTGACCGTCGGAAGAGACTCCTTGCTTTTCGCCCTAGACTTCAACAGCTACAGGCTCGCTTTGGCCTATTGTATCCAGCGAAGCTCAGAGTGACTCTCCATAACCAAACTAGAACATTCGAAGATCCTGATCTACTAGCAACATTTTTAGATTCCAAAGAAGCAGACCAGATGCGCTAATCCAACAACTTGGATCTGTAATCCGCCGGATCTGCCCGCCATTTTGAATGGCCCGACGCGGTGATCACAGCCTGGAACAGAGACTGCCTGGACTTTTCTTTCTTTCTATATATAACTTTCTTGGTCTCCTATCCCTCCATGATGTGCACCTCGGTTGGATTCGGAACATGCACAGCTATATAGGTTATATGTTTCAATTTAGGCCTTCTCTGGGGTTTCTCCCCGCAGACATATGGTCGCCAGTAATTTCTGGGGTTTTGCTTCTTCTCTAATGCACTTCGGTGCTTATTTTTTTTATATGGGGCGCTTCATTGTTTTTCATTAGTTTATTTTCTATCATGTCATGTGTACAACCATATACAGTTAATATGAGGGACATTGTGAAATTAGGTGCGTTATGTTCTTTTTCAGAATTTTTAACCCTTCTGAATGGCCTTATGTAAGATCTTATCGCTGAACGTAAAAGGCATCAATAGTCCAATCAAAAGAAAGAAAATCCTTAGCTATCTTAATCATGAGCATGCTGATTTAGTGTTTCTTCAGGAAACGCATTTAAACTCCGCTGAAACACTGAAACTTAATGCTAAGCCTTACATGGTGGCTGCCTACTCTCCCGTGGGGTAGCCATCTTGGTTAAGAAGTCTTTGCAAGCTACTGTAATGGATACTAGCTCTGATAAGGAGGGTAGATGGGCCCGTGCACACCTTAAGGTTGGAGATAGTGAATTCACGTGTATTTGTATTTATGCTCCGAATGGGGATAACCCTGCTTACTATGCAAGTATTGCGCAGTTGGCACAGGCCTCTGCCAATACTCCATTAATACTTGGCGGCGATTTCAACCAAGTACTTGATCCTTTGATAGATAGATTGCCGCCTAGAACGAGTGGTCCACCCAAGAGTCTTGATACCCTTACAGCTCTGATGAAAGATCTTGCGTTAGTAGATATATGGAGGCTGCTTCACCCCTCCGACTTAGAGTTCACCTTTTTCTCAGTCCCCTATCACTCACAATCTAGAATAGATTTTCTTCTTATCTCCAAAGCACTGATATCCCAAGTGGACACGGCTAGGATTCATCCTCTCCATATTTCAGATCATGCTGCCATATTTTTCTCATTACATGTCACTACGCAAGGTGAACATCCCCGTGCTTGGTTTTTTGGGGCATAGCTATTTCCCTAATTACGAAATACTGGAAAAATAGCTCCCATCTGAGCCCCAATGAATGGTGGAATCATGTCTGTCTCTACAGTAAATATGAGCAAATACCTCGTATGTTAGCTTATTCCGTTCGGACCCCCCACCACTTGTCTGAATGGAAGATGCTCAACGACTATGTTCAAACTGCTAAATGCTCTCATCTGACTGTTTAAATCTGTGTAAATCTCTGTCACATGATCATTCTGTATCGCAGATACTATTTCTGTTTGTTTTGATGTACAATTACTGTTGTTTGTAAGCGCTTATATGATGATACTTATCAGCTTAGAGAAGAAGCATAGGGGTGGGGGGTAATTGGGGTTGCTTTTTCCTTATTGTATGCTTGTATTTGTCTCCTTTGGTGTGTTGTTTCTTTTTGCTTGTTGTAAAATGAAAATAAACGTTTAAAAAAAAAAAAAAAAAAGACCCGCCTGTTTAATTCTGTTACCCCTCTGCTGTATTGGCTCCATTAGCTTCCAGTTAAATGTAGGGTTAGATTTAATATAACTGTCCTGTTTTTTAAGTGCCTTTGGGATATCCTGTAAACATTTTTAGTTTGTTAGAAGAGAGTGAGCCACTACAGCCATTGTGATGAAGCAAATTAACCACCTAACTGAAGTTTTTCCCACTATACAATTGTTAAAAAATGGAAAACTGTATAACCTAAGTCAAAAGACTGACGTATGTAAATGTGCAAATGTCGGAAGTATAGCCTTGAGACAGTTTTCTATATCTTGTAGCTATCTTTCCTTTTTACTCAAAATTGAGCTCAAACTTGAGCTTACGATAAATAAGGTTCCACACTACTTAAAAGTGTCACCAATAAGATAATATCATAAAACACTGTAAAGTTTTTAGATAGGGGCCAACATCGTTGCACTGTTAACAGGATACTTAGCTGAAGTCGTTCCGTCATACAGTCAAAGTCCCATTGTAACGAAATGTGCACTTTGCCCCAAAATTTAGTAGAAGAAATTCTCCAAAATGAAAAATCAGCGCGTTTGAGTAGCCAACTAGCAGACACAGCACTGCGTTTCGGGCGATCCAATGCCTTACGCCCTGTTTCAACGCTCATCAACTACATCCATTCCGTTCGTTGCTGCTGATTGAAGAGAAAGACGCCAGCGCATGCCAGCTATTGAGCATGCGCTGGCGTCTTTCTCTTCAATCAGCAGCAACGAACGGAATGGATGTAGTTGATGAGCGTTGAAACAGGGCGTAAGGCATTGGATCGCCCGAAACGCAGTGCTGTGTCTGCTAGTTGGCTACTCAAACGCGCTGATTTTTCATTTTGGAGAATCTCTTCTACTAAATTTTGGGGCAAAGTGCACATTTCGTTACAATGGTACTTTGACTGTATGACGGAACGACTTCAGCTAAGTATCCTGTTAACAGTGCAACGATGTTGGCCCCTATCTAAAAACTTTACAGTGTTTTATGATATTATCTTATTGGTGACACTTTTAAGTAGTGTGGAACCTTATTTATCGTAAGCTCAAGTTTGAGCTCAATTTTGAGTAAAAAGGAAAGATAGCTACAAGAGATAGAAAACTGTCTCAAGGCTATACTTCCGACATTTGCACATTTACATACGTCAGTCTTTTGACTTAGGTTATACAGTTTTCCATTTTTTAACAATTGTGATGAAGCAGGCAGCATATGCTCTTTTCCCTCAATACAAGAGATTCACTTGCAATCTACAAGGAAAACAGCCTTAGGTACATGGGCCTTACTTATGGAGCTCACTCCCGCCAAACACTAATGTGGATACCAGATATCCAAAGATGTACCAGATTAATAAAAACCTGTTTATTTGAAAAGTATTTCCAGGCTTACCAACAGTGGGGGGACATGAGAGAAGATATACAGTACTGTGAGAGCAAATCTTGGCGGAAAGTACTGGTTTGGGATTTTTTTTTTTTTTTAGATTTGTCTGTATAGACCTGCTACACTATACCTATTCTTTGGTTTCTATTGATTTTAAAACCAACGAACAAAAGAAAAGATTAATCCACAACAAAGTCCATCCAAACACAAAGCAGAAAAAATCAAAACCACGGCCACATCAAAAAGTCTTCAAACAAAAGATTTTATTTGGTGACCCAGGATAAAATCTTTTGTGCGAAGATTTTTTGGGGTAGCCATGGTTTGGAGTCTATTGATTTTTAAACAGATTTTTCTTTTTAGTATGTTAGAAATTACTTTGTTTATGAAAGAATCTATATTAAATCCTGTATAAACAATCATTTTTAACTGTAGACACGCTTTGGTGTTTGATTTATAATAAAAGTAGGTTATCAAATATTCATAAATAAAATAAAGTTACACTGCCTTGCACCCTTATAAGTTTTATGATGATCAAACAGAACATATCATATATCCACAATTAATCTACAGTAAGAGATAAAATCCCTCACTTGGTTCGCAGCTTTGTCATGCTGCAAGGGCTTGTGTGCATCAGTGATGCTGAGGGCTAACCTATCAGTAGTTTAACTAGTGGCAAGGTCTCCCCGATGGACAGGTTTCAGCTGAGGTGCCAGACCAAGACAAACCACCCATCTGGGTAGCAGCAGAATGGGACAGTGTTGGCAATGAATGATCATATTTCTGTGACAACGGCAACAACACTAAACTTAAACTGCGTGGAGGAAAGGCCTGGCAATCTACTTCTGTATCTTGCCATGAAAACCCAATGGAAAGTCGCAAAAAAACAAATTGCACTAGAGTGCTGGAAGGCGAGACCCCCAGGTCGGAAGGCACTCAACTAGCTACTGGGGAGGAGCTGAAGACTCTTCAGAGTGAAAGCCAACATTTATGTGGTGGTTGGATCAAAGCCCTCAGGACATCCGACTGCTGATGTAACTGCGCATGAAATGAGTCAGAAGCTGCAAAGATCTTTTAGATATTGGGACATGGAACATACAAAACATTATTTATTTATTTATTTATTTACATCTCTTATATACCGCACTATTTGCGATCAGCGCGGTTTACATAGAACAAACAATATCCGACAATAAACAAGAGTCAGGTCATGAACTAAGGGAAGTTGGAGGTGGTCAAGAATAAAATGGAACATGTACAACTTGTTCTATTAGATGTCAGCAAACTGAAATGGACTGGCATCGAGTACTTTGCATCAGGTGATCACATGTCTACTATGCTGGAAATGAAAGACAAAGAAGAAATAGTGTTGCTTTTATAATAAAGAAGAAACATGCAAGAACTGTAAAGAAATACAATGCAGTCAGTGAACACTTAATCTCTAGACGTCTACGAGAAAGCACAGTTACTTACCTGTAACAGGTGATCTCTGGGAACAGCAGGAATTAGTCCTCATATATGGGTACGTCGGTACCGACGGAGCCTGCGCGGGAACGCTCCCCAGCTTCCCAAAAAGGAAAGCTTTTGGGAGCATCCCACAGCGCATGCGCGCTGCCTTCCCGCCTTTCCTAACCAACTCTCCTCAGTTCGAGTTTAAAGCTGAGACAAAGAGAGGAAAGGAAAGATAGAGAGAGATACAACTCCTAGGGAAGGTGGGAGGGTTGTGAGGACTAATTCCTGCAGTTCCCAGAGATCACCTGTTACAGGTAAGTAACTGTGCTATCTCCAGGAACAAGCAGGAGTGAGTCCTCACATATGGGGACTCCCTAGCTAAGATGCCTGAGAGATCCCCAAGGGTATGAGACCCTGAAGGGTTCCTCGTCTTCCTATGGATCTCAGGCATCCATTCAGGGAAGGAGGGCAGGAGTTGTTCAAGAATGGAACAGGTGTCTGAGGACAGCCTGACCAAACAAGGCATCCCGGCGGGAGTCCTTGTCCAAACAGTAATGGGCTGTGAAGGTATGAACCGAGGCCCAGGTGGCTGCTCGACAGATCTGGTCAATGGACACAGAATGAAGATGAGCCATAGAGGTGGCTATGGCCCTCACATTGTGAGCTGTGACATGGCCCTCCAGAGAAAGGTTCTTACTCTGGTAAGCAAAAGAAATACACTGAGCAATCCAATTGGACAGTGTTCTTTTAGAGACTGGAAGTCCTAAATGAGAAGGATCAAAAGCAACAAAAAGCTGGGAAGACTTTCTATGTTGTTGTGTCCTGTGTAAGTAAAAAGCAAGAGCTCTTTTACAATCTAGAGTATGAAGGTTCCTCTCTGCACTGGATGCATGAGGAGCTGGAAAAAAGACAGGTAAATATACCTCTTGATTAAGATGAAAAGGTGAGACCACTTTAGGCATAAAGTGAGGATTTGTCCTAAGGACTACCTTATCATGATGGAACCTTGTATAAGGTGGATTAGCCACTAAAGCCTGCAGTTCACTGATGCGGCGAGCAGAAGTGATTGCAATATGGAAAATAACCTTCCAGGAAAGAAATTTCAAGGAGGTAGTGGCTAAAGGTTCAAAAGGTGGCTTCATAAGCTGACCAAGAACCAAGTTTAAGTCCCATGCCACCGGAGGAGGTCGAATGGGAGGTTTAGTTAAAGTTAGGCCTCTCATGAATCTTGCAATAAGATGAGAGGAAATAGGTTGTCCATTGAGAGGCTTAAGGGATGCTGCAATAGCACTCAAATGGACCCTTACTGAATTCGTCTTAAGGCCTGCATTAGAGAGATGCAGGAGATATTCCAATAGAGAATTCACAGGAAGTGCCAGAGGGTCAAGACCCTTTTGAGCACACCAAATGGAAAATCTTTTCCACTTAAAAGCATAGGAACGTCTAGTGGAAGGTTTTCTGGAAGCATGGAGGATATCCTTCACTTGCTGAGAAAGATTGAAGTCTTGAAGGTCTAGGCCTTCAGTAACCAAGCTCTGAGGTGAAGGGACTTGGGATTTGGATGCCACAAAGTCCCTTCCTCCTGGGACAGAAGGTCTTGTGCAGCTCCCAAGTCCAGGGAGGGGGCTTGGGAGAGATGCAGAAGTAGAGGGTACCACACTTGGCGTGGCCAGCGTGGAGCTATGAGGATCATAGATCCTTGATCCCTCTGGAGTATGAACAGAGTCTTGGGAATCAAAGGAATGGGTGGAAAGGCATACAGGAAGCCCTGACCCCAATGAAGGAGGAAGGCATCCTTGGCCTGAGCTCCCTGACACGGAATTCTGGAACAGAACCGGGGAAGTTTGGCATTCCATGGACTTACAAAGAGGTCTATGTCCGGGGTTCCCCATTCCTGGAAGATTCTGAGTACCTGATCCATGTGCAGGGACCATTCGTGTGGAAGCAGAACTCGACTGAGTCTGTCTGCCCAAGAGTTTTGAATTCCTGGGAGGTATACTGCCAGGAGATGGATTTGATGCTCTCTGGTGAAGGCCCACAATCTTAGAGCTTCGTTGTAAAGCGACAAACAAGCAAGGAGGAACTGGCTCTCTATGTAAAACATGGCTACTTGATTGTCCGTATGAATGAGGACTGTCTTGTAGCTGAGGAGGGTATGAAAGACCTTGAGAGCTAGGAATACTGCTCGAAGTTCCAAGTGGTTGATATGAAGAGAGGTCTCCTGTGGGGACCAAGTGCCTTGGGTGGAGAGGTCTTGTAGATGAGCTCCCCAACCTGTTTGGGAGGCATCTGTTGTGAGGGTTGCCTGGGGCAACAAAGATTGGAAGGGGGATCCCAGCAACAGATTTTGAGTGGACATCCACCATTGGAGAGACCAAAAGAGACGTTTGGAGATTGCTATTTGGTCTGAGAGAGCTCCTGAAGCCTGAGTCCACTGGGTGGACAAAGTCCATTGAGCTGCTCTCATGTGTAGGCGAGCATAGGGTACCACATGTACTGTGGAAGCCATATGGCCTAGCAGCTGTAGCATCTCCCTGGCAGTTAAGTGGCTCTTTGACTGAATCTGGGAGGCTAACTGCACTAGACGTTGACAACGGGCCAGAAGCTCGGATGAGCCAGTCGTCCAGATATGGGAAGACAAATATTCCCAGAGTGCGTAGAAATGCAGCAACTATTGCCATGCATTTGGTGAACACTCTTGGAGCAGAGGCCAGACCGAAAGGAAGGACTCTGTATTGGTAATGTTTTCCCTGGAACAGAAAACGTAGGAATTTTCTGTGAGATGGATGGATGAGGACATGAGTGTACGCATCCTTGAGATGTAGAGAACAAAGCCAATCCTGACTCTGTAGGTATGGAAGGAGAGTGCCTAGAGAAAGCATCTTGAACTTCTCCTTGCATAGGAATTTGTTCAATTCTCTGAGATCTAGAATGGGTCTGTATCCCCCCGTTTTCTTTGGAATGAGAAAATAGGGGGAGTAGAACCCTGATCCCTGTTGAATAAGAGGAACTTCTTCTATGGCCCTCTGGGCCAGAAGGGTAGTCACCTCCTGATCCAGAAGGAGGGATGTGGGAGAATTGAAGTGTCTCACCATGGTGTAGGGAGGAAGGTCTGAGAAATGAAGTTTGTAGCCTCTCTTATGATGGAGAGGGTCCACTGCTCTGATGTGATTTGCTCCCATCTGGGAGCAAAATGAGCTAACCTTCCTGGAATGGTGAGAGGTTCTGGCTGTTGTAGAGCCAGAAAGGTTAAGTTCTCTAGTATCAAGTCAAAAACCCTGAGGGGGTTGGGACTGCTGAGTTGTAGCAGCCCCTGTAGGTTTAGGCCTGGCCTGTTTAGGTTGCTGACGCTTAGTAGCAAAGCGACCTGTAGAAGATTGTTGGCCAGAAGTGGAAGGAAATCTGCTCCTTTTGTAAAAAGGCTTTTTGAAAGATTTTTTCTTGGCTGGAATGGAGGTTGACTTGGAAAGTCTATCCAGAGCAGAATTCTCTGCATCCATTTGAGTGGCTTTTATTTGCCACTCTTTGCCAAAGAGATTTTCACCCGTACAGGGCAGATTTCCTAAGCCATCCTGAACCCAGGGTTCTAGATCAGAAGCCTGGAGCCAAGCAATTCTGCGAGCAGCTATGGCAATGCCTGAGGCTCTGCTGGCACCTTCAAAGGAGTCAAAGGCTGCCCTGTTGGAAAACTTTGAAATGTCTTGAGTATGCTTACAAACACGTATGCGAGAACATCGAAGTCGATTAAAGTGTCAGCGTAAGGATGCACCTATGATAGAGCACTGTCTCCAGTTCCAACATAATTTTATGGAACATAGATGTTTTTGCATTGAACAAGTTAAGAGTGGGATGAAAGAACGAACTAGAGAACAGCTACTTGTATATCGGGAACAACGTTGGATTTTTTCCCTTCAGACAGTTTCACCTAAAGGGTTAAATGCACAGGTGGATTGGCACCTGTGTAGTTGATTTACGAACAAACGTACGTGAGATTAGCACCGCCCATAATGTTCAGGTATTTAATGGAAGAATACGTTTAGTCCGCATGCGCGGCGTTTTTTGACATCACCAAGCATGTCCAGTGTTGGTTGAAAAATTGAAATGTTGGGGCGGAGCTAGCCGCGAACGGAGATGGCTGCCTAGAATCTCAGCTCTCACCCAGACGTCAGAATCCTCGGAAGGCCCCGTAGCAGACTAATTTTGAAAGAGAAAGGATGTCTGAGAAACCTACTTTAAAGCCTGCTAAGTTAGACTTTGCGCAAGGAACAGGACACGCCACGAAACGATTAAAACCGGAGACGGGGTCTCCACAGAAAATGGCGGCGAGGAAAGAATCGGCAGAGGGAGTCCGGGAAATCCTACAGGAGCTCAGGTTGGTGAAAGAAATGATAGTCTCCAGTACTGAAACGCTAGTGCAGTTAAAAGAAGATGTGAGTGAAGTCAAAGACCAACTGAAAGGAGTCTGTGAGCGTGTTCGCAAAACGGAAGTAGCGATTGAGCGCCACGAGCAGCTAACTCAGCTGGGCCCACTAAACAAAAGAATAGCGGCGCTAGAAGACCTCAATGAGGACCAAAGTAATCGCGCCAGGAGGAACAACTTAAGGATCCTAGGTATCCCGGAGGGTAGAGAGGGCTCGGACCCACTGGGATATTTACAGAAATTGCTGCCAGAGCTGCTGCAAGTCACCTTCCACAGTCCATTTGAAATCGAGCGTGCTCACCGCGTGCCGTCGCATGTAGTTGAAAGGCAGAAGCATCCACGTCCTTTCATTATCAAACTGCTTCGCTATCCACATGTGCTACAAATTTTACAGTCAGCCAAGCAGAAGTCGGAACTCCGGCTGGAAGGCAGCAAGATCCTGATATTTCCGGACCTTTGCAAAAAGACTACAGATAGGCGCAGGGCCCTGCTAGACTGTAGGCCCTTGCTGCAAAAACTGAACGCGCGCTATGGTCTCTACTATCCAGCGCGAATGCGAGTTACAATCGGGAACAGTACACGAACTTTCGACAATGGGGCGACACTGCGCTCATATTTAGAGGACTTCTCCCATATGGAAGTAGCGACCTGAAAAAAAAAAAAAAAGGGCTCACATACTGCGCCTACGGAAGGTGCAGACTGGTTTTCAGAGTAGCTGCGCTGATAACACAGATGACTATCTAAATAAGCGGAGGACACAGTTTCCTTTTCTTTAGCTTAGATAGCTTATAAGAATAGATAGGGGAGTAGGAATGTTTTTTTTTCTCTCTGATAACTTTAATAAAGCTCTGACAGATGGGTGGGGTGGGAACTCTAGGTGGAGGGGTGATAAGAGGGCGGAAGAGCTTCACCATATAAGAAATGAAGTTGGTTTGTTGTTACAGTAACAGTCAAACTAAACATCCTGTAAATGTTATGATTTCTTTTTACAGGACTCTAGAAGCGGAGCGCACCACCATAGGAGTAGACGATAGCTACCTCTTCGGGTAATAGGAATCTTCGAGTGGTATCCCTAAATGTACAAGGGATACACAAACCAGCCAAACGCACAAAGATACTGAATTATTGTAAACGCCATCGCGCAGATGTAGTCTATCTGCAGGAAACGCATTTGACGCGATCTGAGTCGTTGAAGGTCGCCGGGGCTGGATATCAAAACGTATTGTCTGTACCCGTGAGTAACAGGAAAGGAGGGGTTATAATGTTACTGCGAGCCACACTATCACCAGTGATTGAAAGTACAGCAATAGACCCAATGGGGAGATGGGCCAGAGCCACAGTCCAAATCTATGCCAAAGTGTATACTTTAATGACGGTTTATGGCCCCAGCCACGATGAGTCCCAATTTTTTGAAGCGGTGGCCCATGAACTCTTAGACTCAGGAGCCTCCAACATGATCATGGGTGGGGACTTCAATCTAATACAGGACCCACTGGTCAATCGCACCCCCTATAAGACGCAACACAAACCGAAATCTAGTAAGCTGCTAAAGGATATGACCGCCACACTTGGCTTAGTCGACCCGTGGAGACTCTTGCACCCTACAGAGAGGGAATACACGTTCCATTCAATACCCCATGATACGCGTACGCGAATTGACTTTTTCCTTATATCCAAAACACTACTGCCGACGATCGTCGCGGCTGAAATGTTAGCACAAACGGTGTCGGATCATTCGGGCATAGTCGTGGACCTCAATACGGGGCTGACTGAAAAGGCAGCCCCACAATGGCGTTTTGATCGAGCATGGCTGTAAGATAGTGAATTCCTAGCAATAATGCGCCAGGAGATCTCAGATTATTTTACCTATAACCAGCTACATGACACACCAACCTGGGTGTGGTGGGAAGCTTTCAAAGCCACGATCAGAGGCGGAATGACAACTTATAGTATCCGCAGGAAAAAACAGGCTGAACAACTGAAAGGTGAGATACGTGCGGGAGAATGTCTCCTTTCAAAAAGACACAACCCACTCGTCCTTGCCCGGATGCAAAGATTGAGATATCAATACAATGAGATCCTCAATGCGGAAGCTAGCAAACAAATAGCGGCGCAGAAGGGAATCTACTACCATGAAAGTAATCGCGCTAGCGCGCTGTTGGCCCGCACTCTCCGAGCTAGGAAGATAAGCACACGTATAGCGGGATTGAGAGACCCAGAGGGGAAGTTGCGTGTAACGGATAAAGAGATACTACAACAGTGTGAAGCGTTTTATGCCCAGCTTTATTGCTCTGAACGGACTTACAGTGACGATAAATTTTCTGAGTTCATCTCGGGAGTGAGCAGACCCAAACTCTCGGAACCTCAGCAGAAGCTACTATCAGCCGATATCGCCTGTTCGGAGGTACAACTAGCAATGAAGCAACTTGCAAGAGGGAAAGCCAGTGGACCAGACGGCTTGCCCATCGAATTTTACTCAGCTTTCCAGCAAGAACTGCTACCGGAGCTACATGCATACTTTATGGAGCTTAAAAACGAATCCCCGGCTGTGGGATCTCTAGCAGCAGCAACAATTGTTATTCACCCCAAGCCAGGTACAGATGACCAAAAGTTGGAGAACTACCGGCCAATATCACTCCTAAATACCGATTATAAAATTTACGCCAAGATACTGGCTAACCGACTCAACAAAGTCCTCGGCACACTGGTCCATGCGGACCAGTGTGGATTTATGCTGGGTAGGACAACGGCCGACAATGGACGGCTCCTCATGCATGTGCTCCGGGAAGCACAGTGTTCGTCCCAACCAGTAATTGGCCTAGCGCTTGACGCAGAGAAGGCTTTCGACAGAGTGGAGCTACACTACCTCTTTCGAGTGATGCAATGGATGGGCATACCAGAGTCTTTCCTAGATGGTGTCAGACTACTATACGCACGCCCAGTTGCGCGAGTAGCCGCCAACGGGGGTTTCTCTTCAGAATTCATTCTAACCAGAGGCACGCGGCAGGGCTGCCCTTTATCACCTCTACTCTTCAATCTGGCGTTGGAACCACTGCTCATAAGCCTGCGTCAGCAACAGAGAGTCGAAAGAGTGCAACTTGGAGAGCAACAGATCAAATTATCGGCATATGCAGACGACCTATTGCTGTTCTTAAGCCAGTCAGCGCTTGACGCTGCAATGGAGGTTATTTCATCTTATTCCGGAGTGTCAGGCTACAAAGCTCAACTTGTCCAAGACGGTGCTGATACCTATCAACAGCCAATTTGACAACTCATTAAAACAAAGGTACCCCTTCCAGATAAGGACTGAGTCTTTCAAGTACCTTGGAGTTGTTTATGGGACAACAGTAGCGGCCACGATGAGACTCTGCAAAGAGCAGTGCATAAACATGGTGAAAGA
This sequence comes from Ichthyophis bannanicus, assembly GCA_033557465.1. Lineage (NCBI taxonomy): Eukaryota > Metazoa > Chordata > Amphibia > Gymnophiona > Ichthyophiidae > Ichthyophis > Ichthyophis bannanicus. Next base: position 669,012,006 of record CM066036.1, on the reverse strand, counting down.
GTCTACAGCTAAGTGGACTCCTTTGAACCTGACATGGTGGGGTCGACTTGAGACCATCAAGATGGTGACTATGCCACGAGTTAACTACGTACTTACCATGATCCCTGTACTATTCGAGAGACAGTTCTACAAGAAACTGGAGAAACTCCTGGTATCCTTTCTGTGGGGAGGCAAGACGCCGTGGATTGCGTTATGGAAGCTCAAGTCTCCTAAACAGAGAGGCGGCATACATTTTCCGGACTTTTACAACTACCATCTAGCAGCTTTGTTGCGACAAGGGGTGTTGTGGAGCGAAGAGTTGCCCGCGCAGGACGATCCCGTATGGCTGAAGGTGGAGGCTACTCAGAGCGGCCCTGTCCCACTTTGGATGAGGTTAGGAGTCAGGAATGCTAGCGAGAGCTCAATGAATGAAATACTGCGCAACACCCAACGCGCATACAACGTACTAAAACCGTATGTACAAGCAGCGCAGACATATACGGATGTCACGGTGTTATGGTATAATGACGACTTCAAGATTGCGGGCCAGAGTTTTATGTGGACGTTGTGGTTGGCCCGCGGTATCTACTGTCTGGGACATCTGATAGCAGCTGGCGCATATAAGTCTTTCCAATCCCTACAGCACGAATACGATTTGCCTCTACGATGCATGCACCAATGGTGCCAGCTACGTCACTGTTTAAGCCGAGCAGGGGTGTTACCGGTAGACCTGAGTACAGAGCGCCCTTTTCATCAAGAAATCCAAACCTATCAGGCTGAATCTCGGCTTTTCTCCAAGTTTACAGCGTTATTGAAAGAAGGGGAACCGAAGCGCTGCGTAGGACTACAGAAAGTCTGGGAGTCAGAAATTGGCGAGTTGCCTGACGAAGACGCATGGGGGGAGCTTTGGAGAACTCAGCAAGGGATAACTAGGGCGGCCTCCCTCAACCAGACACTATATTTTCTAATGCACAGAGCATATCTGACGCCCGTACGTACGGCTAAATGGAGTGCTGACAAGGATGCGCAGTGCTGGACTTGTAGAGAAGCTGCAGGTACTCTTAGCCACATGATATATTACTGCCCTTTGTTGAAGGATTACTGGGAGGGAGTTTGGAGCCGAATTATGCAGCTGCTTGATGTACACACAAGGCTCACTTATCGCACAGTCATATACAAATCTCTGGCTGAGGAAACCGCCCTAGGGCGCGAGGATGCAAGAGTTTTTGACTTACTATTGAGCCTTGCAGTGAAAGCCATATTATGTCATTGGAAAGACTTTAGGGTCTTACGAGTTGCGCATTGGTGGAACCTAGTACTATACCACCAAGGGTGTGAACGCGCGTATGCATCCCATAACCCTACCTTTCGGCCATGCCTATATAAATGGGATACCCTCGATCTGATACGAATCCAGATGAGAGTGGGCTATCAGAGTGACTGACCTGGGTGGTGCCCGGCGCAGAGTCCTATCCTTTCCTTTACTTTTTTTTACCTTTACCTTTCCTCTTCAGATATGTCTCTTGCCTTTAGAGTTAGAGAGCTTGATCTACAGTTGATGAAAAGAATCTGCTGTACCCAAAGATCAGAGAGGAGATGTTTGTTGGTATGTCCTGTTAATATCGATCAAGTGTAGTAATTTTGATACAGTATCAATGAAAGTACCTGTTATGTACATTGGTGTATAAAATGCAAAATAAAGAATTAAAAAAAAAAAAAAGAAAAATTGAAATGTTTACAGGATGTTTTTGAGGTAATTCAATGTTTTAAATTAAGTCCTTAATATTAGAATTTATCTAGAAGGAGTACATAGAAGAAAACTAGCATGTTTTGTTCTCAGTCCGTGCAGTGGTGACAGAGGGAAGAAGAGAGTATGCGCCCTCTGAAGTGATAAAACTGGGCAGTCATCTAACAGGTGGAAGTTGGATATACGATTCCCCTGAGGAAACGAAGAGTGAAACGAGGGAGCGCTTCGTGGTTATGCGTCGGGAGTATCGGGAACAGCCTCCGGAATAAGAATCTTCGCTTCTCACCAAGAGAGCAACAGATAAGCACAGCTTTTCGTTACAAGTTTGAAATATATGGTCTTTGAACATATTAAGAGACTGTGAATATCGTATCGAGGACTGTGGAGCTAATATAAAGTTTGGGAATACTTGAAAAATAATTTTTAAATGCTTTAAGTTAGTAGAATAAATAAAACAGAAAACAATTATAAAAAATGATAATAAAAAATAAAAAATAGAAAATAATAATAAAAGAATTGTTAAAGCTATCCTAATGCAACAATAATATGGGTCGCTGATGTGGAAGAAGGCAAGTTCAATCCAGCAAGTCTGGCTGATTAAATGCCTCATGAAGTGCTGAGACCCAGTTGCATTTAGAATAATTTAGCCTTTTTAGTGCAGAATAAAAAAACTATATTGAACTCATGGTAAAATATTGAGCCGATCAATCAATTTCAGGTTTATATAGCTATATAGGCTCAAAAAGGTGACCACATTTATTTTTGAGTATGCTTAAGCCAAAGGAGGAACTCTGGAATAAAAGGGAGATAGTTGTGCAGCTTTTGTGCAACTTCCTTTAGAAACATACCCATATAAAGGCTATATGAGTTGATTCTGGCAATAAGCATGCTGGCTTGGAAGATTTTCCTACCAAAAGCATCCAAGGTCCTGCATTCTCTTCCTGGAGGAGCAGAAGAGTGTCTCTTGGTACTCTTTATCCTTTTCATAGCTGACTGCACCACAATGGAGTGGTGAGGAAGCTGAGTTTTCTGAAATCCAGGACAAGGAGGGACACGGTACATAGTGTCCAGTCTGCGAGAATGAGGAGAAACGGTGAGAGGAGTCTCCCATAAGTCAATCATATGTTCATGAAGAATTTCAAGAATTGGCAAGGTGACTGCCTCTCTGGGAGCCTTAGAGTATCTTAAAATATCTAATTTTTTTGCTCTAGGCTCTGCTTCAGAGGTTACTGAAATAGAGAGTCCTTTAGCCACTTCTATTATGAAGTCTTGAAAGGACAAATCCTCTGGAGGAGACATTCTCCTTTTTGGAGAAGCAGGCTCCTCAGGAAGGGTAATGGATACTTCAGGAGACTCATCTGATGAATCAGAATCATCAGAGGAATCGAAGTATCGTCTGTCCCCTTCCAACGATCAATACGCGTATCAATCGGTACAGACATCGGGCGTCCCCGGTACCGGATCGGTACCAAGAAATAGCCCTGGACAAAGAACCTGAGTCGGTATCCTGGCCGATGTCGATGCAGTCGGTACCGGTATCGGCGCCGGTACCGACAACGGGACTCGTTGCGGTACCGTCGGCGTCGCAGCTTTAATAAAAGCCATTATAGCCTGCTGCATGGATTGAACAGTGTGATCCATGGACGCCACGACTGCCTGGATGTCGGTACCGGGAGATTGTGCCGGTACCCCAGAGCAGTCTAACAGGTGATCGGTCGAGGCCGTGCCATCGATGTCAACCTGTAACCCTATAGGAGGAGCTTTGGAAGCCGGAGCTTCCAGCCGGGGTTGTTTGGCTGGGGCAGGATCCTCGAGTGCAAGCCTGGAGGCATCTCGATGCTTAGAGGGAGATTTGCCCTTCAAGGACCTGCTAGGATTATGTTTGGTAACCTGAGACCCATCGGGAGAGGAAGACCTGGAAGATGTTGATGCCACTGCCAGTGCATCCGTGCGAAACAGCACATGGAGCTTGGCTGCTCGGTTCTGTAACCCTCGTTTAGACATTAAAGAGCAGGACGGGCAATCCGGAATGGAGTGTTCAGGACCCAAACATTTAAGACACCATTCATGGGTATCTGTAACAGAAATTGTACCGCTACACTTAGTGCATTTTTTGAACCCGGAGGCTGGTGTTTCCATGAGGGAAAAGTTTCTTTTGGGCCTGGAGGCCTAAGAAGAAAAATACACCAAGTGAGGAGAAAATATATATATATTTTTTTTTTTAGAAAGAAAGAAAATAAAAGACCGGCGGTACCAGTCGGGCGTCGGGGAAGGCAGACACGCGACCAAAGAAATAAATTAAAATAAAGAACTTCTTCAGCGGTGACAGGAACACGACCTGCTGGCTCCACGGAAAAGAAGAACTGAGGAGAGTTGGTTAGGAAAGGCGGGAAGGCAGCGCGCATGCGCTGTGGGATGCTCCCAAAAGCTTTCCTTTTTGGGAAGCTGGGGAGCGTTCCCGCGCAGGCTCCGTCGGTACCGACGTACCCATATGTGAGGACTCATTCCTGCTTGTTCCTGGAGATATGCCTATCAACACAACTATAATTAAAGTATATGCCCCAACAACAGCTGCAGAAGAGGATGAAATTGAAGAGTTCTATGAACAAGTACAAACTGAAATTGACAGAATATGCAAACAGGATATCCTGATAGTCATGTGTGAATTGAACGCAAAAGTTGGCAACAAAGAAGGTGACAAAATGGTTGGAACATATGGACTTGGCAACAGAAATGAAGCTGGAGACAGACTGATAGAATTCTGCAAGACCAACGAGCTATTCATCTGAAACACCTTCTTCCAGCAACACAAGCGGCAACTGTACACAGGGACTTCACCCAATGGATTGTACAAAAATCAAATTGACTACATCTGTGGAAGTCAACAATGGAAAAGCTCTATAACATCAACAAAGACAAAACCTGGGGCCGATTGTGGTACAGATCAACAACTACTAGTATGCAAATTCAAGCTAAAGTTGAAAAAGAGCAAACCATTCATGAATACAGCAAAATATGAACTTGAGAATATACCAATGGAATTTAAAGACTGCCTGCAAAATCAATTTGCTGCTTTAGATACATAACTCTTCTAGAGCTCTGTCATTTGTATCTTACCATGAAATGGATAGTTTCAAGAAGGTTGTGTTGAAAGAAAGCGAGAAGTCTCTACAAAAGGTGAAAAAGCAAAAACGGCCAAAATGGATGATGGAAGAAACTCTGAAAATTGCTCAGAAATGCAGAGAATCTAAAGCCAGAGGAGAAAAAGGAAATCGAAGAACTCAGAGATTTCCAATGTGCAGCAAGACAAAACAAGGAAAAGTACTATGACGACGCATGCAAGGAAATAGAAGCAGAAACTATTAGAGGAAGAACAAGATCGGCTTTCCTAAAGCTATGAGAGTTAAAAGAAAAAATTCTAACCTCGAATTGGAATGTTACAAGATTCTCAAGGTTCTATGCTGAATAATGCTGAGAAGATCAAGAAAAGGTGGAAAGAATATACAGAGTTTTTATATGATAAAGATCAAGTGGGCCAACAGCTGTTTAAACCTGTTTATTTATTTATTTTATTTATATTCTCTTATATACCGCGCTATTCTGCATCAGTGCGGTTTACACTGAACAAACTGCAATTACATTGAACAGGGCATTATAACTTGGAGATAACTATTTTACAGGGAACATGGGCTATGGAGGGTTAAGTGGCTTGCCCAAGACCACAAGGAGCACCTATGGGATTAGAAACCCCAGTCCTTCCGGCCCAAGGTTGCTGTCCTCTAGTGGGATTTGAACCCCTGACCTTCAGGCCTGAAGTACCTTCCCCCAACCACTAGGCTACTCCTCCACTCCACTACCTTATGATCCGGAATCATTGGTGATGAAAGAAGAAGTTGAAGCAGCATTGAAATCCTTATCAAAGAATAAAGCACCAGGCATTGACGGCATTCCCATTGAAGTATTACAGCAAACTGATGCAGCTGTTACCATACTTACAAGGCTCTGCCAGGAAATTTGGAAGACAACATCATGACCAACTGACTGGAAAAGATCTGTGTTTATACCAATATTAAAGAAAGGTGACAGTGGAAATTATCGTCCAATCGCTCTGATCTCACATGCCAGCAAGATTCTACTGAATATTATTCAACAGAGACTACAACCATACTTGGAACAAGAACTAACTGAAATGCGAGGTTCAGGAAAGGGCGAGGAACGAGATGGATGTGAGATGGATCCTTGAAAAGGCTAAAGAATACCAAAAGGATATCTATTTCTGCTTTATTGACTACAGCAAGGCTTTTGACTATGTAAACCATGATAAACACTGGGCCATATTAAGAAGCATGGGTATACCAGAACACCTAATCGTTCTCTTGTACAATCTGTACATTGATCAAGAAGCAACAGTTCGAAAAGATCAAGGAAAAACAGAATGGTTTAAAATTAGCAAAGGTGTAAAGCACAGTTACTTACCTGTAACAGGTGATCTCTGGGAACAGCAGGAATAAGTTTTCACATATGGGTATCGTCGGTACCGACGGAGCCTGTGCGGGAACGTTCCCCAGCGTCCAGTAAGAAAGCCTTTGGGAGCATCCCACAGCGCCTGCGCGCTGACTTCCCGCCTTTCCCAACCGCCTCTCTCCAGTTCGAGTTTTAAAGCTGAGACAAAGAGAGAGAGAGGAAAGGAAAGATAGATAGAGAGATACAACTCCTAGGGGAGGTGGGTGGGTTGTGAAGACTTATTCCTGCTGTTCCCAGAGATCACCTGTTACAGGTAAGTAACCGTGCTATCTCCAGGAACAAGCAGGAATGAGTCTTCACATATGGGGACTCCCTAGCTGCAGATGCCAGGGAGAAACCCCAGGTTGTGTGTCCTTGAAAAGGACTCTATCCCCTCCCATGGATCTCTGGCATCTGACCAGGGTAGGTGGGTAGGAGTTGATTAGAAATGGAACAGGTGTTTGAGAACAGCCTGACCAAACGAGGCATCCCGGCGGGAGTCCTTGTCCAAACAGTAATGGGCTGTAAAGGTATGAACTGAGGCCCAGGTGGCCGCTCGACAGATTTGGTCGATGGACACAGAGTTTAGATGAGCCATTGAGGCTGCCATGGCTCTCACATTGTGAGCTGTGACATGGCCCTCCAGAGAAATGTTCCTACTCTGGTAGGCAAAAGAAATACACTGGGCAATCCAGTTGGATAGTGTTCTCTTAGAGACTGGAAGTCCTAAATGAGAAGGATCAAAAGCAACAAAGAGAAGACTTTCTATGTTGCTGTGTCCTTTGTAAGTAAAAAGCGAGAGCTCTCTTACAATCCAAGGTATGAAGATTCCTCTCTGCACTTGATGCATGAGGTCCTGGAAAAAAGACAGGTAAATATACCTCTTGGTTCAGATGAAAAGGCGAGACCACTTTGGGCATAAAGTGTGGATTGGTCCTGAGGACTACCTTATCATGATGGAACCTTGTATAAGGTGGATTAGCCACCAAAGCTTGCAATTCACTGATGCGGCGTGCTGAGGTGACTGCAATGAGAAAAATAACTTTCCAAGAAAGAAATGTCAAGGAGGTGGTGGCTAAAGGTTCAAAGGGTGGCTTCATAAGCTGGCCAAGAACCAGGTTTAAGTCCCATGCCACTGGAGGTGGTCTAATGGGAGGTTTAGTTAGAAGAAGGCCTCTCATGAATCTTGCTATAAGAGGGTGAGAGGAAATAGGCTGTCCATTGAGAGGCTTGAGGGACGCTGCAATAGCACTCAAATGGACTCTTACTGAATTCATTTTCAGACCTGCATGGGATAGATGCAGGAGATACTCTAGTAAAGAATTCAAAAGGTATTGCAAGAGGGTTAAGACCCTTCCCTGAACACCAAATGGTAAATCTTTTCCCTTTGAAAGCATAGGAACGTTTAGTAGAAGGCTTTCTAGAGGCATGAACAACATCTCTGACTTGCTGAGAGACATGAAAATCTTGAAGGTCTAGGCCCTCAGCAACCAAGCCCTGAGATGGAGAGACTGGGGGGTTTGGGTGCCACAACATTCCTTCTTCCTGAGATAGAAGGTCTGGTGCAGAGCCCAAGTCCAGGGAAGGAGCTTGAGAGAGATGCAGAAGTAGAGGGTACCACACTTGGCGTGGCCAATGTGGTGCTATGAGGATCATGGTCCCTTGATCTCTCTGAAGCTTGAATAGTGTCTTGGGAATTAGGGGAATTGGTGGAAAGGCATAAAGGAAGTCTTGACCCCAGTGAAGGAGAAAGGCATCCTTGGCCTGAACTCCCTGACACGGAATTCTGGAACAGAACCGGGGAAGTTTGGCATTCCACGGACTTGCAAAGAGGTCTATGTCTGGGGTTCCCCAAATTCAAAAAATCCTGGCTACCTGGTCCATGTGGAGGGACCACTCGTGTGGGAGCAGAACTCGACTGAGTCTGTCCGCCCAAGAGTTTTGAACGCCTGGAAGATATACTGCCAGAAGATGGATGTGATGCTCTCTGGCGAAGGCCCACAGTCGCAAAGCTTCGTTGCAAAGCGACAGACAGCCAGTGCTGCCCTGCTTGTTTACATAGAACATGGCTACTTGGTTGTCCGTATGGATGAGGACTGTCCTGTAGCTGAGCAGGGATTGGAACACTCTGAGAGCTAAGAATATTGCTGAGTTCCAAGAGATTGATATGCAGAGAAGTCTCCTGCGGAGACCAGAAGCCCTGGGTGGAGAGATCCTGCAGATGAGCTCCCCAACCCATTGGAGAAGCATCTGTTGTAAGAGTTGCTTGGGGTAGCGACTGCTGAAAAGGGGACCCCAGCAACAGATTTGGAGAGGACTTCCACCACTGGAGAGACCAAAATAGGCGACTGGAGTTTGCTATTTTGTCTGACAGGCAACCTGATGCCTGAGTCCATTGGGTGGACAAAGTCCATTGAGCTGCCCTCATGTGAAGGCGAGCATATGGAACCACATGCACGGTGGATGCCATGTGGCCTAATAGTTGTAACATCTCTCGAGCAGTTAAATGGGACTTTAACTGTATCTGGGAGGCTAACTGCACCAAGCGTAGGCAACGGGCCTGAGGAAGATAGGCCCTTGCAGTTGTGGTATCCAGCAAGGCCCCTATAAACTCCAGAGACTGAGTAGGGGTGAGATGGGATTTTGGGATGTTTATTACCAGTCCCAAATACTGAAGGACACGCATTGTGCAGATTAGACAAGTCTGGGCCTCTGACTGGGATGGAGCTCAAATGAGCCAGTCGTCCAGATATGGGAAAACGAATATTCCTAGAGTGCGTAGAAATGCAGCTACTACTGCCATGCATTTCGTGAACACCCTTGGTGCAGAGGCCAGACCGAAAGGAAGCACCCTGTATTGGTAGTGCTTTCCTTGAAAAAGGAACTGAAGGAACCTTCTGTGTGTTGGATGGATGAGGACATGGGTGTACGCATCCTTGAGATCTAGAGAACAAAGCCAGTCCTGACTCTGAAGGTATGGAAGCAGAGCACCGAGAGAAATCATCTTGAATTTCTCTTTGAATAGAAACTTGTTCAATTCTCTGAGATCTAATATGGGTCTGTAACCCCCTGTTTTCGTTGGAATAAGAAAATAAGGGGAGTAGAACCCTGAGCCCTGTTGAAGAAGAGGTACTTCTTCTATTGCTCCTTGGGCAAGAAGGGTAGCAATCTCCTGACCCAGAAGTTTGAGGAGAGATGTTGGAGAATTGAACTGTTTCACCATGGTGTGGGGAGGAAGGTTTAAGAAATGAAGCTTGTACCCTTCCCTTATGATGGAGAGGGTCCATTGCTCTGCTGTGATTTGCTCCCATCTGGGAGCAAAGTAAGCCAACCTTCCTGGAATGGTGAGGGGCTCTGGTTCTTCCAGAGCTAGAAAGGCTAAGTTCTCTAGTTGCAAGTCAAAGGCCCTGAGGAGGCTGAGGCTGCTGGGCCGTGGGAGGCCTGGCAGCCTTTGACTTGGCCTGTTTAGGTGGTTGCTGATGCTTTGCAGCAAAACGACATGCAGAAGATGCCTGCTGACCATAAGCAGGATAATATCTTCCCTTCTTAGAAAAAGATGTCTTTTTGAACAATCTTTTCTTAACAGGAGCAGAGGTAGACTTTGAAAGTCGAGCCAAAGCAGAGTTCTCAGCATCCATCTGAGTGGCCTTTGCTTGCCAATCCTTGCCAAAAAGGTTTTCACCTGTACAAGGAAGATTTCCCAATTCATCTTGGACCCAGAGTTCCAAATCAGAGGCTTGTAACCAAGCAATTCTGTGTGCACCTATGGCAATAGCCGAGGCTCTGCTTACACACTCAAAAGAGTCAAAGGCTGCACGGTTGAAAAATTTGGAAACATCTCGGGCATGTTTGAGCCAAGTGAGAAATTCCTGCCTTTTATCTTCTGAAATAAAAGGAGCTAAAGTCTGCTGATGATCTGTGACTTCTTTTAGAAACATCCCCATATAGAGATTATAGGAGTTGATTCTGGCAGCAAGCATATTAGCTTGGAAAACCCTTCAACCAAAAGCATCTAGGGTCCTGCATTCACGTCCTGGAGGATTAGATGAATGTCTCTTTGCACTCTTTATTTTCCTCATGGCAGACTACCACAATAGAGTGGTGAGGAAGCTGAGACTTATGAAAGCCAGGACAAGGAGGGACACGGTACATGATGTCTAACCTACGAGAATGAGGAGAGGTGGTAAGAGGAGTCTCCCACATGCTCAACTTGAGATCATAGAGAATCTCAAGAATAGGTAAGGTAGCTGCCTCTTTAGGAGCCTTAGGATATTGCAAAATATCTAATTGCTTGGCTCTAGGCTCTGACTCAGGGGCCACTGTAATGGAGAGGCCCCTAGCCACTTCCCTAATGAAGTCTTGAAAAGACAAGTCTTCTGGAGGAGACATTCTTCGTTTTGGAGAAGACGACTCCTGAGGAAGAAGTACCGATGCCTCGACAGAAGCCTCCGACTGAGAGTCTTCGGAGGAATCGAAGTATCGCATGTCTGGATGCTCTTGTAAAGCCCGATATGCGTACCGAGTGGGATTGACATCGGGAGTAAGCGGTACCGGTTCGGTACCGATGGGCATCATAGGACAGGGTACCGTTGCAGTTGACACCGAAGCCGATGTCGATGCAATTGGTACCGGCACCGGGAACGATGCCGGTGCCGGAGCCGGTACCGGCAACGGAGACTGTTGCGGTACCGGAGGCGTCACAGCCTGCATAAACGCCATTAGGGTGCGCTGCATGGACAGAATCTTCTGATCCATCGACGCCACCAGAGTCTGGATGTCGGTATCAGTGGAGGCCACCGGTACCCCAGAACACAGCAACAGGTGATCGGTCGAGGCCAAGCCATCGATGTCAACCTGTGACCCCATAGACAATGCTTTGGAAGCCGGAACTTCCCGCCGGGGTAATTTTGCCGGTGCGGAATCCGAGGACAAGCCCGGAGGCATCTCGATGCTTAGAGGGAGATTTGCCCTTCGAGGACCGGCTAGATTTATATTTGGTTACCTGAGATCCATGGGAGGAAGAAGCAGCCCTGGAAGACGTCGATGCCACCGAGGCTGCATCAGAGGGAAACAGGGTACTGAGCTTGGCTGCTCGGTTCTGCCGACCTCTTTTAGACATCATGGTACAGGACACACAATCCGTGATGGAATGGTCAGGACCCAATCATTTTAGACACCAATCATGGGTGTTGGTGACAGAAATAGTACCGCCACATTTTGTGCACTTTTTGAACCCGGAAGCAGGCTTCTCCATGAGGAGAAAAATATTCAGGCCTAAGGCCCAAACTGAAAATGCACAGTTGAAGTAAAGAATAGTTTTGTTTTTGGGTTTTTTTTAAAAGAAAGAAAAGAAAAAACCGGCGATACCGGTCTGACGTCGAAGAAGGCAGACGCGACACAGAAAAATAAAGAAAAAAATAAATAACTTTTTCTTCGGTGACAGGAACACGACCTGCTGCCTCCGCGGAAAAGAAGAACTGGAGAGAGGCAGTTGGGAAAGGCAGGAAGGCAGCGCGCAGGCGCTGTGGGATGCTCCCAAAAGCTTTCTTACTGGACGCTGGGGAGCGTTCCCGCACAGGCTCCGTCGGTACCGACGATACCCATATGTGAAGACTCATTCCTGCTTGTTCCTGGAGATGACAAGGCTGCATACTTTCCTCTACCTGTTTAATTTATATGCAGAACAAATCATCAGAGAAGCAGGATTGTATGAAGGCAACAGAGGTGTGAAGATCGTTGATAAGTCTTCCACCAATCTTCACTATGCTAATGATACCACATTACTGGCTGAAAGTAAAGATCATCTGAAACATTTGCTTCTCACGATCAAGGAACATAGTCTTAAAATGGACCTGCACCTTAATGTAAAGGAGACAAAGATCATGACAACTGGCAAAAATCAATAAATTCATTGCTGGAGAAGAAATTGAAATAGTGGACCACTTTAACCTACTTGGATCAACTATCAATAATGCAGCAACAAGCAGTCAAGAAATCAGACGGCGCAGTGCTCTTGGCAGAATGGCTATGAAGGACCTAGACAAGATTCTCAAGAGCAGAGATGTCTCTCTCCATACAAAGATTTGACTCGTTCAAGCCATGGTATTTTCAATATCATATGAATGCGAAAGTTGGACAGTAAAAAAGATAGACAGGAAGAAAATTGATGCCTTTGAATTATGGTGCTGGCAGTGTATACTGCGTCAGTACTAGAGGAGATCAAACCTAAGCTTTCTTTAGAAGCTCAGATGACAAGATTTTGTCTTTCATACTATGGACACATCATGCAAAAAGAGATCATTAGAGAAAGACATCATGCTTGGCAAGATAGAAGGTCAACGCAAAAGAGGAAGGCCAGCAATGAAATGGATCGATACAGTAACAGCAGCTGCGGGTGCCAGTCTGTCAACAATGAGCCGCCTGACTGAAGACTGAACACAATTTAGAACTAACCAGAGGGTCTGCCATGAGTCGACACCGACTCAACGGCACTTAAGCGTTTTGAGAAATTTCATCTCTTCTTGTTATCTATCAACCACCTCATTATAACCATCATTTAGTTAGTCACTTCTAAATAGTGAAGATTGGCAAGTGTACAGCTTTGTAATATCACTTAGCAATTTTCAAAACCATTTACATGGGCAAAAAGTATTTTCCCGTTTAAATCAGCCACCTAAACAGCCCTCCTTCAATGTGGCCACATTAAGCAGCAGCATTCCTGAGGAAAGTGCTTGGGCTGGAAAGGAAAACACGGAGATTGTATTTTCCAACCTGTGTATATTATTTTCCACCCAACCCACGCTAAAAGCAACTGCATATGCCCCTGCATATATTCTATCCACAAACGTGGTGCAAAGCCTATGGGTTAAAAAAAAAAAGAGTTGTGATCAATATTATTGGCACCCTTGCATTTTAAGTACAGTATGTTGTGTACAACATCTTGAGAAATAATTGGAAATATTCTGTATGTCATAATGATATTTTAATAGTATGTTCAAAGGTATACAACAAAAAAAGATGTCTGTGCAACTTAGATGTAGTAATTTCTGAGAAAAAAAAACTATGACCTGGACAGGATTAATGGCATCATTCACTAATATTTGGTTAAACAACATTTGGCAGTGATGACAGCCTCCGAACATTTCTTGTAGCCATCTATATCTGTCTGCTGGAAATTTTTCCCATTCTTCAATTGAGATTTGTTCCACCTCATGAATGCTTCCAAGATTCCTTTTACCAATGGTAGATTTCAGTTCTTTCCAAAGGTTCTTGATTGGATTGAGATCAGGACTCATTGCTGGCCAGTTTAAAGCAATCCATTTGTTCATTTTTAACAATTCTTTTGTACGTTGGATGTGTTTTGCGTCACTGTCCTGCTGGAGGACCCATGACCTTCGACCCAGACCTAGCTTTCTGATACTAGGTAGCACGTTTCATTCCAAAATACCTTGGTAGTCCTCAGACTTCATGATTCCTTTAATATGTTCCAGGCCTCCAGTTCCTGAGGTAGCAAAACAGCCCCACAATATTATGAAACCTCTACCATATTTAACTGTAGGAAGGGTATTTTGTTGCCTTATAAGCTTTATTTCTTTGCCTGTACATGTATCGCTGGTCTGCATTACCAAAGAGCTCAAGTTTGGTTTCATCTGGCCACAGAACAGTTTCCCAGGATTGTGGTTCCTCAAGGTGGGTTTAGGCAAAGATCAAGTGTGCCTTTTTATATCTGTCTGAGTAATGGGATCCTCCTTGGCCTTCAACCATGACGTCCTTCTTGGTTTAGTGTGCGATGTATGATGCGGGTTGAAACCACCATTCCAGATTGCTCCAGATCAGCCTTAAGCTCTTTGGATGTTGTACACTGTGCTTTTCCAACAGTTCACACTAACCTTCAAAGAAGACTTAAGATTAATTTTCCTCTTTCCACCATGTCCTGGGAGGTTCTTGATAGTTACATGAGCAGAAAACTTAACAACATTGCAAACTATAGATACAGGAATCCCAAGGTCTTTGGAGATGGTCTTGAACCCCCTTTGAAATCTGATGTTTGGTGATGGTTTTACTAATGGTATCAGGTACCATCCTGTCTTCACCATTGTGAAAACAGAACAGAGTGAATGTGGCCATTTTAAACATTAGAGCCATCACTGGTTGATTCAAGTCATGTGAGTACTAACAACTGATCACAGGTGTCTCATTTTACTGCAATGGGAAGGTGGTTCTTCTGTTCAACCCAAATTGAATTGTTTATAAGGGTGCCAATAATCATGTCCTCAATAAATAAATGACTTATTCCTACAAGCGTTCACACTGGCAACATTAAATATGTAATTATAATTTTTGTCGGACTAGTGTCTGTGTGAGGACTAAACCCCTACCTCAGACTGTGCCATTTTACAAAGAAACATGATGATAGAAATAGACCACATGGCCTATCTAGTCCGCCCTTCAATATCAACCACTACAACAGTCACTTTGTTTCCTTCAGAGATCCTCTGTGTTTGTCCCATCCTTCTTTGAATTCAAATACTGTCCTCATCTCTACTCCCTCCACTGGGAGACTATTCCATGCATCCATCACTCTTTCCGTAAAGAAATACTTCAGTATATCACACCTAAATCTATCCCCTTTCACCATCATCCCATGTCTTCTAGTAGCAGAACTTGCTTTCGGTCTAAAGAGGCTCTCCTCCTGTGTATTTATGCCATGGAGGTATTTAAATGTCTCAATCATATCACCTTAATCCTGCCTTTCCTCTAAGGTGCACATATTAAGATCCTTAAGTCTGTCCTCATATGCTTTATAATGAAGACCACTAACCATTTTAGTAGCCCACCCTCTGTGCTGACTCCAGCTTATTTATATCCTTTTGAAGGTGCGGTCTCAAAACTTTAATTCAATTGTGCAGTAAAAACAAGGAGAGCAAGCACTTAATGTATAGTTTGATGTACGACCAGATAGCTTACAAAGGCAAACTCACGTATCCTGAGAGAGAAGGAAAACCACAGGATGCAACACAGCACTGCATTTCGGGTCTTCAACTCAAAAGAACCTGCGTCAGGCCAAAACTTCCCCACAGAATTCTAAGGACCATGAAAGGACAAACAATCCCAGCGGAAACCATTTTAAAGAACAAACCGGCGTCTGACGTCGCAACTACTGACTGGTTATTGCTCAAGCCTTTAGAAAGGAGAAAGCAACAATGCAGCCCCCTGACCAATCAGCTGAATTCACATAAGACTGTGCCAAATTCCATATTAAGTTCCAATGGAGCAACAGTGTTCAATCTAAAAATCCATCGCTGTTCACATGATTGTAAAGCAGCCTCCCGATCACCACCTCCGATTGGGGGATGAATCCAGTTCAAAACACGCCGTTGAAATTGGGAAAAGGAGTGATTTAATTGTATACTATGGTGAACTATAGGTACAGACATCGTTTTAGTGCATAATCGAAACACATGTTCAGACAGGCATCTTCTAAGAGAACGAATGGTACGACCCACATACTTCAGACCACATGGCAAATTATGACATATACCACAAAATCAGTATCACAAGGAGTGCAATAATGAGCATGCCATTGTTTGTAAAACACTGTCTAACCATGTTTCCCTCCTGTATAGTACCCGAGCAGTAAGAACACTCCCCACACTGGAAATGGCCCATCTACTCAGGTAATATCCGAAGGAACGGAAGCGTGTGCATCATCAAATGGTCCCTGAGATTTATACCTCTGGTGTATGCCACACAAGAGATTTTCGAAAATAAGCATACACACCGAGAACCTGCCAAAGCTTGTCAAGGATCTTAGTGACCTGAACTGACCGGTCACTAAAGGGTAAAATGTCCACAATTTTATCTGATACCGCTGTGGGCTGATGTGGTTGTTTAAAGCCTGTTTATAACACTGGTCAACAAACTTTTACAAAAGTCATGTTACTGAAATAAAAATAGTCATTTCTTATCAATTTTTATAAGCTGAACACGAATATGACAGTGAAATTGCAAAGTTGGCTCTAGTTTTTTTGTAATCTACAAGAATTAATGTTTACATCACGAAATGCATGTCAATAGTAAATATAATAGGCATTCGGTTAATACCTGTAAAAAACCAAGTCATAGACTACTTCTTAGATTTTTCCGCCTGTCTCTTGTACAGCTGTTCGGGAGCTTCTCTAGGGAGTGTCCAGCAGTAGTCAGCCAGCATTGTAGTGGACCATTTTCCCTGGAATCTTTGCCCCATCGTTGGTGAAAACGTTTGCCCTGTTCATCACTAACCATACCACAGTTGTCAGGAAAGAAATTGAGATGGGAATCAAGGAAATGGATCTTTAGAGACATATTGCAGCCAAGTTTCTGATATTGCATCAGCATGTCTTCTACTAGTTCCTTGTAGTTTTCTGCCCTAACATTCCCGAGAAAGTTTGTTTACACTAGGCGAAAAGCATTCCATGCTTGTTTCGCATCACCCTGCAGCAAGTTGTTGAACCGGTCATCTTTGAAGAGCTCTCGAATCTGAAGATCACAAAAACTCCCTCTTTAATCTTTGCTTCGCTGAGTCGAGGGAATTTTTCATGGAGGTATCGGAAAGCTGGCGAAGTGCGGTCCATGCCTTTCACAAAGTTTTTCATCAAACCTGGATATTCTTCTCTCCAACTGTTACATTTTGCCTGCGATTCCAACAAAAATTTGTTGACCAGTGTAATAGAACGAGAGAAAGGATACAGGACTATACTTAGGGGACAGGATCAGACAAGAGGGGAGGGAAGGTCAAAGGCCAAGGAAAAGAGGTGGGTTTTTAGGTCTCGCTTGAAGGTGGCGTGATGGGGTTCTAACCGGAGGGAGGTGGGGAGTGAATTCCAGAGTGCAGGGCCAATGAAAAAGAAAGCAGAGGAGTGGGTGGACTGAAAGTGAGCGAGGGAGGGGGAAGGGAGATTAAGGCGGTTAAGGTGGAAGGAGCGGGGAGTGTGTCTGGGGGTGTGGAATGTAATAAGGTCTGCCAGGTATTGTGGAGTACTAGTGTGACGAGCCCTGTGAACTAGAGTAAGCAACTTAAACTGAGTGCAAAAGGAGTGGAAGTCAGTAGATGTTTTAAGTTATCGTATGTCTCTTTCATGTGGACGGCATGCGCTACTAGAATAGATGGAAGACTGTTTCCATGGTTCAAAAGCACAGCTTTTAGACTCAGTTTTGAAGAGTCTATAAATAGTCTCCAGTCTTGTGGGTCATGAGTGATTTTTAAGGCATTCATGAGGCTTTCAATAACAGAACAGAATACCAGATTACTTTCCTTTCCGACTGCGTATAGTACACTGCTGACGTCAGATGGCTTCAGCCGCCATCTGGCAGTAGTATTGCACTGCATCAGAAAATGATGCAATCAACTCTGGATGATGTGTGCATGCTGGTATTATGCAATGTAATGCAATATTACATCATTCAAGGCTTATTTAGGATGTTGTTGATGTCCTACTGGATAAATTTATACGGTGAAACGTCAAAAATGAACTACATGCAATATCTTCAAAACGAGAGCCAATAAAATTTTTTTAATGTTATATTCATGTTCAGCTCACCAAGATACTACAGATAAGGGCCTTTTAAAGTCAGTAACAATTTCAATGTTGACCAGTGTACATTATGGGCGAGACCTTTCCCTTAGCCCTTTTGGAATTTTTGGTTTGACAATATTCATGTCCTGGCAACGTCCCAGTTTTTATACTATTTCCTACTATTTATTTATTTATTTATTTTTTAATTTGATTCTTGTGTGTCAAATATGTGTGCATATATAATCCAAAGCCATTTCACTGGCCACTTTTTTTTTTGTTTAAGGAGATATTGGACTTCAAGGGGTTGAACTGTAAGGGTGCCAATAATGTTGATCATAACTGTACCTACGGAATTGGAACCAATGGTTACATTTTGAAAATCCCTCCCCCCTCCTTTTAGTCAACATAAGTCACCAGAGAAAACAAATGCAGTAAAATCTGGCAGGTAGCTTGTGGTTTCTTATTTTGCTAAATTCAAATTTAGAAATATTTTCTCAGAATTTAAAAGGATACTTACTAAATTCGTACAGAATTTTCAGTAATTTAACCATTTTTATAAATCTAGAATTTACGATGCAGGATGGCTAAACAAATATCTTTTGAAAAATAAAGCAGAACAGATATCAATTAATGCTGTTCGAGGGTGAAGGTATTTTTTGTAATTAGTTTCTTGATTGTATTTGGTTTTTAAAGATTTACGGTGGCACATTATTGCTTTTACCTAGTTTTTACAAACCAAGGTCAATCATGTAGCACATTTTACTCATCGTCATTCCAGTACATATGTGTTATTAAAGAAATAGTGTGAAAATGACCTGGGATATTTGCTACAATTTTTTTTAAAAACCTTATCTATTCCTATAAACTGGACCAGTCCTAGAGTTGGTTCAAGATGTTGGTGTCCTAGACAAACCTTAAGTTTTATGCTCCCCTGGCTGTCAGAATCTACTGTTTAGCTTTGAACGCCCTGCTCTCTGCTACCCACCCCCCCCCCCCCCCCGCCCCAGGAACATTAAACACCCTAGGAGACTGCCTAGCTTGCATGACGGCTGGGCAAGCCCTGCCTATAAATCTATTATTTTTCACAGACACATACTAGATTTTCAGAGGTATCTGTAGCTTTATAACAGTTGCACTATATACTAAGTATGAACAAAGCAGGTCGTAATACAACATCACAATTTTGACAGCCAGCCTTTAGTATCTGCTTTGTTGAAAGCAGAAGGTATGGTTCCCAGAAAAAGCACCAGATAAAACATTATCTCCCCCATGTTATCAGCCCCTGCCAAATGCCAACAAAAGTTGCAGGATTCCAAAGGTCAGACCCACACAATGGAGCTCACACTCAGTAGCAAACTTGTGGAAGAGCACAGAAGCAGATGATAAAAAGAACAATTGTATTTAACTTCTCTTTAAATGAATTGCTTACCTTTAGGTAACTTGGCTGTAATATTCATGTTGCAGAAATCTCCTTGACAGCATTCTACAGCCTGGTCAGGGGAAGGCGGCGTTTTACATGTCATCTTGCCTTGCTCATAAACTCTGAAGCAGCCTTTCTGATAAACCTTACTGCCATCATTTATACTTAAGGATGCAAAACACTGCTGCCCATCACATTGGTCTGCACTCCCACATGACATGCCTTCACAAACACACTTATAGAGAGCCACATTTAACTTTGTCTCTTCATCTGCAGGAAACAAAAATAAAGTCAGGAAGAAAGAAAAAAAGGTTTCAAGTAAACATTTTCTCTTTTTAAAAATGGATATCTATGGTTTTCCTTAAAGTCAGGATTTTGTGAACAAAGCAGATATTGTAATCAAATGTGGAGTGGAGGAGTGGCCTAGTGGTTGGGGCAAGGTACTTCAGGCTGGAAGGTCAGGGGTTCAAATCCCACTAGAGGACAGCAACCTTGGGCCGGAAGGACTGGGGTTTCTAGTCCCACAGGTGCTCCTTGTGGTCTTGGGCAAGCCACTTAACCCTCCATAGCTCATGTTCCCTGTAAAATAGTTATCTCCAAGTTATAATGCCCTGTTCAATGTAATTTCAGTTTGTTCAATGTAAACCGCACTGATGCAGAATAGCACGGTATATAAGAGAATGTAAATAAATAAATAAAATGTTACTTCTCTTATTGCCAACTAGGCAGAAGCACGCATAACAAATTTCATCTACAAGAACTACAAATTCCAGCTCCCACAGACATCCCTGCAATACGTATAAATAAGTTAATGGAAATGCCCTTATGTTACCTTAATGCAGTATATACATCACCGCGAATCTCTCAAAATGAAAATAAACAGTAGAATGGCAGAAAAATGATACTAAAAAAAAAAAAAAAACCCCACAATGAAAAAAGCACAAAGATATTCTCAGGAGACACAGGCAGGTAAAATAATTTTTCTTATACCTAGTCTACTACTATAAACTTACCCAACATTTATCAGTTTAACCAACAATCTCCCTTTTCTCAAAGTTATTTTTTTCAATTTTGCAAAATTACAAGCATAAACATAACTTGCACAGAAACAAGGGTTACTAGTAGAATACCCTAACGGCATCATAAAGAAATCAAACGGAAGAAATACAAATATCTAGTGCTCCTTTTCTCTGGCCCACAAAGAGAGGGATTCCAAAAAGGAAAGAAAAGAACATTACTATCATAAGAAAGAAAAAGCGTAGTTACTCACCTGTAAAGCACAGTTACTTACCTGTAACAGGTGATCTCTGGGAACAGCAGGAATAAGTCTTCACATATGGGTGTGTCGGTACCGACGGAGTCTGCGCGGGAACGCTTCCCAGCTTCCAATCAGAAAGCTTTTGGAAGCATCCCACCATGCCTGCGTGCTGCCTTCCCGCCCTTCCCAACTGTCTCTCCTCAGTTAAGTTTTAAAGCTGAGACAAAGAGAGAGAGAGGAAAGGAAAGATAGATAGAGAGATACAACTCCTAGGGGAGGTGGGTGGGTTGTGAAGACTTATTCCTGCTGTTCCCAGAGATCACCTGTTACAGGTAAGTAACTGTGCTATCTCCAGGAACAAGCAGGAATGAGTCTTCACATATGGGGACTCCCAAGCTAAGATGCCTGGAGTCCTAGCATGTTGGGATTGAAAACATGCTACACCTCATATGGCCAGGCATCCTGAGGATGGAGGGTAGGAGCTGAAATAGAAAGGAGCTGTAGAAAACAGCTAACCTAAGATAGGACTACAAGCAAGGAGTCCTTGTATGTATGATAATTATCATGAATATATATATTAAAATGAACAATTGCAATATGGACCTCACCTACTGGATTGCAGGAAGTAGAGAGGCTCATGGAAGCTACTGGGAATCCAGTAGAAGAATCTCCAAGGTGACCTCACTGAAGTGAAGGTGAAGGTCAAAATGTGGAAGAAAAAGGTGACCCCAGGATTCAACTGGGGTAGCACAAAAATGGTAGGCCTTCCGTGGGAAGCTTTGTGGAAAAAGCTGCAAACTCTTTTGGCCGCAGAGTTATTCACACTTAGGAGCAAAAGAGTAAGAGTGACCGATTTGGACAAACTGGCCTAGTCCTTGAAGGAAGAAGGGGTATGGGAAAAACCCTGTATTCCCAAAGAGGATAGGTGTCTGAGGATTTGGAACCTCCGATCTACTGAAGATCCACCATGTCTTTCCGAACTGGTGAGAGGTAGGAAAGATATTGGAGCATGGAGCTTCAGGAATACCTAACCCTTAGGGTTATGATAGGGCTGTCAGTACCACAGGAGTGGTTGTGTGTGTAGCACCCCAAACATGCTATGGAACAGCATGGACATGGGTAGCCCACTGTTTGGAACATATAGGAAGGTAAAACCTATGAGCATAGAAAGTCAGATAGATAAGTATGTAAATACATATCTACCTATAAAAAGTATCTCGGCAGCTAGATAGCTAGATAGATATACAGATAGATATACAGGATATATCTATCTATCTATAGTGAGATCTAGAAGGGCATAACATATGCACACACAGCTGACAGACATATATATCTATAGAGATGTATATAGATATATATAGATATATATATATATGAATATATAGGTCGAAGATAAATGCCTGCCATTAAGCAGACAGAGATATGCCTATAAGTACATTCACATGAGAGATGTGAAGAGGAAAGATTCATCTGATAACAAGAAGGAAGAACCTACTTGAGAAGATATATAGAGAATCTATTCCCCCTGGTTATAATGGGAATGCTTTCCAGTGAAATAAGCAGGATGGTTACGTGAAAAAACAGTCAGTAAGCAGCAAGTCCTGAGTCTTGTAGAACTCTAGCATGGTAAAGGGACAGAGAACGCATAAGAAAGAGATACCAGACTGACCCACTTGAGGGACAAAAAGGGTATCATGCGTTCTTTAGTTAAATATGTGCTGTCCCTGAAGGAGTAGGATACCAGGAGGACAAGCTGCAAGGAAAAAAGAGCATATTCCCTGTAGGAATTGACCACTCTTTAGGCTTTCACGTAGATAAGGCTTATGTCCTTTGCATTAAAAGGAAATAGTAGGGTATGAAGAACCCTCACAGTCATGGGGGGCATGACTGAGGAAGCCTTTTTTCAACCATGTAGGATAGCTATTCGAGAAAAAACCCCATGCTCTCTAGCAAGGGCCCATAGTGGAAAGCTTCTCTGTAAAATTGCAGAGAGCATTATGCAGGAGAATTGGGAGATAGAACTGGCTGTTGGAAAAGCCAGCAGCCACGTCAACTATGCTGCCAAAGCCAAAGGAATTGGAGATGGCGAGGATAGAAGATAGTGTGATAAGCCTGTAGTGATAAGGATTGCCCAAGGAAGATGTATGCACTGTCTTGGAATCACTACTAAGGCCAGACAGAAAGTGGTGGAGGACAACTGTGTATACTTGTGGAAAAGTACCAGTGGTCCAATCACTAAAACTCCTGCATGGGCAGCTGCTGATAAGACAGCAGAGAGAATCTTTCTGTTATAACAGAAAGAATAGACATAACAAGAGTAAGAAAGGTCTGTTTCTGTCTGATGAGCTGCCCAAGCAAAAAGAAGGGAGTTTATTCGAAAGAAAAAACTCTGCACTGGAATGGAAAGACTAGAAAGGCTGAAGACGCCCTCCAGTGGAAAGGTACCACTCTTACAGGGGAAAAACTGGATAAGAGGGTAGAGAAACAAGAGCTGAAAAGTGACTTACCATGTGGTAAGTCTGTAGAAGGAAATAATTCATGTTGGTATAGAAAAACTATCATGTGATAGTTGTTAAATCCCTCTTCTTAGCAGGAAGCTGTGACCCATAGACATGAATATCCTGACGGCTCAGTATATCTAGGAGAACTGGATGCCATGTGTAAAGTTTAGAATGAAAACAGTGAAAACTTCTGCTGAGAAGAAGTGAACTGTAGGTTCTAAACTCCAAAAGGCAGAAAAAAGATTAATCAGAAACCTATGGTTGCTGGGTTTGTTTAGCCTGGCGAGAGTTTGGATTCTTCAGACCAGGGCGATGGTTCCCCTGCTTGGGAACATCTGTATGATGGGCAGGAGAAGAGTAAAACCTTCTCCTCCTAGGGAAAGAAGGTTTGACAGGGCATTTCCTACCTACTGGGGAAGGAGAAGGCTTAGGATAGCCTTCAGAAACAGGGAAGTCAGTGGAGCACTGAGCAACCTGATGTAAAGACTCCTTATTGAAGAGATTTTCTCCAGTACAAGGAGTATTACCCAGTCTTTGTTGTGCCCATTTGTCTAAGTCTGAAGCTTGGAGCCAGGCTCTACGTCGTGCCCCTATGGCTATAGCAGAAGTTCTGCTAACAGACTCAAAAGAGTCTAGGAAAGCACGAGTAAGAAACCAAGAGATATTTTGAATATGACTAAGTAGTAAGGAATAGTCTGCAGTCTTGGGCTCTGAAAGAAAAGGAGTCAAAAGACATAATTTCTTTGTGACCTCCTGAAGAGACAGACTCATATAAAAAATATAAGAGAGAATCCTTGCTGACAGCATGGATGTCTGGAAGATTTGACGTCCAAAGGCATCTAGTGTCCTAGACTCACGACCTGGTGGGTAAGAAGAGTGCCTCTTCTTACTTTTCACCTTCCTCATTGCTGATTCCACTACAATGGAGTGATGGGGAAGTTGAGTCTTTTGAAACCCTGGAGAGGGGGGCACCTGATACAGAAGATCAGTTGCTCTAGAAGGTGAGGGTACCTTTAAAGGTGCTTCCCACATTCTTAGAAGAAGATCCTGCAAAGAATGATGCAAAGGAAGCATTATGTCTTCCTTTGCTTCAGTGGAAACAGAGCCTTGTGTAGGATCATGGCCAGGGATAGGAATGGCAAGAGATCTCGCCATATCCCGGAGGAAATTCTGAAAAGAAGGATCTCCAAAGAGAACCTTCCCTGGACAAGCTAGACCTGAAGAACTAGCCTGGGCACCAGAGGATCTACCTGAGTATATAGGAATATAAGATCCTGCACGGTGCAAAAAAGGAACCTTAAGGGATGGATGCTGGTACTGGAGATCAGGACCTGTGACAGTCAGTACTGCATCATCCATGCCAGGTATCGACTCCAGACTTGGTATAGAAAGGAGCGACCCTAGTGAAAGAAGCATGAAAGGAGCTGGCCCCGATGTTACTGCGGATACCGGTACCGGTACAGATACCGATACCGGTAGCACTGTCGGAATCGAAGGCGACACCGACATCGGAGCAGTCATCGGTGGCTGCTCAATCGGTACCGAGGTAACCGAACGCCTTTGGTAATCACCCTCTCTACCGAGCATCCGGTACCGGTAAGTATCGGTACCGAGACGTGTCGGTACCCAGTCTTCCAGACTAGAGATCGATTCCAGACTCGGCATCGAAGGAAGCGAGCCTATCGATGCATGTCTAGAGGGTACCGACGTCGGTGGTAGTTTCAGCGTTGATGCCGATACTGGAAAGTCAATCTGGAGGATATCCACCGGTCCCGAAGGTACCGAGAAAGCCAGATGACGATTCCTGGTGAGGAGTGTACCGTCCAACACCAGTGCCGATGCCGGGGTATCGGTATCGCTCGAAGCGGATGCCACCACCGAGCATGGCTCAGGTATGTTCTGTGAGGGGTGAGCCCCAGGAACAACCTGAAACCCCTCATAGGCTTTAGAGGCCGAAGACTCCCGCCGGGGTTTTGAAGCCAATGGACCCTCGAGGGCAAGGCCGGAGCCGTCATCATGCTGTGCATGAGACCTACCACTCGAGGGTTGGCTAGTCTTAACAGACTGTTTGTGGGTTACCTGATCCTGTGTAGAAGAAGAAACAGTCGGTGCCCTGACACTGGAAGGGAACCCGGTATCGAGGGAAACTCGATGTTGAAAATCTCTTTTCACAATACTGTAGCCCAAGGGCTCCGGAGGAAAACGGTCAGGACCCAAACAGGTTAGACACCAGTAATTGGAGTCTAAAAATAAAAATGTACCACCACAGCTTAGACATTTCTTAGAGAAAGAGGTTGGCGGTTCCATGAGGGATATGGAGAGGCCTAGAAGGCCTAAAAATTTTAAGTACAAAAAACTGAGGGAAAATATTCCCTGAATTTCAGAAAAAGAAAAAAGAAACACCGGCAGAACCGGCGGAGTCGGGAAGACAGCCGCGACCACAAGAAAACAAAAGAATTAGAGAAGAATTTTCTGCGGTGACAGGAGGACGTCCTGCTGGCTCCGCAGAAAAACGAAAACTGAGGAGAGACAGTTGGGAAGGGCGGGAAGGCAGCACGCAGGCGTGGTGGGATGCTTCCAAAAGCTTTCTGATTGGAAGCTGGGAAGCGTTCCCGCGCAGACTCCGTCGGTACCGACGTACCCATATGTGAAGACTCATTCCTGCTTGTTCCTGGAGATCAGGTGTTCTCTGGGGACAGCAGGAATCAGTCCTCATATATGGGGGATATTGGCGCCGACGGAGCCAGCAAAGTAACCTCTCAAAGGAAGCCTTTGGGAGATGTACCATGCATGGGTGGGTCCCCTTCCCTCCTAAGGGTGCCATAATGCCTCAGTATGATAACATAGCTCAAAACGGCAAAAAAATAAAAAAGCAACTCCATGGGGAGGAGGGAGGGTTGTGAGGACTGCTGTCCCCAGAGAACACCTGTTACAGAAGAGTAACTACGCTTTCTTCAAGAACAAGCAGGAAGTCTGTCCTCACTTATGGGACTCCCTAGCAACAGGCTACGAAAAAGAGACTGTAAAAAGCCATGGGTGACCAGAAAAGGTGAACTGTGAGAAGCAGCAACTGAGTAGAGGACACCAGACCCATGAGCAGCAACAAGTGGTAGCCTGAACACACTGAAGGGCTGGAGGGCAGGAGTTGCTTTACACCCAAACAAATGACAGTACTGCCTGCCCGAAGGCATTGTCCCGTCAGGACTCCCTCTCCAGGCAGTAGTGAGCTGTGAAGGTATGGAGAGAGGACAAGGTGGAAGCCCGACAGATCTCTGCGAAGGGGACGGAGTGCAGGTTTGCCACAGAGGCTGCCATGGCCCCGACGCTGTGCAATATGACTAGATGCTCCAGCGAGACATCAGCCTGCTCATAAGCAAAGGCAAAGTACTCCGCCACCCAAGTGGACAGGATACACAGAGATCACTGTCCCGTGTCAATCTGGTTCATAGGAAATGAACTGTGAGGAGCGACGGTGGGCCTGAGTATGCTTCAGATAAGATGACAAGGCCTGCTTACATTCCAGGGTATGGAGAGCCGCCTCTGCCCTGCTGGCATGGGGCCATGGAAAAAATGTAGGAAGCACCACCTTCTGGTTGAGGTGGAATGGGGACACCACATTTGGGAGCAACTTGGGGTGCATGCAGAGCACGATCCTGATTTTGTAGAACCTCATATAAGGTAAGCGAGTCATCAGGGCCTGGAGCTCACTGATCCTGCGAGCCGAGGTGAGCGCTCAAGGAAGACCACCTTCCAGGATAGATACTTAAGGTGGCGCAGTGAGTTTTGAGAGAACTACATTTAGGTGCCACTCCACCGCCAGGGGACGAAAGGATAGCTTAGAGAGTAGTAGGCTCTGCAAGAATTGAATCACGAGGGGCTGAGCGGAGAGGGGCTGGCCCTCGACAAGATGTCTTTCTCTAATGATCTCTCTCTTCGCATGATGTGTCCAAAGTATGAAAGTCAAAGTCTTGTCATCTGAGCTTCTAAAGAAAGCTTAGGTTTGATCTCCTCTAGTACCGACTGGTTTGTTCTTCGGGCAGTCCATGGTATACACAGTATTCGCCGCCAGCACCATAATTCAAAGGCATCAATTTTCTGCCTGTCTGTCTTTTTCACATCCATATGATGTTATTGAAAATACCATGGCTTGAACAAGTCAAATCTTTGTATGGAGGGAGACATCTCTGCTCTTGAGAATCATATCTAGGTCTTTCATAGCCATTCTGCCAAGAACAATGCGTCGTTTGATTTCTTGACTGCTTGTTGCTTCTTTACTGTAGGTTAAAGTTGTTCATTGTTGAAGGAGAAGAAATTGAAATTGTGAACCTGCTGATTATGCCAGTCGTCATGATCTTTGTCTTCTTTACATTAAGGTGCAGGCCCATTTTGAGACTATGTTCTTTGAATGTGAGAAGCAAATGTTTCAGATCATCTTCACTTTCAGCCAGTAATGTAGTATCATCAGCATAGCGAAGGTTGTTGAGTCTTCCACCAATCTTCACACCTCTGTTGTCTTCATACAATCCTGCTTCTCTGATGATTTGTTCTGCATATAAAATTAAACAAGTAGGGGGAAAGTATGCAGCCTTGTCTTACACCTCTGCCTATTTTAAACCATTCTGTTTCTCCTTGTTCCGTTCGAACTGTTGCTTCTTGATTAATGTACCGATTGTGCAAAAGTACGATCAGGTATTCTGGTATACCCATGCTTCTTAATGTGGCCCAGAGTTTCTCATGGTTTACACAGTCAAAAGCCTTGCTATAGTCGATAAAGCACAAATAGATATCCTTTGGGAATTCTTTAGTCTTTTCAAGGATCCATCTCACATCCGCAATGATGTCTCTCGTTCCTCGCCCTTTCCTGAACCCTGCTTGCACTTCAGGTAGTTCTTGTTCCAGGTATGGTTGCAGTCTTTTGAATAATCTTCAGTAGAATCTTGCTGGCATATGGGATCAGAGCGATTGCTCGATAATTTCCACAGTCAGTTGGATCACCTTTCTTTAGTATTGATATAAACACAGATCTTTTCCAGTCAGTTGGCCATGATGTTGTCTTCCATATTTCTTGGCAGAGCCTTGTAAGTATGGTAACAGCTGAATCAGATTACTGCAATACTTCTATAGGAATGCTATCAATTCCTGGTGCTTTGTTCTTTGATAAGGCTTTCAAAGCTGCTTCAACTTCTTCTTTCATCACCAATGGTTCCCGATCATAAGGTACAGGTTGAAACGGCTGTCGGTCCACTTGATTTTTATCATATAAAAACTCTGTATATTCCTTCCACCTTTTCTTGATCTTCTCAGCATCATTCAACATAGAACTTTGAGCATCTTGTAACATTCCAATTTGAGGCTGGAACTTTTTCTTTAACACTCGTAGCTTTAGGAAAGCCGATCTTGTTCTTCCTCTAATAGTTTCTGCTTCTATTTCCTTGCAAGTGTCATTGTAGTACTTTTCCTTGTCCTGTCTTGCTGCACGTTGGAAATCTCTGTTGAGTTCTGCGATTGTCTTTCTTTCTCCTCTGGCTTTAGCTTCTCTGCGTTTCTGGGCAATTTTCAGAGTTGGAGGGTAATCTTGTGGATTTTGTCGTGGAAATAGTCGGCTAGGGTTTAGTCAGAAAGGGAGGGTGGGCTCAGGGCGGGGGGACCTTGAGGAGGGGTTTTGGATTTGTTAGGAACTGGGGAACATTCTGGGGAAAGGAGGGGCTCTTCCGAAGGAATGGGCTTCAACTTAACTGGGATGGAACCAGGCTGCTGGACGTGGGGTAGGAGGGGCAAGAGTGTCGAGGGCTGAGGATAGTGTAGCATTGTATGAAGATAATGCCTCGACGGACCTGGAGGATAAAATGGAGGAGAGACATGGAGAAATGGTGAAAGAGAGAGCCATGGGATCAATATTATGAAGGTCTCTAAATAGGTCGGAGGAGACAGGATGAGGTTGGGATGGTGGGAGCTGAAGAGTAAATGTTAAGAGGTGATGGTCAGATGGGGGAAGGATTGAATTGCAGAGGTTTGAGGGAGAGGAATTGGAGAAGAGTATTAGATCAAGGCAGTGGCCGTTTAGATGTGTGGGGGCAGTGGAACAAGGTTTGAGGTCGAACGAGGAGGTAAGGGCGAGGAACTTTGAGGCATGGAGGTCGGATGGGTTGTCAATGTGAATGTTGAAATCGCCAAGAATAAGTGGGGGAGGAGGGGTCCATAAAGGCAGAAAGCCAGGAGTCGAAGTCAGTGAGGAAGGTAGATTTGGATTTGTCAGGTGGGCAATAAACAACAGCTACTTGGAGGGGGAGTGGTGTGAGGAGGCGAATGGAGTGGACTTCGAAGGAGAGGAGAGAGTGTGAATGGGGTGGCAGGAGGGCTTGGGATTGGCAGGAGGGAGACAGTAGGAGGCCAACGCCACCACCACGACCAGTAGATTGTGGTGTATGGGAGAACTGGTAGCCACCATAGCAGAGAGAGGCAATGGAAGCAGTGTCATCGGGGGAGAGCCAGGTTTCGGTCAAGGCAAGAAGGTGTAGGGCATTAGAAATAAAAAGACTGTGAAT
Source organism: Ichthyophis bannanicus (assembly GCA_033557465.1). NCBI lineage: Eukaryota > Metazoa > Chordata > Amphibia > Gymnophiona > Ichthyophiidae > Ichthyophis > Ichthyophis bannanicus. The sequence continues at coordinate 668,982,498 of CM066036.1, read as the reverse complement.
AAAAGGGTTTTTTGTTTTTGTTTTTGTTTTTTTTTCGACAGAGCAAGCGTTCCAAAGGGCGCATGAGAATGGGAGGGCGGGAGGAGAGGGATATTGATAAGGTTAGATAAATTACATGTGGGTTTCTTATAAGAGTAGCGTGAGGGTCTATTTTTAGGGTAAAACCGAGATTTAGAGGGAGCAGGGTGTGGGTGGGTAAGTCTGGTTGTGTGTGCTCTCCAAGCGGGACATGGTGGAGGGGAAATGAGGGGCAAGTTGGTGGTAATGGGTAGGTTATGCGAGGGATTATTTTTGGGGGTAGGGTTGGCATTGATATCTATGGATGAGTGAATATGGGATGAATGAGGAAGGAGGGAGGAGCGGGATGTGGATGAGATTAGATGGGGTTCGTAAGGAATTTGTAATGGTGTGAGAAGGAAGTCGAGGGGAGCCAGGGTTGGGGTTGTTATTACCTGATGAGAGAAGGAGAATGAGTATTAGAGAGCGGGGTAAAGTGGAGATAATACGGCAGAAGCGAGGGTGGGGTTGCTTTAAAGAGGGGGGCTGGTTGAATGCGAGGGATGGTGTGAAGAAGCTCAAGAGCAGGTGCAAGGATAGGGGGCAGAATGGAGGAAGAAGTGAGGAAGGTAGATAGGAGGGCTGGTTGAATGAGGGGGTGGTGTGAAGGCTCAAGGTTGAATGTGGGGGATGGTGTGATGGCTCAAGGGCAGATGTTAGGTTAGGGGGCAGAGTGGAGGGAGAAGTGAGGGAGGTAGGGGGAAGAGGAGGGAGGGTGTTGGTAGGAGGGGAGGCAGTTGGGGAGGATGAGGCAGAGAAGGGCCATGATGGTGGGCAGCGAGGTCAGAGTAAGCAATGGGCAGCAAGTAATAGGCAAGCAAGCAGGCGGTGGGTAGCAGTACTATGAGCAAAAGGCCAAACAATGAAAAGTGCATATTTACTCTAGTGTAGAACATAGAAAAGTGCACTAGATTCACAGATAAGGTGACATTTTATTTACCAGTTAGTGTCTTTTCCTTCAGTCCTGCTAGACCAGTCTAGACAAGTGAGCTCTGTTCCCCTACCAGCAGATTGGTGGAGACAAAGAACCAATGAAAAGCCCAGGTTTCAATGACATCACTGTAATGTCTCTATTCGCCTCAGCCACCAGAGGTCTCTTCAGTATTCATTCCAAAGCATATGGGAGATAAATAGCAAGCCTTACACAACCTCAATTGTGGGCAACAACGAGCAATGGACAGTAGAGAACTATGTACAGGAAAGTAAAAACAGAAGGTTGTCAGCAGAAGATGAACCTACAGAGCCAAGCATAAAAATGATAGCAGCCCCAAGTTATGCAGCAGAAGAACAGAAAGCGTAGTTACTCACCTGTAACAGGTGTTCTCCGGGGACAGCAGGAATCAGTCTTCACATACGGGTGACGGCAGTGCCGACTGAGACCTCATGGAAGCATCCCCCCAGCTTTAAAAAAAAAAGCCTTTGGGAGATGCCACCACACATGCATGGTCCCCTTCCCGCCCAAGGGTCCCATCTTGCTCACTCAGATGACATAGCTAAGAGACGGCAAAAAAAATAAAAGATGGTAAAGAAGCAACTCCAAGGGGAGGAGGGAGAGTTGTGAGGACTGATTCCTGCTGTCCCTGGAGAACATCTGTTACAGGTGAAAAACTACGCTTTCTCCGGCAACAAGCAGAAAGTCAATCCTCACTTGGACTCCCTAGCTACAGGCTACCAAGAGCCCAAAGAAAAAAAAATCACGGTTACCCTTGGGGAAGCCATGAGCAGCAGCAATAGAGTCCACAGGCACAAACTGCAGTAGGACTCAATGGGAACTAGCACTCCGGTAGCCTGAACACAGAAGGGCCGGAGGGTAAGAGTTGCCTAGACACCGAAAAAATTACAGAGAATGGCCTGGCCGAAGGCACTGCCCCGTCGGGACTCCCTCTCCAGGCAGTAATGAGCTGTAAAGGTATGGACGGAAGACATCCACCATCGGGACGGAGCACAGGTTTCCCACAGAGCCCGCCATGGCCCTGACATGGTGCGCCATGACCCAGCCATCCAGCGAAAGCCTCATCTGCTCATAGGCGAGGGTGATTCAGTCTGCCACCCAGGTATATAGTGTATGCTTGGTCACTGCTTTCCCCAGTCTACTGGGGTCATACGAGACAAAAAGCTGAAAAGCTTCGCGGTGGCTCTGGGTACGTTGAATGTAGGACATCCTACTGACGTGAGGTCTCAGTAAGAAGGTGGGCAGCACCACCTCCAGGTTGAGATGAAAAGGCAATATCACCTTAGGAAGAGGTTTGGTATATGTGCGGAGCACAACCCTGTTCTTGTAGAACCTGGTGTAAATTGCCTCTGCCACCAAGGCTTGGAGGTTGCTGACCTTGCGAGTGGAGGTGAGCGCAACCAGGAACACCACACCTTCCATGAAAGGTATTGCAGGTGGCAGGCAGCTAGGGCTCAAAAGGCAGGCGAGAGAGCTGCGCCAGTACGACATTGAGGTTCCACTCAGTCGCTGGGGGGCGTACCGAGGGTTTCAATAAAAGGAGTCCCCTCATGAAGTGGGTCACCAACGGCTGGGTCAAGAGGGTTTTGCCATCCACCGGGTGGAGATGTGCCGCCAGGGCACTGGGGTTTACTCTGAGTTCGATTTGAGTCCAGAGTGCAAGAGATGGAAAAGGTACTGCAACACCAACTGCACTGGACAGGAGAATGGCTGATCCCATTCTCCTGGAGACTGGGGTTTCTAGTCCCACAGGTGCTTCTTGTGGTCTTGGGCAAGCCACTTAACTATTTTTACAGGGAACATGGACTATGGAGGGTTGTCTCCAAGTTATAATGCCCTGTTCAATGTAATTTCAGTTTGTTCAATGTAAACCGCACTGATGCAGAATAGCGTGGTATATAAGAGAATGTAAATAAAATAAATAAATCCTGTGCTCCGTGCACCAGACTGAAAATCTGTGCCACTTGAAGGCATATGTTTTCCTTGTGGAGGACTTACAGGAAGTCAGAAGGATCTCCTCCACTTCTTCCAAGAGGTTGAAAGAGGCTAAGGTCACCCTTTCAGCAGCCACACTATCAGTGACAGGGACCCCAGGTCAGGGTGCAGCCCTCATGTGGAGGCAGGCATCTGGGGTGACATGGACTATGGAAGAGATGTGTCCGAGTAGGCACAGCAGGAGCCGAGCGGACATTGGGGTATGGCGTATGTCCAGCGCCAGAGCCCTGAGCCAGGCAGCTCGGTCCCCTGGAAGGGAGGCCTTTGCCTGGGGGGTGTCTAGTCTTGCCCCTATCAACTCCAGACACTGTGTCAGGAGGAGGTGAAACTTGGGGTACGTGCAGTTGCCTGCTGCACTTCTGAGGCTGTGACTCCCTTTATGAGCCAATTGTCCAGGGAGGAATAGACAAAGACCCCCTAGAGGCGGAGGAAGGCAGCCACGACTGCCAGGCACTTGGTGAAGACCCTTGGGGCAGAAGCCAAGCCAAAGGACAGCACCCTGTACTGGTAATGGCTGCCCCCCACCATGAACCTCAGGTACTGCCTATGGTTGGGGTGAATCAGGATGTATGTGTAGGCATCCTTCAGATCCAAGGAACATAGCCAATCTCCCTGCAGGAGGTAAGGCAGCAATGTTCCAAGGGAGAGCATCTTGAACTTCTCCCTCAACAGGGATCTGTTCAGACTGCACAGGTCAAGGACGGGCCTTAGGCCCCCCTGTTCTTTTTGGTATGAGGAAGTACCTGGAGTAGAAACATAGAAACATGATGACAGAAAAAGACCACATGGCCTATCTAGTCTGTCCTTCCATAACAACTACAACAGTCCACTTTTTACTTTTAGAGATCCTCTGTGTTGGTCCCATGCTTTTTTGAATTCAGTTACTATCCTCATCTCTAACACCTCCACTGGGAGACTATTCCATGGATCCACTACTCTTTCCGTAAAGAAATATTTCTGCATATCACTCCTGAATCTATCTCCCTTCACCCTCATCCCATGTCCCCTCATAGCAGAACTTGCTTTCAATTGAAAGAGGCTCTCTCCCTGAACATTTATGCCACGGAGGTATTTAAACATCTCAATCATATCACCTCTATCCCGCCTTTCCTCTAAGGTGTACATATTAAGATCCTTAAGTCTGTCCTCATATGCTTTATAACGAAGCCCATTAATCATTTTAGTAGCAACCCTCTGCACCGAGATGGTGGGAACCCTTTGCCCCTGAGATGGTGGGAAACTAGTTCTACCGCTCTGTCCTCAAGAAGACCTGCCAGTTCCTTCAGTAGAAGGTCCCAGTGAAGGGGAGAACTGGGGAGCTCCCCGGAAAGAAAGGGGAGGAAGCCCTCCTTGACGACTTGGAGTGCCCCAAGAATCGGTGGGGTGCCGACCTCCTTTAGGTGGAGAGGCTATGCCCAAGGAGTCAAAAGCTCCCCCCAGGCTAGGCCGGGGTTGACGCCTGGGGCTTGGGAGCTTTCTGCTTATGAGGGCCATGTACATGTCCCTTGGCCTGCTGACTCTGCTTGGGAGCAGGGGAGGCCTGAAAAGGTGGGTAGCTTCTGTAAGCAGCCTCTTTCCTGGGGTAGAAGGGCTTTTTACCAGGACCCTTCCATAAGGGAGGAGCAGCAGTCTTAAGAAAGCCTGGTCCTCTGTCTCCAGCTAGGCAGCCTTTCGGTCATGGGTTTGCCAAAGAGGTTCTCTCCTTGGCATGAGATGTCAACCAATTTGCCCTGAACCCATTGCTCGAGGTCAGACTGTAGCCAAGCCTGGTGTCAGGCACGGATGCCCGCCACCGCTACTCGAGCCACCAACTTGAAGCCGTCATAGGCTGCCCGAGTCAAATTGGAGCATTCACAGAAGGCCTTGGCCAGGTTCTTGAACCATGCTGCAGGGGTTCCTTGGACAGACCAGCCAAGAACCCGGCAATTTACTTTGCCATGTCTCTCAGGTACATGGTAGGCCTGGATGTGGCTGATGAGCATTGAGCCCTGGCAACACTTTCTGCCGAGGACATCCAAGGTGTGTGCCTCCCTGCCGGGAGGCTCCGAGGAGTGCATCTGACTCTTCAGTCAATGCATGGCCGACTCCACCACCATGGAGTTGTAGGCTGCTGTGATATCTGTAAGCCCGAGTCAAGCTGCTTGCTCAACACCAGCACAGATGCCAGTGTCTCCCACATACAGAGCATTTGCCATTCCAGGATGGGAAGGATGGGCCCCGTAAATGATTCCCTCAGAGGGGCCTCGTACTGGAGGATTTCTAACTCCTCCATCTGAGGAGCCTCCTCAGATTCTGTTGGGAATGCTAGGGTCTTTGACATGTTCCTGATGAAGTCAAGGAATGCCATGACCTCCAGCGGAGACCGCCGCTGGGGCTCTGAAGCAGGAGAGTCTGAGGGGACGTCACGATGGCAACGGGTGTCTGGCAACTCCTCGTCCTCAGTCTCCCACTCAAAGTAGTCCGTTGAGGACTCTATGGAAGGATGGTCCACGGGCCTTGGGGCTGACCCTGGCCCGCGGCCCTCAGAGGCCCTGTGGCTGGCACAGAGCGCACTAGCTGGGGATGATCGCGGCCCCATCAAGCAGGAACTGGATCGTGACCTCAGCCGAGGATTGACTAAAGACTGAAGGGTCTCGAGGATTGGCTCGGCCTCCGGGGACGTCTTCAACGTCGAGGGCCCAGTGGTCGGGGTGGAGGAACCTGTCATACCGGACAACAGCGCCTGCTGCTGCTGCTGATCCATGAAAGCAAACAGACTGCGTCCAGGGCCATCATTCTGGACTCCAGGCCAGAAGGCTCAGCGGTCATTGGCACGGGCACCGAATGAATCGGGCCCGACGCCAGTTCCCCTGAAGGGGAACCCTCGATGAGAATGGTGTCTGGCGACCGAGGCCAGTCCAAGGTCGAGCCCTTTTAGGGGATCTTTGCAGGCTTCTCCCTCTCCGATCCCTCAGATGAGCATCTCAGACTGTGGATTTGGCTCGGGATGTACACAGCCTGTTGGATCCGTCCAAGGACGCCACCTTCGAAGTCTTCTTCTTCTTCTTGAGTTTCCTTGAGGGAGACCCCCTCTCCAAAGAGTCACAACGGCGCTTGGGTTCTATAGAGCCACCCCAAGATGTACTCGGGTACTCGGGGGAAAAACTTATGCTGCTGCTGGTGGCTCGAGGACCTTATTGGAATTTTTTTTTTGCAGAGACCGCATGCGGTAGAGTCGTGGTCCGGCCCAAGACAGCAAAGGCAGCAGTCATGTGTGTCGGTCAAAGACATAATTTTGGCACACTGATCACACTTTTTAAAACCACTGGTAGCCATGGGGGGAAAATGTACCCCAGCGAGGTCGAAGACCCTCCAAGCTGCCAGTTGGAAAAAAGGCACGAAGATGCCAAGGATGAAAAAACTACAATAAAGGACCTGAACTCGATGCCAAGACAGCAAGGTCGGGTGGCGGGAAGAGTACCAGTGCAGTACCGGAGGAGAGTATGAAACTCAAGCCAGACAGACGTCTGAAGGGCTCTGCGGTAAAATGGAGACAGAGCAAAATGGCACCCTTGGGCGGGAAGGGGACTATGCATACGTGGTACTATCTCCCAAAGGCTTTCTTTGAAAGCTGGAGGAATGCTTTCGCGAGGGCTCCATCGGTGCCGACATCACCCATATGTGAGAACTGACTTCCTGCTTGTTCCCAGAGAATGCCTGGATCCAGTCGAGGAGCATTGAGCCCTGGTAGTACTTTCTGCTGAGGGCATCCAGGGTGCGTGCCTCCCTATCAGGAGGCACTGAGGGGTGAGTCTTCTGACTCTTCAGATGACGCATGACCGGCTCCACCACCATGGAGTTGTGCGGCAGCTGTGACTTCTGGAAGCCTAGGCTATGGCTTAACTTGGTACATCGAGTCGAGCCACTTGCTCACCACAGACACCGATGCTGGTGTCTCCCACATACGGAGCATTAGCCATTCCAGGATGTGTAGGATGGGCACTGTAAGCGATTCCCTCAGAAGGGCCTCGTATTGGAGGATTTCTTGCTCCTCCGTCAGAGGGTCCTTCTCTGAATCAATCGGGAACACTAGTGCCTTGGACATGCCCCTAATGAAATCGAGGAATGCCATGTCCTCTGGTGGGGACCAGTTCCAAGGGAGGGGAGTCTGAGGAGATATCGCAATGGCGATGGGTATCCAGTGACTCCTCATCCTGTGTTTCCCACTCAGAATAGTCTGTTGAGGACTCGAGGAAAGGATGACTCACTGGCTCCAGGACTGATCCCCTTCTGCAGCACTTGGAGGCCCCATGGCTGGCACCAAGTGCACTGGCTGGGGAAGACTGTGGCCCTATGGAATGGTACAAAAGAGACTGGCAAATGTTTAGTTCAGGTAAACCCCTTTGTTAGCCCCTACGCGTTTTGGCTCAAAAGCCTTCTTCAGGGGGTCTTTGGAGGGAGCAAACCTCAAAAGAAAATGACAACAATAAATGTTGAGAAATAATGATAAAACATTTAAAAAACAATATGTTATAAAATCATAAACACACACAAAATACAATAAATTTAATAATGAATAACTTAAGATAATAAAAGTGCTCCTATACATATATAGTAACACATGAAAATGCCATGTATGATATGTTAAAAGAATCATAAGACATTTTTTTTTAAAAGATAACCAATCAAAGAAATTATAGAAACACCAGTAGAATACATAAGTTGATAAAACCAAAGCATGAATCATTGCTCACTATACTCAAGAGTACAGATAAATCATTGTTTCTTATTTCTTTGTTATTGTTTATCTGTACTCATTATTTCTTGACATTTATTGTTGTCATTTTCTTTTGAGGTTTGCTCCCTCCAAAGAATCCCTGAAGAAGGCTTTTGAGCCGAAACGCGTAGGGGCTACCAAAGGGGTTTACCTGAACTAAATTTTCGCCAGTCTCTTTTGTGCCCGCTTGTTGGTCTTCTTTGGCGGTGTGCAGGCACCTACTGCTCTCCTTTGGTCTGCCTTTGGAATGGTAGATATAGAGACTTTGACCGAGGATCGACTCGAGGCCAAAAGACAGAGGATCATCTCGGCCTCTGGGGACATCCTCGATGTTGAGGGCCCAGTGGTCTTAGTGGAGGAACTGATGGTACCAGACCACAACGCCCACTGCTGGTCCATGAAGGCAGACAAGCTGTGCTCCAGGGCTGCCATGCTGGACTCCAGGCCAGAAAGCTCCACAGCCATCGGCGCAGGCACAGAGAAATTCGAGCCAGACGCCGGTTCCCCAACAGGGGAGTCCTCGATGAGGATGGTGTCAGGTGACAGAGGTCGGCAGAAGGTGGTGTCCTTTTGGGGGACCTTCACAGGTCGCTCCTTCTCCAATCCCTCGGATGAGCATCTAGGACTGCGGGACGTCTTGTGCTGCCCTGAGGATTGGCATAAGCCACCACCGTGGCATTGTCCGAGAGCACTTGAACTTCCCGGTCCTCGATCAGGGGCCGTAAATGCAGAAGGGCCAAACTTGGCAATGGGCTCCCCCAGCCCAAGAGACTGGCTGGCATCAATTTTCAGCAGGATCCAGGAGAAATTGTCCAGCAGTACGCCATTCCTCAGATGACAGTGTTGCCGCCGCCACCACAAGCTGGACCTCAACCACATGAGCAGAAGCCTGCGCGTGAACTCCTGAGAACTCGGAGACCATTGAGTCAACAATGACCGCTGGAGTGGTTGCATGTAAACATGCACCCACGACACCATCTCTATGGTCACTGACATCAATCCAAAGAGCTGAAGATAACCCCAGACTCTGGGGGCCTGCTGCTCACAGAACATAGTCAGACAATTCAAAAGTCTTCTGACTTTCTGCTCTGACAGGAAATTTCTGCCCACTCTAGTGTCAAAACGTGCTCCCAGAAACTCCAAGGACTGGAAAGGAAAAAGCTGGCTCTTCTCCCAAATGATCATCCAGTCAAGGCTTTCCTACAAGGACACCACTTGGGACATCTCCTTTCCAAAAAGGACACCACTTCTGACAGGGAATGAGTTCAGATGAGCCAATCGTTTAGATAGGGATGGACAGATCCCTTAGTGCCACAGTCAGCAGCACCATGATCCGAGATCATCCTTGGGGCATTGGAGAGGCTGAAAGGAAGGCAAAACGAAGATATTCCTGCTGATCTGCCTAGATCGGGATATGAAAACAAATGTCTTGGCCAGATCCAGAGAAGCCAAGAATTCCCCTCGGTGCACTGCTTGAATCACAGAGCATAAGGTTTCCATCTGAAAGCACAGGACATGCAAGTGTGCATTGACCCCTTTGAGGTCCAGACTGGGCTGGAAGGAACCGCCCTCTTTGGTACCATGAAGTAGATAGAGTATCTGCCCTTGCCTTGCTCGTTTGGGGGTATGGGCACCACCACCGTTAAAACAAAGCAACTTGCCCAAGGTGGTCCACACCACAGACACTTTTGATCACAGACCTACAAGGGAAAGTGATGAAGGCATCAGGAATTGGCTCCTTGTATTCCAGGACACAGCTAAATTGAATGGTGTCTAGCATCCAGCAATCTCTGGTAACCCAGGCCTATCCCTGAAGGAGGTGAAGCCTGCTGCCCACCAGAGGCAACAGGGAAAGGGTCCCCAGACATTCACTGCGTGGCATGGGACGGTTCTCCTCTGGATGAACAGAGTCCCTGGGTACATGTGCTCCATGAAAGGGCTGAGAATGAGCCAGAGGCCCAGAAACAGAGGAGAAGGCTGTCCAGGGAGTTGGTGACAATAGTCCCGAGACACCCAAGAATCCAGCCAGTTAGCACATCCTTGGGGGGCTGGCAGAGTCTGACTAAAAAGGGGCACTGGCGAACTTCCGGTGACGTCACGGAGCTGATGGCAGCATAGAAGCCTAGCTCCGTCCGAATCCTGAGATTAAGCGGTGCCCCAAACGCCAATAAAGTGGATGGGCAGGGAGCCTATACCTTGGCGATGGCGACAAAGAAAACACTGGCCAGCTTCCAATCCCCGTATGTGCGGCAAGAGCAGAAAGACGCCGGGGAGTCAGAAGGCTCCGAGGAGGAGGAGGAGGAGGAGGCGGACACAGTGAGCTCAGACGAGGAGGGAGCGGAGGGCCGGGGAGCACGGTCCCTAAAGAAGTGGCTTAGCGAATTTAAAAGAGACATGCAAGGTGAAATCGAAGCCATGCGGAAGGAAGTTAAAGAGACTTTGGTAGCGATTCAAAAGGAAGTGAGTTGCTTGGGCCAAAGAGTTGAGAACCTCGAGGGGCACATGGAGGCCTGTGAGGAGGAGGTGCGAGAAATGACAGGGCAGCACCACCAACTACGGGTGCAACAGGAAGAGCTGCAAGAGAAAATAGAGGAGTTGGAAAACAGAGCGCGCAGGAACAACTTGCGAATTAGGGGGGTACCCGAGGACGGGGCTCACACAGACTGTCTTAGTGGTGCAAAAGCTGTGCAGTCACATTCTGCAGTTGGGGGAGGTGAATGGCTCCACGGAGGTTGCAATTGGAGTGGAGAGAGCTCACAGAGGTTTGGGGCCCCGGCAGGAGAAGCAGGCGAGAGATATTATAGCTTGCATGAGCAACTTCCCCATGAAGGAACAGATCCTGGCGACGGCGAGAAAGTTGCTTGGGAAGGAGAAGTGGAGGTGTTTAACGACTTGTCCAAAGGCACTCTGGACAGGAGAAGGGCGATGAAGGAGGTTACTACATACTTGAGGGGGAAGAGTTATCGCTATCGGTGGCTGTTCCCCTTTGGATTGCTGGTATCGGTGAATGGGGTAACTAGGCGGATGAAGATGGTGGACGAGGGGTGGAGTATGCTACGAGAGCTGGGGTGTGACTGTCCCCCCCTAGAAGGTGCGAGAGAACAGCAGAAGTCGGGCAGTTCTGGACTGGGAAAATTGCCATCGTGCTCTCAGTGGCAGCGGGCAGGTGAAAAGGGGGAAGAGGCTACGGCGGCTATCAAAGGAACGGCAAGGAGTGGTACCAGAGACCGATACCTGAGACGGAGAAGGTGACAGCTGGACTGAGTGCTGGCATTGGAGAGCAGGGCGTAAGAGCCCAGGACATTTGAGTGGGTGACCGGGATTGGAGGAGTGTTAAATGGTATGTTGGGGGAGGGAAGTGGTTGAATGCAGGGGAGTGGTGGGGTGCGGGTGGCTGGAAGGGGTATAGAGGTGGCCAGAGGAGGGGGGGTTTGGGGGTGGCTGGGCAAAGGGCGGTAGTGGGCCAAGGTACCAGGGATTCACAGTGTTTGGGGCACGGAGTGGCGGGAGAGGACAAGACGTCTCGGGGTGGGAGTGCAGGGCAGAAGGGGGGGAGGGGGGAGGAGGGGATGGGGCAGTGGGGGGGAGAGGGAGGATGACAGGACAGATGCAGCAGGGAGGAACTGGGAGGGGAGGGGCAGGGAATATGCTGCGCATTGGGACAGTTAATGTTAAAGGCTTGAACTCCCCAGAGAAACGCAGCATGTTGACTAGGGCGGTATGGAAGTTTCAATGGGATGTGGTGATGTTGCAAGAGACACACTTGCGCAGAAACGATGTGGGAAGGCTGAAAAATAGGCATTACTCAGATCAATATTACTCATGTTGTCCGAAGGGGGTAAAGAAGAGGTGGGTTGCCTTATGGGTGAGGGATGGGTGCGGGATCCAGATGGAGGGCAGTTTTCAGGATGGAGAGGGACGGGTGGTGGGGATCAGAGGGAAATTGGGGGGGGGGGGGAAGACATGGTGATTGTGGTGGTGTATGGTCCCAATGGAAATCAGGGGGAATTTTGGAAGGAGGTCGGGCGGCTCATTGAGAGGGCGGGAGGGGGGAAGTTAGTGGTAGGGGGAGACTTTAATGTAGCTTTAGAGCCAGGGGTGGATAGGGATCCCAAAGGGGATGGTGGGGGCCGGGGGTGTAAGAATCGGCAAGGATTGAGGACTTTGATAAAACAATTTAATCTGGTAGATGCATGGAGAGCACTACATCCTACAGAAAAGTTGGAGTAGGATTGATATGCTCCTTATGGATAGGGAATGGATGCTGGAGGTGATGGAGGGAGATATCAAAGCGGTTGGGTGGTCGGATCATAGTGCGGTTGAGATAGGTTGGCGCAGGCGGGGGAAGGGGGGCACAGTGTTTTGGAAATTGAATGAGAGCTTACTAAAGGATGCGAGGGTGGTGAAAGATGTCAAAGAGGTTATTCAGGAGTATATAAGATTTAATGATATCGGGGGCATGGTGGCAGTGAAGGTGTGGGAAGGGCTGAAAGCGGTGGTACGAGGAAGGTTTGTGATGTGGGGGGCCAGGAGAAAAAAGGAGAGAGAAGGGAGAGAGCAGGAGCTGGGGAAAACGCTGCAAGCTGCGGAGGAGAAATATCGGACATCGGGGGCAAAGCGGGATATTTATTTATTTATTTATTTCACATTTCTTATATACCGTGCTATTTGTCATCAGTGCGGTTTACATTGTAACAATAAAACACATTGGTCAGATAATTTGACCTTCGTTTACAGATAACAGGGAAAATAACATGGAGTTAAACAGGGGAAATTATATACAAACTTGGTAACTAACTGTTAGTACGTATGATAGTTTTCTGCAGTCATATAGGATAGGTATGGGGTTGTGAGGGAAAGGGGCGGATAGGGGGAGGGATATCCGGAGGCTTAAAATGTGTAGTGAAAAGGTGGTGTTTGAGGGCCTTTCTAAACTGTCTCAGGTCCCTAATTGCTCTAATGCTGGGAGGGAGTTTGTTCCAGCATCTGGGGGCGAAGTTAACGAAAGCTCTGTTGATGGTTGACTGGTTTGTCTTTATGGAATCACTTAATATGATTAGCATGTCTAAGGAATGAGATCTTCTGGACCGGTAGTTCTCGGTATGTGTGATCAGATCCGAGATGGCTGCAGGAGATAAGTTGTTGAAGGCCTTGAAGATAATAAGGAGGGCCTTATATATGATTCTACAGCTTATTGGAAGCCAATGAAGCTCTTTTAGAATGGGGGAGATGTGGTTGCTCCTTGAGGCACCGCAGAGGACTCGGGCTGCTGCATTCATGGCTAACTGTGGGGGGATAGGGAGGGGATGGAGAGAGTAAGGGCAGAGCTTAGGGCGGTGCAAATGGCGCAGGTGGAATTTGCACTACAGAGGGCTAAGCAAGTTTTTTATGAACATGGGGATAAGGCGGGGAGACTGTTAGCCCACAGATTGAAACAAAAGGGGGCGGCTTTGATATATCAGATTAGGGGGAGGGAAGGGGTAATGTGTCGAGGGGAGGAGGAGATTAGAGAGCAGTTCCGGGATTTCTATACTATGTTATACCAAGGGGTGGACGGGGTCGGGGAGGAGGAGATTAGGGGATATTTGGATGGGGTGGAGTTAAGGGGACTACCAGAGGAAGCACACATAGCTATGGAGGCTCTCATTTTGAGAGATGAAATTGGGAGGGTGGTTAAAGGGTTAGCAGGGGGAAAGGCCCCAGGGTTAGATGGGTTGCCGGGGTTGTTTTATAGGGTATTCATCGACGAGATCGGGGAGCTTTTAGGGAGAGCGTTTAATGGGGTTCTGGAGCAAGGGGGGCGTTATCACAAGAGATGTTGACGGCGGGGATAACGGTCTTGCTGAAACCGGGAAAAGACCCCATGAGTTGTGGCTCCTATAGGCCTATTTCCCTTCTTAAAGTGGATATAAAAATCTTGGCTAGGATTTTAGCGATACGGTTAGCGCGGTGGTTACCAGACATAATTCAGCCGGATCAGTCAGGCTTTATTATGGGGCGGCAGGCGGGTGACAACGTTAAGAGAGCGATTGCAGTACTAGGCGAGGTGGGGAAGGTTCACGAGGACTTCATAGTGATGTCCATAGACGCAGAGAAGGCCTTTGATAGGGTTTATTGGGGCTTCTTGATGCAAGTGTTGAAGAAGGTGGGGTGTAGGACCAACTTTCGGAGGTGGGTACAGGGCTTGTATAATGGTCCGAGAGCTAGGATTAAAATTAATAGGAGGTATACGAGAGATTTTGGGTTGGGGCGTGGGACTAGGCAGGGGTTCCCGCTTTCACCGCTGCTCTTTGCGCTTGTGGTAGAACCTTTAGTGGAATGTATCCGGAGGAATGAAAGGATAGTTGGCTTGGTTAGCGGGGGCCAAAACCATAAAATTTCTTTATATGCCGACGATATTCTCCTGTATTTGAGCTCGCCCATAGAGACATTACCAGAGGTAATGAGGGAAGTGGAGCGGTATGGGGTAGTGTCCGGGTTTAAAATGAATATAGATAAAACAGAAGTGATGAAGGTGAAATTGAGTAGTGGGAGTGAAGGGAGATTGAGGCGGTTATATCCCCTAAGGTGGGTTAACAACTCCATAGAGTATTTGGGGGTAAGGCTCACTGTGAGCTACGAGGATCTATATCAGGCGAACTACCCGCGGTTAATAGGGCGTATCGGCAAGGATCTGGAGGGATGGATGAGATTTGAGACTTCCTGGGTGGGCAGAATAGCTGTGATAAAAATGAATGTGCTCCCTCGCCTGCTATATCTGTTTCAAGCTCTGCCAGTAGAGGTGCCGGAAGGGATGTTGCGGTCATTGCAGAGGAGGGTTTTCAGTTACATTTGGCGAAGGAGACCCCCTAGGATTGCAAGGGATGTACTGTATGCGGCTAAAGAGGAGGGGGGGGGGGGTTGGGGGTTCCCAATCTGAAAGAGTACTATTGGGCTGCCCAATTGATGCATGTTTTGGTGTGGAGAGGGGGAAGGGAGGAGAAACCATGGGTAAGGTTGGAGAGCTTGCACGTTAGTGGGGGAGATTACACGCTTGGATCTGGGCCCCGAAAGGAGAGAGGAGGGTGCTAGGGGAGGGGTCACCAGTGATGAGACATGTAGTGAAGATCTGGGATAGGGCACGAGCGCCGGAGAGAGTGGTTAGGAGATCGGGGTTTTCGGTTATGACCCCATGGAGGGGGTGGAGGGCATTTCGACCGGGGTGGGAGGGAGGACAGTTTGATACCTGGAGGGAGAAGGGGTTAGTGTGTGATTTGCAATTGCTGGAGGAGGGGGAGTTCAAGAGCTTCGAGGAAGTGAGCGGGGAATTTGCGTTGGGGGAGAGCGATAGATATGCATATGTGCAGGCAGGGTCCTTTTTATTAAAGGAGCTGGGGAAGGAGGGGCTGGGTCGTGAGGTTTCCAGACTGGAGGCTATTTGATATGGGAAGTGGGGCACGAGAGGGTTGATCTCTGGACTGTATAAGGGGGTTAAGAGGGAGGGGGTGGGGAAGCATAGGTATATGGCAGAGTGGGAAAGAGATTTGGGGAGGCCCCTGGCTGAAACGGAGTGGAAACGGATATGGGATCAAATTAAGCGTGGGCCCAGTGCGAGTAGAATTAAAGAAAACTGTTATAAAGTGCTGATGAGGTGGTACTATACCCCAGAAAGACTCAGTAAAATGTACCCAGGGGTCTCCCCAATGTGTTGGAGGAAGTGTGGGGACGTAGAGAATTTCTGGCATATCTGGTGGAGTTGCACTAAAGCTCAGGTGTACTGGAGGGAGGTGGTGGTGTGGATAAAGGAGAAGGTGGGGGTGGAGGTGGACTTAGAGCCCAATACGTGTTTACTTTCTTGGGGTGGGGAGGGCCGGGAGCTCGGGGGGGGGGGATAGGTGGTGTTAGCTTGCCTTTGTGCAGCACAGGGGGCGGTGGCTAGGGCATGGAAGCAACAAGAGATGCCGGGTCTGGACCGGTTTGTGTCCGGACTGCAGGATGTTGTCCTTATGGAAAAACTCACAGCGATGAGAAAGCAAAGGGGGGAGCGGTTTGGGGAAGGCTGGTTCGAGTATTGGGAGTGGGATGAGAGGGGTTGGGGGGGGGGAGGGAGGGAGGGTAGGAGAGGGGGTGGGGGTTAGAGGGAACAAACACATGTTGGGTACTGACAGTGCTGTGGTAATGGATTATTATACTGTGGCTTATGTATGTGATGATCTTTCTGTTGTGTTGAAATAAAAATTGAAAGTATAAAAAAAAAAAAGGGGGCACTGGCTCGCTACACAGGCCCCTGGGCCCTGTCTTCTGGGAGGTAGTAATATTTTGTCTTGCCTAGGTCCTTCAAGAGTTTCCCCAAATTGGTTTCAAATAGGAGCTTTCCCTTAAAGGCCAGTTGAGCCAAATGGGCTTTGGAGGATTTGTCTGCCGCCCAGTGACTGAGCCAAATCCAACGCCATGGCACTGTCAACAGGACACCATCCCTGGTCGCCAAGCGCATCAGGTCATACATGGCATCAAAGGACGGCCTTAGCAGATTCCAAGAGAGAAGTAGTATCATCAGGCGGCAGAGACTGAATCCACTAGAGAAGACTCAAGACGTTAAGTTGGTACATACACACAGCTATAAAATAGCTGCCATCGTGGCAAACTGACTCTTCAGCAAGGAATCTACCTTGCGATCCAGAGCATCCTTTAAGGCTGACCTGCCTTCCACAGGAATGATGCTCCGTCTCGTAACCACCATGACCTGTGCATCCACCTTGCGAATGTTAAATCACTCGCTGTGCTCCTCCTCTGGGAGAGCACATATCTTTTTATAGACCCTTAACCTTTTAGGCAGGGAGTAGAGTGACTCCCACTTGGATCAGATCACATCTTCGATCACCTCCAGGAACAGAAAGACAACAATGGATTTCTGCACCCCTTGAAGAAGCGAGTGTACTTTTGGTTCCTGCTCCGTGCCAGAAGCATCTGTCAAATTCAAGGCGTATGAGACCCTGGAAATCAATGCCACCAGCTCCTCCTTCCAGAAAAGGCAGATCACACCGGCCTCTGTAGTCTTTTGAAGATGAGAGTAGGTCCTCATCCACATCAGAGCCCAATAACTATCCATCTGGGTCTGAGGCATAGTCAACATCTCTGATACCAACTGTTCCTCATCTTCAGGGAATGTCCTAAGCAGAGGATGCTTAGCCACATGTAATTGAACAGGGCTTCTACTTTCAGCCTGCCTAGCATGAGACTGCATCCAGAAGCACCTAGAAGCCGTAGGGTCTGAATTTCCATGCCAGCAGTACCAGGCCTGTTGCAAAAAGGAAAAGAATTCCAGGGAGGACAATTCAGACTCCAGAAACTCTGCCCTTAGAAAAGGCTTCCCAACAGCAGAGGGCATAGCCACCACAGACCTCCCCCTAGAAGATGAAGAGTGGCTCACAGCACAGTCGCCAGAGCCACCAGCCGGCTGAGCATTCTTACCCTTAGCGCCATCCTGCACTTCCTGCCCTGAGGCAGGTAAGGGTGGACTAACTGTATTCCCCTGCTGAGAGAGGGAAGGCATGCCCTCCAGAGGTGACTCAGAATACACATAAAGAGCTGCCCCGCTCAAGCAAGCAAATACTACCTCACACAATTCTCCACACACACACACTGACTGCACTGTGCACTCATAAATGCACATTCAATACGGAACAAAATACAGATCATAAGAGACCTCCTAGAATCCCAATACACAGACAAAATGGGCCTGATTTTCAAAGGCATTTACATGGTTAACAGCCCATGTCAACCATGTAAATGCCTTAATTGGGGATTTTCAAAGGCACCTACCTAGGCTCTCTCCCTATATAATGAAAGGTACCACCTTTGTCACCCCTCCCTCCCTCAATAACACTGAACATGGAAATTAAAATCCAGAATGAAGTCAGGTATCAGGAAGTCACCCTTGATCAACACCTCACATTTAAAGCCCACATCAACAAAACCACCTGGACAATATATTATAAAGCAACGACGTCTCAGACTATTCATTTTTATTTATTTTATTTATTTATTTGTGTGTTTTTTTTATACCGCCCCTTCCAGAGATCAGGAGCGGTTTACAGAGAACATGTCAAAAATTAACATTAACATTACATGGAACATTAACATTGGAAAATTAGTTACATAGGAACCTAAAAATATAAAGCCATAAAGCCAACACCTGGATTACTGCAACGCTATCTACCAAGGCATACCAAAATCCACGCTACTGCCCCTACAAACAGCTCTTCACTCAATAGCAAGGACCCTACAAGATGCAGCGAAAGACAACATCACACTTATATTAAAACAGCTCCACTGGCTTCCACTACAGAGCCAAATAAAATTCAAAACTATCATGCTAACCCACAAAGCAATCCACTCCAACCCCCCCCCCCTCAACGCACCTCCACTGAGACCTCCCAACCACAAAGATCTAGACAGACCTCCACAATGAACACCCTCACCATCCCCCACATCAGAACCAAATCCAACCAGCAAGCATGTAGGTGAGCCTTCCAATTGTACGAGCCCTCTATATGGAACACTCTACTGGACCAGATAAGGATCACAAACCTCAAAACCTTCAGAAAAACACCTGAAAACCCACCTAGTCACATAACATGTCAACTCTATCACATAATTCCTCCACAGAAGTAACAGAACCAGACAATTAGTCCTACCACTGTACATAGTTAAAACTGTATATAGTTATGAAATCTAATCCTATAGTTTGCACGATGATATAGTTTAAGACATAATTATAATATATTAACACGTTTGTTTCCTATAAACCACTTTGACCTGGTGAAAGGCAGTATATAAATATAGCTAAATTAATAAAATAAAATTAATTGTGTCCATGTCATTGAATGTTTCCTTTAAGTGGTAATTTCAGTTTTGGAAATGAAAAAAAGTCACAGGGTGCAAGGTCAGTGGAGTACAGAGGCTGGGGTCTTGCTTGATTTAGTGTTTGGCCAAGAAGTACTGGACAAGATGTGATGCGCGAGCTGGAGCATTATCGGGATGAAGCAACCATTCCTGTGCAACTCTGACCTCCTACGACGAACTACATCTCTGAAACAAGTCAGAACATGGATGTAGTATTCCTTATTGACGATTTGGCCTTTTGCAGCATACTCATGATGAACAGTTCCCTGGTAATCTAAGAAAACTGTGAGCATGACCTTGACATTGCTTCTAACCTGATGGGCTTTCTTGAGTCTGGGAGAGTTGAAGTCCTCCACTGTGAGGCTTGAGCCTTAATTTCCAAGTCATAACCATAAACCCATGATTCATCACCAGTAATGATGAACTGTGAATCATTTTCAATGCATTCCAACTCCTCCCTGGCTGCAGACAGTTGTTGATTTTTTTGGTCAGGAGACAGGAGTTTCAGCACAAATTTTGCAGATACACATTCTCATCCCCAAATCGACAGTAAGAATGGACTGTACTGACCCAAAACGGATGTCAATGTCCTCAGCAAACTCCCTGATAGTCAGATGACGATTTGAGCATATTGCAGCATGCATTGCTTCAACTTTGTCTTCATTCCTGCTCGTGGATGGCCTTCCAGAACGTTTGTCACTGTCAACACTTTGGCGGCCCTCTTGGACACGTTTGTACCAGTCAAACTCAAGCACGACTCATGTATTCAGTGCCAAACATTTGCTGTAACTTGTCATAAGTCTCTTTGCACAAATCTCCGAGTTTCTGGCAGAATTTAATGCAAATTTGATGTTCAAATGTTTTCACTCATAATTAGGTCACTGCATGCTTAATAGCATCACGGTGCGACGCACTGTTATATAGTTACACAAGTCTCTATTCTTTTTTGATCACACCTTGTACTATTAAAATATTATAATGACATAGTTGGAATATTTCCAATTTTCTCAAGATACTGTACACATCATACCTAAAATTCAAGTGTGCCAATAATGTTGACAATTGTATTGTGCTTGAAAATGGGCCAGATCAGATTGGGGAGGCCAAGAGAAATAAAGCCCCCCGAAAATGGGCCATTTCTATGGGAAAACAGTTTCAGCAGCAGCAACATACAGAAACTGATTCACTGAAACATAGTAACCGGTGCATTTCCCGCCCACCCAAACCCTCCTTTCCTCCCCTCCACTCCCCCACGTATGTATGTCATAACAGTTGCTATGTTGCTAAGTTGAGGAGGAAGACTGATTCTGTAATTTTTTGAGCTTGGTGTACCAAAAGCCACAGTAAACGATACTGCAATAATCAAGTCATGAAGTTAATAAGGGTATGAACAGTCTGGAAAGAAACACAGTTTGGTCTTCAAAGAGATCCGCTACAAAGAATAAAAAGCAAATTGGACAGCTGCCGCGACTTGCAAATCAAGTTATAGCTGTGGGTCGAAAATAACATTAAATAGATTACAGAGGCTACCCTGAGGGGCCTTGAACAACAAGAATCCTAGGAACAGACTCTGGGGGTAGGAGACTTCTTAGTGACCCAGACGGCCTGGGATTTCTCTGGATTCAGTTTGAGATGGTTTGTAGACAGCTAAGTAGCTACCACATCCAGACAAAAGCTGAAGGGGGAGCTCTTGTACTGCATCACTGGAAAATCTATCATGCTCTGTTCTCAGCAGCTGAAGGATGGTGACTACCCATACGTACCTGGACTGGCCTGGAGGAACGATTAGGAAGTAGCTACCACATCCAAACAAGAGTTCGCAGAAGAAAGATCTGGTGACAATGAAACAGGCGAACAGACAACCAAGAGAATATGGTATGCATAACAAAATCTGCAAGCATCATAGTCCTGAATGATAGTCAGAAGAGGAGAAAAAGATATTGACAAGAACTGGGGAAAGGCTAGAACTCTGGGGGACTCCGCAAGGAACAGTGGGGTGGGGGAGGGGAAGTCTCTTGCTGACTGAATTTGAAATGGAGCAATCATGTAAAAAAAGATGAGAGCCAGGATAGCACCTGATCTTTAATGCCAATGTAGGCCAGATGATAGAGGAAAAGGGAATGACTGATGACATCGAAGGTGGCAGACAAATCCAAGGAAACAATCAAAGCTATCTTGTGAGTCAAGGTGACTATGAAGATCACAAACCAATACAGTTATGGCACTTTCAGTGCTATGATTATTCCAGAATCCAGACTGTTTTGGATGTAATATACTGGTTTTAGATACGAAATCTGTTAACTGGATAAAAACTGCCCTCTATGATTTTTGACAGGAAAGGCAGATTAGAAACTAGATGGTAACTGAATGTCTTAATGGGACAGAGATTTGACTTTTTTTAGAATAGGGCAAACAATAACCTATTTTAGAGTAGTAGACATGGAAGCTGATGAAAGACTATGATTGATGGTCATATGAATAATGGACAAGATTGCCAAATTAGAGAGTTTTAGCCAGAATTAGGGAAATGGATCTAGAGAACAGACAATAGATTTCTAACTAAGAAGGAGCTTCTCAACGGCAAGCACAGATAGTTCATTAAAAGATGACCAGGAGCTAGGGCCAGCAGAAAGTAGACTGGATACTGCCGACTGAGTAGGGCTGGCAGGTAAAGAAGGAAAACTATTACAAATAGTGATGATTTTAGATCAAAAATTATCTGCCAAAAGACTGGCCAAAGAAAAGTTATGGGAGGGTCTTGAAGGCCTAAAATGGTCAGGATATAGGGTCTTTGTTGACATAACTAAGGGAGCCACAGAGACAGGGCAGCTACGGAGATAAGAGCACTTGCTTTCTCTCCGTTCTGGTAGTCAAGAAGTTAATACCGGTGGACCAGGCAGCATATTTATTTAATGAGGAGCAAGAGGGCCATTCAATTCCATTGCATAGGCTGGTTTGGCCTACAGGCTGTAGTTTGTCCACCCTCATTTTAGATTTATTTTTTGTCTTGCAATGTATAAAAGACAATTCATTCACACCTAAAACCAAACTAAGAAGAATCCTAGCCTCCAAGAATACTTTGACATATGGTGTCATCTGTTATAAAGATCACTTACCTTCCATACTAGGTGAGGGTAAAGCCATCATTAACAGTACTGGGAAAATCATAACTCCATCTACCATTGTACAACTGCAAGAAGAAAAAGCATAAAAAATCATTTAGGAAAACTGTAGGGCATAAAAATTCTTGAGTCAGTAGTGCAGTGAATTTTTGATATATAGAACTATAATCCTAGAAACTTCCATTTGCTTCCCCTATAAACCATTCATTATGTAATCCCTAGATATTGCATGGAGGAAAGGCCATAAGAAGGGGTACAACTATGTAGCCAAAATCTCAGCATTTAGAGTTCTGCCACAGCAGTGCTCCAGTCATGTGCTAAGAGCCACCTCATCACTAGCCTCTTTGGCTGGTGGTGCTACAGCAATAAAGAGCCAACAGGAGTTCCTGGGTCCCACTGACAAGAAGAAAGGGGTTGCAAAGGTAAAGTGCTAGTGTGAGTCCCTGGGTCCTGCTGCCAGAGAGGAGCAGTGGCAGAAAAGGGAAGGGGTGCAATTGGAGAAGAGGAAAGGAGAAAGGGAAGCGCATAAAGGAAGGACCAGGATTAAAGGAAGAACAGAAAAGAGTGCAAGAAGGTAGATCAGGAGGAAGTAAAAGGAAGGAAGGGAGGGAATGTAAGCAGAGTGCAGGGCTGGGTTAAAGGGAAGATGAGAGTGCAAGAGGGAGGATATTGAAGGGTAGGGAGAGACATGGAGGGAGTGCAGGACAGGGGAAAGTGCAAGAGACAACCTACATGCACAGAGCAACACACACACATAGCCCCATCCCCCACTCTGATCTCCACAGATAAAGAACTAAACTCACCTCATAGAAATAGATATGCACACCACACAAATCATTTCGCACAAACAAATGCACCTCATGCAATACCATCAATCCCTATATCCACCCAACCACAAATCCCCTGCTACCACTTCACCCTATTTGTTTCAATTAAGTCCCCACAGACATGTCTTAGCCTGCAAAGGGAAGGAAAGAGAAACATGCAATTGTGTCATAGTGTAAGTGTTCAGTTTTTAATGTGTTTAATCTAAATTTACTTTTCTAAGAGTTATGAGGATCAGGATAGGAAAAATTCAGATTTACTTGTAAGACTGCCCAAGCAGATCAAACTTTCAACACCCTTCCTACTGCAACCTGTATATTTTTTAATAGCCTATTGATTATTATGGGGGAATCAAACATAGTGAATATGTGCATGATCCAAGGCAACATATGAAAGAAACAGAAACTGGATGCATGAAATCAAGGTCATTAGGATATCTACAAAAGCTCTGCAAAACAACCAAGAGAAAAGGCTGTTTTGGCTATCCTTAGAACATTTTATTTATGTTTTACATTTATAAAACCAAATATCACTAGCGACTGCAGGTGGGCATGACCCTCCATATTAAATTGCAAGTTCAAGCTTACTGGTAAAAGCTCTGGCTGTAGTTTTTAATTTGGAAAGAAGTTCCATTTACACTACGTAGAAGGCTATCAGTTAATTTGAGCGATCCAAAAAGGAGTACGTCCAGTTTCAATGAATTAATAAATCAGCATTCCATTTGTCAAAAACTAAATGACCCTAATCTCTCCTGTTCAAATAGCTGCATGGGAAACTATGACACTGCTCTCTTGATGCAAAGGAACATACGTTTGCAGATCATTTAAATAAAAATGAAATGGAGCCCTGGATCCCAATAAGATTAGCTAGCAGTATGGCATAGATATCAAAGGAGAGGCAAGACAATGCAACCCTGGGGCACACTTCAGTCCAGGAATTAAGAAAAAGGATAACAGTTTCCTGAAGAAAACCATTGCCATTACCACTTCAAAAATCTTAAACCACACCAAATTTTTCAATTTGTGACACCAAAAGGCAGTGATCTCTTTTTCAAGCAGGGACAATGTTGGCTAAAAAAATACAACACTTCAAATTTGAGAGCCAGGACCCATCACTGAACAAAATATCTGGTGCCCTGAACAAAAAAGGCCCCCTTTCAATAATGCATCCAACCCAACTAAAGCACACTCAGAGCAATGCATATAAAGTTTGCTCCCCCTTTGTCTGCCTCTCATACACACTCTTCCTCCTCCAACAATTATCCCCACCTCTTCATAGCCATATCAACTCTAAAGGTGCTGGTTGATGAGTGGCGCAGATGAGTGGGTATCTGTTATATATATGGGCACTGGGAGGGCAGGACAGGTGAATGGTATTTTAGGGTGGGAGGTTAGTCAGCTGGCGTGTTAGTGTGGTGGTATGCAGGGCCGGATTTACGTATACGCCATGTACGCCATGGCGTAGGGCCCACAGCCGGCAGGGGCCCACAAAAAAAGAACCAGTTGTTTTTTTTTAACTCAATTAAAAAAAAAAACCTGGTGGCTGCCGCTGCGGGGCCCCCTCTGCTGCCGCGGGGGCCCCGTCTACAAGCTGGTCGGGTCGAGTCGAGTCGAGTCGGGTCGGGTCGGGTCGGGTCGGGTCTCTCTCCCTCCCTCCCTCCCTCGCTGCAGGCTGCAGGCTGCGAGAGACGCGAAGATAGAGCGTCTCCTCGCGTCTGTGTTAAGTCCGCAGGGGCTGATGGGATTTCCCATCAGCCCCTGCCGGCTTAACACAGACGCGAGGAGACGCTCTCCCTTCGCGTCTCTCGCAGCCTGCAGCCTGCAGCGAGGGAGGGAGAGAGACCCGACCGGACCGGACCCGACCAGCTTGTAGACGGGGCCCCCGCGGCAGCAGAGGGGGCCCCGCGGCGGCAGCAGAGGGGGCCCCGCGGCGGCAGCCACCAGGTTTTTTTTTTTTAAATTAAATTTTACTTTAGGCCGGGGGGGGTAGGACTGGTAATGGGCTATGGGGGGGGGGGGTAGGACTGGTAATGGGCTATGGGGGGGGGTAGGACTGGTAAGGGGCTATGGGGGGGTAGGACTGGTAATGGGCTATTGGGGGGGCTGGGGCTGGAAATGGACTGGGGGGGGTAGGGCTGGTAATGGGCTATTGGGGGGCTGGGGCTGGAAATGGGCTGGGCTGGAAATGGGCTGGGGGGGGTTAAGGCTAGAGGTGGGCTGATGGGGTTAGGACTGGTAATGGACTGTGGGCTGTTGGGGGGGCTTAGAACTGGCAATGGGCTTTGGGGGGGGTTAAGACTGGTAATGGGCTGTGGGCTGATGGGGGCTGTCTGGTAATGGGCTATGGGGGGGCTAGGACTGGAAATGGGCTGGGGGTTAAGACTGGAGGTGGGCTGATGGGGTTAGGACTGGTAATGGGCTGTTGGGGGGGGTTAGAACTGGTAATGGGCTTTGGGGGGGTTAAGACTGGTAATGGGCTGTGGGCTGATGGGGGTTGTCTGGTAATGGGCTATGGGGGGCTAGGACTGGAAATGGGCTGGGGGGTTAAAACTGGAGGTGGGATGATGGGGTTAGGACTGGTAATGGGCTGTGGGCTGATGGGGGGGTAGGACTGGCAATGGGCTATGGGGGGCTGACTGGAAATGGGTTGATGGGGTTAGGACTGGAAGTGGGCTGATGGGGGGTTAGGACTGGTAATGGGTTATAGGGGGGGCTTAAACTGACAATGGGGTGATGGGGGTTAAGGACTGTAAGTGGGGTGATGGGGGGGCTAGGACTGGTATTGGGTTGGGGGGTTGCTAGGACTGGAAATGGGCTGATGGATGGCTAGGACTGGAAATGGGCTGATGCAGGGACTAGAAGGGAATGGATGCTGGGTGAGGCTGGAACTAGAAGGGAGCTGATGTTGGGGGAGGATTAGAATGGGATGGGGCTGGAAGAGTAAAATGGAGAAGGGAAAAATATTTTGTGTGGGAGGGATAAAAAATCTACAATTGGCCGGGTATTGGGAGAGTAAGTGGGGATTGAGGATGGAGGGGTAAAATTTGAGTGGATGAAATAGGAATGAGGAAAGAGCAAAAGGAGAAAGATTAGTATGTTAAAGCAGATGTAGAGAGAGAATGGAAAAAAATCTAGAAGAGAGAAGAAAGGACAAATGGACAGCAGACGATGGAGAGTTAGCAGAAGACACGAAGAAACCAGAAGAAAGTGGCTGGAGCAATTGCAGCTGAAAAAAATGCACAAAAGGTAGAAAAATCTCTCTTTATTTTGAATTTATTAATTGGAATATGTCAGCTCTGGTAAATGTGCATCATTAACATCTGTGCTTTGTTTAGTACAAGAGCAAATTAATGTATAGTTTTATTTCTACAGTGTTGTACATTCCAAGTTTGGCTTTTGGGATTCCCAGTTTAATTATTGTCTTCCTATTTCTAAATTGTGATTACTTGTTTGGTGATGGTCTATGTTCTGCATGTGTAACTGAGCTGAGGTGTTCTGTTTATATAATTCCTATTTGACATTGCCACTTGTTCTCTTTCCCCAGTAGGTCATGTATTGTTGTTCTCTGAAATGTATTGGTTTAATATTTGCAGTGTTGCCTTTTGATTGGTAGAGTATGGTGCTTTGTGAGTCCTGGTAGTGCTGTTAGGATACGGCGGGTTTACTATGGGCAGTGTTTGTAGTAGTTCCTAATGTGTCTGGCAGTTGGCACTGGATTATAGTAATGTAGAAATCTTTTAGTCTTTCTTTATCCATACACTCATTAAGAGGCACGTTTACTAAAAGTTAGTATATGGTAACATTATGCAAATATTTATGCAAATGAGGCCCCTTATGCAAATGAGGTCTGCACCCCCCTTGGGCCGCCCCTGCTGGGGGCCCACAATTTTTGTTGGCGTAGGGCCTCACTCAAGGTAAATCCGGCCCTGGTGGTATGTATGATGCTTTCTGGTCTCAGCGCAGAAGCTCCTTGAACATTATGGCATTCAAGACCAGACCTGAGCATCTCTGATTCAATTGTTAGTTGTTAGTTACACCTAACCTCTAACCCTAACCTCTGAAGTTAAAATTTCCTGGAGGGGAATCTGATAGCAGAAGCAGCCTCTGCATGTAAGTCAGCAAATGCTGCCTGTAAATTTGGTGACTGAAAGCCTGGGGCACAAGACTGTAAAATAAAGAATTTTCCAAATACACATTCTTTAAAAGCATCGTTAATGGCTTGGCTTTAAAACTTAGGATTTAAATTTTCTCTCGTCCGTAGGTAGGTCTTTTAAATGTTTTAAACAACAAATGTGTAGTTAATGTTTTCCCACTCACTAAACCACCCCTGGCACATCGCTTACTTTATAATTAGCTTTCTCAATTAAGAGTGAAATTGGTTATCACAGGGTATTTTAATTGCCACATGATTAGCCCTTAGTAGATTAGACGTTTAATAAGCAGAAATCACATAATATTAGCAGATAGACTAACAATCCTGAATCTCTTCCTTTAGCCTAGATAGTTCTACTCCCTTAGCAGCTCTAAACAACTCATTAATACAAAAATGCAGACTGCGTTCCAGCTGCGAGATGGGGGCCATCCAGTCTTTTGCATTGAGTGCCACATGTATTATTATTTCCCCAGACACATCCTTGTCCCCAGCTGTGGTGTTGGGTCTTGACTAGATTGTAAGCTCTGATGAGGAAGGACCGTCTCTTATATATCTCTGTACAGCGCTGCATATGCCTTGTAGCGCTATACAAATGATCACTAGTTGTAGTATTTATTTTTTATTTATTTATTTCTTGCTAGGTTTTCTATACCACTTTGTCCACATAATCAAGACAGTTTACAAGGAACTCAGAAATTAAAATAAACACAATTTTACACAGTGAACATTAAGTTGACACATCGAATATCTTAACATAGTTAACATTTAGAACTTGAAACAAGGCTTCAATAAACTTATTTACAGTGCATCTCAAGCAACACTGCTTGTACAGAAAAGATACAACTTGCATTAATATACAAAAGAAAAACATATCAATCCAAAACAATAGCAAGGAATATCATTAGTCCTCAAAAAAAAAGGAGGGAGCAGTATTAACAAAACACAATGGGGGCAGGAACCCCCCACTGATATGAAAAGGAAAAAAAACATTATCCAAAATCAAGTGGAGGCGGAGGTCCAAGAACATACATATATATGAATAGGGAACCTACTCAAGGAGGTGAAGAGATAGATACATGAGTGCTAAAGAAAGAAAACAGATCTTCAGGTTGAAAGAAAACATTTCTGTAATCAGATAAAGCACAGTTACTTACCTGTAACAGGTGATCTCTGGGAACAGCAGGAATAAGTCTTCACATATAGGTACATCGGTACCGATGGAGCCTGCGCGGGAACGCTCCCCGGCATCCCAAAAAGGAAAGTTTTTGGGAGCATCCCACAGCGCCTGCGCGCTGCCTTCCCGCCTTTCCTAACCGCCTCTCTCCAGTTCGAGTTTTAAAGCTGAGACAAAGAGAGAGAGAGGAAAGGAAAGATAGATAGAAAGATACAACTCCTAGGGGAGGTGGGTGGGTTGTGAAGACTTATTCCTGCTGTTCCCAGAGATCACCTGTTACAGGTAAGTAACTGTGCTATCTCCAGGAACAAGCAGGAATGAGTCTTCACATATGGGGACTCCCCAGCTAGAGATGCCTGGGAGATCCCCAAGGTTGTGAGACCCTGAGAAGGGCTCTACCTCCTCCCATGGATCTCAGGCATCCAACCAGGGATGGAGGGCAGGAGTTGATTAAGCATGGAACAGGTGTTTGAGAACAGCCTGACCAAACAAGGCATCCCGGCGGGAGTACTTGTCCAAGCAGTAATGGGCTGTGAAGGTATGAACCGAGGCCCAGGTGGCTGCTCGACAGATCTGGTCGGTGGACACAGAATTTAGATGAGCCATAGAGGTTGCCATGGCCCTCACATTGTAAGCTGTGACATGGCCCTCCAGAGAAAGATTCTTGCTCTGATAGGCAAAAGAAATACACTGAGCAATCCAATTGGACAGTGTTCTCTTAAAGACTGGAAGTCCCAAATGAGAGGGATCAAAAGCAACAAAGAGCTGAGAAGACTTTCTATGTTGCTGTGTCCTTTGTAAGTAAAAGGCGAGAGCCCTCTTACAATCCAGGGTATGAAGATTCCTCTGCACTTGATGCATGACGACCTGGAAAGAAGACAGGTAAGTACACCTCTTGGTAAAGATGAAAAGGTGAGACCACTTTAGGCATAAAGTGTGGATTGGTCCTAAGGACTACCTTATCATGATGGAACCTTGTATAAGGTGGATTAGCCACTAAGGCCTGCAGTTCACTGATGCGGCGAGCTGAGGTGACTGCAATAAGAAAGATAACTTTCCAGGAAAGAAATTTCAAGGAGGTAGTGGCTAAGGGTTCAAAGGGAGGCTTCATGAGCTGACCAAGAACCAGATTCAAGTCCCATGCCACTGGAGGTGGTCTAATGGGAGGTTTAGTTAAAAGAAGGCCTCTCATGAATCTTGCAATAAGAGGATGAGAGGAAATAGGTTGTCCATTGAGAGGCTTGAGAGATGCTGCAATAGCACTCAAATGGACCCGTACTGAATTCGTTTTGAGACCTGCATGAGAAAGATGCAGGAGATACTCTAGTAAAGAATTCAAAGGTATTGCTAGAGGGTTAAAACCCCTCTCAGCACACCAAATGATAAACCTTTTCCATTTAAAAGCATAGGAATGCCTAGTAGAAGGCTTTCTGGAAGCATGAAGGATATCCCTCACTTGCTGAGACAGATGCCAATCTTGAAGGTCTAAGCCTTCAGCAACCAAGCCCTGAGATCGAGAGATTGGGGGTTTGGGTGCCACAACGTTCCCCCCTCCTGAGACAGGAGATCTGGAGCAGATCTCAAGTCCAGGGAGGGAGCTTGAGAGAGATGCAGAAGTAGAGGGAACCACACTTGGCGTGGCCATCGTGGAGCTATGAGGATCATAGTCCCTTGGTCTCTCTGAAGCTTGAACAGGGTCTTGGGAATTAGGGGAATGGGTGGAAAGGCGTATAGGAAGTCTTGACCCCAATGAAGGAGGAAGGCATCCTTGGCCTGAACTCCCTGACACGGAATTCTGGAACAGAATCGGGGGAAGTTTGGCATTCCACGGACTTACAAAGAGGTCTATGTCCGGTATTCCCCAAATTCAAAAGATTCTGACTACCTGGTCCATATGAAGGGACCACTCGTGTGGAAGCAGAACTCGACTGAGTCTGTCTGCCCAAGAGTTTTGAACTCCTGGAAGTGAGGAGTGGCCTAGTGGTTGGGGCAAGGTACTTCAGGCCGGAAGGTCGGGGGTTCAAATCCCACTAGAGGACAGCAACCTTGGGCCGGAAGGACTGGGGTTTCTAGTCCCACAGGTGCTCCTTCTGGTCTTGGGCAAGCCACTTAACCCTCCATAGCCCGTGTTCCCTGTAAAATAGTTATCTCCAAGTTATAATGCCCTGTTCAATGTAATTTCAGTTTGTTCAATGTAAACCGCACTGATCCAGAATAGCGCGGTATATACGAGAATGTAAATAAATAAAATAAATAAAGGTATACTGCCAGAAGATGAATTTGATGCTTTCTGGTGAAGGCCCACAATCTCAGAGCTTCGTTGCAAAGCGACAGAGAGCCAGTCCCTCCCTGCTTGTTCACATAGAACATGGCTACTTGGTTGTCTGGGTGAATGAGGACTGTCTTGTAGCTGAGCAGGGTATGGAAGACTCTGAGAGCCAGGAAGATTGCTCTGAGCTCTAAGATGTTGATATGTAGAGAGGTCTCCTGTGGGGACCAAATGCCCTGGGTGGAGAGGTCGTGAAGATGAGCTCCCCAACCCTTTGGAGAGGCATCTGTTGTAAGGGTTGCTTGGGGTAACAACTGTTGGAAGGGGGACCCCTGCAACAGATTGAGTGGATTTCCACCACTGGAGAGACCAAAAGAGGTGCCTGGAGGTTGCTATTTTGTCTGACAGACCCCCTGATGCCTGGGTCCATTGGTTGGACAAAGTCCACTGAGCTGCCCTCATGTGAAGGCGAGCATAAGGGATCACATGCACAGTGGATGCCATGTGGCCTAGCAGTTGTAATATCTCTCGAGCAGTTAAATGGGTTTTTAACTGAACCTGGGAGGCTAACTGCACTAAGCGTAGGCAACGGGCCTGGGGAAGATAGGCCCTTGCAGTTGTGGTATCCAGCAAGGCCCCTATGAACTCTAGAGACTGAGTAGGGGTGAGCTGGGACTTTGGAATGTTTATCACCAGTCCCAAACACTGCAGAACACGCATTGTGCAGGGTAGGGAAGTCTTGGCCTCTGACTGGGATGGAGCTCAGATGAACCAGTCGTCCAGATATGGGAATACGAATATTCCTAGTGCGTAGGAATGCAGCTACTACTGCCATGCATTTTGTGAACACTCTTGGAGAAGAGGCCAGACAAAAAGGAAATACCCTGTATTGGTAGTGCTTCCCTTGATAAAGGAACCAAAGGAACCTTCTGTGTGCTGGATGGATGAGTATATGGGTATACGCATCCTTGAGATCTAGAGAACAAAGCCAATCCTGACTCTGAAGGTATGGAAGGAGAGTACCTAGAGAAATCGTTTTGAATTTCTCCTTGCATAGAAACTTGTTCAATTCTCTGAGATCTACCGGAGGATGTAGTAAAGGCTGTTAGTGTAGCTGGGTTTAAAAAAGGTTTGGACAAGTTCCTGGAGGAAAGGTCCATAAGCCATTATTAAGAAGGGACCCAGGATATCAATGCTTGAACCAATACAAGCATTGTGGAACCTGTGTCCCTTGGGGAAACTGCTAGGTACATATGACCTAGATTGGCCACTGTTGGAAACAGAATACTGGGCTTGATGGACCTTGGTCTGACCCAGTATGGCATATCTTATGTTCTTATGTTCTTAATATGGGTCTGTAACCCCCTGTTTTCTTTGAGATAATTAAGTAGGGGGAGTAGAACCCTGAGCCCTGTTGAAGAAGGGGTACTTCTTCTATTGCCCCCTTGGGCAAGAAGGGTAGTAATCTCTTGACCGAGAAGGTCGAGGAGAGATGTTTGAGAATTGAACTGTCTCACCATGGTGTGAGGAGGAAGGTTTGAGAAATGAAGTTTGTACCCTTCCCTTATGATAGAGAGGGTCCATTGCTCTGCTGTGATTTGTTCCCATCTGGGAGCAAAGTGAGCTAACCTTCCTGGAATGGTGAGAGGCTCTGGTTCTGCTAGAGCCAGAAAGGCTAAGTTCTCTAGATGCAAGTCAAAGGCCCTGAGGAGGCTGAGGCTGTTGGGCTACAGGAGTCCTTGCAGCCTTAGGCTTGGCCTGTTTAGGTTGTTGACGCTTTTCAGCAAAACAACCGGCAGAAGATGTCTGTTGACCATAAACAGGATAATATCTTCCCTTCTTGGGAAAATATGGCTTTTTGAACAACCTCTTCTTGACAGGATTAGAGGTAGATTTTGAAAGCCTATCCAAAGCAGAATTTTCTGCATCCATCTGTGTGGCCTTTGCCTGCCAATCCTTGCCAAAAAGGTTTTCACCTGTACAAGGAAGATTTCCTAATCCATCTTGGACCCAAGGTTCCAGATCAGAAGCTTGTAACCAAGCAATTCTGCGTGCACCTATGGCAATAGCCGAAGTTCTGCTGGCACCCTCAAAAGAGTCAAAGGCTGCACGGTTGGATAATTTGGAAACATCTTGGGCATGCTTAAGCCAAGTGAGAAACTCTTCCCTCTTATCTTCTGGAAGAAAAGGGAGGAAAGTTTGCAGATGATCTGTAACTTCTATAGTCTCTATATGGGGATGTTTCTAAAAGGAGTTGATTCTAGCAACAAGCATGCTGGCTTGAAAGATTTTTCTGCCAAAAGCATCTAAGGTTCTACATTCTCTCCCTGGAGGGGTAGAAGAGTGCCTTTTTGCACTCTAACTTTTTCATGGCAGACTCCACAACAATAGAGTGGTGAGGAAGCTGAGTCTTATGAAACCCAGGACAAGGCGGGACACGGTACATGGTGTCTAGCCTACGAGAGAGGGAAGAGATAGTAAGAGGGGTCTCCCATATGCCCAACATGTGATCATAAAGGATCTCATGAACTGGCAAAGTGGCTGCCTCTTTAGGAGCTTTGGGATATTGCAAAATATCCAACTTTTTGGCTCTAGGCTCTGACTCAGGGGCTACTGAGATAGAGAGCCCCTTGGCCACCTCTCTTATAAAGTCCTGAAAAGACAAGTCCTCTAGAGGAGACATTCTTCTTTTTGGAGAAGAAGGCTCTTGAGGAAGGAGTACCGATGCTTCGACAGAAACCTCCGATGCATCAGAGTCTTCGGAGGAATCGAAGTATCGCCTATCTGGATGCTCCTGTAGAGCCCGATATGCGTACCGAGTGGTATCGACATCGGGAGTAATCGGTACCGGTTCGGTACCGATGGGCATCATCGGACAGAGATGTCGATGCAATCGGTACCGGCACCTGAACCGAGATTGGTGCCGGTGCCGGTGTCAGAGCCTGTTGCGGTACCAGCGGTGTTGCAGCTCGAATAAGAACATAAGAACATAACATAAGATATGCCATACTGGGTCAGACCAAGGTCCATCAAGCCCAGTATTCTGTTTCCAACAGTGGCCAATCTAGGTCATACGTACCTAGCAGTTTCCCCAAGGGACACAGGTTCCACAATGCTTGTATTGGTTCAAGCATTGATATCCTGGGTCCCTTCTTAATAATGGTTTATGGACCTTTCCTCCAGGAACTTGTCCAAACCTTTTTTAAACCCAGCTACACTAACAGCCTTTACTACATCCTCCGGTAACAAATTCCAGTTTGATTACACGTTGAGTGAAAAAATATTTTCTTTTATTAGTCTTAAATAGTTTACCCTGTAGCTTCATTGCATGTCCCCTAGTCTTTCTATATTCTGATAAGGTAAACAATCGATCTACGTTTACCCGTTCCACTCCGTTCATTAATTTATAGACTTCTATCATATCTCCCCTCAGCCGTCTCTTTTCCAGGTTAAAGAGCCCCAACCTTTTTAGCCTTTCTTCATAGGAGTAGCCTTCCATCCCCTTTACCATTTTGGTGGCTCTTCTCTGAACCTTTTCTAAAATTGCTATATCCTTTTTAAGATATGGCGACCAGAATTGCACACAATATTCAAGGTGCGGTCTCACCATGGAACGATATAGAGGCATTATAATATCTTTTGTTTTATTTTCCATTCCTTTCCTTATCATACCTAGCATTCTATTTGCTCTCTTGGCCGCCGCTGCACACTGGGCCGAGGGTTTTAACATGGTATCCACAAGGACGCCTAAATCTTTTTCTTGGGTGGTGGTTCCTAATGTGGAACCTTGCATCGTGTAACCATAGTTTGGGTTGTTCTTCCCTAGGTGCATAACCTTGCACTTCTCCACATTAAATTTCATCTGCCATTTTGATGCCCAGTCTTCCAATTTATCAAGATCCTCTTGCAATTTTCCACAATCCTCCTGGGTTTTAACAACTTTAAATAGTTTTGTGTCATCAGCAAATTTGATAACCTCACTCGTTATTCCACTTTCCAGGTCATTTATGAATATGTCAAAAAGCAGCGGACCCAGCACAGATACCTGGGGTACACCACTATTCACCTTTCTCCATTGGGAAAATTGGCCATTTAGCCCTACCCTCTGCTTTCTATCTTTTAACCAGTTCCTGATCCACAGTAGTACACTGCCTCCTATCCCATGACTCTTTAGTTTTGCCAAAAGTCTCTCATGAGGGACCTTGTCAAAGGCTTTCTGAAAGTCCAGATACACAATATCAACCGACTCACCTTTGTCCACCTGTTTATTCACTCCTTCAAAAAAACATAACAGATTAGTAAGACAAGATCTTCCTTGTCTAAAGCCATGTTGGCTGTCTCCCATTAGATCATGACTATCTATATGCTGAGTAATTTTATTCTTTATGATGGTTTCTACCATTTTTCCCGGTACTGATGTCAGGCTCACCGGTCTGTAGTTTCCCGGATCACCCCTCGAACCCTTTTTAAAAATTGGTGTTACATTGGCGATCCTCCAATCCTCAGGTATTAGAGATGATTTTAATGATAGTTCACAGATTACTGATAGCAGGTCTGCAATCTCAAATTTCAGTTCTTTCAACACCCTTGGATGTATACCATCCGGCCCAGGTGATTTGCTACTCTTCAGTTTATCTAATAGTTGTAGGACATCTTCCCGATGTATCGATATTTCCTTCAATTCTTCCACACCTTTAAATACCACTTCAGTCGTGGGTAACATCCCTACATCTTCCTCAGTAAAGACCGAAGCAAAGAATTCATTCAGTCTCTCCGCTATCGCCTTGTCGCCTCTTAGTGCTCCTTTAACCCTTTATCATCTAATGGACCAACTGACTCTCTCACGGGTTTTTTGCTACGAATGTACTTGAAAAGGTCTTTATTTCGCGTTTTTGCTTCCGCAGCAAGCTTCTTCTCAAATTCTCTCTTTGCCTGCCTTATCAATGCCTTGCATTTGACTTGCCAGTGCTTGTGCTGTTTCCAGGTTTCATCATTTGGCTCTTTTTTCCATTTCTTGAAAGATGCTTTTTTGGCAACAACAGCCTCTCTGACCTCAGCTTTAAACCATGCCGTGATGGCCTGCTGCATGGTCAGAATATTCTGATCCATCGACGCCATCAATATCTGGACATCGGTACCGGCAGATTCCACCGGTACCCCAGAACATTGTAACAGGTGATCGGTCGAGGCCGTGCCATCGATGTCAACCTGTGACCCCATAGGAGGAGCTTTGGAAGCCGGAGCTTCCCGCCGGGGTACTTTTGCCGGTGCAAGATCCTCGAGGGCAAGCCTGGAGGCATCTGGATGCTTAGAGGGAGATATACCCTTAGAGGACCGGCTGGATTTATGTTTGGTTACCTGAGATCCTTAGGAGGAAGAAGAAGCCCTGGAGGACGTCGATGCTACCGAAGCTGCAGAGGGAAACAGGGTATTGAGCTTAGCTGCTCGGTTCTGTAAACCTCTCTTAGACATCATGGAGCAGGACGCACAATCCGTGATGGAATGGTCAGGACCCAAACATTTAAGACACCAGTCATGGGTGTCGGTAACAGAAATGGTAACGCTGCACTTAGTGCATTTTTTAAACCCGGAGGCGGGCTTTTCCATGAGGAAATCTCCCTTAGGCCTAAGGCCCAAAAAGAGACAAAATATATACTAAAGTGGAACGGAAGAATTATATATATATTTTTTTTTTCTTTTAAGAAAAGAAAGAAAAGACCGGCGGTACCGGTCCGACGTCGAAGAAGGCAGACGCGCGACCAAAGAAATAAAATAAAATAAGAACTTCTTCAGCGGTGACAGGAACACGACCTGCTGGCTCCGCGGAAAAGAAGAACTGGAGAGAGGCAGTTAGGAAAGGCGGGAAGGCAACGCGCAGGCACTGTGGGATGCTCCCAAAAGCTTTCCTTTTTGGGACGCTGGGGAGCGTTCCCACGCAGGCTCCGTCGGTACCGACGTACCCATATGTGAAGACTCATTCCTGCTTGTTCCTGGAGATCTATACATTTACAAGGAAACCGCAGCACAAAGGAAGCTCCCAACTGTATAACTCCTGGTCTAAGTAAAAGAAATATTTTACGTCTTTTCTGCGTTTCCCTGGCCATATCTGGAAAAATCAATATTTTTTCCCCCATAAAACGTTAGCTCTTTTTTTATAGTTTAAGAACCTGTCAGAAGACAAAGCCAAAGTTACAAGCAAAGTGGAAATCAGCACCTCTTCATCCTTAGGGGTTTGAAGAAGATCTGAGACATTAAGAAAGTCCATTTCCAAAGTCCCAATAGATGGTTTACCATCCTTTTTACCCGATGGTAAATAATACACTTTTGTTACTGGTGGTATCAAGTCAGAAGGTACAGATAACGATTCTTGGAGATATTTCTTAAAGAGATCAAAGGGAGCCACCCCAGTAATCACCAGAAAATTCAAAAGGCGTATATTAGAAGACAGAGCAGCATTTTCCAATGTCTCTAACTTCACCCGTAGGGCAGTATTGTCCTTAACCAAAGAGAAAGTCAGATCAGAAACCTGAGTCAGCTTCTGATCAGTAACTTCTAACTTAACTCGCGTTTCCACCATATCTTTATCCAATTTAGAAACACTCTCCTCAAGAGAAGAAATTTTAGAAGACAGGGCCAACTGTTGGCCAACTACCTGAGATAGTTGTACGATCGCATTCCAGATGCTATCCAGGGTCACAGAGGCAGGACGAGGAATATCCAAAGAAAATGGAGGTTGTGATAAGGAAGCTTATCAAAGCTCATGGAGTAATGACAAAAGAGGAGAATTTACTCTGATTAAGGGACCTGTGCTGGCAGGTTATAGAAATAAGACAGCTTGTTTCCCTAAAAGACTACATGTTCCAGAATGCACCAGTATGCAGAAAGTCCCTAAGGGAGCTAGAGTGGAAAAGCATGAGTCTAATCAGAGAAAGCATTATGTCATCCCCAATCAAACAGCCTCTAGGAGAGAGCTTAATCCACAACACCTAAAGAATGCAAGGGAGGAGTTGCAATCTAAGCCCTTTAAAACTAGAGGGGAATCTTCAGGAAGGCAGAAGGGGGCAGAGAACGAGGAGACCAGGAGGAACAGAAGCAGAAGGAACAACCTGAACCTGAAGGAACAAGGACAAGGAAGCAGATGGTCCAAGAGAGGAGCTCAGAGAAGTACGAATGCCTGGAGAGATTCCTGGGGGAAACAACCTTCAGAGGACTGGAGAAAGCCAGAGGTCTGGAGATCCACGGCCAGGGACCCTCAAGCAGCATCTAGGAAGAGGTCTGCTGCAGCTAAGGAGAAAAGGAGCCCAAATACCTCTTGGAGGACGTCTGGAGAAAAGATCCTGAGGTCCAGAGATACCAACTGGAGGACAGAACACAGAAGCTCTATTGCATACTGGCCAGAATACCAGAAGAAGCAGCCTGATGCTTGCCTGGATTCAGATATGAACTGTGAATGTTTCTCTAGCTTTGAGCAATGCAAACAGCAGGGAAACAGTTTTTCTCCGTATAGAGGTCAGTTCATAAAACCCTCTGAGCCAGACAGTGAAAGTGAAACTATGCAATTTCAGGAGCAAGGTTTAATATCTGATGAAGAGAATGTTTATATGGACTGTTCTTTGAGTAGGTTGTTATTTTAGAAAAATCCTAAAAATAAGAGTCAACATCAAAAGGAAACATTCTAAATACTGGCTTCCCATAAAGTTTTGTTGGAAAGAAAAAGCTTTTGGGAAAGTTTGCACGTGTGCTGAAAACAAGCTACTGATTGCAGCTAATGGTTACCTGTTGGTAGAGCAGAGCACAGCACAAGCCGTGCACACGTGGGATTTTAAAGTTCTTTTCTGTGTGGAGAAAGAGAGCTATGTTTTTTGTAAAAAGAAGTTTTCCTTTTTGGTTTTGTTTCACCTCAGCACTGCTAAGGAGTTGATTAGCAGTAGCTGTAAGAAAGCCTTTCTGTTCCATAAAGGACTTTGATACTTATTTACATAAGCATTTTTCAGTTGCCTTGAGGGAGGCGTGGTCTAGTGGTTAGGATAAGGTACTTCAGGCCGGAGGATCGGGGGTTCAAGTCCCACCTGGGGACAGCAATCTCAGGCCGGAGGGATTGGGATTTCTAGTCCTATAGGCACTCCTTGTGGTCTTGGGCAAGCCACTTAACCCTCCAAAGCCCATGTTCCCTGTATGTATTAGTGTGTGTGTCTCATATCCCCTCATTTT
Source organism: Ichthyophis bannanicus (assembly GCA_033557465.1). Taxonomy (NCBI): domain Eukaryota; kingdom Metazoa; phylum Chordata; class Amphibia; order Gymnophiona; family Ichthyophiidae; genus Ichthyophis; species Ichthyophis bannanicus. The sequence goes on along the minus strand of CM066036.1, from coordinate 668,944,101 downwards.
AAATGTATCCCCCAATTGACCGCTTTGACCCGGTGAAAAGCGGGATATAAATACAGCTAAATAAATAAATAAAAATATTGCATAAACCCTGGAGAAGTTATCCTGGATGTGTTACCAAGTATATCTGTGTGTGGAATAAATCACCCCATAAATAAACTCTAATTTTTGCCTTACACTCGCCCAACTACAAGGTTTCTTCATTTATTTGAAAGGCAAGCTTTGTGTGAATGGACTTCAATAACCACAATCCTTTGCAAGACAGTTAATTTACATACTTGCCAAGATGGTGGTACCTTCATAACAAGCACCCCCTTTTACAAGGTGCAGTGGTAACCGGCACCACCGGGGCATTCAACTCATCAGCACTGCTCTCCCCTTGTGTAGGAACACCAACCGCTGTAATCTTTACCTCTCCTGGCAATCCTTTTTTTGGAAGGTGGTAAGATCATCTATCTCTCTGAAATTATCAGGGAGAGAATTCCATAGGATTGGTGAGTAGTAGGTAAATGCTCTATTGCATGTCAATTGGTTTGGTTTTTTCAATTCCATGGGTATAGTTAGGGTGTTCTGCATACAGCCCTATGTGCAAAGAGAAGGTTCATGACTGTCATGGTATGCGCAAAACTCACGTACTTTGGAGATGTTGCTCCCAAAGAGCTCTTGGAACTCAGACAACGAGTCCAATCTCTGAAAGCTAGAGTCGAAAACTTGTTGGAGCTGAGGCAGCAAGAGGTACATACTATAAAGTACAGTAGAGAAGTCCTTCCTCCAGTCTTGCAGCCTCTGTGCTGCTTTGGAGGAGAGAGGTCACCTGGAAGGTAATGTCAGAACAGCTCGATGTGAGATTTGTCTGCACTGAGCATCTGTGCCCACATATCCAAAAAAATAAGGGAGAACCAAGGAGAAAGATGGCTGTCACACTGAAAAGAATCTCTATCCCTGTTCCCAAAAAGGAGAGAAACCTGGATCAGTGACAAGAGCTGTTCCCTGGACAGACATTTAGCAAAAGCAACAAGTGGCAGCATTATGGGAAGGCTTCATCCAGATGTTCAACATTAACAAGTTTGGGGTGAAAGTATATCTTGTTTCAGGCTGTGGAAGCCTCCTCTGTCAGGCTTTGCCAGAAGTGACAGAGGCCCAGGAATTTATTCTTCCCGTGACTGTCTGGAAGTACTGTATGTGGATCACATCTCACCATCTGAATCCAAGGCTATGGGCTTGATTTGGTTCAACAGCAGCAGGAATTCCCAGGCGTATTCCCTCATATGCTGTCCATATAAGATGAGTGCCACACTCATCCACTTCAGCTATACTGACAGCCAACTGGACTTGAGCTTTTGATGAACAGCTAGGTGAGAAAACCTGGGCTTTCTGGAAGATTGTATGCATATACTGGATCATGTAAAGCTTATAAGCCACTATACGGGCCAAAAGCATGGCTCCTTGAAATACCTCTTTACCAAAATAGTCTAGAAGGCAAGGATCTTCACCTGGAGGAGCGCTGGAAACCCCGCTACACTTTTTGGTCTTCCTCATGGCAGCTTTGTCCACCGCTGAAGAGTGTGAAAGTGGTTTATATTGTAGCTTAAACTTGGTCATGTACATTAAACAGACATTGATAACTTGGATTTTTCTGAGGCAATGGAGGGTTCAGTGACTTGCCCAATATGGTGGGAAAGCATAGTTACTCACCTTAACAGGTGATCTCCGGGAACAGCAGGAATTTAGTCCTCACATATGGGTATCGTCAGAACCGACAGAGCCTGCGCGGGAACGCTCCCCAGCGTCCAATTAGAAAGCTTTTGGGAGCATCCCACAGCGTCTGCGTTCTACCTTCCCGCCTTTCCCAACTGCCTCTCTCCAGTTGAGTTTTAAAGCTTAGAAAAAGAGAGAGAGAGGGAAAGGAAAAGAGATAGAGAGATACAACTCCTAGGGGAGGTGGGTGGATTGTGAGGACTAAATTCCTGCTGTTCCCGGAGATTACCTGTTACAGGTGAGTAACTATGCTATCTCCAGGAACAAGCAGGAATGTACTCATCACATATGGGGACTCCCTAGCTTTAGATGCCAGGGAGAGACCCCAGAAGTTGTGTGTCCCTCAGAAGGGCTCCACTTCCCCCCATGGATCTCTGGCATCCTACCAGGGATGGTGGGTAGGAGTTGATTAGGTATGGAACAGGTGTTGGAGAACAGCCTGACCAAACAAGGCATCCCGGCAGGAGTTCTTGTCCAAGCAGTAATGGGCTGTGAAGGTATGAACCGAGGCCCAGGTGGCTGCTCGACAGATGTCGTCGATAGACACAGAGTGTAGATGAGCCATTGAAGTTGCCATGGCTCTCACATTGTGAGCTGTCACATGGCCCTCCAAAGGAAGATTCTTACTCTGATAGGGAAAGGCTATACACTGAGCAATCCAATTAGTGTTCTCTTGGAGACTGGAAGTCCCAAATGAGAAGGATCAAAAGCAACAAAGATTGAGAGGACTTTCTATGTTGCTGTGTTCTTTGTAAGTAAAAGGCTAAAGCTCTTTTACAGTACAAAGTATGAAGGTTCCTTTCTGCATTTGAAGCATGAGGCCTTGGAAAGAACACAGGCAGGTAAACCGCTTGGTTTAGATGAAAAGGCAAGACCACCTTCGGCATAAAGCGTGGATGAGTCCTAAGGACTACCTTGTCATGATGGAACCTTGTATAAGGCGGATCAGCTACCAGTGCTTGCAACTCACTGATGCGACGTGCTGATGTGATTGCAATGAGAAAGATAACCTTCCAAGAAAGGAATTTCAAGGAGGTAGTAGCTAACGGTTCGAAAGGTGGCTTCATGAGCTGATCAAGAACCAAATTTAAGTTCCATGCCACAGGTGGTGGCTTTATGGGAGGCTTAGTTAGCAGAAGGCCTCTCATAAATCTTGCTATAAGAGGATGGGAGGAGATAGGTTGTCCATTTAGGGGCTTGAAGGAAGCTGCAATAGCACTCAAATGGACTCTCACTGACTTACTCTTAAGTCCTGCATTGGATAAATGAAGGAGATACTCCAGTAATGATTCCAGAGGTATGGCACTGGGATTAAGACCCTCCTGCGAACACCATATGGTAAACCTTTTCCACTTGAAAGCATAAGAGCGGCTTGTGGAAGGCTTCCTGGAAGCATAAAGGATATCCTTTATTTGCTGAGGGAGGTTAAGATCATGGAGATCTAGGCCTTCTGCAACAAAGCCCTGAGATGCAGAGACTGGGGATTGGGATGCCATAACATTCCGTCCTCCTGAGATAGGAGATCTGGAGCAGACCCTAACTCCAGAGAGGGAGCTTGAGAGAGATGTAGAAGCAGAGGGTACCACACTTGCCGTGGCCAATGTGGAGCTATGAGAATCATACAGCCTCTGTCTCTCTGAAGCTTGAACAGGGTTTTGGGAATCAGGAGAACGGGTGGAAAGGCATACAGGAAGTCTTGACCCCAGTAAAGGAGGAAAGCATCCCTGGCCTGAGCCCCCTGAGCCATGGTCCTGGAACAGAACCGGGGAAGTTTGGAATTCCACGGACTTGCAAAGAGGTCTATGTCCAGGGTTCCACAAATTTGAAAAATCTTGGCTACCTGGTCTGCATGCAGAGACCACTCGTGTGGAAGCAGACCTCGACTGAGTCTGTCTGCCCAAGAGTTTTGTATACCTGGAAGATACATCGCCAGGAGATGAATCTGATGCTCTCTGGCGAGGGCCCACAGTCGCAAAGCTTCGTTGCAAAGCGACAGAGAGTCTGCTCCCCCCTGCTTGTTCACGTAGAACATGGCTACCTTATTGTCCATATGAATGAGGACTGTCTTGTAGCTGAGCAAGGTGAGGAACACTCGAAGAGCAAGGAAGATTGCTCTGAGCTCCAAGAGATTGATATGTAGATGAGTCTCCTGTGGAGACCAGGTGCCTTTGGTGGAGAGGTCTTGTAGATGAGCTCCCCAACCCATCGGAGAAGCATCTGTTGTGAGAGTTGCCTGGGGTAAGGGTTGTTGGAAAGGGGACCCCAGCAACAGGTTTTGAGTGGACTTCCACCACTGGAGGACCAAAACAAGCCGACTTGTGTTTGCTATTTTGTCTGACAGGCATCCTGATGCCTGGGTCCATTGAGTGGATAAAGCACAGTTACTTACCTGTAACAGGTGATCTCTGGGAACAGCAAGAATAAGTCTTCACATATGGGTATCGTCGGCACCGACGGAGCCCGCGCGGGAACGCTCCCCAGCATCCAGTAAGAAAGCCTTTGGGAGCATCCCACAGCACCTGCGCGCTGCCTTCCCGTCTTTCCCAACCGCCTCTCTCCAGTTCGAGTTTTAAAGCTGAGACAAAGAGAGAGAGAGGAAAGGAAAGATAGATAGAGAGATACAACTCCTAGGGGAGGTGGGTTGGTTGTGAAGACTTATTCCTTCTGTTCCCAGAGATCACCTGTTACAGGTAAGTAACTGTGCTATCTCCAGGAACAAGCAGGAATGAGTCTTCACATATGGGGACTCCCTAGCTGCAGATGCCAAGGAGAAACCCCAGGTTGTGTGTCCTTGAAAAGGACTCTACCTCCCCCATGGATCTCTGGCATCCGACCAGGGTAGGTGGGTAGGTGTTGATTAGGAATGGAACAGGTGTTTGAGAACAGCCTGACCAAACGAGGCATCCCGGCGGGAGTCCTTGTCTAAACAGTAATGGGCTGTGAAGGTATGAACCGAGGCCCAGGTGGCCGCTCGACAGATTTGGTCAATGGACACAGAGTTTAGATGAGCCATTGAGGCTGCCATGGCTCTCACATTGTGAGCTGTGACATGGCCCTCCACAGAAATGTTCCTACTCTGGTAGGCAAAAGAAATACACTGAGCAATCCAGTTGGACAGTGTTCTCTTAGAGACTGGAAGTCCTAAATGAGAAGGATCAAAAGCAACAAAGAGTTGAGAAGACTTTCTATGTTGCTGTTTTCTTTGTAAGTAAAAAGCAAGAGCTCTCTTACAATCCAAGGTATGAAGATTCCTCTCTGCATTTGATGCATGAGGTCCTGGAAAAAAGACAGGTAAATATACCTCTTGGTTCAGATGAAAAGGTGAAACCACTTTAGGCATAAAGTGTGGATTGGTCCTGAGGACTACCTTATCATGATGGAACCTTGTATAAGGTGGATTAGCCACCAAAGCTTGCAACTCACTGATGCGGCGTGCTGAGGTGACTGCAATGAGAAAAATAACTTCCCAAGAAAGGAATTTCAAGGAGGTGGTGGCTAAAAGTTCAAAGGGTGGCTTCATAAGCTGGCCAAGAACCAGGTTTAAGTCCCATGCCACTGGAGGTGGTCTAATGGGAGGTTTAGTTAAAAGAAGGCCTCTCATGAATCTTGCTATAAGAGGATGAGAGGAAATAGGTTGTCCACTGAGAGGCTTGAGGGACGCTGCAATAGCACTCAAATGGACTCTTACTGAATTTGTTTTCAGATCTGCATGGGATAGATGCAGGAGATACTCTAGTAGAGAATTCAGAGGTATTGTAAGAGGGTTTAGACCTTTCCCTGAACACCAAATGGTAAATCTTTTCCATTTGAAAGCATAGGAACGTCTAGTAGAAGGCTTTCTAGAGGCATGAATAACATCTCTGACTTGCTGAGAGAGATGAAAATCTTGAAGGTCTAGGCCCTCAGCAATCAAGCCCTGAGATGGAGCGACTGGGGGTTTGGGTGCCACAAAGTTCCCTCTTCCTGGGACAAAAGGTCTGGTGCAGAGCCTAAGTCCAGGGAAGGAGCTTGAGAGAGATGTAGAAGTAGAGGGTACCACACTTGGCGTGGCCAATGTGGTGCTATGAGGATCATGGTCCCTTGATCTCTCTGAAGCTTGAATAGTGTCTTGGGAATTAGGGGAATTGGTGGAAAGGCATAAAGGAAGTCTTGACCCAAGTGAAGGAGGAAGGCATCCTTGGCCTGAACTCCCTGACACGGAATTCTGGAACAGAACCGGGGAAGTTTGGCATTCCACGGACTTGCAAAGAGGTCTATGTCCGGGGTTCCCCAAATTCAAAAAATCCTGGCTACCTGGTCCATGTGGAGGGACCACTCGTGTGGAAGCAGATCTAGACTGAGTCTGTCTGCCCAAGAGTTTTGAACGCCTGGAAGATATACTGCCAGAAGATGGATGTGATGCTCTCTGGCAAAGGCCCACAGTCGCAAAGCTTCGTTGCAAAGCGACAGAGAGCCAGTCCCTCCCTGCTTGTTCACATAGAACATGGCTACTTGGTTGTCCGTATGGATGAGGACTGTCCTGTAGCTGAGCAGGGAATGGAACACTCAGAGATAAGAATATTGCTCTGAGTTCCAAGAGATTGATATGCAGAGAAGTCTCCTGTGGAGACCAGATGCCCTGGGTGGAGAGATCCTGCAGATGAGCTCCCCAACCCATTGGAGAAGCATCTGTTGTCAGAGTTGCTTGAGGTAGCGACTGCTTGAAAGGGGACCCCAGCAACAGATTTGGAGGGTACTTCCACCACTGGAGAGACCAAAATAGGCGACTGGAGCTTGCTCTTTTGTCTGACAGGCAACCTGATGCCTGAGTCCATTGGGTGGACAAAGTCCATTGAGCTGCCCTCATGTGAAGGCGAGCATATGGAACCACATGCACAGTGGATGCCATGTGGCCTAATAGTTGTAACATCTCTCGAGCAGTTAAATGGGACTTTAACTGTATCTGGGAGGCTAACTGCACCAAGCGTAGGCAACAGGCTTGAGGAAGATAGGCCCTTGCAGTTGTGGTATCCAGCAAGGCCCCTATAAACTCCAGAGACTGAGTAGGGGTGAGATGGGATTTTGGGATGTTTATTACCAGTCCCAAATACTGAAGGACACGCATTGTGCAGGTTAGAGAAATCTGGGCCTCTGACTGGGATGGAGCTCGAATGAGCCAGTCGTCCAGATATGGGAAAACGAATATTCCTAGAGTGCGTAGAAATGCAGCTACTACTGCCATGCATTTCGTGAACACCCTTGGTGCAGAGGCCAGACCGAAAGGAAGCACCCTGTATTGGTAGTGCTTTCCTTGAAAAAGGAACCGAAGGAGCCTTCTGTGTGTTGGATGGATGAGGACATGGGTGTACTCATCCTTGAGATCTAGAGAACAAAGCCAGTCCTGACTCTGAAGGTATGGCAGCAGAGTACCGAGAGAAATCATCTTGAATTTCTCTTTGAACAGAAACTTGTTCAATTCTCCGAGATCTAATATGGGTCTGTAGCCCCCTGTTTTCTTTGGAATAAGAAAATAAGGGGAGTAGAACCCTGAGCCCTGTTGAAGAAGGGGTACTTCTTCTATTGCCCCTTGGGCAAGAAGGGTAGCAATCTCCTGACCCAGAAGGTTGAGGAGAGATGTTGGAGAATTGAACTGTCTCACCATGGTGTGGGGAGGAAGGTTTAAGAAATTAAGCTTGTCCCCTTGCCTTATAATGGAGAGGGTCCATTGCTCTGCTGTGATTTGCTCCCATCTGGGAGCAACGTAAGCCAACCTTCCTGGAATGGTGAGGGGCTCTGGTTCTTCCAGAGCCAGAAAGGCTAAGTTCTCTAGTTGCAAGTCAAAGGCCCTGAGGAGGCTGAGGCTGCTGAGCCATGGGAGGCCTGGCAGCCTTTGACTTGGCCTGTTTAGGTGGTTGCTGACGCTTTGCAGCAAAACGACCTGCAGAAGATGCCTGCTGACCATAAGCAGGATAGTATCTTCCCTTTTTAGAAGCAGGAGCAGAGGTAGACTTTGAAAGTCGATCCAAAGCAGAGTTCTCAGCATCCATCTGAGTGGCCTTTGCTTTCCAATCCCTGCCAAAAAGGATTTTCACCTGTACAAGGAAGATTTCCCAGTTCATTTTGGACCCAAAGTTCCAAATCAGAGGCTTGTAACCAAGCAATTCTGCATGCACCTATGACAATAGCCGAGGCTCTGCTTACACACTCAAAAGAGTCAAAGGCTGCACGGTTGGAAAATTTGGAAACATCTTGGGCATGTTTAAGCCAAGTGAGAAATTCCTGCCTTTTATCTTCTGAAATAAAAGGGGCTAAAGTCTCCAGATGATCTGTGACTTCTTTTAGAAACATCCCCATATAGAGATTATAGGAGTTGATTCTGGCAGCAAGCATATTAGCTTGGAAAACCCTTCGGCCAAAAGCATCAAGGGTCCTGCATTCACGTCCTGGAGGATTAGATGAGTGTCTCTTTGCACTCTTTATTTTCCTCATGGCAGACTCTACCACAATAGAGTGGTGAGGAAGCTGAGACTTATGAAAGCCAGGACAAGGAGGGACACGGTACATGGTGTCTAATCTACGAGAATGAGGAGAGGTGGTAAAAGGAGTCTCCCACATGCACAACATGAGATCATAGAGAATCTCATGAATAGGTAAAGTAGCTGCTTCTTTAGGAGCCTTAGGATATTGCAAAATATCCAGTTGCTTAGCTCTAGGCTCTGACTCAGGGGCCACTGTAATGGAGAGGCCCCTAGCCACTTCCCTGATGAAGTCCTGAAAAGACAAGTCTTCTGGAGGAGACATTCTTCGTTTTGGAGAATCAGACTCCTGAGGAAGAAGTACCGGTGCCTCGACATAAGCCTCCGACTCATCAGAGTCTTCGGAGGAATAGAAGTATCGCCTGTCTGGATGCTCCTGTAAAGCCCGATACGCGTACCGAGTGGGATCGACATCGAGAGTAAGCGGTACCGATTCGGTACCGATAGGCATCATAGGACAGGGTACCGTTGCAGTCGACACCGAGGCCGATGTTGATGCAACCGGTACCAGCACCGGGAACGATGCCAGTGCCGGAGCCGGTACCGGCAACGGAGATTGTTGCGGTACCGGAGGCGTCGAAGCCTGCATGAACGCCGTTAGGGTGCGCTGCATGGACAGAATTTTCTGATCCATCGACACCACCAGAGTCTGGATGTCGGTACCAGTGGAGGCCACCGGTACCCCAGAACACGGCAAGAGGTGATCGGTTGAGGCCGAGCCATCGATGTCAACCTGTGACCCCATAGACAATGCTTTGCAAGCCGGAACTTCCTGCCGGGGTAATTTTGCCGGTGCGGAATCCTCGAGGACAAGCCCGGAGGCATCTCAATGCTTAGAGGGAGATTTGCCCTTCGAGGACCGGCTAGATTTATGTTTGGTTACCTGAGATCCATGGGAGGAAGAAGCAGCCCTGGAAGACGTTGATGCCACTGAGGCTGCATCAGAGGGAAACAGGGTACTGAGCTTAGCTGCTCGGTTCTGCCGACCTCTTTTAGACATCATGGTACAGGACACACAATCCGTGATGGAATGGTCAGGACCCAAACATTTTAGACCCCAGTCATGGGTGTCGATGACAGAAATAGTACGGCCACACTTCGTGCACTTTTTGAACCCGGAAGCGGGCTTCTCCATGAGGAGAAAATATGTTCAGGCCTAAGGCCCAAACTGAAAATGCACAGTTGAAGAAACAAAAGTTGTTTGGGGTTTTTTTGTGAGAAAAGAAAAGACTGGCGGTACCGGTCTGACGTCGAAGAAGGCAGATGCGACACAGAAAAATAAAGAAAAAAATAAAGAACTTCTTCTGCGGTGACAGGAACACGACCTGCTGGCTCCGCGGAAAAGAAGAACTGGAGAGAGGCAGTTGGGAAAGGCGGGAAGGCAGCGCGCAGGCGCTGTGGGATGCTCCCAAAGGCTTTCTTACTGGATGCTGGGTAGCGTTCCCACGCAGACTCCGTCGGTGCCGACGATACCCATATGTGAAGACTCATTCCTGCTTGTTCCTGGAGATAGTCCACTGGGCTTCCTGCATATGGAGGCGAGCATAGGGAACCACATGTACAGTAGATGCAATGTGGCCTAGCAGTTGTAGCATTTCTCGGGCAGTGAGATGAGACTTTAGCACTGCTTGAGAAGCTAACTGCACCATGCGAAGGCAATGGGCCTGGGGGAGATAGGCCCTTGCCTTTCTGGTATCCAGCAAAGCTCCTATGAACTCTAAAGACTGAGTGGGAGTTAGACTGGCTTTTGGGATGTTTATTACCAGACCCAAATACTGAAGGATACGCATCGTGCAGGATAGAGAAGTCCTGGCCTCTGACTCTGTTGGGGCTCGAATGAGCCAATCGTCTAAGTAGGGGAAGACAAATATCCCTTGAGTGCGGAGAAATGCTGCTACCACAGCCATGCATTTCGTGAACACCCTTGGTGCTGAGGCCAAAAGGAAGCACCCTGTATTGGTAGTGCTGTCCCTGAAAAAGGAACCGGAGGAACCTTCTGTGAATTGGATGGATGAGAACATGGGTGTACGCATCCTTGAGATTTAGAGAACATAGCCAATCCTGACTCTGAAGGTATGGCAGCAGAGTTCCTAGAGAAATCATCTTGAATTTCTTTTTGACAAGGAATTTGTTCAATTCTCTGAGGTCCAAGATAGGTCTCTATCCCCCTGTTTTCTTTGGAATAAGGAAATTGGGGGAATAAAACCCTGTACCCTGTTGATGGATGGGTACTTCTTCTATTGCCCCCTGGGCAAGAAGTATAGTGACCTCGACCTAAGAAGTTGATGAGAGAGGTCAGAGAATTGAACTGTCTTATCACTGTGGGAGGGGGCATGCTCGAAAAATGAAGCTTGTACCCCTCTTTTATGATGGAGTGTCCAATGCTCTGCTGTTATCTGTCCCCATCTGGGGGCAAAATGGCACAACCTTCCTGGAATGGTGGAAGGTTCTGGTCCATTGAGAGCCAGGAAGGCTAAGTTCTCTAGCTGGAAGTCAAAGGCCTTGTGGAGGCTGAGACTGCTGAGATGGTTGAGGTTTAGCAGTCTTTGTTTTCCTTTGTTTGGGTGGTTGCTGACTTTTCCGGACAGGTTGACCTGCAAAACGTCCCTGCTGAGAATAAGCAGGGTAATATCTTTTCTTTTTAGAAAAGAATGGTTTCTTAAAAGATTTTTCTTGCAGGATCAGCTGTGGACTTGGATAATCTATCCAAGGTGGAGTTTTCAGCATCCATCTTATTGGTAAAGATTGGCAGGAGAAAGCCAAACAGGTAAAGGACAAGGAATATTTCCAAGTTTGTCTTGTACCCAGAGCTCCAGATCAGATGCCTGGAGCCAAGCAATTCTACGTGCACCTGTGGCAATGGCAGAGGTAATGCTTATGCACTCAAAACAGTCAAAAGCTGCACGGTTGACAAATTTAGAAACATCCTGGGCATGTTTGACCAATGTGAGAAAATCCTGTCTTCTATCCTCAGGAAGAAGAGGGCTCAAAGCCTCTAAATCTCCTGTGACTTCCTTCAGGAACATTCCCATATATAGACTATAGGAACTGATCCTGGCAGGAAGCTTGGAAGACACGACGTCCAAAAGCATCCAAAGTTCTGCACTCACATCCTGGGGGATTAGAGGCATGTCTCTTTGCACTCTTGATCCTTCTCATAGCTGACTCCACTACAATGGAGTGGTGGGGAAGCTGAGTTTTCTGGAAACCAGGACAAGTCCGGACTCGATAAAGAGTATCCAGTCTATGAGAGTGAGGAGAGGTAGTAAGAGGCGTTTCCCACATTCTTAGCATGAGATCATGCAAGATCTCATGGATGGGCAAGGTAGCTGCCTCCTTAGGAGTTTTAGGATATTGTAAAATTTCCACCTCCTTTGCTCTGGGTTCTGTTTCAGGGGCCACAGAAATGGACAGACCCTGAGCCACCTCCCTGATAAAATCCTGGAAGGAAATGTCCTCTGGAGGAAACATCCTGCGTTTAGGGGAGGAAGGATCCTCCAGGAGAAGTATTCCCGCATCGACAGAACTGTCAGAATTCTCCGATTCCTCTGAGGACTCTAAGTACCTTCTGTCAGGATGCTCTTGAAGAGCCCGATACCCGTACCGACCGAAGTCGGTACCAAGGGAAATCGGTACGGGTGTTACGGTACCAGAAGGCATCCCATGACTGGGTACCGGCAATGCGGACGCCGATGTCGATGCCTATGCTGTCGGTAATGGTACCGGTGCCAGAGTCGGTACCGGTTGAAGTGTCTGACGTGGTTCCGAGGGCGTCGATGCCGCAAGGAGAGCCGCCAGACTGCGTTCAATAGCCAGGACCCTCTGGTCTATCGACGCTGCTGATGCCTGGATGTCTGTACTGGAGAAAACCGCCGGTACCCCAGAGCATGGCAGCAGTAGTACTGCCAAGGTCGAGGCCTCGAGAACGTCCTGGAGCCCCGATAATGCTTTGGAAGCCGAAGCCTCCCGCCGGGGCAATTTTGCCGGTGCAGAATCCTCAAGGGCAACGCCAGAGGCATCTCGATGCTTAGGAGGAGATCTACCCTTTGAGGACTGGCTAGACTTATGTTTAGTTACCTGAGATCCACGGGAGGAAGACGAAGCCCTGGAAGACGTCGATGCCACCGAGAGTGCATCCGAGGGAAACAGGGTACTGAGCTTGGCAGCTCGGTTCTGTCAACCTCTCTTGGACATCATGGCACAGGCCATGCATTCCAAGATGGAATGGTCAGGACCTAAACATTTCAGACACCACTCATGGGTGTCGGTGATGGAGATGGTACCGCCACACTTGGTGCACTTTTTAAAACCCGAAGAGGGTTTTTCCCATTGTGGAAAAAATCTTGGACCTAAGGCCCAAAATGGTGCGTGCACCTGGAAAAAATGGTAAAAAAAAAAATATTTTTTTTTTTAAGAAAAGAAAAAAACGGCGGTACCGGTAAAGCGTCGAGGAAGGCAGACGCGACCACAAAAAAGAAGGAAAATTTTCTGCGGTGACAGGAACACGACCTGCTGGCTCCGCGGAAAATGAAGAACTGGAGAGAGGCAGTTGGGAAAGGCGGGAAGGCAGCATGCAGGCGCTGTGGGATGCTCCCAAAAGCTTTATAATTGGATGCTGGGGAGCGTTCCCGCGCAGGCTCCGTCGGTACTGACGATACCCATATGTGATGACTACATTCCTGCTTGTTCCTGGAGATAATATACAACTACCACCCTAAATAAAATATCAGTAACCTCTAACACACAATCTACCGGATTACTTATAACAGTGCATCTGATTATAATTGTCAATAAAAAAAAAAGCAGCTCATCAATGACCATATCTTTAACAATTATCTCCTCCTCTATTTTTATTCTTTCCATCCCAATGGGGCGAGAGAATGTCTGTTTGCTATCCGTCTGGGGCAAAATAACTCTGAAAATTTAACAGAATGTGATGAAACTTCACATGTGGGAAAGACTCATAGAAAGACACAGAGTTCAAAAATGTGCCAAAATTGGACTGGGGTTCCAGAGAAATAAGCCCCCCCCCCCCAAAAAAAAAAGCCCAATGTATTTCTATGGGAGTAAATAAAAACATAAGATATGCCATACTGGGTCAGACCAAGATCCATCAAGCCCAGTATCCTGTTTCCAACAGTGGTCAATCTAGGTCATACGTACCTAGCAGTTTCCCCAAAAGACACAGGTTCCAGCTTCTGTAGCATAAAAACAGTTAGGGAATTGCTCCTTTCAAATACTCTCACTGTTCTCTACCAACCCCCCAAAGTGCCCCACATGACCAAAAACAGTCCACACAATTGTCCCACAACCACACACACTACCCCATCATCAAAATATACTCCCACACAACTGCTCTACCAACACCCCAATGTTGCTACCACGACAAATATACTCCTCACAACTGCCTCTTCACCCTAACTACTCCACCTCCCTAAAAATATATCCCCACAACTGCCTCACTCCCAAAGAACACCACACAACTGCCCCCCGGGAAGAACTAATCCTTCCAGCAACTGGCCTACCACACTGCCAACCACCCTGCCACAAACAGCCCCACCATGGAAAAGGTAACCTCCTGCAACTACCCATCACCCCCAAAACTACCTCCCCACAAATGTCCCACCACCATAAAAAATGCACCACACTCAAAGACAACATGCCCACTGCCAAAAACCTAACCCACCACAATTGCCCCACTACTCTGTAGACTACCCCACAACTTCCCCACCACTCCACAAATCCCCCCACTCCTAAAAACTGCCCAATTGCACCAAACAATACTTCCATCCCCATACTACCTCCCCACATCTACCCCCCCATAAAACTATAACTTGAAAGTGCCCCACAACCCCAACCATAGACACAACATATACACAGCACATACAGAACACAGATATGAGTTTATTTTATTTAACAATTTTTCTATACTGCCTTATCTTGAATCAAGGTGGTTTATAATAAAACTTCAATTTACAAAGAACTTACAATGGGAAAAACAACGCTTCACCAATTACAGATTAACTTCATTAGTAATCACAAAAGGGATGGGAGAACTGGGAGGGTCCACTAGCTTTGATATTCTGCATTTTAAATTATTCACACAATTTCTTCGCTGTTATTTCTACTGTGAAACCTCACCGAATTTTACTGCTTTTTTATTGGTTGCTATGTGCACTGGCAAATTATTCTGTTGTCAAGGGAAGGGCTAGAATTCATAGGTGTCAAACCTGTCCTGGAGGGCCACAATCCTGCCAGGTTTTGGGATAGCCCTAATGAATATGCATGAGATATATATGCATTAGAGATAGCCTGCCAACCTGACTGGTTTGTGGCCCTCCAGGACTGGATTTGGAGACCACTGCTTTACACCTCTGTCATTTAAGATGGTGAGTGGGCAAGGTACAGATGTCCTAGACATCAAAAGGGTAGCTAGAATGTGTCACATTCATCCTCGATTCTCACCACCACCAAAAAGATGTCTAATGGACAATATTTTGGTGGTGGTGAGAAGTGAGGAGGAATGTGACAAATTCTATCTAACCTTTTTGATGTCTTGGACATCTGCACCTTGCCCACTCACAATCTTAAATGACAGAGGTGTAAAGCAGGGGTCTCCAAATCCAGTCCTGGAGGGCCACAAACCAGTCAGGTTGGCAGGCTATCTCTAATGCATATATATCTCATGCATATTCATTAGGGCTATCCCAAAACCTGGCAGGATTGTGGCCCTCCAGGACAGGTTTGACACCTATGGGCTAGATTAACAAACTGGCAAGCTAGGGGCATACCCAGGTTTGAAAGTTGAAGGGGGCCCTATGAAATGCATTTCATACTCAGGAGTTTAAGATTGACAACTATCTGGGGGCTTTTTCAGAATGCTACCAATTTTTACGTTATTAATGTCTGGAAGGTAACATCTTCTGGAAGATTACATGTCTTCACATTTTACAGAGTTTAACACATCTAATTCTTTGCCCCCCCCCCCCCCCCGGTTAAGGTTCTGTAGAGCCCCCCCCCCCCCCATCTGAATGAGCCTGCCCTTCCTAGCTTCAATGTAACTAGCAGGAGAGACTAAGTAGGATCCAACCAATGGGAAGGCTGTGGGGGCAGAGCACTGGAATACTGCTCTAGTCACATAACGGGAGGCAGCAATCTAGGGGAAGTTCCTATTATATACAAGTTAAATTTCAGCATATGGTAGGAGGATAGAAGAGAAATGGAGACCTCCCCTTCCTGCCCTTCCTCCCCCCCCCCCCCACCTCCCCTGCAACAGTGGAAGCATATAAACATTTATAGTAACAGATTGCAGAATTGTATCTGTCAAACAGCTCCCCCTCATCTCTACTCTCAATCACAGAAAAAAAACCAGATATAAATACACACACGCACATAAGATGTACACATGAATGCATGCAAGCATACAAAACAGAGATATGCACACACACATGCACACACAAGCAATGCAGATATAAAACAGAATACAAAGAATTCCATGAACCATGCTCTGCATTCTTTCCCCACTTGTTAATCTTCTCAGAAGCTTCCTGATTGAGTTAAGAATTAGTTTTCAGTCAAACATGTGTAGGTTTAATTACCATTGGGTCCTAGTTAATTATAAAGGCTACCAAATCTGATCTATTCCTCGCCCAGCACCAATCACCTTATCTTATTATTAAATGTCTTCCCACCCCCTAACCCCAATCCCGGAAGTAAATACAATTATGTGAATCATTAAAGTCATTCAGCAACAAGTTTATTGTTTATTGTTCCTAGTATTCTGTCTTATCAGTTCCATCAAAGCACTTTACAAACTTAAAAAAATCCAAACAAATAAGATAAAGTACTAAAGCACCTGGAAGGGATTATTTTAACACATGGCCCTTAAATACTTTGAAAATAAAATTGGTTGTAGTGCAAAATGTGGCAACTGATTCTTAAAAATCAAGTGGGGAAAAAAAGAGAGAGTCAATGACCATGTAAGAAAATGTTTACAATCAATCAATCTAGCATACCCCTTTCTCACAATATACTAGGAATTGTTCACAGCCCACCCCCGCCCCAACCAAAAAAAAGCTATTTAATGAAAATATTATAGAAGGATGGTTTAGTGATAGAAATCCCTAAAAAGATGAAAGTAGGTATTTCTAAAATACTCTGTTTACTGATCATTCTGTATGCATAACAGAAATAATTTTCTTATACCATAGTTCTGTTAAAAAAAAAAAAAAGCAAACACCTCACTAGTTATGCAAACTATGATAATGTAAGTTGGAAGTAATGAGAATACATAGTCCAAGATTGTAAACTGCTATCAAATCTGTTTATGCAAAGTAACCAAAACAGCTCTCTATACATACACATATACATATTTCTTCTCCCAATTCACAGAAAAAGTGTACACAAAGGAGGTTATTTTAGAAGCCGTATTTGTTCTTTGAGGCAGTCTCAAGAACCTGGATGTCCTCACCAGATTACTGAAATGCCCTGCACGTCCCAAGCCACAAAGTTTATACCTGTTCCAGACATGAACAGGCATTGTGAAAGTGGTATACTTGCATCCAGTATTGTCCATGTTGACCACAAACCCTGAAAGAACTATTGTATTTGTTTTGTCATGCAATGGATGTCCCTGTATGCAAACTAGCATGAGATGGACATCCCTGCTACAAACATCTGAGGCAGGGATGTCTATGTGGACGCTGGTATGCACATCTACATTGAAGGTGTCTGTTTCTAAAATCAGGCCAAAACAGACATCCCCAGTGTTTTGCCTTGGATGTCTCAGATTGTACTTTGACACCCTTTATAAAATGACACTTGTATTCAAACATAATGGTTTTTGAAGATATGTACAATCTTCAGTGCCACTTGATTCCATTTTAGAAAATCCTTGCAATTAAGGTCAACCCACAATTCACACAAAATAAACCTATTTAATAATATAAACACATACAAAACAGTGCATCTCTGAAATATCATCTTTTCTACCCATCAGAAGACTATTTAGACATAAAAAGCTGGTATTTCTCATTTATTTAGAAGACAGTATTTCAATAGCACAGAACACAACTTTCAACATTATCAACAGGACTGTTCAACACAAGCTCTATCAGAGGCAAAATTTGAGATCCAGCAAATGATATGATTGTGCTTGTGATTCTGAATCTCACACTTCTTAGTCCATGAGCCTCCCTCTTCTCTTCCTCACTTCCCTTTCCCCATGATGCTCCCCGATTCCACCTATCTTCCACCCTCTGCACTTTATCTTTCTTCCTCTCCTCTCCGAGTCCTGTGTCCATCCCCCAGATCCCTTTGGATTTCTTTTTTTCTCAACACTGATCACTGGGAACCATACCCCTCTCCCCAAGAACGAATTAAATTAAACCAGACCCAATTGGAAAGCTTTGGAGAACAATCCACAAGTCCTGCTGTTACCAGAGATCACCTTTTACAGGTGAGTAATAATGCTCTCTCTAGGAACAAGCAGGAACGCAGTCTTCACATATGAGAAACACTAGCTCACAGTACCAGACTAGAGCCGGTCACAGTGGTATCCCTGAGGCTAAAGGATAGAGTCGAGAAGATGTAAATACAAGAAGCCCCATTGGACTCTATTGCAGTTGGCAGACCATCGACAGGGGAGTCTGGTGCCAGACAAAGTCCAGGACAGAGGGTAGGAATTGCAGTTAAGTCCCAAACAGGTGCTGGAGGATAGCCTGACCAAAGACAGCATCCCGACAGGAGTCCCTGTCTAGGCAGTAGTGTGCAACGAAGGTATAAATGGAGGACCAGTAGCTGCTTGACAGATTTCATCAATGGAGATGGAACGAAGGTTGGCGACCGAGGTTGCCATGGCTCAGTTTGTGAACAGTGATGTGACCCTCTAGGGAGAGTCCCGCTTGAGTGCAGGCAAAAGAGATGCAATCCGCAATCCAGTTGGATAGGGTGCGCTTCGATATTGGAAGTACAAGGTGACTTGGATCAAAGGAAATGAATAATTGAGATTTCCTGTGATTCTTGGTTCTATTCAAGTAGAAAGCCAGGGCACACTTGCAGTCCAGTGTGGGGCGCTGCTTCAGCCCTAGAGACGTGTGGTCTGCGGAAGAAGACAGGTAGCATAACAGATTGCTAGAGATGGAAGGCTGAGACCACCTTTGGAAGAAAGTGTGGGTGAACCACACTTATCATGGTGGAACCGAGGGTATGGAGAATCCGACACAAAAGCCTGCAGTTTGCTATTGCAACAGGCTGAGGTGAGGGCGATGAGGAGGATTATCTTCCAAGAGAGGAATTTTAAGGTAGCAGTTGCTAAAGGCTTGAAAGAAGGCTTTAGAAGTTGTGCTAGGACCACATTGAGATCCCAGGCCACCAGTGATGGTTTCATTGCCAGTGGCCTGGGATAGTAGGAGACCCCGCATAAATCACTGTATCAAGGGGTGTGAAGAAATAAGACACCTGTCTACTGTCCTGTGATAGGCTAAGATGACACTAAGACGAACTCTGAGTTAGTCTTGTGGCCTGCCAAAGACAAGTGAAGGAGATAATGTAAAAGAAATTCCACCTGACAGGCAGAGGGATCAATATGTTTCGGGGGTACACCAGAGGGTGAACCTTCACCATTTAAAGGCATAGGAACAACTAGTAAATGGCTTGCGTGATGCAAGTAGGATGTCCTTGACCTGTTGAGGAAGGTCGAGGCCAGCAAAGATTATGCTTTCAGCAGCCACGCCGTGAGATGGAGGGCTTGTGGACTGGGATGGAGAAGCATTCCATGATCCTGTGAGAGGAGGTTGGACATATGTCCCAGTCTGAGAAGTGGAGTCTGTGCTAGGGAAAGAAATAGAGGAAACCATGGCTTACGGGGTCAGTAAGGGGCTATTAGAATCATGAAGCCCTGATCAGCCTGCAACTTGAACAAAGTCTTGGATATTAAGGAGGTGGGTGGGAATGCATAAAGTAGTCCCTTTCCCCAATGGAGAAGGAAGACATCCACTGCCTGGCTGTGCCGGGAGGGAAGCTTTGAGCAAAACAGCGGAATTTGTGCATTCTCCTGGGTGGCAAACAGATCTATCCTGGGGGTCTCCCACATGTGGAAGATCCAAAATGCTGTTTCGCAATTCAAAGTCCACTCGTGTGGACACAGGACACGGCTGAGACTGTCTGCAAGGAGATAGAGTTCACCTGGGAGATACACAGCCCTGACATGGATGCGGTGTGCAATGGAGAAGAACAGAGACAAAGGGCTTCTTGGAAAAGGGGATAAGATCCCGTTCCCCCTGCTTGTTCACATAGAACATGGCCACCTGGTTCTCCATTCAGACTAAGACCTGTTTGCCCGAAAGATGGGGTTGAAAAACCCGAAGGGCATTCGTGAGAGCAAAAAGCTCCAGGAGGTTGATCTGAAACCAAGATTCCTCTTGTGTCCACTGCCCCTGTGTAGTGAGACTGTCAAGATCTGTTCCCCACTGTAGTTTGGAAGCATTGTTTGACAGGGTGCATTGAGGTGGAGGAATCTGAAAAAGACAGCCTATGAGTAGGGTTTGAGGAGAGCACAATAGAAGGGAGTTGACAAAAGGTGGGGTGATGAAAATCTTGTCTGACACACGTCCGGTCACTTGGGTCCACTGAGAAGAATATGTCCATTGGGCTTGCCAAATGTGGAGGCAAGCATAGAGGATGACATGGACTGTGAAGGCCATGTGTCAAAGGTGGCGTAGCATCTATGGAGCTGTCACGGCACTGTGACTCGTTGTAGTGTGGGCCAGTTCACTAAAGTGGGCAGAGTGGTCCTGTGGAAGGAAAACTCAGGACTGACAAGTGTCCAGAAGTGTCCTGATGAATTTGAGCATCTGGGATGGCACCAGGTACGATTTGGAAAAGTTTAAAATGATTCCCAAATTTTGGAGCACAGTACTGATGCGATGAAGAGATAGGTTTTACCTCTTCTGGGGAGTCTCCCCTGATTAGCCAATTGTCTAAGTAGGGGAAGACAAAGATCCCTAAAGTACACAAGTAGGCAGCAACCATTGCCATGTATTTTGTGAACACTTGAGGTGCAGAGGCTAGCCCGAAGGGGAGCACTCAATTTTAGTAGTGGGTTTGCTGGAACCAAAAATGCAGATACTGTCTGGGTTGAGGATGGATCAGCAAGCGTGTGTATGCCTCCTTGATGTCTGGAGAACATAGCCAAATCATTTCTCTGAAGCTATGGCAAAAGTGTACCCAGGGATATCATTTTGAATTTTTCTCAAATGAAGAATTTGTTGAGATCCTTTAGATCTAGAATGAGCCTGAACCCTCCTGTCTTCTTTGGGATAAGGAAGTAAGGAGAGTAGAAGCCCCTGCTCTCTTGGGTGGGAGGAACTCTTTCTATGGCCCCCTGAGCTAAAAGGGTAGCCCCTCTACTGATAGGAGATTGGCCTGCAAAAGGTTTGCAGGATAATCCCTTCTGGAGGTGGTGGGGGATAAGCTTTGGAAGTGAAGCAGATAGCCCCCTTGGATGATGTTGAGAGTCCACTGCTCTGATGTGATGAGGTGCTACCTGTGGGCATAGGAACAGAGGCTTTCTGCTATGTGAAGGGGTTGGGGACCCTGCAGAAGCAGAGTAGCTATGCTCTCTAGGAAGAAGTCAAAAATCAGGTGCTGGCTCTGGCTGTGCAACCAGTTGTGGTTTAGGCGTCTTAGGCTTTTTGCACTAGCAAGGGCCCTGTTGTCTCTTCTGTTGTTGCTGAAGTTGATAAGCAGCTGCAGGTGGATAAGAAGGATAATCTCTTCTTTTTGGAACAGAAAGACTAATCCAAAGAATTCTGTCTCCTAGAGGGGTCTGAAGTCCTTCTGGAGAGTCGTTTGAGGGTGAGATCATCGGTTTCAAATCTCTCCAGCTTTTTCTCTCCAACCCTTTCCAAAGAGGTTCTCCCTAGAACAGGGAATATTGGCTAATTTATCTTGAACCCACTGTTCAAGGCCAGATGCCTGGAGCCAGGCCATTCTGCAAGAACTGCTGAAACTCTGCAGGATGACTCAAAAGCATCGAAAGATGGTCTGGTAAGAAACTTGGATGTATTCTGATTTTGCCTGATTAAGGCCTGGAAAGCACAGTTACTTACCTGTAACAGGTGATCTCTGGGAACAGCAGGAATTAGTCCTCACATATGGGTACGTCGGTACCGATGGAGCCTGCGCGGGAATGCTCCCCAGCTTCCCAGAATGAAAGCTTTTGGGGCATCCCACAGCGCATGCGCGCTGCCTTCCCGCCTTTCCTAACCAACTCTCCTCAGTTCAAGTTTAAAGCTGAGACAATAGAGAGAGAGAGGAAAGGAAAGATAGAGAGAGATACAACTCCTAGGGGAGGTGGAAGGGTTGTGAGGACTAATTCCTGCTGTTCCCAGAGATCACCTGTTACAGGTAAGTAACTGTGCTATCTCCAGGAACAAGCAGGAATGAGTCCTCACATATGGGGACTCCCTAGCTAAGATGCCTGGGAGATCCCCAAGGGTATGAGACCCTGAAGGGTTCCTCGTCTTCCTATGGATCTCAGGCATCCATTCAGGGAAGGAGGGCAGGAGTTGTTCAAGAATGGAACAGGTGTCTGAGGACAGCCTGACCAAACAAGGCATCCCGGCGGGAGTCCTTGTCCAAACAGTAATGGGCTGTGAAGGTATGAACCGAGGCCCAGGTGGCTGCTCGACAGATCTGGTCGATGGACATTGAATGAAGATGAGCCATAGAGGTGGCCATAGTCCTCACATTGTGAGCTGTGACATGGGCCCTCCAGAGAAAGGTTCTTACTCTGGTAAACAAAAGAAATACACTGAGCAATCCAATTGGACAGTGTTCTTTTAGAGACTGGAAGTCCTAAATGAGAAGGATCAAAAGCAACAAAAAGCTGGGAAGACTTTCTATGTTGCTGTGTTCTGTGTAAGTAAAAAGCAAGAGCTCTTTTACAATCTAGAGTATGAAGGTTCCTCTCTGCACTGGATGCATGAGGAGCTGGAAAAAAGACAGGTAAATATACCTCTTGATTAAGATGAAAAGGTGAGACCACTTTAGGCATAAAGTGAGGATTTGTCCTAAGGACTACCTTATCATGATGGAACCTTGTATAAGGTGGATTAGCCACTAAGGCCTGCAGTTCACTGATGCGGCGAGCAGAGGTGATTGCAATAAGGAAAATAACCTTCCAGGAAAGAAATTTCAAGGAGGTAGTGGCTAAGGGTTCAAAAGGTGGCTTCATAAGCTGACCAAGAACCAAGTTTAAATCCCATGCCACTGGAGGAGGTCGAATGGGAGGTTTAGTTAAAGTTAGGCCTCTCATGAATCTTGCAATAAGAGGATGAGAGGAAACAGGTTGTCCATTGATAGGCTTAAGGGATGCTGCAATAGCACTTAAATGGACCCTTACTGAATTTGTCTTAAGGCCTGCATTGGAAAGATGCAGGAGATATTCCAATAGAGAATTCACAGGAAGTGCCAGAGGGTCAAGACCCTTTTGAGCACACCAAATGGAAAATCTTTTCCACTTAAAAGCATAGGAACGCCTAGTGGAAGGTTTTCTGGAAGCATGGAGGATATCCTTCACTTGCTGAGAAAGATTGAAGTCTTGAAGGTCTAGGCCTTCAGTAACCAAGCTCTGAGATGAAGGGACTTGGGGTTTGGATGCCACAAAGTCCCCTCCTCCTGGGGCAGAAGGTCTGGCGCAGCTCCCAAGTCCAGGGAGGGGGCTTGGGAGAGATGCAGAAGTAGAGGGTACCACACTTGGCGTGGCCAGCGTGGAGCTATGAGGATCATAGATCTTTGATCCCTCTGGAGTTTGAACAGAGTCTTGGGAATCAAAGGAATGGGTGGAAAGGCATACAGGAAGTCTTGACCCCAATGAAGAAGGAAGGCATCCTTGGCCTGAACTCCCTGACACGGAATTCTGGAACAGAACCGGGGAAGTTTGGCATTCCACGGACTTGCAAAGAGGTCTATGTCCGGGGTTCCCCATTCCTGGAAGATTCTGAGTACCTGATCCATGTGCAGGGACCATTCGTGTGGAAGCAGAACTCGACTGAGTCTGTCTTCCCAAGAGTTTTGGATTCCTGGGAGGTATACTGCCAGGAGATGGATTTGATGCTCTCTGGCGAAGGCCCATAATCTTAGAGCTTCGTTGCAAAGCGACAAAGAGCCAGTTCCTCCTTGCTTGTTTAAGTAAAACATGGCTACTTGATTGTCCGTTTGAATGAGGACTGTCTTGTAGCTGAGGAGGGTATGAAAGACCTGGAGAGCTAGGAACACTGCTCGAAGTTCCAAGTGGTTGATATGAAGAGAGGTCTCCTGTGGGGACCAAGTGCCTTGGGTGGAGAGGTCTTGTAGATGAGCTCCCCAACCTGTTTGGGAGGCATCTGTTGTGAGGGTTGCCTGGGGCAACAAAGGTTGGAAGGGGGAAACCCAGCAACAGATTTTGAGTGGACATCCACCATTGGAGAGACCAAAAGAGACGTTTGGAGGTTGCTATTTGGTCTGAGAGAGCTCCTGAAGCTTGAGTCCACTGGGTGGACAAAGTCCATTGAGCTGCTCTCATGTGTAGGCGAGCATAGGGCACCACATGCACTGTGGAAGCCATATGGCCTAGCAGCTGTAGCATCTCCCTGGCAGTTAAGTGGCTCTTTGACTGAATCTGGGAGGCTAACTGCACGGGCCCGTTGTCAACGTCTAGAGGAAGGTAGGCCCTTGCAGAAGTGGTGTCCAACCAGGCCCCTATGAATTCCAGGGACTGAGTAGGGGTGAGCTGGGACTTTGGGAGGTTTACCACAAGTCCCAAGTATTGCAGAATGCGCCTGGTGCGGTTCAGGGAGACCTGAGCCTCCGACTGGGTTGGAGCTCGGATGAGCCAGTCGTTCAGATATGGGAAGACAAATATTCCCAGAGTGCGTAGAAACGCAGCAACTATTGCCATGCATTTGGTGAACACTCTTGGAACAGAGGCCAGACCGAAAGGAAGGACTCTGTATTGGTAATGTTTTCCCTGAAACAGAAAACGTAGGAATTTTCTGTGAAATGGATGGATGAGGACATGCGTGTACGCATCCTTGAGATCTAGAGAACAAAGCCAATCCTGATTCTGTAGGTATGGAAGGAGAGTGCCTAGAGAAAGCATCTTGAACTTCTCCTTGCATAGGAATTTGTTCAATTCTCTGAGATCTAGAATGGGTCTGAATCCCCCTGTTTTCTTTGGAATGAGAAAGTAGGGGGAGTAAAACCCTGACCCCTGTTGAAGAAGAGGAACTTCTTCTATGGCCCTCTGGGCCAGAAGGGTAGTCACCTCCTTATCCAGAAAGTCGAGGAGAGATGTGGGAGAATTGAAGTGTCTCACCATGGTGTAGGGAGGAAGGTCTGAGAAATGAAGTTTGTAGCCCTCTCTTATGATAGAGAGGGTCCACTGCTCTGATGTGATTTGCTCCCATCTGGGAGCAAAATGAGCTAACCTTCCTGGAATGGTGAGAGGTTCTGGCTGTTGTAGGTTTAGGTTTATTTATTTGATATAACCGCCTTTCTGAGGCAATCAAAGCGGTGCACAAATAGTAAAATACATAAAAATTCATAAAATACATAAAATAGATAAATTATACAAAAATGTAAAAGTATAATACATAAAAACTTTGGCCATAGCCAGAAAGGAAAGGAAATGTACAAATTGTGTAAAGAATAGAGACTAACATGCAAAGAATACGAGACAGGGTACAACAGGTGGGTGGGTACAGTAGGGATAGAGTCATACAAAAGGGGATGGGATATTGAATGCCAGTGAGAAGAGGTGGGTTTTAAGGTTTTGTTTGAAAATTGCGAAGTGTGGTTCCAGGCGGAGGGAAGGGGGGAGAGAGTTCCAGTGTGCGGGATCAGCAAAGTAGAATGCGGATAGACGTGTGAATTGGAGGTGGGCACGGGAGGGGGAGGGGAGAGCGAGACGGTTGAGATGGAAAGAACGGGGTGCATAACGTGAGGAGTGGAAAGATAGAAGGTCAGACAGATAGGATGGGATACCAGTGTGAAAGACTTTGTGAAGCAAAGTTAGCAGTTTAAACTGAGAACGGAATGAGATCGGCAGCCAATGAAGGTGAAAAAGTAAGGGAGTAACATGATCTCGAAGGGTAGAAGAAGTAATAAGGCGTGCAGAAGTGTTTTGTATTCTTTGGAGCCGGGTCACCTGGTTTTTGGGGAGACCAAGGAACAGTGCGTTAGAAAAATCCACCCGTGACATGACTAAGGACAGTACTAGTGTGATCAGAGCAGAAGGGGAGAGAAAAGGGCGGATTGAACGGATCTGTCGGGGGAAAAAGAAGGAGGTTTTAGTGATGTGAGAAATATGAGAGTGAAAGGAAAGATCCGAGTCGAAATGGACGCCTAAGTAATGGAATGTAGAAACCAGAGGGACTGGGGAATTAAAGAAAGAAGGGGCTAAAGTGGGGGGGGGAGCACCATAAGTAAACCAGATAGCCAGAGTCTTTGTGAGGTTGAGATGAAGGCAGTTGGTAGTGAGCCAGTTGGCAACAGAGGAAAGGCAAGAATTCAGAGGGGTGAGATCAGGGCAGGAGGAAGAAGTGTGGTGAAGTAGAAGAATGTCATCCGCGTAGAAAAAAGCTGAAATACCTGTCTGTTGGATAAGGAGTGCAAGGGGAGCGAGAAACAGATTAAAAAGAAGAGGGGCAAGAACAGAGCCCTGCGGGACCCCACAAAGGATGTGCTGCGGATCAGAAGAGAGAAAGGCAGAAGAAGGGAGGACCGTGCAGGAACGAGAAGAGAGAAAAGAGTGGAACCAGTGATAAACAGTGCTACAGAGTCCAGCCTCGCGAAGTCGGTGAAGAAGAAGGGAATGATCAACTAAATCGAACGCTGCTGAAAGATCCAAGGCAACCGCCACCGATATATCACCCCGATCGTGAGCTACGTGTAGAGCCAGAAAGGTTAAGTTCTCTAGAATCAAGTCAAAAACCCTGAGGGGGTTGGGACTGCTGAGTTGTAGCAACCCCTGCAGGTTTAGGCCTGGCCTGTTTAGGTTGCTGACGCTTAGTAGCAAAGCGACCTGTAGAAGATTGTTGGCCAGAAGTGGAAGGAAATCTGCTCCTTTTGTAAAAAGGCTTTTTGAAAGACTTTTTCTTGGCTGGAATGGAAGTTGACTTAGAAAGTCTATCCAGAGCAGAATTCTCTGCATCCATTTGAGTGACTTTTATTTGCCACTCTTTGCCAAAGAGATTTTTACCCGTACAGGGCAGATTTCCTAAGCCATCCTGAACCCAGGGTTCTAGATCAGAAGCCTGGAGCCAAGCAATTCTGCGAGCAGCTATGGCAATGCCTGAGGCTCTGCTGGCACCTTCAAAGGAATCAAAGGCTGCCCTGTTGGAAAACTTTGAAATATCTTGAGTATGCTTAAGCCAAAGGAGGAATTCATCCCTTCTATCCTCTGGAATAAAAGTGAGAAAGTTGTGCAGCTTTTGTGCAACTTCCTTTAGAAACATACCCATATAAAGGCTATATGAGTTGATTCTGGCAATAAGCATGCTGGCTTGGAAGATTTTTCTACCAAAAGCATCCAAGGTCCTGCATTCTCTTCCTGGTCTTTTGGTACCCTTTATCCTTTTCATAGCTGACTGCACCACAATGGAGTGGTGAGGAAGCTGAGTTTTCTGAAATCCAGGACAAGGAGGGACACGGTACATAGTGTCCAATCTGCGAGAATGAGGAGAAAGGGTGAGAGGATTCTCCCATAAGTCAATCATATGTTCATGAAGAATTTCATGAATTGGCAAGGTGACTGCCTCTCTAGGAGCCTTAGAGTATCCTAAAATATCTAATTTTTTTGCTCTAGGCTCTGCTTCAGAGGTTACTGAAATAGAAAGTCCTTTAGCCACTTCTATTATGAAGTCTTGAAAGGACAAATCCTCTGGAGGAGACATTCTCCTTTTTGGAGAAGCAGGCTCCTCAGGAAGGGTAATGGATACTTCAGGAGACTCATCTGATGAATCAGAATCATCAGAGGAATCGAAGTATCATCTGTCCCCTTCCAACGATCGATACGCGTATCGATCGGTACTGACATCGGGAGTCCCCGGTACCAGATCGGTACCGAGAAATAGCCCTGGACAAGGAACCTGAGTCGGTATCCTGGCCGATGTCGATGCAGTCGGTACCGGTACCGGTACCGGCGCCGGTACCGACAACGAGCCTCGTTGCGGTACCGTCGGCGTCGCAGCTTTAATAAAAGCCATTATAGCCTGCTGCATGGATTGAACAGTGTGATCCATGGACGCCACGACTGCCTGGATGTCGGTACCAGGAGATTGTGACGGTACCCCAGAGCAGTCTAACAGGTGATCGGTCGAGGCCGTGCCATCGATGTCAACATGTAACCCCATAGGAAGAGCTTTGGAAGCCGGAGCTTCCCGCCGTGGTTGTTTGGCTGGGGCAGGATCCTCGAGGGCAAGCCCGGAGGCATCTCGATGCTTAGAGGGAGATTTGCCCTTCGAGGACCTGCTAGGATTATGTTTGGTTACCTGAGACCCATCGGGAGAGGAAGACCTGGAAGATGTCGATGCCACCGCCGGTGCATCCGTGGGAAACAGCACATGGAGCTTGGCTGCTCGGTTCTGTAACCCTCGTTTGGACATTAAAGAGCAGGACTGGCAATCCGGAATAGAGTGTTCAGGCCCCAAACATTTAAGACACCATTCATGGGTATCTGTAACAGAAATTGTACCGCTACACTTAGTGCATTTTTTGAAGCCGGAGGCTGGTTTTTCCATGAGGGAAAAATTTCTTGTGGGCCTGGAGGCCTAAGAAGAAAAATACACCAAGTGAGGAAAAAGTATATATATATATATTTTTTTTTTAGAAAGAAAAGAAAAGAAAAGACCGGCGGTACTGGTCCGGCGTCGGGGAAGGCAGACACGCGACCAAAGAAATAAATTAAAACAAAGAACTTCTTCAGCGGTGACAGGAACACAACCTGCTGGCTCCGCGGAAAAGAAGAACTGAGGAGAGTTGGTTAGGAAAGGCGGGAAGGCAGCGCGCATGGGCTGTGGGATGCCCCAAAAGCTTTCATTCTGGGAAGCTGGGGAGCATTCCTGCGCAGGCTCCGTCGGTACCGACGTACCCATATGTGAGGACTCATTCCTGCTTGTTCCTGGAGATTGCATTGCATTTGTCATCAGGAAGGATAGGAGCAAGGTCCTCTAGATTCCTGGAGATATCCTTGAGATACATGCCCATGTAGAGCACGTAAGAAGTAATCCTAAAGGGGAGCGTTTCATCTTGTGTCCAGATCCAGTGCAGGAGAGGAGGCTGGTTCTGTGGCTGGCGGCTCTGCGGGCACTCGGCTGACGTCACCACCGGGTCCTGGTAAAAGCCTTTGCCGACTTGTGCTTCTCGAGAGCGTTTCATCTTGTGTCCAGATCCAGTGCAGGAGAGGAGGCTGGTTCTGTGGCTGGCGGCTCTGCGGGCACTCGGCTGACGTCACCAACGGGTCCTTCTTATTTGATCTTCTACGGCGCTAGCCGTTGGCGCGTTTGCAAAGGGGCGCGTTTCTAAGGGGGTTGTTTGGCCCCTTGTGAGCCCCTCTGGAGCCATCTTGGGGCCCTGGTGTTAGAGTTGGGGCATGCCAGGTGGTAAGCGCAAGAAGAAGCTGTCGGCCGATGAATCCCAAGCGGGGGCAATTGAGAAGCACTTGGTTTCTACACCACGGCCTGCCATACCAGGTACTGTGCCTCTGGTTCCTGTCACGGAAGGTGCGAGTTTAAGCTCAATCGAGCGTACCCCACCGCTTCCTCCTGGTTTCCTTGAACTCTCTAAGGAGGCTTCTTTTGTTCCCGATTTACAAATGTGTCCTCAAGAAGTTGTGTGGAGTCACTCCTTTTCTCCTGAGACTTTACCGGCAGCTTCCACTGTATCATTATCAGATGTTTGGACTGTAGTTTCTCGCACGGAGCGTATGTTGTCAGAGACTGTTTCCAAATTGTGCTTATTTACAAGGGATTCCGTTCAAAAGTTTCAAGCCCTAGATTCCCAGATCGATGCTTGTAACTCGGTTCTGGCGAAACTAGAGCCTCAAATGGGCAAGTTTTCGGATATTACGGCTGTTCATGCAAAAGAAAGTTTTCTGCTGCATCAAAAGCTGGAAAACCTGGAAAACGTAGCTCGCAAAATGAATATTCGTGTTTTGAATTTTCCCACATGTCCCATGTTGTCTCCTACAGTACTCTTTAGAAAGTATTTAAAGGATATTCTTCTTTTTCCTCAGGCTGAGTCTTGCACTTTGGTTAAATGTTATTATCTTGCTTCGAATGTTTCTTCTACCCCTGAGGATAAAGAAGAGACTCCTATTTTAGATAAGGCAGATTTCAATTTAACAGCTTTTCTTGAAGAAACTCAGGATGTGATCACTACTAGAGCCACTTTACTGGTTACCCTATCCTCTGAAGAGGATAAGATTTCGATATTGAAATCTTATTTTAGGAGGAAGGAGTTCCAGTTTTGTGGCGATAGAGTTTCTCTGTTCCCGGATGTTTCTCGGGTTACGCAGCTTCGTAGAAAATCTTTTCTTTTGTTAAAACCCAGAGTACTGGCTTTGGAAGCTACGTTTTTTTTTTAAATACCCTTGCAAATGCTGTATATCTTTATGTTATGTTAAATTTGTCTTCTATTCTTCATCTGATCTAGAGAAATGGTTAGCTGAGCGGGAAAAGATCCATAGTGTATCCTGAATAATATAGGTTAGCAGTGAGGAAACTCGCCTGGCCAGGTTGGCTGCAGCCCTTGTGGTTGAGCCTTGATTTTCTTATTAAAATTTCGTTGTTTGATTAGACTTTCCCCGAGATGTGGTTTGTAAGTTTAATGATGATCACTTGTTTGAGTTTATATTCTTCTTTAATTTTGCTGTATTATTAGTTGTAATTGTTTATCTATTATGACTCTGTAAAAGGTATCTTCATAAATAAAAATATTAAAAAAAAAAAAAAAAAAGTAGTAATCCTAAAAGTGAGCATGCATGCCTGAAAGCAACGACGCCAAAGGCATCGAGAGTTCTGAAGCCCTTGCCGGGAGGCATAGAAGAATGATTCTTAGAACTCTTGATGTGACACATCGCTGATTCCACTACCATGGAATGGTGTGGTAGTTGAGGCTTTTGAAAGCCAGGGCATGGTGGAACCCTGTACATGGTATCAAGCCGCTTGCTAATAGGCAAAACCGTTAGCAGGGCCTCCCACATACGTAGCATGAGATCCTGGAGGATCCGATGCGCCAGTAACATGGCAGTCTCTTTGGGCACTGAGGAGTATTTGAGGATTTCCAATTCCTCTGCCCTCGGTTCCACCTCACAAGTCATGGTAATCTGCAGGCCCGCTGCCATGTCTCGGATGAAGTCTTAAAAAGACATTCCTCTGGCAGGGACAGATGCCACTCTTGAGGAGGGGAGTGACTGGAAAGAGATGCTGGGTCCCCTGGAGTCTTCCGATGCATCGGAATTGGAAAAGGTAGAGTATGATTCTGACAAAGTCGAAGTATCGACGGTATCTCGCCGATGTCAAGGCCGAATACAGATACCGATGTTCAGTCTGTGCAGCACCGGGAGCCCGTTGGGTACCACCGATGACAATTGATTCTAAAAGGAGGCATCGAAGGGAGAAAAAAACATTGATACTGTTTTGAGGGCTGGCATCGGTCCCAGAGGTATTGGCCTTAGGCCAGATGATGCCTGCACCACAGTCGGTACCAATGCTGCCAGGAGCATTGCCAAGCTCCTCTCAATAGCCAGGATGCACTGGTCGAGGGAGGAGACCAATGCCTGGGTGAATTCACCTATGAGGCTTTCAGCCACCGTCCCAGATATGGAACCAGTAGCTCTCTGGAGGTCGAGGCCTCGGGAGCATCCTGGAGCCCCTGTGGTGCTTTGGAAGGCCTGTCTGCATCAGATGCACCTTTCGGTGAATCTCGAGGACAATAAAGAGACTTACCTCAAGGATCAGTATCTGCTTTCAATGCCAATGACTTAGTCTTATGTTTGGTCTTTGAGGAGAACTGAGAACCAAGAAAGGAGGCCAACGTCAGATGATGCAACTGAAATAGAGTCCAGGACAAAACAGAGAACCATACTGTCTGGCCCTGTTCTTTAGGCCTTGTCATTTGTTGGCACAAAGAACATTCAGTCGGGTAAATGGTCTGGGCCTAAACATTTTAAACACGTGTCATGTTTTTTAGTGACAGATATTGTACCAGAACACTTGGTACATTTTTTGAAGCTGCTGATGCGCTTTTCCATCATGGTGGAAAAGAGTAAGCCATAGCCTAATTTGGCGGTAGAACCACCAAAAATTGGAAAAAAAGAAAAAGAAAATAAATATTTTGAAAAGAAAAGAAATCTCAGGGCCAGTATCAGGGAAGGTACTGGCACCGATGGAAAAGGCAGAGCACAGATTTATATCAAAAAAGAGTAAATTAGACTTACCTGCTAATTGTTGTTCCTTAAGGAACTCTAGTCCAGTCCCGGAAACGTAGAGTTGTCAACCTCCACCAGCAGCTTTGGAGACTGAAAGATGTCATCGTCGTGATGTCACTGGTACAAATAGGCTAGATCCGCCCCTTTCACCAGCACCTATTGACAAAGCAGACTCAGCAGAGTAACAAATAAGTAGCTATCTCAAACAAAACAATACTGAACAGTATATACAGATAGAGAAAAACTCTAATGAACAAGACGGGGCCGCCCTAAAAGAACAGGCAGTGCCCCCTGGGGACTGAAGCACCAGAGCCCGGCGCACATCAACCCATGCCGCATGCTGCAAAACCTACAGAGACCCCCGCTGAGAGCGCCTCCCCTCCCTGCGCCTCGCAGAGCGCCCTGACACTGAAAAAGTTTCCGTTTTCTTTTTTTTTTTTTTTTGAATTTGGTATCTTCATCTATACGGGTTCAACAGCTGTCCAATCTCGCTTCCCTCGCGTCCTAAACTTCAGGCTGGTCTACCCCCAGAGAACGGGAGGGATCCGGGACTGGACTAGAGTTCCTTAAGGAACAACAATTAGCAGGTAAGTCTAATTTACTCTTCCTTTGCGTCCCTCTAGTCCAATCCTGGAAACGTAGAGGATGTAACAGAGCAGTACATATCAACGGGAGGGCCCTGAAACCCCAGCCTAAAGGATGGCTGACCCAAAACGACCATCCCCGCGCGCCTGCACATCCAGGCGATAATGCCGAGCAAAAGAATGCAACGAGGACCAGGTCGCCGCCCTACAAATATCCGCTGCCGGAACCAGGCTGACTTCCGCCCACGACGCTGCCTGAGCTCTCGTGGAATGCGCCCGTAAACCGACCGGCACTTCCTTGCCTCTCAAAAGATAGGCGGAAGCAATCACCTCCTTCAGCCATCTAGAGATGGAAGACTTCGCCGCCGCCTCGCCCTTCCTTGGGCCCCCGAAGGCGACAAAGAGCCGGTCCGACTTCCGGAAAGATGCCGTACGCCGGAGATACTTCTTGAGCACCCTCCGCACATCCAACCGATGCAAGCGACCACCCGCCTGAGCTCTCTGCTCCGCAGAAAAGACAGGCAGCGACACTACCTGATTAACATGGAAAGCGGACACCACCTTCGGTAGAAAGGCAGGAACCGTACGCAAAACCACCTTGTCTGCCGAGAAAGTCAAAAAAGGTTCCTGGCAAGACAGCGCCTGCAGCTCCGAAATCCTCCTGGCGGAACAAATCGCCACGAGGAACACCGTCTTGAGTGTCAAATCCTTAATCGAAGCCCTGCCCAAGGGCTCAAACGGCTCCCCGCTCAGGGCGTCCAAGACTACATTGAGATTCCACGGAGGAATAACAGAACGCCTCGGCGGTCCTCAGCAGCAACACAGCCCGCAAGAAACGCCGAATATCGACATGCGCCGCTATCACCTGACCCTGAATCTTGCCACGAAAACAGGAGAGAGCTGCCAATTGCACCCGCAAGGAACTGGCCGAGAGCCCCTTCTCCATTCCCGCTTGTAAAAAGGAGAGGACGTGAGACACGGAAGCTCGCAAGGGGTTGAGAGACCGATCGGAACACCAGGCCTCAAACACACGCCAAACGCGTATATACGCGAGGGAAGTGGACCTCCGGCGCGAACGCAGCAGAGTGGCTACCACCGACGCCGAGTATCCCCGGGCCGTTAACCACGCCCGTTCAAGAGCCAAGCCGTAAGCGAGAATCGACCCACCTGAGGCATCCGCAAGGGTCCTTGAAGCAACAGGTCCTCCCGCAGTGGGAGCCGCCACGGAACGTCGGCCACCAGCCGAACCAGATCCGCATACCACGGCCGTCTTGGCCAATATCCGGCGCCACCAGCACCACCTGGCCCTTGTGCTGCTCGATGCGCTGTATCACCTTGCCGATCAGCGCCCAGGGAGGGAACACGTACAGCAGACCCTCCGCGGGCCACCATTGCGCCAAGGCATCCAGGCCCTCCGCCATCCACTCTTTCCGCCTGCTGAAGAAACGCTCCACCTTCGCCGACCTCAAGGTCGCCATGAGATCCATCACCGGAAGCCCTCAACGGCGCACAATCATCGCGAAGACGTCCGGGTGCAGAGCCCACTCCCCCGGATCCACTCGGCAGCGGCTCAGATAATCCGCTTCGACATTGTCGACTCCGGCGACGTGCTGAGCTGACAGGGCCTGCAAGTTCTGTTCCGCCCAGGTCAGCAGCACCCACGCCTCCTCCTCCAGAGATGCACTGCCTGTGCCGCCTTGTCGATTTATATACGCCACCGTTGTCGCGTTGTCCGACAACACGCGCACCGCCGCTTGTCCCAGCACCTGCCGAAAAGCCAGCAGAGCCTGAAACACCGCTCGCATCTCCAAACGGTTGATGGACCAGAGTCTCTCCTCCTGCGACCAAGTCCCTTGCACAAAGGAGCCTTCGAGATGAGCCCCCCATCCTGCGAGACTCGCATCGGTCGTGAGCAACCGCCAGTTCGGAGGCTCCAGAGGCACGCCCTGTGTCAGGCTGTGGGGAAGTAACCACCACTGCAGGCTGTCCTTCACCACCGCCGGACAGGGCAGACACTGCGACAACGCATCCCTCTGATGAGACCACCGCTGGAGAAGAGCACTCTGTAACGGCCTCATGTGAGCCCTGGCCCACAACACCAAGTCTATCGTAGCCGCCATGGTGCCCAGCAACTGCAGATACTGCCAAGCAGTCGGCGCCCGAAGCCCCAGAAACTGACGCACCAGATCTCTCAAGGCCTGCGCCCTTGCGCTGGGAAGAAAGACCCGGCCTGGCCGAGTCTCGAAGCGCGCTCCCAAGTACTCCAGAGTCTGAGAGGGAGTCAGCCGACTCTTCGCCCCGTTGACTACCCAACCGAGGCTTTCCAACAATTCCACCACCCAAGAGGTGGCTACCACACTCTCCTCTCTCGACTTCGCCCGAATCAACCAATCGTCCAGGTAAGGG
The DNA here is from genome assembly GCA_033557465.1 of Ichthyophis bannanicus. Taxonomy (NCBI): domain Eukaryota; kingdom Metazoa; phylum Chordata; class Amphibia; order Gymnophiona; family Ichthyophiidae; genus Ichthyophis; species Ichthyophis bannanicus. The sequence goes on along the minus strand of CM066036.1, from coordinate 668,909,371 downwards.
TGCACCAGGATCCCCTCCCTGCGAAGAGCGGCCACCACCACAACCATAATCTTTGTGAACGTCCGAGGAGCGGTCGCCAAACCGAAAGGCAACGCCCGGAACTGAAAATGTCCCATCGGTACCGCAAACCGCAGAAAGCGCTGATGTTCTCTCCGCACGGGGATATGCAGATAAGCCTCCGTCAGATCTAATGACGCAAAAATTCCCCCGCGCGAACCGCCGCAATGACTGATCGCAAAGTTTCCATGCGGAAGTGGGACACTCAAAGGCAACGATTTACCCTCTTGAGATCGAGAATCGGTCGAGAAGTACCCTCTTTTTTGGGAACCATGAAATAAATGGAGTATCGACCGGCACCACACTGGTCGACCGGCACGGGAACAACCGCCCGGAGCCGCTGAAGACGCCTTAAGGTGTCCGCAACCGCTCGCAGCTTCCGAGGGGCCCTGCAGGGGGAAAGAACAAAGGAATCTCCTACGGGACGCTGAAACTCTAGGGCATAGCCTTCCCGAATAACCTCCAAGACCCACCGGTCCGAGGTAATCTGGACCCAGGCAGGGTAGAACTCCCGCAACCTGCCTCCCACGGGGACCTCGCCCACCTGGGTCCGCCTCATTTCATTGGGACTTCTTGGCACCGGAGGGCTGGAAGGAACCAAAGCCCCTGCCCGCTCCTTGAAACCCTCGAAATGACTGAACACGCATTGGAAACCTGCTCCGCTGCGACTGCTGAAAACGAGGAGTGCGAAATCTACGAAAATCTCTCGAGAGGCCTCTAGACCCAGAAGTCCCTCGGGTCTGCTTCGGCCTATCCTCCGGGAGGCGCCCCCCTTTGGATTCTCCGAGGTCCTTAACCAACTTTTCAAGGTCTTCCCCGAAGAGAAGCTTACCCCGGAAAGGCAGCTTACTGAGTCTTGCCTTGGAGGAACTATCCGCCGACCAGTTACGGAGCCACAAATACCGGCGAGCGGCTACTACCGAAGCCATACATTTCGCCAGACCACGAATCAGATCATAATGAACATCGGACAGGTAAGCTGTGCTGGACTCCAGCCTAGCCACATCCGCCGTTTGGTCATCCGAGAGGGAGCCCTGAAGACGTTGAGACCAGCGCAAACAGCCTCTCGCCACCCACGCCCCCGCTATGGAGGCCTGCAGGAAAAGGGCACTCATATCAAACACCTGCTTCAGCAAGGTATCCAACTTCCTATCCTGCCCATCCTTTAAAGCAGTCGCTCCCTCCACCGGAATGGTGGTCTTTTTTGTGACCGCTGCCACCGCGGCATCCACCTTAGGAGAACGAAAAATCAGCTTATCCTGCTCAGAGAGCGGGTATAACCTGTCCAATGCTCTGGTCCCGCGCAACGCAGACTCCGGAGAGTCCCATTCCTCCTGAATCATATTCCGAAAGACTCTGTGAATAGGGAACACCCGCTGCGATGTGCGCACGGCCTGCAACAGAGGGTCCTCCAACGCCTCCTCGGAGGGCGTGGACCCCGCGGGCATGTTCAACACCTTTAGCGTCTTGGAAATCAACGCAGGCAGTTCCTCCCGCCGAAAAACGCGGACCACCCTACTCTGTTGCTCCTCCTCCAATAATTCACCATCTTCCAAGTCCACGTCTGAGGCCTCATCCTCTAGATCTTGCATCCCCAGGTCCTCCTCTAAAGGAGCTGGCGACTCCGGGTCCAAATCTTCCCGTCTCCTTTTAGGCAGCGCCACGTCCCCTTCGGGGAGACTGGACGACCGCCTCCTCTTACCCCTCGTAGGACTGGGGGAACGAAGCCCCCGGTCCGGCTGCAGCCAGGTGAACGCCTTCTGCATCAGAGAGAAAAATTCTGAAGGAAACCCTGGCACCACTGTACCCTGGGACCCTTCCGGCAACGAAGGGGCGCTGCCAGCGGAGGACGGGCCCGCTACCGGCTCCGACGCAGTCAAGGAGGGGGGGCCGGACCCCCTGCCGTCCGGAGAAGGCTCTCCCTGCTCTTTAGAGCCTTCCCCCAAGGACTTTTCCATTGCCATGGCCTCTAACGAACACGCCTTGCAAACGCCCGTGTCCAAAAGCTCTCCGCGCCTCACCCCATACACGAGGCAGCGTGGCTTGGCAGGCATGGTCTAGAAACAGCGCTGTAATGTCAATAAAGAGGTCTGGACTAGCCCAAGGAGCAGCGATATTTTAAACGCGTTTTTTGTTTGTTTGTTTGTTTTTTTGCTGTAGTTAACTAAGCCCGCTCTAACTAGCTGCCCCCTGGCAATCGTTTGCAAAAACGAAGCTCCTAAGCCCTAAAAACTAACTTTGTAGGCAGAAAAACCGGCATCCAAAATGGCCGCCGCAACGTTCACGGCGCCAAAAATCACGCGGCCAGGCCTCCCACACTCCTGTGAAGCTAGCAAAACTCTGCTCCGAGCGAATATTCACTCCCCCAAGGGACCCCCCAGGTCCAAAGTACTCACCACCACACCGGGAGGAAAGTGAGGAAGGGCAGCGCTGAACCCCTCAGAAGCACAGCCTTGCAAACGGCATCCGCTCCTGGAGAGACTGAAATCCCCTCTGGCTCCAAGTCCTGCCTGCTGCTGTCAGTCTCTACCGTACTCTACCTGCTCCTCACCCTTTCAAGTGGGTTCGGGAGCAGGGAGTCAAGTGCAGGCACACTCTTGTGCAAATGCAATGCTCGTTTACATGCTGGGGCACAGAAGAAAGGAAGAGAGGGGAGGGGGGAGGGGGAGGGGGGGGAGAGGAGAGAGAGAAGGAGCAGAGAAAGGAAACAGCCCCAGCAGTACAGGATCTCTGTCAGCAGCAGCAGGCACCTAAAACAAAAGCAAGGTAAAGTAAAATAAAATCCTAGCACTAATCAAAGAAGTAAAGCTCTGCTTATTTGTTCCTCTGAGCCCAGTCCCGGGCTCAGAACCTCCAAGCTGCTTGGAGACTGAAAGTACTGGTGAAAGGGGGCGGATCTAGCCTATTTGTACCAGTGACATCACGACGATGACATCTTTCAGTCTCCAAAGCTGCTGGTGGAGGTTGACAACTCTACGTTTCCAGGACTGGACTAGAGGGACGCAAAGGAATGACATTTTTCGATGGTGACAGGAAGAAACCCTCCTGCTGGCTCTGCAAAAAAAGAACTGAGGAGAGAACTTGGGAAAGCAGAAAGGCAGATGTGCAGGCACAGTGGATTGCTCCCAAAACTTTCCAATGGGACGCTGGGGAATGTTCCCGTGCGGGCTCAGTCAGTACCGACAATACCCATATGTGAATACTGCATTCCTGCTTGTTCCTGGAGATAACAGCATTACATTGATAAAGAAAAATATTAACTGGACGTTATTTAATGTACAAATCCATTCTAATTTATGCAAATGTATTCTATAATGCCCCAGAATTTTTAAAACCCTGCCACAGAAAACTGGTGCCTACAAGTATATTGAATAGTTAAAACAGGTGTCCTTATGGGTCTTGAACCTAAGTGTCCTCTTGCTCATGCCTTTGTAGAAGGCCAGACACAAGGACTCTTGTGAAATAGACACAAAAAGCCTTAGTACCTTTTGCCAAAAATCACAAGTTACATAATATGTCAGTGTTCCAGAATATACAAATTTTACAGCAAACAAGTGAAAAAACATGCAGTGGCATACGGAGGGAGGAGTGGCCTAGTGGTTAGGACACGGTACCTCAGGCCGGAGGGTCAGGGGTTCAATTCCCACCTGGGGACAGCAATCTCAGGATGGAGAGACTGGGGTTTCTAGTCCTATGGGCACTCCTTGTGGCCTTGGGCAAGCCACTTAACCCTCCATTGCCTCAGGTACATAGAGATTGTGAGCCCTTTGGGGACAAGGGAATGTATCCAGTACCTGCTAATAGTGATTGTAAACCGCTCTGATGCCCTTAAGCCTGAAATTAAGCAAGGAATTGTATAAACATAAACCTCTCTGCAGGTGCATGCATGCTTGCGTACATATCTGTGCCACCTCTGTATGTGTGTGCATGTGCTCTTGTGTCTGTCCTGTAGAGGAAAGGGAAGGTTACTGTCCCCAGAAGCTGCCCTCCAGTACCAGGTAATTTGCTACCAAGTAATCAGCTGTAACTGTTGCCATTTCGACCAGCCCCCACCGTTGCCAGTAATCTACTGTATCTGTTACTATTTGACCCCTGCTACTGTTGCCAGTAATCTATTGCCAGTAATCTACCTAACATCTACTACTGTTGCCAGTAATCTATTGCCAGTAATCTACCTAACATCTACTACTGTTGCCAGTAATCTATTGCCAGTAATCTACCTAACATCTACTACTGTTGCCAGTAATCTATTGCCAGTAATCTACCTAACATCTACTACTGTTGCCAGTAATCGTTTATATCTGTTACAATTTTGACCCACTGCTACTGTTGCCAGTAATCATTTATATCTGTTACAATTTTGACCCACTGCTACTGTTGTCACTAACCTACTATAACTATTGCGTGGTCTCTATCCACCCTACTGCGCAACCTTCTGAATTGACCTAACCCAACACTCACGCAAAATAGCCCTTTCCGCTACATCCATAATTTGTAGCTACCTTCTCTTAGAATTAATCAGTAGCTCACTAGCACTAACTAGCAGCCACAAACACATACCTATCCTATACAACTACGGGAGGAGATGGTCAAGAGACCCCACCCATAAGACTATAAAAGACACACAACCAACCTACCAACATCTACTACACACTGCAATCCAGCACTTCCTAAGGGAAAGGAAGGATAGCCTTTCCCCTAGGGTGGTCCACTGCCATAGGGGAAAAAATAAAAGTAGGAATTTCTTTGCTCCCTGGCCTGTTTCTGGTTCCATTTATGTAGAAAACAATGTATGCAAAGTTTGAAGCCAATCAAATAATATTTAGGGGTGGCTCAAGGTCCCTATCTATCAGGCCCCTGGATCCCCCCCAGGGTTCGTCAGACCACTGGGTATTATCCGCTCATAGACGGGGGTATCATGCTTGCCAAGCACTCAATGTGGTCCAGATGCTAGTAAGGACTTTGACGATGTGGGGAACATCTTACGATGTTGCGAGACAACACCCAGAAGGAACTGGAGTTGCTCTTCTTTTGTGGTGTGTCGGCCGTTGAACTCCTCAATGAGTTTGACCCCTCTCTCAGCCACATCGTTGATCACTGGAAGATTTTTTACTTTCTTCAGACCGTCTTTGAATGATGCATTCTCTTCCCAGTCTTCTGGGTCTGCATTAAGAAAATCACTGTTGATGTCGAGGTGTTTCAGGAAACGGATTGACTTGCGAGTTGCAAAAGATTCAAGTGGTGGAATCATGGAACTTTTCAATTCGACCCGCTTTGGGGGATCTTCGTCTTCGTCATCATCCTCATCGCTTTCATCTGATTCTGCCGGGATCATGGCCGACACTATGGCCCGCTTTGTCGGTGCTAAAACAGCTTCATCGAACAGCGACAGTGCCACAAGCTCCTCTGACACATACCACAGATGCTGTTGCAGTTTGTCTCTGGCCGCTCTTCCAACACAGTCATTGTGGTAAGAGTGTAGTTTCTTCAGCATCTCCAAATCTGTTTGAGGAGCAACTGCGGCATCAGGGGCAGAAAACCAGGCTTCCACATGAATCAGGATGGAGAAAATGCTCACATCACGAACACAGGACTCCTCCCGTTGGGTAAGATCTTTGAGTTGTCCTCAGAACATCCAAATCTTGAGACAGTACAAGACTTTTGCCATCCATCTGGCATGATGGAAAGCTCCGGGTTTCTTGAAATTGAAACTAGGAAGATTCCCTCCAAGGCAGACAATCGTTAACTCCAAGAATTCCAGGTAATCATCTCGGTGATTGCCCTGTGTCAACTTGGATTCCGCAAACTTCATGATGCGATCCCTGTCAGGTTGGAGCACCTCCAAGTCTTTTCCAGTTTGATAGTTGGACTTGTCAAGGGAGCCCCAATTCTTTTGGAACCGGCGAAAGAGTTGGACATCGGGACCCGATGAAGCTCCAGAGCATATAGAGAATACTGCACCAAGAATTATTTCGTAAATGTGATGGCGGCATGCCAAATGAAGGACTGTGCGACGGAGTCTCTGTTCTAGAAGAATGCACGCTCCTGATCGACGTCCCCTGTTCGATGCAGTTGTATCAAAGCAGAAGCCTGCAACCTTTTCATCCAAACACCATTCCTGTAACAGTTCATAAACTGCTGCAGCTTGATTCTCGCCCGTTCCTGATGTCAGTTTTGGTACACCAAAAAGTTGTGTTTCTCCAGTGGAGACAGCCCTTATCAAAACTGGAAGGCGGTCAACGGATGTGGTTGAACAGAGGAGAGATGGCAATAACTTGCTATCCCAATGCACAATGCATGTTTTGCCTTCGGCTTTGAATGCGTTGTTGAGGTCCGTCCATTGTTGCTGACGGTGCTTTTCTCTATGGCGCTTGACGCTGGAGCGGCTGATATTGAGCTCCCCAGGATAATGTCCCAGACTTCTGGCGGTTTCAGCTACCACAAACAGAGCATTGCGATCCGTTGTCCCTGTCCGATCCAGGGCTGCTGTAAGCTCTGGGGTCCAGACATTGTTAGGTCGAAACTGCTTCGTTTGTGGAGTTGCTTTCTTCTGTCCGTTATCTGAATCCGCAGATGTCAACGAGTCTTCACCTGACTCTGCTGAGGAAGAAGATCCTTCCAGCTGAACTTGGCTTGTAGTTGCCTCGGCTTCGGCAACATGTTTTTGTCTGCGCCTTTTCAGTTCTTCTTCTCGCTGTTGCGATCTTGCTTCCGTGTTGGCCAGTTTCTTGTCCATCGCGCACATTGAGCCGCGGCGCCCTGGTTCTCGTTGCGCTATTAAGAATTCTTTGTCTTCTTGAATATGAATTAAAGACATTGCATTGGCATGCGCCACATTAAATAGGTTTTTCATTGCAACCTGGAATTCTTTTTCATTTGCCTCTTGTTTCCCTCCAAAAGTTTCCACTGATTGAACAATTTCTTTACTTTTTCTTGAATTTTGTCATTTCTTTGAACAGGAAGCCTGGCCTTTTCCCAGTAAGCTTCTACTTCACTTGTTACAATAGATGCACTTTCACTAACGCCTTTGTTTAATGTCATATGGTGATGTAAAAATACACTTAACACTTGCTCCTTGCTGGGGAGCTTGGCCCCCAGAATTGTGGTGGACATTTCTTCAATGAGATAAAAATCACGTTTTTTCGCCATCTGAAAAGAATAAAGATACAAAGATAATAGTACAATGTCTTTGCCACCTCTCAGAGACGAGATTAGTTCAAATATGACGCAATCAAATGTAATCAGCGTGGAACTGAGTGGATGATACGAGATGATGCAACATTTCATCATCTGCTCCCAGGGGGAAATCTCAAGACTTGAGCCACCCCTAAATATTATTTGATTGGCTTCAAACTTTGTACACAGTGTTTTCTACCTAAATAGAACCAGAATCAGGCCAGGGAGCAAAGGAATTCAGGAATTCATTTTTATGGACCACCTGTCCCCCCAGGATTTAAAAGCTGCCCTCATAAACGTGCGTTCAGTCCGCAACAAATGGCCTGTCATCATAGACTTACTAGCCCTCTATGATCTAGACATCCTTCTCATCACAGAGACATGGTTATCTAACGATGACACTGTCCTCATCAACCACCTTCTACCCCACAACTTCACTCTACACAGTTGCCACAGAGTCAACAAAAGAGGCGGAGGAGTTCTCATACTCACAAAAACAGACCTCAAATTCCACCTCTCCAACAGCACCAACACAACCAACCTTGACATTGTAGTCATATCAAATGATATATGCTCCATCAATCTAATATACAGAGCCCCGTCACCTTCCCCTGATGACCTGGCCACTATAATCGAGCTAGCCTGCAACCCCCCTAACCTACGTACCCCAAACTGGACACTAGGAGATTTCAATCTCCCATCTCTTCACGACTCGCAAGCATCAACGCTCCACGAAGCACTTAAAGATCTAGGTTACCTACAACTAATCGACGAACCAATTCACACAAAGGGAAACAAGCTGGACCTGATCTTCGCCTCACCAACAATCCACGATGCCTCCAATTTCACTCCGCCCACCTACACCGCAGTACCTTGGTCCAATCATAAACTAATTACTTTTCAAATTCCCTTAAACGATCCACTCCAAAAACACCACGGAAACAAAGCAAAACCCACGAACCTACCCCCACAACGATTCAAACCTTTCAACAAGACTACCACCCTGCACAATGCACAACCTCTCCTCAGTACAACAACAACCTGCCCAGATAAGCTAGTCTCCATTTGGAATGACAACCTTAGTGCCAATGCACTTCACACAGGACACAACAAAACCCCAAGGAAAAAAGATCCCGCTCCCTGGTACTCTAACGAACTACGGTCCTCTCTCCTCCAACTCAGAAAACTCGAAAGGAGATGGAGGCGATCACGATCGACTGAAAATCTGGACGCCTACAACCTCCAACTCGCAAGACACCGCGAGGCAATAACCGAGAAAATGAGACAAGCCCACACAGACACACTAATGAAATCACTCCGAAAACCTCATGACTTATTTAACCTTGTCAGAAATCTAACCAAAGAACCAGGCCCTGAGCAAATACCTCAGATCTCCAACCCAAGACTATGCCGATTTCCTCCAATCAAAATTATGCCAAACCGACAAGACTCACCCACCCTCCATCATCACGGATCCATCCAACACAACGACGCTGACAATATTCACCACCCCATCTAACAAGCAAATCATCGACACCATCTCTACAATCAACTCCACTACTGCCCAGACCGACGACCCCTGCCCAGCCTTTTGGACAAAGGAACTCCGGTCACAATTTAGCCCATTCATAGCCAAACTCATGGACTCGTCCTTCACTTCAGGTACTTTCCCCCTAAATCTCAAACACACATCAGTCAGACCCCTGCTAAAGAACAGCAAGTTGGACCCCCAGAAGGTGGAATTATATAGACCAATTGCCAGCATTCCACTATTGGAAAAGATAATTGAGAAAGAAGTCCTTTCCCAGATTCAGCAACACATCAACAATACCTCACCACTAGACCACTGCCAACACGGATTCAGAGAATCCCATAGGGTGGAGACGTTACTTACCACCCTCTTCAACAATATTCTAAGCACAGTAGATAACATACATCATGGAGTCGCCCTTATATTCCTGGACATAGTGGCGGCGTTTGACTCTGTGTGTCACGAAACCCTTCTGAAGCGACTCAAAGAAAAGGGTATCTGCGACCTAGCACTATCCTGGTGTAAATCATACCTTACAGATAGATGGCAACATGTACAAACAGAGACCTCCATCTCTAAACCGTTCCACCAGAAACAAGGCGTCCCGCAAGGTTCCTCCCTATCAGCCTTACTGTTCAACATTTATATGCAGCCTATCTGCGAACTCATACGATCATTCAACGTCGAATGCATGATCTATGCCGATGACGTCCTACTTTACAAACCATTTCAGATTGACAAGATTGACCTCTCATCACTAATCAACTGTTTTAGCGCAGTGGAAAAATGGCTTCAAAACCAGAACCTCAGAATACAACACAAAAAGACCAAAGTGCTATTCATCTCCAGAAACCCCAACTTTTCCCCTCCAGCCTATCAAAAAATCGGAGAGATAGAACTGCAATCCAAACCCTCAATTTGATACCTAGGTATTACAATGGACCAGAAACTTGATATGAAGACACACACCAGCCACATGGTAAAATCAACATACCATAAAATCAAGTCCCTCAGACATCTACGTCCCCTCCTTCAGTCAAACGACTTTAGAACAATTTTTCAAGCACTAACCATCCCTCATCTTGACTATGCAAATGCAATCCTCCAAGGACTCCCCCAATCCACCCTGAGTCCGCTCCAACTGGCCATGAACGCTGCAGCAAGAATTCTAAATGGGACCCCAAGGCGTGACCACATAACGCCCATCCTCAAAGGGCTTCACTGGCTCCCAATTCATTTCAGGATCACATTCAAGATTCTACTGCTAACATTCAAATTCATTAACGGACTCGCCCCCTCATCACTTGCTGCTCTCACGCACGTCACCCCCCCAAATAGAATCAGACGATCCACTGCAATAAACACCCTGGTTGTCCCCAAAGCAATGACCCACTGTACACAAGCAACTATAAACAGGGCCTTCAGTCTCTGTGCACCCAGATGCTGGAATGCTCTCCCGCCACATATACGAGCAATCCCGGACCTAACCAAATTCAGGAAAGCACTGAAACACTACCTCTTCCTCAAGTGCTACCCGGAAGATGGTAAAACAACCCCCTCACCCACAACAACGCTTCACGGACACATGTAACTACCCTCATTGTGTTGTATATACGTGCAAATACCTTCTCTGTTAGCCATTCAGATGTAAATAGTTAATACTGTTATCCAAGTTATTATACCTGTTCTATGTAATTACGGTGTAACCCCCACTGTAAACTCTCCTTGTTCCATGTAAACCGCACTGATATCGAAGAGCGCGTTATATAAGAAAAATAAATAAATAAGGTATACTTTGATGGGAGTAGTACTCAAACATTCCATTGGTTTTGAAAGAATAAATGAAATCAAGTGTGACAATGTACCTAACCATTAAATGTCACCAACAACAAATTTCAAAACAAGAATTTTGCAGTTTAACCACAAGGTGCCACTGTCCCAAGACAAAATGATATTGTTGTGCTTCTCTACCACTAGGTAACAGTACATACAGCAACTAACAGCAAACTAAATGGTTCAGTCACCAGGTGTCATTGCATATACGTAGCATCCATTAAGAAAGTTATATGGTACAATCACCAAGTTTCACAAGAGTATTTGCAACACAGAAAATGAAATGCATATCTGAATCACTAAAGTCAGCCCAGAAGAGAGGGAGATGGTAGCAGGGGAATGCATGCACAGTATGTTTCATGGTATTATATGCAACTCTCTCTCTCTATCTATATATATATTGCCACAGCCCCTCCCAGTGGCAGCATGCTGAAGGGTCAGGGCGGACGTTTATTGTTTGTTGAAGCCGGAAACTTTAACTTAGACCAGGTGCATTATGGTCCTTGTAATTCCCTTCTTTATAAAGAATAGTTGTGTGAGCCTTGTGCTGAGTTAAATATAAGGTTTTATTCCCTTGATGCGCTAAGGTTCTCCAAGAAGACAACAGAATTCACCTTGATTCAGGGTTTCTACCAAAGTATTTACAAAGTCCAAAACTGTTATAAGAGCATCACAGTCTTTTCCATTCAAGCAGGATTTTTCAATATAAACAGGTTAAATAAACACAAAAAGCTTCTTCTTTTCAGCTCAACAAAGCAATGACATTTTTTAAAGCATGTCTTATGCTATGACTCTGTGAGAGATTCTATACTCTCAGCTACACAGAGAGTACAGTCCATAGGATATTCAGGTAGCAATGATTCTGATCCTACAAGGTCTGTTTTCATATCCTCTTGCTCAGATATGGTGTCTACTAAGCCTGAGCTTTCCCTAGGCCAAACTGGTTGTACTTCAGTAGTTCTCTCCAAGACTTTCCAGCCTGGCTGGACCTGGTCTGGCAAACAATATGGCTTTTATCTAGGACCTTCTGCACCGGTTTCCAAAGCTTTCCCCAGCTTTGTTTCTCATAGCTATGGCTCTCGGGTTTACACGCCTTTCTAGGACCTGGCACACATTCAGGAAAGGAGGTGTGAATGTACCTTTGTTCTCTGAGACGTGCGTTGCTGGTATTCCCTTTACCAGGCACTCTCCTGCTTACTCTGTCTTCCCTAGAGCTTTTCAGCATGGGCTTGTCCTTCCTGGAAGTTGTCCCTTCCTTGTAAGGACTGCAAGCTTAACTGCCTTTCCTTCCGTAGTTGGAGCTCTCCCCTTTCTCTCTCCTTAGTAGCAGGGGTTTCTGTTGCTCTCTGTATTTGTGGTCCTCTCTGCTCCTGTGGTAGTCTCTCTATTCGTGGTCCTCTCTGTATTTGTCTGACCGAGCACTGCTTATAAAGCAGTTTCTCTAGTGAGCTTTCTGGCCCTCTACTCAGGTGTGTTTGATTAGCTATTGCATCATTACAATCTGGGTGTGTCAGCCTACCTTCTGCAGCCTCATGCCTACTCCCTCTAGCTGCACTTCTTGGTAACTGCACTCTCTGTAAATCAGTTTCTCTAAAAGAAACGGAGTTTTCCCCTAACTCCATAGCTTCAGTAGTGTCAGCTTCATCACAATACACACACACACACAGTACCTGAATGTACACCGCTTTGACTGGTAGAAAAGCGGTATATGCACAGCTAGTTAAATAAATAAATACATACATACATATAGATACATACATACACCTCTTTGTGTGTGTGTGCGTGCAATGGGAGAGTACTGAAGAGGGGAGAGGCAGCTAGAAAGTAGTAATTCCCTAAATGCCATGTTTGCAATGTATCAAAATTGCTATGGTGCATAAGCTGAAATTCACACAAGATGTTAGGGAATGGAAGGATTGAGGGATTATCAGGGTGCAAGCATTGTATGATGGGGACAATGGCAATCTGAGATCTTTGGCACAGTTGAAAAGATCTATGGACTGCCAGAGGCAATTTTGCTTTTGTTTTGTTTTTTCTTACAAGCCGCCATGATGCCACCTCCTTGGGCTGGGATACTGAGCAGATAAAACTTGTGTGAGTTTGTAATCTGATTGGAGACTGGGGGGAGGTGGGACCTCTACTACTAAGTGGTACAGCTGGTGGAGGGAAGGGAAGGTGGGGAACAGGGAGAGATACAGAACTGGCAGGCTCCTTGGGACAAGAGGTAATGGGAAAGAATATCCGAAATTCTTTGAAGGAGCACATGGATCACATCTGGACATGGGGAAAATAGATATTCAAGTCAAGCTGTTACATCACTGTTTCAGATGTGGCGAAGGGGTTTAAAGATGACATTTTACTTACCAGGTAATGTCCTGTTCTTGAGTCCTGGTAGACCAGTCCAGACAAGTGGTTTGTGTTCCCCTACCAGCAGATTGGCTTGAGACAAAGAACCAATGAAAAGCCTAGGTTTCAATGACATCACTCCCATGCCTCTAACTGCCTCAGCCACCAGAGGTCTCTTCAGTATTCGTCCCAAAGCATATGGGAGAACATGGCAAGCCTCACACAACTTCAACGTGGGCAACAATGAGTAATCAAACAGTAGAGAACTATATATAGTAAAGCATAAACAGAAGGCTGCTTGTAGAAGATGAACCTGTGGAGCTAAGTATATAAATCAAAGAGGACCCAAGAATACCACCACAAAAGAACAGAGCAAACGGTTCCAGTGGGCAGGCCCACAGGACTTAAGAAAAGGACATTATCTGGTAAGTAAAATGTCACCTTTCATATTGTTCTGCTAGGCCAGTTTAGACAAGTGGGACATACCAAAGCTACGCTCCACTAGGCGGGAAAACGACACAGCAGCTCAGAAAACAGAGTCAAAGGCAGTGTCCGCTCAAGCGTGGACATCCAAGTGGTGATGCTCGACAAAAGTGGAAAGGAATGCCCACGTTGCCACCCAATAAATGTTTGCAGGGTCTACCGAGCTCCGCTCCGTACACAAGATGTCAGCACTCAGGTAGAATGGGCACACCAAACCCGCAGAGCCGTGCCGTGTCACCTTATGCAGGCCAGCAAACATCACAAGAAGATGGTCTGACTTACGAAAAGAATTCGTAACCTCCAAGAACTGGAGAGGCACCCTCCAGACTTCTACAAGGCGAAGGTCTTTACCATTCCCCTGATAGAGGAGGGCAGGCAAACCTTCTGGTTCACATGAAAGGAAGAAATCACTTCAGGGAAGAAGGCACAGGCTGAATGGAAACATCCTCCTCAGAAAAAGACAGATATGGATCTTGGCAAGACAGTGTCAGCAGCTCAGAATCCTCCTTGCAGAACAAATTGCAACCAAGACGACCATCTTGAGCACCATATCTTTCAGAGTAGCTCGGTTCAACAGCTCCGATATCAGGGCCCCAAGCACCAGACACAAAGGGATCACAGATGGGGGAAGGGGGGAGGACGACGACACAAATGCCAAACCTCCTAATGAAGGCACAAAATATCCAGGTGTAAGGTTAGAAACTTACCAGACAACAGACCTCTGAAACAGGCCAAAGCTGCTACCTGAACCTTCAGGAAACTAAGAAAAAGCCCTTCTCCAGACCGTCCTGTAGAAAAGACCAATAGAGACAGCGCCTTGGCTACCTCAGGAGCCAGCTGCTGTGCACCACACCAACAGTCAAAGCACCAGATCCGCACTTATGCCAGGTTGGTAGACCTCCTCCGGGCTCTGAGCAGAGTGGAAAATCACCATTAGAGAGAAGCCTGTACACACTGTCTCCTTACAGGAGCCAAGCTGTAAGTGAGAAGCCAAGCTGGGTCCTCCAGAACAAGCAGCCCCTGACACAAAAGGCCCCGAAACAGAGGCAAACAAAATGTGGCACATGCAAAAGCCACATCAGATCTCTGAATCTCGCTATCATCGGAAATCTGGTGCCACCAGAATAATCCTATTTGGGTAGCACTCCATATACCTGCGTCACATGCCCCACCAAGGGCCATGGAGGAAACACATACAGCAGGTGATGACTTTGCCAACACCCTCTGACCCCGTCTCCATGCGGCGACTGAAGCAGCAGCACACTTTGGCATTTGAATGGGTCGCCATCAGACCCCTCTTGGGGCAACCCCAGCGGTGCAGAAACTGAAAAACTGCTTGACTCAACTCCCACTCTTCTGGAACCAGAGAATGCCAGCTGAGAAAAAATATGTTTCCACAGTAGCCACCCCAGCAGTGTGCAGAGCCAAAAAAGTAGGAAGGTCTTTGCCACCCAAGCAAACAGAAGAGCCATCTTCAGGGCTATCCCTGCACTCCTTGTGCTGCCCTGCCGACTGACTGACAAACCAAACCACCACCATGCATTGACAGAGAACATTCAAACCGCCCAGCCCTCAGTCGGGGGCCAGAAATGCAGAAGAGCTAATTTAGCCTAATGGCCCTCACCTCAAGGCAGATGGACCACACCACTTCCCTGCAGTTCCAATGGCCCTGGATCATTCAGTCCTGGCAATGGGCTCCCCAGTCCAAGAGACTGGAATCCATTGACAGAAGGCTCCATGAGTAGAGCAGCAGCAGTAAAGTAGAGGGGGTAAGCCAGTTCCACGTGGCACCTCTCCCCACCCCCTTGGGAGCACCACTGCCAGCCCAGGGGGTTTAAAGGACTCTGCACTTCAGGCATGCCCACGCTTGAGTGGCTTTTAGAGAATAGAAGATGACCACGCTGGAGGACGACACGATTACTGCACTACGCCCACCACAGCAGACTCCTTATTCCACGGGAAGCAGTACACCCATTACAGAAGTAATTCAGTGATTTAAACCATCCAGAATCTCACCCACCAAACATGGAGAGGATAGGCCTAAGGTATGCAACTCTCACAATGTGCACCCTGCTTCTACTACTCATATTTTCTCTCTTTACTGAGTCGGCTAGGACGGATGTTCATAACCACATCCCTATAATCCATATACACAGGCACCTACTAGATGGCGCACAAACACTCTACTTGCAAATGCTTCAACAAAGAAGGCATTGCTCCTCAGTTAATCACATCTTCCTGGCCACACACTCCACACTCAACAGAAGGTTGGGTCCGCACTAAGATGTGCACTCAACACCTGCTCTGCCAGAAACAAGATTCAGATACTGGCTGATAAGATGCCAGTCATGGTCCTGAATCATATTTATCAAGGAGACATGGTTCTCTGATGCAGACACTGTACTCTTAAACATACCGTGCCCCCCCCCCCCTACACAATACACATCTGCAACAGAGTAAATAAAGGCAGAAGTGTTTGCCTAATTACCTGGAACCATCTTAAAGCTCAATCCCACTGCTGCTAAATCCACTACTGACATTGACATATTGATAGCTTCAAATGACTCATTCGCATTATGCCTAACATATAGAGCCCCACATGGTAATGCCTCTGAGCTTTCCACTCTTCTGGAAACTGCCCTCTCCCC
Source organism: Ichthyophis bannanicus (assembly GCA_033557465.1). Classification (NCBI taxonomy): domain Eukaryota; kingdom Metazoa; phylum Chordata; class Amphibia; order Gymnophiona; family Ichthyophiidae; genus Ichthyophis; species Ichthyophis bannanicus. Next base: position 668,893,297 of record CM066036.1, on the reverse strand, counting down.
CAAAGAGACATCAGCTTCTCATACTGCTTGGCGACCAACTTATCTGCCCTTCAATCAAAGCAAACTCCTTCCTTGAAGCCATGGGTACCCTCAGATACACTCAGATTCTAACCCAGCCAACTCACAATAAAGGGAATATGCTTGACCTTGTATTTATTCCTAATGACCTCTTATTAGATCCTAACCATACACCTCATTCGATCCTTCCAGTGCCCTAGTCAGGTCAAGCAGCTATACTCTTCTCCATCCCCTCTGACAATTACCAATCAGCACCTCTCTCAACTTGTAGATTCCGACATTTCAATCTTGAACACTTTCTAGAAGAGGTCAACCCACCAGTTGATCTCACAATCACCAAAGATTGAAATCTCAAAGACAGCATCCTAAGGTTACCCAAAGATGCCTCCTTTAAAGCACCATAACAGAGCTCCCTGGTTTCTCAGCTTCATTACAGAAACAGAAGAGCGATCTATGCCAACTGGAGCACAAATGGCAGATCTCCAAAGACCCACTCATACACACAGCTTATATGGAACATCTTAAATTATATTCCAAAGAAATGCTGATATGCAAGAAGGAACATCACAACAACCTCATCATGAATGCAATAAGTAAGCCAAGAGAACAGACATTGCAAAATCTCTGCTAAAAGAACCAAATAATGGGAATCCTCTTGACAAAATATGTCCACAGAGTATGGCAAACTACCTTCTCTCTAAAGAAAAGCAGTCCTCCTCCTAAGAGTCACCTTCCTTTGTCTACAGCTACTCAGATCCAACCTCTTAAAGCATGGTCACAGTTCATGTTACCATCTCTTGAAAATAGCAAGGACACAATCAGGAACCTTAATGCAACTACCTACCCCCCTGGACCCCTGCCCAGTTTCTTGGATTAAGATAGCCAGAGCACACCTCAGCCCCTACCTGATGACCATCGTGCACACATCTCTACTGCAAGGCCTTATGCCCTTACTCCTGAAAAAGAGCTCAATTCGACCATTTCCTGAAAGGCACAAATCTGGATCCCACTTCCTTCAAGACGTATAGGCTAATATCCAGTATATAGTTCATCTAAAAAAATAATTGAAAAAGATAGTCCAACTCCACGACCACCTCTCTGCCTATGCCCCCCCTGGACTCCCACCAAAATGGATTCAGACTCATCACTTCTCTCCTGAACACAGTTTTAACCTGTACTCAGACCATCACTCAAGGAGTCATCCTCATATTCCTTGACATCTCTTCCACCTTTGACTCCCTCCCTCATCACCTACTGTTGCAACGACTTTCAGATATTGGGCTCCAGGATGTTACTATTAAATGGTTCAGCTCCTATCTAAATGACAGAACACAACAAGTAAAAACTGGACACAAATCATCACTTCCATTCTCCCAATGCACAGGAATACCTCAAAGTTCAAGCCTTTCAGCCCTCTTATTCAATATATTCATTGAGTCAATATGCAAAATATTCCGAACACACAAAATACTTTATCAAATCTATGCCGACATTATGCTCTTTACCCCATTCAATATATTATCCCCAGACTAACACGTTTGCATAATTGTTTTATAGAAGTGAGAAAATAGCTCAACCTACATAACCTTCACATCACTATGAAGATGCCTTATACATCTTCTAAAACCCGTCTTTCTTCCCACCATGTGTATGGAGGTTGGATATTATAGACAGAGTGACATCTGAAGTTAGATACCTTGGTATAATAATAGAAGAGCAGTTGAATTTCCAAAGTCATAAGGAAAACTTGCTCCTCCATCTACCATAAATTAAGAATTCTGAAGAACCTTCAACCTCTGTTAGCTCCAGATCTCTTCCAAACCATGTCCCAAGCCATGATCACCCCTATCTGACAATTACAATATCATATATCAGTCTTCCTAAACACACTCTCCACCCTTTACAAATGGCCCAAAACACAATGGCCAGAATAATCTACGGAGCCTCCTGTCAAGACCACATTACTCCTATACTACAACTCCTCCACTGGCTGCCTATCACTGCGAGAATCAGATTCAAGGTTCTTATCCTAACCTTCAAAGTCCTACCAAGGAAATCAGCTACCTGCCTTCAGGCCTTGATATCCAGACCCAAAAATGAAAGATTACGACGTCACAGCACCAACCACCTCCTCTTCATCCCTCCTCAGAGGATCAAAAGTAAAGTCAACCTGCAACTGTGCATTCTCCCTCTTTGCACCCACACTTAAGTATAGTGGTAAGGAGTTCCAAAAAGCATGTTCTGACCAGAATGCTTTTTGGAAGAGTTTGAAAACATCTTTCTTTTAGGATAACTTTAACACTTATGCAATTCCAGAAACTTAAGTCAACTTGCAGTCCCCCCCATGAGCCATCTCCCAGACATCCCACCAACAGACCTAAGAGATTCCTATAACCCAAACGCTGATTGGTCGAACCCTTATGTTGCTTGTACATAGTTCTGTTACCTTTATGACATCATGACGTGTTCTTGTACAAAGTTTTTGTTGCCATGACCATGTTATGCTTCGTTCCTTTTACTGTACAACAGAATGCATGTTGATGCCCTGGCATGTTATTGTTCTATGCAAACCGCTCTGAATAGTAGAAAAATGGTATAGAAATAAACAAATTAAATAAATAAGCAATTGTCCCGTGGTATGCCCTTCCTCAGAAGACTGGGCTGCTGCCACTACCGCAGGCCAGCCATCACTATCACTGAGAGCAAGAACCTGAGCTCAAACCTCTGAGAATTCAAGGACCATTGAGTCAGCAAGGACTGTTGCAGTGGCTGCATAAGAGCATGCACCCACAGCACTATCTTCAAGACCTCAGATTATCTTCATCCTATACTCTGGGAGCCTGCTGTAAACAAAACAGCACCTGGCAATTCAACAGCCCTTTGACTTTCTTCTCTGCCAGGAAGACACTGCCCACTTGAGAACAGAAATGTGCTCCAAAGAACTCCAGAGACTGGAAATGCAAGAAATGGCTCTCTTTCTCCAACTGTTCACCCAGCAGAGGCTCATCAGAAAGGAAACCACTCGGAGAGCTACCCGAGACGCCACTGAAAGAGAAAGGGCTCGGAAGAGCCAGTAGCCCAGATATGAGTGCACTGAAATCCCTGGGCGCCATATCGTCAAAGCTACCACTGCCATGACCTTGGAGAACATCCTTGGGGTAGTGGAGAGTCCAAATGGAAGGTTGGCAAACTGAAGGGGAGAGCCAAGCACAGCAAAATGCAGATAACTTTACTGATCCCTCCTGGATCAGGATATGAAAATATGCCTTGGCCAAATTCAGAGATGTCAGGAATTCCCCTTGGCACACTGCTTGAACCATGAATCACAAAGTTTCCATCCAGCAGCTTATGAAGTGCAAGCACTCGTTGACACCCTTAAGATCTAGAATGGATTGGAATGCTCCTTTTGTATTGGCACCATGAAACAGATGGAATACCTGCCCTTGCCCCAATCATTTGGGGGGGGGGAACAGGCACCACTGCCTTCAGGAGAGGCAACTTGCCCAAGGTGATACGCACAGCGGCCCTGACATTCACAGACCCACATGAGGAGAGGACAAAATTGGCTGGGACCAGCTCTTTGCATTCCTGGACATAGCCATACTGAATGGGGGACTATTACCCAATGATCCCTAGTGACCCAGGCTCATTCCTAAGAGAAGAGGCGAAGCTTGCCCCCAACCAGAGGGACTAAGGAATAGGCCCCCAAAACATTATTGCGTTGTGCGGGAGGATCTTCTCTGTACGGGAATGGATCTCTGGGCACAAGTGCTCCATGAAGGGACTGAGAAAGAGTCCACAAGCACAGGGGCAGAAATTCTTTCAAGACTAGTAGCAATTGGAGACCGACACCCCAAGGAATATGACTGCACACCCACAAGGAGCGGATGGAGGCTGACGGAAAAGGGGATCCTGCCTGCTTCGCAGGCCCCTAGGATCTGTTGTCTGGAAGGAGGACAGATTTCATCTTGCCCGGGGTCCATCACCAGCTTCTCCAAATCGGACCAAACAGAAGCACCCTCTAAGGCCAGATGGGTAACTGGGCTTTGGAAGAGGAGTCCACTGCCCTGTGTCAGAACCCAGCGATGCTACAGTCGACAGAGTACAATCCTTGGTCACTAGGCATACCAGGCTGCACATGGCATCAGAAAGGAAGGCTGTAGCAAACTCTAAAAGAGGTGTAGAATCATCTGGCTGAAGAGATTGAATCCACTGGAGCAGGACTCGAAACATCAGGATTGCACATACTGTGACGCCCTTGCTTGGGCCCGAAGGCTTACAAGCATAGAGCGGCCTTATAGTGTCCTTTTAAATAAAGCTTCCCTTGTTTGTCACCAGAGGGATTCTGGGATTGGTAGTTGGCTTACTTATATAAGAACAAAAATGTAGTTGTGAGACCGGTGGTTTAAGGCAGCAAGAAAATGTTTTGCAGGATTCCAAGGCATTAAAGCTCAAAAACACAAAAGCCAAAGGATGCTTCTCCAACATAAGAGTAAATCAGGTTAACAGAGGAAAATGCAACAAAAACCTTCTATCACTGGGCAGCAGCTTTCATTCAAATAAACTTTCACAGAGCACAGCTTCTTGTGGTCATTCCACGTTATCAGGTAAACCTTTTAACAGCTGCTGTTTTCTTTTCCAAACCAAGCTTTTACTAAAGGCAGCTTCTTGGCGTCAGAAGCTCACATACTTAGTAGGACACAGTCTTGACTTTTTCCAACTCTTGGAAGTCACAGAAATTAGTCACTATATTGTTTCACAGTCTTTCAACCCTGTTCAACAATGCTCAGTTCTCCTTTAGACAAAAAGAGCAATCCATTGGTGACAATTCTGACTCAGCTTCTGGCATACAAGAATCCACCTGCATCTCTTCTATGGACACCAGGTACTTCTTACTTCCACCAGTTTTATAAACTTGCCCAGCCTTCCTGTCTTCTAAAAACTCTTGGAACTGCTTCAACAGCAAATCACCCTGAAAAGGCACACTTGTATTGGGAGGGTAAAGCTTCCTCTCTGCAAACAGTTTTCTTAATGCTTCTAGTGTAAAAAGCTCAGTTTCTCTGCTCTTATCTGGGTTTCGGTTCTCTTCATACATAAAACTATCCACCCACCTCTTAGCAGACGTTAGGTCTGGCTCCTGGACACTAGCGGAAGCAAACTGTTTCTCTGCAAGCTGTTCAGGTTTACATGCACTGGCTTTACCTTGGGGTGGGTCTCTCAGGCAGCTACTGATTCCTTTCCTCCTGATATCTCTCAGGCTATGGAACTCAGCCTTCTGGTGCCTTTCTCCACTCCTTCCCAGATAGCCACTCTCTTGAAAGTTTCCTTGGAACCTTTCTCCCTTTCCAGGATCTCTCAGAGTTTCTCCTTCGTATGCCTCTGTTGCTCTGTCTGCTCTGGCTGCAGACCTATTCCTTTCCAGCTTCTCCTGGTCCTGCTGGCTCTGCTCTCTCTGCTGCGTCTCCTGTGTGTGTGTGTCTCCCTTCTCTCCTGTGTGTCCTGTGTGTCCCTTCTTTGCTCTGAGTGTGTTTTTAAAAACCGTTTGCTGCCGGGCACTCCCTTACCTCTGCACAGGTGTGACCAATCATTGAGCAAGCTTGGTTTTACGTCTGAACTAGGGCGTGGCCTGGCCTCAGCAGAGAGCTGAGTTTTTTTCTTGCCTGCCTTGCAAACACTGTGCACAAGTGAACTGTCACTTGTTTTAAAGGGAAAAACAGGGGTTTCTTCCACTTCCATCTCTTCCTAGGAGCTCTCCTCACCACAATACCACCAATAGCAACTGCCACAGCAAACTGGTTCTTCAAACACAAAGCAGTCTTTCGGACAGGGCAAGAGATGACGAATGGTGTTTTGGGTAAGGATATCCATCCAGCCAGCTGGAGGCACCAGCAACCATGCTGTGAGCCGCTCATTATCCTCTAGGACAGGCCCCCGGGGGGGGGGGGGTGCAAAATGGACTTTCAGGTGGTGCAACAAAAAGAGTGGCTTGTGTCCCTGAGCACTCTTCCACAGGAATGATGGTCAGACTGGTAACTGCCATGAGCTGTGCATCCACCTTGGAAAGAGCAAACCACACAATGCACTCCTCCTCTGGGAGAGCATGCATCTTCTTATACACACTTAGCTCCTAGGCAGGTGAGTTGGGGGGGGGGGGGGAACGGGACTCCCTCTACAACCGGAACAGGTTCTTGAGCATCTCCAGGAATGGGAAGACAGTAGTGGGATTTCCACACCCTTGCAAGAGTGAATGCATCTTCGGTTCTGCTCCATGTCTGGAGCATCCACCAAGCCCAAAGTGGATAGACCCTGGGAATCAATGCCTCCAGTTTCTTCTCCCAGAACAGGTGGATCACAGCGGCCTCTTCACAATCCTCTGAAGGCAACAGTACTTCTTCATCCACATCAGAGCTCAGTATCAAAAGATCTGGATCAAAGTTACCATCCAAATCTTAAACAGATCCCAGCTGATCCCGATCTCCAGGGGGGCACCCCTCACCAGGGACACTTAGCTAAAAGGAAGACGTACATGGCTTCCACTCTCAGCTTGCCCCTCACAAGACTGCATCTGGGGGCACCCAGAGACCGCAGGTTCTGAGTTTCCATGCCAAAAGGACCAGGCCTGCCGTGAAAAGGAAAAGAATTCCAGGGAGGACAATCTGAAATCTGGAAGCTCTCCTCTCAGAAATGACCCCTCAAAACCAGGGGGCATAGTCACTGCAGACCTCCTAAAGCAATGGTTCCCAACTTTTCTATGCCCCACACCCCTAGGAAATGTTTGATTAATGTTTGCACCCCTTACAAAAGTAACAACACGGTGTGGTAAGCAGAGGTGACAGGCGAGCTGAGAGGCCCCAAGAGGTGAAATACTTAAACTCTCGTGATCGTGAATTTATGAGTGAAACAATATACAATGATTATGTCAGATGTTGCGTTATGATTTTAAAAGCAATACTCTTGACAGTTACTTACTTTACTTATATGTTAATTCTGCTATTCTCTCCTTTTGATTAAATAAACAACGAGCCTACCATCTATGCAACACAACCACCTACCACCACTGCTCAAGGCACACTGGCAGCTGGCTGAGTGATGACTCGTGACTCATCACTACGGGACACAAGCCACTCTTTGTCGCACCACCTGAAAGTCCATCTTGCAACCCCTGGGGGCCTGTCCTAGAGGACAATGAGCGACTCACAGCACGATCACCGGAGCCTCCGGATGGCTGGATATCCTTACCCAAAGTGCCATTCGTCATCTCCTGCCCTGAGGCAGGCAAGGTAAACTAATCACATCCCCCAGCTGAGAACTCAGAAGCTGCCATGCAAGAAGAGCAGTCCCCAAAATCTGGAGATTAGGCACCTCGCTTGCTACAGGCCAAACAATGTTTCCTGGAGCAAGACAGAATTAAGGCAAGTATCGCAACAGCACGCACAAAGGCCATGGCGACCCGAAGGGCAATCGTTAACTGTACTTTTACTGTAATGAGTGTTACAGGTGCTAGGGTAGAACCTGCATTGGAGCCACATGGGCAGAACACGCGCAAGGACCACACGACCGCCAGGAGCACAATAGGTAAAAATGCTACTAATGCGTGCCGAAAACAGCAGGAAACCCCCACACCGTGTCAACGGTCACCAGCGGTCCATGCCGAATTGCATCCCAGACAAACTGAATTGGGATCCCCCAACAAGGACAATGACTAGGTCAAGCCTTGGTACTCACCCCCTGAGAGCCTCAGGCAGAGGATTTATGCTAGATTCATCTCTACTCCCCTGAAACCATTTCACTGGGTTTGCAGCACTGCATTTAAGGTGGCTGGGTGGTAGATCCCTCAGAGACTTCTGCAATCTTTGGGAGAGAGCAGGGAGGGCAGAGGGGGAAGGGAGCGTTGAGGTTGTATGAGGCTGCTACACTCTTCCAGATCCTTCCAATTTCTGGCTGCTCAACAGGCTCTCTCTTAAGCACATGGAGCTGAACCAATATTCGTTCCTCCTATCGCTATCGAAAAGACCGCAGTCTAGTGGAGCCTCCCACATCACACTCAAGTGAGCGAGTCACCCTCAAGGTGGCCATTCATGAGTGTTTAATCAATCTTTTCCTCTCAATCTTCAGATTTTCTTTAGAGAGAAGAAAATCCATCCACCATCTGCTGGAGACAAAGAAATACTGAAGAGACCTCTAGTGGCTAAGGCGGATAGAGGCATGGTAGTGATGTCATTGAAACCTGGGCTTTTAATTTTTTTTTTTCTTTTTCTTTTTTGTGTCCACCAATCTGTTGGTAGGAGAACACAACCCACTTGTCTAGATTGGTCTAGCAGGACAATATGGAAATGAAATTATGGGATTCTGATGCATGTGGGCTCTGTAAACACAACACAGGCATGCTAGTACACGTTTTTAATGTGCCCCAGACAGGCCACATTTTGGACAGCAGTGTGCCAACAAATATATTATATATAAGTTCAGCAGTAGAGGTGATGACGGATAGTAGGATAATCAAGCCGAGTGAAGTTAGACAATTGCAGAGTGGAGAATAGGGTGCATGAATGTTGGTGTGACCCGCTTTACTGGTAGAAAAAAAGATGCATACCAATAGAATGGATAGAAAAAAAAAATTCCCCAACCTTATGCCTGCGAGAAGAGAAAATGGCATTTTCTGCACCTAGAACAAATATCCATAAAATTGACCAAGTGGTCCGCTAGTGAAAGGTATATGGCTGCATGGCATTTCTATGGCACATTGCTCAAAGATACCCAGACCGAGTTTGTGAGAAGGGGCTAGGCACCTGTGTGGCAAAGAGACCAGATGTTAGTGTGTGTAGACGAAATGGAGCGTTGTGATGGAGTGAAAGTCTGGGTTGCTTGGGGGGGGGGGGGAGGGGGCAGGGATTGTGATTACAGGTAAATGACAATGCATACCCACATACGACTGGTATGGATTGTTGGTTACAATGATGATATTGGGGTAGACAGAGGGACTGCCGAGACATTTTTGTTGCTTCCTCCCTTTATTATACTAAACTTGTTATATGACTTCGGTGATGACATGATTCTGAGTATCTTACCTACTGTACTGTTTTATGTTCTCTTTTTGATAGTGGTTATGTATTCGATAAAAAAGTAAATTAAAAAAAGAAATTGTTTCTCCTACAGAAATGCAAGCAATAATTTTTTGGAGAGATAATTTTTTGGAGAGCTTATTTCTCTAGAAACCTCACCCCATCTGGCCCATTTTGCTCACTATGGGTCTTTTCACCAGTTCTTCTCTGATGTGTTCTCATTCTGTTAAATTTTCAGAGAATTATTTTGCCCAACAGACATTGATCCCTAATGTGTAATTCCTTTCCAACATCCTTTGGGTTAGAAAAAAATAAACTGTTTTAAAGTATGATGGTAGAGAACTAAAAATCCTGAACATGTGGGTTTAAGTACTAAATTTTTCAAAAATATTAACAGTTCTTAACTGAAACCAGTAAAAGTTGATTTTGGGACAAAAAACCATGCCAATTACAGATTAAAAGAAATTAATTGAACTCTCATCACATAGCCTAGCAATTAAATACAGTAAAACGAAGGAAAAAAAAGAGCTAAGACAAATCTGTTCACATATAGTATAGCAAATTTTGCTCTTCATCCCCCCGGACGCATTGCAGCCATGAAATGAGCACTTTTTCTACCTTATTCGTGGTCAAGTACAGATAAAGGCATGGACGCCTGAATAACCAAGGCCAGACATGCTTGTGCCAGTCTGAAATCACACCATGTTATGGATCTCCCTTGCTCTCCCCATAGCATGTCTCCACCTCCCATTCTACATGAATATTCTCTGCTGGAGATCTCTATATACCTGTCTTTTTAAAATGGCATTGCAAACTTCACCATGACTTGCACATCTAATTGCCCATTTTCAGACATCCGACTCACGAATATGGCTTCTAAACTTACCCCCACTGTGTTTAGAAAGGTAAAAGTCTGCCAGACGTTTCAATTTACTCTCAGAATACAATATGATAATTACACTTACCTGGTAATTGTAGTTCCTTGAGTGACGACAGTTCAGTCCTCTACCTCTGGGTTGTCAATCTCCTCCTGCAGCTTGGAGACTGGTCTGTCAGAATCATGACATCACTGGATATAGCCTGCTTCCCTCTGACTTCCATCCCAGTGTGAACTATTAACAAAGAAGACTCAAAAGGAGCAACAAATAAGTAGCCAACCATAACTATAAGTTGTCACGAGGCTGGAGCTAGAGAAGAAACAGTGTTGAAAAAAACTCCTGATTTTCATGGAACTCAGAAAAGGCAGAGAGCGCAGTTCCAGCACAGCTCAGCCAGAGGGCGCATGAACAATTTCACAGTACCTGAAGCAACGTGCTCTAGCATTGATCACATTAGTAACAAGTAGTTTCACCTGTCCTCAAACTCAGAATGTGCAAACCAGAAATCCCTTTATAAAGGAAACCAGATGATCAGTGAAGGAGCAGAAAAGAGGAAGGCAGAGGCCAGAGCCGGAGCAGTGAGAGAAGCCTGGAACAGAAAAGCTTCCATGTGCAGCCAACTCAAGGGGACAGAGTCCAAAAGAGGTATACTCAAAGGGATAAAGTTCAGAGAGGCCAAAAGTATTGGAACGGAGTCCAAAGCCAAGCAAACCAAAGAAGCAGCTTGCATAATGAAAGCAACTCTCATAGCCCAAGTAAGTCTCCTATGCTAAACCAGAAAGGAACAAGGAAAGGAGATTCCTTCTACAGTGATACTTTTACCAAGAAACATAGAGAGTGGAAATCCACGTCAGGTTTTCCTGATAACCCTGATTGTAGAGCAGTGCACAGAACAGCTTGTCAGCCTGAGAAGCTACGTCACAAGCTGAATCCTGGCTGTGGCAGCCTACAGAAGCCAAGGTATGAAAAGCCTTTCATTATAAGGGAAAGTTTAAGTGATGAAAACCTTATGCGAATAGATAAGCCTCAGAAAGTTAGAAGAAGTAGAGCTAACCTTTTAAAAGTACTTCCCAACAGTGTGCTAAGGAAGTTGTATGAGAAACAGAAGAACCCCTGTGAGGAGTTAGCAGATACTGAAGACAGTCATAGCATTGAAGAAGGGAGTGACCCAGAATCAATGGACTGATTGTGAAACCAGTGTTCCCATTCCTCAGAGTGAACCAATGGAATGTAACTTCTGTTCAAGAACTAGCTTGATTGCCTTGCTATATGTATAGAGAAAGGAGAACTCTGCATATGGTGAAGTTGATAACCATTTGTTTTCTGATGTTAATTTCCATTGATTTGAAAGAAGCCTTAACCCAGATAAACAGTTAATTGTGAAGCCTACAACCTTTAACTGTTTATATAACGGTGGAACCTTTTTGTTTGAAGAAAGAATTACCTTCATTTTCTTTTGTGTCTTATTGAACCTAAGCATTGACCGGGGAAATAAAGCCTTATTACCCTACACTTTGGCGTAGATTGTTCTTTATAAGGAGTTCTGCACTACAAGGACCAGAATCCTCTTGGTCCTTCAGCTCAACCACTCCTTAATATAAATTAAATGTCACCGGACGCCCTTATTTCCTACGCCAGTAGGGATGCCTGGGGACAAAGTATAAACATTTAACTAACCATAGAAAGTGAGACCCCCTCCGACAAGGCTTTCTTACCCCCTGTCGTGCCACAAAGAACGGGGAATTATCACGAAATTGAAAGAGAGCAGACCTACCTGTAACACTTCACCACCTGCTACCACTCCTTGATCCCTGATGACCAAAAACAGAGACAGGGTGGGAAGGAGAACTGAACTGTCATCACTCAAGGAACTACAATTACCAGGTAAGTGTAATTATCATTTCCTTATCGTTCCTCCAGTTCAGTCCTCTACCTCTGGGATGTACCAGAGCAGTAATCATTGGGAGGGACCCTTCAAGCCAGCAGACAACACCGCCGACCCGAATCTGGCATCAGCAGCTGCCGCCACGTCCAACCGGTAATGTTTACTAAATGTATGCAGAGACGACAAAGTCGCCGCCCTACAAATGTCCCCTGGCGGAACCAAACTGTGCTCCAACCAGGAAGACACCTGCGCCCTGGTGGAATGCGCCCGCAACCCCGCGGGCACAGAGTGCCCCTGAAGCAAATAAGCCGAAGCAATCGTCTCTCGAATCCAGCGAGCAATGGAGGCTTTAGCCGCCGCCTCCCCTTTGCGAACACCCCCAAACAGCACAAACAAGCGATCCGACTTACGAAAAGAATCCGTTACCTGAAGATACTGACGCAGCACCCTCTTCACGTCTAGACAACGGAGGCGGCGGTCCGATTCACCGCCCTGTACGGACCCCAGTACAGGCAAACATACCGCCTGATTCAAATGAAAGGGGGACACCACTTTAGGTAAAAAGGACGGAACAGACGCAAAACCACTTTCTCTTTAGAAAAGGACAAGAATGGTTCTCTACACGACAACGCTTGCAACTCAGAAATGCGCCTAGCAGAACAAATCGCCACCAGAAACGTCACCTTCAACGTCAAATCCTTCAGCGACGCACATGGCAACGGTTCGAAGGGAGGCTTAGCCAAAGCCCCCAAAACGAGGTTGAGATCCCACGGCAGAATCCACACCCTGCGCGCCGGCCGCAACCTAGAGACCGCCTTCAGAAAGTGACCCACATCAGGATGAGCCCCTAGAGGTACGCCATTGACTTTGCCGCGATAACAGGAAAGCGCTGCCAACTGCACTCGCAAAGAACTAGCTGCAAGACCCTTAGTAAAGCCGTCCTGCAGGAAGTCCAAAACCAAAGGTACAGAAACAGTGGCTGCTCGAATCTGACGCCGCGAACACCAATCCTCAAAGATCCGCCAGACTCGCACATACGCCAAGGAAGTCGACTGCTTCCGTGCTCTTAGCAAGGTGGACACGACCGCCGACGAGTAGCCTTTCCTCCTCAGTTTAGCCCTCTCAATGGCCAGACCGTAAGCGAGAATCGAGCCACCTGTGGCATGAAAAGCAGACCCTGAAGCAACAGATCTGCCCTCTCTGGAAGTCGCCAAGGCTGCCCGTCCAGGAGGCACACCAGGTCTGCGTACCACGGCCGCCTCGGCCAGTCGGGCGCCACCAGGAGTATGTTTCCCGGGTGAGCCTCGAGCCTCTGAACCACCCGGCCTATCAACGCCCATGGGGGGAAGACATATAAGAGACCTTCGGACGGCCACTGCCGCACCAGCACGTCTAGACCTTCGGACATCCTTTCTCGACGCCTGCTGAAGAACCGGCTGACCTTCGCTGACTGGAATGTCGCCATGAGATCCATCACCGGCATCCCCCAATGGTCCACTATCTGCGCGAAAACGTCGTGATTCAACTCCCACTCTCCGGCATCCACGTGAACCCTGCTGAGAAAGTCCACTGTGACGTTGTCCTTTCCTGCTATGTGCGCCGCTGAAAGAGCGGTCAGCCGCCTCTCTAGCCATGCAAACAAGCTGTCCGCTTCGTCCTCCATTGCGGCACTCCCCGTTCCACCCTGACGACTGATGTATGCAACTGTCGCCGAGTTGTCGGAGAGGACCCAAACTGCTCAGCCCCTCACCAAGTTCTCGAACTCTTGAAGAGCCCGGGCTACCGCTCGAAGTTCCAGATGGATGATCGACCAAGAGGCTTCCAATGGGGACCAAGCCCCTTGCGCGAACTGACTCCTGCAGTGGGCTCCCCAGCCCACCAGACTGGCGTCCGTCAATAACGGTGTGGCAGGTGCAGGCCTGTGACCCACGATGTCTGAACATAAGCAGGCCAGCATGGCTAGCTTGACCTGTAAATGAGGCCTGTGGAGAGGCATATAGGATTGCACATCCCCCAATATGCTGCTATTGTAAGATAGAACTCAGTAGAAGTATTGAATTAGCTTAGGTAGGCAGAACGGCAGAGCCGAAAGATGGAAAAATACAGAAAAGACATGTTTAAAAGTTACTGATAAGAAAAAGTACATCTGCAAAGAAATAATTGGGAGTGCTGACAGATGAGTTGCAGAACCCTGCTCCTCTGCACGCACAGATTGGTTCTATGGCCTTGAGAGTGTGAAAGTAACAAGTTGATGAACTAGCCATTGTAATTGGGACTAGAAGGGGGGCATGCAGGTGTCATGCCCACAGAAGGGACATAATTGGATAAACTTATCAGTACCGGGACCAATGGAAGAGGTACGGGAGGTTACCGGGACCAATGAAATGTTTTTCTATACCTAGAATGGAACGAAAGTCTATAAAAGTTGTTGTAATGCTTGAAAACTTTGCTCAGCCATTTTGAAATTGACTGGTTCGAGACTTGTGCACAAATAAATGATTTGGACCTTCTGAACAGACTCCTGGTATCATTGGTTTGTCTGCGCTTTGCTGCTGCATATTCTTGGTGCGTTGGCCGGGAAGTTGTGGAATCAAAGTGTATATAGGGCAATATACCACGACTTTCCGCCTCTATAGGCTTGGTCCTGCCGGGATCGCGCCCTTCCGACGAGGGCTGCTCCCTGGCGCCACCGGTCCCTTGTATCGGAGGGAGCTGGTCGGACCTCGGCGGGTGCCGGGCCCGGTTGGAGCCAACGCCTCGAACCCGAGTGAGGGGAGTCCGAGGTCCAACTCATGCGCCTGCTTGGGAAGTTTGAGGACCGGATCCGGTGAGTATAGTTTTGATTTTGGGTCTAGACAGAAATAGAAAGAGCAGTACTGCCATTGGAACTTGGAATTTGGAATTTGTAATCTCGAGATATTGGGAATTGGTAAGAGAGCATGATCAACTCTCAAGGAAGAGCCGAGTAACCCCGCATGGGAATTCGCCGGGTGAAACCCTCCTCCTTTTTGTAATTGGGAAAAAGACTAGTCAGAATAGATAGAAACGAATGCATTCTGGGATACGTTGCTAGCATGATTGTGTGAACGAAGTGTGAATGAGAGGTCTGGCAGCACGGACCAAGTGAAGGCGGACCCCTGAGTAGCGCATTTCCTGACCGGGCGACCGCGTTCAGGTCGCGAAAAGGGGGAAGCGATTGTCGTCTTGTCTTGTTATTTGTACTCCTTATACGTTTCCAGGGCCGTGAGGACCCCTTACCCACGGTCCGCCCTCCTTTTCCCTTCTGTCTGTTGTTGCGCGCACACATCGAAATGGGAGGGGCGGGGTCTACTAGAAACACTCCATTAGAATGTATGATCGCACATTTTAAAGAGGGATATTCAGGAGATTATGGTATTAAAATGACAGCAGCCCGTTTGCAGATTTTGTGTACTAGGGAGTGGCCCGATCTAGACCCCATCTGGCCCCGAGAGGGAACGTTCAATGTAGAGATTATTCAGTCAATACACCGTAGAGTGTGGGTAGCGCACCCCGATCAGTACCCCTATATAGATTCCTGGTTAAGTATTTGTGAAGATCCGCCCCCTTGGGCGCAGCGCTGTTATGAGGAACAGTGCAGAATAATGTTAGCTAAAACAGATTCTAGACAGAAAACGGAACAGCCTAGAATGAAAGAGCAGGATAAGAAAGCCAAGAAGAAGCCCATCTTGGTAGATCCTGATTCCCCAGAAATAGTCCTCAGGCAGCCCCAAACCCCAGGTCCAATAAGAGTAGCCCGGCGTCCTGCCCCAGAACCCCAGAGACGGCCAGAGCCGAGGCGGGACCCAACCCCTGATCCTCCTCCCGGAGGAGAGAAAGAGGAAGAATTAGTGGAAAGAGAAGAGGAGGACATAAAAAGTGAGTCAGAAGCGGAGATAGAAGAAGGAGAAAGAGAGAATCCCCCAGACGAGGAGGACAGTGTACAAGTAATTGAGAAAGCCAGCGCTAGCACCAGCACGCCAGTAAAAGCTAAACCCAAAGCAAAACCTGTTGAGAAAAAGAAAGTGACTCCTTCTAAGGCAATCACGACAATAACCCTTAGATCTCAAAAGACACCTACTACAGCAAAAATGTTTCCCTTACGGCAAGTCCCGGGAGTGCCCGTAAAGAATGATAATGATGAAGTGGTAGTGGGACCCTTAACTTATGTGTATATCCCTTTCTCTACAACTGATTTATTAAATTGGAGGTCGCATTATGCCTCCTATACTAGTAAGCCCCAGGAGCTGACAGAATTAGTAACTAGCATTATGGAAACTCACCAACCCACTTGGCCAGATTGCCGTCAGCTCCTGACCACCCTATTCACAACAGAAGAACGAGCAAGAATTAGAAAAGCAGCTATTGAATGGATGGCAGAGAACCCCGTAGCTCCGGGACCAGGGCAGAATATAATAGACCGTCGGGAAGCAGCCCAGAGAGAATTCCCGAATGAAGACCCCCAATGGGATCCAAATACAGATGAAGGATCCACAGCCCTAGCCCGTTTTCGCCAAGGCTTTTTACAAGGCCTGAGAAGGGGAGGCCAAAAAGCTATGAACCTTTCCAAAGTTGCAGGAGTTATCCAAGGGATAGATGAGAGCCCAGCAGATTTTTATGAAAGATTAACTGAAGCATACAGAATGTATACTCCCTATGATCCCGAGGCACCAGGAAGTTTATGTATGGTGAATTCTGCTTTTGTAAACCAGTCTCAACCAGACATTAGACGTAAATTACAGAAATTAGAAGGGTTTGCGGGCATGAATGCAACACAGTTAGTGGAAGTCGCTCAAAGTGTATGTGAATCGTGATACTGAAAGACAGAGAGAATGTGATAGAAAGATGAAGAAGAAAGCTGATTTTTTGGCTGCGGCCATAGTTGAAAAGAAAAGGGGAGGTGTCCCTAGTCGAAGGAGCAGAGGAAGGGGGCGGGGTCAAGGCGGAGGCCGGACCCAGAGACTAGGCGTGAACCAATGCGCCTACTGCAGAGAGGAAGGACATTGGAGAGATACGTGCCCGCAACTCGAAGACGCCCAGCAAGATGACGACAACGATCATCAGTGGCGAGAAGAAAGACGAGGCCGTCCCCGAAATCGCGGAGGAGCCAACCGAGAACAATTCCAGCGAGAGAGAGGAGGAGCCATTCAAGCATTGGCCACACCAGCCCATGATGAGGATGACGTGGATTAGGACAGACCGGGCTCCAAGTTTGCTTTAGGTCTCCAGGAGCCTATGGTCGGAATACAAATAGGAGACCAAATTATGAACTTTATGGTTGATACTGGAGCACAGCATTCAGTAATAGACAAGAAGATAGCCCCATTTACTACAAAAGCAGTCACCATTATAGGAGCAACTGGTGCCAAAGCCACAAAGTCTTTTCTTCAAAACCGAATATGCAGTCTAGGAGGACAGCAAGTAACTCATCAATTCCTTTACATGCCCGAATGTCCAGTACCATTACTGGGACGAGATATGCTAGCCAAGCTTCAAGCACAGATATCTTTCTCTGAACAAGGAGAAATGCAAATGACAGTAAATTCCCAAGCCAAACCAGCAGGAGTAATGCTGCTGACAGTACCCCGAGAAGAAGAATGGAGGTATTACGTTGACGACTCCATCCAAGACACCTATTTTAAACAAACTTTAAAGAACATCGATGCACCACCTGGAGTATGGGCAGAAGGCAGTCCCCCAGGCCTAGCCCAGCATATAACTCCAGTGATTGTAACCCTCAAGCCTAGTGCTACACCAGTGCACGTCAAACAGTACCCTCTCCCAAGAGCCGCAATTGAAGGCATTCATCGCCACCTACAAAGATTGCTTGAGTATGGCCTACTAAAAGTATGTCAATCCCCATGGAACACTCCACTTTTGCCAGTAAAGAAACCTGGGACAGATGATTATCGCCCAGTGCAAGATTTGAGAAGAGTAAATGATGCAGTTGAAACTATACATCCAGTTGTAACCAATCCTTACACTCTTCTAGGACTGATACCTGCTGAAGCTACCCATTTCACTGTATTGGATTTGAAGGATGCATTCTTTTGCATAAGACTAGCCCCTGTAAGCCAAATATTGTTTGCATTCGAATGGCAGGACCCCATCTCTGGAAGAGGGGGCCAACTCACCGGGACAAGATTACCCCAAGGATTCAAGAATTCGCCTACCATCTTTAGTGCTGCACTGAACCAAGACCTTTCAAGCTATCCAGTAGCCCCGGGGAAGAGAGTGCTTCTCCAATACGTGGATGATCTGTTGATAGCTGCCATATCAGAAAGTGAATGTATACTAGCCACCAAAGATCTCTTGCAGTTACTAGATGAAGCTGGATATAAAGTTTCCAGAGCCAAAGCACAGCTATGCCAAAAAGAAGTGAAATACTTGGGTTTTCGTATTACCCAAGGAAGCAGAAGATTAGGCAGAGAAAGAAAAGAAGCAGTATGCAGAATTCCAACTCCAACAACCAGAAAGCAAGTTAGAGCCTTTCTGGGAGCGGCAGGATATTGCCGAATCTGGATACCTAACTTTGCCCAAATTGCCAAACCACTGTATGAAGCCACAAAAGGAGAAGAGAAGTCACCACTGGAGTGGGGACATGAGCAGGATACAGCCTTCAAGAAGTTAAAAGAAGAATTGATGTCATCACCAGCACTTGGATTACCAGATGTCCACAAACCTTTCCACTTGTTTGTACATGAAGCACAGGGAAATGCCTTGGGCATGTTGACTCAGAAATTGGGAAATTGGGAACGACCTGTAGCATACCTATCGAAACAGTTGGACCCTGTGGCCAAAGGATGGCCACCTTGCTTGAGAGCAGTTGCAGCTACAGCGCTACTAGTGAGCGAAGCAGACAAGCTCACCCTAGGACAGAACATACGAGTCACTGTGCCACATGCAGTCCTTGCCCTTATGGAACAAAAAGCAAATTATTGGCTCACCAATTCCCGAATGTTGAAGTACCAGAGCATGTTATGTGAAAACCCACAGATACAACTTGAAGTGAGCCATGCCTTGAATCCAGCCACCTTGATACCCATTAGTGAAGAACTCCCAGAACATGACTGTATCGAAGTCATGGAGACTGTGTTCTCCAGTCGACCTGACTTGACAGATGTGCCCAAAGACAATCCTGACCAGATCTATTATGTTGATGGGAGCAGTCTCATCCTTGATGGACGACGCTGTGCCGGATATGCAGTCGTCACTCAACACGAAGTAGTTGAATCATCAGCTCTAGCCTCAGGCACATCAGCCCAGAAAGCCGAATTGATAGCACTCACCAGAGCATTGTTGTTAGGAGAAAAACTTGTGCTAAATGTATATACAGATTCCAAATATGCCTTCACTATCTTGCATGCCCATGGAGCTCTCTATAAAGAAAGAGGACTCATCACATCCGGAGGAAAATCAGTCAAGTATGGTCCCGAGATATTGATGTTACTTGATGCAGTTTGGGCCCCAACACGTGTAGCTGTCATGCACTGCAGAGGACATCAGGCAGGAAAAGGAGAAGTTGCCCGAGGAAATAGATTTGCAGATGCCTCAGCACGACAAGCAGCTATGACAGGACAGATTTCCCCACAAGCTATGCCAATGCAAGCAGCATTGTTTCCAGTACCCTTGAATCTATGGACCCCACGATATACCACCAAAGAATTGGATTACTATTGTAACAGAGAAGATGGAATACTGAAAGATGGGTGGATTGAGCTGCCACCAGAAGAGGGCAGTCGACCCCCTGGACGAATAGTAATTCCTGAATTGTTAGGACCATCTTTTGTCAAAGCTTTCCACGAAGCCACCCACTATGGGAAGAGTGCTATGGAAAAAGCACTCAGACCACATTTCTACATCCCGCTGATGACAACCATATCAGCCTCAGTAGCACGTCAATGTCTAACCTGTGCCAAAAATAATGCCAAGCAAGTCCTTATAACGGCACCCCGAGTTCAGTCAGGAGGTGTCACCCCCATGCACAACCTCCAAGTTGATTTTACCGAAATGCCAAAGGCCAATGGATACCATTACCTATTAGTATTAGTTTGTACTTTCTCTGGGTGGGTAGAAGCATTCCCAACCAGAACTGAGAAAGCCCGAGAAGTTACCAAAGTCTTAATGAGAGAGATTGTCCCCAGATTCGGAATCCCAGCAGTAATAGGGTCAGACAATGGACCCTCATTTGTCTCCCAAGTTACTCAGCAGTTAGCAAAAGCTTTGCAGATACAATGGAAACTCCACACTGCATACAGACCCCAGAGTTCAGGGAAAGTTGAGCGAATGAATCGTACCTTGAAAGCCCAAATGTCCAAGCTTTGTCAGGAGACACACTTGAAATGGCCCCAAGTGCTCCCCATAGCTTTACTCAGAATACGCTCAGCTCCTGTAAAGTCAACAGGATTTTCCCCTTTTGAAGTTTTGTATGGTAAACCCCCACCAATAGTGCAGGGAATCAAAGGAAGTTTAGCCCAGATTGGTTCAGAAGTAACCAGACAAGAACTCCTAGCTCTTAGTTTTGTTCTGCAGACTCTCCATACGTGGATCCAAGACCAGTTGCCTATCAACTTGACGGAACCCTTGCATCCCTACCAGCCTGGTACTTCGGTGTGGATCAAAGATTGGAAGAAGATACCGTTGGAACCCCATTGGAAGGGACCGTACACCATCATCCTGTCTACCCCAACTGCAGTAAAGGTAGCCGAGATCGACGCCTGGATCCACCACAGCAGAGTCAAGCCCGCCGCCGATCCTGAACCAGAGCAGTGGACAGCAGAACCGCATCTTGATGCACCCTTGCGAGTTACTCTGAGATGGCAACCAGCAGCCTAGACACTTCATCACAAGTGCTTTGCAGTAGCCAAGTCTTTCGAAGAGGATTGCTGTTTTCCATGCAGCAACAGCTTTGTTTCAACGAACCCAATTTGTGTGCGACTTGACACACTACTTTGAGACTACATTGACTAAGCCAGACTTCACAAGCCGACTGAAATTGCTAAAAAGTTGGTTAATGTGTACTGGACATCTTGAGGATCTTCAATCAACACTCAGCACCCGTTAAATTGCTTCATTAGCAAACGGGACGAAGAATAAAAGACCGTCGTGATCAAGATCAGCAAGCTGAGGATTCAGAAGAACTCCAATCAACATCAACATGTATCTTTGTTTTTGCTTTGCCTTGGTTGCCTTCTTTGGAGGTTTTGAACTGACTTATGCTTTACCTCCATGCACTGCTTGCATTACTTCTACTAGAACTGGACTGAAAGTAACTCAGACTTTGCTTTAACCATTCTTACTATACCTGCAAGGGAACAATAACTCGGTGTATCTATAACACCACTGAACTAAATGTTTGCACTCATGGCAAAATCAAAGCATGCTATAATCCGCATCAGAATCCATCCTATTACACGTTGGAAATAAGATGGAAGGATGCAGATGGACCTATATTAGCTGCTACACCACCACTTAAGGACATTACTAAACCTGCTGTTTTGAATTTTGATGCATGTAATGCTATTAATAGAGATAGTCAGTCCACCTGTGGTACATGGGAGAAAGCGTATCGAAATGATCATAAGTATATGTGTCCAGAAGGTGCCACAAATTGGTGGAAGTGTACAGGTAAAACGGGATCAGGCTATAGTACTGCAACAGCGGCAGATTACTATTGCCCGTATTGGGGATGTGTGTTTTATGCTACCTGGAACACTGGTATAACTGATGAGAAAATAGATAAACGGATGGCTACTCTAACCAAGCCAACCACAAATGATAAATGTCAGAAAGATGCTTGTAAACCCCTTACATTTACGTATACACAATCCCCATGCATGGAAACAAGGATACAAGTTTGGTTTACGTATTGCTGGAGGAGCAATAGATCCAGGGACCATTGTGTATATCAGATTGAATACCCAAGCCCACAAGTCATCTAAATATCATATCCATAATACCTTTTATGAAGCCATGCATGTAAATAAGTTTGAGATCCCTCACCCCTCACAGAATTTATTTCTAGAATTAGCCGGAGCAGTAGTATCTAGTCTTAAGATCACAGATTGTTATTTCTGTGGCGGAACCCAAATGGGAGATCAATGGCCATGGGAAGCCCAAGAATTAAATTATTCTATGATTTACAATCAGACTGAATTACATAAGACTACCAGTGAGTGGGTGTTAGCGCACTCAATCGTTGGACGTCTTTGCTATGCCAGAACTGGACCCCAGTTCACCCAAAAGGTAGGACAGCTGGTCTGTCTTAGCCAGAAGTACTATAATGCCACGACCAAAAAGACAGCATGGTGGTCAGGAATCAGACATCCTGAACCTCCTAACCCATTAGCCAGATTTCCTGAACTTGCTGGTTTCTGGACTAACCTTGCCAAAGTCCAAGCCTGGCAAGCCCCACCTGGCCTATATTGGATCTGTGGAAACCGAGCATATGCACAACTCCCGCCACACTGGGGAGGAGCATGTGTCTTAGGAACCATCAGACCTTCTTTCTTCCTGTTAAACACTGAACATGGAGAACAATTAGGATACCCTGTATACACTACCCACAGACACAAGAGAGCATCGAGACAGAAAAGAGAAGCCTTACAGATAGGCAAGTGGGAGAAGTGGCAAGGTGATGATTGGCCACCAGAAAGAATCATTGAGTATTATGGACCTGCCACTTGGAATGATGATGGTATGTATGGTTATCGTACCCCAATTTATATGATAAATCGTATAATTCGCTTACAAGCAGTAGTTGAAATAATAACCAATGAAACTAGTCATGCTTACACGCTCTTAGCTAGACAAAGTACTCAGATGCGCACTGCTATATACCAGAACCGCTTAGCACTTGATTATTTGTTAGCAGCTGAAGGAGGAGTATGTGGTAAGCTGAATTTAACTAATTGCTGTTTGAAAATAGATGATAAGGGTCAAGTAGTTGAAGAAATTGCTAAAGATATGCAAAGACATGCTTATGTGCCAGTACAGACTTGGCACGCATTGAAATTTCCTAACTGGTTTGCTAACCTTTTCTCTTGGCTGGGAGGATTTAAGACTTTCATTGTTTTAGTACTAATCCTTGTTGCTGTTATCTTCTTATTACCATGTTTAATTCCATGTTGTATGCGTTCCATTCATAATGCTATTGATAGAACAGTAGAGCGGAAGACCGCAACTAAAATAATGGCTTTATACAAAGCTAGTCCTAGTAGAAATCCTTCAATCATGATGTGATTCTTCTAAAAGTGATTTAACTCTCACACCTTATTAAGTAATAGGGTGAGATTAATCAAAGGGGGGAAATGTGGCAGGTGCAGGCCTGTGACCCACGGTGTCTGAACATAAGCAGGCCAGCATGGCTAGCTTGACCTGTAAATGAGGCCTGTGGAGAGGCATATAGGATTGCACATCCCCCAATATGCTGCTATTGTAAGATAGAACTCAGTAGAAGTATTGAATTAGCTTAGGTAGGCAGAACGGCAGAGCCGAAAGATGGAAAAATACAGAAAAGACATGTTTAAAAGTTACTGATAAGAAAAAGTACATCTGCAAAGAAATAATTGGGAGTGCTGACAGATGAGTTGCAGAACCCTGCTCCTCTGCACGCACAGATTGGTTCTATGGCCTTGAGAGTGTGAAAGTAACAAGTTGATGAACTAGCCATTGTAATTGGGACTAGAAGGGGGGCATGCAGGTGTCATGCCCACAGAAGGGACATAATTGGATAAACTTATCAGTACCGGGACCAATGGAAGAGGTACGGGAGGTACGGGAGGTTACCGGGACCAATGAAATGTTTTTCTATACCTAGAATGGAACGAAAGTCTATAAAAGTTGTTGTAATGCTTGAAAACTTTGCTCAGCCATTTTGAAATTGACTGGTTCGAGACTTGTGCACAAATAAATGATTTGGACCTTCTGAACAGACTCCTGGTATCATTGGTTTGTATGCGCTTTGCTGCTGCAACGGGATCCAAGTCGGGTGTTCCAAGGGCATGCCGGCCGCTAGGGAAGACCTGCGCAGCCACCAACGAAGAGATTGGCTGACCTCGTCCAAACAAGGAAGACGCTTGCTCAAGGGATCGGACTGATGCAACCAGCGCCAAAGCAGCACTCTCTGCAGGGGCCTCATGTGCACCTTGGCCCACGGAACAGCTTCCAGCGTCGCTGCCATTGTACCCAGAATCCGCAGGTAATCCCACGCCGATGGCGCTGGTACCGACAAGAACTGCCGCACCCGAACTCTCAACTCCTCGGCTTTCTTGCTGGGTAAAAACACTCATCCACTCTTCGTGTCGAATCGGACTCCGAGGTACTTGAGGTCCTGGATGGCTGTAAGTGACTTTTTGTCGGGTTGATTATCCAACCCAGACTCTGCAAATAATTCACCACTCTGGCTGTAACTCGAACACTCTCTTCCGCGGACTTGGCCCGAATCAACCAATTGTGGAGATACGGGTGAATCAAAATCCCCTCTTTGCGCAACGCCGCCGCCACCACCACCATGATCTTGGCGAAGGTATGCGGCACCGTCGCTAGACTGAAGGGCAAAGCTCGGAACTGATAGTGACCCAAAGGGAGGGCGAACCGTAACCACTTCTGATGAGCATCCCAGATAGGAATGTGCAAATACGCCTCCGTTAGATCCAGAGACGTCAAATACTCTCCCTGACGCACCGCCACGATGACTGAGCGCAAAGTCTCCATCCGGAAATGCGGCACCCGTAAGCAACTATTTACAGCTTTCAAATCTAAAATGGGACGCAACGTTCCGCCCTTTTTGGGCACCACGAAATAGAGTACCGACCCCTGTCGCAGTCGGCCTCCGGAACTTCTACCACTGCCCCCAGCCGCAGCAGCCGCTCCAAAGTAAGGTGAACCGCAGCAGTTCTCTTGGGGCCCCGGCAAGGAGACATCACAAAGGAATCCCGCACTGGATGAGCAAATTCTAGAGCGTATCCCTGCTGAATTATTTCTAACACCCACTGATCGGATGTGATGTGGGTCCAAGCGGACAGGAACCCCCGAAGCCGACCCCCCACAGGAGGCCCCTCCGCCTGGACCCGCCTCACTTCATTGAGACTTACGGGTGGCGAGCGAGGAGGAGTAGAAACCTCAATTCGCCCCCTGAAACCCGCGAAACCCCTGGGCTCGGGACAGAAACTGGCCCCTCTGGGAATTACCAAACCGTGTCGAGCGAAATCTCCTGAAATCCCGGACCTGACCGCGAAGGCCCTGACTGGACTTTCCCGGCCTTTGCTTATCCTCTGGAAGTCGGCCTGCCTTGGACTCGCCGAGGTCCTTCACCAACTTGTCCAAATCCTCTCCAAATAGCAGACCACCCTTAAATGGAAGCTTGCTAAGCAGGGACTTAGAGGGTCTATCCGCCGCCCAATTTCGTAACCACACTGACCTGCGGGCAGCCACTACTGACGCGGTACTATTAGCCAGCGCTCTAATCAAGTCATAATGCACATCTGCTAAGTATGCTGCTCCCGACTCTAACCGATCTAACTCCTTTAATTCTTCGGGCTCCCTGTGCGAGGACTGACGCAGTCGCTGGACCCAACGCAAACACGCCCTGGCCACCCAAGCTCCACAGCGAAAGCGAATCTGCCTCAAATACCTGTTTTAGCAAACTATCCACCTTCCTGTCCCGAGTATCCTTTAAGGCCGCACTACCTTCCACCGGAATGGTGGTCTTTTTGGTAACTGCCAACACCACCGCATTTACTCGCGGTGCCCGAAACCTCTCCTTATCTTTATCCGACAGCGGATAGAGTCTATTCATCGTCCTTATGCCTCGCAGGCCCGCTTCCGGCCTATCCCACTCTTCTTGTATCATTTTGTCAACAACTCTGTGCACCGGAAACACCTCCTGCATCTGGCGAACCGCCTGAATGACGGGATCCTCAACGTCCTTCTCCACCGCTGCCTGCGGAGCCAGATTCAACATCTGTAACGTCTCCGAGATCAAGGCTGCCAGCTCCTCTCTACGAAACACTAATAATCCTAGCCTGATCCTTGGGCTCTAGGATCTCACCTTCCTCCAGATCCTGTGACCTGTCCTCCTTTTCCCATTCTGTATCCGGAATTTCGGGCCACTCACCCTCCGAGGGCACCTCCTGAGTTCTTGCTCTCTTAGGGGCTGGAGGGCTCCCTGCTATTTCAGAAACCACCTCCATCTACTGGGCTGGACCCCCCAGTGTCCCTGAGCCTGGCCCTTTGCCCTGACTCCACAGGCAGAAGGCCTGATGCATCAGCAAAATAAACTCAGGGCTAAAAGCCCCGAGGCCCGCTGCCTGCTCCGCCAAGGAAGCTCCGGCGAGTTCCGCCCGCTCCTCCAACGCCGATCCATGCGCCAGCGGGCGTGGAGAAGCAGCCTCTGCTGCTGACGGCGCCTCCGGGGTCTCCCTGAGCTCCATCTGCTGTTCCACCGTGGAGGAAAGGGTTGCACAGGCTCGGCATACCCCGGTATCAGCCACTGTGCCCCTCCTAGTGCCACACACAATGCACTGCGGTCTAGCTGCCATCAGTGAAACCAGCAGCAGATAGTAAACTGTTCCTCCGTAATTAATAAGAGACTGTAAATTATCTGGCTTTATCTGCTCTGCTTCCCGGGCAAAAGCACCCCCAGCCCCCCCCCCCCTTTTTTTTTTTTTTTTGAGAGGCTAGAGAAGGCTCAAACCCAAGTAAGGCCAAAGCAGAGAAGAATTAAATTAAAAGAACCCCGGGAGCGAAATAAAACAAAGAAATAAAAACAAAGAAAAACTAAACGCCAGCTACGGCCTGCTCCTGCATCTGCCGGGCCCAAGCATAAGTGCCTCACTGCAGCCACGCAGTTGCCCCGCGGCAGATAAAATGGCCGCCGCAAACGCCGAAGCGCAGGAAAAAAAAAAGAGCACGAAAACAATACCGGAGCACCCCGCTTCTGTCGGGCAATTTCCCCCCTAAGCGCAGCCTGCTGTCGGCGAAACACTTACCCGGCAGGCGCGCTGAGCTACAGCGGTAAGGATGGCTGCCCCATTTAATGAAACACAGCTGGGCTCACCGCTGCACTGACCGGCGGCGAACTCCGATGCCGTTGAAAGCAGTGCTAGATGCTGGGAAACCCCGACGCCGTCAGAAGGGCTCTCCCCCGTAATGTCCGGGGGGAGAGAACCTCTATGCCTCCCCTCCCGAGGGTTAACACACTCGATGTCCTGAGCCTGCACCCCCAATATTATCAACAACAGACAGGGGGGCAAGAAAGCCGGGAAGCAAGTTGTTCAATTTCTTCCCTTTTGTGGTTTTTTTTTTTTTTTTTAAGATACAGACCCTAATCAAACATCCAATTAATAAAACCAACAAAAAGCTAACTATCCCCCTAGCTCCTTATCCGTTTATCCAGAGAGCCCTCTTCTAGGGCTTGCCAAGTCCTCCTGCTGCATGGAGACTGGTCACACTGGGATGGAAGTCATAGGGAAGCAGACTATATCCAGTGATGTTATGATTCTGACAGACCAGTCTCCAAGCTGCAGGAGGAAATTGATAAAGAACAATCATTCATGAAGTTAAAAAACATTTAAGTAAATGCCTGGGAGTTCCTAGCAAGCCCACAGCATGATTAGAAAAGAAAAAGAACAATTATCCAAAATGTAGAATAAAAAAATAAATGAATAATGAATCTTAAGCAACATAACATTTTGGTTCACTCTAGCCACAGAGTCAGATGCATCGGGGAAAAGGGGAAAATAGTGGAACGCATCCAAAATTTTAGCTTGAGTGCAGCACTGTTTTCTGTTCAAATGGCCTTTCACCTCATACTTCCCTGACAGATCACCTCCGCCACACAATCTAATCTCTGGTTAGTTTCATGAATTTTTCTCCACATCAGTTTCCCAGGCATCACTGCACTCTGGAAGGTCTATAACAAAGGTTTCCTGCTGCAAAGATAACCCCAATCAATGTGCTACTGTCTCTAAAAGTTTATAAATAATACATATGAAGGGGAAACGGTTCCAGTTTTTCTATAGAAATCAGACATATTTGTGGTTCCTCTTAAATCTGTGGTTACTTTCAACAAGCTACACCCTTTATCAGAATGCATCAAAGCAGACTCCCATGATTGAGCTCCTGCAGGATTACATTAAATCATCGCTCTATTGTCTTGATATTTGCTTATGTTTGTGGTAGGTTGGTAAAATAGCAGACACGGACTACATGTGGGCATGTCTGGGGTATGCTTTGTCACTGAAACTGCTCTACCACAATCTTGCTTCTATGAGCTTCTTAATAGGCCACAATATTACTGGAGAGTTGTTCACTTTGGTGGGATAGCTCCTGGTCCCAAGCACAAATTTTAAAGCCCTGTAAAGGTCAGCTGCCAAAGTGGTCCTTTCCAAAATACACATTAGACATCTCCAATATGTATGAGAAACATCAGTTCTTGGATATTAGAACCTTGCCTGTCTTCCTTTCACTCATTCATTTGCATTCACTTCATTAAAAATACAAACACAAGTGGGGAAAGCATGTGGAGAATGTCTCAGAATTCTCTCTACTTCCTTTGTGTTTCTCTGTATGTGTCCTTTGATAGAGACAAGTGAGGGGGGATAAGTAGAGGGCAGTTTTGTAGATTGGGAGTAGTTGTAGGGGTAATTTTGGAGGTGGGGTTACTTGGTTGAGTAGTTGTAGTTTGGAGGATGGGGCTAGTTGAGGGTATCATTTTGGAGGTAGGGAGGTAAATGTAGGGAGATAGTCCTGGATGTGGGGGATAAATGTGGGGAGAGAGTTCTGGGGTTGAGGTAGTTTGGGGAATGGAGTAGTTGTGCAGGGTTAGTTTGGGGTGTAAACTGGGGGTGGGGAAAGTACAGACTGGGGGAAGAGGTAGTTTGAAAGGAGAAATTCTCTATCAGTTTCTTTGCTTCAGAAGCTGGAACGCCTCTGTCAAAAGAAATGCACTGGTAGTCCCAAAAATAGTAGTACATACACTCGTAGCACAACAGATCACCAAACAGTGAGGCGGAAAAAATGTTTGACACCACACAATATGATTTATTTCTTCATGACCACTTCAAATCACCCTACATGATCGTGTTTCATCTCGAGCACTTCATCAGGGGTGTTAGTTGAAAGGCATGTCACAACAGCAAAGGTTCACTCTCTTTCGAACTGAAAGAGTCTCTAACCAGGAAGGGGGGGGGGGACTATTCTGCAGCGAGTTACACTGTGATTGAGCTTGCAGTGTAACTCCTTAATGCCAAATATTCCCCCCTTGCTAAAGACAATATTTTAAATTTGAAAAGGAATGGACCTTTGCCATTGTGACATGTACGGCCAGCACTACCCTTAGGCGGACTAAGTGACTGCCTAGTTTGCTGGCGCTCAGTGGGCCCCCCACACCCATTGCTGCCACTGGCACCCCTCTCCAGAGCCAACAGTAGTGGCAAGTGCCCCTGAAACCACAAAGCAACACTTACCCTCTGTCTCCAAGGCTGTCTCACAGTTTCATTCTCTTTTAAAAGGACCTCAAGAGCCTATTGGGCTAATGCGGGCCAGAGCCCTCCCACCCCCCAACTAACCATCCCTCAGAAGGTATCCATAGGATCTCATTAAGAGGGTTTGCTGGCTCCCAAGGAGACTCCTGCTGAGTTCTGGAGTCCATGAAAGGACTGACCCTATTTGAATTGAGACCACAGATGGAAAAGGCCATGCTAGAACTCTTTCAGGCCCTGAAACACCTTCACACTTACCACTACACCCTGAAAGAGGAGCCTCTGGAAACTCTGGGCCTAACTTCCAGGAGCCCCTGTGGGTTAGTTTCTCCCAGATCTCACCAGCTTTTCCAAGATTTTCCCAAAGAGTCACTTGCTCTTAAGAAGACTCCACTTGGACAGCAACAGCAGACTAATTCTGGAGTCAGAGCCAACCCGAGGCCACCAAAGAAGCTACTATAGCCTTAGAGGAGATCCTAACTACTATATTAACGAAGAGTGAAATATAAAAATCATAAAACTTTTGAAATATTTTTACCAGCCCAATTTGTTACTATTTTTTCCTCGTACAACAGCTTTCTAAAGAGTGAGAGAAAAAAAATCCTTTTATGCGACTGAAATCAAAGACCACAACAACTGTGAGACACAATTTATTATTGCTGGCCTACAGGCAATGACCCTTCAAAAAAAGGTATAAATGTTTCCTAATTTCATCCCTTGATGATTTCCAACTAGCAACTTTGAAAAGTAAATAGGCAGCAAATTAATTCACAGAATGCATTCAGAAAGTGCAGTTATTACAGGCTCAACTCTTTCATGTTCTCCTTCAGTTTGCCTCTTAATATCTCAATAGCTAAATTACTCTGCACATCAAAAAAACAGAATTTGGGCTTCATAAGCCAAATGAGTCTCTGTAACCATCTTCTCAAGTCTATAATACAAACAGAAATCAAATTATCCAACCACATAGAAGCAGCAGCCTCTTCTATCAACAGTGCTTGCATTTTGCCTTTCTGAAACTAGGTTCTTCAATTAAAACTTTCCATTGTTCGGAAATGTGGTTTTTGTTAGCTTCACATTCCCAAGGACAGCTGTGACAACCCCCCTTCCCTCAACACACAGACCCACACCCTTTTCAAATATGATTTAATTGGTTAGGAATGTTCAATAATTAAAACAGGAGGAGGAGATGCATCGAGATAAACCATTACACCCTACAGTAATAATTTAGAATGGAAGACTAGTTCCTTATTTCTGTTTGTGTGCATTTCCCCATTTAAATATTATGGGGCTGGTTCATGTTGTATATGTGGTCAAAAAAACCTAAATGGACAAGTGATGCAGACAATGTATATTAACAACAGAAACTAAACCTAGTCAATCTAAATAACCAGCTTAACAGAACTAATTTTTTTGTCAGAATAGGCCAGCACAGTGAAGAGGAATCATCCTCTCACCACCGTGGCCCGTCCATTTTAATTAGAGAAAACTCTTTTTGAAAGACAGCGTTTACTTAGCTGAATCAGTTCTAGGCTGCTTCAACAATACCATAAACAGCAAAACTTGCTGTCTTTCAGAAAGTTTTCTCTAATTAAAATGGACGGGCCACGGTGGTGAGAGGATGATTCCTCTTCACTGTGCTGGCCTATTCCGACAAAAAAATTAGTTCTGTTAAACTGGTTATTTAGATTGACTAGGTTTAGTTTCTGTTATTGATATTTTTGACCTATAGTTTTTTTCAGTGTTTGTTCTGACAATGTATATTAGTCAAATAATATGAACTAGCCCTTATTTTTTGGGGTGGGTAATACAGCAAGATTCTATTCAAGATCATTCAGCATGTGTTTTATTGACTACGGCAAGGCTTTTAACTGTAAAAACCATGACAAATTCTGAGCCACATTAAGAAGCATGGGTATACTAGAACACCTGAAAATTCTCTTGCACAACCTTTACATTGATCAAAAAGCAACAGTTCGAAACGGAACTAGGAGAAACAGAATGGTTTAAAATTAACAAAGATGTATGACAAGACTACATGCTTTCCCCCTACCTCTTTAATTTATTTGCAGAACAAATCATCAGAGAAGCAGGACTATATGAAAACAACAGATACCACCACATTACTGGCTGAAAGTGAAGGCTATTTGAAACATTTGCTTTTCAAGATCAAGGAACATAGTCTTAAAATGGGTCTGCACTTTACGTTAAGGTAATAAAGATCCTGACAACTGGCAAAATCAATAAGTTCATCATTGATAGAGAAGAAATTGAAATAGTTGACAACTTTAACTTACTTGGATCAACAAATCAAAGAAAGGTCTAGTAGTCAAGAAATCTGACGACATATTGATCTTGGTAGAATGGCTATGAAGGACCTAGACAAGATTCTCAAGAGCAGAGATGTCTCTCTCCATACAAAGATTTGACTTGTCCAGGTCATGGTATTTTCAATAATGTCATATGGATGTGAAAGTTGAATAGTAAAAAAGATAGACAGGAAGAAAATAGATGCCTCTGAATTATGGTGCTGGTGACGAATACTGTGTATATCATGGACTGCCTGAAGAACAAACCAGTCAGTACTAGAGGAGATCAAACCTAAGCTTTCCTTAGAAGCTCAAATGACAAGACTTTGACTTTCATACTTTGGACACATCATGCAGAGAGAGAGATCATTGGAGAAAGACATAATGCTTGGCAAGGTAGGTGGTCACTGTAAAAGAGTAAGGCCAGCAAAGAGATGGATGGATACAATAACATCAGTTATGGATACCACTCTATCAACAATGAGCTGCTTGGCTGAAGACCGAACAAAGTTTAGGTCGCCTATCCAGAGGGTCACCATGAGTAGACACCAACTTGTCAGCACTTAAAACAGAAAAAAAATACCACCAGTACAAATATGATCAACAATCTGGACTTTCCCTGTCAAGTTTTGATGTTCTATGGGCTAATTGCCTACTGCGACTTCACAACATAAGATCAAATAAAACCATAAAACTGTCAGAACTATAGCAGAAACGAGACAAAAAAAAACCCCCACACTTTTGCATCTGGAAAAAAAAAAGTGCAAACCTAAGAATCTCGAGATGATTAGGATCCTGTATGAGCTAGTAGATGCAGCTAATCCAAGTGAAAGTAATGAATACCATGGACAATTTAAGATTTTTGAAACTGTGGGATCAAAAGAAGTTTTGAGGATTCTGGAAGAGGAAACTGTGTTTTTTCAGCTTCTCATTTATGAGCTTTGAAAATACAAATCATGGTAATATTAACTCAAGAATACCATCATGTTAAATAATCCAGTCAAATACAAAGCAAAACCAACAATCCATCATATGAAGAACATATTGATTAGGTCACAAGATGAGGGGGAAACCACCAAACTGAAGGCAAAAAAAAAAAGAACGAAAAAAGCTGGACATAAAGAGGCTATCCCAAAAATCAGCATCCGCCCTACCTCCCACCATCATCAGTACAGCAGACAACTAGCAACATTAACCAGAAACATCCTTTTCTCAAAAGAATTTTGCAGTTGGGGGAGAGAGGGTCATAAAAATATATTTAGTTCTCTGCCATTTTATCACACAGAGGGTCGAGGCAGAAAAACCTCTGCCCCTAAAGCCTTTTACTCAAGAGGGCTTTACATTATGAAAGACCCTAGAAAAATCCAAAAATACTGACATATTAGCCCCCAGAAAGCACAGTTACTTACCTTTAACAGGTGATCTCTGGGAACAGCAGGAATAAGTCTTCACATATGGGTACGTCGGTACAGACGGTATCTGCGCGGGAACGCTTCCCAGCGTCCAATCAAAGAGCTTTTGCAAGCATCCCACCACGCCTGCGTGCTGCCTTCCCGCCTTTCCCAACTGCCTCTCCTCAGTTAAGTTTCAAAGCTGAGACAAAGAAAGAGAGAGAAGAAAGGAAAGATAGATAGAGATACAACTCCTGGGGAGGTGGGTGGGTTGTGAAGACTTATTCCTGCTGTTCCCAGAGATCACCTGTTACAGGTAAGTAACTGTGCTATCTCCAGGAACAAGCAGGAATGAGTCTTCACATATGGGGACTCCCAAGCTAAGATGCCTGGAGTCCCAGCATGTCATAGGTTGGAACATGCTATCCCCCACAACACCAGGCATCCTGAGGATGGAGGGTAGGAGTTGAAGAAAGAAAGGTGCTGTGGAACAGCTAACCTAGCATAGGACTGCAGACAAGGAGTCCATGTGTGGATGATAATTATCATCAATGATATTGAAAAATATTGCAATATGGACCTCCCTTAACAGGATTACACAGCAGTAAGGAGGTTCATGGGATCTACTGGGGAACCCAGTAGAGGAACCACAAGGATGACCTCACTGTGAAGTGGAGGTAATAAACCTGTAGGAAAAAACAGTGGAGGTCAGATTCCTGAAAGGTAAGAGGGGACCCCAGTAATAACTGGGGTAGTACCAAAAACGGTGGGCCTTCAGCGGAAGGCTTTATGATAAAAGCCGAACTCTTTTGGTGACAGAGTGGCTCACCCTTGGGAGAAAAAAGAGAAGGCCGACCGAATTGGACAAACAGGCACAGTCCTTGTGGGAGGAAAAGGTATGGAAACCCCTTGTATCCCCAAAAGAAAGAACAAACGCCTGAGGCGTTAGAGCCTGTGATTAGCTGAAGATCCACAATGTCTCTCCTAACTGGAGTCAGCTAGGAGAGATACTGGAACATGGAGAGCTTCAGAGGTACCTAAACCTTAAGGTTATGGTAGAAGTTGTTAACTACCACAGAAGTGATTGTGAGTGTAGAACCCCAAACATGCTGGATAGCATAGGTATGGGTAAAGCCCATCTGTCAGAATCATATAGCTATATGAGCCTCAACAGTCAGATAAATGCAGAATACATATCTAACGATAATAAAATATCTCAACAGATACATATCTCTATCTCTATCTCTATATCTATATATATATACATATGCACATATATACATACATACACACATAGGCCTGGCAATCTACTTCCGGTGACACTGCCAAGAAAACCCAGGAGCTTCTGGGTCGCCAGGAGTCAGGACTGACTCGAAGGCACACATTGCATTTTTGCATATACACACACATATATACATATATAACATAAAGATAGATAGATATATAAGAATATATCTATAGTGAAATATGAAGGGCATAAAATACACACAAATGATAGACATAGACATCTGTAAGATGTATGCTATAGATATGAATATATAGGCCTCTATATGGGTGTCTGCAATGAAGCAGACAGAGATATACCTACAGAACGGTATTCACATAGGAAATGTGGAGAGGAAAGATTCATCTAACAAGAAGGTGGAATCTACTTGAGAAGATATATAGAGAATCTATTCCCACTGGTTATGAGCTACAGGGATGCTAGCTAGTGAAATAACCAGGACGGTTACGTGAAAAGCAGAGGATGATATCAGTCTGCAGCCAGCAAGTCCCGAGTATTCTAGAACCCTAGCATGGTAAGTGAACAGAAGACGCATAAAAATGAGATACCATGCTGATCTGCTTAAGGGCAAAAAAGGTATCATGCGTTCTTACCATGAGGACGAGCTGCAAGGAGAAAAGCATATTCCCGATTGGAAATACTATGGACCAAAGCAGGGAATTGGCAACTCCTTAAGCTTTCACGTAAGAGAAGGCCTATGTCCTTTATATTAAAAAGGAGATAGTGAACAAAGGGAGAACCTTTCTAGTCATGGGAGACATGACAGAAAAAGCCTTTTCCAACCATCTAGGATAGCTGTTGGAGAAAAAAAACCCATGCTCTCTAGCAAGGGCCCATAGTGGAGAGCTTCTCTGTAGAATTGCAGAGAGCATGATGCAGGAGAATGAGGAGATAGAACTGGCTGCTGGAGAGCCAGTACCTATGTTAACTATGCTGCCAAACCCAGGGGAATGGAGATGGCAGAAAGAGAAGACAATCCAACAAGCCTGTAGTGAAATAATTTCCAAGACAGATAACAGCACTGACTTGGAATCGCTACTAAAACTAGACAGAAAGTTAGTGGCGGACAAATCTGGTTGCTAGTGGACAAGAACCAGTGGTCCAAACATTAAGGCTCCTGCATAGGCAGCTGCTTGCTAGACAGCAGAAAGAATCTTACTGTTTAAAAACAGAAAGAACAGACAAAACAGGAGTAGAAAACTCTGGACATGTCTGATGAACTGCCTCAAAGCAAGATTGAAAAAGAGGAGGCAACTCAGAGAGGAAAACTCCGCACTGGAAAAGTAACAAAACTAGAGAGGCTGAAGAAAAAGCCCTCCAGTGAAGCAATACCGCTCTTACAGAGGAAAATCTTGGTAAGAAGGTAAAGAGAATGGGGCTGAAGAAGACTTACAAAGTAGTGAATCTATAGAAAGGAAAAAAGACATGCTGGCACAGGAAACTATCGTTTGATAGTGGTTAGACCTCTTTCCCTAGCAGGAAGAAGAGGAGAACCCTGTGCCCTATAGGCATGAACATCCTGACAGCTCATAGAACATAGAAAAAATGGATGTCTTTTGGGAAGAGATCCATGTCTAGGGTTTAGAATGAAAGCAGTGGATTGCCTCTATTGAGAAGAAGCAACTTCAGATTCTAACCCCCAGAGTCACAAGCATCTGATGAAGATTGATCAGAAACACTGCAGTTGCTGGGTTTGCTGAGCCTGGTGAGAGGTTGAATTATGCAGACCAGGACGATGCTTCCCTTGTTTGGGAACATCTGCATGATGGGCAGATGATGCATAAAACCTTCTTCTCCTATGGGAAGAAGGTTTGGCAGGACATTTCCTACCTACTGGGACAGAAGAAGGTGCAGAACAGCCCCTAGGAACAGGTAAGTCAGTGGAGAACTGAGTAACCTGACGTAAAGACTCCTTGTTGAAAAGATTGTCTCCAGTACAAGGAGTATGTCCCAGTCTTTGCTGTACCCATTTGTCTAAGTCTGAAGCTTGGAGCCAGGCTCTACGTCGTGCCCCTATAGATATAGCATAAGTCCTGCTAGCAGACTCAAAAGAGTCTAGGGAAGCACGAGTAAGAAAGCAAGAGATATTCTGAAGATGCTTAAGCAGTGAAGAATAGCCTGCACGCTTGGACTCTGGAAGAGAAGGAGTCAAAAGATGTAATTGCTTTGTGACCTCCTCAAGAGATAGACTCATATAAAAAATATATGAGAGAATTCTTGCAGAAAGCGTAGATGTCTGGAAGGTTTGACGTCCAAAGGCATCTAGTGTCTTAGACTCACGACCTGGCGGATAAGAAGAGTGCTTTTTCTTACTCTTTACCCGCCTCATTGCTGATTCCACTACTATGGAATGATGAGGAAGTTGAGTCTTTTGAAACCCTGGAGAGGGGGGCACCTGATATGGAAGATCAGTTGCTCTGGAAAGTGGGGGTACCTTTAAAGGTGCTTCCCACATTCCTAGAAGGAGATCCTGCAAGGAGTGATGCAAAGGAAGCATTATGTTCTCCTTTGCTTTGGTAGAAACAGAGCCTTGTGCAGGATCATGTCCAGGGATAGGAATGTCAAGGGATCTTGCTATATCCAGGAGGAAACTCTGAAAAGAGGGATCCCCAACAGGAATCTCCCTTGGACAGGTTAGATCTGAAGAATTAGCCTGAGCACCGAAAGAGCTATCCAAATATATAGGAATAGAAGATCCTGCACGGTGCAGTGTGGAATGCTTAAGGGATGGTCACCGGTACTGGCTGTCAGGAGCAGCGACCGTCATTACCACATTGTCCATGCCAGGTATCGACTCCAAGCTTGGTATAGAAGGGAGCGATCCTGTTGGAAGAAGCATGGCAGGAGTTGGCCACGATGCTACTGTGGATACCGGTACCGATGTCGGAGCCGAGCCCGACACAGACATCGGAGCAGCCATTGGCAGTTCAATCGGTACCGAGGTAACCGAAAGCCTCCGGTCGCTATCCTCGGTACCGAGTCTCCGGTATCGATCAGTGTCGGTACCAACGCGTGTTGGTACCCAGTCCTCCAGACTAGAGATCGATTCCAGACTCGGCATCGAGGGCAAAGAGCCTGATGAGCGAAGCATGGAAGGCACCGACCACAAGGGTAATGTGGACATCGGTACCGACTTCGGTACCGTGTCTGATACTGGTGGATGAAGGCCTACCGGTGGCAACTCAAACGGCCTCGGGGAACCGAGAGTTGTGGATCTGAATTATGGGAACCAAGCCTTGGGTACCGCCGGGAGCCGGTACCAAGGCAAGTCGGTACCCAGTCCTCCAGACTGGAGATCGATTCGAGACTCGGCATCGAGGGAAGCGAGGCTATCGATGCACGTCTGGAGGATACCGACGTCGGTGGTAGAATCGGTACTGGTACTGATAATGGAAAGTCAGTCTGGAGGGTATCCACTGGTCCCGAAGGTACTGAGGACGCCAGATGACCATCCCTGGTGAGGAGTGTATCATCCAACACCAGTGCCGATGCCGGGGTATCGGTACCGCTCGAAGCGGATGCCACCACCAGACACGGCTCAGGTATGTTCTGTGAGGGGTGAACCCCAGGAACAACCTGAAACCCTTCAAAGGCTTTGGAGACTCCCACTGGGGTTTTGAAGCCAGTGGGCCCTCGAGGGCAAGGCCGGAGCCGTCTACATGCTGTGCATGAGACCTACCACTCGAGGGCTGGCTAGTCTTAACAGACTGTTTGTGGGTTACCTGATCCTGTGTAGGAGGAGGAAGGGACGGTGCCTTGACGTCGGAGGGAAACAGTGTATCGAGGGAACCTCGATGTTGAAAACCTCTTCTCACCAAACTGTTGCCTAACGGCTCCGGAGGAAAAAGGTCAGGACCCAAGCAGGTTAGACACCAATATTGAGGGTCTAAAAATAAAGTTGTACCGCCACAGTCTGAACATTTCTTGGAGAAAGTGGCTGGCGGTTCCATGAAGGAAAAGAAGGAGGCCTGAAAGGCCTGAGAAACCGTGAGACACTATGAAGAAAAAATATCCCTTGAAAAAGGAGATTTCACAGGAAAAGAAAAGAAAAGAAAACACCGGCGGTACCGGTGACGTCGGGGAGACAGCCGCGACCACAAGAAAACTAAAGAAATAAAACAAGAATTTTCTGCGGTGACAGGAGGACGTCCTGCCGGCTCCGCGGAAAACGAAAACTGAGGAGAGGCAGTTGGGAAAGGCGGGAAGGCAGCACGCAGGCGTGGTGGGATGCTTCCAAAAGCTCTTTGATTGGACGCTGGGAATCGTTCCCGCGTAGACTCCGTCGGTACCGACGTACCCATATGTGAAGACTCATTCCTACTTGTTCCTGGAGATAAAGCTATCACTTCTAAAATCATGCTCTAGACTAGAGCATAGGTCACCAGAATAGTCCCCCCACTACATACTTTGAATTGGGAATCTTCCAGTTGGTCAGAGACATCCAGGCTAGCCTCACAGCTCTCTATCACATCTCCTGTCTCCTGACTACCCAGCAGGGGCAGTTCTCAACATAATACAGAAGGCTCTGGTAATGAAAAGGGGTCATAGGGGAAGAGGGGTATGATTCATTGAGAACTTTAACATTGCATCTCCTTTCCTGGTAGTTTCAGTGATGATTCAGAAAAGGTAAGATATCTTGAGATTTCAATGTTTACTATATTTCTCAAGCAACTCCAACTTTCTCTGAATGATGCCTTGGTCCTTAATGAGAGCAAGAGCGCAATACTAAAGCTCTGAAGCTGACCGTTCTAACGTTTCCATCTTAACACCATGTTCTAAACACAATACCTCAGACCAGGAAGTTCTCAACCCAGTCTTCAGGGCACGCCTAGTCAGTCAGGTTTTCAGGATAATGACAATGAATACTGGATTTATAAGATAGATTTGCATACAACAGAGGTAATGCATGCAAATCTCTTATAAATATTAATTGTGGTTATCCTGAAAAGCTGACTAGATGTGTCCCAAGGACTAGGTTCAGATCCATTGCCTTATACTAAGTAACCCTTTGTTGTAACTAAGCAACAGAACCCAGGACATAATCCTGTCTTAACCAGCAAAGACAAGTCCTGCTAAGGCAGATTCCATTGAATCCAATGTCACTGTGGCAGAGGCAACAACACTGTTATATGCCAAGAGGCGCACCATTCTAACCCACCGCCTCTTCTATCTGCAGCTGCCTCTGCATGACTCAACACAGTAGACACACCACAAGAACTTCAAACCAATGGGAGAAAGTCATCTCTAACTTGGACATAGTAGAGGAAATGGTCCAACATGTATTTCCCTGCCAGCTGCTGTATTTAGTGCTTCAGAGCAAGAGCACATTGCTGAAGCACTGAAACTGACTATTCTAACGCTTCCAGGTTAGTCCTATATTCTAAACACAATACCTTAGAACAGGAAGTTCTCAACCCAGTCCTCAAGCCCCTGGATCCTTTACAATCTGGCTTTAGTCTTTTACATTCTACTGAAACGGCCGTTGCCAAAGTCTCCAGCAACCTGTTCCTGGCTAAATCAAAAGGGCCTTTACTCTAGCCTCATCCTTCTTGACCTTTCTGCTGCTTTTGACATTGTTGACCACAACCTTCTCCTCAATACCTTGTCCTCACTTGGATTTAAGGGCTCAGTGTTATACTGGTTCTCTTCTTATCTCTCCCATCGCTCTTTCAGTGTTTGTTCTGGTGGATCCTCCTCTACTGCTATCCTGCTCAGTTGGTGTACCCCAAGGATCTGTCTTGGGTCCACTCCTTTTCTCTCTATATACTCAGTCCCTTGATGCACTCATCTCTTCCCATGGCTTTCAGTACCATCTTTATGCTGATGACTCCCAGATCTACCTCTCTATACCTGAAATCTCTCCCGCAAACCAGGCCAGAATCTGTCTGCCTTTCTGACATTGCTGCTTGGATGTCTCACCACCACATGGCCAAAACTGAGCTTCTTATTTTTCCCCCTAAACCAGCCTCTCTCCTTCCTCCTTTTTCAGTCTCTGTGGATAACTCTCTATTCCTCCCTGTCTCCTCAGCTTGCAACCTTGGGGTCATCTTCGACTCTCCTCTCTCCTTCTCCACACACATCCAACTGATAGCTAAAAACTGCCATTTCTTTCTCTATAACAAAATTCGCCCATTCCTTTCTGAACACACTAAGATACTTAGCCACTCCTTAGTCACCTCCTGTCTAGACCAGAGCTACTCAAATCCGATTCTGGAGGTCCGCAACCCTGCAGGTTTTTGGGATAACCCTAATGAATATGCATGAGATATATATGCATTAGAGAGATCCTGCCAACCTGACTGGTTTGTGGCCCTCCAGGGCTGGATTTGGAGACCCCTGCCTTACACCTCTGTCATTTAAGATTGTGAGTGGGCAAGGTGCAGATGTCCTAGACATCAAAAGGGTAGATAGAATGTGTCACATTCCTTCTCGATTCTCACCACCACCAAAAAGTTGTCTAATAGCTGAGTCAACAGCTTCTTTAATCCAGCTGGCATGCTCTTTTTTTTTTGACACAGGGAAATACATCACAGTGGTATATATTTTCAAACAATTTCAGATATAATATTCATCTCCCCCATAGACTTTAAACCACTACTCATC
This sequence comes from Ichthyophis bannanicus, assembly GCA_033557465.1. Taxonomy (NCBI): domain Eukaryota; kingdom Metazoa; phylum Chordata; class Amphibia; order Gymnophiona; family Ichthyophiidae; genus Ichthyophis; species Ichthyophis bannanicus. The sequence continues at coordinate 668,852,365 of CM066036.1, read as the reverse complement.
TGTATCTTTGTTGTTATCCCTTTATTTTTACCCTAGACATTTTTATCCCTGTACCAGCAGATCCACTCCCTCCCATCTCCCCCCTACCTCTACATTCCCCCCCCCCCCTCCCTTACAGGCTATTTTTACACATGGTTACCGTCAATCAACTCTCCTCTTACTTAGCATCCCACAATTAGATCTTCATCAGCCAGGTAGAGTATTTAGACCATGCCCTCTCAAACTGCATCATTTTCTCTTGGTTCAGGGCTGTCAGCCTGCTCAAATATATATGATACATCCCTCTTTCCCAGTCACTCACCAGCGGCAGACTTATTTACCTCCATCTTTTAACAATTTTCAACCGGGACACCAGACATCCCAAATTAATGAGGTAGCCACCTTCTTTTTTCACCCCTCTTCTGTGTATCCACAGTAACGCCACCCTGGGATCTGTCCCAATTGCCTTCCCCATCATACTATCCAGGGCCTGGAGCACCTCCTTCCAGAACTCTTGTATCACTGGGCAGAGCCACCATATATGGAGGAAAGATACTCGGCCTCCACATTCCCAACATAGCCCACTGGTCTTCCCATACATTTTTTGAATTATATCTGGTGTCACATACCACCTATACATAATCTTATAGTTATGTTCTATTAAGTTACTGGCCTGGAGACCTTTATACCTCTGGGCAAAAATCCCACTCCAGGCTTGCTCTGACAAAACCAGACCCAGGTCTGCGTCCCATTTTTTTAAAATGGATCTTTTTCATTCTTAGGCGTGTCCATAATGTCATATAATTGGATGATGATTCCCTTTATCTTATCTCTCAGAAACTTCTCCTCGATTGGGACTATTTCCTCCCTTAATCCTGGGATGATTCTCTTTTGGATATAATTAACCACCTGAACGTAATAGTAGTAGTCTGAACTTCTCAATGAAAATTCTTCCTTAATATTTTCAAACGACCTAACCTTACCCCCTTCAAGGAACTGACCCACATAACAGAAGTTACTACTCGCCCATCGTTCAGCAAACCCCCCCCTTCATTCCTGGGGGGAAATCAATATTGCCCCTAATAGGAACACCTTTAGTCACACAGCCCTCACCCAACCACTTTGTTCGCCATTGAAACCATAGTTGTAATGTTATTTGCACAAATGGGTTAAGCACACCTTGCTACCAACTTGTGTCCCCAGGGAATCCACAAAACCTCTTTCAGCGAGGGTACCCCCAAAGCCATCCTCTCCATTTGGACCCAATCTTGAGTGGCATGTAGCCCCCCACTCAAACACTGCCCTCAGCTTAGCGGCACTATAATATTTTTCTAAATCAGGGACCGCCATCCCCCTTTTACTTTATTCCTTGTCAAAATATGTTTAGGGACTCTCGCTCTTTTTCCTCCCCAAAAAACGTCCACAAGATTCTTTGCATCTTCCTTAAAAATCCCCCAGGTACAGCCCCCGGCAACATGCTAAACAAAAACAGCAACTTAGGCAACATCATTTTCACCACTGCAATCCTCCCTAACCAGGTCAATTTCAGCCCTCCCCATCGCTCAAGCTCCTCTCTAATCTTCCCCTCTAGAGGTGTATAATTCGGTCCAAAAAGATCTGAGATCACAGGCGTTACTTGGACACCCAGATAACAGATACTCCTCTTAGCCCTTTTAAAGGGGAATAAATTCCTCAGCCGTTCACTTATTTTATCTAGAATAGAAATATTTAGAATCTCCGACTTAGATGCATTCATCTTAAAACCGGATACTTTCCCAAGGCTCTCCAGCTCTCTCAGAGCACTCAGCATTTGCTCTGGAGATGTGATTATAAACAAACAAGTCATCAGCAGACAAAGACACTTTGCTCTCCCCCTGTTCCCATTTCAACCCCTGAATCTCCTCCGCTTCTCTTACTCTCTGGGCTAGTGGTTCCATTGTTAATACAAACAGCAATGGAGGCAGAGGACAAGTCTGCCTGGTCCCTCTCAGGAGCCCAAAGGCCTCCATATATTCTCCATTGATACGCAGAGCCGCTTGAGGGTTCTTGTACAACGCACCCACCCACTCTAAAAACCTACCAGCAATACCCACTTTTTCCAAGGTCTGAATCAGAAAAGGCCAGGAAACCCTGTCAAAAGCCTTCTCTGCTTCTATTGCCAACAGCAACAGTTCCACCTTCTTATCTTTGCCTTTCCAGACAACATTAAGGACCCTCCTTAAATTATCTGATGCTTGTCTACCAGGTATAAACCCAGACTGATCCATATGTATTAATTGTGGCATATGTATAATCAATCTATTTGGCCAGTACTCTAGAAAATTTTTTAAATCAGATCCCAATAAAGAGATTGACCGGTAAGACCCACACTGAGTGGTATCTTTCCCCTCTTTAGATATTAGAGTTATCCACGCCATCATCATCGTTGGGGGTAAAGGCTCTTCTCTCCCCACTAGATTATATAAGCGAGATAAGGGTTCAGCCAATATCGGGGCAAAAACCTTATAGAATTTATTAGGAAACCCATCTCTTCCCGGGGCCTTATGCATTGGTAGCTCCTTGATGACCCCCATTACTTCCTGGACTGTGATAGGCCTAGACATACACGCTCCTTTTCCCCAATTTTAGGTAATTGCATGCCCTCCAAATATTTTTGTATTACTTCTTGGGAAACTGTCTGCTCAGGCGTATAAAACTCTCTATAGAACTCCACAAATCTAGCCTTAATCTCTTCCCTTAGACATGGCAAGGAACTGATGCTCTCTCTTATTTTATGAATACAATTCCGCACCTGCATTTTTTTTTATATGCTAGTAATCTACTAGGTTTATTCCCATATTCAAAATGCCTTTGTCACAGCTTTTCTTGTGCAAACTTTATTTCCCCTAGTTCCATTTCATTCAGCTGTTTAATGTTCGTTAATTTTTTTATTGTCCTCTTTATTTAACTGGCCCTGTTTTCGTCTTTTCTCCAATATCTGCAAACTTTCTCTCAGTTCCTCTTTTTTAGCTTCTTTTTCTTTCTTAACCTAGGTGCCTAGAGCTATGAGTTTTCCTCGAACCACAGCTTTCAGACAATCCCAAACCACCCCCATCGAGCACTGCCCATTATCATTATACTGCAAATACTCCAAAATGGTATCAGAAATACCAGGGGTTGTCCAACAGATTTCTAACAAAGCTTCATTCATTCTCTATTGACCGCTCCCCCTACTAGCTGCAGGATCTCTAAAGTCCCCCCCCCACACTGGTGTGCGGTCCGACCAAGAACTATAACCAATAGAACTGCCCACTACCCAGGTCATCAGCCCCTTATAGACTAGCAGCATGTCAGTTCTACTGTAAGACCCATGCACAGATGAATAAAATGTGTAATCCTTCTCTCGCCCATGCATCCACCAGACCCAACTCCCTCATAAAGGCTTTTAGTTTTTGACTCTGCCTAGCTGTGCCCAACACTTGTCCCCTTGATGAATCTAATTCGGGATTAACTGCAAAGTTGAAATCCCCCCCCCCCCCCCATTAGGTGACCTTCACAGAAGTTAATTAAATTGGTTTTCAATCCTTCATAAAAGTCACCTTGAGCATAATTAGGACCATATACATTCACTACTGTGTAGACCTGCTTGAAAATCTTAATTTCTGTAATATCTGCATCCCTTATCTTTAACCTCCAAACACTGGCTCTGAATTCTCGCACTTATAAAAATACCTACCCCTCCTTTCTTCTTTTCCTGGTGATTAGATGCAAACCATTGGTTTGGAAATTTTTTTGTTTATCATTCTCCTCTCGCCCCCACTCGTTAGGTGCGTTTCTTGAATTAAAATTGTATTACCATTCAACCTAAGTGCTTCTTTATAACACAATTGTCGCTTTCTGTCAGAGTTGAGGCCCCATACATTCAAGGATACCACTCGAAAATCATGTCTTGTATGACCTGCCATTCTTTTCACAGAAGATCATCATCACTAGCCTGCAAGGCCCCGCCCTCCCCTCCTCCCCCCATCTAACCACCCCTCCACCCTCCCTCCAACTCTCCACCCCAGCCATCCCTTCATTTTGCCAGAAGGATCCACCCCTCTCAATCCTATGAGGTGTGGGTCACTACCAAGATCAACTTCACCTTCCTCCCCCATTATTCCACATTCTTCTGCCCTTAACACACAAAAAGCCTGACACTTCCCCGCCACATCACCCCTCAAACAAGCACCCACCCTTTACAAGTTCCACTGTCCTTAATCATGTTTCATCCAGATGCTTGACAATTTTGGGTTTCTGGCATCTCAGGTGTCGGCTCCCCTGTGTCGCTCGTTGCCACTCCATGCTTGCAAGACCCAGCCTCTTCTGCTCAGCTTCTTCCCCCCCCCCCCCCCGAGACTTCCGGTAGCTCTGACCACCCTACATTCTCCATACCTTTAATAGCCTCCTCTATAGAACGTGCAATGGTGGTCTTTTCCATAATATTAAATTGCAGTCCAAAGGGAAAAAGCCACTTGTAGCGGATCTGTTCCTCTCTTAGCCGTGATGTGATATCTCTATAATCACCATAAGAAGGAGAACTTTTAAAAGTTATCAGCATACAGTTCCACTGGTTGATCTTCCCAGAGCACTTTGCTTACTTTCTGTGCAGCTTGCATGACCGCCTCCTTTGTACTGCAATCGTGGAAACTCTACAATGTCTCTTGATAGGCCATCTCGCTTGGGACACAACGCTCTGTGTGCTCTGTCTATATCAAAACATAGATTATCCATTGGTGTATCAGCTTGTCTTAATATGGCCTTATACAGTTGCTCCACCAGCACTTTGTAGTTGTGAGTTCCCTCTTTCTATGGAATGCCTCTCAAGTGTATGTTGGAGCGGCGCATCCTATTTTCTAGATCCTCCAGTTTTGTCCATAGCTCCCCCATTTCCTCTTTCGCCAGCTCGCTGCTCTCTTTCACAGCATTTAGCAATCCCCTTGTGCTCCTCTATTTTCTGCTCCATGGACTCTACTCATTGCCCAAGCTCATGGATATCATCGCTCAGTTCTCTGATCCACATTTTTGTTTCTGCTTTAAAATTGGCCAGGTCTTGACGGATAGTCCCAAACCACTCTCAAATCCTCTTAACCACTTTTTCAACTCCTCTTAACTCACCATCCCTCAGCAAGCGGGTTCCTGTCAAGGAGTTTCTCTCTTCCCCACCACTCCACTCGGCACCATCTTTGCTCTGGTTCCCGCTGCACTAGGGGGTCGCCTTAAACCCGAAGGTTTTCAGGTCCAGGCTCGTTATTTTCTGCACCATCACCCACTGAGTCGCTCCACAGGGTAACGCCAACACTATTTATGGCTTAGTTCAGGCATTCAAGCTGTTAGTTGGCGAACTTATCTTCCTGACCTCGGGAGATTCACCTTACAGCTGCCATCTTGCTTAGTGACATCACCGGACCCCCTATGCAGTTGACATTCTTAAGGAAAACTTCCACCCTCCTATCAAGAGATGCCTTCAGCACAGTGCCCCCCCCCCCCCTTCCACAAGGATGACTGTGTGCTTTGTCACTGCCATGACCAGGGCATCCACCCAAGGAAGCCCAAAAAGCTGATCCTGCTCATCCTGAGGCAGAGGGTAGAGCTTCCTGAATGAGTGTGGAGAAGTCTACCATTTGAAACAAATGGATCTTCACCTTCTAGTAAAGGACAGGAAAAAACTTCCCTTCCTTTGCCGACTCACCAACTGGAGATAGAGAATCTTCCATTCCAACAAACCTCCATAGCGGGTAAGGTAGCGCTCCTAAGAAAATAGATAAGGAAAAAGGCAGAACGGAGACAGTTAACTCATTTATCATCAATAGGCGTTGTGGCAGAGAGCCCCAAGTCTCCCACAGAACAGATCCGAGCCTCGAATCCCTAGGAGGAGAGAAGGGGAGAGGAGTGCTACCAAGCAGCTAGGAGAGACTAAAAACAACTTGTGAGCCTCTTCAGCAGCTGATGCTTAAAAGCCAACTAAGAAAGAACTCTGGGACCATGAAGGGCCTAAAGGGTACTCCTGGCTCGAGTATGCAGCGTCCTCACCACTCCCCCACTCTGCAGAGACCACATAGCCATCCAAGATGGCCGCTGTTCCTGCAGGTAGAAAAATAATGGGAGACCTAGCTGAGGCCTACAGATCGGCATCAGGCCCTGTGGTCTCAAAAATGCCAAAAAATATGGACTTCAAGGCAAAAGGAGTCAGACACAAAGCTGCTCTGGCGGAAGCCGCAAGAGGCACAACACTGAGCACCCGACATGGTTGAACATGACAAAAAGAAAAGAAAAGAAAAAAGGTGAATAAAAAAGCACTACCAGTAAGGAAAAAAAACTGGAATCCTGAACATCACCTGTCAAGTCAGCCAGGGAAACCCTAGAAAAGCTGGCCTAGCCACTCCCACAGGCCTGAAGCCCAGCTGCTGGAGAAGCAAAGCTACCTTTCAAAAAAAATTTGAGATGCTTTATTGCAAGCAGGAAAGAGCCAAATGGAAGCCAATTGAAAAATAATAGAGAAAAACAACCTACTATGACAGAAAGAGGAAAGGGGAATTGGGGCCCAACTTGCCAACCACTGTAGAGGAATCCTGCTCACTTCTCCAGCCAGCACTGCTGGAACTCATGGGAAAGGGTGCTGGCATAGGGTAGCTGTCTGTTCTATAAAAGAAAGGAGCATAACTGAGTACCGAGCAAACATTGAGCCTACTAGTCTGTCTCTTACAGGAGACAGGCCTATCTGCATTGCTACACCAGTCCAAACACCTTGCCACCTGCTGGAAGCAGACAACACCGGCTTCTCTCAGTGCTGCACCAGTAGATATACCAAGTGATGACATCACTGAAAGTCGCTCTGGTCTACCTCAAACTGCTGGCTCGGTTTGGACTGGTCTAGCAAGATAAGCAAATCACTTTTGACAAGAGCTGCAGTACCTTCAATCAGCAAATTTCCCAAGTCACCAGACTCCATCAGCACACTAGAGCCTCCAGAGAAATGAATAATGAAATGTGAACAAGTGGCTCCCCCTGCAGTGTAGAAGGAGATGACTTATGCTTGACCATGATTTCAGACACTACTCGGAAGCTCAGCAAGTTAACACTTGTCCTGCAGGCATATTGGTCCCCTCCCCACCCAGGAAGCTGTGTTTAAATGAGTCCTGTCTTCTATTATTTTTGGATCCTGCTAACATTAATATTGGAATATGCATTTGTTGGAAGAAAGTATCTTGCTAAAAAGCAACACTTCAGCCAGCCAAGCTGAAGACTGCATTCAAGAAGGTGAAATTAGTCTTACCTGCTAATTGTTGTTCCTGGAGTGTAGACAGTCTGGTCCCGGACCTCTGGGTTCCCTATCTCATTCAGCAGCTTGGAGACTGAGAAAACTCCTCCTTTTTGTGATGTCACCGATATATCTCCCTTGAATCCGCCTCCCAAGTCCAGTAACCTACTGACAAAGCAGACTCACCAGAGATACAATTAAGCCCTCAACCTCATGAAGAAACACAGGGCAAACCAAGACTAAAGTGACTTTAACTTAAGCAGGCTACTCCCTTACACACCCTCCAGGGAAGAGCCCATAGACTGACCGAACAAGAGCATAAAAAACTATGACTACAATGGTTTTGATACTTTTTTTAAATTATGGCCTGTTCATCGCTCAACGAGCACCCCGCAGCCATGCTAGACCCTGGCAAGCAACAACATGCTCTTACCTGTAAACGTGCTCCAGCACAAAGGTTCCTAGCTAGCGAAAAATGCCCGGGTGGGACACGGGACCAGACTGTCTACACTCCAGGAACAACAATTAGCAGGTAAGACTAATTTCACCTTCCTGATCGTGATAGCCAGTCTGGTCCCGGACCTCTGGGTTAGTACCAGAGCAGTGAAAAGTGCGTTACGCACAGGAGGGACCCGGAAGACCAGCCTGTAGCACAGCTGACCCGAAGCCGGTCTCTTCCGCCCTTTGCACATCCAGGCGATAATGTTTAACAAAAGAATGCAAGGAAGACCAAGTCGCAGCCTTGCAAATCTCCGCCGGAGGAATCAAACGCACCTCCGCCCAAGAAGACGCCTGCGCTCTAGTGGAATGCGCCCGCAGACCGTCGGGCACCACCTTACCTTTCAACAGGTAAGCCGACGCAATAGTGTCCTTTATCCACCGAGCAATAGACCCCTTGGAAGCCGTCGTGGCCCCGATGCTTGAGATTCCTGTGAAAAAACCAGCAAGGAAATCTCCTGATTCATGTGGAACGGCAAGACTACCTTGGGGAGAAAACTCAGTACCGTCCGCAGTACCACTTTTGAATCAAAAAAGGAAAGATAGGGCTCTCTACAAGAGAGAGCCTGCAATTCCGAGACTCTCCTCGCCGAACAAATGGCCACTAAGAACACCACTTTGAGAGTAAGATCCTTGAGCGTAGCCCGGGACAACGGTTCGAAGGGCGCATGTTACAACGCCTCGAGAACCAAGGGCAAATGCCACTTTGGAACGAACGGGCTAATAGGAGGTCGCGCCAAGGACACCGCTCGGAGAAAACGCTTTATGTCACTCTGACTCCCCAGCGTCTGACCCTTCACCTTGCCTCTATAACAGGACAAGGCCGCTACCTGAACACGAAGGGACGCAGCCGCAAGTCCTTTATCAAAACCGGCCTGCAGAAAATCCAAAATCTGAGGGACGGACGATCGAAGCGCATCACAGCGATTTTCCGCGCACCAAGCCTCAAAAATCCGCCAAATTCATACATAAGCGAGTGAGGTAGACCTCTTTCTAGCCCGCAAGAGCGTAGCTACGACCGCCTCCGAATACCCTCTGGATTTCAGCCGAGCCCTCTCAAGAGCCATGCCGTAAGAGAAAACCGATCCACATGAGGCATGAACAGAGGCCCCTGCGACAGTAGATCTGGGCGAGCGGGGAGCCGCCAGGGTTTGGCTACTACCAGGCGCATCAGATCGCCGTACCATGGCCGGCGAGGCCAGTCTGGAGCAATCAGAACGACCTGCCCCCGGAAGCTTTCGACGCGTTGCAGCACTCTTCCGATCAGGACCCACGGGGGAAAAACATACAGCAGCTGCCCCACCGGCCACACCTGAACGAGAGCGTCTAGACCTTCCGACATCCTCTCCCTTCTCCTGCTGAAAAAACGGCTGGCCTTTGCCGAAGAGAAGGTTGCCATGAGGTCCATGACCGGCACGCCCCACCGGCGCACCACCATCTCGAAGACCTCTTGATGGAGTACCCATTCGCCCGGGTCCACCCGAAAGCGACTGAGGAAATCGCTGGACATTGTCCACCCCCGCGATATGCGCCGCCGAGAGATCCAGAAGGTTCGCCTCTGCCCAGACGCACAGGGCTTCGGCCTCTAATTCCAGCGCGGAGCTGCAGGTTCCGCCCTGCCGGTTGACATACGCCACCGCCGCAGCGTTGTCGGAGAACACTCGTACCGCTCTCCCTGCGACTAAGTGCTGAAAACTCCTCAGAGCCAGAAACACTGCTCTCAATTCCAACCGGTTGATCGACCACTCTCTCTCTTGGACATCCCAGACCCCCTGAGCAAAGCTGCCCTGACAATGCGCTCCCCAGCCCAGAAGGCTGGCGTCCGTCATCAGAGATACCCAAGACGGCGGGTCCAACGGCTTTCCTTTCTCCAATGAGCCCGGCTACAACCACCACCGCAGGGACTGTCGAACGTCCGCCGGACAGCTCAACCGCCGGGACAGAGGGTCCCGCTGATGCGACCAGCGCCGTAGCAACGCCCTTTGCAACGGCCGCATGTGGGCCCTTGCCCACGGGACTGTCTCGATGGAGGCCGCCATTGTGCCCAAAACCTGCAGGTAATGCCACGCCGAGGGGGCAGTGCGCCGAAGGAACCGGACTATCAACTCCCGAAGAGCCCGCGCTCGAGCCTCCGTAAGGAAAACCCTGCCGAGCCCCGTGTCGAAACAAGCCCCTAGATATTCCAGACACTGCGAGGGAATTAGCTGGCTCTTCGTGCAATTGACTATCCAACCGAGCTCCTCGAGAAAGGACACCACACGTGCCGTAGCTGTCTCACTCTCTGATCTGGACTTCGCCCGGATGAGCCAGTCGTCTAGGTAAGGATGTACTAGGATGCCCTCTTTCCGGAGAGCCGCCGCCACCACCACCATTACTTTCGTGAAGGTGCGGGGCGCCGTCGCCAAGCCGAAGGGAAGGGCTCGGAACGGAAAGTGACCGAAGGGGACTGCGAACCTGAGAAATCTGCAATGCTCCGGCCTGATGGGGATGTGGAGGTAGGCCTCAGACAGATCTAGGGACGTGAGGAACTCTCCTCTGCGCACCGCTACTATAACCGATCGCAAGGTTTCCATGTGGAAATGCGACACCCGAAGACATCGGTTTACTCTCTTGAGGTCCAGAATAGGCCGAACCCCTCCATCCTTTTTCGGCACCACAAAATAAATGGAGTATCGACCGGTTTCGCGTTGGCTGGGAGGAACGGGCACGATCGCCCTGAGATCCAGGAGCCTTTGGACAGTCTCCCTGAGTGCCGCACACTTGGTGACGGACTTGCCGGGGGACTGCACAAAGGCGTCGCGCACCGGTCTGAGGAACTCCAGTGCGTAGCCCTCTCTGATAACTTCCAGAACCCACTGATCTGAGGTTACTCGGACCCAGGCAGCATAAAACTCCTGCAACCTCCCGCCTATCGGGAGCAAGGGTGCCCGGGTCCCCCGTATCTCATTGCTGCTTCTTGTTAGCGAAGGTCGAGGAAGAGGCAGGACCGAATCCCCGACCCGCTCCTCGAAACCCCTGGAAACCTTGACCTCTGACGGGAAAACGACCCCTCTGGCTCGTACCAACCCTCTGGAACCGCGAGCGGCGAAACTCGCGCTGCTGCCCTTTACCAGGAACATAGGACCGGCCCCCCTTGGGCCTGTCCTCGGGTAACTTACCCCCCTTAGTTTCACCTAAGTCTTTAACCAGCTTTTCCAAATCTTCCCCGAATAACAAACGACCTTTAAAGGGTAGCTTGCCCAATCGTGCTTTGGAAGAACTATCAGCCGCCCAGCTGCGCAGCCACAAGTAACGCCGTGCCGCCACTTCAGATGCCATGCTTTTGGACAGCCCACGCATCAGATCATAATGAATGTCAGCCAAGTATGCTGCACCAGATTCCAACATAGACCCTTCTTCCGCCGAACCATCCGGAGTCGCTTGCACCCGCTGGGACCAGCGTAGGCAGGCCCGAGCCACCCACGCTCCACAAAGAGCCACCTGGAGCGAAAGAGCATTCACATCAAACACCTGACGCAACAAAACATCCAACTTACGGTCCTGAGGGTCCTTAAGAGCCGTACTACCTTCCACTGGAATGGTGGTTTTCTTAGTGACCGCCGACACAGCAGCATCCACCTTGGGTGACTGAAACACCTCCTTATCCGAATCCAACAGAGGATACAGTCGACTCATCACGCGGGCCCCTCGAAGAGGAGCTTCAGGCATGTTCCACTCCTCCTGAATCATCTCTCGAAACACCCTATGTACTGGGAAGGCTCGTTGGTTCTTTCGGAAAACTTGCAACAAGGGATCTTCCAAAGAATCCTCCTCCACCGACCCGGGAGCCGGCATATTGAGGGCCTTTAAGGTCTCCGATATCAGAGCCGGAAGCTCATCCCTCCGGAAGACCCGCACTACCCTAGCCTGATCCTCCTTCTCGGATAACTCACCTTCCTCAAGCTCCTCGTCCCCCTCCAAACCGAGGTCCTCCTCGTCGGACAAAGGACCCTCCGAGGGAACTGAAACCTCTCCCAAAACACACTCTAGGCGAGCCTTCTTAGCTTTGTGGAGAAGATCCTTGGCCTGAGAAGTCGAAGCGGGTCTTTTCAGCCCGCCTGGGACCTCCGCACCTACCCGCTGGGGGGCTGCACCCAAGAGGGTACGCTGGAGAAGCGAGACAAAATCTGAGGAAAAAATAGCCGCCAACTCCTTCGGGAAGGGAACTGAAGGAACAGAGATGTCGGGCGCCGAAGACAGACCTGCCACCGGCTCCACCTGGGTCTCTTCCGGCCGCAAAGCTACCGATTTCTCTTTCTCGGGCTCAGGCAACCCGCCGCCAGCATCCGTGGCCTGTTCCATAACTGCAGCCTCCCGGACACAGGACTTACACACTCCTGAATGGGCAGCCCTCTTCAAGCCACAGACAAGGCAGAGAGGCCTAGAGGGCATGTTAAGCCAGGCCAAGCCCAAACACTGGCAGCCCAGGAAACCTGCTGTAGTGGAAAGCCCCTGCAGGATCCTCAGCAGCACCAAAAGGAGAGATCCCTGCTTTAACTACCTATGGTAGAAATTTATTTCTTTTTTTTTTTTTTTTTATTATTATTAAGGGAAGAAGCAGAAAAGGTCCCGCAGCTCAAAAGGCAGAGAAGAAATAAAAAACGAGGGTCCGGAGAACCACCATGAGGGAGAATTGAGGGCCTCAGACAGCCGTGTTTAACCGCGGTGCCGCCACGCGGTTAGGCCCGGCGCCGATGTCCTTTGCGCCAAAATGCGCTGCCCTGAAAAAAAGGCTCCCCAATAATGCTGGCTTACCTTTCACCCGCCGAAACAAGCACTCTGCACCTCGTGCCGCAGAGCTGCTTGCCGGCGGCTCCGGAGACGGGAGACTGATCAGGGAGCGGCTGCAACGCTGAAAACTGCTCCGATACAGAAAGAACAGCTCCCCCGGGCCGAGCCAGCCAGCGCACGAACAGGCAGACTTCTGTGTGGCGCTGGCTGGGCTCCTCTCCGGCTCTCACTCCCCGCTGGCTGCCGACAAGGGGCAAAGCTACCAATCCAGATCCCCCCAAAGCAGAGACCCCGAACTGCTCCCGCTAAAGCAGAGGAGGGGGGGGAGGGGAGTGAGGAAAAAGCCTGCAGAAAACTTAAAGGCACAGCACCCCCAAGTTAAACTGCTTGTGCACACTGACTCCAAAGGGAAAAAATTACACCCATAAACTAACTAAAACTTAATTGATTCTCAAGTGAGCCCGGACCCCCGGGCTCCAGTCCATCCAGCTGCTTGGAGACTGAGGTAACTGGACTTGGGAGGCAGATTCAAGGGAGATATATAGGTGACATCACAAAAAGGAGGAGTTTTCTCAGTCTCCAAGCTGCTGAATGAGATAGGGAACCCAGAGGTCCGGGACCAGACTGGCTATCACGATCAGGAAGCATATTTTTTGAAATATAGGAAGTTGGTCAACTAAGGGTGCTGACCGCAATTATTCAGCAGCATTATCCAGATAGTGCTGCTAAATAGCCTCACAGACTGCCCCAGCACTATATGGTTAATGCAGGGGCAGTCTAAGGGAGAAGAGGACGTGGGTCTATGCTAAGAAGATAATTGATGGTACTTATCTGGTTCCTGATATTCAATCAGGGTTTCTGCGGGCAACTGGGCTGCCAAAAAGGCTGTCCTAAGTTGCTATCTGCAGACATTTGCCCGAGTATCAGGCTAACTGGATAAGTGCCAGTGATTATTCAGTTAGAGCTGCACAGTCAGGATATTCAGCAGCAGAACTAAACCAGATATTGGCCTTTTTGAATACTGGCCCCAGAGAAAATGTCTACGTTTTGGGACAAATGATTGACATACTACTAAAACATTTCTCAAATGAACAGATTTTGAAAAAAGAAAATACAAATTAAATGTTCAAATATTCAAATTTATTTTTTTGACTGATACAGTGCTCCAACTATTCATAACACCGATGCAATATTCTGTATACCCAAGTTCTGCTTTTGTGGCTGAACTCGTGTATAGAATTTGTCATTATAACAAAGAATTTCAATGTTTAAACACTCAATGCTTTCTAGCTCTTTTATAGGTAGTTCATGAGCATACACTTTAGCTACCTGATCAAGGTATACCAGCTGTTTAGCGTGACCTTTAAGAACTCCTTTACATGCTGGCTTGAGATATCTATGCTTGAGATTTTCACAGTAGCAGATACTATATTGTGACCTTACAACATCAAGCATTTTAGGAACACTGACACTAGTTTCTACAAAGATCGCCAATGAATTGAGCAGCCTTTCACCCTGAATGCACAATTTGTAGGCAGGTGCAAATCAGCAAGCTTCAGCTCCTCAAAAACCAACCGGACTGATGATGCCCGGGTATCACTCAGCAAGGCCATGGGAATCAAGGCACAAAGATGTTAAGCAGCTGTTGAGGGTGTTATAAGAGAGAAGAAGGGTATACACCTTGAGAGATTTATAAAGTACAAGAACCTGTATGATCTTCTAACTGGTATAGTACTGAACCAAAGAGGAAGACAATACAAAATAATTTAGATAACTGCTATATTCTTCAAGGTCATGACCTACTGCTGGCGACTAGGATATACCTGTGGCAGTGTGGACTAGAAAACTTGGAAAGTGGTCAATATGCAACTATCATTCGTGATACATTTGTTCAGAGAAATAACATACTGTTTGCTCTAATCTTGTATAGCATATCACCTGTGTTCCAAAATTTTAGAATAGCGAGCCGTTCTTCGGACAAGATGTACTCTACTGGGTAAACGAGAAGTTTTAGAGTCAAGTGTACTATGAGCCAAATTCTGAAGAGAGTTTTTGTGCCAGAAGTAGCAAACTATGGGTCACAACCCTTCCCACATCAGGAAACAGAGCAAGACAAAACATACAACCTGTTGGATATTAAAAGAATTAAGAAGAAAAAAAATCTTATTTGCTGAACAAGTACAATAAGCCAGCCTCAATTTTTAGAACAAGAATGCATTGGGGCTCTTTAAAATAAATTAGATGCAACAAATGAAATGTGTGTTTAAACTTGGAAAATTGAAATTAGCTTCCACAGACATTATAGGACAACATGCGTCTGCAAGAATTTGCATCCAAGTAGCACTGTCTGCCTTGTAGTTCATTATCCTTATAAGGTACCAAGTCCTTTCCATTTAACAGGTCATTCTATAAAAATATCATGAAGCAAACACATGTTTTTCCCAATATGTGTATATTATTTTACTCTACAGCAACAAGCCAACGTTTCTCATTTTTCTCTCCCCCCTTCCCCTGCTGCCACCCCAAGCCTTTAAGAGGAGCATATTCAACAATAGAAGCTAGGCTAAATAAACTGCCTAGCCACTGACAATTTAATAAAAAAACAGATATTCAGCAGTGGAACACATCCTGCTTCTACCACTGAATATTTGGGCTGGCCATTCTCCTACTGTATCCTAAACATTAGAAGCTTAAGCTAGCAGGTTAGTTGCTGAATAATCGCTACTAACCAGATAGTGGCTGCCGCCACCCCCAATCCACCCAAAGACTATTCCGGCATTATCTGGGCATTTATTTGGTGGGCTGTGGAGATCTTCAGCAGCACTGACCCATTAGTGCTGCAGAATATCGCAGAGACCACAGTTTTGCCATACAGCAGGTCTGCCAATTGATTAAAATGCTTTGAAAATGCCCCCTCCCCCCTTAAGTTTTTTGTGTGTCCTTCTCAGGATACCTCACAATACAGAAAGATGAGCAATTCAGCCAGTACAAAGTACATGTGGAATAAAATAAAAATAGGGACAAAACTAGGGAGACAGAGCCTCTTGAAAGTGAATAGTAGCCTGTCCACAGATAAGTGCACAGAGCATCCCAGATTGATACACCGAACAAGTGCAGAGAATTTGCATGGAATTGGATTACATACTTATAGCTAAAGAGCAAGCATTTAAAAATGAATTAGTGTTCAAGTGGAAGCCAATGGTAGTGCAGTATCATGTAACTAAATTGCAGATAAAGTAGAATTTGCTCATATCCCATTTTTGTTTTATCGAGGAAGGTTTCTTTGAAAATGCTGCTCATAAAGATGGATCTCATGAAAAAACTGGGAGGTATGTCTACTGAGCTGGGCTAACGGGTTAACCCAATCTATCTGCAACTAGTTCCCATGTTATTCAATGGGACCTAGTTGCAGATAGCCCAGGTTAACCATTAGTCCGGCTTGGTAGACAAACCCCTAGGAATGCATAAGAATTTGCAGATTGAATGGCTTGACCCTGGCTAGAATCTGTAAAATGTTGCAACCGATTCCATGTGGTGTTCACTTTGTTACATGGGATTTAAAAAAAATGGGATCTTATCCTCAAGAAATCTTATCAAATTCTGTACTTTTTTTTTCCTTCTTAAAGACCTACATAGGTATTTTGGAAGAAAATGACAAGTTCAACAGAGCCTGCAGCAAGTGATAGACTATTTCTGAGCCAAAAACATTCTTTGACATTAAATTAAATATGGTTTTATTAAGATTTCCATTTTATGTCAAGCATTTGACAGGAAACAAGATGAATATTCAACAACTAAAAAGGAAAATAAATTAACAAAATAAAAAATCACCGTTTTAAAGCCTATACAACTGGGGAGAAGGATCACCAAAAATTCTATAAACCTAAATTTTATTTTATTTTGTACTTGTAATCTAGCATTATGAGTATTACCTATTAATCCTGGCCATCCTTGCTGCAATTAAGATATTCATCCAACTTCCCTTCTCAAGAGTTTAGGAAAACTCACAGATGAGTGGGTTCAAAGAAGACATATTTCACTCAAATACATTTTATTATGCACTTACAAAGGTAACCAAGTAACATTTCAGCACCAAGAGTTTTCAACTCTTGGCTCACTAAATGAAACAACAACAACTTTTCATCTCGCCTGAGATCTTCTACAAAGATCTCATAAAACTCATTCTTTGGCTTGTAAACAATGCCTGCCTATCATGAAAGACACATGCATAACTGTATTCACGTCCTGCTCGAAAGCAAGCCACTTAGTAGTGCCGTCTCTTTTAATCGCTTCCTGCTTAGAATTCTTCAACAGTCCAGTAAGGTTTGAACTATCCTCAACTGATTTTCCTCCCATGGGATCCTTCCCTGAGAATCTCTGGATTTTCCTCAGTGGCAAACAAGCCTGACCAACCAGCTTCAAATGAAATATGAAGAATCTTAGGCAAGTACTTTTTTGAAGACCTCCCATGGATTCATTGTTGTAAATACAGGCAAACGCATAACATTCTAATTCAAAATGACTACCAATTTTCAAATTGCTCTAATTTGCAGTGTATATTCAGGTAGAATTCTGTGCACAAAATTCTGCATACCTTGTCAACACAAGCAAAAGAAAAAAAAAGTTATTATTAAGTGCTATCAAGTCAATGCTGACTCCTGGCAACCCAGCAGCCCCTGGAGTTTCTTGGCAAGGTATGACCGGAAGTAGATTGCCAGGCCTTTTCTTCATGACAGAGAAAAAGATTATTAGAAATATTTAATAATTTTGTATGTTCATCTCCCCAGCAAATATTAAGGCCCAGTCCCCAGGCTTACTCCCCAACCCAAAAATGCAACACCCAAATTCTCTCTCCCCCAGCTCTTTCACCCCTCTTCCCAGGTTGGATTCCTTGTGTCCTTCTTTCTGCCGATGCTCAGCTCCCCCAATTCTCTGAATATATGCTTTGCATTATGAGGTACACACACTTGTGTTTCCATTATTAGCTTTTGTAAGTTTGATTGTTGACTCCATAGTTTGTTTTTGACCCCTAGTGTAAGCAGTGTGTGCTGAAACAGGGCTGTGGCAGGTCTGAATACATTTTGATGCAATCACCCATTGCTCTCCGGACTTTTGTCCTTTTCCAGGCTTGGCATCATCCCCATTTCCTTCCCCAGCCTTGATACCAGCTCCGTCCATCCACGCTACTCCCCCCCCCACCCCACCCCACCCCACCCCACCCCACTTTCCAAGGGATGACCTTGTCTTGACCCTACAGAACTGCTCAGTCTCCCTCCGCCAGGTTCTTCCTCACCACAGTAGTGCATTTCTCCCAACAGGTTCAACTTGACCTGACCAGACACACAGAATTCATTCTCTCTCTTGGGTAGACTTGCCCAACCCCTGCCACCGCCCCCCCTCCAACCCCCCCCCCCCCCCCCAAGCTATCTACTACATGATGTCTCACCTTTTGCTTCCAGTCATGCTGCTGTCTCATCTGGGCCTGTGCAAGTCAACTGCAGCAGCCTCTTATATAAGGGCCTATGCAGGTCACTACTACTCTTCCTCCTTTCCAATTCTGCATGAAAGGGGTCTGCGTACTGCGCAGTTGTTCAGAATTACCCCAGAAGTACATTATGCTACAGCCCCATTATAAATTTGTTGCACATTAAAGGTCTTCATCTCTGCAACAGTCTGTCCCAAATTGCAGATCTAATATTAGTAATCTGTGAACTATCATTAAAATCATCTGTAATACCTGAAGATGGGGAGGATGGACAATGTAATGTCAATTTTTCAAAAAAGGGTTTCAGGGGTGATTCAGGAAACTACAGACCAGTGAGTCTGACATCAGTAGCAGGAAAAATGGTAGAAACCACTATAAAGAACAAAATTACTGAAGATGTAGATAGTCATGGCTTAATGGGAGACAGCCAACATGGCTTTAGCCAAGGAAAGTCTTGTCTTACTAATCTGTTATGTTTTTTGAAGGTGTGAATAAACAGGTAGACAAAGGTGAGTCGGTTGATATAGTGTATCTGGATTTTCAGAAAGCCTTTGACAAGTCCCTTATGAGAGACTCTTAGCAAAATTAAAAAGTCATGGGATAGGAGGAGGTGTAGTATTGTGGATCAGGAATTGGCTAAAAGATAGAAAGCAGAGGTTAGGGCTAAATGGCCAATTTTCCCAATGGAGGAAGGTGAATAGTGGAGTACCCCAGGGATCTGTGCTGGGTCCGCTGCTTTTTAACATATTCATAAAGGACCTGGAAATGGGAACAATGAGTGAGGTAATCAAATTTGCAGATGACACAAAATTATTCAAAGTTGTTAAAACCCCCGAGGATTGTGAAAAATAGCAAGAGGACCTTGATAAACTGGAAGATTGGGCATCCAAATGGCAGATGAAATTTAATGTGGACAAGTGCAAAGTTTTGCACCTAGGAAAGAACAATCCTAACTATGGCTACATGATGCACGATTCCACATTAGGAACCACCACCCAGGAAAAAAGATTTAGGCATCATCGTGGATAACATGTTGAAACCCTCCGCCCAGTGTGCAGTGGCGGCCAAGAGAGCAAATAGAATGCTAGCTATCATAAGCAAAGGAATGGAGAATAAAACAAAGGATATTATAATACCTCTGTATCGTTCCATGGTGCGACTGCACCTCGAATATTGTGTGCAATTCTGGTCGCCATATCAGTACTTTAGAAAAGATACAGAGAAGAGCCACCAAAATGGTAAAGTGACTGGAAGGATACCACTATGAAAAGAGAGGCTAAAAAGGTTAGGGCTCTTCAACCTGGAAAAGAGACGGCTGAGGGGAGATATGATAAAGGTCTATAAATTAATGAATGAGTGGAACAGGTAAACATAGATCGATTGTTTATGCCATCAAAATATAGAAAGACTAGGGGACATGCAATGAAGCCACAGTGTAACCTATTTAAGGCTAATAAGAGAAAATATTTTTTCATTCAACATGTAATCAAACTCTGGAATTCGTTACCGGAGAACGTAGTAAAAGCTGTTAGTATAGCCAGGTTTAAAAATGGTTTATGCAAGTTTCTGGAGGAAAGGTCCACATACCATTATTAAAAGAGGATATCTACTGCTTGCCCCAATACAAACACTGTGGAACCTGTGTCTTTTGGGGAAACTGCTAGGTACTTATGACCTTGATTGACCACTGTTGGAAACAGGATACTGAGTTTGATGGCCCTTGGTCTGATCCAGAATGGCATCTCTTATATTCTTATAAAACTTCTCAAATTTTCCCTTGCTTCTACAAAGCAATCTCCAGGCTTCTGCGTCAACTGTTGAACAGTTGCCATTAACAAACTATTCTTCAGATGCAGTTTCTTTAAGGAAGAATCACACTTTACCAAAACGTTCCATAATGTGTCCATGGCGACCATCAAGAGGGAGATTTTTTTTCTTTTGCCAACTCAAAACAGTGTAGCTGATGCCAGTGGCAAAATATTCCCCAGCAGATATGTTCTCCAAATTAGGATCAAGCAGAATGGTATTTCCATCAGATCTCTCAAGTCCAGCCACTATGGTCTGGCTCTCCACTCCTGGCATCTCAAGTCACAGAGGATGAAAGTTGCAGTTCCATGGCTCCTACCATAGCTACAGCATCCCTGACAACCAATATTGTGTTATTCCAGCCATTCTGCTGCTTCATTGCCTCCCAATAGGAAATGAAGCAGCATGTTCCTGCCAAGCGGTTGCTTCTTAACACAACCCAGCAACAGAACCTGCACTTCCGAAACCTCTTGTCCCAAATAGCACTGCATTAGCTACAAAAATGATGCACATCATTTCCCCAGCAGATAGCACATCAAAAATAGAGAGCATGGCCTGGCAGCACTGTGGATGCACATAATGCCATCCATTGAGGTGGTTTTATCTGCAGCCTTGTTGTCTGCAACTTTGAGGGTTATCGCGCACTGTTAATGCTCGCGGTAACCGCACATTGCAGACACACCAACTCTCCAGCTTTATCCTGCCCATTCTGGCAAATTAATGCAGTTTCTGCAGATAGTGCAGCGATTTTCTGTTTTATCTGCTTTATTAGCGTGACCCAATAGTGAATGCTATCTGCCAAACAGGTAGCTTAGTAAACATGACCCTTAGTGTCTCTGGCATTGCACTGTTAAGCAGAACTTACCTCCTGGGGGGCTCCCACTTCAAGTTTTGTCTGCATGTTTGTATTTATAATTTGTGATCCCTTTTGTATCTAGTGAGGGTCTTTGTTCTGCGTGTGACCAAAATGTGGTATTCTATAAGCAAGTAGATTTTGTGTAGAGATGTAGCAGAAATGATAATTACACTTACCTGGTAATTGTAGTTCCTTTAGTGACGACAGTTCAGTCCTCTACCTCTGGGTTGTCAATCTCCTCCTGCAGCTAAGAGACTGGTATGTCAGAATGATGACATCACTGGATATAGCCTGCTGCACTCCCACTTGTATCCCAGTGTAAACTATAACAAAGCAGACTCAAAGGAGCAACAAATAAGTAGCAAAACATGAAGACAACTGTATTATACGTAAGTCCCCCCTGACAACAATCCTTCTTACCTCCTGCCCTGCCAAGGAAAAGGACACAAATAGAAGAAATGAAGAAAGCTAGGCTCACCTGTAACCCTCTTCTGTTCGGTACAAAGTGTAAAACCTGCGAGAAACATCCGGGCGGGAAGGAGGACTGAACTGTCGTCACTAAAGGAACTACAATTACCAGGTAAGTGTAATTATCATTTCCTTAGCGTTCCTCCAGTTCAGTCCTCTACCTCTGGGAAGTACCAGAGCAGTAATCAATGGGAGGGACCCTTCCAGCCGGCAGACAAAACAGCCGAGCCGAAACGAGCATCCGAAGCCGCAGCCAGATCCAACCTGTAGTGTTTACTGAAGGTATGCAGGGACGACCAAGTCGCCGCCCTACAAATGTCCCCCGGGGGGACCAAACCATGTTCTGCCCAAGAGGACGCCTGCGCACGGGTGGAATGCGCCCGCAGACCTGTAGGCACCACACGCCCCCGGAGCACATAAGCGGATGCAATCGCTTCCTTAAGCCAGCGGGCAATAGAAGCTTTAACCGCCGCTTCGCCCCGACGAGTACCGCCGAAAAGCACAAACAAACGTTCTGACTTCCTGAACGACTCCGTAACCTGCAAATACTGACGCAAAGCCCTCTTCACGTCCAGCCGCCGAAGACCGCGATCCGCGGCATTGCCCCCCAAAGATCCTAAGAATGGCAATGAAACAACCTGATTTAGATGAAAAGGAGACACCACCTTCAGCAGAAAGGATGGAACCGGACGCAAGACCACCTTCTCCCTGGAAAAGGAAAGGAAGGGTTCACGGCACGACAACGCCTGCAGTTCGGAAACCCTCCGTGCGGAACAAATGGCCACCAAAAACACCGTTTTGAGCGTCAAATCTTTCACAGACGCTCGACGCAAAGGCTCAAAGGGGGACTCGGCCAGAGCCGTGAGCACAAGATTCAGATCCCACGGGGGAACGAACACTCTGCGTGCCGGCCGTACCCGAACGACCGCTTTCAGAAAACGACGCAGGTCGGGATGAGTTCCCAACGAGCGGCCATGGACTTTGCCGCGAAAACAGGACAAAGCTGCCAGCTGTACTCGTAAGGAGCCGGCCGCAAGCCCTTTGTCAAAACCGTCCTGTAGGAATTCCAAGATTGAAGGAACTGAAGCCGACCCTGGCCGAACCTGACGCTGGGAACACCAATCCTCAACAATACGCCAGACCCGCACATACGCCAAGGACGTGGACTGCTTACGCGCCCTCAGTAAGGTCGCCACCACCGCAGATGAGTAGCCCTTTTTCAAGAGTTTAGCCCTCTCAATGGCCAAACCGTAAGCGAGAACCGATCCACCTGAGGCATGAACAGGGGTCCTTGGAGCAACAGATCGGACCTGTCCGGGAGACGCCAAGGTTCCCCGTCCAACAGACGGACCATGTCCGCGTACCATGGACGCCTCGGCCAATCGGGAGCCACCAACAGGACCGGTCCCGCATGCGCCCCGATCTTCTGGACCACCCGGCCTATCAGAGCCCAGGGCGGGAAGACATACAGAAGGCCGGTCTCCGGCCACCGACGCAGCAAGGCGTCGATGCCCTCGGACATTCTTTCTCGACATCTGCTGAAGAATCGGCCGACTTTCGCCGACTGAAAGGTCGCCATGAGATCCATAATCGGAGTTCCCCAGCGCCTGACGATCTGACGGAAAACCGCGGGATGCAGTTCCCACTCCCCGGCATCCACGTGCACTCTGCTGAGGAAGTCCGCGGTGATATTGTCCTTGCCGGCTATGTGAGCTGCCGAAATCGCCGAGAGACGAAGCTCTACCCACGCGAAGAGCAGGGCGGCCTCTGTCTCCATTGCGGCACTCCCGGTGCCCCCCTGGCGATTGATGTAGGCCACCGTTGCCGAGTTGTCGGAGAGCACTCGCACGGCCTGGCCGCGCACCAAGGCCTCGAACGCCTGCAGGGCCCGAAACACCGCTCGAAGTTCCAAGCGATTGATCGCCCACGAGGACTCCAGAGGGGTCCAAAGTCCTTGCGCAAACTGACTCTCGCAGTGGGCCCCCCAGCCCACCATCCGTCAGCAATGGCAACCACTCTGGCTGATCCAACGGCAAGCCCTCCGCCAGAGACGAGGGGCGCAGCCACCACTGAAGGGACCGCCGAACCAGGCCCGGGCAAGGGAGACGCTTGCTCAGCGAGTGCCTTTGATGCGACCAACGACGGAGCAGAGCCCTCTGGAGAGGTCGCATGTGAAACCTGGCCCAGGGCACCGCCTCTAGCGTCGCCGCCATGGTGCCCAACACTCGGAGATAATCCCAAGCCGAGGGAGCCGCTACCGACAGGAAGCGCCGCACCAGAATCCGCAACCCCTCGGCTCGCTTGGACGGCAGGAACACTTGTCCCTTGTACGTATCGAACCGAACTCCCAGGTATTCGAGAACCTGGGTGGGCTGCAAACGGCTCTTGTCCGGGTTGATCACCCAACCCAGTTCCTGCAAGAACCGCACCACCCTGTCCGTCACCCGGAGACTTTCCTCCGCGGACTTGGCGCGAATCAACCAATCGTCGAGGTAAGGGTGCACCAGAATACCTTCTTTGCGCAACGCCGCTGCCACCACCACCATTATTTTGGTGAAGGTCCGAGGCGCCGTCGCCAGGCCGAATGGTAAGGCCTGAAACTGGTAGTGACCCCAGGGGAGGGCAAACCGCAGAAAACGCTGGTGCACATCGCGAATGGGAATGTGCAAGTACGCCTCCGAAAGGTCTAGGGACGTCAAGAACTCGCCGCGTCGCACCGCTACGATGACCGACCGCAACGTTTCCATCCGAAAGTGCGGGACCCGCAAACAGCGGTTTACCCCCTTCAGATCGAGAATGGGACGCAATTGTCCGCCCTTTTTGGGCACCACGAAATAAATGGAATAGCGACCCAAGCCGTACTCGGCCTCGGGAACCTCCACGACGGCTCCCAAACGAAGGAGCCTTTCCAGGGTTTCGCGAACGGCCGCCGCCTTCGCAGGACCCCGACAAGGCGACATGACAAAGGCGTCTCGTACGGGCCGGGCCAACTCCAGCACGTAACCGTTCTGAATGATTTCTAGCACCCACTGATCTGAGGTGATGAGGGTCCAGGCGGACAGAAACTCCCGAAGCAGACCGCCAATGGGAGGCTCCACCGCCGGGACCCGCCTCGCTTCATTGGGTCTTACGGGCAGAAGCCGCCGGGAGGGAGGAGAAACCTCTACTAGCTCCCCGAAACCCCCGAAAGCCCTGACCCCGAGAGGGAAACCTCCCTCTCTGGAAACCCCCAGGCCGGGTAGAACGAAATCTTCTGAAGTCCCGAAACGGCCCCCGAGGCCCCTGGGCAGACTTGGCCTGTTTGGGTTTGTCCTCGGGCAAACGGCCCGCTTTAGATTCACCTAGGTCCTTCACCAACTTCTCCAAATCCTCCCCAAACAGTAACCCCCCCTTAAAGGGAAGCTTACTGAGGCGGGATTTCGAAGGACCGTCCGCGGCCCAATTCCGCAGCCACAAGGAGCGACGGGCCGCTATCACAGAAGCCGTGCTGTTGGCCAACGCTCGAATTAAGTCATAATGCACATCCGCCAGGTAGGCTGCACCTGACTCCATCCGGTCGAGCTCTTTCACCTCCTCGAGGTCCATGTGCGGGGATTGGCGTAGCCGTTGGGCCCAGCGCAAGCACGCCCGGGCAACCCAGGCCCCGCAGATGGAGGCTTGAAGCGATAGGGAATCCGCCTCAAACACTTGCTTGAGCAGACCGTCAATCTTACGGTCCTGAGGATCCTTTAAGGCCGCACTTCCCTCTACGGGAATGGTGGTCTTTTTAGTAACAGCCGAAACCACGGCGTCTAGACGCGGTGCTCGGAATCGGTCTTTAGCGGTTTCAGCCAAAGGATATAACCGGCCCATAGCACGAATGCCCCGGAGCCCCGCCTCCGGTTTATCCCATTCGTCCTGAATCATCCGCTCGACTACTCGGTGCAGCGGAAAGACCACCTGAGTCTGACGAACCGCTTGAATGACTGGGTCCTCTAAATCGTCCTCCACCGCTGCCGGCGGAGCCAAGTGTAACATCTGCAAGGTTTCCGATATTAAGGCAGCCAACTCCTCTCTGCGGAACAGGCGAATAAGCTTGGCTTGCTCTTCGGGCTCCGGGATCTCTCCTTCTTCCAGATCCTGTGAGCTCTCCTCAGGATCCCATTCCGGATCCGGGGTCTCCAGCCAGGAACTCTCCAGCGTATCAGCCAGCCGTGCCCGTTTTGACGCTGGCTGTTCCGTGACCGCCGCACCTTCCGCTACCAACTGCGGAGGTTGAGACGCCGGCGAAGCCTGTCTCTCGCCCTGCTGACGCAGGCAAAAAGCTTGATGCAAAAGAAGGACAAACTCCGGACTGAAACCACTGAGACCTGGCGGCTGAGGTTGCAAGGGTTCACCGGAGGGCCCCGGCAGCGATCCTAAATCAGGCTCTTGCTCAGCGAGCCGCGGTGAGGTAGCGCCCGCCCCCGCGGGCGCCGCCTGCACCTCCGGAGACTCTTGGGCGGCCATCTGCAGCTCCACCTCTGAAGAGAGAGCCGTACAGCCCTTACACACACCCCGGTGTCCGTGATCGTGCCCCTTCTGGAACCACACACCAGGCACCGAGGCCGGGAAGCCATCAGGAGACACCCAGCACCCTTAAGGACTGATGCCCAGGCGGTATAGTACAGTGGGCTTTTCTGTACGGGTTTGTCTCCTTCCTTGGGCTTTGAGTTTGTTTTCTTTTTTTTTTTTTTTTTCAGATAGTTTATTGAGCTGGGGCAGAAGGGTAGCTAGCCCCCCAAGAAAAAGAAAAACCCCGCAGCCCCCCTTCCACCCCGGGAACACCCAGGGCCGACAGAAGAGGCTGAAGAAATAACCAAACAAAATAGGCCTCCCAAAAGAAAAGAAACAAAGCAATCAACAAAGAAATATAAAGAAATATAAAGAAAGCTAACTAATCAAATCAAAAACGCAGCAGTGTCCCGTTAGAAAAAACGACAACCGATGCTCGTACACGCGGCTGCAGCGCGGCACACAAAATGGCCGCCGCGACTGCAAGCCGTGCAGGAAAAAGGCGCCAAAACACTGCGGGCGTTCTTAGACCCCCGAAACAGCGCGGCAGGGATGAAAAGAGCAGACGGATGCCGGCGGAACACTTACCGGTCCTGTCTGCCACCCCTCGATCGCTGCGGAGAGCGTCTCCAACCCCGGGCCCTGAGACAAGCGAGGTCAGCCAACACCCGACCAGCCTCTCACAGAGGCATAGCTGTGCGGAGCTACCGGCGGCTAAGAAGGGCTCACCTCCGTAAGGTCCGGGAGGTGAGACCTCTGGGCCAAGCGGGGGGAGGGAGGGAAACTCGAGCCTGAGCCAAAAACCCCCCTCCAGGAAGAAACCCCCAGGACTGACACAGGCAGGGATCAAGAAGGGTATCTTCCTCTTCACTGATTTCTTCTCTGTTTTTTTTTTTTTTTTTTTTAAAGAGATACCGTCCAAATAAATATCAACCCACTTAACTCTCCTGACAGAAAAAGTACATGCTCCTTATCCACTCCTCCATAGAGCCTCTCCCTAAGGCTCGTCAACACCTCCTGCTGCAAGGAGACTGGTTACACTGGGATACAAGTGGGAGTGCAGCAGGCTATATCCAGTGATGTCATCATTCTGACATACCAGTCTCCTAGCTGCAGGAGGAGATTGACAACCCAGAGGTAGAGGACTGAACTGGAGGAACGCTAAGGAACAGCGGTTTTGTTTTCTTAAGAGTACATGTATTGGTGTTCTAAGACTCAGTATAATATTTGCAGTGCTTTCTTTACATAGATAGGACATTGCTTTTTGAGTTCTGAGAGTTAGCACTCTTTTGGTTTGGCAGGCTTGCTGTTAGGTTCCGAGTGGGGGGTTTTTTTGTAAGGTTTTCAGTAATTGTTTTGGTTGACCTCACAGCAGTGAATGATGTAACTATAGTAAGAATGTCATAAGTAGAAGTTATACCTCGCAAAACTGGATTTTGAGATTTTTGTGTGTGCAGTTCTCATTTTTTTTAATAAATGAAGAATTTTTAAACATTCTAATACATGATATAATTTTTTAAGTTATGTTTTTTTATGATGGGGGGGATATTGCAAGGATGAAGGTTTGCATAGGGCACCTAATATTCTTGCACCAGTCCTGTCTAAAATCCAAATACACATTTGAAAAAAAACAAATCTGAGAATCTTTCTACTGCTGCTAGAAAGTGGAAGCTGCAAAACACAAAAAGGATAATATATTTTGACCCCAATTCAACCTAACCATAACCAATTTGTGGAACTGAAAAAGCCAAATTAAGCAATCTGACTTTTTCCACAGCCTGAATACTTACTCCATAAGTAAGGTGTCTGCGACTGCTTAAGGCCTAATACTTTGCTAATCAAATTGCTTTTTTTCCTTAATTATATGTCCCTCAAAATGGATTCATGTAAAGAGAATAAAAAGAAGTGTCTCACTCACTACTCATGCAGTATTTAGCTTCCTCTTAAAATCTAATCTTAACGATACAGCAAGAAAAATAAGAGGAAACACACACCCCAAAGATTTACAATTATATAACAATAAAAATTGCTGGTAAGGCACATATTTTTATAACACTAGGATATATAATTATAGTGCTCAAGCAATTTAGTGCTCTCTGGTAAAAAAGACACAATAGATCATATTATTTTTAAAGTTTCATAAAACACCAGATGGAATGAAGAAAGGGAGGAGAAGGAGAGATAAACTAAAGACAACGTGCCATTTCGCTGTACATATGAGGTTAATCAACACAAACCAATTATTGCCACTTAAAAAACATAGGAAATGCACAACTGATTTATAAACAATATTTACTGTTACGTGCAAAAGGTTAGGTATCTGGTCAAATTGCATTTTTCAATGAGTCCCTAAGTGAACAGAAGTTGACAATCTCCATATGGGCAAAGTTATACAGAACATCTTTCTGCAAATCTGAATGCTTGCTTGTTTGTTTGGTTTTTTTTGTTTTGGTTTTTTTTTTTAATTTAAAAACTTTTTCCAAAATATAACACACATCTCTTACAACATACTCTTAGCGAAAACAGAAGAATGTTCACAAGCGACAAAAGGACAGAAAAACCCCAAAACAACAAAAAGGACTGAGAGTATGCCAAAATAACAAAGAGAGAAATTACAAGGCAGCTCAGATAGTGGGCAAGTGTCAAGAGGCTTCCAAATTTTCTCTATCTTCACCATGCAATTAGTAGAGACTGAAGCAGCCCCTTCCATTCTGCGCACCTAACAGACTAAATTCCACCAAAGGGTGACTATTAAAAAAGGACACATCCTTAGAATTAGTAATACATGCTGCACAGCAAGGGTAAATAAGAATATAAAATAACTTTCTCATATTTTGAAAACCCCTCTAATAACTGGAGAGAGCAGAATAGAACAATCTGCAGTGTTAGTCTGACATCCAATTTAAAGATGTCACAAATAAGGGACCAGACACCATCCCAAAAATCTCTTACAAGAACACATTCAAGCAACATGTGTTAACATCCGAACTGTGGAAGAGCAGTGCCAGCATAAATTGGAAAGACAATAAATTCACCCTTTGCATTCTTAAAGGTGTCCATACAGCAAGATGAGCCACAAAGTAGAGAGATTTGATCAAGCTGCTTGACACAGTCTTGAGGTGGTAAAGTTTCAGAAAGGGCTCCACTTAATCTCACCTTGCTGAATCACAGCATTGAATTCCCATGTACACTGCAACTCTACAAGAGATTTATTTATGCATTGTTAATGCACTGCAAGTGTCAAACAGAGATTGATCTAACTTTCATTCAAGTCTTCCGAAAAACTGCAGCTAAGTCTGAAGAGTGACACACACTCAGACCATGGCGAATCCCACGTCAAGTTCAAGGCCAAGTGGTCAAACCTGGAGGCCTGAGATTGTGTTAAATTAAAATTTCCATGAAGCGTGCAAAAAAGAGATGAGGTGCCCATCCTCAAATAACTGACCAACATTCCAAATTCCCCTAGCCAACCACCCCTTTCAAATAAAGATAAAGACAATTTTTGCTTATTTACCCGAAGTAGGGGGTTATGCCAAAGAAGCTGCAGAAGAAGCAGAATACGAACTGGAACAATCCCCATCTAGTTCTCTCGGCGCTTTAATGTTACTAGAAATCGGAGGAGTGTTGAGCTTAGACCTGGGGATGTTCATAGTAGAAGCAACCTCATGGGGAATGGATCCATGATGCCCCTCTCAATCTCCAGCCAAGGGGGGAGTCGGATCATCCAATAACCACTGGGCTCCATATAGCAGCAATGCTGCTGCATGGTAGGTGCGAAAGTCAGGGAACTCGACCGCTCATTTTCCCTTGGGTTGCTTACGTTTAGCCATGACAATTGTTTATTTTTCTATAAAAACTTAGTCAACAATCTGTCCAATTATAAACAGAATCGCGAGTCACAAAGATCAGGGAGCATATTCAATTTATAAACTATTTGCGGTAATATCATCTTGATAGTGTCCAACCGGCCCCATCAAGACCAGCACCAGGAGAACTCTCAGCTCAGACAGAATGATATTAGAGTTACACGGAACCGTATCTTTCAGATTTGTGCAGAAGTACACACCAAAATACTTGATCTTTCATGGAAACCATTTAAAAGTGACCTCTCCTAGGTCACCTTGAGTGGTGAAATCATTCATAGGCAACAATGCTTTCTGCTCCCAATTCACCTTGAAACCCAAGAATGAAGAGAATTTCTTAATTGCTCATTATTAACAGCAATGGCAGGTGCAAGAGTTTGAACACCCTTCCAATTGATTTATTGCTGCTTTTTTTTTTTTTTTTTTTTGCTTAAGTTGTTAACAGGCCCAAAAGTGACTCGTTAGGCCTTCAATTAGTCAGAGAAAGTATTTGTTCAATTAAGGAATTGCCTATGAGACTTCTAAAGCAGCCTGATCAGCGGCAGAAGTGGGAAGGTGAGCTCCTCCTCACTCCCTGACCACCACCAATCCGGCAGCCTCATGAAACTTTTAAATGAAGAAGTATGCTCAGGAGCAGACAGGGAACCTGGCCAGCCCAAGCAGTCCAATCAGTGGCAGGAGCGGGAAGGTGAGCTCCTCCCCATTCCCCACCAATCCGGCAGCTTCGTGAAACTTTTAAAAGAAGCAGCATGCTCCAGTACACTCACGCCTGAGAGCCCATTGGCATGGCCCTTAAGCCTGGATGAGAACTAGACAGCCCAGACTCTATCGAACACCCACACTCAAGTAAATGCAAGACTTAAGGAGGGGCACTCAGGTGCCATTGCCCACACCATCAGCAGCCCGAACAACAACAGAGCAAGGAGCAGGAAGATTGTACCCTCAAAGGGAAGATAAGAAGCCTCCTCTCCTCTCACCTGCTCATACAAAGTCTATAACATACTCTTCGTGATGTACCTGCTGTGATCCTCAACCCCCCAGGAACTAAAACTATAAACCTCAAGCCCAATTATGTCCCACACACGCATCTGGCTAATCCTCTTGGTCTTTTTCATCCTACTCTCCTGGAGCTCAGCATTCTCAACCAACCACCACATCCCAATAATACACAGCCCTAAGATACCACCACTAAATGTATGGCACCCATCCTGCATGCACCTCAACAGAAAACCTGGACGTCTCATCAGAATTTTACCCAATTCTACTGCTACTCTGTCCCTTAGGTGCACCAAGCTCCCGCACCACAATCACCTTATCACCTGCACTTTAATCAACTCACACTCTGCCCACAACAAAAAAAAAGACCCTAATCTGACTACATCACGGACAAAATTGACATTATGTGCATTACAGAAACCTGGCTCACAGAAAACGACAACGGTCTGTTGAACCAACTCAACACCACCATGCACACCATCAACAACTACCCCCAAATCTCTAATAGAGGGGAAGGCGGAGGAGGAGGAGGAATCTGCATACTCACAAACAAGAACCTTAACTTCAACACCATAGACTCAAAGTCTCAACACACAGCATCAACATCCTCTCAATTACAAATAACCACCTCACCATCTGTTTGACCTATAGGACCCCGCACAGCAAAACCGAAGAACTAGCCACACTACTTGAAGCAACCTGCTCATATTCCTCAATGCAAAAAGACTATTCTCCTTGGGGACCCAAATCTACCCTCCATCTCCTACACCCAAACCTCTGTATTTTTCAGTGCAATGAATGGACCTCCACTTCACTCAAATCGTATCTGCTCCAACCCATTCAAGCGGAAGCATCCTCGACCCGATTTTCTTCCCCAACAGCCTTCTTAATACAGCAGGACATACTCCACCCACAATACCACCAGTCCCTGGTCCGACCATAGCATCATCTCCTTCGCTTACCCCTGTCTCACACACACAACCCACCATAGAACGTTACTCCCTCAGCTCAAAGATTGCTCGCATTTGATGAAGAAAGCTCTCCAAAAATCCCTACCACTCCTAACATACCAGCAAGGACCGACCTTGAAACACTGATCAACAAGTGGAATGCCACCATCCACTGCTGCTATCGCCCCACCAAGAACTCCCCCGTAACAAATGACTGCATGCAGAGTAGCCCTAACCTAGTGCTGCCCTACACCAATGAGCTGTAGTCTCATTCTAGCACAACCAAAAGGGAGAGCACTATTTCTATGCAATGACCGTAGCACCTAAGTGCCATTTCCACTGCAGCACAGAATTGAATTCAGAAGGTGCCCACTAAAGGCTGGCTCTACAGCAATACCTAATTTATACACACTGACCTAGAGTGTAGGCTCCAGAGCCACATATGGAGTATGCAAAGAATGCCCCTTCTAGAACCACAGGAGAATGCACAGAGAGTGTCAGATCCAGAGCAGAGAGTGCA
Organism: Ichthyophis bannanicus; assembly: GCA_033557465.1. Lineage (NCBI taxonomy): Eukaryota > Metazoa > Chordata > Amphibia > Gymnophiona > Ichthyophiidae > Ichthyophis > Ichthyophis bannanicus. The sequence goes on along the minus strand of CM066036.1, from coordinate 668,820,362 downwards.
ACCTCCAGTGGAACGCAGTGTGTACAAAGACTGCTGGACTGCCTCACAACACAACCAGAATACTAGTTTCAATACAACCAATGTAGACTGCCAGCTTCAATGCAACCCACAAAGAATGCTAGCTCCACAGAAGCATAGACAGACAGCTGATTTCATAGCAGCCTTCACAAAAATGTTCATTTTACAGCTGCCCATACATAGGACTGCTGATCTCACAGCAGCCCAGAGACAGATGATTCTACAGCTGCACAAACTGTGGTTTTCATGGCAAATACACAGAATGTTGGATCCCAGCCAAACAGACCCTTATATTTTATGAAATTTAAAGTAAAACTGCTTTTGCAGGATTACTTTTCCAGCTCTGCAGGGTCTAAATCCAGGTCTAGCTTTATTCTTATGGCTGCTTTTGGATCCTGATCTGCTTCATCTTCTGTTCACCACCTATGTGGTTTCCTTACCATTCCCCTAGAAATAACCTAGTCCCCAGTTGTGTTGTCTGTCTTGACTAGCTTGTAAGCTCTGATAAGCATGGACTGTCTCTTACATGTCTTTACAGCATTGCGTACGCCTCGTAGTGCTATAAAAATGATTAGTGCTAGTAGTAGCTACTGTTCCCTTGCCAGTGAAATAAACACACTTGGGGCTCTCCCAATCTGTTCTGTAGACTAGCTTTACTACATCTCCAGGCCACAATTAGGAGTGTCTCGCTGCCTAATGGAAGAGCTGCTGAGAGAAGAAAGAAATAGACAAAACAAGGTAAGAACCTTCTCACTCCACTTCAGCATGCTCAGTGAGTGTTGTCACGAAGCTGACGCAATGGCTCTGTGCCATAGTAGCCACTCAAACATGCCAAAAACTGGAACAAGGCTACAGGGACCCACCATCACTGGTAAAAAAAAAAAAACTCCACATTAACATACTAATCATATTTCAAAAGTTTGATTTACTATGTGCCGTGTTCACTGTGAATTGGGTAGATGTTTATGACAAAGGGAATCCCCATGTAGCTCCCCCCATTGTAAACCTTTTCAGAGAACATGCACAGCGTGGTTTGCTGGTTGGATCCATGCGGTATGGCATTCTTTAATCTTTTCAAGGATCCATCTCACACCCATGATGTCGTCTCTCGTTCCTCGCCCTTTCCTGAACCCTCTTGCACTTCAGGTAGTACTTGTTACAGGTATGATTGTAGTCTCTGTTGAATAATCTTCAGTAGAATCTTGCTGGAATGTGGGATCAGAGCAATTGTGTGATAATTTCCAGAGTCAGTTGAATCAACTTTCTTTAGTATTGGTATAAACACAGATCTTTTCCAGTCAGTTGGCCATGTTGTCTTCCAAATTTCTTGGCAGAACCTTGTAAGTATGGTAACAGCTGCATCATATTGCTGTAATACTTCAATGGGAATGCCATCAATGCCTGGTGCTTTGTTCTTTGATAAAGGCTTTCAATGCTGCTTCGACTTCTTTCATCACCAATGGTTCCGGATTATAAGATATAGGTTGAAACAGCTGTTGGTCCACTTGATCTTTATCATATAAGAACTCTGTATATTCTTTCCACCTTTTCTTATAATCTTGTCAGCATCATTCAATATAGAACCTTGAGCACCTTGTAAGATTCCAATTCGAGGCTGGAATTTTTCTTTAACTCTCGGATCTTTAGGAAAGCCGATCTTGTTCTTCCTCTAATAGTTTCTGCTTCTATTTCTTTGCATGTGTCATTGTAGTACTTTTTCTTGTATTATCTTGCTGCATATTGAAAATCTGTTGAGTTCTGTGATTGTCTTTCTCCTCTGGCTTTAGCTTCTCTGCATTTGAGCAATTTTCTGAGTTTCTTCCATCATCCATTTTGGCCGTTTTTGCTTTGTCACCTTTTGTGGCGACTTCTCGCTTTCTTCCAAAACAACCTTCTTGATGTCATTCCATAACTCTTCTGGAGCTCTGTCATTTGTATCTAAAGCAGGAAATCGATTTTGCAGGCAGTCTTTAAACTCTAGTGGTATATTCTCAAGGTCATATTTTGCTACATTGAGTGGCTTGTCTTTTTCAACTTTAGCTTGAATTTGTATACTAGTAGTTGGTGATCTGTACCACAGTCAGCTCCAGGTTTTGTTGATGTTATAGAGCTTTTCCACTGTTGGACTTCCACAGATGTAGTCAATTTGATTTTTGTACAATTCATTGGGTGAAGTTCATGTGTACAGTCGTCACTTGTGTTGCTGGAAGGTGTTTGAGATGAATAGATCGTTGGTCTTGCAGAATTCTATCAGTCTTTCTTCAGCTTCATTTCTGTTGCTGTCTATATTTTCCAGCCACTTTACCACGTTCTTTCTTGCCAAGTTTTGCATTCCAGTCACCCATGACTATCAGGATATCCTGTTTGCATGTTCTGCCAATTTCAGCTTGCACTTATTCATAGAACTCATCAATTTCATCCTCTTCTGCAGCTGCTGTGGGGCATATACCTGAATTATAGTTGTGTTGATAGGCATTCCTCGTAGACAAATAGAGATTAAGCGTTCACTGACTGCACTGTATTTCATTACAGTTCTTGCAAGTTTCTTCTTTATTATAAATGCAACACCATTTCTTCTTTGTCTTTCATTTCCAGCATAGTAGACCATGTGATCATCTGATGCAAAGTGCCTGATGCCCATCCATTTCAGTTCGCCGACACCTAATAGATCAAGTTGTACACGTTCCATTTCATTCTTGACCACCTCCAACTTTCCTTGGTTCATGCTTCATATGTTCCGTGTCCCAATATGTAATACATCTTTTACAGCGCCTCTCATTTCATGCGCAGCTACATCAGCAGTCAGACGTGTCACGGGCTTTGATCCAACCACATCATAAATGCTGGCTTTACTCTTAAAAGTCTTCAGCTCCTCTTCAGTATCTAGCTGAGTGCCTTCTGACCTGGGGGGTCTCATCTTCCAGCACTACAGTGCAATTTGTTTTGTTGTGACTATCCACTGGGTTTTCATGGCAAGATACAGAAGTAGATTGCCAGGCCTTTCCTCTGCACAGTTTAAGTTTAGTGTTGTTGCCATTCTCACATAAATGTGATCCTCCGCCACCAACAGTGTCCCATTCAGCTGCTGCCCAGAGCTTGACTAAGAGCTCTATAATGAATAGACTGAGTTACACCCCAAACGGTTGTTCCCAATGGAGTCATGGAGACTACAAGAACACTCCAAAAGCTCTGAAAGGACTGCCCCTACTATAACTGAGGACCCAAAAGACTCGCAGTAGTCCAAGGACAGCTCTAGGCCCTACACACAATCTTACACAGGAGCTCTTGGCACCACAAGGCCTATCTTTCAGCAGGCTCTGAGGGCAAGGATCTCCGAAGAGCTAATGGCCCCTAAAAGGAACCTACTCTGCCAAAGCTTGGAGCCAGCATCTGTAGATTACGGCAGTGGTTCCCAACCCAATTCTTGGGTACCCCCAGGCCAGTCGGGTTTTCAGGGTAACCAAATGAATATGCATGAGAGATCTGCATACAAATGGAAGCAGTGCATACAGATCTCTCTCATACATATTCATTGCGGATATTCTGAAAACCTGACTGGCCTGGGGGCATTCGAGGATGGTTTGGGAACCACTGGACTAAGCGAAGTGCCAGTACTATCAACTGGCCCATACCACTGCCACCATGGACTGAAAGGAAACATTGAACCAGTCTTAGCCAGGAGCAGCCATCTAGGCAGTACACCGAGAGCCTCCTAATATCCAAAAAAAACCTTGGCTTTATGACCATTTGGCCCTTCCCTGACAGGCATTTCAGGTAACCATGTGCAACCTTGGGAATGAGGGCCAAAGTTACAGAGTTGGGGATTCAAGGCTCCCAGCAGCGGATCATCATCAGAGGGCTAGTCGCCAAGATATGTACAGCACTGCCCAAGAGGCTAAGGCAGCAATTGTCAAAGCCTTCTTAAGACTTTGACCTTCCAAAGCTGAGATTCTATGCACAGCACCTCCTCTGCAACCCCCTCCCCCCGGGCCAGTCATGCACTCAATTCAGCTAAGAACAGGACTCCCACTACAGAGGGCACAAGGATTGATCCCACTTGCCTTTGGGACAGAGGAAAGTGCCCAAGACAGAACCATAGGACCTCAATGGCCCAGTACAGGGGGTTCCCTTTCTAAGACATCATGCACTGCTACATAGGATAAGAAGCCGGCTCCAACAAGCGGGCCTGCGCGTGAGGGCCTCGCCAGAGGGCCCTTTGGCGTGACCCTTAGGCAGTGGCCAAATACCAGCTAAGAACCATCACAATGACCCAGGAATAAGCTGCAATCCTCAACACGAACGCAGGTATTGTAAATCACCATTTATCTCGTTAGTGTCTCCCCACAACGCCAAACATATCTGCCATGATACCTCATACAAATACACACGAAACGTTCGTCATCTAACCCGCGCTGATATAGCTGTATTTAGCTTGCTGCTGTAACCTGCAATGCCAAGAACCACCTATAGAGCAGCCTCCATGAGAGATCTTACCTACATACCACTTGCCTGTTCATGACTTGCCACTTATACTACGATACTGCTTGTATTACTACACTGCCTGTATTCATACTTCACCTATATTTCCAGATAGTGCATGTACTCATGGTATTGTCTATATTGTTGCATGTTTTCATGGTACTGTCTGGATTATTGCATGTATTCACGGTATTGTCTATATTTCTGCCTGTACTCCTAGTATATTCCGTACATTGCCACTAGTATATTCCGTACTTTCCACTTATATTACGACACTGCATATATTCATGCTTCACTTATATTCCGGATAGTGCATATACTCATGGTATTGCCTATATTATTGCCCTACTCCTAGTATATTCCGTACATCGCTAGCTACTTTAACACTGCATTGCTGTATCGCTACATCCCATACTGCCAGCCTGGCAATCAACTTGCATTACCTAACCCCTAGCCCACAGTTAAGCTAACGCAGAAAGGTAGTGACCCTACTAATACATAGCAGCGACATAACATGGCCCTCTCATGCCTTTACATAGTAACCTCGTAGCCTGCTGGCTGGGTAATACCGAAGGATTTTCCACAAGCCACAACCAAATACCCATCCTTCAAAACCACAGGAGGAGGGGGGCAAGCACACCCCACCACCCATCCGATGGCGAGGCACACCCTCGTCAACCCTACCTACTACATATAGTACTGCAACACAACAAAAAAAAAAAACTAAAAAAGAAATACCCACTCACCCGCAAAATATAAAATGTGCCCTCATAAATGCACGATCTATACGAAAGAAATGGCCAGTCATACATGACATGATTTCCCTCCATCGCCTAGACATACTCTTCATAACTGAAACATGGCTCTCTGATGATAACGTCCTCCTCAATCAGCTACTACCTAACAACTTTTCAATACACACATGCCATAGGAGCGGTAAACGAGGTGGAGGTGCACTCGCTATCACCAAAACTGACCTCCATTTCCACCTGAGCCATGCAACCAACACACCATCCATAGATGCAATCACAATTACCAACAAACACTGCTCCATCAACCTAATATACAGGGCCCCATCTACTGACCCCGACTTGCATCCAACTCACAACACCCAAACACACCAAGCTGGGTTATAGGAGACTTCAATTTACCATCCTTGCCAGAGGCACAAGCCTCAGCTTTCATCGATGCCCTCGAGGAATCAGGATACACACAGCTGATCCACGAGCCCACCCATGTGAAAGGTGGTACACTGGACCTTGTCTTTGCCCCACAGAATACAGGCAACACAATAAACACTACTATACTCTCCAACACTGCAGTCCCCTGGTCCGACCACAGGTTAATCATTTTTCAAATATTACTGCAAAACAAACCCCAGAACAATCTCGATAAGTCCAACAATACCACAAAAGCAGCACCACGTAAGTTCCATGCCTTTGACAAAGACGCGATCCTCGACCAAACTCGCTCACTCCTCGAATTGACATCGATCGACCCTGATGAGCTGGTATCTGCCTGGAATGAAAAGTTCACTGCTATTGCTCTGCGACCACCAGCAAACAATCCAGCTAAGGAAAGAACCTCTGCAGCCTGGTACTCCGCTGAACTTAGAGCGTCATTAACCTGCCTAAGAAAAATGGAAAGACGCTGGCGCAGAACCCACTCCACGGATGATCTAAAAGCATACAATGTGCAACTGGAAAAACACCGCCAAGCAATATCCGAGAGCATAAAGAGATTCCACACAGACACACTAAAGCGGTCCCTAAACAAACCACACGACCTATTCACCCTTGTAAAGAACCTAACAAAAGAGCCAGCACCTGAGAAACCTAGCCTGATCCATCCTCAAGTCTTCGCTGACCTCTTACAAATGAAGCTGTGCCAGACCAATAAGTTCACTGTCCCCAACACTCCAATCAAACCAGGATCACTAGCATCACTGTCCATTTTTTCCAAGCCATCTAAAAAACAAATTAAAGATATAATCGCTGGAATCAACACAACCACTGCACAAACCGACCCTTGCCCGGTGTTCTGGATAAAAGAGCTACGATCGACTGTCAGCCCTTTTCTATCCAAGCTAATGGACTGCTCCTTCACAAATGGGACCTTTCCCCAATCCCTCAAACGTACCTCTATCAGGCCACTACTAAAGAACAGTAAGCTTGACCCTAAGAAGCCAGACTCATATAGGCCGATATCAAGCATCCCACTCTTGGCGAAAATCATCAAAAAAGAAGTTCAAACACAAATCCAAGAACATATTGATGCTTCTGCCCCACTTGATTCTTGTCAGCATGGTTTTAGAGCTGCTCACGGCGTGGAGACTCTCCTCACCATCCTCTTCAGTATCATAATAACAGGAATTGATAACATACGCCAGGGATATGTGCTCATCTTCTTAGACATCGCAGCCGCGTTCGACTCAGTCTGCCATGATCTCCTCCTACACCGCCTCCAGGAGAAGGGGATATGTGACTCTGCACTTAAATGGTGCAAGTCGTATCTCTCCGATAGATGGCAACACGTAAAATCAGGAGAAACAACATCAGAACCTTTCCACCAGAGTAAAGGGGTCCCGCAAGGATCATCTCTCTGCACTCATGTTTAATATATATATGCAACCTATCAGCGAGATCATCCGGTCCATCAAGGTGAGCTGTCTGTTGTACGCTGACAATGTTCTCCTATATATGCCATTCACTACTGAGAACCCTGACCTTTCCCCACTGACAGACTGTTTCGACGCAGTATCCAGCTGGCTCCAAACGCAAAATCTTCGGATACAACATAAGAAAACCGAAGTCCTTTTCATCACAAGGAACCCAAATTTCATCACTCCTCCTTATTTGAAGGTCCAAGATGCAGAACTTCTGACCAAACCCTCCATCAGATACCTGGGAGTCATACTTGACCAGTGACTAGACATGAAGACCCATATAAACAATGTAGCAAGAGCCGTATACCATAAAATCCGATCCCTCAGACACCTACGCTCCCTACTTGAACCAGATGACTTCCGGACAGTGTATCAAGCTCTGGTCTTACCACATATCGACTATGCCAATGCAATACTCCATGGTCTACCACAATCCACTTTGCTTCCATTACAGCTAGCAATGAACTCAGCAGCACGAGTTCTCCAGGGCTCTGCCATGAGGGAACACATGACACCCATCCTGAAACAATTACACTGGCTCCCTATAAAAGGCAGGATCACATTCAAGACCATACTAATGACCTTCAAGATCATAAACGGACTCGCCCCATCTTCCTTATTCGATCTCATACTGATAACCCCCCCTAATAGATCTAGAAGATCTCATGCCGCCAATAAACTAGTAGTCCCAAAAGAAACTACCAAGTGTTGCCAAAGCACAACGAACAGGGCTTTTAAGCTCGCCGCACCTAAATGCTGGAACACCCTTCCACACAGTATCCGTGATATCACCAATCTAACCCAGTTTAGAAAAGCCGTGAAACATTACCTCTTCCTCTTACATTACCCGGATAACAGCACCACTGATCACTCACCATCCAGCTAGGCAAAGCTACGCAAATGTCCAATCAATTCGCATTGTACAGATGTAAATAGTTACCCCTGTTTCTTTCCAAGTTCCTATTCCTGTTAATTGTAAACACAAATCAAGTCATTTGAAATGTGTATGTAAAATGTTCCATGTAAACCGCACTGATGGAAAATAGCGTGGTATATAAGAAAATGTAAATAAATAAATAAAAGGGAGAAGGGATAACACAAGCCTACCGGCTATCCATCAAGCATAAATAGGAAAGGCCTACTCAACTCATCCGAAAAGTCAGCTCTGCAACCTGCAGAGCTGCCATAGCATCCTGCAAAGGGCATAAACAGACTTCATCAAAGAAAAGGAAGATCAGAGATCACAATCTAACCCTGTGGAATTACCAATCCTCCCAAGACTTACTGTCTAGCGACAGTAGATTCACTTGAGTCTCTCAACCAAACCTCAAAGGGGAAAAGGTTGGGCTCCCAGAGGAGCACAAGGGCAAAGCAGAGGCCATGATTATACTAGCAGTCTGTGACAAGAGCACTCGCAGGCCCCGGTGTTACCGGAGGAGCAGTCCAGGCATCGGGCAGGCTGCCATGCAGCTATGCAGAACTGAATGCAGCTTGTGAGCTGTTGCAGGAGCTGCATTGGCACTGGCTGAAAACAGGGGCCCTGGTGCCCTGAAGATCCCCTGGGGACCAACGACTTATGGCTAAGGTCTCCCTGCCAGGGCTAGTCTGCCATCCGGAATGGCGGCATGTGTCCACCAGCAGAAAAAGGAGAGAAGGAAGGCAGAAAAGGACAGAAGGAAGGCAGAAAGAACAGCAGGGGCCACAGAAACAATATTGGGCCCCCTGTAGGAGTCTTGAAATGCCAAACGAGTTCCACAACTTATGCAGCCACAAAAGGAGAAAAATAAGCAGCTGCAAAGGAAAAAAAAAAAAGTTGGAGGTCACTGCCTGCATTAAGCCGTATGGTGGAAACCTGCAGCGGCAAAGTTTAAAAACAAAAAAAAACACATGGAAAAAAAAAACGCACGGAAAAAAAAAAAGCAGGGATACAGTGAAAAGTGAATCCGAGCACCTGTCAGGCAGAACAGAAAATCCTAGCAGGAAAGTCCCAGCGGTCCACACAGGCCTGGGTGGCCCACCTGCTGAACAAATGCTTTAAAAAACAAATTGGGAGCTGCTTAGAAACACAGAAACGTGATGGCAGATAAAAACCATATGGTCTATCCAGTCTGCTCATCCATACCAACTACTACAGTCCCATTTTTTTTTAATTTAGAGATCTTCTGTGTATCTCATGCTTTCTTGAATTCAGATTTATTGAAAACAGCCGAGAGCCAAATTCTGCTCATTGGAACCAATGGGGAAAGTAAAGATAGGAGAAAAATACAAAGCATGCCTATAAAAAGGACAGGAGGTGGAAAAGGGTGCCTGGGCCCAACTTACCAACCCCTCCCCCCCCCCCCCAAGGGGCCCACTATGGACCTTCCTGCTTCTTTTCCAGCCCACCAGCGCTAGTAACCTACAGGAAACAGCGTGGACACAGGGTGGCTGTCCACTCCAAGACATATCAGCACTCAGAGCACATTGAGTCTGGAAAGGCCCAAAGAACCACAGAACCGTAGCGAGGGCCAGGAGAAACAGGCCTTTCTGCTCTGCTGCACTAGTCCAATCCCCTTGCTATTTGCTGGAGACAGAAAATACTGGCGGTGCTGCACCAGAATATATACTGAAAGTTCTGCAGGTCTGCCTCCAACTGCTGTCATGGGAACATAACCCACTTGTCTGGACTGATCTAGCAGGATGATAAAGACAAATAAATCAAATATGAACCGTGTCATATCAAAACGTTTAAGGCAATCTGGTGGAATTAAAAATCAAAGCATGCCAATGTTAATCGCTATAGAGCAGACTGAAAACAAAAAGAAAAGGCAAGTTAAAAAAAATACTAGGGAAAAAAAAAGAAGGTTAAATTGTTATTCTCCACTCACTGTAAAAACCAGTAATGATCCCTATGAATTTACTCTTGGACCACAAGCCAAAAAAACAGAAGATACCATCTTTTTTTTCACAAGGCTTCCCACATTTAATTAGAAAAGTGAGCATCACAGATACAGTACCAGGCCAGATAGAGATAAACTGAACTCAAGCGTAATCTCAAACTTGACAAAGCAGCAGAACACACAAGAGCTTTTAGATGCAGAGTGACTAGTTGGAAAAGAATCAAGTTGTTTGAGATAAGTCCATTACCTTGTCCTAATCAGGAGTGACTTCAGTGGTGACTTCCATAGCATGCACAGCAATGCCAGCATTATGAACTGGAGCATGAGATATGGACACTATTAATAAAAATGGTAATCTTTTACAGCCAGGAAAGCCACAATTTAGAGAATAAAACTAATGAAGAGCATTAACAGATGTTAAATCAGATATAGAGATTTAAAGAAAATTAGCCATGTGCACAGAAAATCAGTATCCAGTGAAGTCAATTGTTTTGATGCATAATATCTTTATATACATACTAACAAGTAAGGGTGTATAATCACATTAATAGTAGAGAGCAATAAAGAAAGAGAATAATAACAGTTTAAGACCACAAGCCCATCTAGTCTGCACAATTTCATTCCTGGTGCAATGCCATGGATATGCCTGGGATCTGCAGAGTTATGATTAACTGGTCAATGGAGACGAAACAGTACTGCACATGCCAGTAAATTTAATAGCTTTCTATATCACTGCTAAATATAAACGCTGCTATAAAACTAAATGCATTTTCCTTAACCCAGAAGTGTAACTGCAGTAAGAGATAATAGCATTTTCTACAATTTTAATCTTGCTGGAGACTGAAAAGCACCCAGTCCTGCTCAATTAAAAGGAGACTGATATACTAATTAATAGGATTTCCAATAAGTTAGTGGCCTCATTTGCATATAACTGTCAAACATGCAAATGAGCTGGGTAGTAAAACTGCTCAAAATTCTGTTTCTGCTGCCATTGAAAAAAGAAAAAAAATACCCCTCACTGAGGTGGAGCTTTTCTTTTTGCAAAAAACAGGCCTGCAGCCGGGGCTGGCCCAATCATTAGGCAGCAAATCCAGGCCATTCAAAGCTAAATAATAGATTTTGACAGCTAGAGGGGGTGTAAAGCTTAAAGGTTCACCTAGGGCTCCAACACTTTGAACCAAGTCTAGGGCCAGCACTGGCTACAGCAGTTCACTCTATGCATTTAAGTAAATTTCCACATGCAGCAAATAGGGGAAGGTTTACTATAAATAAAAAGGCAGAAGTGTGCTTTCTTTTTTTCAGAGGGGAGCACTACATCACATGCAAAAATACAGAAATCTGGTAAGTAAAATGTCACCTAATGTCCTTTCCTTGAGCCCTGCTAGACCAGTCCAGACAAGTGGGTTCTGTTCCTCTACCAGCAGATTGGTGAAGACAATGAAAAGCCCAGGTTTCAATGACATCACTCCCATGCCTCTATCTACTTCAACCACCAGAGTTCTCTTCAGTATCCGTCCAAAGCATATGGGAGAACATGGCAAGCCTCATACAAACTCAAAGTGGGCAAGAATGAGCAAACAGTAGAGAACTATGCACAGGAAAGCATAAAGAGAAGGCTGATCACAGAAGATGAACCTGCAGAGCCAAATATAGAAATCATAGCAGACTCAAGAGTTCCGCCACAGAAGAACAGAGCAGACAGTTCTAAAGGCGGCCCTGGACTGGTCTAACAGGACTCAAGGAAAGGACATTTGGTAAGTAAAATGACAACTTTCATATTGCCCTGCTAGATCATTCTAGACAAGGCTACACCTTCTCTGGGCAGGGAGACGACACACCAGCTCGCAAAATCATAGCCAAAAGCCATGTCTGCCACAGCATGGACATCCAAGCAGAAATGCTAGACAAAGAAAAGTGGAAATGAAGTCCATGTTGCTTCAGGGGCTACTGAGCTCTGCTCTGTCCACAAGGACACTTGCGCTTGGGTAGAATGGGCATGCAAACCCTCCAGAACCAGCTGGTTCTGCAACAGATCCACTGAGGCAATGGCTTTTTAACCCAGCACCCCAATGCAGACTGAGCCACTGCATCACCTTGTGCGGGCCAGCAAACCGCACAAAAGGATGGTCGGAATTACAAAAAGAATTTGTATCCTCCAAGAATCAGAGAAGCACCCTCTTGACATCCACAAGGCGAAGATCCTTACCATTCCCCGACACTGCTCCTTAGAGAAGGAGGGCAGACAAACTGCCTGGTTCACATGAAAGGGAGATATCACTTCAGGGAAGAAGGAAGGCAAAGGCTGAATGGAACCGGCCTCCTCAAAAACGTTGGGCAAGGATCTTGGCAAAACAGAGCCTGCAATTCAGAAAAAACTGTCTTGCAGAATAATCGCAAACAAGATGACTGTTTTCTGCATCAAGTCCTGCAGAGTAGTGCACTTCAATGGCTGAAAGGGCTCTAACATCAGGACCCAAAGCACCAGACACAGATCCCAGGAAGGGACCACAAACCATAAGAGAAGATGCAGAAGCCAAACCCCCCTGAAGAAGATGCGACACACCAGAGTGTATGGCTAGAGACTTACCAGCCAACGGGCCTCTGAGACAGGCCCAAAGCTGTCACTTGAAACTTTGGGGAGCTAAGAGAAAAAAAAAAAGCCTTTCTCCAGACTGTCCTCCAGAAAAGGCCACAGATACAGTACCTTGCCCACCTCAGGAGCCAGCTGCCATGCACCACACCAACACTCAAGGTACCAGACCCATACTTATGCCAGGTTGGTAGACCTCCTTTGGGCTCTGAGCAGAGTAGAACATCACTGCCAGAGAGTAGTCCATACGCACAGGAGCCAAGCTGTAAGCAAGAGGAGAAATGAGTCTTCCAGGACAAGCAACCCCCAAAACAAAAAGCCAAGATGGAGGCAAGCGAAGAGGTGGTGCTTGCAAGAGCCACAACACCCCACACTCTCCTTGGCCAACCCAGTGCCACAAGAAATCTCTCTCAGATGCTCCATATGCCAAATTACATGCCTCACCAGGGGCAATGGAGGAAACCCCTACAGCAGGTGCTAACCCAGTCACCATGGGGGGACCGAAGCAGCAGCACACTTTGGCACTGGAGTGGGTCATCATCAGATCTCCCTTGGCGCAACCCCAGTGACACAGAAACAACTGAAAACACCTCTTGACTTAACTCCCACTCTCCTGGAAACAGACAGTGCCAACTGAGAAATTCCAATTCCACAGTATACACCTTGGCAATGTGCAGAACCGACAAACTAGGAGGTTCTTCGCCACCCAGGTAAAAACAGGGAAGCCACCTCCAGGGCTCCCCGGCACTCCTTGTGCCGCCTTACTGATCAACATGACCATGCCATTATCCGAGAACTATCAGGCCTTCACCTGAGGGCCAGAGACACAGAAGAGCCAACCTGATGGCTCTCGCTTCAGGGCAGGTGATGGATCATACTGCCTCCTTGTGGTTCCAATAATCTTGAGCCATTCAACTTTAACAATGTGTTGCCCAGCCCAAGAGACTGGCATCTTGTCACCAGAAGGATCCATGAGCAATTGTCCAGCAGCACGTCCTTCCTCAGAAGAATGGGCTGCTGCCACCACCGCAGGCTGGCCTTCACCATCATTGGGAGCGGGAGCCTGAGCTCAAACTGATGAAGATCAACCCATACTCTGGGAGCCTGCTGCGAACAGAACAGCACTAGGAAATCTAACAGCCTCTGGTAGAAAGACTCCACACACTCAAGTATTGAAAACATGCTCCCAGGGACTGGGAATGCAACAACTAGCTCTTCACCAAATGATCACCCAGTCAAGGCTCATGAGAAAGTACAACACTCAGGAACTACCTAAGATGCCTCTGAAGGAGAATGGGCTCGGATGAGCCAGTAGTCCAGATATGGGTGCACACAAATCCTTTAGCACCATAGCACCGCAAACACCACCAGGACCTTTGAGAACATTTTTATTTATTTAGTATACATTTGTATACCGCTACTTCCAGCGATCAGCAGCGGTTTCCTTCATGCAGTGGAGAATCCAAATGGAAGGGTGCCAAATTGAAGGTGAGAGCCAAGCATGGAAAAATCCAGGTACTTTGCTGATCCCCTAGATCAGGATATGGAAATATGCCTCAGCCAACGCCAGAGATGCCAAGAACCCCCTCTGCGCACTGCTTGAATCCTGGCTCGCAAAGTTTCCATCTAGAAACGCATGACACACAAGCGTTCATTGACACACTAGAGGTCCAGAATGGGCCGGAATGTTCCTTCTTTGTCGGTCACTATGAAACAGACAGAATACCTGCCCCTGCCCCAATCATCCAGGGGAACGGGCACCACTGACTTCAGTAGAGGACCCACAAGGGGAGAAGATGCAAGTGGCCAGGATTGGCTCTTTGCATTCCAGACCACAGCCATACTGAATGGGGACTAGCACCCAGTGATCCTTGGTGACCTGGGCCCATTCCTGTAGAAAAGGAGACACCTGCCTCCAAAAGGAGGAACCAGAGAAGGAGCCCCCAAACCTTCACAGCACAGCCTGGGAGGTTCCTCCTCTGGATGGGACAGGGCCCCTGGCCCTGTGCACTCCATGAAAGGACTGAAAATGAACCAGAGATCCATAAGCAGAGGGGAAGAAAGGCTTTCCAGGTCAGTAGTGATGGGAGCCCCAAGACTCCCAGGAGTCCGACCAGCACATCCACGAGGAGTGGGTGAAGGCTGATGGAAAAGGGGCTCTTGCCTGCTTACTACCTTCCAGAAGAAGGTAGTAAGATTTCATCTTGCCTAGGTTTTTCACCAGCTTCTTCAAATCAGACCCAATAGAAACATCCCTTTAAGGCCAAATGGGCATCTGGGTTTTGGAAGATGAGCCCACTGACCCGTGTCAGAGCCAAGCCAAAGCCATATCACCATCGGCAGTGTACAATCCCTTGTTGCTAGATGTACCAGGCCATACATGGCATCAGAAAGGAAGGCCACAGCAGAAGAGACTGAATCCACTGGAGCAGGGCTCAAGACATCAGCCCCGCACATATTGCCAACTGAAGAATAGCAGCCACTGCAGCAAAATGGATCTTCTACAGGAATCCACATTTCAGTCCAGAGTATCCTTAAAGGCTGATCCGCCTTCCACAGCAATGGTAGTCCATCTGATTATCACTGTAACCAGAGTATCCACCTTGGAAACATCAAACCATATAGTGCACTCCTTCTCCAGGAATCATGCATATTCTTATACACCCTTAGCTCCTAAAGCGGAGAGTTGGGAGAATCCCACTCCAACCGAACAGGCCCTTCAGCACCTCTGGGAACAGGAAGAAATTAGTGCATTTCCGCACACCTTGTAGGAGTGGATGCATCCTCAGTTCCTGCTTCATGCCTGGAGAAACTGCCAATCTCAAGGTGAAGGAAACCCTGGGAATCAATGGCTCCAGTTCATTCCTTCTGGAACAGGCAGATAACCTCTGCCTCTTCACAATCCCCTGAAGATGAGAGTACTTTTTCATTCACAGACATCTGAATCCAAGTCATAGTCCAGATCTCAGACAAATCCCAGCTGAACCCCATCTCCAGGGAGTGCCTTTTTCCAGGAACACTTAGCCATAGGCAATTGAACAGGGATTCCACTCTGTCTGCCCCCTCACAAGATTGCACTCGGGAGAATCCAGAGGCCACAGGGTATGAATGTCCACACCAGAATGATCAGGGCTGTTGTAAAAAGGAAAACTATTTTGGGGAGGACAATCCAGACTCCTTGTGGAAATGATCCCCTACAGGAAGGAAACCAGTCGCCGATCCACTAGAGGACAGGGAACAGTGCACAGCATGATCGCTGGAATCTCCAGCCGGCTGATTATCCTTACCCACAGCGCCATCCACCACTTTATTTATTTATTTATTTTTATTTAGCGGGGGTTATTTTATACCACTTTATCATTTCAATCAAAGTGACTTACATTATAACTTAAACTTGATAATGTACATTAAACAGGGACATTGATATCTTGGATTTTTCTGAGGCAATGGAGGGTTAAGTGACTTGGCCAAGGCCACAAGGAGTGCTAGTGAGAATTGAACCCTAATCTCTTGGTTCCCAAAGCAGTGCTCTAATCATTAGGCTACTCCTCCACTCCACTTCTGTCTTTAGGAAGGGAAGGCTGGACTAACTGCATTCCCCAGTGTAGAGAGGGGGAGCAATCCCTCCAGGGACAACTCAAAAGCTGCCATGCTAGAAGAGCAGAGTCCAGGAGCCAGAGATGAGGCACCTCGCTTGCCACAAACCAAACAACGATTCCTGGAGGAAGACATAAGAGTTAAGGCAAGTATCACAACAGCATATGCTAAGGCTGCGGCGGCCCGAAGGCACACAGTTGCGCTATGCTGGCGCTAGGGTTGGAACACACATTGGAGCCTTGGGTAGAACATGCATACAGACCACGTGCCCACTAGGCGCACAATAGAAGAAAATGCTACTACCATGTGCTGAAAATAGTGAGAAACCTCCACACCGGGCCAATATTCATCAGCGATCTACCCCAAATTGTGTCCCAAACAGATGGAATCAGATGCCCCCAATAAAGATAATAAGGTCAACCTTGGTACTCACCAGATCCATGCTGGGCTCAGCTCTGCTCCCCTGATACTGTTTCAATGGCTTCTGCAGCACGACGTTTAAGGTGGCAAGCAGGCAGATCCCTTCTGCAATCTTCAGGAGAGAGCAGGGAGGAACAGACGAGGAGGAAGTAGGCACTGAGGTTGTGCAAGGCTGCTGCAGTCATCCAGATCCTTCCCATTTCTGGCTGTTCAAAAGGCTCTTATGATAAGCATGTGGAGCTGAACCAATTTTCCCCTCTTCCTATAGCTACAGAGAAGACAGGCAGTCTAGTAAAGCCTCCCACCTCGTACTCAAGTGAGAGTCATCCTCAAGGTGGTTGTTAACAAATGTTTAATCAATCAAATCTTCAGAATTTTCTTCAGAGGGGAGAAAATCCATCCATAAATACTGAAGAGACCTCTGGTGGCTAAGGCATATAGAGGCATGGGAGCAGTGTCATTGAAACCTGGGCTTTTCATTGGTTCTTTGTCTATACCAATCTGCTGGTAGGGGAACACAACCCACTTGGTCTGGACTGGTCTAGCAAAACAATATGGAAGCATTTTTAAGTATTTTAGTGCATGTTTTCACGCATTGCCCTCGCTTGCAAAAAGTTTTGCATTTTAGTAAATTGGCTTTAGGTTAAAGATGATATCTAACATTTTAAAAATTTACTCAGAATGCATTAAAAAATCAAAAGAGTAATACTACATTTCAAAAATACTAAAACCACAAACATAAAAACAAGATTTGACATACTAGGTCAGACCAATGTCCCAAACTCAATATCCAGATCAAACCACACAACGCGGCAGTGGCCAATCCAGATCATAAGTACCTTGCAGGATCCCAAAAATGTAAAACAGATTTTCCCCAGGCAACTTTAACAACGATTTATGGACTTTTCCTCCAAGAATTTGCTCAAACCTTTTTTAAACCTAGCTATACGAACAGCTTTTACTACATCCTCTGGCAAGGAATTCCAGACTTTGATTACACAGTGAGTGAAAAAATATTTTCTCCGATTAGTCTTAAATTTATTACTTTGTAGTTTCATTGCATGTCTACTAGCTTTTATATCAAGGATCTCCAACTCCAGTCCTGGAGGGCTGCAATCCAGTCAGATTTTCAGGATATCCCTAATGAATACGTATGAGATAAATTTGAATACAATGGGGGCAGTGCATGCAAATATATCTCATGCACATTCTTTAGTGACATCCTGAAAACATGACTGGTTTGCAGCCCTCCAGGACTTGAGTTGGAGACCCCTGCTTTATACTTTATGAAGGAGTAAATAACCGATTAACATTTACTCATTCTACTCCGCTCATTTTATACACCTTGTTATTTCAAAAGCCATACTGAAATTTGTATCCCTCCATGAAAATTAATGAAGGATTTTTATGTACAGAAAAGTCAAACATCAAATCTGAAAAGGATCCATATTTCTATCCCACCTTTGGCATTTACATCTTGCCACAGTTCTTCATTTTAACAGCTCTAAGAAATGTCAAGAAAAAAAAAAAACCACAACCCACAGCCCAAAATAATTTGTCAGACCTAGAGTTTCCATACCCCTCTCCATTCTCTCAGGATCCTTTTCAAGGTCCAAAGCAGGCATGCATTTCACAAATAGAAAGAATTAAAATGCCATAATTAGTATTACTATTACTTCTATTACTATTATCATTATTTATTATGACACTTAAGCCTGATGGAGTGGCCAACTCATTTTCTAGTCCTCGTACCACAGGTAGGAACAACCAACCAGTCAATGTGGGAAATGCACACCACCCTAGCGTTTTAAACAGGCTACAATAATGCATTTAGGGGGCCTGTTAGCTGAAGTGTAGTAAGCAGTTATTTAATAAATTAGCATATAATTGTTAGTGTACAGCTGCAATATTTAGTATATGCTAATTTATGTGCTAAGTGTCTGACATAGAAGCTGGTGGGAACTGGGTGGAGAATGAGAGCACAGATGCACTTAATGTCTATACCCCCTCCCCCTCCTTGGATTGCCGTTCCATAAACTCCCAATTCCCAGCTCTTACCAGGGGTCTCCCTGGTGGCTAGTGCAGCAGAAGTGATCCAGGACACTCCGGCTCCATCAGCACTTGGGTTCACAATAGCACCTCAGACAATTAGCAGTAGTTCTTGTAGTACTACCGGCTAGGAGGCAAACTTCCATAAAAGGGCTGAGTACCCTCATTTGGCAGCTTGACTCCTAGTGATAGTAGGGGTCAAGCTGCCAGTCAGGTCACTGGAACAAGACTGCTCAACCTCACCCGGCACGGCACTTTTAAAAGTGCATGCATGCTCAGGCACTGATGTCTTCAGACAATCAGGACATCGATCAGTGTCATCGGGGGGGGAGGAGTGGGCAGGTAAGCCCCTCCTCGTCCCCTGCCGACTAGGCCAATCGGGCCACAGGAACAAGTCTGCTCCATCTCCCCTGGCACTTTTAAAAGTGCATGCACGCTCAGGCATGCCCATGCCTGGCGGGCCCGCACCTGAGGGCCTTGCCAGAGGGCCCTTTGGCAGAGACCAGCTAACGCTCCACCGACCCACAAACAGAAGCCCCTGCATAGACCAGGAGCAGCATTTGACGCCACACTAACCACCAGGCCGATAACTTGCACTCTACAATATTGTGGACCACAAGAAAGCACAATGAGTACCCAGACAAAAACTACTGCTGACTGGCTTGTTCACAACCTGGTAAGATACGGAAACACTCCAACTTCAGATAGGCAAACACTCAAAGTCTAAACACTTAAACTAGCTGGGTAAGACAAATTGACCATCCCCATAAACAGATGTACACGATGCCACACAGATTCAACTTCCTCTTCTGCTTAGCTCAATTCATCATCACATGAACAGAAACTTACTCCCATAAACCAGGCTTAAATCCCACAATACAGGTCTATGGCAGAAGGGGGTCAGAAGACTTTAACCTCCACAATTACATCACACCCGAGAGACCATAGCCGCCTCATACACAGAGTTAATCAACCCCCAACAATGCCCCCAAAACAGAAGCCACTATAAGCTATTAGTTTGAACTGCATGCTCATAAATGTTCGTTCTGTACAGAACAAATAACCAACTCTTATAGATTACATAGAGCACCAAAAGTTCGACATGCTCTTCATCATAGAATTGTGGCTTACTGACAAAGACACGGTACTAATAAACCGAATCAAATCCCCAAACTATAACATCTGTAAACTGCCCCAGAGCTAATCAGAAGGGAGGAGGCATATTTATCCTTGCCAGATGCAAGCTATAATTTTCACATCCTATCATCAGGTAGCACAGTCAACCTAGATTCCAACGCAATCACAAATAAGCAACTAACGACAAGGCTAATTTACAGAACACCCTTAACAAGCACCAACGACCTTCCCTTAATCCTCGAACTAGCATGCAATTGCCCTACGCAAAGAAAGCCAAATTGGTTGCTGGGTGATTTCAACCTTCCTACGCTCCCAATAAAGCAAGCCAAGCCTTCCTAGAAGCAATGATGGAATTGGGCTATGAGCAAATAGTAAATACATCCACAAGAGAGGAAACACCTTAGACCTTATCTTTGCACCCTCATCCACATGCAGTCCAAGCAATTCAACCCTACCAACCGTTATCCCAGTCCCCTGCTCAGACCATGGCGCAATCATCTTCCATATCCCTGTGAATCAAGATGAGCAGAAGTGGTTACTACCCGCAACCTAGTCGTCACTTCTGACACTTGAACAAGGAGTCCTTCCTAGAATAAACACTACCTGTTCTTAATATAGACATTACAGAACTTGATGACCTAGTACATATCTGGAATAGGACCTTAAGTACAACCTCACTCCTACCACACACTTCGAAGCCTGCCAAGACATGTCAAACAGCGAAATAGTACACTGCTAATTACATGGCTAGCCTAAAAGAACGCCGCAAAGCAACTGAACTAAACTGCAAGGAGTACCATACCAGCATCTTGATGTGCTCCCTGAACAAGTCTCGTGATCTATTGAAGGACCCAGTGAAGCAACACCCTACAAACTCCCCTCACCCACAGATGTTTGCTTACCACTTCCAAAACAAACCCAACATAAATTACATTTGCCAAGTAAACTATCCGACAACAGTGATACTATTACTACTAAGATATCATCCTTTAGCCCAAGTATCACAGAGGACATAGTAAAAAAGATTAACACCACTACTTCTCCCAACGACCCATGCCCCACATACTGTATCAAGCTAGCTTAAGCTAACCTGAGCCCAACCATTGCCAGAATCGTACGCCTCTCCCTCACCACGGGAGTTGTGCCTTGTGCCCTGAAGACTGCCTCCATTAGACCATTACTTAAAAACACTAAGCTGGACCCACTCAACATAAGCTAGCTCCAACAGACCCATATCTAGTCTCCCACTCATTGCAAAGATAATTGAGAAAATAGTCCAGCAACAGATTCAACGCTACATTGATGCTCATGCTCCACTTGACCCACAGCAGCAGCATGGGTTCAGGCAACAGCATGGTGTTGAAACACTCTTGGCTACCCTCCTCAGACTAATCCTAGACATCGACAAAATAAAGCAAGGATTCATCCTAATCTTTTTAGACATTGCCTCTGCTTTTGACACTGTCAACCACAACCTATTATTCTGGTGGCTGCACGAGAAAGAAATACAAAACTCAGCTCTGAACTGGGACAGATCCTACTTAACAGGTCATCAACAATAGGTATGAACAAGCACTCTAATATCAGAGGGCAAATGCAATCTACATTCAGCCAATCTACTCAATAATATAAATCATATGGCATATTCTACCACATTTACACTGATGATGCACTTCTATATATTTATTTATTTATTTATTTTTATTTCTTATATATCGCGCTCTTTTAATCAGTGCGGTTTACAAATGAACAAAATTTAAACACAGTGACAGTCAGCATTGGTTTTTAACAATGAACAGGGAACACAAACTTGGCGGTAAAACAGGGTTAACTATATACAGACAAGTGGCGGAAAATAGGGTTAACTATGTACATGGCATTTTGGTTGATTAACATGGTAGTGGTAAATAGATAAAATTACAAAAATACAGTATAAATACGGTATGGATAGTGTGGACACGTATGAGCCATCATGATTAGCCCTTTTCCACCGGGGTCAAGTGGGAAAGACTAACATGAGGGCTATGTTCAATCGGAGTCACTTCCGGGTAGTATAATAGGAACAAGTGATATTTTAAGGCCTTTCTGAATGCCATGAGACTTGTGATGGCTCTAATTTCAGGTGGGAGGGCATTCCAGGCTCTGGGCACAAACAGTGAGAAGGCTCTAGAGGATGTTGATTTAGAGCATTTCGTAAGGAGTTTCGGAAGGTCTATGGAGTTTAATGCAACCGATCTCCTGGATCTGTTAGTTGGAGTGACATGTATCAAGTTGCTGATAGGTGATAGAGATGGGCTTTTTGCGGCTTTAAAAGTCATGACAAGGGTTTTATATAGGGTTCTGGCCTGGAGGGGTAACCAGTTTAAACTCATCAATATTGGAGTTATATGCTCTGAGCGTGGAGCACCTACAAGAATTCTCGCGGCCGCATTCATGGCCAGACGGAGGGGATTTAGAGTAGATTGTGGGAGACCGTGTAGTATGATATTGGCAAAATCCAAATGTGGTAGTACCAAGGCTTGGAAGATAGTGCAGAAGTCGGAGTAGTCAAGAAGAGGACGGAGATTCCGAAGGGATCGAATCTTTTGGTAAATTGTGTTTGTTGCTTTCTTGATGTGTGCTGACATATCAAGCCGCTGATCTAATGTAATCCCTAGGTATCGGATTGTTGGTTGTGCCTTCAGCTCAATGTTGTTTACTTGTAATGAGGCGGGGGGTATGAATGTTGGATTCCGTGTAACGAATAGGACGTCTGTTTTGTTGTGATTTATAAGTAGATTCTGTTTGATGAGCCAGTTAGATACAGCTTCGAAACAATGAACTATTGATGTAAAGTCCGGTTGTTTTACATTGAATGGAGCATACATCAGGATGTCATCAGCATATGCTAGACATTGAATATTGAATGTACGTATCAAAGCACAGATTGGCTGCATATAGATATTGAACATTAATGCGGACAAGGAGGATCCCTGAGGGACACCTTGTTTAAGGGGGAATGAGTCTGATGTTGCATCTCCTGTTCTGACTTGCTAATGTCTATCAGATAAGTAAGATTTGCACCATTTCAGAGCTAGCCCTTGAATACCCTTATCTTTGAGGCGCTGTAGGAGAGTATTGTGGTTTACTGAATCAAAAGCGGCAGCTATGTCAAGAAAAATGAGAATGAACCCTTGATGGATATTGTTGATGTTTATGATTAGGTTATTGAAGAGGGTAGTGAGGAGGGTGTCAACCCCATGTTCTTCTCTAAAACCATGTTGTGAAGGGTCCAGAGGAGCTTCTGAGTCAACATGGTGTTGTATTTGTCGCTGGACTACTTTTTCCATGATTTTTGCTAGTAGAGGGATGCTGGAGATAGGTCTAAAAGATTCGACTTTTGTTGGGTCTAGCTTGCTATTCTTCAGGAGGGGGTAGATGGATGAATGTTTCAGGCTCTGTGGGAAGGATCCAGTTGAGAAGGAATGGTTGACAATCTTGCTTATAGTTGGGCTAAGTTCATGTCGTAGTTCTTTGATCCACCTGGCAGGGCAGGGGTCATTAGGTGCAGTAGTTAGGTTAATAGCTGATATTGTTTCTTTGATCTCCTTGTTGGACACCTGGGAGAAATTGTCAAGCGTGGCTAGTTGGGACACAGTCTGTGGGGTGGAAGGTGCTGGTGCTGTGAGGAACAAACTAGTCTATCATTTTTGATTGTAGGTAATCAGCATAATCTTGAGGGTGTAGCATAGGTGGTTGGGTTGTGGTTGGATCACCTGTTAAGGATTTAACAATATTAAAGAGGTCATGTGGCTTGTTTAATGACCGCATTAGTGTATCCGAGTGGTATTTCTTTCTTCTCTCCATTGTCATCCTCCGGTGAGTTTGTAAGTATGAGTTGTATGAGCAGAGTAAATCAGGAGACCGGGAGGAACGCCAGTGTCTCTCCAGTCTACGCTGGCGTCATATATACCCCATTCTCTATAGACAAACCAGATTGCACCGATAACAGAATGCTTCAATGCAGTTTCAAATTGGCTTCTTACACACAACCTTAAAAATGAACTGCAAGAAGACTGAAGTGTTCATAACAAAAAGCTAGACTTTCACTCCACCTGCATCTATTAGGGTAAAATATGCCAATCTGATGACCAAGCAGGAAGTACGGTAGCTCAGAATCACCCTGGACCAACGACCGAGTATGCAATCTCATATAAATAACATAACCAAGGAAATTTATCATAAAATGAGAACCCTCCGACACCTATGTCTACTACCAGAGGCAACAGACTTCCGCACCATTTTCCAGGCACTATTCCTCCCGCACTTCAATTATGCCAATATCACACTCCAAGGCCTACCAAGAAGTACACTTACAAGCACTCCAAAAGGCCATGAATGGCACAGCTCGAACCTTGCATGGATCATCCAGCTAGGAGCATGTCACGCCCATCTTAAAGAGAATACACTGGCTACCAATATCACGCTGCCTGAAAAGCTTTACTGCTTACATTTAAAGTACTACATAGCCTGTCTGCAGACTCCCTCTCAGCAATCATACACATGACGACTCAAAAAACAAAGCAAGGAAAACTGGAATGACTAATACAAATGAAACCCCTTCAGCAATAACAAAAAAATAACCACTCTCATTATGAGCGCCAACCCTATGGAACTCTCTCCCTATCCAGATCCGAATAATCTCTGATATGTCAACCTTCAGAAAGCAATTAAAGACTGATCTGTTCCATCTCTACTATGGCCATGTAACATAACCATATATTCCAACCGACCAGTCACGGCACAGTCTACCCTTATGCTAAGCCCTTAGGAAACAGGTTTATGTAAGATAGTCTGCCCTCCTCCCCCCCCCCTCCCCCCCAGTTCCTATCCAAGTTGACAACCTTGTTCAATGTGAAACATTAAAGTTCTTGTTCTATGTAAACTGCACTGATTTATAAAGAGTGCAGTATATAAAATTAAACAAGACGACCGCTAGAAGGTCAGAGGCACCATTTTGATCCCAGGCACATTCCAGAATCACTATTGCCCCTCACCCCTCCAGTCACCAGGGGGGGGGGGGGGGTGTTCCATGCTGAAATAACTTAACATTTTTCTTTCATCTCTGAAGAAGAGCTTTACAAACACACCTCAAGACAAAATTCATGGCCCCATTTCCAATGCATCTGCCAAAGAAGAAAAAACATCCTTCAAAGACAGTCTGAATATTCAAGACAATAGTATTTGGGAATGGGGTAAAACTGAGAAATTAACTCCCTACTTATTTCAGTTTATAAAGTACATACAAATTTGACTCTTTATCATAATTAAATATTTATTTTATTTTGTTAGGTTTGCAAGAGATAGTGGTGGTTGTTAAGTGCCGTCGAGTCGGCGACCCTCTGGATAGTTGTCCTAAATTGTGTTCGGTCTTCAGTCAGGTGGCTCATTGTCGACAGACTGGTACCCGTAGCTGCTGTTATTGTATCGATCCATCTCATTGTTGGCCTTCCTCTTTTGTGTTGACCTATCTTGCCAAGCATGATGTCTTTCTCCAATGATCTCTCTCTTCGCATGATGTGCCCAAAGTATGAAAGTCGAAGTCTTGTCATTTGAGCTTCTAAAGAAAGCTTAGGCTTGATCTCCTCTAGTACTGACTAGTTTGTTCTTCGGGCAGTCCATGCACATCCATTTAATAGGTACAGTTCAGTTTTAAGGGGGATTTAGAAAATGCTCAAGTAAAACTTCATACCCATTGTGAACATGTCCTGACAATTGTGCAATGTTTGAACTAAACCCGGCACACTGTAATAAAACTGTTTTCAGCAGAAACATGTGCAGACAGACAAGATAGGTGCCTATTTCAGCATTTTGTTTTACCTCCTTTAAGGAAATAAAGCCTGTAGAATTTACACTTCTAGTACTTTAGTCAGATTTCCACAGCTGTTGCCTCCCACAGTTGGCAATGATCATTGCCAAACTGGGACTTATCTCCAATGAAGACAGCATTGTTTTATTGGCTTAGACAGTCCTAGCACCATTAATGGAGTTTTTATCTCTATTTTCCTGTCAGCAGAGAACCAGCCAGTCTGACTCTGCTATTATCATTGAGAAAGCTTATTTTTCCATGTACTGCCTATATGTAATCCCAAACAACATCTGGAATGTTAGACTCTAATACATCAAGAAAGAGTAGGGGCAGATTTAAAACCATCTGCCAGATCCCCAGCTGAGAGAGTTAAACACGTCACTAAAGAAAAGAAAATACTTTAACTAAATTTCTTATTCAAACCAGCTAGAAAACAAAAGCTCTATTTTCCTCCCTCGCCCCCACTTTTACAGCCTTATAAACAAATGCTGTCAAATAAATGAATCAGCTGATGTGATAAAGAAATCAGCAGAAGATCACAGGCTACAAAATATTCTGTGAAATGGAAACATTCTAAAATTAATGGTCGCTTGTCCCCAAATTACAACATTCAAATGTTAACAAAATTACAAGAGCATAGTTAAAGACAGCAGATAGCTCTCGATTATAGTGGGATATACCCTCCAGTTCCATTTAAGTGTGCTTTTAACTCAGATCATGCAAAATACATCATGAAAAAAAAAATCAATACAAGAAAATGGCACACAGAATTTCAGAACATGCATTTCATATTATCTTGCTCACACAGGCAAGTCTCCATGCCATAAAGCACATATTGAACCACAGGAAATTCTCACTCCGTCTGCTATTCATATTTTAATTTTACAGTCAAAAACTCTTGTATGTTATTAGAATATTAGTAACAACTGTGAATTAAAACAGACACCATCTGTAATATTGCCAATCTGTCTTCTTGATATTAAAATAAAATAAAATTACAACCATGCAAGAAATAAGCTTAGACTATAAATTTCTAAGGAGAACAGCTAAAGCACAAACTCAAAAGGAATACACCACAATAGATTTTATTTTTATATCATTCAGCAAAACACCTACCATTCCAGCACCACACTGCTGCTCAGACAAAAAGTGGTGGCTTAGCCCATGGTGCTGTCTCTACTTAATGACAGGCTTGTAATCTGATCCTCTCAGAGGGTACTTTGAGTAGGCACTTCCTGTCTCTCCCCCCATCCCTTGCCTGGATCTCTGGCTCTTTCTGCTTCCCATTGTCCAACCCTATTCCTACCAGCTGTTTCTCACTGCCAAACTGCTGTGCGCTAGGCAATGAAGGCTGTCTGAGAAGGAATTTTCATTTTTATAATGCATTGGCCTCCATGGACAAATTACAGAGTTTACGGTCATAGGCTGCAGGAAGCTCCGTTCCTGCTGAAGGAATGCCAGAACACAGCAATTTATTCAGCTGACAATCACATAAGCTAATCTGAACCACCAAACCAAGAGGCATGTTTTCAGAAATACAAGAAATGCATATTCTGAATTTCTCTATTTGGGCTCAATATAATAAGATGAAAAGCTGCATTAAGGTGCATGTTTACTAAACTGTGTTAAGATTCTATATCTAACACGTGTTTTTAGTGCCAAATATTAGCATGGGAGAAGTGGCCAACCTACACCACTGGGGGTTATACCAGCATGTCCCCCCATTCAGTTAGCATAGTGGTAAGCACCTCACCATGCTAGATTTGCAACCATGATCAATGTATGTGCACTTCATTGATTAAGGTTTGCACAAGTATCAAACTTGTGTTTTTTGTGCACAAGATATAGGTGTTGGTAATGCCCTGTGTACATGTGCCTGTCTTGCTCTCCTTGTTTAGTGCAGACTGTTTGGCACACAGCTCATTTGCATGTTGTTTTCTGACAGCATCACTGAGGAAAATTTCTATGCCAGACTTGTGTTAGGAAACCCGGCACACTACAGCTCTAGCGCTGGGTTCTATGCACATCAAGCCCTCAGTGCTGAAAAGTAAAAAAAAAAACTGCACTAAAATTTAGCACGCGTTGTAGCACTGGAAGCAACTCCGGATGCAGCTAATTATCATACCTTACCATGTCCACTGCGCTAAGATTGAAAAAGCACTCTTTAAAAGTTTCATGCTAGCTCTACTGTTTCCACATGCAGTCTTAAGACTGTAAATTAAAAAGCTATATTTCCTTGCATTTTCACACTTCCCCGAAATAAAAAAAAACAAAACCCCACAACCTTTTTGGCGACACCCTCTCCCCGCCATGGAGGCTTAAGCAGGCGAGGTTTGTTTCAGTGTAAACACTGCTCCAAATCTATCAAATTGAAAGTATCTCAGTTGAAAAACATGAAGGCAAAATTTTGGCTAGAGTTAACACTGTCAACTAAAAGCTTTCCAACACTCACCATCTGCCTAGCCAACCACTCTCCATCCGCCCCAACCAATGACCTCTCCAAACTACTCCACATCACCCTTGAAAAGAACAAGAAACACAAGGACCTCATTCTACTAGGAGACCTTAACCTCCATCACCCCCAACGAAACAAGCAACAGCCTTCCTTGAAGCCATGACAGCAATGGACTTATCACAAATTGTAAACTCACCCACTGACAACAAAAGGTAACACCCTCAACCTCATCTTCACAAGCAACAACTTCATCCACACTACCCGCCCCCACCGATCCAGATCCTCACAGTACTCTGGTGCAACCACAGCTTAACCACCTTTCAGCTCTCCTTTTGTGCCTCCCAAAAACAAACCTCATCACCTAATCCTTCCTCGTCCACATCTCCTCAATTCTCAACACCAAAACTCTGACTTGAACAAAACCATCACCACCTGGAACCAAACCATCAGTGAATCAGTCACAAACTCGACCCACCTACAGATCCCTATCCACAAAACAGACTCCCATGGTACACCCCAGACCTTCAAAAACTAAAAATTACAACTAAGAAGAATGCAAACGGAGGAAATCTCCCCTACTTATAGACCTATCCTGCTACATGTTCCTCTTAAGGGAATACAACCACACCACTCCAAGCAAAGCTACCACACAAAACTAATTCAAAAATCACTCAACCTCCCAAGAGAGCTATTTATCCTAGTAAAAGGACTCACAAAATCTCCCTGTAATAATACATCCAACTGCTCCATCACCCCACAACAACTGACTGACTACTCCACTCACCACCTCAACCCACAGCCCAAATAAGCTTACCACCACAACCTACCCCTCTCCAGCACATTTCTAGACCACCTTCAAACATATCACTACTGAAAACACAGAAAGCACCATCTCATCCCTCAAAACTACAACATCCCCCCAGACCCCTGCCCGGACAGCTGGATCAAAGCCACCAAATCTGAACTCTCCCCAGTCCTCACAAAACTCAAAGTTCCCTACTTCATGGTGATATACCAATCTGTCTAAAATCCTCCTCAATCCGCCTTCTGTTAAAAAATAAAAAATAAAAGGACAGACAGACAGACACACACACACACACACACACACCTTGAACCCTCTGACCCCACCTCCTACAGACCCAAAGCAAACCTACTATTCATAGCCAAAATAATTGAGAAGACCACCCAAAACCCAACTGCAAGAAAGCGTAGTTACTCATCTTTAACAGGTGTTCTCCAGGGACAGCAGGAATCGGACCTCACATATGGGTGACGTTGGCACCAAAGGAGCCTGCGTGGAACATTTTCCCAGCTTTCACAGAAAGCCTTTGGGAATACTACCACGCATGTGTGGTCAGCACAGTTACTTACCTGTAACAGGTGATCTCTGGGAACAGCAGGAATTAGTCTTCACATATGGGTATCGTAGGTACCGATGGAGCCTGCGCGGGAACGCTCCCCAGCGTCCAAAAGGAAAGCTTTTGGGAGCATCCCACAGCGCCTGCACGCTGCCTTCCCGCCTTTCCCAACCGTCTCTCTCGAGT
Source organism: Ichthyophis bannanicus (assembly GCA_033557465.1). Lineage (NCBI taxonomy): Eukaryota > Metazoa > Chordata > Amphibia > Gymnophiona > Ichthyophiidae > Ichthyophis > Ichthyophis bannanicus. Next base: position 668,790,681 of record CM066036.1, on the reverse strand, counting down.
TCGAGTTTTAAAGCTGAGAAAAAGAGAGAGAGAGAGGAAAGGAAAGATAGATAGAGATACAACTCCTAGGGGAGGTGGGAGGGTTGTGAAGACTTATTCCTGCTGTTCCCAGAGATCACCTGTTACAGGTAAGTAACTGCTATCTCCAGGAACAAGCAGGAATGAGTCTTCACATATGGGGACTCCCCAGCTAGAGATGCCTGGGAGATCACCCAGATTGTGAGTCCCTGGAAGGGCTCCATCTCCACCTATGAATCTCAGGCATCCAGTCAGGGATGGAGGGCAGGAGATTATTAGGTATGGAACAGGTGTTTGAGAACATACTGACCAAACAAGGCATCCCGGCGGGAATCCTTGTCCAAGCAGTAATGGGCTGTGAAGGTATGAACCGAGGCCCAGGTGGCTGCTCGACAGATTTGGTCGATGGACACAGAGTTTAGATGAGCCATAGAGGCTGCCATGGCCCTCACATTGTGAGCTGCGACATGGCCTTCCAGAGAAAGGTTCTTACTCTGGTAGGCGAAGGAAATACACTGAGCAATCCAACTGGACAGAGTTCTCTTAGAGACTGGAAGTCCTAAATGGGAAGGATCAAAAGCAACAAAAAGTTGAGGACTTTCTATGTTGCTGTGTTCTTTGTAAATAGAAAGCAAGTGCTCTTTTGCAATCCAGGGTATGAAGACTCCTCTCTGCACTTGATGCATGAGGCCCTGGAAAGAAGACAGGTAAATATACCTCCTGGTTCAGATGAAAAGGTGAGACCACTTTAGGCATAAAGTGTGAATTAGTTCTGAGAACTACCTTGTCATGATGGAACCTTGTATAAGGAGGATTAGCCACTAGAGCTTGTAACTCACTGATACGGCAAGCTGAGGTGAGTGCAATGAGAAAAATAACCTTCCAGGAAAGGAATTTCAAGGAGGTAGTGGCTACTGGTTCAAAGGGTGGCTTCATAAGCTGGCCAAGAACCAGATTTAAGTCCCATGCCACTGGAGGTGGTCTAATGGGAGGTTTAGTTAAAAGAAGGCCTCTCATGAACCTTGCTATAAGAGGATGAGAGGAAATAGGTTGTCCATTAAGAGGCTTCAGGGATGCTGCAATAGCACTCAAATGGACTCTGATTGAATTTGTTTTAAGGCCTGCATGGGATAAATGCAGCAAATAGTCTAGTAACGAATTCAAAGGTATTGCAGAAGGGTTAAGACCATTTTCTGCACACCAAATGGAAAACTTTTCCATTTAAAAGCAGAAGAGCGTCTGGTGGAAGGCTTTCTGGAAGCATGAAGGATATCCTTCACTTGCTGAGAAAGGTGTAAATCTTGAAGGTCTAGGCCTTCAGCAACCAGGCTTTGAGATGAAGAGACTGAGGATTTGGATGCCACAGGGTTCCCTCCTCTTGGGAGAGGAGATCTGGAGCAGACCCCAGGTCCAGGGAGGGAGCTTGAGAGAGATGCAGAAGTAGAGGGTACCACACTTGGCGTGGCCAAAGTGGTGCTATGAGGATCATAGATCCCTTGTCTCTCTGAAGCTTGAACAGAGTCTTGGGGATGAGGGGAATAGGTGGAAAGGCATAGAGGAAGTCTTGCCCCCAGTGAAGGAGGAAGGCATCCCTGGCTTGAACTCCCTGACACGGAATCCTGGAACAAAACCAGGGAAGTTTGGCATTCCACAGACTTGCAAATAGGTCTATGTCTGGGGTACCCCAAATTCGGAAAATCCTGGCTATCTGGTCCCCATGGAGGGACCATTCATGTGGAAGCAGAACTCGACTGAGTCTGTCTGCCCAAGAGTTTTGAACCCCTGGAAGATACACTGCCATGAGATGGATTTGATGCTCTCTGGCGAAGGCCCACAATCTCAGAGCTTCGTTGCAAAGCGACAGAGAGCCCGTCCCCCCCCCTGCTTGTTCACATAGAACATGGCTACCTGATTGTCCGTATGGATGAGGACTGTCCTGTAGCTGAGCAGGGTGTGAAATACTCTGACAGCCAAGAAGATTGCTCTGAGCTCTAAGAGGTTGATATGGAGAGATGTCTCCTGTGGAGACCAGATGCCCTGAGTGGAGAGATCTTGAAGGTGAGCTCCCCAACCCTTTGGAGAGGCATCTGTTGTAATGGTTACTTGGGGTAGCACCTGTTGAAAGGGGGACCCCAACAACAGATTTTGAGTGGATTTCCACAAGTGGAGGGACCAAAAGAGGCGACTGGAGGTTGCTATTTTGTCTGACAGGCAACCTGATGCCTGGGTCCATTGGGTGGATAGAGTCCACTGAGCTGCCCTCATGTGAAGGCGAGCATAAGGAACCACATGCACTGTGGATGCCATGTGGCCTAAGAGTTGTAGCATCTCTCGAGCAGTTAAATGGGATTTTAACTTAATCTGGGAGGCTAACCACACCAAGCGTAGGCAACGGGCCTGGGGAAGATAGGCTCTTGCAGTTTAGTATCCAGTAAGGCCCCTATGAACTCTAGAGACTGAGTAGGGGTGAGATGGGATTTGGGAATATTGATCACCAGTCCCAGATACTGAAGAAGATGCTTTGTGCAGGCCAGGGAGGTCTGGGCCTCTGACTGGGATGGAGCTCGGATGAGCCAGTCGTCCAGATATGGGAATACGAATATCCCCAGAGTGCGTAAAAATGCAGCTACCACTGCCATGCATTTTGTGAACACTCTTGGAGCAGAGGCCAGACCGAAAAGAAGCACTCTGTATTGGTAGTGCTTTCCTTGGTAAAGGAACCGAAGGAACCTTCTGTGTGTTCGATGGATGAGGACATGGGTGTACGCATCCTTGAGGTCTAGAGAACAAAGCCAGTCCTGACTCTGGAGATATGGAAGGAGAGTACCCAGAGAAATCATCTTGAATTTCTCCTTGTATAGAAACTTGTTCAACTCTCTGAGATCTAGGATGGGACTGTAGCCTCCTGTTTTCTTTGGGATGAGAAAATAGAGGGGAGTAGAACCCTGAACCCTGTTGAAGAAGGGGTACTTCTTCTATTGCCCCTTGGGCAAGAAGGGTAGCAATCTCCTGACCTAGAAGGTCGAGAAGAGAAGTTGGAGAGCTGAACTGTTTCACCATGGTGTGAGGAGGAAGGTTCAAGAAATGTAGTTTGTATCCCTCCCTTATAATGGAGAGGGTCCAGTGCTCTGCTGTGATTTGTTCCCATCTGGGAGCAAAGTGAGCTAACCTTCCTGGGATGGTGAGATGCTCTGGATGTTCTAGAGCCAGAAAAGCTAAGTTCTCTAGTGGAAAGTCAAAGGCCCTGAGGAGGCTGAGGCTGTTGGGCCGTAGCAGTCCTCGCAGCCTGAGGCTTGGCCTGTTTTGGTTGTTGCTGCCTCTTTGTAGCAAAACGACCCTGAGAAGAGGCCTGACCATAACCAGAAGAAAATTTCCCTTTTTTTGGGAAAGATCCTTTCTTGAATAACCTCCTTTTAAAAGGAGTAGTAGTAGACTTTGAGAGTCTATCTAAAGCAGAATTTTCAGCATCCATTTGGGTGGCTTTTGCTTGCCAATCTTTGCCAAAAAGGTTTTCCCCTGTACAGGGAAGGTTGCCCAGACCATCCTGTACCCAGGATTCCAAATCAGAGGCTTGTAACCAAGCTACTCTGCGTGCGCCTATGGCAATAGCCGAAGCTCTACTGGCACCCTCAAAGGAGTCAAAGGCTGCACGGTTGGAAAACTTGGATACATCCTGAGCATGTTTAAGCCAGGTAATATATTCTTCTCTCTTATCTTCTGACATAAAAGGAGATAAGTTGTATAGATGATCTGTAACCTCTTTTAGAAAAACATCCCCATATAGAGACTATAGGAGTTGATTCTGGCTACAAGCATACTGGCCTGGAAGATTTTCCTGTCAAAAGCATCTAAGGTTCTGCATTCTCTTCCTGGAGGAGCAGAGGAGTGTCTTTTTGTACTCTTGATTTTTTTCATAGCAGACTCTACCACAATAGAGTGGTGAGGAAGCAGAGTCTTATGAAATCCAGGACAAGGAGGAACTTGATACATAGTGTCCAACCTGCGAGAAAAAGGAGGAGAGGTGGTAAGAGGAGTTTCCCATATACCTAACATGTGGTCATAAAGAATCTCATGTATTGGTAAAATGGCTGCCTCTTTAGGAGCCTTAGGATATTGAAGAATATCCAATTTTTTGGCTCTGGGCTCAGTTTCAGAGGCTACTGCAATGGACAGGCTTCTGGCCACCTCCCTGATGAAGTCCTGGAAAGACAAGTCCTCAGGAGGAGACATTCTCCTTTTTGGAGAAGAGGGTTCCTGAGGAAGGATCTCCGATGCTTCGATGGAAACCTCTGATGCATCAGATTCTTCAGAGGAATCGAAGTATCGACTGTCTGGATGCTCTCGCAGAGCCCGATACGAGTACCGAGGGGTATCGACATCGGGAGTCATTGGTACCGAATCGGTACTAACAGGCATCACTGGATACCGTATCGCTGCTTTCGATACCGATGCCGATGCAAGCGGTACTGGTATCGGAACCGGAGCTGGATCAGGAACCGGAGCTGAATCCGGAACCGGAATCGGTATCGACAACGGGGGTTGTTGTTGTACCGAGGGCATCGCAGCTTGTATGAAGGCCATAATAGCCCGCTGCATGGTCAGAATATTCTGATCCATCGACGCCACCAATGTCGGGATGTCGGTACCGGGAACCGCCGGTACCCCAGAACATTGTAACAGGCCGTGCCATTGATGTCAACCTGTGACCCCATAGATAATGCTTTGGAAGCCGGAGCCTCCCGCCGGGGTAATTTTGCCAGTGTGGATTCCTCAATAATAAGTTCGGGTACATTTCGATACTTAGAGGGAGATGTACCCTTTGAGGATCGACCGGACTTAAGTTTTGTTACCTGAGATCCATGGGATGAAGAAGCAGCTCTGGAAGACGTTGATGCCACAGAAGCTGCATCGGAGGGAAACAGGGTACTGAGCTTGGCTGCCCGATTCTGTAACCCTCTTTTAGACATCATGGAGCAGGACTCACAATCCGCGATGGAATGATCAGGACCTAAACATTTTAGACACCAGTCATGGGTGTCTGTGACAGAAATAGTGCCACTGCACTTTGTGCACTTTTTAAACCCGGAGGCGGGCTTTTCCATGAGGAAAAAAAGACTGTAGGCCTAGGGCCACAGAAGAAAATGCACTGAAGCAGAAAGAAAAAATTTTGTGGGGTTTTTTTTTTTATAAAGAAAGAATAGAGACCGGTGGTACCGGTCCTCGAGAATGCAGACACGCGACTAAAGAAAATAAGAAATAAGAAAGTAAGAATTTCTTCAGCGGTGACAGGAAACACGACCTGCTGGCTCCGCGGAAAAGAAGAACTGGAGAGAGATGGTTGGGAAAGGCGGGAAGGCAGCATGCAGGCGCTGTGGGATGCTCCCAAAAGCTTTCCTTTTGGACGCTGGGGAGCGTTCCTGCGCAGGCTCCGTCGGTACCGACAATACCCATATGTGAAGACTCATTCCTGCTTGTTCCTGGAGATTCCTTCCTGTCCAAGGGTGCCATCTTGCTCAGTTGGATGACATAGCTAAAAAGTACTTAAAGATGAGGCAACTCCCAGGGGAGGGAGGGAGGGTTGTGAGGACAGATTCCTGCTGTCCCTGGAGAACATCTGTTACATGTAACTAAGCATTTTCCAGAAATAAGCAGAAAGTCAGTCCTGAGGGGAAAACGAATCCCCCTTCAGCTACCCTAGTCCCATATTGGACTACTGTCTTCCATCTTGAGCTAATGTCTTCAGCTCCAGGCCTAAGAAACAGCCTGCTGACTCTTTAACCCTGGAACTGCAAAATTAGCAGCTTGAACTATGAAATGTGCTGACATCCTGAAATCAGGGCTGACACAATGAGAGGTGCAGACCTTAACGACGCTGGAACTATAAGGTTACTGAAACTGCCACCTGGGCCCCTTGTTTAGGCAAAGGGGAAAAAAAAAAAAGAACTAGGTGGCAGGATGTAGCTGACCCAACTCAGTATCTGGAGTCAATCTGCAGAAAGCAGGCAAAAGAACTGCCAGGAGAACAAGACAGGATGCCACAAGGGGAAAGCAGAGGACAAGAGGGCAAAAGGTTAAGGAACAGACATGCTCGAGGATGAGCTGCACCGGCAACATCAGAGTCTCCTTTGGCAGGAACTCATACTGGAGGATCTCCAGTTCTTTGGTGCATGAGTCCTCCTCTGACTCAGTCGGGATCGAGAGGGCCCGGACCATGCCCCATATGAAGTAGTGGAAAGCCATGTTCTCTGGTGGGGAACAGCACCAGAGTTCTAGAGGGGATGTCTCAGTGTCAAAAAGTCTTGGTGGAGGTCTTGACGTCTGTGTCCCAGTCGAAACCCGAGGGCATGAAGGATTCCGAGGCTCAGGGCTCTTGTGCCTCGAGGCTGGCCCCAAAGAACTGGGGTCCCCCGGTGGGTCTGAGGTCAGACTCCTGGAAACTGGCCAGAGAGGACCAGACACCTGAAGATCAGAACCAGGACTTCTATCGGTGACGGGGGCTCGTCCGAGGCTGGTGGCACTCGGGGCCTGGCTCAACCCCCAGGGACGACTCCTTCTGCAAACAGCCTTCCACATAACAGCTCAAATCATCCAAGGGGCCTAAAGACAGGACCACATCTCCCCCACTGGCTCCCAATACAGAGCAGAATACAATACATAATTCTACTTATGACATACAAAACACTCAACTACCAATCCTCATCCTATTTTCAAACCCTCATTGCACCACTGCAAACAAACAGACCACAAAGATCCTCCACAAGAACACACTAGTCATCCCCCAAGCAATAACAAAAAGAGCACCCAGCAAGCATGCGCCAGATCCTTTCAGTGCTGTGCAACCACATCCTGCAACTCACTCCCTGCCTACATAACACACACCAAAGATCTCTACACCTTCTGCAAACTCCTCAAAATCCAGCTGTTCACCCTCATCTTTGGATCCATCTCCGCTTAACCCCCCACCTTCCTCCACTATGAAGAGCATACTGTATACACTAAAACGCAGCAAGCCCCTGTCTAAGCTTATGACAATAAGTTTCTGTTTTGTAAACCTTATTGTATAAAGTTAATGTTCCATGTAAAGGTTTAACCTGTTCAAAGTTCTATGTACACCGCTGACCTCCACGAAAAGCAGTATAAAATTTCAGCCAAATAAATTTTAAAATATGGAATGCAAATTGATAAAGTATGGGGAAAAAGTAGAATCCACTCATATTCTATTATTCACTTCTACCGGTTTACTGAGACAAGCTGCAGCATTTCACTGTATGTTTTTCCACAAACGCAAGCCAGAAAGGAAGCAAATTAAAAATACTAAATAGCTTTTCTTCATCTGTATTAAATGCATTTTAACTATAAGATGATAATTTAGAAATTAACAGGTTTTTTATACCGCTTTATCATTTAGTCAAAGTGGTTTACATTGTAACTTAAACTTGGTAATATATATTAAACAGGGACATTGATAATTTGGATTCTTCTGAGGCAATGGAGGGTTAAAGTGACTTGTCCAAGGCCGCAAGGAATGCTAGTGGGAAATGAACCATGGTCTCTTGGTTCCCCCTAAGCTACTCCTCCACTCCAAATGCATAGAGCTTTGGGCATCACTACATACTTCAAAGTGAACTCTTTATTACTAAAGGGTCATGTTTACTAGACAGCATTTTTTCCACTTATCGCAAAATAGGCATAATAATGTTCATTAAGTGCAAATGCTGTGTGCTGTCGGGGGCATGGCCACAATATCCCACACAGTTACCGCACTAAAAAGTTAAATACATTGGCAGTTAGAACAAGTGCACTTAATTCCTTCTCTGGAGAACATAAGATATGCCATACTGGGTCAGATCAAGGTCCATCAAGCCCAGTATCCTGTTTTCAACAGTGGCCAATCTAGGTCATAAGTACCTAGCAGTTTCCCCAAAAGACATACAGTAGGTTCCACAATGCTTGTACTCAGTCAAACAGCGATATCCTGGGTTCATTTTAATAATAGTTTATGGATCTTTCCTCTAGGAACTTGTCTAAACCTTTTTTAAACCCAGCTACACTAAAAAGTAATTAGTCCTTACCTGCTAATTAGTGTTCCTGAAGGAACTCCAGTCCAGTCCCTTTACTCTCGGGTTGCGCAACCCTTCCAGCAGCTTGGAGGCTGAGCCCATCATCGTTTTGATGATGGTGTGGTATAAATACCACTGGCACCACCCCTAGGCCCCAGTAATCTAATGCAAAAGCAGACCTGACAGGTAACCGTAACTATAAACGTGTAAAAACAAACTCAAACTAAAGGAACCAAAGTACTTTCCATATATATCTATATATGTTATTATTATTATTTTTATTTTTATTTAATTTATTTTTTTATTTTTTTTTTAACTGACAGAACAGCGGTAAGGGAGGGAGAGGGGGGAAGGAGAAGGCTCACCCGAGGCCGACCCAGCCCTTGGACACTCATCCCCGAACCTCCCTAGCTCTTATCCCCGCCGCTTGGGCTCTGCCTACCGGGGTTTCCATCTTCCGCCTCGCTCCGTGCCTCGACTTCGGTCCTTTATTCTCTTCTGACCACTAGAAAGTCGAACCTGGGCGGGATCAGGGACTGGACTGGAGTTCCTTCAGGAACACTAATTAGCAGGTAAGGACTAATTACTTTTTCCTTAGCAGAACTCCAGTCCAGTCCCTTTACTCTCGGGATGTAACAGAGCAGTTCATACCTGGGTGGGGTTCGCTAACCCGGACCGAAGTACCGCACCTGCAAACCTGGTGTCTGCTCTACTCTGGACATCCAGTCTGTAGTGCTTGGAAAAGGTATGCAGCGAGGACCAGGTAGCCGCTCTACAGATGTCTAGCGGTGGAACCAAGCTGTGCTCTGCCCAGGAAGCCGCCTGCGCTCGAGTTGAATGTGCGCGAAGCCCTGTTGGAACCTGCCTCCCCTTGAGAATGTAGGCAGAGGCGATGGTCTCCCTGATCCACCTAGAAATGGACGCTTTGGCCGCCGCTTGTCCCTTGTGTGGCCCTCCAAATTGAATGAAAAGCCGATCGGACTTGCGGAAAGCCGCTGTGCGTGAAAGATACCGTCTGAGCACTCTACGCAAATCTAGTAGGCGCAGTTTGGTACTCTCTCCTATCTGTGCTTCTCCTGCGAAGGATGGAAGCGAGACTGTTTGGTTCATATGAAAGGGGGAGGAGACCTTGGGTAGGAAAGAAGGTACCGTCCGTAAGACCACCTTATCCTTGAGGAAGGGAGGTCGAGAAGAGAGAGCTTGAAGCTCGGAGACCCTCCTGGCCGAACAAATAGCTACCAAAAATACCGTCTTGAGGGTCAAGTCTTTTAGGGAGGAACTCCTAGCCAGTTCGAAGGGTTCCCTGGTTAGGGAATCCAAAACCAGGTTTAAGTCCCAAGGGGGAATCACTGATCTTTGTTGAGGTCGTAAGCGCTTGACCGCCCTCAGGAATCTACTCACATCAACGTGCTCTCCTAGGGACTTGCCCCGCACCTTACCTCTATAACAAGAGATGGCCGCTAGCTGGACTCGTAGCGAGCTGTGAGCCAAACCTTTCTCGAAACCTGCTTGTAAGAACTCTAACACCTCCGGAACTGAGGCTTCTGAAGGTTTCTTATGGTGATCGGCGCACCACGCCTCGAATATGCGCCAAACCCTGACATAGGATAGACAGGTCGAGCGTTTCCGAGCGTTCAGCAGAGTTGCAATTACCGAGGCCGAGTAACCTCGCTTCACGAGCCGAGCCCTCTCAAGGGCCAAGCCGTAAGCGAGAATCGATGCACGTGGGGCATGAGTACCGGACCCTGCCGTAGTAGATCCTTTCTGTCGGGGAGCCTCCAAGGGCGATGAGCCGTAAGTCTCACCAGGTCTGCATAAAATGGGCGACGCGGCCAATCCGGAGCTATGAGTATTACCAGACCTGGATGGGCCTCTATTCGTCTTAGAACTCTCCCTATGAGGGCCCAGGGCGGGAACACGTACAGGAGACCTTCCGAAGGCCACTTCTGGACCAGGGCATCCAAGCCTTCTGACATCCTTTCTTTTCTTCGACTGAAGAACCGACTCGCTTTGGAAGATTCGTAGCGCCATGAGGTCCATGATCGGTGCTCCCCAGCGGGCTACCACTTGGTCGAACACTTCCTGCGCTAGTTCCCATTCTCCGTGGTCTATCTTGTGTCTGCTGAGATAATCGGCCGTCACATTGTCTGTTCCCGCCACGCGTTGAGCTGACAGGTTCAATAGATGTGCTTCGGCCCACTGAAGGAGGCTGTCTGCTTCCTTCTCCAGCAGAGGGCTGCTTGTCCCCCCTTGGCGGTTGATGTAGGCCACCGTGGTGACATTGTCCGAGAGGACGCAGACCGCCCTTTGCCGTACCAAGGGCTCGAGAGCCGTGAGAGCTAGCGCCACTGTCCTCAGCTCTAACCTGTTGATGGACCACCGAGCTTCCGTCGGGGTCCAGCTCCCCTGTGCAAACTGTCCCTCGCAATGAGCACCCCATCCTGCGAGGCTTGCATCCGTCGTTAGTTGTATCCATTGTGGTGGGTCTAGAGGCATCCCGCATCCAAGGTTCTTCGGGCGCTCCCACCAGAGGAGAGTCCTTCTGACCTGAAGAGGACAGGGCAGCTGCATGGATAAGGGATGAAGCTGCGGGGACCACCGTCGTAACAATGCACGTTGGAGGGGTCGCATATGTGCCTTGGCCCACGGTACTACCTCTATCGCTGCCGCCATGGTGCCCAGCAGTTGAAGGTAATGCCAGGCGGTAGGGATCCGTCTTGCAATGAAGCGAGAGACCAGACTCCTCAGATCTCGTAACCTCTGTTCCGACAGGAAGACTCTTCCTCTCCTTGTGTCGAATCTTGCTCCGAGGTAATCGATCTCCTGTGAGGGAATTAATCTGCTCTTTGCCCGATTGATGACCCAACCCAACTCCTCCAGGAATTCCACCACTCTGGTTGTAGCTGCACGACTCTCTGACTCGGTTTTTGCCCGAATCAGCCAATCGTCCAGGTATGGATGTACTAGAATCCCTTCCTTGCGAAGAGCCGCGGCTACGACTACCATTACCTTGGTGAATGTCCTGGGAGCTGTTGCTAGGCCAAAAGGAAGAGCCTGGAACTGAAAATGACCCCTCGGCACTGCAAATCTCAGGAACTGCTGATGAGATTTTCGGACCGGGATATGTAAGTATGCTTCCGTCAAGTCCAGCGATGTTAGAAACTCCCCCTGTCTTACCGCTGCAATGACTGACCTCAGAGTCTCCATTCGAAAATGAGGAACCGAGAGGCAACGATTGACTTGCTTTAAGTCCAGGATTGGGCGGAAGGACCCTTCTTTCTTTGGCACCACAAAGTAGATCGAGTATCGACCAGAGCCGTATTGGTCTCTCGGGACGGGGGTCACCGCTCCCAACTCGATCAGCCTTGAAAGGGTGTCTTCTATTGCTGCTCTCTTTTCTGGAGATCCGCAGGGAGATTGCATAAAGGCTGGGGGTACTTGCTTTGTGAACTCGAGGGCATAACCCTCTCTGATTATTTTGAGTACCCAACGATCCGATGTGACTCGGGCCCAGGCGGGAAAGAACTGCCTTAACCGGCCGCCCACCAGCAGGCCTTTTTCCTGGGCCCCCGTCGTTTCATTGTGTTTTCCTAGGGCCTGAGGAAGCGGAGGAAGTCCCAAAGCCTCTTCCTGCTCCTCGAAACCCTCGGAAACCTTGACCTCTAGGTAAGGGGCGACCCCTAGTAAAAAAATTCTGTCTGAACGGCCGGAACCTACGAGAGTCCCTCGTTTGGTTGCGAGTAGGGACCGTTAAACGGTTTTGTTTGGGTCTATCTTCCGGGAGCCTACCTCCCTTAGACTCGCCCAGGTCTTTCACTAGCTTTTCTAGGTCTTCACCAAATAGTAGTCTCCCCTTGAAGGGGAGGCGACTCAGGCGAGCCTTCGAGGAGGGGTCCGCCGCCCAATTGTGTAGCCACAGATATCTCCTGGCTGCTACCACCGAGGCCATATTTTTGGCTAGGCTTCTAATAAGGTCGTACTGACTATCCGCTAGAAAGGCGGAACCTGACTAAGCGTGCAGCACTAGCTTGCGCGTCAGTGGCGGCGCTATCCGCTAGTTGAAGCTGTTGAGCCCACCTCAGGCAGGGTCTTGCTACCCACGCTCCTGAAACTGAGGCCTGCAGGGCAAGGGCACTAACATCGAAGGCTTGCTTCAATAACGAGTCAAGCTTTCTATCCTGACTATCCTTAAGTGCTGCGCCGCCCTCGACCGGAATGGTCGTCTTCTTTGTCACAGCTGAGACCGCCGCATCCACCTTTGGGGATTTCAGCAGGTCCTTGTCCGCTTCCGGCACTGGGTACAAGCGAGACATGGCTCGTACCCCCCTTAGACTGGACTCTGGTTGATCCCACTCCTCCTGGATCATCTGGCGTAACACCCTGTGGACCGGAAAGACTTTCTGTGTTTTTCTGACGGCTTGGATCAAAGGATCCTCCAACGCTTCTTCTTCTGCAGGGATGTCTGATGTCATATTGAGCACCTTCATGGACTCATTAATTAAGGATGGGAGCTCTTCCCGGCGAAATACTCTAACTATTCTGGAGTGCTCTTCTTCTGGGATCTCCCCCTCCTCGAGCTCTTCATCTTCCTCGCCCACTTCCTTGTCTGAGCCCTCCTCATCCGGGGTGGTAGGGGAAGGAGGCGTGAGAGGTTCCTCGCCCATTAGTCTAGAGCGCTTAGGGGGGGCTCCGGGGTCATGGGAGCTTGTCTTCCCTGGACCGGGCCGACCACCCTCTTTCGGCATTGGAGGCCCCATGACTCCCTGCTGACGCATACAATAAGCTTTGTGTAAGAGAAGGACAAATTCTGGTGAAAAAAACTCCCAACCTCCCTCCGTTCCACTGGGAGCTGAGGGAAGGGTCTGCGAGGGGCCTGGGCAGACCTATGTAGAGGGCGGAGGGATGGTGGAAGAATCCCCTCCCCCTTCTCTGGGACCTTGAGAGGCCTGAGCAGACTGATCCATGGCCAACTGAATCTCCTGCTCAACAGAAGCTGCTTCAGCAGCACAACCCCGGCAAATCCCTGCCTCAGAATCCGCCATTCTGCGTGTGCCGCAGGACGGGCAGCGTAATTTCCCCGTCATTCTTCCTCCTCTCTAGGATTTGTATTCAAGAGTCCCCCCCTGATAGAGAGGATCCGGTGAAACTAAACTGAATTAAAACTAAAAGAAAACAAAAAAAACTTTCTTAGGTACAGTAAGGGGGGGGGGGGGTATGCGAGGACCCACCCAAGCCCCAAATAAGCAAAAATAAAAAGTTAACAAAATAAAAAGAATAAATTGCCTAAAATCTTAAAAATTAAGAATACAGTCAGAGATCTTAAGACTCTGCAATACTTGCGGTTTCTGTGACCCGATGTTCCCTGAGCCGCGCTCGGCACGCTGAATCCGCTGACTGAAGATAGACTCCACGTGGTAGGCCTCAGCCACGTGGAGTCAGGTTGTGCGGCCGGCAAACTTGCTTTCACTGCCGGCTCCCCCAGCCGTTAGGGCCAAAATGCCTCGACGATCTGCCGCCGCCTCTAGCGCTCAGCTTGGGAAGACGCTGAAAGCGCGAGGCGGCAGTGAGGCCGGGAGAGTAGCGTTGCTGTCCCCGTACTCAGCCCCCGAATCGGGGCTTCAGAGTGGGGATGCCCCCAGCGCTCAGTCCGCCTCGGGGACTTCGGCGCGAGGCAACAGAGAGAGGAGCAGAGACTGAAGTACCGGATGCCGCACCCGCGGGGGGGGGGGGGGTATGCCCGAAGCGGCCTGCTGCCCAGGAAACAACCTTCTCCTTCCCACGGACTCCGGAGGACCGGGAAGGGGGGGGGGGAGAGAAAGGAAGTAGAGATTCAGAACGAATCAGAGAAAGAACACCCGGGAGTAGAAAAGAACTCCCTCAACTAAAATAAGATAACCCAAGGAAATTAAAGCAATTAAATAAAAAGTTAAAAGAACTAAAAGACCAGTAATAAGCTCTTGGCTTACGGTAGCCCTCCAGCTGCTTGGAGGCTGAGAATACTGGGGCCTAGGGGTGGTGCCAGTGGTATTTATACCACACCATCATCAAAACGATGATGGGCTCAGCCTCCAAGCTGCTGGAAGGGTTGCACAACCCGAGAGTAAAGGGACTGGACTGGAGTTCTGCTAAGGAACAGCTTTTACTACATCCTCCGGTAACAAATTCCAGAGTTTGATTAATAAGAGAAAATATTTTTTCAATCAACGTGTAGTCTTAAATAGTTTACCCTGTAGCTTCACTGCATGTCCCCTAGTCTTTCTATATTCTGTTGACGTAAACAATCGATCTACATTTACTCGTTCCATTCCATTCATTCATTTATAGACCTCTATCATATCTCCCCTCAGCCATCTCTTTTCCAGGTTGAAGAGCCCTAACCTTTTTAGCCTCTCTACATAGGGGTATCCTTCCATCCCTTCTACCATTTTGGTGACTCTTCTCTGGACCTTTTCTAATAATGCTATATCCTTTTTAAGATACGGCAACCAGAATTGCACACAATATTTGAGGTGCAGTCGCACCATGGAATGATACAGAGGCATTATAATATCCTTTGTTTTATTCTCCATTCCTTTCCTTATGATACCTAGCATTCTATTTGCTCTCTTGGCCGCCGTTGCACACTGGGCAGAGGGTTTGAACATGTTATCCACGATGATGCCTAAATCTTTTTCCTGGGTGGTGGTTCCTAATGTGGACCTTGCATCATGTAACCATTGTTTGGGTTGTTTTTTTTCCTAGATGCATAACTTTGTCCACAATAAATTTTATCTGCCATTTGGATGCCCAGTCTTCCAAGTTTTCCAAGATCCTCTTGCAATTTTTCACAATCCTCATGAATTTTAACAATTTTGAATAATTGTGTCATCTGAAAATCTGATTACCTCACTTGTTATTCCCATTTCCAGGTCATTTATGAATATGTTAAAAAGCAGCGGACCCAGCACAGATCCCTGGGGTACTCCACTGGGAAAATTGACCATTTAGCCTTACCCTCTGCTTTCTATCTTTTGACCAGTTCCTGATCCACAATAGTACACTGCCTCCTAGCCCATGACATTTTAGTTTTGCCAAAGGTCTCTGATGAGGGACTTTGTCAAAAGCTTTCTGAAAATCCAGATACGCTATAATCAACCGATTCACCTTTGTCTACCTGTTTATTCACACCTTCAAAAAAATCATAACAGATTATTAAGACAAGACCTTCCTTAGCTAAAGCCATGTTGGCTGTCTCCCATTAAGCCATGACTATCTACATCTTCAATAAATTTTGTTCTTTATAATGGTTTCTACCATTTTTCCCCAGTACTGACGTAGGGCTCACTGGTCTGTAGTTTCCCGGATCACCGCTAGAACCTTTTTAAAAATTTTCATTACATTGGCCATTCTCCAGTCTTCAGGTATTACAGATGATTTTAATGATAGTTCACAAATTACTAATAGTAGGTCTGCAATCTCATATTTCAGTTCTTTCAAACACCCTTGGATGTATACCATCTAGTCTAGGCGATTTGCTACTGTTCAGTTTATTCAATAGTTGTAATACATCTTCCCGGTGTATCAATATTTCTTTCAATTTTTCTGCGGCATCACCTTTAAATACCATTTCAGTCATGGGTAACATCCCTACATCTTCCTCAGTAAAGAACGAAGCAAAGAATTCATTCAGCCTCTCCGCTATGGCCTTGTCCCCTCTTAGTGCCCCTTTTACCCCTCTATCATCTAATGGTCCAACTGACTCTCTCACGGATGTTTTGCTATGAATGTACTTGAAAAAAGTCTTTATTACACCTTTTTGCTTCCACAGCAAGCTTCTTCTCAAATTCTCTCTTTGCCTACTTTATCAATGCCTTGCATCTTACTTGCCAGTGCTTATGTTGTTTCTAGTTTGTGTGTCATTTGGCTCCTTTTTCCATTTCCTGAAAGATGTTTTTTTTTTTTTTGCAACAGCCTCTCTGACCTACCTTTAAACCATGCTGGCAGTTTTTTGGACTTCCTTCCACTTTTCTTAAAGCATGGATTACAGCTGGTCTGGGCTTCCAAGATAGTATTTTTAAACACTCATGCTTGATGTAAATCTTCAATCTTTGCAACTACTCCTTTTAATTTTTTCTTAACTATTTTCCTCATTTTAGCATAGTCTCCCTTTTGAAATTTAAAAGGCAGTACTGAGGATTTCCTTACAGTCCTTCCTCCATTTATTAAATCAAAATGTGATCATGCTATGATCACTATTGCACTTTAGCCCTTTACACTTTAGCAAACATGGCCCAAAGTCAGAATGACACACCAAGGGGGAGTTGGGGGGGAGGTGTTATGGAAGAGGAGCATCCAGCAGCACTGAAAATAAAACAAACAAGCATTAGGTCTGTCATTTGTGCACATTCAAGTCCCTTCCACGTCCCCACCCCTAGAAACAGGAGGTTTGCAGTAGGGCCTTGAATAGAGAGGCCTCATGCTTACTTTTGTTTCAGTGCTGCCGGATGCTGCAGTGAAACATCAGCAGCATCAGCAGCAGTGGCAGAGAAATAAGTCATGTGGACTGGGGAAAGAGAGGCAGAGATGCTGGACAGATTAGGGAGGAGATCAGTGAAAAAAAAAGGTGAAATTAGATCTTATCTACTAATTTTCTTTCCTGAAGCCCATCCAGTATAGTCGTGTGGGTTATGCTCATCCACCAGCAAGGGGGGAAGAGACCAAGAACCGTAAGTTCAAAACATTTCCCTTAAATAGCCTGGGCTTCCTTGCAGAGCCAGTATGAACCTCACAGATGGGCAGAACAGAGTCCCAAAACCCCAACAGCTCCACCAGCCCTGCAACAAGTCGTGCAACAGAACAGCATGCACACTTGGCCATTGAGTATCTCAACTTGTCTTAAAGAATATATATATATATTTATTCCCTGTCAAAACCGGAAGCCCGCCAATGGGGAGAGCAAACAGTGCAATAGCACAGCGAAACCTCCTAGGACCATCATGGTAGAAACCATCATAAAGAACAAAATTACTCAGCATGTAGATAGTCATGGTTTAATGGGAGAAGACAATACAGCTTTAGACAAGGAAGATCTCGAAGGTGTCAATAAACAGGTAGACAAAGGTGAGTCATTTGATATAGTGTATCTGGACTTTCAGAAGGCCTTTGACAAGGTCCCTCAGAGACTTTTGGCAAAACTAAAATGTCATGGGATAGGAGGCAGTATACTATTGTGAATAAGGAACTGGTTAAAAGACAGAAAGCAGAGGGCAGGGCTAAATGGTCAATTTTCCCAATGGAAAAAGGTGAATAGTGGAGTACCTAGGGATCTGTGCTGGGTCCACTGCTTTTTGACATATTCATAAAATGACCTGAAAAAGGGAATAATGAGTGAGGTTATTAAATTTGCAGATGACACAAAACTATTTAAAATTGTTAAAACCTATGAAGATTGTGGAAAATTGCAAGAGGATCTTGATAAATTGGAAGACTGGGCAGCCAAATGGCAGATGAAATTTAATATGGACAAGTGCAAAGTTATGCACCTAGGAAAGAACAACCCAAACTATGGTTACACGATGCAAGGTTCCACATTGGGACCCACCACCCAGGAAAAAGATTTAGGAGACATTGTGGATAACTTGTTAAAAACCTCTGCCCAGTGTGCAGCGGTGGCCAAGAGAGCAAATAGAATGCTAGGCATCATAAGGAAAAGAATGGAAAACAAAAGGATATTATAATGCCTCTGTATCGCTCCATTGTGCAACCGCACCTTGAATATTGTGTGCAATTCTGGTCGCCGTATCTTAAAAAGGATATAATGTTATCAGAAAAGGTACAGAGAAGAGCCACCAAAATGGTAAAAGGGATGGAAGAATACTCCTATGAAGAGAGGCTAAAAAGGTTAGGGCTCTTCAACCTGGAAAAGAGATGGCTGAGGGGAGATATGATAGAGGTCTCTATAAATTAATAAATGGAGTGGAACGGGTAAACATAGATCAATTGTTTACATCAGAATATAAAAAAAGACTAGGGACATGTAATGAAGCTACAGGGTAAACTATTTAAGACTAATAAGAGAAAATATTTTTTCATTCAAGGTGTAATCAAACTCTGAAATTTGTTACCGGAGGATGTAGTAAAAGCTGTTAGTGTAGCTGGGTTTAAAAAAAGGTTGGGACAAGTTCCTAGAGGAAAAGGTCCATAAAACATTATTAAAAGGGATGCAGGATATGACTGCTTGACCCAATACAAGCACTGAGGAACCTGTGTCTTTTGGGGAGACTGCTATGTACTTATGACCTAGATTGGCCACTGTTGAAAACAGGATATTGGGCTTGATGGACCTTGGTCTGACCCAGTATGGCACATGGCATATGTTATGTTCTTATGTTCTTAAGCCCCTTTCAGCGTACACCGCCTCCATATCCCTGAAGTGTTTCTGCTGTCACCGTCCTGGAACACTCACGGGCCATGAAGCTGCTATGTCACCTCAGTTGGTAGGTACTCCGGCAGCAGTTTTGTCTCCCCTGGCAAATGGAACTTTAGAGGGGAAGGAGAGTCCTCTAAGAACTCTTGAGGACATTGTCCGGTTGCAGGGTGAGGCTCCTGTTCTACAAGTGAGTGAGGTGCAGATTCCACAGGTTGTGACTTTGGATTCACTGTGGGATGTTATTCAAAAGGTATCAACTCCTCTCTTCAATCTGTTTTAGGCCACTTTGTGGGGGGACTTGGCCTTGTGTCTCAGGTTGTGGTGGAGCAATCCAAGACATTCGAGACTAATGTATCTAGAGTGACTATCCTCGAGTCAAATGAATGCCTTTCAAGTGGTTAATGATGCCCTGGTGAAAGACACTACTCTCTCAGCCAGGTGAATGGAGTATCTTGAGAATTTGGCTAGATGTAATAATTTACGTCTGCTAAATTTCCCTAAATCCCCACTTATACCATCGATAGAAATGGTGAAGTAGTACTTGACCAAGGTTCTGGGGATGGACCCTTGAAATCTCCCTCCGTTGGTGAGAGCTCAATATCTTGCCCCTGGTGCTGGGCTTCCAGCTCTGGGCCAGGAAGTCTCCATTGGGGATAACTTGACAGAGTTTTTGGAATCACCTCTGGAAGTTGTGACTCAGCGGTGTACCCCGATTCTAACACTTGCCTTGGAAGCTGATCACAACTTGGTGTTTAAATTGTATTTTCGCTTTATGGATAAGTTATTTTTTGGCTCTTCCATATGTATGTTTCTTGATTTTTCAAGATGTACACAGAAACAGTACCAGGGGTTCTTGGCTCTCCATCCCAGAGCCTTGGCCCTTGGGATGCAATTTGTGCTTTGTTTTCCTTGTATCTGTGTTATTGTGTCTGATGGTAAAACATTTACTTTTTTGAGCCCAAAATGTTAGCTGAATTTTTTTTGGGTAGGGAGGGAATGTTGGTCCCTAAGAGTATTCCACAGACACCACCGTAGGGGTTTTAAGGTGCTAGTGTTGAGGTTGTGCCCTTAGGTTTCTTTATAATTGATATGATATATTTTCCTTCTCTTGGGACTTTTTCCTGTAGTGTGGGCTGATAAGAAGTTTTATTTACTTATTTCACTGAATGATAATTTGATGTTTATTTTATTGTTTCACTTGTTTAATGACAGTGTAATTCAAAATGTATAAATAAAAAAATATCTATAAAAAAAAGAAAACAAAAAGTGAGAGTGAATACAAAATATTGCTTGGAAAACTGAACATTGTTATTGTTAATATTCGTACAGCATGACAAACACTTCGAGGAAAAGACCTAATGTTATAATGCTACAATGCAAGAATAGTAACAGCAACAGACACTCTGAAATAAAGACCAAACATTGTATTTGAAAATACAATATTAAAAGCGAGGAGCACAAATTAGTCTGACTTCCAAGGATGAACCTAACCGCAAAGGGATTAAACTGTGAAGAGGAACTACCATACTGGCGATAAAGTTAGTGTCCTAGACAAACTTCGCTCTGGGATGTGTCTAGTAGCGGTAGGTCGCAAATTCGGGGTGAATGAATCCACAATTAGATCAATCTGCTGTAAGGAAAAAGAAATTCCTAAATCTGTGTGTGAATCTGCAGCAGAAAGTGCAAAAGTCGCTTCAGTGATTCGTGATGAGGCCATGGAAAAAATGGAAAAACTTTTAAGTTTGTGGATCAATGAGATAGTGAATGATAAAAAGAAAACAGATATTATGGACACCACCACCACCAATACTAATTAAAGCCAAGCGAAATCTATGAACATGTCACAAAAGGATCAACAAAACATGAAAGGCTTCTTGGCTAGTAGTGGGTGGCTCTCTCACTTCATAAACAGATACAGCCTGAAAAACATCAAACTTACTGATGAAGAAGGTTCTGCGGATGTGGAAGCTGCTGAAGCATTTCTGAAATAACTGCTTGATCTCATGAAGAACGGGTACATACCTGAGCAAGTTATTCAATGCTGAGACAGGCTTATTCTATAAAGTAGATGGGAAAACATACCTATATTTCAGAAACTGTCTACAAAGCGTCTGGCTTTAAAGCATTTAAGGATCATTCCACAATGTTTTTCTGCACAAATGCTAAAGGTGACTTCAGAACAAGCCTTTGATGGTATACAGAGCCCAAAGTCCTCATGCACTGAAAGGAAAAAAAATGTGAACCACATGCCGGTGCATTGGAGGTTGAATCAGAAAGCTTGGATAGCATCTGAAATATTTTGGGATTGGTTCAACAGCTGCTTCATCCCAGAAGCAAAACAATACCTTGATGGCAAACCCTCACGTTCAAGGTTTTCTTGATGGTAGACAACGCACCGGTGCACGTTTGTGAAGAGCTGAAAAATGCACACCCAAACAAAGTTATTTTCATCCCCCCAAACACCACTTCTCTGATCCAGCCACTGGATCAGGGAATCATAAAGACTTTTAAAAGCCACTATACACAGGCGCTCTACCGCAATGCATTGGATGCAAACCCAGAAACCCGATGATGGACTTCTGGAAAGACATCACGATTCATCATGTTATTGACTATGTTGAAGTAGCATGGCAAAATGTATCTCAAGCAGCAACAAACAACTGCTGGATGAAGGTCTGGCCAGAGGGTGTCACAAATTTTGAAGGCTTTTCTGGTGCCAACGAACATGTAGACAGCAATGTGCACACAATCATGGAGTTGGCGCGCAGGACATTGACAATGATGACAATGAGCAGCAATCAACTCCAAAGATTGTGCCTCTCACAATAGCTAAACTTGAAAGATGGGCATCAATGGTGTTTCAGCTCTCAAAGGAGATAGAGGAATCTGATCCCAAACTGGAATGCAGCCTGAAGTTCAAAAGGGAACCAGACACCACATTTCTTCCCTACATTGAAAACACTGAAACAATTGAGATGGAAATCCAAACAAAGAATTCTGACGCAGTACTTATTTATTAGCAAGCCAGTCCGGCCAACACAATCTCCCACACCTTCAACCAGTGATGCAGGGCTCATTACAGAGGAGGCAGCAGATGTTTCAGATTTTGAACTGCCATCCATCTTGCCATGTCCATCACCCACTACAGAGAATGGCAACAACCTCTTCCTTCATTATTTTGTGGGCAGCCAAGGCCGAGAGGTTTCAAAAACACCCCCCCCCCCCCCCCGCACACACACACACAAAACATGTCCTCCCAAATTCAAAGAAAGCACCCTGAAGGACATCTGTTTACAACACTATATCATTCACCATCTCATCCACCTCGCATGGCAGCAACCTCCCTAACACCTCCCTTATCTCTCTATAGGGTACATTCATGTAAGTGCCTCCACAGGTAAACCAGCCATTACAAGAGGATGTCCTCCTCAGAATTCCAGCAGAAATGATTACGGATATTCCAGCACCATCTCCCTTGGAAAGTAGGCCGTTTGTTTCCTACAATGTGTTATGTTGATAGGGAACAATGGTTCGGTATTCGCAGTTTCAGTATTTGCGGCATTTTCAGGGAACCCATCCCCCACAAATACCGAGAATTGAGTATAATCCAGATGGAAAATAAGAGCCTGAATTATTGTATGAAAATTATTTTTCCAACAAAAATGGTCTTGATCTCCAGATAACCCATAATTTATAAAGACCATAGTTTGAATTTGCCTTTGCATTGTTAATTGCGCATCCTCTGCAGATAACAATGTTTCCATTCCATTCCTAAACCCGAACTGGTAAGCCCTGAGCACAGCACATTCCTCTACAAATTTCCGAAGATGGCTCAGAACGAGCTTTTCTTTCATCTTGGCTAAAAAGAGCAAAAGGAGACTGATCTATAACTAAGAGAATCAGTCCTATCCAACAAAGGATTTTTCAAAGATGGGGTATATGGAGGCTTCCATAAGAATATTGAGAACAATATCCACTGAAAAGGGCTTATTAAACCATACAGAATGATTGCAGTTCAGCTATCATCTTTAAGTGCTTTAAAAACCTTAATAGGGCAGCTATCAAGAAAACTATAGGTGTTATTTAAATCTGCAATGGCTTCCTGCACTTACTTAGCCAAAACTAGGAAAAGGTTTTCCCAAAGGAGAATATCTAAAAAAGGAGGAGACAGGGACATAATAGTCTCTGAGAAACCAGAATTCATTTTATCAGTTCTGCAACACAGGGACATGATGAATTCTTTGGATCCGACCTTCACAACAGTAAAAAGTTTGATACTGTCGTAGCCTTCTATAAATTTCCGTGTTACAATACCCTTAGCCTTCAAAACTACTTTGCAGTAAACCCTCAAATTACTTAAATAGCCTTGTCGGGAAAAATAATCTGGTACTGCCCTCCATCTTCCCTTTCTTCACAGAATTCTCTTTTACTCCTTCAGTGATTGACTATGTTATTCAGGGGGTCCTCAAACCATCTCTAACAACTACCTTCTTCAATGGGACTATTGTGTTTATTTTATTTATTTATTTATTTTATTTTATTTATTTACAGTTTCTTTTATACCGCTCTATTTGACATCAATGCGGTTTACAATGAACAGAAACTACACGTCACAAAAATTGATCAGTGCTTACAATGAACAGGACAATGAACTGGGTATACATTAAACAGGTTTCATAAACAGAGAACATAGTTTTATTATGTACAAAAAGCAACTATGTACAAAGCAACTAAATGCAGCTAATGTTTCTTGATGAGAGGAGAAGCAAGGTGAGATTGCAGCTCAAAAGGAAACCCTCCATAATGCTACCGAGACATCAATCCCTAAATTATCAAGGCCAGATAATCTAGGAAGCCAATGCACTCTTTAAATTTTCAATCTTATATTCCGAGCATATTACTTTTTTTGTAATTGTGGCAACTTAGTTCACTTCCGCTTCATCTATCCTGCCTAATATTTGAAGCAGACAATGGTCCAACAATGGCACTAGGTCACAAGCGACCACAGTGCCCTTTGCATATAAACCAACTGCACACATCAACTGTACATGCATGAATTCATAGGTATATGCACATATAAGGCACCCAAACAAACCAAATGCACACTCACAAATGCATATCCCTGAAGATGGCGTTTGGCAGACGGTTTGTGCTCTGATGCTTCTATCCTGATGGGGAAAGAGGCAGGTAAAAACAGGCAAGCAGCCCTCAGCTGCACAACAATGTTCCTCTAAATTAGCTTTTTTAGAGGGAGCTGCTGGCCCTTTAGATTCCTCTGTGCAGCACCTGGAGTGATAGCCAAGTGAGCTGACAGGAGAGACAAGCCCGGCTGTTTTGATGTCAGAGTCGGAGGACTCGGCATCTTACTGGGGCCTGCAATCTCCCTCTTCTGAACAGAGGCACCCTTGGAAGGTGGTGTGTTTCTCTCCGGGTCCTGGCGGTGGTCGATTGGCTGGTACTCCAGAGGCTGGATCTCCAGATATTCTTCAGGGGCTCCATCCAGGAAGTGACGCAGAGCTTTCCTTGACCCTGTGGGGTAACTCTTCCAGTACCCCTCCTCAGGAGATGCAGCATGTTGTGGCAGTGGCAGTGGAAGTCCGTGGTGCACAGGATCAAGTTATCATGGCCAGAGCCGGTATATCTGATGGGATAACTGCGATGCTGATATCTGCACCATTTATCTTCTCTATTACTCGACTGGAAAAATTCACCCTCTAGACCAGGGGTCTCAAACTCCAGTCCTGGAGGGCCGCAAACCAGTCAGGTTTTCAGGGTATCCCTAATTAATATGCATGAGATATATTTGCATGCACTGCCCCATTGTATGCAAATATATTCATGCATATTCATTAGGGATACCCTGAAAACCTGACTGGTTTGCGGCCCTCCAGGACTGGAGTTTGAGACCCCTGCTCTAGACCATCTGGACTGCAATTATTCACTCAGTGTAGCACTGGTCCCTCGGGTGCAAGCCTTGGCAGCCCAGGTTCAAGCGAATGCTACTAACATTAACTTTAATTTTGAGAACTTGAACGCTGTTCGATCTTCTCGTTTAGCTAACTTGCATGTAACTAATTTTCCTCGTTCTAGCATTGTTTCTGCTAAAGATATGTTCAAAGCATATATGTCCGAGGCTAAGGGTGTCTCCCCCCCCCCCCCCGAGTCTCATTTGCCATTAATTAAAATTATATCATTTGCCAATGGCTAGGAGATCACCTACTGCAGCCGTTGTTCCTGGTCTGCCGCAAGTTGATACCCTGAACATATTGGCTCTTTTAGAAAATTCTGATATTAAGACTATGGTTCCTAAAACTTTACTAGTGACATTTGCTTTGGTTTCAGACAGGAGTGGCTTCTCCAGTTTTTTTAGGAAAAGGAACCTTATGGTTTGGATCTATCCAGACTTGGCAAGAGAGAGACTCGGCACAGGTGGTGAGGGTTTCTCTTGCTTCATTCAGGGTTTCAACAGCTGGGGGGCTTGTTCTCTTTAAAATATCCCTGTAAGTGTATGGTAAAGCAGTCAGTCAGTTGCCTATATATTATATTTTTTAACCCTTTCAACTTTCCATATTCATTAATACTTGGTTGTCAGCTATGACAAACAATGATTCTGGGTGTTCCGCCCACCTTGTTTCCTCACAATTTTGTTTTTTGTTATAAATTTCTCTAGTCTAGACTCTCCCCCCCTCTCTAGTGGGCTAGTGAAGGGGGCAAGGAATTATGTTTCCCAAAATGTATTTTGTCTTTCCTTTGTATTTTGCTGGTTTCAGCTTTCTACTTGTGTTCCCTTGTTTCCTTGCGAGTAATTGTGCTTGTAATTTGTATACACTGCATAAATGAAAAAATTTTAAAAAAAACAAAACACAAAGAAATGCATATCACTAAAGAAATACGTATTGTCTCACTATTAAATGTACCAGTATAATGAAAGGAGTGTTGACATGGGGGGAGGGGAGAACACTGAAGGTTGGAGTTAAAACTGTAAAACTGGTTAAAAAAAAAAAAAAAAAAAAAAGGGTCCAATGGATTAGATGCATTGTGCCACGATAGTAGACACTTGTGTGATGTAATTGATTCTGTATGTGTTCAAACACCACAAGAGTTAAAACAAATCTTTTCTGAATGCACACAGAAGAAAAGTGTCTACCTTGTTTAATCTCCCAAACTCACCATTTGCCCCTCATAATTAAATTTCTATCCATTCTTAATTATCTCCCATATTTATTTTTCCTCCATACTTTTCTTTGACCTATCCACTACTTCTGACACCATAAATCACCATCTGCTCCTTATCAATCCCCCATCACTTGCTTTCAGGACTTTGTCATTTCTTCAATCTCCTGTTAGCTCTCCAGATGCATTTTTAGGTGTATTCACCAGTGGATTTTTCTCCACCAGTATCAGTCATAACTAAAGGCTCTGGCCTAGGTGCCCTTCTAGTCTCTTTACATTCATTCCCCTAGTGCCCTGATCTACACTCACATATCCCTTCCTTTCTGAATATACTATTGAAGATCTTTATCCACTTTCGCATCACCTCCCACTTAGACAAATGCAACCTGCTCCTCAAATGTCTCCCACTGAACTCTCTTCGCTAAAGTCTATTCAAAATTTAGCTGTAGATCTCTTCTTCCTCCTATGTCTCTACAACCATGAAATCCATCTTCTCAAGCCACCACATTGGCTCCATATCCATTTCAACATACAAGTTCAAGTTTCTCCAACTCACTTAAAAGTGCACTTATTCTGCAACTCCGTACTTTCATCTCCCTCCAAACACTTCATTCACCAGCAGGGCCAATCTTTGGTAAGATAACTGGATAATCACCGGGGATGCTATGAGAGGAGTGGTGCCGAGTCAGGCCATGGACTTAAGATGTCATCATACAGGCACCATCAACTGATTCCTGTAGTTTGTGTCCCCACTGTGAACACATTCAAAATTCATGATGCAAGAGATTAACATGCAGGAAGTCTGGCAGCACAAATTTTGAATGTGCTCACAGTAGGGACACAATCTAAAAGGAAGTATCCCCTACTGATTTGTCGACAAATCAGTAGGGGATACAAATCAGTAGGGGCTACTCCCTTTTTAGATTATTAGGCCAGGGCACTGGAGAAAGGGAGCAGCAGGAGGCAGGTGCCAAGGTTGGGAGTAAAATATATGCTCTGGGGAGGATAAAGGGGAAAAAAATAAAAGGAAGTGGGCGTGTGTTCTAGGAAAGAGGGGGCATATATGCCCCAAACAAAAACACAAAAAGGTTAGTGAGAACATTGATGCTAACTCAATGCATATCTGCCTCAGACCTTCCCATCAACATTCCCCCATAAGGTATACAGGAGTCTGCCACCTGCGTTCTTATGCAGCAATCTTGTAGTTTCATAACATTAACACCATGACTTAGAATGTAAAGGAAAACTCCTCGAGGTGGGAATACAGAGTGGTGGTATCACCCAGGTATTAGACTGCTGTTTAAGCAATCTTACCATTTTGAGAGCATTTGGTGGGAAAAAACAAGTTGAGGATAAGGAAAAATGTAGGACACACAAAGTATTTGCAGCAGAAGCTAAGAAACAATTTATAATAAGTAGACAGCATCAGCTGATAATTAGTATAAGTGACTATTCCAGCTGGTGGCACTTTCAAGCATGGAGAAGAAACTAAGATGGGTGTGACAAGGGAATGTTCTTGATCAGTAAAGCATTTGAACAAGTATTTCAGGAAAAGATTACATTTTATTAGCATCTCTTCCCATGCAGGTCCCATCATTGAGGGAAGTAGAAGATATTGTCTCAGATTTCTTTACAGTGGACTAAGCTAGAAAGGAACATGACAGAAAGATAAGTGTCTTTCAACCTCTCTCTACTCTTGGAATAACAAAAATTCTATTGGATCTTAAATTCTCTAATAGGCTTGATCCCTTGCCAGTTAAGCAAATTCAAATTGCGGAACAAGTAGTCCAAGATGATCTGCCATATATGGAGAAATTTGTTCTTACCTGATCATTTTCCAGTCCAGACAGACAAACAGGCTATGCTCCCCAGTGCATCACAAATAGCATAATGAGTGGTGAAGAACTGAACACAACAGTATGCTATTTCCCACGCTAATAGAAAAAAAAACCATGTAGTAAACAGAAATACATAAAAATGCAAACACTGCATGAGAAAGAATCCCTTTATACAAGGTGGAATGAAGGTTGACTGTGCCAACTATATATAAGAACATAAGATATGCCATACTGGGTCAGACCAAGGTCCATCAAGCCCAGTATACTGTTTCCAACAGTGGCCAATCTAGGTCATACGTACCTAGCATTTCCCCAAAAGACACAGGTTTTTGTACTGGGTCAAGCATTGATATCTTGGGTCCCTTCTTAACCCGTTTTGGACCAGCGTATGTTTTACATACATAAGGTTTTCATACTTACTACTCAACTGTTTACTAATTAATGGTTGGAACTAGGTTTAGCCATTATCGTTATGTCAAAAAGCGTTATATACAGATTTTTTATCTGAGATCTAGTTAAATAGGTATTCAAAGTTTGTTGATTTTGACGGTACTGGCGACTCAACATAAAATGATCACAAAAAATAGTAAGTAGCTTATAATGCTGTAATACTTTTATTTGCAAAATAGTAGCTATTTGTAGACTTTAGATAACTGTAAGTTACTTAGTATCAGAGTTATTGGTGCATATATCGGCCTTGTATGTTTTTCATACGCTGGGCTAATATGTTGTCGAAACTAATTGATCTCAAGCATTCTGTTCTAGGTGTTTCAATGGTGCAATATAGACACATTGCATCAGAGGTGTTTACACGTGTATCATATTCCGCCGTCAGAATGGATTGTTGACAAACTATATTATATCATAAAAAAGTGTTTTAAATGAAAACTGCAGTTTCAAAAGTATCATACAGTATGTTTATGTCAATGAATATTGGAACTGAATCCTATCTTTTCTGAAGACGGACAATATACTATATTGGACCAGTGTATGAAAAACATACACTATGTGAAACTTCTATTTTCTGCAAAGTTTTAATATTTTTTTATTATTGCGGGTATTTCATAGTTGTTTGAGTGTAACAAATCTAATAAATCATCCAGAACAGAGAAAAAATATGCGAGCTGTCCAAAACAGGTTAATAATGGTTTATGGACCTTTCCTCTAGGAACTTGTCCAAACCTTTTTTAAACCCAGCTACACTAACAGCTTTTACTACATCCTCTGGTAACAAACTCCAGAGTTTGATTACACGTTGAATGAAAAAATATTTTCTTTTTATTAGTCTTAAATAGTTTACCCTTTAGCTTCATTGCATGTCCCCTAGTCTTTCTATATTCTGATAACGTAAACAATCGATCTACGTTTACCTGTTCACTCCATTCATTAATTTGTAGACTTCTAACATATCTCTCCTCAGCCGTCTCTTTTCCAGGTTAAAGAGCCCTAAACCTTTTAGCCTTTCTTCACAGGGGTATCCTTCCATCCCCTTTACCATTTTGGTGGCTCTTCTCTGAACCTTTTCTAATAATGCTATATCCTTTTTAAGATACAGCGACCAGAATTGCACACAATATTCAAGGTGCGGCCTCACCATGGAACGATATAGAGGCATTATAATATCCTTTGTTTTATTTTCCATTCCTTTCCTTATGATACCTAGCATTCTATTTGCTCTCTTGGCCGCCGCTGCACACTGGGCCGAGGGTTTTAACATGTTATCCACAATGACGACTAAATCTTTTTCCAGGGTGGTGGTTCCTAATGTGGAACCTTGCATCGTATAACCATAGTTTGGGCTGTTCTTCCCTAGGTGCATAACTTTGCACCTGTCCACATTAAATTTCATCTGTCATTTTGATGCCCAATCTTCCAATTTATCAAGATCCTCTTGCAATTTTTCAAATCTTCTTGGGTTTTAATAACTTTAAATAGTTTTGTCTCATCTGCAAAATTTGATAGCCTCACTCATTATTCCCTTTTCCAGGTCATTTATGAATATGTCAAAAAGCAGGGGACCCAGCACAGATCCCTGGGGTGCACCACTATTCACCTTTCTCCATTGGGAAAATTGGCCATTTAGCCCTACCCTCTGCTTTCTATCTTTTAACCAGTTCCTGATCCACAATAGTACACAGCCTCCTATCCCATGACTTTTTAGTTTTGCCAAAAGTCTCTGATGAGGGACCTTGTCAAAGGCTTTCTGAAAGTCCAGATACACTATTTATTTATTTATTTTATTTATTTATTTATTTAACATTTCTTATATACCGCACTATTTGCGATCAGCGCGGTTTACATAAAACAAACAGTATCCGACAATAAACAAGAGTCAGGTCATTACAATGAACAGGAGCAGTCAACTTGGATAACGGGGGAAACTATATACATATTTGAAACATCAACCAACTCACCTTTGTCCGCCTGTTTATTCACACCTTCAAACATACATAACAGATTAGTAAGATCTTCCTTGTCTAAAGCCATGTTGGCTGTCTCCCATTAGGCCATGACTATCTACATGCTGAGTAATTTTGTTCTTTAAAGAAAGATAGAAACATAGAAATATGACAGAAAAAGACCACATGGCCTATCTAGTCTGTCCTTCCATAACTACAACAGTCCCCTTTTTACCTTTAGAGATCCTCTGTGTTTGTCCCATGCTTTTTTGAATTCAGTTACTGTCCTCATCTCCACCACCTCCACTGGGAGACTATTCCATGGATCCACCACTCTTTCCGTAAAGAAATATTTCCGCATATCACTCCTGAATCTATCTCCCTTCACCCTCATCCCATGTCCCCTCGTTGCAGAACTTGCTTTCAATTGAAAGAGGCTCTCTCCCTGAACATTTATGCCAGAGGTATTTAAACATCTCAATCATATCTCCTCTTTCCCGCCTTTCCTCTAAGGTGTACATATATTAAGATCCTTCAGTCTGTTCTCATATGCTTTATAATGAAGACCACTAATCATTTTAGTAGCCACCCTCTGCACCGACTCCATCCTGTTCACATCCTTTTGAAGGTGCGGTCTCCAGAATTGCACACTATACTCCAAATGAGGTCGCACCAAAAACTTATACAGAGGCATTATCACCTCCTTTTTTCTGCTAGCCATTCCTCTCCGTATGCACCCAAGCATCCTTCTAGCTTTTGCTGTCGCCTTTTCTACCTGTTTAGCTACTTTAAGATCATCAGACACAACCACGCCTAGGTCCCGCTCTTCTTTAGTGGACAAAATACTTCACCCCCTATACTATATCGCTCCCTTGGATTGCTGCAGCCCAAATGCATGACCTTACATTTTTTAACATTAAATCCCAGCTGCCAAATTCTAGACCATTCTTCAAGCTTAGCTAGATCCCTCCTCATGTTATCTACACCTTCCTGGGTGTCTACTCTATTGCAGATTTTGGTATCATCCGCAAAGAGGCAAACCTTACCTGAAAGCCCTTCCGCTATATCACTAACAAAGATGTTATTTATTTATTTATTTACATTCTCTTATATACCGCGCTATTCTGCATCAGTGCGGTTTACATTGAACGAACTGAAATTACATTGAACAGGGCATTATAACTTGGAGATAACTATTTTACAGGGAACATGGGCTATGGAGGGTTAAGTGGCTTGCCCAAGACCACAAGGAGCACCTGTGGGACTAGAAACCCCAGTCCTTCCGGCCCAAGGTTGCTGTCCTCTAGTGGGATTTGAACCCCCGACCTTCCGGCCTGAAGTACCTTGCCCCAACCACTAGGCTACTCCTCCACTCCATGTTAAAAAGAATCGGACCAAGGACAGATCCCTGGGGCACACCACTGATAACAACCTTCTCCTCAGAGTGAGCTCCATTTACTTGTACTCTTTGTCGCCTCCCACCCAACCAATTTCAAACCCAAACAATAACTTTAGGATCCATCCCTAGGGTGCTCAGTTTATTTATAAGTCGCCTGTGAGGAACAGTGTCAAAGGCTTTACTGAAATCTAAATACACCACATCTAGGGCTCTCCCTTGGTCCAACTCCCTGGTCACCCAGTCAAAGAAATCAATCAGATTTGTCTGACAAGACCTGCCTCTGGTGAATCCATGCTGCCTTGGATCCTGTAATCCGCTGGACTCCAGAAACCTCACTATTTTCTCTTTCAGCAGCGTTTCCAATAATTTACTCACCACTGAACTTAAACTAACCGGCCTGTAGTTTTCAACCACATCCTTACTTCTGCTTTTGTGTAAAGGCACCACATGAGCCTCTCTCCAGTCCTTTGGCACCACTCCCGACTCCAACGAGGCATTGAAAAGGTCAGTCAGTGGAGCTGCTAGAAAGTCCCCAAGTTCCCTCAGTATTCTCGGGTGTATCCCATCCGGTCCCATCACTTTATCTACTTTAAGTTGAGATAGTTTCTCACGAACACAGTCTTTAGAAAATTGTTCAAGATGTCCTTTGCTTCTGTTCCTATTTGTGGGTGTTAATGATGGTTTCTACCATTTTTCCTGGTACTGACGTCAGGCTCACTGGTCTGTAGTTTCCCAGATCACCCCTGGAACCCTTTTTAAAAATTGGCCTTACATTGGCAATCCTCCAATCTTCAGGTATTACAGATGATTTTAATGAAAGTTCACAGATTACTAATAGCAGGTCTGCAATCTCATATTTCAGTTCTTTCAACACCCTTGTATGTATATCCTCCGGCCCAGGTGATTTCCTACTCTTTAGTTTATCTAATAGTTGTAATACATCTTCCCGATGTATCGATATTTCCTTCAATTCTTCTGCACCTTTAAATACCACTTCAGTCATGGGTAACATCCCTACATCTTCCTCAGTAAAGACTGAAGCAAAGAATTCATTCAGTCTCTCCGCTATCGCCTTGTCGCCTCTTAGTGCCCCTTTAACCGCTCTATCATCTAATGGACCAACTGACTCACAGGTTTTTTGCTACGAATGTACTTGAAAAAGTCTTTATTTCACATTCTTGCTTCCGCAGCAAGCTTCTTCTCAAATTCTCTTTTTGCCTGCCTTATCAATGTCTTGCATTTGACTTGCTAGTGCTTGTGTTGTTTCCAGGTTTCATCATTTGGCTCTTTTTTCCATTTCCTGAAAGATGCTTTTTTTGGCAACAGCCTCTGTGACCTCACCTTTAAACCATGCTGGCAGTTTTCTGGACTTCCTGCCACTTTTCTTAAAGTGTGGAATACAGCTGGTCTGGGCTTCCAAGATAGTAGTTTTCAACAACACCCAAGCTTGGTGTAAGTCTTTAACCTTTGCAACTGTTCCTTTTAGTTTTTTCTTAACCATTTTCTTCATTTTATCATAGTCTCCCTTTCGAAAGTTATAAGGTAGTATTGTGGATTTCCTTACTATCCCTCCTCCACTAATTAAATCAAATGCGATCATGCTATGATCACTATTGCCAAGGGGCCCCAACACCCTTATCTCTTGCACTAGATCTGGTGCAAGGACCATCATCCAGGGTGTGCCCTGGACTAGTCCTGCAGGATTCAAGGAGAGAAAGTTATCAAATCAGAACAAATTTCTCCTTCCTTTTCATCCCACTAGACCAGTCCAGACAAATGGGACATACCCAAACTTAAGAATCTAGGTGAGAAGAAGAAACAGCGCTTCTAGGATGGCTCTACAAAGGCAGTATCCTTCCTAGCCTGCACACCTAAATGGTAATGCTTCACAAAGGAATGAAAAGATGATCAGGTTGCCATTCTACAAATACCACCTGAACCCTAGTTAAATGCACCAAAGGACAGAAGGCACCATCTTCTAGTTCAAGAAACTGAAGAAACAGCTTTGCAGAACCAGTCTGAAACAACTTTCTCAACAAATCTCCTTTGCAAGGGTCAGCTAGCAAGACAAAAGATGATCGGATTTTGAAGAGGCGTTGTCGTCTTTAAAAATCTGAGTAACTTTGCAGCCACCCAGGACATGGAAGACCGTAGAGTCATTATGACTGGGCAGTTCTTCTATTGTCCTTCACTAGGCCCAATTAAGATGGAAAATCAGAACCTTCTGCAAAAAGGAAGGAACAATATGCAGAGAAACCACTTCAGAAGAAAAAGAAAGATAGGGATCTCTATATGATATGGCCTGGAACTCAGAAATACACCAAGCTGAACAAACAGCAAAGAGAAAAAAAAAGTCTTCAAAGTTAGGTCTGCTTCCATGAGGAACTTAACAGGTTCAAAAGGTGCCCCTGCCAAGGCATTATGAATCAAAATTTAGATCCTATGACAACACCATGGGGCACATCTTGTGATCTGGATACAAAGTTTCAAGAAGTCGCCAAACTCAAACAGACTAGCAACTTAAAGACTTTACATGCCTTCAAAAACATGTCAGGCATAGCCTTTCCATTCCAACTTCGCCTGTTCAAGAGTAATGCCTTAACCAAGAAGGGACTTGGGTCTTCCAAGGATATGGGGCCTTGCCAAAGCAGGTCCGGCATGTGAAGAGGTCTCAGAGGCTGTCCATCAAGAGATCCATTAGACCTACATACTCAAGTCTTCAGGGCTAGTCTGACACCACCAGAATCACCCATCTTGGCTGCTTCGCTATCCTGTGCAGCACTGCTCACAAGCAGTCAAGGGGAGGGGGAGGGGGGGAGAAAGGACATTTACAGTGGTATGAAAACATCTTGCACAGGTAGTGCCAAATTGGCAGGTTTTTAGTTGTTTGGATCACAGGGACAATATGCATTACAATTTACAACCCCTTCTGCATGCCATTTTCTTGGTGCCTCCAGCGCTCAGCCACCTGAAGGGCTTCGGCGCGAGGCAGGGCAAAGCGGGGAAAAGCAAAAGATCTCAGGCAAACAGCCAGCACCCCTCTACCTCCGGAGCCCGGCCCGACTGGGGGGGGGGGGGGGGGAGGGAGGGGAAGAGAGCAGAGAGTAGTTAAAAGGAGCAGAACACTCAAACTAACTGATAGGCACTAGGAATGAAATCAAAGAAACTAAAAGTAATAAAGTAATAAATTTTAAAAGTAATTTTAAAGGAATTTAGTTGAAGGAAGACTCCAGTAAGCCCTAGGCTTACGGAACCCTCCAGCTGCTTGGAGGCTGAGAATACAGAAGTAAAGGGACTGGACTGGAGTGACGATAAGGAATATGCATTACAATTTACAACCCCTTCTGCATGCCATTTTCTTCCCTTTTGTACAAATCTGACAAAAATTAATCATAAGAGAACGCTCAAGTCATGGTAAATACCCAGGTTTGTTTGGTTGTGAACCTGTGAACAAAAGATGCAATGTGAGCCCAAAACGATATGTTTTCTGTTCTGTGTATGTTGGCAGTGTGAACATTCGCTTCTTAAATTTTCATTAAGTAAGTCTGAAAATGGTTGTTTTTTTTGTTGTTGGTGGCAATTAGTACTGAATGGGCCAGCTCTTGCTCTCTCTGTTTGACAAGGTGGTTTTGCCTTATGATGTGATTCCAAGCTGCAATCAGTAACTCAATCAGCTCTCACTTGGCAATCTCAATCTATAACCAGATTTGAGAATCTTTGGTACAAGGTAAGACCGGGCGATTGAGCTGGCCAGTCAATGGTCTGAACTCAGTTTATTTTCTTCCAGTCGGTGACAAGTTTTCACTAGGTGGCAAGGTGCATTGTCACCCTGGAAGAAATATCTGACAGGAAACAGTTGCTTAGCTGATGGCAGCATGCACTTCTGCAGAATTCCTATGTATTTTGCTGCATTCACTAACCCGTCAACAATATGGCATCTTCCAACACCACTGACTGCCATGCATCTCCAGATCATGGCCTTGGTTGGAAGCTTCACAGGAGATATACAAGCACTCTGGTTTGTACTCTTGAGGAAACCACCTCACATGGTTTTGCCCTGGTCACCCAGAATGCAAACATGCTTTCTTGGCTGAACAGAACTTTCTCCCAGTCAGCCTTACTCAATGAATCTCTTCATCTGCTCCACCATTAGTAGCGGCTTCCTCCACACCTTACAGCCCCTCAACCCATACTCCAAGCATGGTCTCCTCACAGTGGAAGTGCAAACTGCAATGGAACACTTCTCCTTCCCAGTCCCACAGAAGCTAAGGGGAGGTTAGCTTGCAGTTACCAAGAGATATCCTTATCAAGGCCCTGTCATCCCTCTTCATCGACTTTCTATGCCGACCACTACAATATCAGTCCTGCATACTTCCCATCTCCTTATGCTTCTGCAGAATGCGGACAACCATGCTTCGATTACAACCAACCTTTGCTGCAATCTGCAGGCTGGAATACTCCTCCTCGTGCAAAACCACCATCCGGACCCAGTCCTCCACTGATAGACCCAGTCCGCCTTGATTGTAGGAGAAGGCGGGATAGAAATTATTTTACATAAATAAATAGAAAATGCGACCTCTTCATCATGACAGGACCTTGAGCATCAGATGCTATACACACACCAGTTGATCTACATTAAATTCAAACTCTGTGTGCCACCGAAATACCATGCACCCATTGGCTATCAAATATGACTTCCTACTGACTGAGGAAGCGCAGTACTCTATTGATTCATTTTGATCCCGTTTTGACACAGAATCTGGTTGACTGTACTAGGACATCATTTCCTCATGACAGCCACAGACAAGCAATTTTGCATGCAGAAATGGCTGCCGATTTAAATTTGCAACAAAACTGTATATAAGCAGCCAGGATTCTGCCACAGAATTTGGAAAGATTGTTAACATAAAAGCTGAGAATAGCTTGATCATGCAGCTTATGCAAGAGACTTTTGCACACCACTGTAGCATCCCTATCTCAGGCCATGGTTGAACCAGAGAATCTATACCTTCTGCATTCTGCTGAAGAAATGCTCCACTTGAACATTCTGATGTAAGGCCATCAGATCAAAAACTGACCAACCTCATCACCTCACTAGTAACCGGAAGGCCTAAAGGTCTAACGCTCACTCCCAGACTTCACAAGCCAACAGCTTAGGAAGTCTGCTTGGACATTGTCTGCGCGGTAATGTGGGCCACTGACAAGGCCAGCAGCAAAGTAGAATCATCTCCTGCACTCTAGGTTCCTTCCTGCCTGTTGACTAGCCGACTATTGTGGCAAAGTCCAACATCAGTGCTCTGTTGACGATGGTCCTGGAAAGTGAATAGCACCAACCCAAATTACCCATGCTTCCAGAATGTTGATAGACCAGGAGGCCTATATATTTGCTGAAAGATCCCCAGCTAAGAGTAGAATAAAATTCCACCCCCCCCCCTCAACTATAAAGCCTTTCCTTTGACTGGGATTTTCTCTTGCTCGCACTCTCTCTAGAGTCCTAGCAAAACTTTCTCTCTCTTCAGCCTTGTGATGTTCCAGGGGCAGGCAACCACTTTAACTAGTTGCTTCAGCCCTTTTGTTAGATCACTGCAGAGGATCTGCTCTATCAGAGTCTGCCACTACTCAAAGTGTTAAAAGGTCAATTACACACTCCAAGCTTTTAAGCTTCTTGGGAGCTTGAAAGGACTATGTTCAATCACATTACCACCCTTATGAAAGGGCACTTTTTGCATTCCCTCTATAGGAGCCCTCAGTCACACCATGTATCCTAGTGACTAAAATTACATAGGCAATTCCTCAGTTAAATCATCACACTCTCCCCCCATTCTGGCACAGAAAAAACAATATTTTCTTTATCTGCTGATAATTTATTTTATTTTATTTAGACAGTTTTGTATACCACCTTATCCTTCAATCAAAGTGGTCACAACACAATTGGGGGATACATTTAACACGAGGGGATATGAGACACATACACTAATACTTTACAGGGAACATGGGCAGTGGAGGGTTAAGTGGCTCCAGGCCCAGACTCACAACCTCTCTAAAAACAGGTCAGCTCACTTTGCTTCCCTGGTGATCTCTGATGAAAAACAAAGTTAGGTTTCCAGGGAGATAGCACTCTATCTCTGCCCTTCTCTTCTACTGCCAACTCCAGAATGTGTTCTTTCCACCTTGCTGCACCATGTGCCTGAAAGACTACCCGAGGCAGTGCATCAGGCTCCATCTCTAGTCCCCTCTTTGTTGTGCTTCTGTCTTGCATAGGCTGTAAACTCTACTGAGGAGGGACTGGCCCCATGCATATATGTACAATGCTGCAGCGCTACAGAAATAAGTAGTACCGTAGTAGTATGGCATTGCTATAACATCTCCTAGGCTCCTCCAATCAGGTGTCAAAGTTTGGCTTCTCTGA
The DNA here is from genome assembly GCA_033557465.1 of Ichthyophis bannanicus. Taxonomy (NCBI): domain Eukaryota; kingdom Metazoa; phylum Chordata; class Amphibia; order Gymnophiona; family Ichthyophiidae; genus Ichthyophis; species Ichthyophis bannanicus. Next base: position 668,752,977 of record CM066036.1, on the reverse strand, counting down.
GGGCTTGGGATTCTACTGCACTTGTTGGAATGTTTGAAATTTTTAAAAAGGTCACTATGGCAACGGCCCCAGACTTCAATGAAAAAAAAAATCAGTTCTTTCAATATAGAACACATTTAAAAAATATTACTTGAAAATGCCACCCCACAACTTATGATCTTCAGTGATCCATTTAACTTTCCTGCCAGTTCAAAACCTTACTCAGTGTTGCCATATCTCTGCAGCAATTTTAAAGGTTATTTTTTTCCTTTCAACCATAGCCATTCTAATCACCTCCTAACCACCACTGCAGAACCCAATAAGCCCCCCCATTTTTTTTTTTTTTGCTGGCACCTACTCTAAAACAAGGCACTAGCCCTTTAAATTTGGAGCAGGCAGTCTCCCCTTAACTCTACCCACACCCCCTTCCTATTAGGGAATTCATCACCCAGGTCACCTCCAGCTAATTTATATTTAAAATGTAAAGACAGGCTCTTTAAATTTAAACAAGTGTCACTTTTGTGCTACTTTCCTCTCAAATCCCCCTCTTCCACTGGCCTGAAGGTCCCATTCCTGTGCTGATGCAGGTCCATTCTACATAGAGGCTGCAGCCTATTGAAATTCTCATGGTGCTCACGCTGCTGATTGTTCTAGGCCCCAGTCTCATTGGAGCTATGAACAGCAGCCTGCCAGCCTCTCCTGTAGGCCCCATTTGCCTACTAAATGTGACATTATGCCACAAGCCACCTGGAACCCACACCGGGGATCCCATGTAATTACTTAACATTCCTTCTGCTTACACTGGGCTTAGACCCATAAGAAGAATAGCCAGACTCAAACTCCTGGGACCTCTGGGCCTATCTTCCAGGAGCCAATGAGGGCGAGCTACTCCAAGATATTTCACTAACTTCTCCAGGCCCTTCCCAAAGAGCAATTTAGGATTACAACCGACCACTTAAAGTGGAGCTTCCTCAGCCACAACTAGGAAGCAGCATCAGCCAACCAATTCCAAAGCTAAAGCTACAGTCTAGCCATTACTACCACCAACACAGACTTGAAAGAAATTTGGATGAACTTGTACAGTGCATCTGCGACACACAAGTTCCAGACTCCAAATTAGCAACCTCTGGGCCACAAAGCCTACACACAGAACTGCTTCAGCGCCTAAACCGAAGCTGTAAAGGCATTTTTGTGGAGGGCATCCACTCTCGTATCTTGAGACTTCTTCAACACAGTGTCTCCTTCCACTGGGATGGCCATGCACTTTGTCACTGCCATGTCACTCGAGTGAGCCCAAAAAGCTGTTTCATCTCACCCAGGAGCAGAGAATAGAGGCACCCCCCCCCCCCCCCGCCCATCTCTGATGTCTCCTGCTGAGAGACCACAAGCTTATGCGCACAGGTTTGGGGAGGGGGGGAAGCAAGCCCTCCAGAATAGGGTCGATTTACAAGATCTTCAAAGGAATGGCCTCTAAAATGCATAAGGCTTCCACAGCATCCTGAATAAGGGTGGAAACAGCTGCCTGTTTCAAAAAGAGAATCATCAAAAGATCCTCACCTTGAGGAAGCTCCCCCTCCTCCCACTGACTCACCTGCAGAAGAGAGCGTGAATCCTCCTCTTCATTCCAACCAACCCCCAAAAGGAGACAAGGCTCACAGAAGCTAACAGGTGAAAAGGCCGGATGAGGTTGATTAACACTATTGCCGCCAGCAAGAGAGGCACCAGAGTCCTCTGTAGCAGAGGTTAGGACCCTGGACCACAAGAGGGGACTATCATGCAGGTAACAGACTGAAAGACAGCCAATGAGTTGTTTCAGGAGCTGCTGCTCATGTCTGATCAAGAACTGGCCCTCGAGCCCCAAAGGGGTCTGCCAGCTTGAGCCTGCAATCTCCTTGCTACACTCACCCTCCAAAGGGGTCACTGGCCATCCAAGATGGCCACCAGTATCACTGGTGGGAAAACCATGGGACACACAGCAGAGGCAGCAAAATAGGCATGGGAATGCCACATTGTTGGAAACAAAAAACAGGAAGGAGGCATCCCCACCGGACTCTGGGCAAAAGGAGCCAACCATGGAGCATGCTCTACAGCAGCTGCAGAGCCGTGCACCCAGCAGATATACAAAGAGTGTATACGTCTGACTCTCAGGATGTAATCCTTAGCCATTTATAGGAATGTTTGGATGCCATTGGTTCGGTTGGGTCAGCATAACTTGAAACTGAACCCAAAGAAATCAACTGTGCTATGGATGTCTAGAAAGACTAGAGCACTATACAGTAGTTCAGATACAGGTTGACAAATGCATTACAAGTCTAAGGCTATAACTGGATGCTCACCTTTTAGGAGTTAAATTTCTCTAGTTCATGCTTTTATAGCTTACAATGAATTTGATCAATTTGTAAGCAATCAGACTATCTGGATAAAGTTAATCTAATTAAGGTCAGGGTGGCACTAGTACTAAAGTAAATTAGATTACTGCAATACCATCTACCTTACCCTGCTTAATAGCAGCCTTAAAAGACTGAAGATATGTTGGCACACCTTATTATGTATTTTAAAAGTTGTGATCCAGTTCACCCCACTTTGCTAAAGCTATATTGGCTTCCTGAAGAAATAAGGGCTCAGTTTAAAAACTGTCGGCTTGGTGCACTAACGCATCTATAAAGCAACTCCAACATACCTAGCTGATCCTTTAATGAAACAGCCTCACAGCAAGGGTACCTTGCATTATCACCTCTGATTTATTTGTCATCATCTAATCATGCAAGGTACCTTACAAATGCTCCCCCTTACATAGATAAAGGACCTTTATTTGCATTTCTGGAAAATGCTGAAGGCAGTATTATTTGCTTTGAATGAGAGCAGAAGGCTCTTATATTTGACTTCTAAAGTTTTATTATTTGTTTTATTGAGTCATTTGATATTAAGCCAGGCCTAGAAAATTTTCATTTGTATTTAGGAGCCACACACCAAAATCTTAGGAGACAGTGGTCGAGACCTCCTTTGCCCCCCCCCCCCCCCCACGTCTCCATTCACCCCCCCCCCCCGAAGTTCAGGAGCAAGGGGGGGTTCCTCTGAGGTCGTCTACCACATCTCTTTTAGGTCCCGATTTACTAAGGCAGTTTTCCCATTCCATGTCCAAAGAAAAAGACAAAAAACCCCTAATAAATCTGTTCCTTAATGCACCCCTGCAGGACATTGGTAGATATGCACAGCCAGCAGCTCCCCACCCAACCTGGTCACCATCCAGCCCCACCCTTCTCCTAAAATCAGCCAGTCTCCAGCCACCATCCCTGAAAGCCTGTCAGCCTGCCCTGCAAGCCTCCCAGTCCATACAAGCCAGATAACTGCCCCCTCCTCCAGTAAGCCAGCCAGCCCCCCTCACCCTCTATCCCACAAGCCAATCAGTCCACCCTCCCCCCACTGTACCATTGATCCTCATTTTGATGATGTCTGGCAGTGGTCAGAGCCAGGAAGTTTATTATCTCTGCACCATGGGCTCAAAGTCACACAGAGCCCTGTGATGCAGAGATAAGGAACTTCCTGCTCTGACAGTGAGACATCTCTGCATGTGCGAGCCACATGGTGCTGAAACTCTTCAGCTGGTCTCGTGTTCTCAAGTCTCACAAAACCAGAGCTAGAGTTCCTGCACCATGCAGCTCAGACTCACAAAGAGCTGCATGGTGCAGAGAGAAATAACCTCCTGCTCTGGTAGCAGTAGTGTGAATAGCAAAAAAAGAAAAGATGGGGGAAAGAAAATCCCAAGCACTAGGTGCACATTTCTGTCACCATGGCAACCTAGCACCTGGGATTTGTTGAGCCTTGGATTAAACTGTGTGCTATATTTTGACTGTAATCTACCATGATATTAAGTTAATAAATCAAATTAAACATGGGAAGGCAGGTAGGGTCCTAGAAGTCCCGCAAAAAATGTTGTCCCATATGATTTAAACTGTGAGATTGCTGCAGTATGTCCAACAGCAAGAATGTGGATGTGGACTCCCACGCATCTTAGAGGAACATTACTTCCTACTTTATGCTGCAGAAGTTACTGACCATAGCTCTGTGCCCTTAATTTAGTAGCTCTTCTAGCTTGTGCTTCCTCTCCTCTTATGCCTGTGTGGTTCAGTGATCAGCTGTTTTAAACTACAAAGAGTTCTAAAGTATAAAGCACTATGTGATTCAAACAACTGATCACTAAATCGCACATATATGATTATTATGGCATATGAATGCATAACCATCACACATGTACTATCCTCCCACGAACACACATGTATCACCTAGAAGAGTTGAGAAGTGTACATAGTATAAAGTTAGCTTGTATATAGTTTCCCCGGTTTTCTCCATGTTTAATATCCTGTTTCACTGTAAACTCAATGTTACCTGTATGCATTGTAGTATGTTTGTTCGATGTACACCGCACTGATTATAATAGCGCAGTATAGAAGCAATGTTAAATAAATAAATAAATAAATAAATAAATAAATAAATAAATAAAATTAACAGTGATGGTTTATATTTTTTGTATGATCTGAGAGTTGGTAAGTTTTAACTGTATTAATATTGGTTTTTAAATTAATTATTCATCACCTTTGATTTGCAAGAGTGAGAGATTCAAAAATGTATTTAAATAAATACGTGGGGGATCAGCTGGAAGCTGTCATCAGTTTTAGCAGGAGCACCATTTTCCCTAAAGCCGACCTCATTCAGGGGGAAGAGGAAAATTAATCCAAGAAGTCTTTGAAGGTTAGTGTGAACTGTTGGAAAAATACCACGTACAACAGCCAAAGAGCTTAAGGCTGACCTGGAGCAATCTGGAGCGGTGGTTTCAACCCATACCATAAGCTGCGCACTAAACAAAGGACTTCATGGGCGAAGGTCAGTAGGACTCCACTTCTCAAAGACAGACATAAAAAGCCATGCCTGATCTTTGCCCAAACCCACCTTGAGAAACTGCAATCCTTCTGGGAAAATGTTCTGTGGACAGATGAAACCAAAACTTGAGCTCTTTGGCTATGCAGACCAGCAATACATTTACAGGCAAAGAAATGAAGCTTATAAAGGAAAAAAAAAAAGACAAAAAAAACACCCTTCCTACAATTAAATATGGTGGAAGTTCCATAAATGTTGTGGGGCTGTTTTGCTGCCTCAGGAACCAGAAGCCTAGAACATATTAAAGGAATCATGAAGTCAGAGGACTTCCAAGGTATTTTGGAGCGAAATGTGCTACCTAGTGTCGGAAAGACAGGTCTGGGTCGAAGTTCATGGGTCCTCCCGCAGGACAATCACCAACAAAAACATACATCTAGAAGTACAAAAGAATGATTAAAAATAAAAAGAAATAGACCATTTTAAAATGGCCAGCAACGAGTCCAGATCGCAATCCAATCGAGAACCTTTGAAAAGAGCCAAAATCTGACACCGGTAATAGGAATTCTGGAAACATTTATATATGAGCTGGAACAAATCACAGTTAAAAGAGTGGGAGAAACTATCAGTAGACAGATGGATGAAACTTATAGATGGTTACAAGAAACGTTTGGAGGCTGTTTTCACTGCTAAGGGTTGTGCAACCAAATATTAGTGAAGGATGCCATTAATCCTGTCCAGGTCATTTTTTTTCTCATAAAATTACTACTTCTAAGTTGCAAGGGCATCTTTTCTTTGTTGAATCTCTTTTGAATATACTATTAAAATATTATGATGACATACAGTTGAAATATTTCCAATTATTTCTTAAGCTATTTCACACAACATACCTAAAATGCAAGGGTGCCAATAATGTTGACTACAACTGTATACTCACCCCTCCTCAGGTCTGAGCAGAATAAGCAAAAGATCACTTGACCAGAAAAAAAATAAGTAAGCCATAATGAAGACATCTGATGTTAAGATAAGACACGAACAAAGGTCTCAGCAAAGACCTAAGCTTTATAAGGCATTATGAACCTACAACTTTACTGTCTCTCCTCTTCTGATCACCCATTCAGTTCACCCCCTTTCTTCTTCATACTATTTCTGGAATGCTTTTTCCTGCACTGGCAAAAGTTCAAATGTAAGGCTCCAAGCAAAATACAAATAGGGTCCCCACAGAAAAAGGATCCATTTCAGAAGCTATGAGAATGCTTGCAAAGGAGCCCCTGCACTGCAGGGATTGCTTTGGTGAAGTTTACACTACTGCATTCCTAGATCACTTTGAATTTGCCTTTAAACTGTGTCCCGATTATAACCTCATTGATGCAATGGTCTGGTTCTAAAATGTACTCCTCTATAGAGGTGGCATTTTCTTCTATTCTGTGTTACCTAATGTAAGATCCTTCCAAGTTGATACTCATTTTTAACAACTAGTCTCTCTCACTAATGTAGTATCCCTCTTCATATTAAAGGATTTTAAATAGATGAGGATTCCTAAATTTGGGATGTACGTACTATTATGAATGCTATCAAGCGTATCCCCAAAAAAGAGTGACTATAACAGAGCTGCACAAAATGAAGGTGCTGTGTTCCCCAGAGACATCTCAACGCTAACAGATATAAAGCTTAATTAATGCTAGAAAATCAGACACGATGGTAAAAGAGAAAAACACGACAGCACTGCTAATAGAAGCATTAGTGCCAAGTATCGGGTCCAACCTAGGGACAGGCAAAAAAAGAGAGAATACAAAAAAACGTGGTTGAAAAACACAAAAATAGTTCCAATTATCTTTGGCCACTGGCCCGATTATAAAATAACCTTCAAGCACACCTCGATACCTTCATTTCTCAAGCTATCAGTCCCAGAAAAAAAGTTTTCTTTGGCACAAGAAACGAAGAAGAGCACTGGCAAGAAAGGAGCTGAAGATCGTGCCCAAAATACCCTGGCTTCAAAGCGAGATTCATGCACGTCATGGTACATGAAAAACAAATCCATTTGGATACACTCCCCCGTGAACTACAATAACTGCCGAAAATATCATACACAAACCAAGCTAATTCCCTCTATAACCCCCTCGTTAACAAATAATCTCTTTTTTGTCGGACGGTTTGCTTTGAGAGAATGACCCCTCTTGTAGCAAACCTTCCTTTTATTCGTTTTATTGAGTGTACTCAAATTCACTAAAAACCGTGAATAAATAAGGGACTTCACACGCATTTAACAGCAGATCATGAAATCCTATTGCAGCTAGACGGAAGTTCCCGAGATTTGTCTCGTCTTTGTTGCTACGGTTTCAGCATTAATGAAAGGGTCTTAAACTTGGCACTGTAACTTGCAACATCTGTAACCACATATGCCTTGTAGCACAGGCATCGGAAGGGAGGGGGAGTCACTCGAGCACTAACCCAACCAGATTGTCTACCACTCTCCGCTATCCCAAAAAAAACTAATAAGCGAATGCAGCACCACACACATACCTGCACACCACCGCTAAGCTTGCAAGGTTGAGATCGCCCGATTAGCGCGAGGATACAGGCGCGTTAACAAACAAGCGGTTCTCCGACCAAATCAGGCTCCAGGTTTTTCACCGCGACTGCCAGAACAAGAATGCAGAGCAAGAGCTGCACTTTTCCGCGCAAGCGCATCGTTACTGAACGTCACTACCTGTAAACCCATCTCTACTTCCGGTTCCGTAATCATACTCTTGCGCATGCTCCTTATAGACGTCTTCTGAAAAAGAAGGCGTAGAATTTGTACTGTGAAGGGATAGTTTGGTTTGTTTTTTGTCGAGTGATTAGGAGGACGGAGACTGCTTTATAGACTCGGATGTTTTTTTTCTCGTACCTTATGCTGTAGGCATAGCTGGGTTGGAGTCTGCACCGCAAGCTGCCAGAGTCCCACTTCGCTACCGTAGTGTGTAATGTAGCGAAGATAAAAGGGTGCCAGTTTTCAAAGGTGAAGGGAGAGGAAGTGAACAGACTACAGTATTTTTGAGGGGGATGATGGTAACCAAGCAGGTTTTCCATGAAGCTCTGACTAAGGTGGGTCAGAGGGGCAATTGGAGTTACTGTTCCTGCAGGCTCCTGAGTCTGCTGCTGTGACTGGAAAGTAACCCACAGTGCAGACCTGGTGGACACACTTCAAAAGTTTGCGTGGAAGAGAGTGTCTCCGTATACCTTTGAAACGGTAGCGTCTGTATCTCTCACCCCACCACCCTATGAGCAGAGAGTGTGGTCTCTTCCCAAACATTTTTATATATTTGCTCTCTGCGTTATAACTGAAAGGGGTGTTTTTTGAGAACTGGTTTTGGATATCTTATTTTATTATTATTTATTTATTTTTTTTTTTAAGTAGACTGTCTTTCGTTTTTGTCGATCATTTAGGTATGTTAATTTGAATGACGTATATTAAGACGTCAGCTCCCCACTACACCTAACTTTCGTTCTACCCTTCTCCAAATTTTGTCCCCCATGCATGCCCTTGGAATGCATGTATGTCAGTAGCCATTATATCGGGGGTTCCAAAACCTGCCTCCCTAGCCAGTCAAATTTTCAGAATATCTACAATGACTATACATGGGAGTTTTGCATGTACTGCCTCCATTGTATGCAGATCTCTCTCATGCATATTCATTGTGGATCTCCAGAAACCCCAATTGGCTGGGGAGGCCCCAGGACAGGTTTAGGAATTCCCTGCATTATATGGTATATGTTATCTTGTGCTCTCTGTGCCAGAGGATTCTCAAGGTGAGTTGTGAGAGGTGGCTTCTGAAATACATATTAATGTTTTTTGAATCTAAAAGAAAGGTGCCCGTGGTAGCACAAGAATGGCATGTACAAACCTGAGGGCTAGATCTGATGCAGTTTTAGTTATTGGCTATAATAACTGTGTAATCTCTTTATAACTGAGTATTATAAATTATGTATGCAGAGTTACTATCATAGGATTTCAGACATCAACAGTCCCAAACATGCCAAAAGAGAGTACAGAGGTAGAAGTCCACAATTGTAGTTTATTCTAAACTTAGAAGTATTCTGATGAACACGAAGAATGAGTAAGTGAAAATTCACCATTACACATAGTAAAAGAAGAAACAACTTGCTAAACCAAATAAAACACTCTTTAAATCAGATTAGCAAACAAGGAAAATAAGTGGCACATGCAGCGGGGAATAAAGCGGGTTACTTCTGAAACCTGCAGTAGATCAAAACCTACCACTAACAATGAGATTTTTAATTGCAGCACAGGACAGTGAACTTCAAACAAAATGGTTCACAGTCAATTTGTACTGCTGGATGAGTTCTGTGCAATGTTTGTATTTTGTTCATATATTTTGTATACCTTTCTTCATCTTCCTATCGGAGCAGTTTACACATGAGGGAGGAGTGGCCTAGTGGTTGGGGCAAGTTACCTCAGGCCAGAAGGTTGGGGGTTCAAATCTCACTAGAGGCCAGCAACCTTGGGCTAGAAGGATTGGGGTGTCTAGTCCCACAGGTGCTCCTTGTGGTCTTGGGCAAGCCACTTAACCCTCCATTGTCCATGTTCCCTGTAAGTATTAGTGTATGTGTCTCATATCCCCTTGTGTTAAATGTATCCCCCAATTGTGTTGTGACCACTTTGATTGAAGGATAAGGTGGTATACAAAACTGTCTAAATAAATAACAAACATATCATATAATAAAATTTTCACTAAAATACAAATACAAAACCAGACAGAGAATGGAGAGGATCAGATGAGGGAAGATAGAGTGGAAGCAGAGAAAGTCAAAGCTGAAGGGGGGTGTCAGGTTCAGGAGGGAGAGAGAGCATGCAGATGGGGTTGGGACTGCAAAGAGAAGATAGTGAAGGGTATCAGACTACTGGGTGGGTTGTAAAGGAGAATAGAGGTTTCAGGCCCAAAAAGGATCTAGCGGGAGAGAGAGTGGAGTGAGTCTGGTGTGAGGAGGAAGAAAATGGGAAGGGTTAGACCTGGGGAATAAGGGGGAGAGTGAAAATGGCAGCCTCGTGATCTACTCTTGCAGTATACTCTTGGGGACATTCTGCCAAAATAAATTAGAAATTCTGCATGCTTTATATTTGTCACATAATATAAATAATGCAGAAATAATTAGAATAATAATTATTAATCAAGAGATGCTTACTCCTGGGGTACTTCTGCATCAGGTGCATGACTAGAGAAAGGCGATGGGGCAGTGTTAGCCCATGTAAATTAAAATAGGCAGGCACCATCTCTGTCATCTTCCTGGACTGAAGGCAGGTGGCAACAGCGTTAGTAGCATCAGCCTCGACCCAGGCCTGCAGATAAGACTCATGAGGATTAGATGGGGAGAGCAGGATCAAGCATGGAGTAGGGACAGAGAGTGAAAGGGTCAGGTCTGAGGTGGGGAGAACAAAGTGAGTCGGGTCTGGGAATAGGAGAGATGGGTTCAAATCTTGGTGGGTAAGGGGTTTGGGAAGAAGAGAGAGTGGAGGGAATCGGTCTACGCAAGGAAGAGTGGAAGCAGAGAGAGTAAAACTGAAGGGGGTTCAAGCTCAGAAGGTGGGGGGGGGATGCAGATTGGATGAGGACTGCAAGAAAATAGTAAAGGGGATTAGGTTACTGGGTGGGCTAGAAAGAAGAATGGAGGTTTCAGGCCCCAGAAGGAGCTAGCGGGAGCGATGTGAGTGGGAAGAGAGTGGAAGAGGTTAGACCTGGGGAATAAGGGGGACAGTGACAATGACAGCCTCATGATCTGCGCTTTCAGTGTATTCCTGGGGGAATTCTGCTCAAAACAAATTTGAAATTCTGCATGCTTTATATTTGCCACATAATATAAATCATGCAGAATATAACATGGGCTCTCCTCCACCTCACTCACGGAGCTTATCCACACCATCTCCCCAAATAGCTCCAGAAGATCTGCAGCAGTCAATCCCCTAATAATCCCGAAGGCATTAAGCCAATGTACCCAGGCAACAGCAAACAGGGCCTTCAGATTCTGCGCACCGAGATGCTGGAATGCCCACCCACCTGGTATCCGCGCTATCCCTGAGCTAACCCAGTTTAGGAAGACATTTAAGCACCACGCCTTCCTCAAATACTACCCGGATGACAGTATGTCAAGCAGCCACCCCCCAGCGAGTACAGCCACAGCAACACTCCCAGCAAGCTATCCATGACAAATGATTACCGACTAACATGTCTTGACGTGATGCCTGTATGTAAATAGTTTACCCCAACGTTCTCCAAGTTTCTAGTACCTGTTCTGTGTAAACGCAGTACAGCTTGCTGCACTGTGTACTTCTCTGTTTCATGTAAACCGCACTGATGTTGAATAGCATGGTATAAAAGAGAATGTAAACAAATAAATAAAATTACCGGTAGTAATCACGAGATACAGATTTCCCCCAGGAATAAGCACAGCAAAAACTGGTAGAAAAAAATGAATTTGGGTTCTGCAGCACTGATATGGAAGTGGTTACACATCTCATTGCTGATTGTGGCATGCTGATATCAGAAGATCTGGTAATCTTCAGCTGTTCTGAATGAACCGCTCTCTGCTGTTCTTAGAAGCTAAGCAGGATTGGGCCTGGCTAGTACTTGCATGGGTGACCACCTTGGAATACTAGGGGCTGTAAACTTACAGTGTGGAAGAAAGGCCTGGCAATCTACTTCGGTTACACCTTTCCAAGAAAACCCAGGGACTGGGTCACCAGGAGTCTGTATTGACTCAACAGCACACATTGCATTGTATGTAAAGCGGTATGGCTAATTTCATTAGAAACAGTGTGAACACTGTATCAAAAGGGGAAAGCATTAATACAATATTGCTAATAGAAGTGCTAGTACCAAGCGGCCATTCTGTCCCATGTGTGCCAAACCAAAAAAGAAGATTCTCAAGTCCCAACAAATGGTCAGAATCAAGAAAAGGTAGTAGGATGTAGAAGTTGTTGCAGTTGTATGCCACTGGCATGATTAAAAAAAATTCTAAGCACATGTTGATATGCTGCCTATGCATATTTCAGTATATGAATTAGAGAAAGAGGGTCTCTTTGATCCAATGCAAGTGTTTTTTGTGTCTCAAATTTACTGCTAATGTTCATGTCATCTCCAACATATTCTAACTTAGAGAAGTGTGTGCTAGAAAATACATTACCCCAAGGAAAGTTTGTCTCAATATTGATACCTAGACACTGTCCATGTACATTTTTATGTGAATATTTTATCCAAATAACCTTGTGGAGTTTTAGCCACTCTGCCCTTTTTAAGTTGTATGGCCAAACATGCTGGTATAACTTTAAAATGGCTAGTTATCTATTTAAAGTTAAGCCTTCTTTCTCTATGGCCCAACTTTAAATTAATATTTTATCCATTCAGCAGCTGAAATTTATTGTTGAACTACTATAATAAGCTCTGCTTCACTTATATAGCCAAATTCTGACTAGTTATTGACTTGCATAGTCAGAATTTGACTGTATACAGTAAGTGGGGACAATTTTATTACACATCAATTGCCTAAGACATTATAATTATTAACTAGACAGTTTCTAATACCTGATTTGTCCTGTCATTTTTCTGTGATTGCAGTACAGTGTCCCTTTCATTTTCTTTAAAATTAAGCTTTACTTATTTCATTGAGAGGATTCTATTATTTAATGGCTTTTTTTTTCACCATGCTGAAAGTACAGCTGAAATTAATGTGAGTGCACATACAGTACTGCCACTCATTGACCCCTGCTAACTGAAACTTTCATATCATCCTGCTAGACTAGTCCAGACAAGTGGGTTGTGTTCCCTTCATACAGATTGGTGGAAACAAAGAACCAATGAAAAGTCCAGGTTTCAATGACATCACTCCTATGCCTTTATTTGCCTCAGGTACCAGAGGTCCCTTCAGTATTTCTTTGTTTCGAGCAGATGGTGGATTGATTATCTCCAGGAACAAGCAGGAATAAGTCCTCACATATGGGTAAGTCGGAACCGACGGAGCCCGCGCGGGAAAGCTCCCCAGCTTTTCAGATGAAAAGCTTTTGGGGCTTCCCACAGCGCATGCACGCTGCCTTCCCGCCTTCCTTACCAGCTCTCTTCAGTTCTCTTTTTCCGCGGAGCCAGCAGGTCGTGTTCCTGTCACCGCTGAAGAGATTGTTATTTTAATTTGTTTCTTTTGACCGCGTACCTGCCTTCCCCATACCAAAACCGGTACTGCCGGTCTCTCTTTCTTTAAAAAAAAAAAAAAAAATCTTTTTTTATTTTCTCAGCACAGCTTGGTAACTTTTGTTAGGCCTTCAGGCCTACACAAATTCTCCTCATGGAGAAACCAGCCCCTGGTTTTAAAAAGTGTACCAAGTGCAATGCTGTTATTTCTCTCACAGACACCCATGAATGGTGTCTTAAATGTTTAGGACCTGACCATTCCATACCGGACTGCCCATTCTGCTCCCAGATGTCTAAACGTGGTATGCAGAACCGGGCCAACAAGTTCCATGTGCTGTTTGCTTCAGATAATCCAGCATCACAGTCATCCAGGTCTTCCTCTCCGGATGGAACTCAGGTAACCAAACTTTCTGTGGGCAAATCCTCTAAAAGCAAATCTCTTTCAAAAGATCGAGAGGCTCTCAATCTTGAGTTCGAGGATTCTGCCCAGACCAAAAAACCCCGGCGGGAGGCTCCGGCCTCCAAAGCATCACCTATAGGGTTACAGGTTGACATCGATGGCACGGCCTCGACTGATCACCTGTTAGACTGCTCTGGGGTACCGGTCGATACCGGTACCGACATCCAGGCAGCAGTGGCGTCCATGGGCAATACTGTCCAGACCATGCAGCAGGCCGTTTTGGCTTTCATTAAGGCTGCGACGCCCTCGGTACTGATTCCATCGGTACCGACCCCGGTTCCGGTATCCACACCGGAACCGAGACCATCGACTTCCAAGCGTCGATCGGTTCCGCTTGCTGGATTCAGGCTTTTGCCCGATACCAATCCCATGCCCGATACGCCCGATGTCGATATCGATCGGTACGCGTATCGTGCATTGCAAGCACAGAGAGAATACTCAGATTCTTCTGATGAGTTCAATTCCTCTGATGACTCTGCTGAGTTTGATCTTCCTGAGGAGCCCTCTTCTCTAAAGAGGAGGATGTCTCCTCCAGAGGATTTATCCTTTCAGGATTTCATTGTTGATGTAGCTAAAGCACTTTCTATTGCTACATCTGCTGAAAAGGAACCCAGATCAAAAAAATTGGATATTTTAGGATACTCTAAACCTCCTAAAGAGGCAGTTACTCTGCCTATCCATGAAATCCTTCAAGAACACTTGATGGATTTGTGGGAGACTCCTCTAACCCTGTCTTCTCATTCCCGTAGGTTGGACACCATGTACCGGGTCCCTCCTTCTCCTGGGTTTCAAAAGACTCAGCTGCCTCACCACTCCATTGTGGTGAAGTCTGCTATGAAGAAGATAAAGAGTCCTAAAAGGCATTCCTCTACCCCTCCAGGGCGAGAATGTAAGACCCTCGACTTTTTTGGTAGAAAGATCTTTCAGGCTAGTATGCTTATAGCCAGGATCAATTCTTACAGCCTTTATATGGGCATGTTTCTCAGACAACTTGCCCTAAAGGTACGGCATTTAGCCCCCTTTATCCCTGAGGATAAAACGGAGGACTTCACTACTCTGGTGACACAACTTTCAGAGGTCTCCAAGTTTTCCAACAGGGCAGCCTTTGATTCCTTTGAGGTTGCTGGCAGGGCTTCGGGAATCGCTATTGCAGCCCGACGTCTTGCTTGGCTCCAGGCTTCTGACCTAGAACCCTGGGTCATGGATGGCTTAAGGAATCTGCCCTGTACAGGAGAGAACTTATTGGTGAGGACTGGCAAATTAAAGCTGCTCAAATGGACGCAGAAAATGCCACTCTAGATAGACTTTCTAAGTCTACTTCTACTCCTGTCAAAAAGAAACCTTTTAAAAGGACGTACTACAAGAAGGCCAGATTTTCCACAAATACTGGCCAACAATCTTCTCAGCCTCGCTTTGCTGCTAAACGTCAGCAATCTAAGCAAGTAAAGTCAAAGTCTGCAGTGTCTGCTACACCCCAGCAGGCTCAACCCCCTCAGGGGTTTTGACTTGCCCCTAGAGAACTTACCATTTCTGGCTCTGGAACAACCAGAGCCTCTCACCATACCGGGAAGGTTAGCTCACTTTGCTCCCAGATGGGAGCAAATAACATCAGAGCAATGGACCCTCTCTATCATCAGAGAGGGCTACAAACTTTATTTCTCCAGCCTTCCTCCCCATACCATGGTGAGGCAATTCAGTTCTCCCCCATCTCTTCTGACCCTGTTGGGTCAGGAAGTCTCCTCTCTCCTTGCCCAAGGGGCAATAGAGGAGGTTCCTCTTCCTCAACAGGGGTTAGGGTTCTATTCCCCTTATTTTCTCATCACAAAGAAGACGGGGGGCTTCAGACCTATCCTAGATCTGAGAGAATTGAACAAGTTTCTATTCAAGGAGAAATTCAAAATGCTCTCTCTGGGCATTCTCCTTCCATACCTTCACAGTCAGGATTGGCTTTGTTCTCTAGATCTCAAGGATGCGTACACTCATATACTCATCCATCCATCCCACAGAAAATATCTTCGATTTCTGTTCCAGGGAAAACATTTCCAATACAGAGTACTTCCCTTCGGTCTCGCCTCTGCTCCAAGAGTATTCACAAAATGCATGGCAGTCGTAGCCGCATTTCTAAGAGGCATGGGAGTCTTCGTGTTCCCATATCTGGACGACTGGCTCATCCGAGCTCCATCTCAGTCAGAAGTCCAGATTTCCTTGGACCGCACAAGGCGTATTCTTCAATATCTGGGACTTGTGGTAAATATTCCCAAGTCCCAACTCATCCCTACTCAGTCCCTGGAATTCATAGGGGCTTATCTGGATTCCACCACTGCAAGGGCCTACCTTCCTCTGGTCCGAGGCCAACGGCTAATAAGCTTGGCCTCCCAGGCTCAGTCCAGAAGTCACTTGTCAGCCAGAGAAATGCTGCAACTTCTGGGCCACATGGCCTCCACGGTTCATGTGGTGCCCTATGCTCGCCTCCATATGAGAGCAGCTCAATGGACATTGGCCACCCAGTGGTCTCAAGCATCGGGACTGCTGTCAGACCAGGTACTCACCTCAAAACGTCTGTTTTGGTCTCTCCAGTGGTGGACATCCTCCAAAAATCTGTTGTTGGGGACCCCCTTCCAACCTTCGTTGCCCCAAGCAACCCTCACAACAGATGCCTCCCAAACAGGGTGGGGAGCTCATCTTCAACATCTCTCCACTCAGGGAACCTGGTCTCCCCAAGAGACCACCCTTCATATCAACCTTCTGGAACTGCGAGCAATCTTCCTTGCCCTCACAGTCTTCCATACCCTCCTTGCCAACCTGACTGTCCTAGTTCAGACAGACAATCAGGTGGCCATGTTCTATGTCAACAAGCAAGGAGGGACGGGCTCTCTGTCGCTTTGCAACGAAGCTCTCAGATTATGGGCTTTCGCCAGAGAGCATCAAATTCATCTTCTGGCAGTGTATCTTCCAGGAGTTCAAAACTCTCGGGCAGACAGACTCAGTCGAGTTCTGCTTCCACACGAGTGGTCCCTGCATATGGACCAGATACACAGAATCTTCCAGGAATGGGGGACCCCGGACATAGACCTCTTTGCAAGTCCGTGGAATGCCAAACTTCCCCGGTTCTGTTCCAGGACCCCGTGTCAGGGAGCTCAGGCCAACGACGCCTTTCTCCTGCATTGGGGTCAGGAATTCCTGTATGCTTTTCCACCCATTCCTTTGATTCCCAAGACTCTGTTCAAACTTCAGAGGGATCACGGGTCGATGATCCTTATAGCTCCACGCTGGCCACGCCAAGTGTGGTTCCCTCTACTTCTACAGCTCTCCCAGGGCTCCTCCCTGGACCTGGGAGCTGCGCCAGACCTTCTGTCTCAGGAGAAAGGGACTTTGTGGCACCCAAACCCCAAGTCCCTACATCTCCGAGCTTGGTTACTGAAGGCTTAAGCCTTCATGAGTTTAATCTTTCTCAGCCAGTGAAAGATATCCTTCATGCCTCTAGGAAACCCTCTACCAGGCGTTCCTATGCTTTCAAATGGAAACGTTTTTCCATTTGGTGTGCTCAACAGGGTCTTGACCCTCTGGCACTTCCTTTGAATTCTCTACTAGACTATCTCCTGCATCTTTCCAAAGCAGGCCTCAAGACGAATTCAGTACGAGTCCATTTAAGTGCTATTACAGCATCCTTAAAACCTATAAATGGACAACCTGTCTCCTCTCATCCTCTCGTTGCAAGGTTCATGAGAGGCCTGACCCTAACTAAACCTCCCATCCGACCTCCGCCGGTAGCATGGGATTTGAACCTAGTTCTAGGTCAGCTTATGAAACCACCTTTTGAGCCTTTGGACTCTACCTCCTTGAAATTTCTTTCCTGGAAGGTTCTTTTCCTTATTGCAGTCACTTCAGCTCGCCGCATCAGTGAACTGCAGGCTTTGGTGGCTAATCCACCTTATACCAGATTTCATCATGATAAGGTGGTCCTTAGGATGAATCCCCACTTTATGCCCAAAGTGGTCTCGCCTTTTCATCTTAATCAAGAGGTATATCTACCTGTTTTTTTTCCCGGCTCCTCATGCATCCAGTGCAGAGAGGAACCTTCATACTCTTGACTGTAAAAGAGCTCTCGCCTTTTACCTCAACAGGACTCAGCCACATCGAAAGTCTTCCCAACTTTTTGTGGCTTTTGATCCTTCTCATTTGGGACTTCCAGTCTCCAAACGTACACTTTCCAATTGGATTGCTCAGTGTATTTCTTTTGCTTACCAGAGTAAGAACATTTCTCTGGAAGGCCATGTCACAGCTCACAATGTGAGAGCCATGGCTACTTCTATGGCTCATCTTCACTCTGTATCCATAGATCAGATCTGTCGAGCAGCCACTTGGGCCTCGGTTCATACCTTCACAGCCCATTACTGTTTGGACAAGGACTCCCGCCGGGATGCCTTGTTTGGTCAGGCTGTCCTCAAACACCTGTTCCATACTTAAGCAACTCCTGCCCACCTTCCCTGAATGGATGCCTGAGATCCATACGAAGATGGTTTACCCTTGGAGGGGGATCTCCCAGGCATCTTAGCTAGGGAGTCCCCATATGTGAGGACTTATTCCTGCTTGTTCCTGGAGATAGCACAGTTACTTACCTGTAACAGGTGATCTCTGGGAACAGCAGGAATTAGTCCTCACAACCCACCCACCTCCCCTAGGAGTTGTATCTTCTATCTATCTACCTTCCTTTCCTCTCTCTATTGTCTCAGCTATAAACTCGAACTGAAGAGAGCTGGTAAGGAAGGCGGGAAGGCAGCGCGCATGCGCTGTGGGAAGCCCCAAAAGCTTTTCATCTGAAAAGCTGGGGAGCTTTCCCGCGCGGGCTCCGTCGGTTCCGACTTACCCATATGTGAGGACTAATTCCTGCTGTTCCCAGAGATCACCTGTTACAGGTAAGTAACTGTGCTTTCTCCTCTCTGTTGAAAGTCTGAAGATTCAGGGTAAAAGAGATTGATTAAAGGCTTATGAACGACTTCCTTGTATCCAGAAAGGTGACTCTTTCACTTGAGCGTGACCTGGTAGCCAAGGAGGAGGAAAAATTGGTTCAGCTCCATGCCCTTATCAAGATAAGGGCCTGTTGAGCAGCCACAAATTGGAAGGATCTGGAAGAATTGCCTGACCTTGTTGTGTGCCCAGCAGGCCCCCAGAGTCTGCAATTATCTTCATCTCCTCGGATTGCACATGACCATAGAGATGGTGCCCTGGCGTTGTACTCGCATGTGACCACTCTAGCAGTCTTTGTTGACTCAATGGTCCCTAAGTTCTCAGTTTGAGAGCAGGTTTCCACTGAAGTCCAGCCTGCAGTGGTGGCTGCAGCCTGTCATCTAAGGGAGGGCATACAGCTGGACGATTTCTCCTGGATCCTGCTGATGATGGATGCCAGTTTCTTGGGCTGGGGAGCCAATTGTCAAAACTGTACAGCCCAGGGCCATTGGAACGGCAGCGAAATGGTGTTATCTATCAACTGCCTCGAGGTGAGGGCATTCAGGTTGACTCTTCTGCATTTCCAGCTCCTAACTGAGGGCCAGGCAGTTTGAGTGTTTTTGGAGAAAGCCACCTTGTAAAAATGCAATGTGTGCCTTCGAGTCAGTGCCGTAGATAAATAAAAAAAAAACAAGTAAAAACTAAAATGGTTGTGCGAGTATATGTATTCATCCTTTTTGCTATGAAACCCCTAAATAAGATTTGGAGTTTCAAATCTCAGAAGTCGCCTAATTAGTTGATTAGGATCCACTTGGGTGCAGTCAGTGTCATATGATCTGTTTCATGATGCCTGTATAAATATACCTGTTCTGAAAGGCCCCTGACTCTGCAAGGCCCCTGACTCTGCAACACCTCTATGCAAGCAACATGAAGACAAGGAGCACCCAAAACAGGTCAGAGAGAAAGTTGTGGCGTATAGATCAAGGTTGGGATATAAAAAAAATCCCAAATTCTGAATATCCCATGGAGCACCATTAAATCCACTATAACAGAATGGAAAGAATATGGCACCACTACAAACCTGACAAAAGAAGGCCGCCCACCATAACTCACAGACCGGGCAAGGAGGGCATTAACCAGAGATGCCACAAAGACACCAAGGATAACACTGAAGAAAAAATCCACAGTGGAGATGGGAGCATCTGTCCATAGGACCACTTTAAGCCGTATACTCCACAGATCAGGGCTTTATGGAAGAGTGGCCAAAAAAAAGCTATTGCGTAAAGAAATAAAGAAGAAAACACGTTTGGAGTTTGCACAACAGCATGTGGCGGACCCCGCAAACACATGGAAGAAGGTTCTCTGGCCTGATGAGATGAAAATTTAACTTTTTGGCCATAATGGGAAACGCCATGTGTGGCATAAACCCATCACTTCCCATCACCCCAAGAACACCATTCCCACAGTGAAACATGGTGATGGCAGCATTATGCTTTGGGGATGTTTTTTATCAGCAGGGACAGGAAAACTGGTCAGGATTGAAGGAACGATGGATGGCACTAAATACAGGGCAATTCCTCAGGAAAACCTGTTTAAGTCTGCCAGAAATTTGAGACTGGGATGAAGGTTCACCTTCTAGCAGGACAATGACCCTAAGCATACTGCTAAAGCCACACTGGAATGGCTTAAAGGGAAACATTTAAATGTCTTGGAATAGCCGATCCAATTGAGAATCTGTGGCATGACTTTAAGATTGCTGTACACCAAGGAGTTGGATCAGTTGTGCCTTAAGGAATGGGTGAAAATCCCAATGGCTAGATGTGCTAAGCTAATAGAGACATACCCCAAAAAGCTTGCAGCTGTAAGTGCAGCAAAAGGTGGCTCTACAAAGTATTTACTTTTTTTGGGGGGGAGGGGGGAATACCTATGCATATTTGTATTTCTGTGCTTTTTTTGTCTTAATTATTGTTTGTGTCACAATAAAGGATATTTTGCACCTTCAGAGTGGTAGGCATGTTGTGTAAATCACTTGATGCTAACCCCCCAAACTCCATTTTAATTCCAGGTTGTAATTCAACAAAATAGGACGAACACACCAAGGGGGTGAATATTTTCAATAGGCACTGTATATTCTGTCTGTATCTATTGCAGTAAACAGCTTATAGATTACAGGTAGACAAGTTATTGGCCTGTAATTTTTGAGAATGTTACTTGGGTTCTCCTTTGGAAGGAGAAATGTTCTTCCTGTTATAAGCCGTTGTGGTGTTAAATTCGGTTGTTTGATCAATTGGTTTTTGTAGTTTGCCAGGTCTTGGTGCAGTCATGTTACTGTTTGAGCCAAATGTTGGTCACTCCATCTGGGCCAGGGCTTTTCCTTTTGGGGGCTCATTTTAATCTGCTTTCCAGCTCTTTGGTTGTTACTACAGGCTATTCCATAGGTTTAATGTTTGGTTCCCCTGCATACAGGAACATTCAGAAAAATCATTCTACTTCTTGATCGTGCTCTATAGGCTTCTCCAGAAGGTTTCTGTTTCAGCTTTGGTTGTGGTGTTTTTACCAAATTAATGTTCTTTCCCAATTCCCTGTAGAAGTGTTTTGGATTCTCTCTAAATAGTTTATTTTGATATCTTTCTTTTCTGTTTTCTTCATATCTTTGCCGTTTTTGCATTCTGCTGCTACTTTTAGTTTATTGTTGGAACATATACATTTCAGGTCTTCTGTTTAATGCAGCATGCTTCAACTTGATGTCTTGGATCTTCCTTAGTATCTTTGATGATCTTCATCCTTTTAGATACCCATCTTTCAGGGATACCTCCACACACAATTATGGTATTTTTCCTTTGAGGTTGTGTGAGGCTTCCTATTTTCCCCCATATGCTTTGGGACAAATACTGAAGGGACTTCTGGTGGTTGAGGCGAATAGAGGCATGGGAATGATGTAATTGAAACCTGGGTTTATCATTGGTTCTTTGTCTCCACCATTCTGCTGGTAAGCGAACACAACCCACTTGTCTGGACTAGTCTAGCAGGACACAAGGAAAGGACATTAACTGGTAAGTAAAATATCACCTTCCCCATCATACTGATGCTTTATTAAATCTCTCTTGACCCTAAATTATCAGCTTCTGAAACATCTGAGTAGTGAACTCATGCTTTCCTGCTGGCCTCCACACTCGACCATCAGAATTAACGAACCCTTTTAAGTAAACCATAAGAACATAAGATATGCCATACTGGGTCAGACCAAGGTCCATCAAGCCCAGTATCCTGTTTCCAACAGTGGCCAATCCAGGTCATACGTACCTAGCAGTTTCCCAAAAGACACAGGTTCCACAATGCTTGTATTGGGTCAAGCATTGATATCCTGGGTTCCTTTTTAATAATGGTTTATTGACCTTTCCTCCAGGAACTTGCCCAAACCTTTTTTTAAACCCAGCTACACTAACAGCGTTTACTACATCCTCTGGTAACAAATTCCAGAGTTTGATTACACGTTGAGTGAAAAAATATTTCTTTTATTTGTCTTAAATAGTTTACCCTGTAGCTTCATTGCATGTCCCCTAGTCTTTCTATATTCTGATAACGTAAACAATTGATCTACGTTTACCCATTCCACTCTGTTCATTAATTTAGAACATGTTGAGAGGTTCCTGTATTGGGTTCTTTCAGGAGTTTTTTCGCTATAGAGAATAGTTCCCTCGGTTTGTTTATTGCACTTGTGATGAGATTGGGGTAGTATTTCTTTCTTTTCATTTTATTGTTTCATCATTGTATTTTTTGAGTAGTTACATGTAGCTGGCTTGGAGGAGGGGATTTGAAGCTCTCTATTTGCGTTCAAGCCGTTGTAAGTCACTTTTCTGCTTTTGGAGAGCGGAAGAGTACCATGGGGCTCTATTGTGGTACTTTTGTTGAGATTTTCCATGGCAGGGTGAGAGATGCATTGGCTAAGGTGTCATTCCATCCTTGGCTAATCTTATCAAGATCAACTTCCATATCTTTGAAGTATTCAAGTTGAGGGATAACTGTTTTGAGGAAGTGTTCATTATCAAATTCTCGAAACCTGGCTGGTTGGGATGTGGAGGTCTGTGTTTGTTGTGTGGGGAGAGGTATGAGAGAGAATGGCTGCATGGTCAGACCAGGGTACCAGAAGAATGGTGTGGGGTGCTTTTTGGGAGTTGGGTAGGAGGTCTGCAGGCATGAAAATGAGGTTAAGGGTATTTCATTTTGTATGAGCTGATTTGGAGAGGATCTGAGTATATCCTAGAGTTTCCATGGTGTCGAGAAAAGCATTTGCTTGAAGTGTGGGTGCAGAGGCTAGATTGAGGTAGACAAATATTACTTGTGGCTGCTATATTCGTGTTGGAGCAGGTTGTTTCCAAGAGTATCACAAGCTCAGAGGTGTTGCCATGAGGGGCCCTGTATACTAGGCAGAGTGAAATGAAATCATTTGCTATGCTTATCTCAAGGTGTCAATATCTGAGTTGGAGCTAGAGACTGTGACATTGAGCTTCAGATTTTCTTTGGAGATTACACAGACACCTCCACCTCTGCTGTTAGTTCTGTTTGACGTGAATAGAATATATCGTATGAGGGGGACAAATCTGGTTCAGGAGAATTGTCAGAATCACTAAACCTTGTTTCAGTGATACATAGAATGTCTAGAGTGTGTTCTTGTATAAAGTCAGATATGGTCTGGAGGTTGTTCCTTGCAGAACGTGAATTGACGAGTGTGCAGATTAGTGGGGGATGTCTCCTTCCTTTGGGTTCTGAGGTTGTTGTCTCTGATAGGTGTTGGAGAGATCTTTACTAGCATGCAGTGCCTTTTCAGGTTTTTCATGTATTGTGAATGCATCTGGTGCATTGGAGCTCCCTGTAGTGGGTATCTTATTTATGAATTATGGGGATGCTGTGATAGAGATTTGGGCTGGCTGTCTCAGTGAGTAGAGTAGTTAGCAGTAGTAGTAGCAAGATGTGTAGAAGGTAGACAGTGTACCTTTTTTGTTTTTTCTCTTTCATGGTGTTCAGGTTGGTGCAGTTCAGTCGTGGCTGTCCGGCAAAGTGTTTTGGAGTTCTGCAATGTGGGGCAGGTTAAATAAGACAGAGGTCATGCAGCACTGGTAGATAATTGGTGAGACTGTGGATTCTCTGCTGGTTAGATCTTTTGTAGATGGGTTCTGTCGCCTTTGGAGACCCCATCCACGGTCCCTGCCTAAGGACCATGCCAAAGGGCCCTCTGGTGAGGCCCTCAGGCATGGGCCCACCAGCCGCGGGCATGCCTGATAGATCTTTAAATTTAAAAGTGCCCCGAGGCCCCTGATTGGCCTGGTGCTGGGGAGTGGGGAGGAGCCCGGCTTCCTGCTCCCCTGCTCGAAGCCGATTGGGGAAGTTTTTGGTGAGTGTGGTGGCTCATGCGTAAATATTGTTTCCAGGGGCGTGGGAGAGCGTTGAAGGAGCTGGGACAGCAGAAATTGTAAGGTGAGGAAGTAAATACTCACAAGTGCAAGCCCCTTCTCATCAGTAGCAGGTTCTGTTTTGGCACTCCTTAAGGAGCTTAAAATATTATTTGTGTAAAGAGGAATAATCCAGATCATTTAAAGCAGAGGAGACATATGTTGCTGGGTTTGTTTTCTGTTTAGTAAATTTTGATTTCTAGTTTATCTTGCTAAACAGAATGTGCAGTTCTGTTGTGCTAATTGCATCTTCACGGGGGGGGGGGTCTTGGGGTGGGGGAGTGAGGGGCATTCCTTCTCATTGTCCTTTGAGCAGTCTGCAGTAAAACTCTTAATAAGATTATATGATTTCTTTCTATCTTGATTTTTTACTAAAAATCATGTTTTATATGAATAGTTTATTCCCAGCCTATAATTTTGAGGTTTAACGTTTGCCATCCTCCTCCGTTATCATCAGTGTATCGTTCAAACATGTCTTAATGATGGTTATGAAATAGTAAGGGTGGGTTTGTTTGTTTTTCTTTTTTTATTTGCTGAGCCAACTTTATAACAGACGTCTAACATACCTCATTTTTCACTCACATCTTTGGTGAATGAAGGTATGTTAATTAGTCTAGGCTGCACCGTAGTGGTTACTAGATGGCCTAGAAGTTGAATCGGTGCTTTCTCTAACATGCAAACTCATGTCAAACAAAACATCTCCATTTAATTAGTGGATTAGCTCCTACCTACAATCATGTAGAAAGAAATAGCAGAATGCGTGCAAAATATAAACATTTGCTGTTTTCTTGCAAACTACATATAAAAATTCAGCAAAGGATGGATTTTTTTGCCGTCTTTCTGATCTCTATATTAAGGGCTTCATTCACTCAAATAATGTATCTTTGGGCCGGTTTATGGCAAATAGCTGTAGTGTGAGCTTTTTAGCTTATCATTAAATTAGATACAGAGAAGGTATTTTCAGAAGAAATTTCACAACCTGTGGGAAGTAGGATCCACTATAGATGCTCCATTAGATCTCTCCATTCTGCTCAAACATGCCTCTGGAAGTTCTCAGACATATACAATTAATTGCTGCTTAAGGCTGACAGTGCATGCTCATGTGACAACTTGGGCAATCCCACTCATGCACAGAATGGACAAAACGGCCTTTATGTCATATGAACATATGTTATAGCAGTATGTGCACTTGCACTTAGCCATACATATGCTGCCATATGAGCATTCAAAAGGCTGTATAAATCTACGCTTGCCTTTCTGCTCTATGTTGCATTTTGGAGCCTTCCTCCTAGGTCCTGCAGCAAAATTACCTCATATTTTTCACATGTTTTATATCCTAATATAGGGGTTCTCAATCCAGTCCTCAGACACACTTTACCGGTCAGGTTTTCAGGGTAACCATGATGAATATGCATATGAGAGATCAGCATACAATGTAGGCAGCACATACAAATTTCTCATGCATATTCATTGTGTTTGTCCTAAAAAACAGACTGGCTAGATGTCCCGAGGACTGGGTTGAGAACCCTGCTGTACTACAGAGCATCTTTCTGGTGCACAACATTTTATGAACACAGAATAGTTTGTACAAACTATATATCCACTTCAGTGCTAATAAATTTCAAAGTGTAATCTTTTTTCTATTCTTTCTTTATACTTGTATCCTAGGGACCAAATCCAGGGGACAGGAATATGGAGACTGGCTTACAGTACCTTGTGAAAGTATCCTCCCCCCACCCCGGTTTTTGTCTTGTTTTGTCACATTACAGGACAACCTGGAATGAAAATGGAGGATCTTTTGGATGTTAGATAATGAACCTAACAATATAGTCTAAATTGGTGAAGTGGAATGACAATAACAGACCTTGTATATAGATAAAAGAAGTAAAAACTGAAAAGATGTGAGTGTATATGTATTCATCCTTTTTGCTATGAAACCCCTAAATAAAATTTGGTCCAACAAATTAACCT
This sequence comes from Ichthyophis bannanicus, assembly GCA_033557465.1. Classification (NCBI taxonomy): domain Eukaryota; kingdom Metazoa; phylum Chordata; class Amphibia; order Gymnophiona; family Ichthyophiidae; genus Ichthyophis; species Ichthyophis bannanicus. The sequence goes on along the minus strand of CM066036.1, from coordinate 668,727,118 downwards.
CAGAAGTCACATAATTAGTTGGTTAGGGCCCACCTGTGCACAATCAGTGTCACATGCTCTATCACATGATGCCTGTATAAATATACCTGTTCTAAAAGGCCCCTGACTCTGCAACACCACTAAGCAAGCAACATGAAGACCAATTAGCACTCTAAACAGGTCAGAGACAAAGTTGTGGATCCTTTACAATCTGGCTTTTGTCCTTTACATTCTACTGAAATGGCTCTTTACAAAGTCTCCAGTGCTTGCTCCTGGCAAAATCCAAGGGCCTTTACTCAGTCCTCATCTTTCTTGACCTCTCTGCTGCTTTTTACACTATTGACTAATGTGGAACCTTGCATCGTGTAACCATAGTTTGGGTTGTTCTTCCCTAGGTGCATAACTTTGAACTTGTCCACATTAAATTTCATCTGCCATTTTGATGTCCAGTCTTCCAATTTATCAAGATCCTCTTGCAATTTTCCACAATCCTCTTCGGTTTTAACAACTTTAAATAGCTTTGTGTCATCTGCAAATTTGATAACCTCACTCGTTATTCCCTTTTCCAGGTCATTTATGAATATGTCAAAAAACAGCGGACCCAGCACAGATCCCTGGGGTGCACCACTATTCACCTTTCTCCATTGGGAAAATTGGCCATTTAGCCCTACCCTCTGCTTTCTATCTTTTAACCAGTTCCTGATCCACAATAGTACACTGCCTCCTATCCCATGACTCTTTAGTTTTGCCAAAAGTCTCTGATGAGGGACCTTGTCAAAGGCTTTCTGAAAGTCCAGATACACTATATCAACCGACTCACCTTTGTCCACCTGTTTATTCACTCCTTCAAAAAAACATAACAGATTAGTATGACAAGATCTTCCTTGTCTAAAGCCATGTTGGCTTTCTCCCATAAGGCCATGACTATCTACATGCTGAGTAATTTTGTTCTTTATGATGGTTTCTACCATTTTTCCCGGTACTGACATCAGGCTCACCGGTCTAGTTTCCCGGATCACCCCTGGAACCCTTTTTAAAAATTGGCGATCCTTCAATCTTTAGGTATTACAGATGATTTTATTGAAAATTCACAGATTACTAATAGCAGGTCTGCAATCTCATATTTCAGTTCTTTCAACACCCTCGGATGTATACCATCCGGCCCAGGTGATTTGCTACTCTTCAGTTTATCAAATAGTTGTAATACATCTTCCTGATGTATCAATATTTCCTTCAATTCTTCCGCACCTTTAAATACCACTTCAGTCATGGGTAGCATCCCTACATCTTCCTCAGTAAAGACCGAAGCAAAGAATTCATTCAGTCTCTTTGCTATCGCCTTGTCGCCTCTTAGTGCCCCTTTAACCCTTCTATCATCTAATGGACCAACTGACTCTCACAGGTTTTTTGCTACAAATGTACTTGAAAATGTACTTGGTGGTGGCAGCTTTATGTTGTGCGAATGTTTTTCTTGAGCAGGGATAGGAAAACTGGTCAGGATTTAAGGAGGTCACAGGCAAGTGAGGTGACTGTCAATTGCCTGTGATGTGGTTGCTGTCTGGAGACGCTGGACATGCTGAGGATGGAGGTTGAGAGAGTAGAGGGGGTAGGGGAGTGTGGAGGGGCAGTTGGGCCGTGGTGGGCAGCGTAGAGGGTGGTTAGGTTGGGGAGTGGTTTAACCTGGGTACACTTAGAATAGGAACATTCAATGTCAAAGGGCTAAACCTACCACGCAAGTTGCAATTATTCTTTAAAGAGATGGAACTATTGTGATGGGATGATGTTTGCATACAGGAAACCCATCTTTGGGCTCAGGACCAGGGTCTGTTATGAGGTAGGGACTAGCAAAGGGATTGCTTCACCTCTAGCAGTGGGAGGGTGGAAGGTGTAAATCTTGGGGGGGGTTTGCAATTCTATTGTATAACTCCTTCCCCTTGGAGGAATTGGGAGTGGTTAAGGACAAGGAGGGACACTATGTAGCACTTAAGGACACCCTTCAGGGTCAGCTTCTAATGATAGTGAGTGTCTATGCCCCCATTTAGGGTCAGAGGGCTTTATTTGAGCATTTAGGGGTGGAATTATCAAGGTTTGTGGATAGGTCCTTGGTGGTAGGTGGGGACTTTAATGTTGCTCTTCATTTGTAGTTGGATAGGAAGGGAGGATCAGGAGCTGTAGATCAGGGATATAGGAAGTATCTGAAGAAACATGCAATTGTGATAGCTCATGAATTCCTAGATGAAGTGTAACCTGCACTGTTGGGTCAACTCAGACTATTCGACGTCACACCATTTGTCATCCCACATGGACATGCTCCTGTTAAGGTGTGATTTTCTGGGGGCAATAGAGGGAGTGGAGTATGAACCTTATATGTGGTCGGATCAAGGACCAGTTTGGATGCAGGTATCAGGGTGGGAGACAGTAGAAAGGGTGCACCTTTTCACACATGAATGACAGTCTCCTCTGAGGTAAGATGGCGAGGTCTGCGGTATCTAAAGAAATAGAGGATTTTTTTTTTTGGATCTAACCATACTGCTGACATGAGTTTGACAGTGGTGTGGGATGCCTTCAAGGCCTACGTTCGGGCTGCTTTGTAAAGTGGGGGATGCGCAAGAAGTGACAGCAGAGATAGGCACTGGAGCAGAGTTATTTGTGGGTCAAAGAATTAGACCAGGAATATGTGCATATGGAGGGGACAAATATGGGGCGGGATGGGGGCTTTCCAGTCTTTTGCATTGAGTGTCACATGTATGATTTTCTCCCAGTTGGTGAGAGGTCTTACGTGTGCACTAGGTGCAAGGAGCTCTTTGCTCTCAGGGAACGAGTCCGTTCTCTAGAGGCTAGAGTAGCAGACTTGGAAAGCATAAGACAGACAGAGAGGTACATAGAGGAGACCTACAGGGATATAGTCCTGAAGTCCCACCTCCAGTCTGGCAGCATCCCTGTTTCCATGGAGGAGAGAGGTCATGTGACAGGAGAGCATCACCCTGGTGTGGCAGGAAGTGATCCTGTAACTAGGACCTGTCCTCCAGGTGATGTAAAACCCTCTCGCACCGAGGAACTTTCTCCAGGGCCATGTGCCCAGGAAGGAAGGGTTAGGACAGCCCATTATAGTTGGTGATTCGATCATTAGGCATGTAGATAGCTGGGTGGCTGGTGGACGTGAGGATCGCCTGGTAACATGCCTGCCTGGTGCGAAGGTAGCGGACCTCACGCGTCACCTAGATAAGGTCTTAGATAGTGCTGGGGAGGAGTCTGCTGTCTTGGTACATGTTGGTACCAGTGACATAGGAAAATGTGGTAGGGAGGTTCTGGAGGCAAAATTTAGGCTTTTAGGTAGGAAGTTGAAATCCAGAACTTCCAGGGTTGCATTCTCCGAAATGCTTCCTGTTCCATGCGCAGGACCCAAAAGGCAGGCAGAGCTCCGGAGTCTCAATGCGTGGATGAGACAATGGTGCAGAGATGAGGGTTTTGGATTTGTTAGGAACTGGGGAACATTCTGGGGAAAGGAGGGGCTCTTCCGAAGGGATGGGCTTCACCTTAACTGGGATGGAACCAGGCTGCTGGCATTAACCTTTAAAAAGGAGATAGAGCAGCTTTTAAACTAGATATTAGGGGAAAGCCGACAGTCGCCCAAGAGCGGATGGTTCGGAAGAATGTATCCTTGAAGGATACTACCAAAAGCAGAGAGGTTCTACAAAACAGTAAAGTAGCCCAAATGCCCTCAAATATGGAGCAGACACAGCTTAAAGATCCCAAATTACCCATGTCTAACAATAGCCAAATTAATATGAATAAAATACAATCTCTAAAATGCTTGTATGCAAATGCTAGAAGTCTAAAAAATAAGATGGGAGAGTTAGAATATATAGCACTAAATGAAAGGTTAGATATGATTGGAATATCAGAGACATGGTGGAAGGAGGACAACCATTGGGACACTGTGATACCTGGGTACAAACTATATCATAATGATAGAGCTGATCAAATTGGTGGAGGGGTTGCTCTCTATGTTAGAGAGGGCATTGAGTCAGAAAGGATTAAAGTTTTGCAGGAAACAAAATTTGCTGTAGAATCTATATGGATTGAAATTCCATGTAAAAGGGGGAAGGCGATGGCAGTGGGGGTGTACTATCGAGTGCCTGGCCAGAATGAACAAATGGATGATGAAATGCTCAAAGGAAGTCCAAAAAACTGCCAGCATGGTTTAAAGGTGAGGTCAGAGAGGCTGTTGCCAAAAAAGCATCTTTCAGGAAATGGAAAAAAGAGCCAAACGACAAAACCTGGAAACAGCACAAGCACTGGCAAGTCAAATGAAAGGCATTGATAAGGCAGGCAAAGGGAGAATTTGAGAGGAAGCTTGCTGCAGAAGCAAAAAGACGAAATAAAGACCTTTTCAAGTACATTCGTAGCAAAAAACCTGTGAGAGAGTCAGTTGGTCCATTAGATGATAAAGGGGTTAATGAAGCACTGAGAGGCGACAAGGCGATAGCGGAGAAACTGAATGAATTCTTTGCTTCGGTCTTTACTGAGGAAGATGTAGGGATGTTACCCATGACTGAAGTGGTATTTAAAGGTGCAGAAGAATTGAAGGAAATATTGATACATCGGGAAGATGTATTACAACTATTAGATAAACTGAAGAGCATCAAATCACCTGGGCCGGATGGTATACATCCGAGGGTGTTGAAAGAACTGAAATATGAGATTACTAATAGCAGGTCTGCAATCTGTGAACTATCATTAAAATCATCTCTAATACCTGAAGATTGGAGGATCGCCAATGTAACACCAATTTTTAAAAAGGGTTCCAGGGGTGATCTGGGAAACTACAGACCGGTGAGCCTGACATCAGTACCGGGAAAAATGGTAGAAACCATTATAAAGAATAAAATTACTCAGCATGTAGATAGTCATGACCTAATGGGAGACAGCCAACATGGCTTTAGACAAGGAAGATCTTGTCTTACTAATCTGTTATGTTTTTTTGAAGGAGTGAATAAACAGGTGGACAAAGGTGAGTCGGTTGATATAGTGTATCTGGACTTTCAGAAAGCCTTTGACAAGGTCCCTCATCAGAGACTTTTGGCAAAACTAAAGAGTCATGGGATAGGAGGCAGTGTACTATTGTGGATCAGGAACTGGTTAAAAGATAGAAAGCAGAGGGTAGGGCTAAATGGCCAATTTTCCCAATGGCGAAGGGTGAATAGTGGTGTACCCCAGGGATCTGTGCTGTGTCCGCTGCTTTTTGACATATTCATAAATGACCTGGAAAGTGGAATAATGTGTGAGGTTATCAAATTTGCAGATGACACAAAACTATTTAAAGTTGTTAAAACCCAAGAGGATTGTGGAAAATTGCAAGAGGATCTTGATAAATTAGAAGACTAGGCATCAAAATGGCAGATGAAATTTAATGTGGACAAGTGCAAGGCTATGCACCTAGGGAAGAACAACCCAAACTATGGTTACACGATGCAAGGTTCCACATTAGGAACCACCACCCAGGAAAAAGATTTAGGCGTTATTGTGGATACCATGTTAAAACCCTCGGCCCAGTGTGCAGCGGCTGCCAAGAGAGCAAATAGAATGCTAGGTATGATAAGGAAAGGAATGGAAAATAAAACAAAAGATATTATAATACCTCTATATCGTTCCATGGTGAGACCGCATCTTGAATATTGTGTGCAATTTTGGTCGCCGTATCTTAAAAAGGATATAGCGATTTTAGAAAAGGTTCAGAGAAGAGCCACCAAAATGGTAAAGGGGATGGAAGGATACTCCTATGAAGAAAGGCTAAAAAGGTTAGGGCTCTTTAACCTGGAAAAGAGACGGCTGAGGGGAGATATGATAGAAGTCTATATATTAATGAACGAGTGGAACGGGTAAACGTAGATCGATTGTTTACCTTATCAGAATATAGAAAGACTAGGGGACATGCAATGAAGCTACAGGGTAAACTATTTAAGACTAATAAAAGAAAATATTTTTTCACTCAACGTGTAATCAAACTCTGGAATTTGTTACCGGAGGATGTAGTAAAGGCTGTTAGTGTAGCTGGGTTTAAAAAAGGTTTGGACAAGTTCCTGGAGGAAAGGTCCATAAACCATTATTAAGAAGGGACCCAGGATATCAATGCTTGACCCAGTACAAGCATTGTGGAACCTGTGTCTTTTGGGGAAACTGCTAGGTACTTGTGACCTAGATTGGCCACTGTTGGAAACAGGATACTGGGCTTGATGGACCTTGGTCTGACCCAGTATGGCATATCTTATGTTCTTATGAGCTAGAGCAAGCCCAAATGCAAGTGCGGGCCGTGCAACTGGAGGATGTGGCCTTCAAGTGTGCAATCTGTAAGACAGCGGTTTTATGAACATGGCGATAAGATGGGCATGCTGTTGGCATAGAGCCCTAAAGTGCAGCAGGCCATCCACACAGTGAACCGGCTGTGTAAGGCCCTGGGGGGCAGTAAGTGACCATGACTACCGACGGTTCTACAGAGCAGGGATAGCTGGTGACGTAGCGGGGGTAGGAGGATACTTAGCACAAGTGGATCTGACAGAGGCTGAGAGGGGCCGCTTGTGGCAATCCATTTCAGTGGGGGAAATTCAAGTGGCTATTAAGGGGATGGTCTTGGGTAAATCCCCAGGACTGACAGCAGTATATAAAACTTATAGTGCTCAACTGGCTCCCATACTAACGGAGGTGTTTAATGAGGTGTTGGAAGGTGAGCTGCTGCCTATATTGATGGGACAGGCTGACAGTGTGCTTCTAAAGCCAAGTAAGGAGCCTACCCAGTGTGGATCTTGCCCCATCTTCTTGTTGAATCTTGATGCCAAACCTTTAGCCAAGATCCTAGCTACTAGTTTAAGCAGTTACATGCTACAATTGGTCAATGCCAACTAGACATGGTTTATTCTGGGCCGTCAGCAGACAATGTAAAGCGGGTGGCCAAGGAGGAGGGTGAGGGAGCCTTTGCCTTGTTGGTAGACCCTGAAAAAGCATTTGATTGCATGGGCTGGGAGTTTCTCTGGGCCTCGTTGTGGAAGTTTAGGCTGGGAGAGCCCTTCCAATGAGTGCAGTCTGTACAAGTACCTGCAAGCGGCTGTAAACGTTAACAGGAGTTACTTGGACTTCTTTGGCCTAAAATGGGAAATGTGACAGGGTTTCCACCTTTCCCCACTTTTATTTGGACTGTCACGGGAACCATTGATGGAGCATATTAGGTCCTGGCAGGACATTGTGGGGCTCAGAGTGGGTGATGAACAACATAAGGTCTCCTTGTTCTCTGATGATTTCTTGCTGCTGTTGATGCACCCTGAGACTTCTTTGGGAGCTCTTCAGGAAAAGTTTGATGGCTACCAGCAAGTTGTGGGTTTTAAAGTAAATCTGACGAAAGCAGAGGCTCTTAATATCTCCTTGTCGGGAAGTGGAGGTGACCCGATTGCATGGGGCCTTCCCTTTTAAATGAGCCTCATCCTACTTGGTGTATCTGGGGGTTAAGGTAGGCCCCGATTATTCCAAGCTATAGCAATTTAATTACACGCCCTTGGTGCGGGAGGTGGTGGTGGATTTGGATCACTGGATGACGCTACCGCTGTCCTGGTTGGGGCATATAGCATGCACAAAGATGGTGACATTTCCTAAGATTCTGTATTTCTTTCAGATGCTTCTGGTACGAGTACACTGGGAGAATTAAAGTGCTTGCAATGCAAACTGTTACAATATATTTGGAGGAAGTAACCACCACGGGAAGCACAGGCAGTATGATATTACTCTAAGAAGACAGGAGGCCTGGTGGCTCCAAACTTATGCTGGTATTACCTGGCCACACAATTAAGCAATGTGGTGAGCTGGTCAGGGGGGATGGGGCGTAAATGAGTACAGATTGAGGATGCCTATGTTAGGGTTGTCCCTGTCCAGTTTTTGGCCTGGGGGGAGCATAAGGGGATAGTGATTCACATTCTCAGTGTTCCCGGGCCTGTCACCCACTGAATGGGAGGTTTTCCTACTACAATCTCTTTGATATAATGATGCCTTTTTTGCTAGGGAGAATGGATCCACTCTTTCAGTGGCAGGAGAGATAGGGGTTGACCATTTTACTAGGGTTTTGTTCAGCGGGTGAGCTTGCCTCTTTTCAGGAACTTCAAGAGAAATTTGGTTTTTGTGGGTGCAGGATTTTTATGGTTATTTGCAAGTCTGGCATTGGCTTAGTAGTAAGGCTTGGGAATGTGCTATCGGAGGGACCAACCTTCTTTGAGTGCTTGTGTTGGTAGCCAGAGGCCAAGCAGCATGTTATCTCCAAACTTTATTGGGTTTTGATGAATCAGGCCCTCTCCCGAGCTTGATTCCAAACTCAATGGGAAGATGATATCAGTAGAGTTTTGGATGACAAAGATTGGGAGTGCATCTTTAAGCACCTTAGTTGGGGCCTCCATTCAGTTTGTCATGTAGAGAATTGTTATAAAGTCCTCTACAGGTAGTACATGACACCAGTACACCTACACAGAATGATTGTAGGATATCCTGACAGTTGCTGGTGAGAGTGTGGATGGGTGGGGTCCTACCAGCATATGTGGTGGGAGTGTCCTGCCATTAAGCGGTATTAGGAAGCAGTGGGGAGGGTAGTACAAAAGATGGTGGAGTTGGGGAATGGAACAGGTGTGGTTGGGGATACCAGGAGAAGGATGGCAGGGGGATAAGGGCAAGCTAGTGCGTATGTGTGCTATAGTGGCAAGGTGTGAAGTGGCTTTGTTTTGTAAATCTGTATCTGTCCCCACACTTCAGACGTGGGAGACATGCATGCGTACTGTGTACTTACTGGAAAAACTCACAGCAATCCGACGGGATCAGGTACCGCAGTTTGAGCAGGTGTGGAAGCCCTTTGAGTTGCATTATGTAGGTGTTTAATAACAGATGGGGGGGAGGAGGAGAGGAGGGGGGCTGTATTGCCTTGTTTTCTTCTGCTTTTGATTTTGAGGATATTGTATCATTGATACTCTTTCTGGTTGAACTGTATTTTGTTATTACATACAAAAATGCTAATAAAGACTGTTATAAAAAAAATAAGAATAAGAACCTTTACACAGATCATCTGAAGATAACTAAGTGGATTCTGTGCCATGATGAATATGGATTCTGTAGCCAAGATGTTAATATTCTCCAATATAATCTGAGCATTGCAAAATTACTTTCTTGTCAATCAGTTTGTCCTGGAATCATAAAAGTGAAGTAGGCCTGAAGTTAGAAAAAGTTGGAAAGATTTTTCATGTCCTTTTTTAAAATTTGGGCAGAAAAATGGCTTCCTTTAAACTTTGCTAGAAACACTACTACTATTACTACTGCCAGGGCTATTAAGCAAACTAGGTGGGCACTTAGAGTGCTGGTCGTCTGAGGATGCCCATTGCTACTGCCACCCCTCACCAGAACCTACAGAGGTGACAATGGCCTGAAACAGCCCTGCAGCACTTACCTTAAAACTTTGGTGCCATCGGGCTGTTTGATTCTGCCCCCACCAATGCTGACTTCCTGTTTGCATAGGGGTGGAAGCAGTTTCTACCCCCATACAGAAGGAAATCTGCATTGGCAGGGCAAAAGCAGACAACCCTGCTTCACCAAAGTTTTAAGGTAAGCGCCAAGGGACTTTCAGGCCATTACCGCTACTTTAGGTCCCAGAGCGAGGCAGCAGTGGTGGCAATGGGGACTGGTTGAGGGAGGTCCAAGGGTTGAGGTTCACCTAAGTTGCCCCATATCCTTCTGCCAGCCCTGACTACTACTACTACTGCTGCTACTGCTACTACTACTATTACTACTGCTGCTACTACTATTAGTATTGCTACTACTACTACTACTGCTACTATTACTATCTGTATATATGTTTAAACTATATCTATATACCTAATCAGCATTTACTCAGCATTGTAACCCTCAAATTACCATTTTTATTATATACAATTTAATGTTCACTGTAATTTCAATTGTTTGAATAAGTTTCAATGTAATGTTCAAGTTTTGTTCTATGTAAACCGCTTTGATTTTTCTGAAAGGCGGTATATAAAACCATTCAATAAATAAATAAAATAAATATTACTATTACTACTATTACTGCTGCTGCTGCTACTACTACTACTATTACTATTACTGCTATTACTACTACTGCTACTACTATTACTGCTGCTACTACTACTATTACTTATAGCACTACAAGGCATATGCAGTGCTATGTACATTCACCTCTGTCTAGGATGAATTAATCATATGCAAAAGAGGTTCTCTTTAATCACGTAAACTGCAACCAGTTTGAGAGGAGGGATACTAGGATTAAGCAGAGAATGCAAATTTAATCAATTCTTTTTTCTTTACTAATGTTAAAAAAAAAAGATGTCTGTGTTTGTAAGAGTCTAGTCTATGACTCAGACATCATATCTAGGTACTTTCTCTTAATAAATACCATAATTTTCTTTGAAAAATAATCTTTTCTAAGTTTACAACTGTTCTGATCATATCATTTCAGCTGCTGCTGATAGGTCTTCCTATCTATATATGTTTTTGATTTCCACCATTTTACTCATAAAGGCTTTCCATAAATCAATTAGATCTTCTAGTTATATCTAGGATCTCTGTTAAATGTGCCACTGTAATATCTTAGTGTACACAGTTTTAACATCAAATCTATTAAAATGAGCTAAATAAAAATAATGAAACCAGCTCAGTGAGGTTAACTGTTGCCCTAATATTTGCATTTCATAATTAGAAATGGTCATGGAATGTAGAAAAAATAAAGGACCCTTTTACTAAAGCTCATTTAAGGTTTTGCACTTAGCATGTGTTTAGCCCCAAAACTAACCTGTGGTAAATGCAAAGCCTTAGTCTTAACTGGGGGGGGGGGGGGGGAGAGGAATGTGACCAGCAGTTACCGCATGGACGTGTACCCTAAAGCACAGTGCAATTAATGCAGGTGCACCTAATGCCACCTATCGAGGTTTCATTCGGTGCAGCCATGCCAGCTGCCGTACTGACAGTGTGCGGTATTTGCCCTGTGCTAACGGCAATGTTCTCTCCACACCCACACTCTGCCCCAACTCATCAATCTCTGCCTCATCACATGATTGGTTTAATAGTCTTTCTACATTGCTTTATCCTATGGTCAAAGCGGTTTACATTATAACAGAACATTAAACAAGGAAATCAACTTGGAATTAACAGTTGGATCTGCAGTTGGAATTAACTTGGATCTGCAGTTCCCATGGGAATTAGCATGTGGTAACTGTCATGCCTATGTAGTAACAGTTACCCAGGGCCATTAGTGCATGCTAAAAAGAAGAGTAACTGCTTAGTGTGCTTTTAGAAAAAGGACCCCCAAATCCTAGCTTAGCGCACTTATGTGTAGCAGGATCTGCCTACTTGGCAAACCACAACATTAATTATGCGTTCCAAAATCAAGAGTAGAATCTTCTGGACTGTTAAAATGTAAGAAAAAAGTCTCCTCACAATAAGACCTTCTGATCTCAAGAGTTTTTTTCCGGATTTTCAGTTGTGCTAGCTCTAGTGCAATAACATATCAATCCCTTATTTATTTATTTATTTAAAGTTTTTTCTATACCGCACTATTCGGCATCAGCGCGGTTTACATAGAACAAAAACATCTCAGTACATTTAAACAAGTATGAGTTTACAGATAACAGTTTAAGAACTTGGATAACTGGGATACTCTATTTGTAGAACCATTCCATTAACTATTTACATAAGATCAACAAAAACATATGTATTTCTAAGTGTATATACAACTGCATTGCTTAATTCTAGTACATTTGGGTTTTTGTTAAGCACTGGAGGTACATGTTGCAGGTGATCTATGTTACGGTGGCTGAAAGTATTCCGTGAATAAATAGTGCTTGATAGCCTTTCTGAATTGTTTAATATCTCGTATTGCTCTAATATCTGGGGGGAGTTTATTCCAACATCTAGGAGCAAAAGAATTAAATGCCCTGTTGATCGTTGATTGTGACCAATTTGTGGATTCGCTGGGTATGACTAGCATGTTTTCAGTGAGAGGTCTTCTTGCTCTTGTACTAGGTGCTTGACAGATGAGGTCAGCGATCGTTGATGGCGAAATTTTATAGAAGGCCTTGAATGTGATAAGGAGCGCTTTATAAGTAATTCTGCATCTTATTGGGAGCCAGTGTAAGTCCATTAGGATTGGCGTAATATGGTCTCTTCTTGATGAACCTGCTAAGAGATGTGCCGCAGCATTCATTACAAGTTGCAGCGGGTTGATGGTGTTCATTGGTAGGCCATGTAAGACAATATTTGCATAGTCAAAGTGAGGAGTGACTATTGCCTGGAATATTGAACGGAAGTCATTCGCTTCTAACATGGGTTTTAGTTGGCGTAAGCTTTTTATCTTAAAGTAAATCGTTTTTACCGTACTTTTTATATGCTCAGTAAAATCTAGCCGTTGATCGAGTATAACACCTAGGTAGCGGATTGACTTCTTGATTGGGAGCTCAGCGTCTCTTACTTTGAGTGAAACTGGTGGGGAGAAGAGCTTGTTTCTGGTGACAACTAAGACTTCTGTCTTTTTGAGATTAATTCGCATGTTTTGGGCTAAGAGCCAGTCTGTTATTGCATTGAAACAGTTGGTTAAGTTAGTGTAATTTGGACTCGTGGTGTCAATCTGAGTGAAGATAAGCACATCGTCTGCATAGATGAGGCAAGATACATTGAAGGATTTGGTGATTTGGCAGATTGGCTGCATATATATATTGAAAAGCAGCGCAGAGAGGGAGGATCCTTGTGGGACACCTTGCGTTTAAAGGAATTGTTCAGATGTGTTTGAGCCGATGCAAATTTGTTGCTGTCGATTTTCCAGGTATGATTTACACCAGTTCCATGCTAGACCTTGAATACCCTTTTCAAAGAGTCGTGATAGTAGTATCTTATGGTCGACTGAGTCAAACGCGGCCGATATATCGAGGAAAATCATTGCCACACCTGACTTTATGTTGTTGTTCGTGATGATTAGTGTATTGATTAAGGAGGTCATGAGGGTCTCGACTCCATGAGCTTCCCTGAATCCATGCTGGCTCTGATCTAACGGGGAATATGTGTCAATATACTGCTGTATTTGGCGTTGAGTCTCTTTCTCCAGTATTTTGGCAAGTATCGGGATACTGGAGATTGGACGATAGGATTCTTCCTTCTTTGGGTCCATTTGATCTTTAATAGTGGTCGTATTGAAGTTTGCTTGAGTGCGACTGGGAAGGTTCCTGATGAAAAGGAAAGGTTTGCGATTTTGGCTATGTATGGACTGAGCTCCGATCGCATTGATTTGATCCAGTGTGCTGGGCATGGGTCGTTAGCTGCAGTTGTGGTATTCAAATTAGCGATAAGTTCTTCAATTGTTTTAGATGATGGAGGTGAGATACTGAGGAGTGGTGCTTGAAGTTGTGTGGACTGGGGGGAAACTTGTAAAGAAGTTGAATTTGTTCTGACTAATTTGGATTGGATATAGTTAGCATACTGTTGAGGTTGGATATGTTCTTGCTGTTGAGGTGACGGCTCCTTGGTTAATGCTTTAACTAAGTTGAATAACTCGTGTGGTTTATTCAGAGCTCGACTGAGTAATCCAGCATGGAATTCCTTCCTTTTGGACCACATTAGATCACGGTGATTTTTGAGATGTTCCATGTATTGATCTTGAATGACAATATCGTGGGTGCGCCTCCACTTTCTTTCTAGTCTCCTAAGTTGGAGTAGCGATGAATGAATTTCAGGAGAAAACCAGGGGGCATTTTTCTTTCTATTGGCACCATTGTTAGAAGCTGTCTTATTTTGCATTGTAGGTATTATAGAATACTGGTGGAGAGTCTCATTCCAGTTGTCAACCATTTCATCAACGTTGGTAGATGGCTTTGATAATTTAGGTAGTACTTGTGCTTTGATCGAATCGGTGTCAAGTGGTCTAAAGTGACTAGTTTGCGCTGGGGGCTCTCCCTTTGGTAAGCTTAGTGAGTTTGGATTTAAGGGTATCTTAAAGGCTATCAGGCTATGGTCCGACCAAGGAACAGGGGCGATGGTGAGGTCAAGAAGCATACTATGGCCTACGACTGCAGGAGGAACAAAGATGAGATCAAGGATGTTCCCTCTTTCGTGGGTCTTAGAGTTGACAATTTGCTTGAAGTCTAGATTCTCCATTGCTTCTAGTAAGGCATTTGCAGCAGCTGGTTTTAAGGAGGCAAGGTTAAAATCTCCTAAAAGCCAGTTTGGCTTGTTAGGATTATCTGGGTTACACGCTAGGCTGATTATATCTGAGAGGTCCTCCAGGTGTGTGTTTGGAGCTGAGTAGATGAGGTTTATTATGCTCATCTTATTAGCTATTGTTAAGGTGTCGAGGTACTGAGTGCTCCTGGCTAGGCTGACTTGGTATTGTAAAGAAGATTTAGCAAGAATTAAAACTCCACCACCCCTTCTATTCTCTCTGTTGCATGCATAAAAGGAGAAATTAGGAGGAGTCATTTGATTTACTATCACCGCATCTGACTCTGAAAGCCATGTCTCTGTGATCATTAGAATGTCAAGGTTGTGTGTCGCTATTAAATCTGTGATGACAGGCCATTTGTTGCGAACCGAGCGTGCATTGATAAGAGCACATCTAATGTCACATTTAGACTCTGTGTTGTTGATTGTTGTGTTGGTAGTTGGGTTCAAAGTTATATATAGCAGGTGAGACTGCCTTTCATGATGGGCATGCAGTGGAGGGATTTGATGATTGCTATAATGTTTTCTGATTGATCCATATAGTAGGGGTTCTCGATCTAGTCCTTGGGACACACCTAGACAGGTATGTTTTCAGGATAACCACAATGAATATACATGAGAGAGATTTGCATGCACTGCCTCCTTTGTATGCAGATTTCTCTCGTACATATTCATTGTAGTGATCCTGTGAAATTGACTGGCAAGGTGTGTCCCAAGGACTGGGTAGAAAACCCCTGCTGTAAAGTAACAAAACTGCCAGGGTATTCACCCGACCATATTTTAAATAAGCACTTTGTACCCTATCCTTTAATCTACATCAGTGGTTCTCAACCCAGTGTGTGGGGTAAACCCAGACAAGTCGGATTTTCAGGATAACCACAATGACGATGCATGAGAGAGATTTGCGTACGATGAAGACAGTACATGAAATCCCTCATGCGTATCCATTATGGGAATCCTGGAAATCCGACTAGCTAGGTATGCCTGATGACTGGGTTAAGAACCACTGATCTATATTTTGATGGGCAGCAAGTCAACACTAATAACTGCAGCCTCACTATACCCATAGAACTCAAACAGGGGCACAAAAGAGCAGTATAATGGGGGGGGGGGTGATATTAATCTTAAACTAGGACTGCATTTCTATAGAATATAGAAGATAAGTTATCAAAACTGTTTTAGAGCGTTTGTCAAATGAATATTCATCCTGGCATCCAAATTCATTCATAGCTGGGATGTGATCAAAGCAGAGTTGCTAAGTTACCCAGTTCTATGAGTGAGATTTTAAGCCTGGATTTCTGACAAACTCATTATGATGTATTATGGAACCTGCAGCACTGATTTTAATGGGTAAAAGCAGGGACTACACTTACTGTACTACATTGAAATGCAAATTTAAAACCAGAACTGGCAAAGAAATCTCTCTTGGAACTGGGTTTCTTGGCAACTCTGTCAAAGGAATCTGGACTAAAGTTGGTATTCTGCCATCTATCCCAGTCCTTCAGCATTTCACTAGAATTTTCCAAGCTGCCAAGCTAATTATTCATAGAATTATTCCACCTTACAAGAGCTATACCAACAGACTTGGCAAACTCCACACTTACAACATGGGACCTTTTTAAATGTGGTCGATACTTCCTCAGAAAAAGAACATAACTAGGTTAAATAGGGTGTTAAGGTACTAGCCTCCATTTTCGCCATCCTCCTCCATATTTTCCTAGGTGGTGTCTCCCCTTCCTCCACAAGCCGCCAATCAGCTGCCATGAATAACGGCATAAAAACTGTTCTTTTCTTTTCTTATTTCTTTGAATGATATAGTATTGTAAACCGCTCTAATGCCTTTCTGGCCTGAGCGGTATATCAAATTTAAATAAACATAAACATAATAGCCCCAATATTAAGCTCACTTTCCAAGTGAAGAGTTGGTTCTGAAGATGTCCTCCCTCGCCCCCGTCCCTTCCCCTCTCCCATCAGGAATCTGTATAATATTGTGCCCGTTCATTACAGGGTCATTTCTTTTGAAACTAGTTGAATCCAGAGGCCTGTCCTTTCCAGAAAGGGGAGGTACTACACTTCTGGTAGACAAGGCCCCGCACCTGCAATTAGTAATTGAGATGGTGAGCAGAGGACAGGACTAAGGGAACTTTCCGTGGGTGCAACGTTCATTCATTTTTCCAAATTATTTAAGAAAGAACATCCAGTCATATATCCTTCCTTGTCCTCAGCTATTACAAGATTATCCATTAGGCCCTGTGCAGTTAACAACATTGGATGCAACCGCTGCTTTCCTTTCCTTTTCCATATTTACAAAAGCAACTCGCAAACGCTGAGATTTAAAAAAAGTAAAAAATCCTGTTTAAGTTCTTTAATACCTCTCTATGGCTCTGCTGGGGCTCCAAAGGGGGTGTACTACTTTAGGCGCGTGACCACAGCTGCATCCTGTGACACTGAGATTTTTTTATAGCAGTTGGAGCAGTCCAATGACATCGCTTCTGTTTTGGCAGTAGTGTGTGCCAGGCAATGCAGTTGATGCTAACAGCGCTAGGTTCCTTCTGCCATCCTCCTCATGCCTTATTAAACCTGCAGACAGCTTTCCCCACAATACTCTGGCATTGAGATCTTTTTATACCAGCCAGAGCAGTCCAATGTTGTCGCTTCCAGTTCAGGAGTAGTGTGCCCCAGAGCAATGCAACTGATAGTACAAGCACTAGACTCAGCCGTCCTCCTCGTAATTTCCTTCCTATTTGCCATTTCTTAGCTCTTCTGTCTTCAACTCCCCCCCAAGTTCAGCATTGATCTCCCTTCCCTGCTCACTGGTTAGTTACTTCCATATCATTCTGGCATATGTGACAATGGCAATAACAAAAAGGAAGCATGGGGACTTGTTCTGAAGCCTCTGCCACATGTCACCCCCTTCAAGGCAGACTTTCTGTGGAGGCAGAATGTGCTGGAGCCTTTAGCATGCACATGGGTGCTCGTGCCCCCCTTCCTCCATGTAGACAGGACACAGGCAACATAGAGCAGTGTTCATGGCAGCTTTTGGCATCCCCTCAAATGTCAGCACCCCTGCTCTGCTTAGAGCACTGTGCCGGCCCTGTAAACTCCTCCAAGCCGAGAATTGTCTTTCAACACTACAATTCTCTTTTTGATATCATCTGTGTCTGTGACATCACTTAGGTAATTGGTAAGGGACAGGAGACTTGTAGGACCCCTTACCAAAGAATCTATTCAAATATATCAAAGTGTGTTACAGAATTGCTGTGAAAGTTTAGACATTTTTCTGCCAAATTTCTACCCCTGACTTGCTGCAGGAAAATGAAGGCTGAGATTTTAACTACATTCCAACGTGTTTTGCTCTTATCAAATTTTGACTTTTCTAAGTGTTTATTCTCGTACATTTATCCCCATCACTTTCTTTTACTCTTCTTGAGGGGGTTAATTTGGGCAACTTCCATATTTTAATGAGTAGATGGCATATATGGCTTAGGAAAATTTTGAAATATTTGCATTCACCACTAAATACAGTACATCTCGTGGATAGACCACTGACTGTGTACTGTCTTGTCAATTCATAACATCTACCTATTAGGAATATGTACCAAAATAAGCATTTTGTATGTCTGATCTCAATAATTATATGAATTGTGGAATGCATTCTTAATTGGCCAGTGCGCAGACCACAAACTGGGGGGTGATGTAATCTGCTGAATCTTGATTTTTATATCATCATTGTGCTTTCAAACCACTGATTCGCTCTGTGTCTTTTTCTAAAGTTCCAAGCATCTGATCTGTTAAAGGTTAATGAGAGTTTATACATCTTGTACTAGGTTGCTCAGTGTAGTGCAGAATCTAGCTTTTAAGGCACCTAACTTTGGGGAGACTAACAGGGTTATTTTAGAAGCCCTGTTCATGATTTGCATGTGTGAAAATGATTATAGTGATTTTAAAATGGGTCCAATATACATGGGTCCACCCCCTCTCCAATCACATCTAAGATGCACTGGTACATGATGGAGACATGTTTAGGGCAATCCAAAAAGATAGACAAGTAGTATAATGGGTACACTACTCGTCAAACTGATTGACAGGTGAGATAAGGATGACAGGAGCCAATCAGTGCTCACTTCCAGTGTATGTCCCGCGTCAGGCCATGCCCCTCCCATAGAAGTGAATGGTGAGTTAGCCCTGCCCATCCACACACCCCAGGTGTGGCCCTCCCCCCCCCCTGCTTTGGCACACCCCCACCCCACCCCCAAGGATGACATCAGCCAATCAGCGCCCACTTCTGGGTTTGTGCCACACCCACACCCCACCCCACCCCACAATGTTGGCATTAGCCAATCAGCACCCACTTCTGGGTTTGTGCACACCCATGCCCCAGCCTACATCAATTGGAAATGACATCACTGGAAACAGTGTGTCATCAGAAATTTACACTGTCCATTTCCGATGACATCAGCAGAAGCAGAGTGACTGACTCCAGAAATGTGTTTTGCTTCTGGTTAATGCTGACATCTGCAAAAGCAGGAACCCTGGAAAACAAAACAAAAAATGCTTTCTCTCTCGCTGCCCCAGTTCTTTTTTCTCACAAAGCAGTGCAATGCTTTTATGTGTATTGCAGGCTATTTAGAACTGATTGTTAAAAATAACCCTTTGGTAGCAGCAGCAGGAACACAATGCATTTGGTATACAGGCTTTTCGCAGAGACACAGCACTCGGGTATACAGGCTTTTCGCAGAGACACAGCCCTTGGGTATACAGGCTTTTCATAGAGACACAGCACTTGGGCATACAGGCTTTTCACAGAGACACAGCCCTTGGTATAGAAGCTTTTCTTTCCAATTGCAATTAACACATCTTTGTTAGAGAAACCAGTGCTGTCCATGTGATAGAATTTTGCTTTTAAGACCTCATTGTTAGAGAGAAGTATTCTGGCAGCCCCTGTAGTTCAGACTGAAATACAGAGAGAGACCGAGTTCAAATCCCACCACAGCTATTTTTTTTAGTGGCTTTGAAAAAAAACTCCAATACAGAGAAAACAAGTCTGGACATGTTTCTAGGAAAGGATATGGTAACACATGTGATTGGTAGAAAGAACAGGCTATACTTTAAAACACACGAGATTTGTGGAATAAATCCACTGAAGGTGTTAGCAAAATAAAAAGAATAGTCAAAGCACGCAATCATGAAGGAAACCTTATTGAAGAGCATTTACTATGACCCCAAAGTAATAGGGAGCTTTGGGGGCATAAATCCTCTACTTCAAGCTGCTAAAAAGCATGATAAAACAGTCAACAGAAACAATGTAGTTAGATGGTCTACAGGACAAGATGGCTTATACTTTATACAGACCTGCTAGAGTCTGTTTTAAAAGAAACAAGACAATCGTGTCAGATGTGGATGTGCAATTATTATTATTACTAAGCATTTATAAAGCGCTGCAACATACGAAGCGCTGTACAAAGATAAAAAGAGACAGTCTCTGCCCGTTAGAGCTCACAATCTAGTCAAGACAAAATATGAAATAAATGAGATAATACAAATAACAAGACAAGAATAAATGTTTATGGAGAGAACAAGAAAAGACAAGTTAGGAACAAAAAGCAATAGTGAAGAAATGGGATTTCAATTTGGATTTGAAGATGGCTAGGGAGAAGGCTTGGCGGACAGAGACAGGTAGAGAATTCCAGGAAAAGGGTACAGCCAGTTGAAAGGAGTGAGGTCTAGAATTAGCAGTACAAGTAAAAGGCATAGATAAACGAAGACAATTAGATGAGCGGAGTAGGCGAGAGGGGGTGTAGGTAGAGATGAGGGATGAAAGGTAATGAGGGGCAGAAGAATGAATACATTTATAGGTTAGAAGGAGGAGTTTGAACTGGATACGGAAGCGGATGGGGAGCCAGTGAAGGGACATGAGAAGAGGAGTAATGTGTGAAAAACGAGACTGACGGAAAATCAGACGAGCTGCAGAATGTTGAATAGACTGGAGAGGAAACAGGTGGCTAGCAGGGAGGCCAGAAAGGAGAAGGTGACAGTAATCAAGGCGGGAGGTGATTAAAGAGTGGACAATCACACACACAATACACAGCGTTCCCATTTTCCTGCAATGGCAGGCTGATTTAGTTGATATGGCATCCTTGTCCCATTATAACAATGGCTACAAATACATCTTAACAGTGGTAGACAGCCTGTCAAAATATGCTTGGGCTGTAAGTTTAAAATCGAAAACCGGTCATGAAGTTGCTAAAGCCTTTGAAAAAATATTTAATCTAGGCTGTATACCTGAAAAAATACAGACAGACAAGGGTAAAGAATTTTTAAATAGGTCTCTGAAGAATTTATTAAAACAAAGAGGGGTTCATCATTTTGTAACCAATAACGATGTTAAAGCAGTGGTGGTAGAAAGGTTTAACAGGACTTTGAAATCCAAGATGTGGCGTTATTTCACAGCACACAACACTTTTAGGTACCAAGACGTACTGCAGGCTTTGGTGCACAGCTATAATCACAGTTTTCACAGAACAATAAAGACGAGGCCTATAGATGTGACATACACAAATTCTCTGCGGATCTGGAAAAGAGTCTACGGTGATAACATCAAACGTAAGCACACCAGGAACCCCTTAAAGAAAGAAGATCATGTAAGATTTTCAAAAACTAAAGGAAAATTTGAAAACGGTTACGAGCAAATGTGGACTGACGAGGTATTTATAATAACGGACATTTTAAACAGGGGATAGAAAGCGACATACAAGATACATGATTATGATGGTGAAGCCATACAAGGTTCTTTTTATCCTGAAGAATTGCTAAAAGTCACCCCGCAACAGGACAGAATATAACGTATCGATGAGGTTCTAAAGGTAAAAGGATGTGGCAGGAACAGATTCTACCTCGTGAAATGGAGGGGATGGCCTGTTAAATTTAACAGTTGGGTTAAAGCATCAGAGATTCAAGACATCTGATTTCTTTTTTTCTTTTGAAGCAGCATTAAAATAAAATGTAAAAAAAAAAAAAAAGAATGATGGTGGCTGTTATATCACACTGCCTAGCAATGCCTCAGCAGGTGTGTTTCCCCAAAATACCAGCTCTAATTTTACCATACAACTAGCAAGGCCTTTGAACTTACAAGGACAGTGGGAAGTAGGGCTCGTGGAAATACAATATCCCAACACCTGGGAGAATATTAAGGAAGATCAAAAGTATGTTGTCACCTCCGCAGCAGGAAATATACAGCACCACATTATAGTCGGGAGAGGACATTATGCGACCATGCAGAGTTTAGTGGAATCCATGAATCATGACATTAGCAACATCTATAAATCGGCGCCACCACGAATCATTTATGAGCCCTATGCGCAAAGAATCTGAATAAAATTGGAAGATAGGTCTGTTATTTCTGCAGATGGTGATTTGGCAACCATTTTGGGAATAGAAGCTGACGTTAATACACAGTGTTCCCATTTTCCAGTGAATATCACGGGAGGTTTTAATACCCTCTACCTGTACACAGATATTGTGGAGCACCAGTTAGTAGGTGACCATTTTGTGCCACTGCTGCACTGTGTTCCAACTAATGGGTTTAGGGATGAGTTTATCACATTAACTTATGATAAGCCGCACTATGTCCCTGTGAACAAACAGCATATTGACACCATCACATTTGAAATAAAGACTCATCAGAACAGGCACGTCTCATTTCGTTACGGGAAGGTGATCCTTAAGCTTCATCTGCGCCCCCGGAGTGTGACTGTTTTTTAAAATGGTTGTGGCTAAAGACTATGGAGACCCCAAAGCGTACAGGCATTATTATACAACACAAGCCGGCTATGGACTTTCAGGATATCATGGAGTACCAGTCATGTACGGTGCCGGTGTCGGTGGGGTGTTTCGTAGTCTCTTTAGAAAAAGCTATGCCGTTTTTGAGAAGGGGTTTTGAAATTATTAAACCACACGTGAAAGGCGCCGCAAAAAACATAGCCAAGGATGTCATGAGTCATGTCACAACGGCTGTTCTAAATAAAATGAACCAGTCTACAGAACAGGCAGGATCAGGACTGGCTGTGATTAAAAGAGCTGTTAAAAAAAAGAGAACCACGTCTCAGGAGTTACCGCAAGGACCGCCCAAGCCTTTTAAAAGAAAGAAACCCGAAGGTGACAAGTCTCAGAAGCTTAACCGCCGGTCTAAGAAGAGAAGCACTAGCTCTAGGAAGCGAGATATATTCTAAAAAGCACCATGGCTTTTGTACACCACGGTTCTGAAGAGTGTGTGAAATCAGAACTGGACCTGTTTCAACTAGCCCCGACCCAAACAAGTATCGAAAAAAGTATTTATGTGGAAATTCCATTATCGGCTTTGTCGGAAACAGCCCCTTTGGACTTCTATATCGCAGGTCATGGTGAAGACTACATTGATTTAAATAGTACTCTTTTGCACCTGACCTGTAAAATTATGGCAGAAGATGGCTTGAACATCGATCCGGCAGCCAAAGTAGCGCTGGTGAACTACCCAATCGCATCTCTGTTTAGCCAGCTGGATGTTACCCTGGGAGACCAACTCATTAGCCAGAGCAACAACTGCTACCCCTACAGAGCCCTCATAGAGCTGCTTCTCAATTATGGTGAAGGATCCCTCAAATCACAGTTTACAAGTGGGCTGTTTTATAAAGACACAGCCGGGCAGCATGAAGTGAGAGAGATAGGATCTCGCAACGTCTGCTTTACTGAAAGGGCCCAATTTACGGCCTCTAGCCACAAGGTAGAGCTATTGGGGCATTTACATAGTGATCCATTTTTTCAAGAAAAGCTATTGATTAATGGTGTGGATCTCAAAATTAAACTGATCCGCAACAAAAATGATTTCTGTTTAATGAGCGGTGATGTCGAAGAAAGTTATAAATTCCTTATCCTAAACGCTGCACTCTTTGTAGAGAGAGTTAAAGTTTCCCCTGGACTGCGCTTGGGACATGCGGAAGCTCTGCTGAAAGCTAATGTCAAGTATGCTATTGACCGTGTGGGGCTGAAGGTGTTTAGCATACCAGCCGGAGCCCGTGTGACTAACCAGGAAAATCTCTTTTTGGGGCAGCTACCAAAACTCATTGTGCTGGGATTTGTGGATAATGATGCTTTCAGTGGTAATTTATGCTAAAACCCCCTTCAATTTTAAACATTATGATATTAATTTTGCCGCTCTGTATGTGGATGGTGAACAAATACCCGGGAAACCTCTTCAACCTGACTTTCAAAACGGATGTTGTGTAAGAGAATATATGCAACTGGTGCAAGCAACTGGCAAACATCTGAAAGACACAGCGTTGCTGATTGACCGTCAGGAGTTTTACAAAGGTTATACCCTGTTGGCGTTTGACCTTTCACCGGATCAGGAGTGTGCAGACCATTACTCACTGATTAAAACTGGTAACCTGCAGGCTGAAATACGTTTTGCCAGTGCCTTACCCCATACAGTTAACTTGATTGTTTATGGGGTTTTTGACAATGTGATAGAAATTAATCATAGAAGGAATGTTCTTTTTGATCATTCATGAAAATGAACACCATGCAGATCTTCCATATTTTAAAGAAGGACCCCTGTGTTTCAGATTTCTTTTTAAACATGCTACCCAGCGACTGGTTAGCTGATGTACAAATATCAAGGAAGCCCTTGTGTTTGGTGGTAAATACACACCCTCATAACCTACCTGGAGAACACCGGTTAGCCCTCTATATATGTGGAGATGGAACAGGGGAATTTTTTGATTCTTATGGACAACCACCAGATAGTTTATTCTTTCCTACCAGCATTATGAGCTTTTTCAACAAGCATTGTAAAGCTGTTTTATACCACAGCAGACAATTACAGCACCCAATGTCCACGGCTTGTGGATATCACTGTGTATTTTTCTTGCACACCGCTGTAAAGGGGTGCCTTTTGAAAATATTTTAGAAATGTATTCTGAAGATGCAAAATGATGATATGGTGTTACATTTTGTAAAACGCAACAAACAAACTTTGTGTAGGTCTTTTAGAAATCCGTTTCATAACCAGCAGGTGTGTGTTTCCTATCGTGAATGTTTTGCTGCATCTAAATAAAAAGTAACCCCTTTAAGGAGGTTTTTTTGAAAAGAAACCACTGTCTAGTCTTTTATTTTTGTTTTTAAACATTTTATTGAAAATACTTTTTTTTTTTATGCACTCAACCACCGGTATCTGTGAGATAATTTACGTTTTTTGTGAGGGTGTAGCTCTTTGCTTTTTATCGGCTGCGTGTACATTTTAGCAACCTTCACAGATGGGTTCTCTTTGAGGCGTGCCAGTACATCTCTGTTGGCTGCATTACCCATCACTGTAGAGGGCATATTTAATTCGTCTAGGGTTTGCATGAACTCCCCCCAGCCCCTGGGTATTCTTCGTTGTGAAAGAGCTTGGGGCTGCGTAGCTCCATGAACGAGGGTCAAGTAGGTTAGAGCCATTGACAGGGTTTCCCCGGTATACAAATGTTCCATTTCCCTCCCAGGATGCCACATCCTTGTTTTTTAACAGTTTATTAAGCAGCAACTCAGCATTTTTCCTATAGCGCATATTGATGCTGTTTAACACTTCTTGTATTACAGGGTCTGGAGGTATAATATTTTCTAGAGATGCTGCCGTTGGTGTCTCATCTTGTGCCTGTAGATACAAGTTTATTTTTTCTTTTTCCATATCCCTTTGTCTGTTAAGCACGAGATAGCGCTGTAACACTTCTGAGTAACATTTAGCCTTTTCGTGCTCAAACATACCAACGCTTTGCAGGATGTTTTTCAATTCTTCATCTAACTTATGAATGGTCTTGGTTCTAATATTTTCATCCCGATCTGGCGGGTTTCTCAAGCGCTCGAGTTGTTGACTAGGGACTATGTACATTTTTTCAGCGTGCTGCATTAGTGGTTTGTCAGAAGCCCCGTTATCAATGGTAAGTCAAAACTTAACAGGGGCCCGATAAATCCACCCGACTGTCTCACCAATTGCTTCTTTTTTTTAATGGGTAGTCTTTTATCACACAGACTCTTTATGGCGTGACGCTTCCCTTTTAAAACCTTTATCTGGTGTTGTGAAAGAGGAATGTTACCTTTTAGGGTGTTGAGAGTGATTTCAACTATAGCGGCTACCAAATCATTAGAAGCTGTATTCAGGATGGCTCTTCTGTGCTGCGGAGAGGCTTGAACCAAAAGTTTTAAAAGGGGCAGGTTTCTCTCTACACGGCGAGACATATTGTCTGAGACACACAAGCATGTATGAAGGGCCGGTTACATATTCATTTCTTTTTATGTGGGGTTTGTGGTTTTTCACAGTATACCGTAGTCCAATCTGGCGGGAAGATATCCGTCCTCAGTCTGTAAGCCTCAGGCGTTGTGATATTTAAATCCACAACGAGATAACCAAATGGCTTTCTGGTGCTATCCTCGAAGACTTCTAAAAAGAATTTTGATTTTCCAGGGTACATCTGCCTGGCTAGAATGGCAATCTGTAACTTATCTCTAGGATTCTTAAAGAGCACCATGTATTTGGTATTTAAAGTTATAGTTCGGCTTGCTTTGCCTTGGCAGAAAACATTTTGAACAATATAAATGATGCTCAGGTTTCTGTGATGCACATACTTGGTAAAGGCTTTCTCTATTTCACTACTTTTACAGGCAGAATCCATTAGATCATCAACAATAACCAAGTTTACTTTATTGGTTGGAAACATTCGTTCATTATTAAAAGTATCAGGCAAAGTGTCCATAAATGTAATAAAAGGATATTTATTTAACATCTTTTTATACAAAGTTTGCTAGCAACTGTAACACCATATAATATTGTTAGGCATGACAGTCAATACACGACCAGCGTGTTCTAACAGCTTTTTAACAAAGAAGCTCTTGCCTGAATTGGATGACCCAGCTAAAATACAAGAAAAAGGATGTGACCAGTGCACATCCATCACAATAGTATCTGTAGGGTAATGTGTTAAAGCCATCCTCCAACTTCACCCTTTTGTTATACACAACCTTTTGTGTTTTTTTAATCACACCAGTCTCTATTGTCCAACCCTTTTTGTTTCTTATAATACCAAGTTGCTGTACTCCTATCTTTTTCTGGGGTAAATCTGCTGCCCCAGGCTTGTAGTCCAAAACTAGATCTTTCAAACTAGTGAAATTGATTTTCTGGCAGTTTTCTACGTTTAACATAATCCGTTTTCACTTTCATACAGGTCTTCCCGCTTGACAGCTTGTAACCATATGTTTTAGGCCCCGCTGATACAAACTCTGTGATATGTTCATCTGAGGGTATCTCACTTGTGAGCTCGCCTAAATAATCACCCAAAGATGGGTTCCAATCTCCCTCTTTACTTAGAAATATCACAGAATCTGTATCATGGTACAGGCAGTGCTCTTGCAAACTACCTAGAAGAATGTACAACTCCAGGCGTGCATAAGCCATTGTAAAACAGGCAATGAAAACATTGGTGCTACCCGACAATATACAGCGGTCTTTTGAGTGCCTCCAAGACACACAGGCTGTTTCATCATCAATAAAATCGCATGACGAAACCTCGAATTCTGGAGAAAACAGATATTTAAAGAGATCATCAGGTTCTCGCACAATGCTTGTGGTAGGCAGGTTTGTTCTTTGACCAAATTTACCCCACAGGGAATTTAAGAAAAGTTTTGCTATTTGACGCTTAGCAGGGTTTACATTAATCTGGTCTGCATGCAAACACACCCCCTCTTTTCTAAAGAAATCAGCTATGAACACATTTTGTTTTTCAGTATCATTGCACCACTGAGGGTAGCCAGAAGCCTCTTGTTTTTGACGGAGGTGCATTTTGATGTATTCGGAAAAGAGATTATCAGATTCTTGCTTAAAATGCCAGATTTCATAGATTTCAACAACCACATACCCTTTTGCAATGGCTAAATTCATCTCCACCGTACACCCCACAAAAGCTCTCTCCTCATCCATGTGGGCACACATTTCCTGTTGCCATGTGTCAGCACGTGTATGACACAGTGGCAACATAAGCTTACCGCCCAACCATATGGGTAACACCGGGAAAAAGAGCTTTCGTGGAGGATATACTTTTGCTTTTATAAAACCAAAGTAATTTGTAGGGGGGGGGGGGCAAATTTGTCATAAATGATTTGTGGATGGCCTATTGGATTTTCCTTTTGTTTTATTGACAAAAGGGTATAGACTAGTAAAATCATAGTAGTGTATTTTTTCTCCAGGTCTTGTTTTGTGGTACAGACAAATGGCATTTGTTCTACCCCCAAAAAGGGCATCTCGTGGAATCAGAGGTTGCGATAATGCTGTGTCAGCCAGGAAACCTGCACAGCCCCCATCATTTTCTTTGACCATCCGTTTCCACTCGTGCTCCCATAGACTTATGACCTTGAACCCCCGGCTTTCCAGGAATGCAGCTTTTAGCTGTGTTTTGTAATAAAGAAAACCATAGGTCGTGGCTGTTACAGGATTCTGGTCTTTATCGTTATAACAACTCGGACAGCTGTGATGAAAACAACCATTAAATTCAAAAGCTGTTTCTACCCCATCAATCACTGCATAGCCATCAAGAAAATAAGACCCCACCTTTTTTTCGCCACCTTTCAGAGCATGTGTGATCTGTATATTTTCTTTGGCCTCTACATATATCAGCCATTGAATAGAAGGGAATGAATATATCTTTGTCTGCCGGTGATAGTTATCTGGTGGAATGAGTGCCATAGTCTTGGGTTCTAAAAACATTAATCTGAACATAGCCATACATACAGATGCAAGGGTTATATACTGGAAAGGGTCTAAACAACTTGTTAGAATTTCTGAGACATCACCCTGCTCTACAACCACTTCTTTCTCTGTCATTTTCATGATTTCAGCTCGGTAGAGAACACAGGCCTGCCGCAAAATAGATATATCCTTCTGGCAGTAATAAGCCAACTCTTTTTGCAAATTAAAAGTTTTATGCTTTTTGTCCTTGTACTATTGTAAAAATTCCTCTTTTTATTCAGGCAACATGTTTCCCACACCGTAATGTTCAACACCCGGCATGGGGCCCACATAATTTTGATTTTCCAGAATATTAAAAAAGTGTGGAAAGTACCCCTTGCTGCCTCTAAAACCCATGGCTTGTGGAAGTTTGCTAAGATTCATAGGCAGGAAATTTAGAGAGTCTATAAAACGGATAGTCAAAGGTTCAACGGTAATTTGTAAAAGTTTAGCACCTTGAACCAGCAGCCCTGTGCTCATCTTTTCCTTTAGCAGTTGTTTAAGAACAAAATAACCATCATAACCTTTGGAATTATGGGCTATGAAGGTGTAGCCTTTAAATTTTTTGTCACAAAAAATCTGTATAAAGGCAGAAATACATTCGAGACCATTAAATTCCCAGTTTCTTTCATCATTTAAGTCCGTCGCATATATGTAATTAGGAACATGCCAGCCTGTTTCTTGCATACATTCACAATCAAAAAATATACTTTTCAAATGCTTCAGTTTTACCAATAGGGGTCATAAAACATAAGTGGATGCCATCCCCGGTTAAGGGTTTACTGCATAGTTTACAATGTCGACCCTTGCACTTATGTTTCTTGTCCACATAAGACTCACATTTCTGGCACAGTATCTTAGATAAATATGCCACTTCTTTTTTCAGAGCCAAATATGTGTGTCTATCTAAACACTCTTTAGAACGACAAAAGAGTTTGCAATTAGGACATCTCTGTTGTACACCAACATTATTCGCACAAGTTAGTGTCAAACAAAGACAGCACCTTAATGTGCAATTATGATCGTGACTGTACAGTTTCTGACAGTAATTACAGAAGTTGCGCTCCCCATAGAATTTTTTGACATCGGTTATACCATAGAAATAGTCATCGTGTAGCAACAAGAACACAGTCTTAGGGAACACAGATCTGTCTGATGTCTTAAAACAAACCCATGAATTTGTGTAAAGCACAACGTGTATGTTTATCTTTAAATGCTGTTCAAATATTGCTACATCATCGAGCATGACTTTTCTATGTACCGGCCATCCCAACTCATTATGTAGTTTTTTAGCACCTTCTAACAGTTCGACATCTGCCATTTTTACCAGTGACACGAGGGCTGTGAGGCTACCTGCAAAACACAGTTTATTATCAGCGTTATTCAAGTCTATCAAATACATCCTTTTCTTAAGAATAATTTGGCTAAATGGTATAGTCTTTAAGACCCTACAAGCCCCCCCCCCCCCACCCTGATTTCTTATGACAAGTACAACAACACGGAATATATCACAAACCTGGATTTTTCTGTGACTCTGAAGGAGTTTAGCGATCTGATCTAAGACATCATCAGCATCTAATGCTTCTGGGTTTAACTTTCCAGAATACAAGGAATTGTGAAAAAGAGATGAATGTAGAAGCACCTGTACATAATCACCAGGTGAAACTCTACTGTTAACCTCATCCAGAATATGCTGAATACCTTGCCAAATGGCGTTTTGAGCCTCAGATAATGATGTTACCCTGTCTAAATTAATAAACCGAAATTCCTCTGAATAAATTACACCATTAAACTTGTCCAATTTATGATCCCACCTTTTCACAAACTGAACATAGCTAACTGGTTCTGATTCTTCAGAGGGGTCTAATGCAATATTATTTGTTCTGTCCTCTGAAACACAATGATCAAAGACATGGCTTTCACCATGCTCTCCGTATTCTGTATCGGCGTGTGTAGATTCGCCGTCAGAAAAACTTTCGCTGTATGATCTTTTCCTGTTAGACTTCTCTCCCATAGTCGCTGATTTTCTAACATTTTCTCAATCTGAAAAAGAAAATGTAGGGGCTAATACTTTTTTTTTTCTTTTACAGTGGCCTTAAAATCTAGGCGAGGGATAAAGCCTGAATACTTACTATTTTGCTTGTCTTTTGGCTTTCGGTAAGGAGCTGGTTGCTCTTCTCTATCGGCGTGTGTAGATTCACCGTCAGAAAAACTCTCACTGTATGTTCTTTTCCTGTTAAACTTCTCTCCCATAGTCGCTGATTTTCTAACATTTTCTCGATCTGAAAAAGAAAACGTAGGGGCTAATACTTTTTTTTTTCTTTTATAGCAGCCTTAAAATCTAGGCAAGGGATAAATCCTGAATACTCATTATTTTGCTTGTCTTTTGGCTTTCAGTAAGGTACAGTCTGTTGATTAGGTTGGTCATCTTGTTTTGTAGCATCTTCTTGGTCTATAATAAAAAAGATTAACGTTTGAGACACATTATGAAGAGCATAGCTGCTGGAAAATTAAAAAACACATGACATACCTTTTAACTTTCTTTGCTGTCTTCGTTTTGTAAGAGACAGCCTATTTGTAAACCCGGTTTCTGCTCCTATTTTTAAAGACAATCATAAATTCAGAGACAGAAAAATTACATAGCCAATATTTTTAAAAAGTAAGACTCATATCTACTCACCATGTTGATGTCTGAAGAGGTGCCGATGTTACAAGCTATAGAGACTATGGGGTATGTTTACTAAACCGGGCTAACGGTTAACCTGGGCTATCTGCCACTAGGTCCCATATTATTCAATGGGACCTTGTTGCAGATAGCCCGGGTTAACCGTTAGCACGGTTTAGTAAACATACCCCTATGTGATCTTTTCTGGCAGCTGAAATGTACTGCACCTTTTTAAATGAAATTCTTTGATGGGATTTGCAGCCCCCAGACTCTTTAACTGAAACATCTCTGGATCTCTGGCCTATTTTATGTGTCACCCCACCCCACAGCTAATTCACACCACACCATTTTTTGTCTTTTTTCGCAGACAGTACATTGTAATAGGTCCACATACACAATATATAGCATCTATGTGGCTAATACACATTCCCCCATTCCCAGACGTTCTCCACATTCTTATCATATGGCCTATTGTGTAGGCCATGCCCCGATAATTCACACGGTACCAGTTTTTCCAGACAACCCATTGTAGGTTTAATTAACTAGGAATTCCTAAAACACACCACACAAAGCTGTAGTTTCAAAATGTTTTATTTCAAATAAAATATTTTCATCTTGTGAACTGATTCATTTGAGCATTACAAGTTTCTGGAAATACATACATTTTCATAAAAGGTCAATTTTTACAGAATTTGGTGTTTTTTTAAAGAACGATCTATAATCTCTGTCACAGATTAAACCTTCCACTAGCTCCATATCACAGTCTGCCACAGATCTAAGCAAAATATTGAGCAGTTGTCCTGGATTTCTACTGGTATTAAAATCTCTGAGTTCAAACAAAAAATTCAAATTTTCATAAACTAGGTCAGTTGCTTTCATTTTATGACCAACAATCATGGCAACATTTACAATAGGTCCTAGACACAACCTGTTACAAGTTTTATGGATTTTCTGTTGTATTTCCTTGTGCCCCCACCTCAGGCAATCATGATGTCTTTTCCCTGGAGCATGTATTAGACAAGCTGCACAGTCTGTATGCATAACGTCCTGCCAGCATTTCTTGATAATACAGCACACCGTTGCTTGTATAACAGATTTAAATGTGTTTATTTCTTCAGGTTTTGAGTTGTCCTTTTGGCTGACTATGACATCAAATGCCTCCCTTTGATATGTACAGAGCAAGCACAATCAGCGTAGATTGATTGCCTGTATGTCCTCTAGCTCTTGTAGGAGCGGAGATTCGTTACTTACCTACAAAAACAAAACAGGGTCAGTGTGAAATGAACTGCCTCTTCTATAACACTTTTCTACAAAAAAAAATACTTCTCTTACCTCTGCTGATCCTAGTTCTTCCAGTAAACAGGTTGTTTCTGCATCTGCCGCGGCATAATATAATTCTTGACCACCTTGATTGAAGGAGAAGGCGGTATAAAAATACTTTTAAATAAATAAAATAAAATAAATGTCCTCTGGATCCATTGCGTTGTCATCCGGTAAGTCAATTTCGGTGCCTGAATCGCAAAGATCTTGAGAGTCAAACAACTTTTGGGCATCTGGTAAATATTCAACCCCTGATAATTCATGTTCAGACTCTGCCGGACTCTCCTGTTGTTCAAATGGATTTTCTATCAGTGGCTAACCCTTTGCTGCGGCATCACGATCCTTAAGAAAATAATTAATGTTATTCACCCTGTTGGAAATTCTGCTTGGTGTTCCAAAAAGAGCCATTTTTTCTTTTTGAATCTCTATGTTAGAATTTTTCCCACACAGGACACACAGCCTTACACCTGGAGCATGCTCCGAACAAGTCTCTTGTTTCGGCCAATCATGTGTTACCATATCGTAGAAGCATGCTCAGACTTGTTTTCTCTGTATTGCTATTTTTTTTGAACTCTGGTCTCTCTCTGTATTTCAGTCTGAACTACAGGGGCTGCCAGAATACTTCTCTCTAACAGTGAGGTCTTAAAAGCAAACTTCTATCACACTGACAGCACTGGTTTCTCTAACAAAGATGTGTTAATTGCATTTGGAAAGAAAAGCTTCTATACCAAGGGCTGTGTCTCTGTGAAAAGCCTGTATACTGTCGTGACCCCAGCCCCGGCCGAGGGCCTAGAGGCATAGGGCTGCCAATTTTAGTCCTCTAATAAAGGAATTGAACACTATTTTCGTCCACAGTGAGGCATTCTGGGACTTGTAGTTTTTCCTCGTTCAAGGATAGTCATGTAAGCCAAGGGTTAAAGGCAAAGACAAAAGTTTATTTTTCCCCAAATGCACTAAGGTTCAAACACACAATGTCAGAATATTCTTCTGCAAGCAATACGTCAGAAATTATACATAAACTGGAACTGAGGAAGCTTCATAAGCCTTTAAAACATGTGCAGTTGTTTTCATAAAGTAATCAGCAAAACAAAATACAGCTTCTCTGTTTAAGCAAAGTTAAATGTCCTCATTTACCTTCGGCTTCTTTAAACACGAAATATAGAAGCTGGCAATGTTCTCTTGAGTTAGTAGGTATTTCTTAGCAAAAGAAAGCTAGGTTCATTCACACTGCTTCTCAAGAGCTTTCTTTATCAAGCATTTCTTATCAACAGACTTTCATAGCTTCTGTCTGGCATAATGTACAATCCATTGGCAATTCACCTGATATGGAGTTTTGCTCAGCACAGTCCACTTGCATATCCTCTTGTTCTAAAGCATATACGTCTGGCTCTGAACTTCCACAATCTGCTCCTGGGTGAATGCTCTGGGGAAATCCCTGAACCTCCCTCCAGCACTGTTTTCCCCGGTAAGGAATGTCTGTACCTCTAGTATGGGATATCTCCCCCTGGTTCAGTTGCCTTTGTTCCTCTCTGCTGCTCAGTCATGGTTCCTTGCTCCAGGTTGGGTTCTGATTACTTCTAGCTATAGCCTTCACCCACCTTTGAGCAGCTTGAACCTTTCGGTCCGAGACCCGAGGTAGAAGACTTCCCTGCTTTTCCTCTCTAAGCAAAGCATACGTGGTTTCTTGGCTCTCAGGCTCCTTCCACGTCCTTCTCCTTCCCCTGATGTCTCCTCCTCTGAGTTCCTCTCTCTGAACTCCTGGAATTGCTGAAACACGCTGAACTCTCTGAACTTGCCCATGATTCTGGACTGGAACTGGAACACAAACAGTTTGAACCGGAACCTGATCCTGAACCCTCTTCTCCCCTTCTGAGCAGGGTTTAATAAGGTTGCTTCTTAGCTAGCCTTTCTCTGTCTCTGCACAGGTGTTTGCCATTACTGCCTAAGCTTGCACTTATGTCAGCAGAGCTTGGGTGTGGCAAACTGGCTCTCTCAACTCCGTGCTTTCTTTCCTTGACTGCAGTCTGGAACCTGTGAATTTCAGGAATGTCTCTTTCCTTAAAGGTATATTCACTATCTTTTCCTATTTCCATCGGTTCAGCAGGGTTCTCCTCATCACAATACCCAAGTGCTATGTCTCTGCGAAAAGTCTGTATACCCGAGTGCGGTGTCTCTGCGAAAAGCCTGTATACCAAATGCATTGTGTTCCTGCTGCTGCTACCAAAGGGTTATTTTTAACAATCAGTTCTAAATAGCCTGCAATACACATAAAAGCATTGCACTGCTTTGTGAGAAAAAAGAACTGGGGCAGGGGGGAGAGAAAGCATTTTTTGTTTTGTTTTCCAGGGTTCCTGCTTTTGCAGATGTCAGCATTAACCAGAAGCAAAACACATTTCTGGAGTCAGTCACTCTGCTTCTGCTGATGTCATCGGAAATGGACAGTGTCCATTTCCAATGACACACTGTTTCCGGTGATGTAATTTCCGATGATGTAGGCTGGGGCGTGGTTGAGGGTGGGAGGGCATGGGTGTGGCACAAACACGGATGTGGGCGCTGATTGGCTAATGCCAACATTGTGGGGTGGGGTGTGGGTGTGGCACAAACCCAGAAGTGGGTGCTGATTGGCTGATGTCATCCTTGGGGGTGGGGTGGGGTGTGCCAAAGTGGGGGTGTGTGGCCATGCCTGAGGGGCATAGATGGGCGGGGCTAACTCACCATTCACATCTATGGGAGGGGCGTGGCCTGAGGCAGGACATACACCGGAGGTGAGCGCTGATTGGCTCCTGTCATCCTTATCTCACCTGTCAATCAGTTTGACGAGTAGTGTACCCATTATACTACTTACACATATATGCTTGATTTCAGAATGGCTTTGCATGTTTAAGTTCACTGTGCCATGTATAAATTCACTGTGCATAGTTAAACCTGCCTCCCCCCGCCATGAACGGGCATTTCAAAAGTGCTAGTTTCTGCCAGCTGTCACTGATAGAGATAATGTCCTCTTAATCCCCCATTAATTCACCTCCCCTAAAAAAATGGATAGCAGATAAATATTGAGGCCTTTTTGTTTGCTTTCGCACTGCTTCAAGTCTCCATTTCCAAAATGGCAGGCCCATATGTGCATGTAACAACATATGCACATGTAGGTCCAAAAATACTGCCACTGACACATTTATGCTGCCCAGTCTCCCCCACGTAGATCTTTCACACATGCACATTTCTTAAATAGATTGTCTTCCTGCACATCTGGATCTATATGCTGCACATCTCCGTTTCCTAAGACATTGATAGAGATGTTTATCTTTGGGGTAAGAACGGGCCAATTTTAGAACACATTTGCACGTGTCCACCTTCTCTACTGTCCCTTCTATGGAATTTTAGATGGTTTGATATGTACATCCCAGGGGGCACCTACAAGGCCTTTCTAAAAATTTGCCTTCAGAGTAATAAAATGAAGGCATGTGCTTGCAAAAAAACAAATTGTTCCTCCTGTGCAGTTTTGATGGTAAGATGATTTTGGAAAGGCAAAGTGTGCTAGGGGAATTGAAATAAAACATTTTTTTTCAAATAGTTGAGAGCCTTCCTTAATTTCTATATATCATTCTCCTTAATTTGGTTCTAGTTATGGCAATATTTTTATTCTTTCCAGCCTAATGGAAATAGGAAAGAATCATACAGAAGGGATCAAGAATGTCGGTGTGTCTGTCTGGGAGCAAAATAAGTCTACAAAAATTTAAAGGAATGGGATGAAACTTATCACATAGGAAAAACTGGTAAAAAGGCACATAAAATGAGCTAAACAGATTGGGGTATCCATAGAAAATAAACCCCTCAAAAAACTATCCAAATGTATTACTATAGGAAAAGGAATTTCCGTTTCTGTAGCATAGAAAGTTACACACAGTGAAACAGAGTATTGCTGTTTTCAAACTTCCTCTTCCTGTTCTCCACTATCCCAACCCCCCAAACTGCCTCCACATGCGTGGGCATGTTAGTACATGTACATGTGTGTATTTATATCTGTGTTGCTTCTCTGTGTATTTGTGATGGGGAAAAGAGATGGGGGGGGGGGGTAGAATATTTAAAGTGCAATTCCATAATAGCCGTGTTACTGAGAATCAGCATTTATATGCTGCAGCGGTTGGAACTGCTTTTCCTATAAAATACATTGTGGCATTTTTTTTTTGGGGGGGGGGGGCTATATTTCTCTTGCATTTCCCACTACAAGCAGCAAATTCATTTCTACAGTATAGGAACTTCCCACAGCTCATCTTCTCCCTTCCTAAGTTTAGAGGAGCATTCCAGAGCTCTGCCCCCACAGCCTTGCAATTGGCTGGATCCTACCTGCAGTCTCTGCAGTTGGTCACACTGGAAGCAGGCAGGGCAGGTTCAATCACAAAGATGAAATGTTTGGAGAGCTGCAGATGCAAGTTTTTAAATGCTGAAAAATGTCCACACATCTTAGCTACCTTCTAGCTTCCGGAGATAAATGTAAACAATAGTAGAACCCTACGGCGAAATTTCAAGAGTGGAGCCGTGCAGTAAACAAGATAAAGTAAGTTTGCCACCTGCTGCTGCCTCAATGCAGGGAGCCGCAATGCAGGGAGCCACACGGGGGAGTGTGCCACCACAGCAATAATGGGAGGCCCTCAGCAAAATTTTGCTTGGGGGCCTCTCATTGTAACTTACATCACTAGTAGAAATAAAAACAAAGAAAATGAAATAATATATCTGATGACTTAATACAGACCTCACTGTGTGTTTGTGGTATGCAATGTGTTTGTGTGAGTATTTGTGTGAGTGTGCGTTGCAAGGGGGCAATTTTTTGATAGTGGAGGCAGTTAGCAGGGTGGTGGGGCAATTGTGTGGGAAGTTTTTGGGAATGAGCAGTTTGCAGGCTGATGGGACAATTATGGGTAGGGTAGTTTTTCGGATGGGATCTGTTTGTGGGGTGGTGAGGCAGTTGCAGGATGATAGTTTTTAGGGGTGGGGACATTTTGTGTGTTGCTGGGCCAGCAGCAGAGGGGCTATTTTTGGAGTTTGGGCAATCTGAGGAGTGGTGAGACGTAGCAGAGGGTATTTTTAGGAGGTGGAACAGTTTACTTGGTGGTGGGGCAGTTGTGTTGGATTATTTTTTAGGGGCCAGGACATTTTGCAGGTTGTTGGGGAAGATGCATGGTTGGGCTTTGGGGGTGTGGCAGTTTTCAAAGTGATAGGGCAGTTGTGAGAGTGGTCGGTTGTGGGGATAGTGGTATTATAGTGGGGAGGAGTGGCTTAGTGGTTAGGACAAGGTACTTCAGGCCGGAGGGCCGGGGGTTCAAGTCCCACCTGGGGACAGCAATCTCAGGCCGGAGGGACTGGGATTTCTAGTCCTATAGGCACTCCTTGTGGTCTTGGGCAAGCCACTTAACCCTCCATTGCCCATGTTCCCTGTACGTATTAGCGTATGTGTGTCATATCCCCTCATGTTAAATGTATCTCCCAATTGACCGCTTTGACCAGGTGAAAAGCGGGATATAAATACAGCTAAATAAATAAATATTATCCTCATGTATATATGCATAATGATATTGTCTACATAGATCTATATGCGTATATTTTAATATATACTGTATGTGTATAATGATATTGTCTACATACAGACAGATTATGCGAGTTGACCCGCCCCCACCCTGAATCATCTTCAGTATTATGTTGCTGCTATCCTTGATCCTGCAATTCATTCCCCATATTCACTGGTGAAGCCATTCGGAAGGATTGATGGTGTCCTTCAGTGGTGGTGGCTTCTGGGTCTGTTAGGTATTTCCCAGAACCTGGTTGGAGCGCTCTGTTTTCTTTGCTTCTCTATATCTGCGTTTATCTTTTGGTCTACACTGATGGGCTATTTCTTCTTCTTGGTTAGTGGAACTGGGGATAGATTATTCTGTTCCCGTCTTGTCTCTGGGTATGGCTACACCCAGTCTGATTGGTGCTTCTCTCCTCTCTTTCCAAGCTTTTGTTAGTTTACAGGCTCCGTGGCTTGCCACCACATTGGGGAGCCATGTGATATCAGCTCTGTTATGGGAGGCAGTCTATGTATATATTTTTTTCATTATTAATTTCAAAGCAAAAACCAAGGCACAATCTCCTTATCTGAAATATAGGAAATCATATGGAAAATTTTCAGAGGAAAAAAAAAACCAATTCAATATGTGCTATCCAGCCAAAGTCCTCACTTGAATGTGCAGGATGGGTAATATTGCAAAACAGAGAAAAAAATGAATTTTAGCAGAAACAGGAAGAAAATACCTAAAAATTCAAAGTGAGCCTGCATAAGTTTTGATCTGGTGACCTATCTAAACTTTAGAACAGAACTAAATGGTTCATCTTACTTTTTGTTGTTAATGAGAGTTAATTTTGCTGGGTTAGAGCAAGCAAAGAGTGACAATATTTGGCAAATTCCTTTAAATCAAACAAAACAAGCAAAAGGAGTCATTCAAAAATAAATAAGAACAACTTTTAAGTATCAAACTATATAAAAACTTTACTCAATCTAAAGGTACATTTTAGATATTGCATGGAGATTGGATTTGAAGCATCGAGGTTGGGACATGCTCGTTTCCGCCAATATTTTAGAAACTGCTCTGCTAAACATGGAAGAGTTTCCAAAATACATAGACAGAAATGCCGAAACATAAGTGGATTGACATCCACATGCAGTGAGAGATGCCATTTTACAAACTTATACAGGGGGAAAAAAATTAATGAAGGAAACCCGTCAACTTATGTTTAAGTGCCAGCATTTCACAACTTGTCCATGTAAATGTCGGCATCTACCTGTACTTGTGAGCCATTTTGCAAACTTAGATGTGTAGCTGCTGCTAGTTAACTATAGAGCATGCTATCTTGAGCTCATTTCAATTTGGAGGGGGGGGTATAAAGTAGGGGGGATTAAGGGGGAGAACCACCTTAATCTTTCCTGTAAAGGGCAGGCTGACATACACACTTTTTAAAAAACTACACATGCCAGGGAATAGATATAAACACCAACATGAAGAATTCTGGGTGTATACATGCGTTCCCTGTATGACATAGGAAATACACATGTAGACTTTTGTCCTACCAGGCCACGTCCCCATGCCCCCTGGAAACTTCAGTATCCTGAGGACATCCACATTTAAATTGGATCCTTTCTAAAATGACCATTTACATGTGGATGTGATTTACATGTGCATATGGCTGATAATACGTGTAAATCACAAATGTGTGTGTGGTTGAATCAATGCTGACTCCTGGCAACCCAGCTACCTCTGGGTTTTCTTGGCAAAGTATGACAGGAAGTAGATTGCCAGGCCTTTCTTCTGAGGCAATGGAGGGTAAAGTGATTTGTCCAAGGCCACAAGGAGTGTCGGTGAGAACCCTGGTCTCTTAGTCACCAGGTCACTGCTAACCACTAGGCTACTCCAAATAGGGCCTCTAAAACTAGCCCTCATCATACAAAAGATGCACTGTGTAACTGCCAAAAGAAGACAGACAGACTTTAATATTTTTTATTTGAAAAATTCTCAGGATCCTATATTAAACCTCTCCTTAGGAAAATGGAAATGTATTTATTTATATTTACATTCTCTTATATACTGTGCTATTCTGCATCAGTGCGGTTTACATTGAACAAACTGAAATTACATTGAACAGGGCATTATAACTTGGAGATAACTATTTTACAGGGAATATGGGCTATGGAGGGTTAAGTGGCTTGCCCAAGACCACAAGGAGCACCAGTGGGACTAGAAACCCCAGTCCTTCTGGCCCAAGGTTGCTGTCCTCTATTGGGATTTGAACTTCCGGCCTGAAGTACCTTGCCCCAACCACTAGGCCACTCCTCCACTCATTTATATTCCAAAACAAGCACTCTTTTTGCTCCTACGGGAACTACATGATGGGAAATTCCAATGTCTTTCTTCCTATCTCTCCCACTGCACATTTAGTGAACCTTATTACCTGGATTATAAGTCGTCCCTGTGTATAAGTCGCAGTGCCTCAATTTGGTGTTTTCACATGTAAATTACTAGTATAAGTTGTCCCTGTGTGTAAGTTGCAATTACAAAAGATAAAGTGCAAGACAACATTGCTCTTAAAACCGGATTTATTCTGTTTCACTTTCACTTTACAATAACACTCATTCCACATCAGATTTGTTCTGTATCACTCTCGGGAAAGCTGTTGACGTCCTCATCTTTTGGTGTCACTGTGAAATAGTTCTGTAATTTCTGGTGCCAGCTCCTGTTCATTAATGTCTTCTTCATTGTCTTTATCTTCAGTTATTGGGGCTCTTTAGGATCTCAGCCTTCACAAAACCTGTTTTGATTATTTTATCGCTCACACCCTGCCACCATGCTCTTGCAACCCACCCGGTAACTTCTGCAAATGTAGCATGGCACATAAGGCCGGTAGCCGTTAAACTGTGTTTCCGTGGCACATCCAGTTTTCCCATAGGTGACACAACACAGCTTTGAATCTTCTGTTGACGTAAATGTCAAGCGGTTGAAGCATTTTTGTCATACCACTGGGTATAATAACTGGGACAGTGTTCAGAGATTTTATTTTCTTCTTTATGTCTTCAGTGAAATGGACTCTCAAGCTACCCATGACACGTAATGCTGTCTCTTGAAAAATCCGTCCGGCCACTTACTAAAGCAGCGCTGCAGCCATTTCAACATCATGCTCTCATCCATCCATCCTTTCTCATTCACATCAACAATGCTGGTTGGTAGAGTTTCACGTGGCATTGTCTTCCTTTTGAATATAATCATAGATGGCAGCTTCTTTCCACTTGCATAGCAGGCCAGCACCACTGTAAAGTGTGTCTTTTCTTGTCTGGTAGTTCTATTATTTATTGTTCTGACCCCCTTTTGACTGACTGATCTGCCTAATGGGATGTCAAAGGTTAAGGGAACCTTGTCCATGTTGACTATGAAGTCCGGTGTCACTGTGTATGTGTTGATTTCTTTGTTTATGAATTCTCTAAAATTCCGTACTTTATCCAAGAAATCAGTGAGGAGCTGCTGACACATGGTTGTTCTTTGTCTAATGCTTAATTTGTTTTTATCATAAATCTGTAGCACCACAAATGACCAGCCTTGAATCCCTCGATATTCATTTCCCTGGTGATATGAACTGCTTTGAATCGCACCTGCACAGTAGACAGTCTATGGCCCTGGGCCCTCCGCTCTACGATAAACTGAAGCAGATGTACTTCTAATTCAGGCCACCATGCTTTGCGGCTGTGATTTGCCTTCTTGTTGCATTTC
The DNA here is from genome assembly GCA_033557465.1 of Ichthyophis bannanicus. Classification (NCBI taxonomy): domain Eukaryota; kingdom Metazoa; phylum Chordata; class Amphibia; order Gymnophiona; family Ichthyophiidae; genus Ichthyophis; species Ichthyophis bannanicus. The sequence continues at coordinate 668,685,822 of CM066036.1, read as the reverse complement.
ATCAAGTTTTGTTTTCCTTATGTCTTTCTCGAGTCTCTAACTAATTTCTCATTTATCCCAAAAGTTCACTCAGCGGCTCTGTTACCATGTTCTTCTGTGTAATGAATAACTTTCAATTTGAATTCCATGGTGTATGAGTTCCACACCTTCGGCGTCAACATTCTCTGTGAAGTTAAAGATAACATATTTTTGGTAACTGAAATTCGTCCGGTAACCTATTTTGTATGCTATTTGGTATGCTATTTGCGAGTATAGTAAAAGTATGCACCAGTCTGCTGATCAGAGGGTCTGTTTGCAAGCATTGGGTGTAGAGCGGAGAGCCCAGGGAGAAAGATCGTCCACTGCGCAGTTGCAAGTATTTATATCCATTTTGAGGGGTGGAGTCCACCACGTAAATTTATTAGATAAATCGCTCCTGTAAATAGGTCGCGCCATGATTTTCGGATGTAAAAAACCGTGACTTATAATCTGGGAAATATGGTATGTTCTGTCTGGATCCTCCTCTACTGCTATCCTCCTATCAGTCGATATATCCCAGGGCTCTCCATTCTCTCTCTACACGCAGTCTCTTGGTGCTCTCATCTCCTCTCATGGTTTTCAGTACCATTTCTATGCTGATGACTCTCTGCACCTGAAATCTTTCCAGGAATGCAAGCCCAGATCTCTACCTGCTTATGTGACATTAGTGCCTGGATGTATTTATTTATTTATTTTTCTTATATACCGCGCTATTCAGCATCAGCGCGGTTTACATGTAACAGTAACTGCTCAGTGAAGACAATCTACACTGAACTTACAATATAACAGAAATGTACAATTTTAACAGCATAGCTACATTACACATAACTTATGTTGAGGAGTAGCTAACTATTTACATGTTGGCTTATCTGAGAATTGCAGACAATTCGGGTGGGGGTAAATGCTATTTGTCAGGTGGAGCAGGATCCTGGTGTGTTCGGTTTCAATCCTGTATGGTTATTGCTTGGGTTTTGTCTGTATGTACTACTGGGCATGTCAAGGTGTGGAAGGTGATCTTGGTCCGCGTAGTGCTGCAGGAAAAGGTGATGTTTAATTGCTTTCCTAAATTGGTAGAGGTCCTTGATAGCCCTAATGGCAGGAGGTAGGGCGTTCTAGCACGTGGGTGCATACAGCGCAAATGCACTGCTCCTGGCTGTTTGTGAGCATTTCGTGATCTGCCTTGGGAGTATCAAGGTGTTGATATCTCACCACCATCTGAAATTGAACATGGCCAAAACTGAGCTCCTTATCTTTCCCCTTAAGCCCACCTTCACCTTTCCTTCTTTCTTTATTTCTGTGGATAACACTCTACTCCTCCCTGTTTCCTCAACTCGCAATCTTGGGGTCATCTTTGACTTCTCCCTCTCCTTCTTCACACACATCCCCATGCAGTTAACTCACATTTCAGCACCACTCCCATGCTAAGCTATTGACTGCAATTACTGTGGATGCAGTTGCCACCACCCATTGAGGTAGCAGTAAGTGCATCCACATTAACTGCAATATTGATGGTGAGTGTGCACTTTAATGATGTCCAGGCTAATTGCAATGTGCAGTCACCACCCACACTGCACCCCTAATCCACCCAACCCACTTTAGGAGGTTAGCATGGGATTTTTAGCACAGTTGCATTTTTAGCTCACGATAACAGTTACCGCAGCAGGCTTAGCACCGGGAAAACCCCACACTGCGCGGTTGAGTGAACATGCCCCTCAGATTTACTGCTAGTGCTTGTCTTTGGTGTTTGAATTGTGCCAAAGAGATCCTTCTCAGTTTTTGATGGACTTTCATTGCAGACCTTCTCAATTTAAATGTAGGGTTTGCATTATAAAGCAGACTGTGTACTGCTACGTTTATTTTCAGTGTCCCTCTTAATTGCAGTTAGGCTTCTTAATTTTTTCTTTGGTCTCTTGCGGCAGGGAGTCCATGAACACCAAGGCCTGTAGCTGCACCAGGGATGGTCCCACTACCTCTGTCATTAACCTTAGTGCTTATGCTGAGGGTGGGCATCTGCTTATCCTAAACAATGTACAGCCAGTATGAATTTTTTTCTCTTCCTGTGATACTTCAATTGTAATGTTTGCCTTGCTGTGATTTGGTATAGATGTTATACAATGAGGTCACCACATATAAGTACTCAGCAAGACTTGACAAGAGCAATTTATTCTCTTCCTCCGAGATGCATGGCAATTCACTGCCCTTGCTGTGAAATTTCAAAGATGTGCACAGGCAATGGTGCTAAATTCTAGGGACGTGTGCAGGTAAGACAATTCAGTTAACTTTTGTACTGTTTTTTTCTTGAAATTTCCTCAATTCTGGGGTATTTTCAGTTTGGTCCATCCCTTCATTTTAATAGGAAATGATTTCCTATTAATTTCCAAAATGATTTAGCATGTACCTTTTAACAAACTAAGGTGCGCAATTGATTAGTGCACATTAAATCAATTTAGCCTGCACCAAATGTTCACTAACATACAACCCTGCTAAATTCTATGTGGTGTTCTATGCTGTATTCCATGATCTCTGCCGATATAACTACCAGTGATAGAAGAGGATTCTCAATGAAGGAACCCTCACAGTGCCTCTACAAGCCAGAAGAAGCAAATTCTTCTGAATCATCAGCTATTTTCAATGGGGAGCATCTCTAAAGAGTGCCTAGCCAGCCATATGGGAGATGAGAAGATCCTCTAACTGTGGCTGACAAATGACCATAATTTTAAAGACTGTCTCTTGGATTTTGTTTTTCTGTATGGATATCGCTAGAAGAAATAGCAAACATTTGCCCACATTTCACCCTTCCTGAATGTTTCAGTAAACTTATTTTGGTTGTGTGGTTTGCCTATCTATAGCCTGAAGACAGTTTTAAGCCTAAGGGCCTTGAAACATGAATTCTCTCCCTTCTGTTGTGAAGGACCTGGGAGACTCCCCCCACCCCCCCAGAGGGTTAGACATGCCCTTGCAGCTCCGTCCCAGATCTGTCCTTAAGTCTGTGGAAGAGATAGACCAGGGCTTATATAATCTTTGGAGGCATTTGGATAATTAATTCTATTTTTCATGATTTCTTTCTTGTCTCTGTTTTTTTCTCTTTCCATTCATCTCTCTTTGCTTCCCAGTCTAGTCTGGCTATCCTCTGCAGTTTTTTATGCTTCTCTTCCCTCTTCTTTGCTCCTTTTCTTAGATTTTTTTCCCATTTTTCTTTTTTCTCTATTCTCTCTACTCTGAGGTAGAATATGGCAGAAGTGTGTTTTACCATGAGAAAGTGTTTTGGTGGGAGAGGGGGGCATATTCTGTGGTGGCAGCCAATGCACTTAAAGAGACTTGCCATCACCACTTTAAACTATCCTTGGATATTCAGTGCCAGGGTCATATCTGGCCAGCAGCACTGAAAATCCGGTTTCACCAGATAGCGTTTTAGCTATCCGATCAGCGATGATATTCAGCTATTAGGCAGTCTTTTTTTCTGCCTAATTTTAGCTGTTTTAGGTTAGTTGGTTAGCAGTTCAATATTGCCCCTGAAAGGCTAACTCTTGGTGCCACCCCTGGAATGCCTTGACACTAAGAGGCAGATTCAGTAACATGCACGTCCAACCTGTGGACTTGTCTAAATTGAGAATGGGCCCCATTTGAACCTAATTCTGCATCTGTGAGTCCAGAATCGGGGAGATAGACATCTCTGGTGTGGCACAGGCAAAATGCAATTCAGCTGTCCTATGCCTGCATCTGGCGCATGTCTTGCGCACAGGTGCAGGCATGGGCCATGCAATATAATGGAGAAACACGTCCTCTATCAATATTATGGGATACAGGTAAATGTTTTGGATGTCCCTGTGCCCACTATATTCTGAAAAGGTGCACGTTTCTGATCCTGCCTATGATGTACCTGCGGATGCCATGCTTCCTCGGTAAAATGTGCATCTCCTAAGCTGCTCTTCACATTGACAGTAATTTGCTGATGCAAGCTACACATAAATACCAATGAAAACTGAGTGTTCCTGCAATCTAGACCATATATCAGTCCTCATGAGGCCTTGAAAGGTGCTAGCTAATCCCAATATCCTAATATGATATGAGAGAATATAAATATGAGCATGTATGTCAGGACATACCTTGCATCAAATGGTACTTGGCATTATAAATGGCCCCAGAGATCCCTGCCTTGGTCATCTCTATAAACATGCTTGAAACTGCTAAAGTGCACAAAACCCAAAACTAACATTGCAGTTCCCCAAAGGATGCATAATATTGCTGAGTCACAAATGTATGCCCTTTTCGTGCCTATGGCGTAGAAGTGCACTCATTCTGCTACTTCACACTACCTATCGTCTCTTATCTCTTTCTACACCCCTCCTCGAGAACTCTGCTCATGTGGCAGATTACTACTATCTATGCCAGGGGTCTCAAACATGCAGCCCGCGAGAGACCTTTGTGCGGCCCGCGATGCACAGGAAAAAAAAAAACCCGGCTTCTGCTGCTGCTGCCGCGGCAGAATCAACATGTCCCGCGGCCCCTTCCCATCTGCCCGGCAATAGCAGCAATATCGCAAGTCCCGCAGCGGCCCCCCCCCCCCAAGCTTGCCTGCCTGCCTGCCTGCCTGCTTGTGAGTTCTTCTCCGCTTCGGCTTTCAGAGCCGCGAAGGGAGAGCTTCTCCCTCGCGACTCTGTTAAGCTCGCCGGGGCAGATGGGAAATTTCCCATAAGCCCCAGCGGGCTTAACAGAGTCACGAGGGAGAAGCTCTCCCTTCGCGACTCTGAAAGCCGAAGCGGAGAAGAACTCACAAGCAGGCAGGCAAGCAGGAAGAGGAGGGGGGGGGGCCGCGGGACTTGCGATATTGCTGCTACCGCCGCGGCAGCGGCAGCAGCCAGCTTTTTTCTAAAGTTTAATTTTCCCGGGGGGGGGGAGGGAGCAGGACTTGATGTGGGCTGCTGGGGGGGGGGGAGCAGGACTTGATGTGGGCTGCTGGGGGGGAGCAGGACTTGATGTGGGCTGCTGGGGGGGTAGGACTGGAAATGGGGTGATGGGGGGATAGTACTGAAAATGGGGTGATGGGGGTTAGGACTGGTAATGGACAGATGGGGGTTAGGACTGGAGGTGGTCTGATTGGGGGGCTAAGACTGAAAATGGGGTTATGGGGGGGCTAAGAATGAAGATGGGGCGATGGAAGGGTTAGGCCTGGAAGTGGGCTGTTGGGGGGCTTAGGACCGATAATGGGCTATGGGGGGGGGCTAGAACTGGTAATGGACTTGGGGGGGGTGCTATGACTGGAAATTGGCCGAGTAGAAGGAGGAGCTTGAACTGCAAATAGCTGATGGGGACAGGGTCTTGGAATGGTAATGGGCTGAGTGGAAGGGGGCTTGGAAAGGAAATGGGCTGTGAGGGGAGGGAGCTAGGACTGGAAATGGGCTGATGATGCGGGGACTAGAAGGGAGCGGATGCTGGGTGGGGCAGGAGCTAGAAGGGAGGTGATGTTGGGGGACAATTAGAATGGGATGGGGCTGGGAGAGTGAAATGGAGAGGGGAAATATATTTTGTGTGGGAGGGAAGAAAAATCTACAATTGGCCGGGTATTGGGAGAGTAAGTGGGGATTGAGGATGGAGGGGTAAAATTTGAGTGGATGAAATAGGAATGAGGAAAGAGCAAAAGGAGAATGATTAGTATGTTAAAGCAGATGTAGAGAGAATGGAAAAAAACTAGGAAAGAAGAAAGGACAAATGGACAGCAGACGATGGAGAGTTAGCAGAAGACACAAACCAGAAGAAAGTGACTGGAACAATTGCAACTGAAAAAAAATGCACAAAAGGTAGAAAAATATCTCTTTATTTTGAATTTATTAACTGAAATATGTCAGCTCTTGGAAATGTGCATCTTTAACGTCTGCACTTTATTTAATACAAGAGGAAATCAATGTATAGTTTTATTTCTACAGTGTTGTACATTCTAAGTTTGGCTTTTGGGGTTCCCAGTTTAATTGTCTTCCTGTTTCTAAATTGTGATTCCTTGTTTGGTGATGGTGTATGTTCTGCATGTGTAACTGAGCTGAGGTATTCTGTTTATGTAATTCCTATTTGACATTGCCACTTGTTCTCTTTCCCGAGTAGGTCATGTATTGTTATTCTCTGAAATGTGTTGATTTAATATTTGCAGTGTTGCCTTTTGATAGTTAGGGTATGGTGCTTTGTGAGTCCTGGTAGTGCTGTTAGGACACGGCAGGTTTGCTATGGGTTCTAAATGGGCAGTGTTTCTAGTAGTTCCTAATGTGCCTGGCGGTTGGCACTGGTTTATAGTAATGTAGAAATCTTTTAGTCTTTCTTTATCCATACACTCATTAAGAGGCATGTTTACTAAAAGTTAGTGTATGGTAACATTATGCAAATATTTATGCAAATGATGCCCTTATGCAAATGAGGCCTGCGTCTTGTGCGGCCCCCGGGTTACTCTACAAGTCCTCATTTGGCCCTCAAAGCAATTTGAGTTTGAGACCCCTGATCTATGCCCTTCTCTTCTACTGCCAACTCCCAGCATCACTCCTTTCACCTTGCTGCTGCCTATGCCTGGAACGAACTACCTGAGTCTGTACATCAGGCTTTTTCTCTGACCCTTCTCAAATGCAGGCTGAGTTCTCACCTCTTCATTGCCTACTTTTGGATCTGATCTGCCTAATCTCCTTTGTGTTTCCTTGCCATTTCCCCTCAATATATTCTGTCCACAACTGCTGTGTTGTCTGTCTTGATTAGATTGTAAGCTCTGCTGAGCAGGGATCATCTTTCACATGTGTCTGTGCAGCGCTGTATATGCGCTATACAAAGGATCAGTAGTAGTAGTATTACGGCCTTCTGGCTATGGCATCTGATTCCCACATATCTGGATACTGGCATTTCTCACAGCAGCTACACCTGTCCCAGCATGGCATATGTCCATCTATAGTCATTGTATTCTTCACAGTTGTAAGCGGTGGCTTTGGAAGGAAAGTGTGAAGGTTTTCATAGTAAGCCTTATAACAGTATGGTATAAGACCATCTGTTTTATGGTCTTCAACAGAGTTTTATGCCTGACAAGCCCCTGACGAAGGGTAACGAAACACGGCCTGTGTCGGGTTGTCAAGGGCTTAATAAAGACTCTGTCTTTCCACTCTTATCACGCCTTGGACTGGTTGCTGTTTTCTGCATGGTATCTGCTTCTGTAGTGTTATATGTCCATCTATATACATCCGCTATCTATGAGGCAACCCTATCTGTTTTCACACAGGTCCCGCTCCCCTAGTCAGGCCTCTGTGGGCATGGGAGGGGGGATCCCGGTTCCATCATACCCAGGTAGCCTACCTCCAGATATATCACCACTCTCGCAGCTTGCATAGATCCTGTACTGGGTAAGGATGGCACAATCTGGGGGATGTTGGCACAACATCGGTCATGTCTCCCTGTGCCTGGCACAGCTGATGTATGGCTGCCCTATCACACTGGCACCTGGTGACACTCTGGTCATCCGTATGGTCCAGGTACTGGCCAGCCATTCATGGCCTCTCTGAATTGCAGATCAGCACACCAGAAACTCCTGTGCTACCCCTAAACCACACACTCTACTTGTTGTTAAGTGCCGTCGAGTCGGAGTCAACTCATGGTGACCCTCTGGATAGCTATCCTAGATTGTGTTCGGTCTTCAGTCAGGCGGCTCATTGTTGACAGACTGGTACCTGTAGCTGCTGTTATTGTATCGATCCATCTCATTGCTGGTCTTCCTCTTTTGCATTGACCTTCTATCTTGCCAAGCATAATGTCTTTCTCTAATGATCTCTCTCTTTGCATGATGTGTCCAAAGTATGAAAGTCGAAGTCTTGTCATCTGAGCTTCTAAAGAAAGCTTAGGTTTGATCTCCTCTAGTACCGAATGGTTTGTTTTTCGGGCAGTCCATGGTATACACAGTATTCGCCACCAGCACCATAATTCAAAGGCATCAATTTTCTTCCTGTCTGTCTTTTTCACTGTCCAGCTTTCACATCCATATGATGTTATTGAAAATACCATACAAGTAGAACGGGGTGTCACTTCTCAGAGCTGTATAAACTGTCCAGTTAAATATGTGATGCAGCTCTACTCCTCACCCTTAAGATGATCTATAATGTGTAACTCCTTATATTGTAACCCATCCTTAGCTTTTTATGCAACTGGGTCTCAGAATCAGAATGGGGCGACTTATTGAACACACATATTCATGTGAAAACTGCGCCCAAAACCTCACATCAATGACCCTTCTTAGTTGCTTAATTTTTCATTAAAGCTAAAATGGATGTTTTAACACTCATATTTATAAATTCAATATTATAAGTGTAACATTAATCTGAGGATGCTTATCTGAAACTCGATGAGCTTTTCTCCCAATGCCTAAGTAATGGCGCCGTAGCGTTTCACAGTCTAACGTTTCTTCAGGGGATACTCATCAGCTCTGCTCCTTCTCAGTATCAGTCCTCATTAGAAATCTATAATATTGAAACAAACCGGAATTTATCTTGTGATACATCTTATATTGATTACTAATCTCAATGTAGCAGTGAGTAGAACTCACCCAGTATCGGCTGTTGCAGTTCTCATCAAAAGACGCCGCGCTTGCGGACTAGATTCCACTGGGAGCATTTAAAAGGCCAAGAGAATTAACATGTGATAAAACCCTGAGATTCGATTGGCTAATGACATGCACTCCACTCTATTTGCAGATTCAACCCTGTCGGATACACTGTAGCTGCCTCAAAAATCCATTTCTGTTCTGTTCATACCAATGTAAGATCTCTTGATCTACCCTCCAATCCCCGCTCTATGAAATCTATGCAGAAACACTTCAAAGAATTAAAATTGTGTTTGAAATCCAAACAATGTTGGACTATAGGAGCCTGCGTGTAGCCGCATTTTAGTTTACTCCTGTGCTCTCGCATACGCACTCTTAACGGTCGTATGGTTTTGCCAATGTATGCTAAATGGCAAGGGCACAAAATACAATATACCACATGAGTGGAACCGCATGATGTTGAATGTTTTAAACGGAATTTTTTCGTCCTATATTCGAAAATTTCCAGTTCTAATGTTAAAGAACAAATGTCGCAAGAGCCACACTTACGATGTCCGGTTTGTGTTGGTATCAAACTCACTGGCTCTGGGCGAAGTACAGTAGGACTGAGAAGTTCTTTCATGTTTCGTTGCCTCTGCCAAACGCATCGGGCATAGTAATTTTCTAAGCCCGATATACTATGCAACACATTTTCATGTTTCTTTAATATTTTTATGATATTGTGGCTATACGGTGAGTATTTAGTGATGAGGTTCACACAAGCTTGTGATGTTCCTTGCAACCTTCGAGGAGTTAATAAGTCATCTCGATTGTAATAAAGTGCTCGTTTATATGCTGAATCTATTGTATGTTCCGTTTTTACTGGCCAGGTATTTTCAAAGAAACTGCTCAGTTTTGTGCTGCATGTCCAGCGTGTCAGCGAGTTACAGCGGCTCACCCACCGGTGGTGCCTTTGATTCCCATGCCAATTATCACAGACCCAATTGGTCGCATTGCTATGGATATTGTAGGCCCATTGGTCAAAACGCCCCAAGGTTTCCAATACATCCTAGTTATGGTAGATCAGGCAACAAGGTTTCCCTGGGCCATACCATTGAGGAATGTTTCTGCAAAAACAATAGCTTTAGAGCTAGTAAAATTGTTTTGCAAAGTGGGATTCCCAAGAGAGGTGTTGACTGACCGAGGGTCCAATTTTGTATCCAAATATTTGGCCCAGGTCTGGGATGCCTTTGGCATTCATCACGTGAAAACCTCAGCCTACCATCCACAATCAAACGGTTTGGTGGAGAGATTCAACCAAACTCTCAAACAAATGTTGAGAAGGGGGTTAGCAGGAGAGGTAAAAGAATGGGATATGTTATTGCCCTTTGCCTTATATGCCTGCAGGGAAAGAATTCAGGTGTCCCTAGGTGTAACTCCATATGAATTGATGTATGGTAGGGCTCCACGGGGTTTGTTAGATATTTTGAGGGAACAATGGATTGATCCTGAACCAGGAAGTCAGGAGGTGCCACAGTTTCTACGTGACTTGAGAGCACGTTTGAAAAGGACCTCGCAGGTTGCTGAGAGGAACCTGCAGGACAGCCAAGTGCGCCCGAAAGGGTTGTATGATAGGAAGGCCAAAAGCCGCCAATTAAGCATTGGTGAAAAGGTTTTGGTTCAAGTAGCAAGTACAGCCCCAAAATTTGAAGTACAGTGGAAAGGGCCATGGAAGGTTGTTAGACAAGTGAGCCCAGTATCTTATATGGTAGAAAATGCAAGAGGGCATAGACAGACCTACCATATTAATGTACTTAAGTCTTGGAAGGAGAGGCCTGTAAATAATAATGACCCTGAAGCCAGTCAGGAAGTAGGTGAGCTTCACAAAGATAATACTCTCGTAGGTATTACGGACTGTAGGAAAAAGGTTTCACCAGTTACACCAGTCCGTAATAACTTAAGCAGGGGGGTATGTGATAAGGAAGCTTATCATAGTTCAGGAAGGAGCTATAATAGAGGTGAAGTGACTCTGAACAAGCAACCTGTCTGTTCTGGTAGAAATAATAAAACAGAATGTTTCCATAAAAGACTACCAGTCCCAGAATGCACCAGGTTTCCAACAGCCATTAGAAGAGCTGAAGTGGGGAAACGTGTGTTCAATCAGGAGGGCTATGAGGTAATCCCCAAGCACTCATCTCCAAGGGCAGGGCTTGATTCAGCACAGCTGCGCTGTGCTAGGGTGGAGCATTCATCTAAGCAGGATAAAAGAAAAGCTTATTCTACAGAGAATCATCTTCATCATCTTGATCATCAGAAGCACCTTGATCATCCTGACCATCATCATCAGCAGAAGCCAGAGCTGACGGACAGAGAGAGAAAGAAAGACTTTGGAAGAAAGAAGAGAAAAGCATTTGGGAGGTCTAAAGGAGTCCATAGCAGTACGTATACTGGGAGGCATTCCAGAGGCAAGCATACACCATTGAACTGGGGAAAGCCAGAGGAGTGGGGTTGCAGAGCCAGGAATCCCCGGACGGCACCTGTGAGGGAGACGGCTGCACTTGGAAGGGACCCTAATACCAGTGCAAGAAGGTATGTGAAGAGAGATCCAGTGTCCAGGGATCTTGATTGGAAGGCTGGACATAAGAACTGGACTACATACTGGCCAGGATATTTAGAGAGGAACTCTAACAGCAATGGAAGCTCAGGTATGAACACTGATCTATGCCCTAGCTCTTCACTGGGAAGACAGCAGGGAAACAAGTATTGTCCTGAGAGTGTTCCATTGAGAAATTCCTCTGTGCCAATCCATGATATTGAACCCATGATAGTTGAAGAAGGGGAAGATGGTATAAATGGGGACTTTGAATACATGGATTGCTCTCTGTCTAAACATCTGTGGTAATATGCTGTCACAAAATACAACAACCATCACAAAGAAATATAAACTTGTTCTTTAATCTACTCAGAAAAGCTTCTGAGTAGGATTTGAGCCACGTAATAGAAAGTAAACCAGCCAAGAGGGTTTCAGCTGGTAATGGTTAGCAATTGAGCCTTGCCTAATTGCCTGTGAGCTCTGGAGGGACACTTCTGAGTGTGTGTGAAGATACAGGAAGATATCCCTGAAAAAGAACAGTTTTTTTCCTACTTTGTGGGTTTTGTTTGTTCTTTGATGCACTGCTAAGGAGAATTAGCAGGAGCCTACAGAAAAGATCTTTCTGTTCCCATCAAGGTCTTTATGCTTTGATTTGATTGCTTAACAAGTTCAGCTGTTGTTTTTTTTCTTATTTGTTTTTCTAAGTATAATACTGAAAGCAAGTATTCCTTTTTATGTGCTACCAAGTATATCTGTGTTGGGAGAAATAACCCCATAAATAAAATATCTTCTTTGCTTTACATTCGAGCAAGCACAACTAATTTATTGTGAACGGCTGAGTCTGGTATGAATGGACTACATTTCCCACAATCCTTTGCAAATCATATTAATATTTGCCTTTGCCAAGACTGTGGACATTCTCACCCAGCGCCCCCGTTTACACTTGTTAACCCTCTACTCTGCATTCACAATTTTTCTTAGTTAGGAGCTGAACTGCTAAGACCAGGTTACACCTGGCTCTTAAAAGACCCTCCTCTCATAATAAAATAATTTTTGTGTCCCACCTACCCTTATGACCACTGGCCACCAGGGCGGTGCACGACAATAGTCACAACATGGTTAATTATCCACCAGGTCAGCAGGGGTCATCAATGACTTGACGGCACTTAACAATAGCAACAAACTTTTATTCTTTCAGTGTATGCTATTTTAAGATGAAACTGATGTAAGAACTGATTAATGCAATGAATCATATCCTAGAAATGCTATAAATAGTTTTGTACTCTGTAGTATAGATGCCAGAAGATTCTAAATTTAATGACCATCTGTTTATGTATTTACACATTTGGCTGTTTATATTCAAGATTCTTATACTAAGCATTAGTCTTAGTGCCATAAGGTCTGCGTCTTCATTCTGTCATGGTGTCTGTTAGCTAGAAACTGACTATGAAGCCTCAGAGATCAGCAAAACGGAATCATGCCATGACAATATGTCATATTTGATTAATTAGTTTTTGCTCTGCTCCTTGGGGCTTCCAGCTCAATTGGGACCAGACTATGTTGGCCTAAGACACCACAAGCCTTCATTTGCAGACATCCGATCCTTTTTCTCCAAATTTTATCCTCTTCCAAACTTGGTCCAGCAATTCTGACAACAATTCCTGGCCATAGAACGTAAATCATAGTTTCCTGTGGAGCCCAGCTAATGTGGCCTCTGCGTTTTACCTCTAGGGCATGCCACTGAATGGTGGTTAACGTTCTGTTCACCCAGGAAGTGTGAATGTTGCCTCTGAAGCACCCCACAGCCTGCCTTATCCGGCCATCAAAACCAGGCTATCTGCATGGTGATACACAGCACATCCCTGAGCCTGCCAGATGACCCACTTATTTGATTTTTAGGGAATCATTTTATAAAGCTTTTTTCCGCAGCTAAATCCTGAATTAGCCATGGAAATGGGCTTTTATAATATTGCCCCACAGTATATATGTGTAAAAGTGCATGCAGTTCCCCTAGCTAATAGGAACTCCCCAGACAGTCTGCCATTTTTCATCTCCTCCGCACATGGATCGGCATATAGTGCCTGTAAAGCATGCAGAAAATAACTCCCAATTCATACCTTTTAGGGGCTGCAAATAAAAGGCCTTTCTGGTGTCAAGCTGACAGTCAGAGCTTTGATTCTATACCCCATACAACATCTGATATTATATACTACTACTACTTATCATTTTTATAGCGCTACAAGGCGTACGCAGCGCTGTACAGACACATGGAAAAGATGGTTTCTGCTCATCAGAGCTTACAAACTAGTCAAGGCAGACAACACAATAGATGATGGCAAGGATATACCTAGGGGAATGGTAAGGAAACACATAGGAGACTAAGCGGATCTGGATCCAACAGCGGCCTCGATGAGGTGAGCTTTTAGCATGGATTTGAAAAGGCGCAGAGATGAAGCCTGATGTACAGACTTAAGTAGTTTGTTCTGGACATAAGGAGCAGCAAAGTGGCAGTAGAAGAGAAAGGCCTGCCAGAAGAGAGGTGTTCCTGAGGAGGCGTGTAGGGAGAGATAAGAGAGGAAAGGTAATGCAGAGCAGCAGAATGAGTGCACTTATAGGTCAGTAAGAGAAGTTTGAACTGGATACAGAAACAAATAGGAAAACAACAATAGGATACAGTAAAGCAACTTGAGGTGTTATATGAGCATGTCGAGGCTGGTGGAAGATTAGCTGTGCAGATGAGTTTTGGACAGATTGAAGGAGAGCGAGATGATTCAGAGGGAGACCAGCAAGGATGAGGTTGCAATAGTCTAGATGGGAGAGGACTTAAGAGTGGATAAGTGTCTTAGTAATGTGTGTAGAAAGGAATGAAAGAATTTTGCCAATGTTGTGGAGAAAGAAGCGACAGGTTTTAGCTGTCTGTGTGCAGAAAAGAGAGAGGAGAGTCGAAGATGACACCAAGGTTGCAAGCTGAAGAAACACGGAGGAGTGTAATGTTATCCACAGAAATGGAGAGGTAGGTTTAGGGGAAAAGATAAGGAGCTCAATTTTGGCCATGTTCAGTTTCAGATGGCAGTGAGACATCCAGGCAGCAATGTTGAATAAGCAGGCAGAGATCTGGGTCTGGATTCCTGGAGAGATTTCAGGCACAAAGGTAGATTTGAGAATCATCAGCATAAAGGTGGTATCGAAAACTGTAGGCAATATAGTTGGTAGCAGATAAATACACATGTATAAATACTCGGTATGTCTAGGGAAAACTGCTATTCCATAGGACTACCTGATAAAACAAGAACCAGCTCTGTGTTTGTTTATAAATTAAACTTTATTACTGATAGAAAAATGATACCAAATTAGCATAAATTAGTTTTCTGAGGTAGTAAGTTATGGAGCCCTATGATTACAATTACCAAGATACCTAATCCCTCTTTTAGCAACCAACGTCACTGATTCGCTCTGCACTCAGATGTACAGTACATTATCTGTCTGTCTAAGCTAGATCCAACCTTGGGGGGAATTAAAGACCAGTACCTTAGCTGCTGCCAGAACATTTGTGGCTGGATCTGATAAGTTGTCTGAGGAATGGCAAGAAGTCAAAGTATGGCAGAGGTCCAATGTTGGCTACAGGCAGTAGAGCTGAGTTGTGTGGTAACACCGAGCTGCAGGTCTGTGGGAGAGATTCACTCCATCCCGAGGTTAGTCTTTGTCCTTGAGGCAGGCAGACAGTAGGGCTAAGTACTGTAGAAAACAAACTGCTAGAGTCTGGCTAAGTTAGAGTTCCCAAGTCATATAGTAAACGTCTGTGTGTGCAGAAGTCCCAGAAGCAGTTGCAGAAAAAGTGCAGAAGCATGTGTCTCTCCAGCACATAATTCTTTGTCCTGACACCCTCCTCAGGGCATGGTGATTGGCTGGTCTCAGATACTGTATGTCATCTTCAGTGAATCCTGTAACAGTGGTCAGGTGGTCCTTCTCTGAACAAAGGTCCATGCTGCAGGAAAGATGTTGGTATGCAGGTGCATACATTATTGCAAATCCTAGGCCCGGTAGCACAGTCTCTGGATGAGAGTGAGTTCTTTAGCAAATAGGCATGAACAATGATTCTGCTGACTTGCTTGATCTGCAGAGTTTACTGAGGGCAAGCAGAAAAGTATTCCATCTTATGTAGTCAGGCAAGGAATCCCTCTTGTAACAGGAAGCCATGCTGTTTGGTTCAGACATTAATTTCTGAACAGGCACCAGCCCTATAAAACCATGGGAGAAAATAAGTGCACCAAGGGATCTTGTGCAGACAGATAAAAGGAAAGGTACCAAGCCAGAGCCCTGAGGTACACCACCTAAGAGAAGGATGGTGGTAGAGGAGGAATTATTAAACTAATAGGAGCAAGGAGTGTAAAACACCAGTCCTTTATTTAGAAACACCCCGACACGGCATGTTTCGGCCCAGCTGCCTTCCTCAAGGGGACCTCCAGAAACAAAAATGGAGAACAAATAAAACATCAGTTAAATAAAATATACAAATCAAGCAATAAGCCATCAAACGTTATAAATAAACAAACAATTAAAAAGCTTGTTGGACCACCTGACTAAAACAGAAAGGATAAATGAACATATACTATATAAAATATATAAGTATACCTTACTAACTGTTTCTACTCAATTTTGTTATGTTATAGTATAATATTATAGTTTATATACTATTACAATGTACTGTAATTTATTGTAATTTAATATGATGTACTGTAATCTATTACAATGTCTTGTCTCTCTGTCCTCCATGCCCCAATGTAAACCCTTTTGTTGTCCTGTTAACCACTTTGATTGAAGGATAAGGTGGTATACAAAACTGATTAAATAATTAAATAAAATGAAATAGATACTTAAAAGAGGTTAGAAAAGACTAAAACCATACATTAAAAATCATAACGGAAATAATATATTTGGGACTGATTTAAAATCCTAAAAGGAAAATTCCTGAAAAACACAGGAAATAATAATAGACAGGGGACCATTGCATATAATGCAATATGAAGGACCTACCTGTCAATGGGAAGAGAATAACAAAAACGTCATCCAAGGAAACCAAATGAATGATGAAAAAGGGAAGGGGGAGGGTAGAAGGGAGTGGAAGGGGAAAGGAAGGAGGTGGGAGGGAATAAATAAACTTACTTTATGTGCAGGTGTATTACAGTGAAACAGGAAAATCTCTCCAATTGTTTTATAGCATAATCTATTCACAAAAGGGAAACATATTAAAAAGAAATCAACACAACCTGATGTATCAAAGGGTGGAAACCAAGTAAAAAACTGAGAAAGCCAGCCAAAGAGAGCAAGCACCATGGATCCCCAGTAATATTGAGTCTTGGAGAGATGTGAGTGACAAAGTCATTAAGGAGCATGTATTAGGAGCAAGTGCCGATATGAGGTGCAATATCGACAAAAGTTAAAAAGAAAGCTTAGTGAGATGCCATTATATGAGAATGTAAATGTACACAAAGCAAAATGTTCCAGCCAGAGTACTCACCTCCGTGTTCAACTTGCCAAGTGTGAGCAGCGCCCAAACAATCGCTATTTTAAAAGGTTTTCTTTGGTGGCAAGGATGCTCATTTAAGGTAGTACCCAAGCAATGAAACAAAAAAGCTAAAAGGTCAAGTAAAAGAACGGATAAAAAAAACAATAAAAATATATAGTTAGCCCATTCAAATTAAAGTAAAAATCAATAAATTAAGAGAATTGGCACCTGCTAAAACAAAAATAAAAATGAATTCTGCTGAATGGGAGCTGTCAAAATGGCCAAAGACCTTAAAAATGTAAGAGATATGAAATGCCCCCAAGGGGGCATTAAAAAACCATTATAATTCATTGAACTTAAAATTGAACAAAACAATAATAAAATAATAAATTAAACCGGGTAAAAACCAAGGGATACGTCCGTGGCTTATTGGTAAAAGGGATCCCTTTCTAAGAGTCACAATTGACAGTAAGAAGCAAAAAGAAAAATGCATCAAACATCTAATTGGATTGGATTAAAATTCCCCCAATTTCAATACAGTTAGTGTAATAATTGTATTTGCCAAACATGTCTGTCCAATTGTAAAAATCGATACAATGACAGCATGTGCATAGTTGAAATGATAGTGCGGTAGTATTAGAACCCACAAAGGTGCTGGTGATCATATGTTGTACCAAGGACCAAACGGAAGATCAAGGATCAAATACTGATACCAAACAATAAAGGACAATATAAGGTACTCAAAGATAAAAAAAGTAGAAAGAGCATCCTTTTTTAGCTCTTTCCCTGGTGGCTTTTTGATTTTTTATTTCCCCATACCTCCTTCTTTCTTTTCCTTTCCTTTATGTATTTATTTATTAGAACTTATATACCGCCACTTCCAAAGATCAGTGGTGGTTTACAGAGAATAAAACTGGAAATGTACATTAGAACTTTGAAAAATTAATTTACAGAACAAAGCGAGATAGTACAGCTTAACAATTTGCATAACTATGTACAATATGGAAATGTTGCATAGCATATGTGAAATGGAGGGGATGGGGAAGCAAGGGCTATCAAAGAGAGTGGGAAGTTTGGGGGAGATCGTTATTGGTGGAGGGACCATAGTACTCAACAAATAGTTGGGTTTTGAGCTATTTCTGGAAAGTTTGGAGGTCTTTGATGTCTCTGAGGTTGTCTGGTAATGTATTCCAAATGGAAGGGGCTACATAAGAGAAGGCTCTATTGCTGACAGTTTTGTTGGCATTGCGGATGTGGGTGGGGATTATTAGTGTATTTTGGAAGCAGGTCCTCCTGGTTCTTGAGTTGTTGAGTGGGCTAAGGAGGGAGTTGAGGAAGGATGGGGCAATTTTATTATACAATTTGAAGGAAATTATGAGGTATTTGAATTTGGCCCTCATTGGAATGGGCAGCTAGTGGAGGGAGTGGAGGAGCGGTATGATGTGGTTGGAGTAGTTAGCCTTGTGTATAATGTGTGTGGCTAGGTTTTGAGCTAATTGGAGTTGATGGATGGTGTTTTGGGATAGACCATACAGAATACTGTTGCAATAGTCAAGGTTGGGTGTTTTCAGTGCTTGAAGAACTGATGTAAAGTCTTGACTGTCTAGTAAGGGACAGAGATGCTGCAACATTTTTAGTTTGAGGTATATGTTTTTTGTTGTGGTTTTAATGTGGGGCCCATGGAAAGGGATTGATCTAGGATGATTCCTAGGTATTTGATGTCTTTTTTAACTTCCAGCTCTGAATTGCATAGAAATAGTTTGGGGTGTGGGGGGGGGGGGGGGTTGAAGTTTTGATTCCGGGTGATGAATAAAACATCTGTTTTCTTCATGTTGATTTTTAAGTTTTGTAAGTTGAGCCAGGTGGATAAATCAG
This sequence comes from Ichthyophis bannanicus, assembly GCA_033557465.1. Lineage (NCBI taxonomy): Eukaryota > Metazoa > Chordata > Amphibia > Gymnophiona > Ichthyophiidae > Ichthyophis > Ichthyophis bannanicus. Next base: position 668,667,297 of record CM066036.1, on the reverse strand, counting down.
TCAGGCATTCTTGGATTTGAGGGCAGATGGGGTTGGTGATGTCTACTGGATGATACAGCATGACGTCATCCGCATAGAGGTGATAGTGTACATTGTGTTTTTTGAAAATGTGGCATATCGGTTGCATGTATAGGTTAAATAGAAGTGAGGATAGTGAGGAGCCTTTGGGGACACCTTGGCTTTGTTTGCAAGTCGAGGAGGCTACTGTGCCTATTTGGACCTGTAGGGTGCGGTCAGAAAGATATGATTTGAACCATTCTAGGACAGAGCCTTGAAGGCCGAGTTGTTGTAGTCTTGTCATTAAAATGTGGTGGCTGATGCAGTCGAAGCTTGTTAGGTGTGGTTTATTCCGCGGTGCAGTTTGTCCATTAGGGTGAGTAATAAGGTTTCTATGCTGTAGAAAGGCCTTAAGGCGTGCTGTTGATCGTCCAATGGAGCATTCAGGTCTATGAAGTCTTGTAATTGGATATGGACAGTTTTTTTCCATTTTTGCCAGAAATAGTTGGCTGGCGATTGGCCAGACTGAGTTTGGGAGGGTTTTGTCCGTTATATTGGATTTAAGGATAGGGCGTATGGTTGCTTGTTTTAGTGCAGGGGGCATTTTTCCTGTTTGAAGAAAACTGATTGACTATACTGAGGATATAATAGGTGAAAATTTATTTACATTCTCTTATATACCGTGCTATTCTGCATCAGTGTGGTTTACATTGAACAAACTGAAATTACATTGAACAGGGCATTATAACTTGGAGATAACTATTTTACAAGGAATATGGGCTATGGAGGGTTAAGTGGCTTGCCCAAGACCACAAGGAGCACCTGTGGGACTAGAAACCCCAGTCCTTCTGGCCCAAGGTTGCTGTCCTCTAGTGGGATTTGAACCCCTGACCTTCTGTCCTGAAGTACCTTGCCCCAACCACTAGGCCACTCCTCTACTCCTCTTTTGTTGCCTTGAGCCAGCTAACTGGACAGGGGTCTGATGGGGAAGTGGTTGTATTGAGCTTTGTGATGGTATTTTTTAGTTGTTTGAGGTTTGTGACAGTGAATGATGACCAGATGTTTTGATTGAGGCTTAGACAGGCTGGGAATATTTGAGAAGGTGTTGGAGTGAGTATCCATATGATTGTTAACTGTTTAGGGGATCAAGTTTTTCCATTAGGAAATTTGCCAGAATTTGAGGTTCTATAGGGGGAAGTTCAGTGTTGTGATTGAGAGACTTAGGGGCTTGTTTACAAAGCCGCTGTAGCGGTTCGCAGTCATTATCGGAGCCACGGCCCCATTGAAATCAATGGCGTCGCGGCTCCGATAACGATCGCGAACCGCTACCGCAGCTTTGTAAACAAGCCCCTAAGTTAAGGATTTGACAATTGAGAACAACTTTCTAGGTCTGTGAAGGGATTTTGTAAGGAGCTTGGTGTGGTATTCTTTTTTTCTATTATTGATGTCTTCTTTATATGCTTTGAGAGTGAACATATAGAACAGATTCCCTTCCCTCCTTCCCTTCTCTTCCCTCCCCCTCCTCCCTTCCCTTCCTTCCCCCTCCTTCCCTCCTTCCCTCCTCCCTTCTCCTTCATTTTTAGATGGTTCATCCTTCCATCTTCAGTTTATGCCCGATATGCAGTATGATCTTTCTACTTTTTTTTATCTTTGAGTACCTTTTATATTGTCCTTTATTTTCGTCTAAAGCGAAAATTATTGGAAAAACTGCTTTTCCAGCATTGAATTGATTAACAGTATAAAATTTCCGAGTTGAGGTTCTTCGTCATTAAGGTGGTAAAGCATAATTGGAGAGGAGGCAACCTTGACAAAGTTTTACTCCGTTTAGAGTAACAATACATTTATATGTTGAATTCCATGACCCCCCAATGGGCTTAACATGAATAAGGATCTCTCTGCATTTCTTTAAAAAATATGATACACTTCAGCATTGTACCGCTTTCCTCCCCCTCTCTTTCTCTCTCTCTCTCTCTCTCCTTCCCTTTCCCTTCTTCCCTTCTCCCTCTACACCTCCCCCTCCCCCTGTTCCCTTTTCTTCCCCTCCCCCTTCCCCCCTTTTCCCCCCTTCCTCCCTTTCCCCCTTCCCTCCTTCCCCCTCCATCCTCTTCCCCCTCCCCTCCTTCCCCCCATCCACGTAGCTTAACTACAATTCATTTTTATAATGAAATTGTGGTTTTAATTAGATTATAATTACCTTAGTTTTAAAATGAGATTTGAGATTTTAGTTCTTTATTTTACTGTAGCTAAGAGTATCTTAATAGTATTTATTTTGTTATGATTTTAATTTATTAGAGATTTTAAGTTACTGATTCATTTTAATTTGTTCTTATATTATTTATAACTACTTTTAAACATAATGTATCCTTTTACCCTCCTCACTACTTCTCTCCCCTCCCCTTTCCTCCCACGTCCCTTCCCCCCTCTCCCCCTCCAACTCTTCCCTCCCCTTTCCCTTCCCCTACCTCCCTTCTTTTCTTCCCCCTCTATCCCCCCTTCCCCTCTATCCCCCCTTTCCCCTCCCCCCTTTTCTCTCACCTCCCTTCTCCCCTTCCCCTCCCCCTCCCCCTACTCTCTCCTTCCCCCTCGTCTCTCCTCTCCTCCAGTTTATGTACTCACAATCATTTGAATACGGTTTTTAGCATCCAAGGTTATTAACGTTTCAGTTCTCTGGTGATTATTTTTAATTGGTTCCTGCTATGATTCACATCGGTATATGGTTTATAGAAAAACATACCACTGAGGCATGTTTATAATATCCATCTGTGCTTGGCTTTTAAGTTTTGATCCCCCCCCCTTTTTTTTTTTTTACTATTTTTTTAATTTTTTATCTTTATTTAATTTTTATTCTCACTTTTTAATAATGATGTTTGCTGTCCAGTTCTCCCCCTGGTTTAACAAGATGTAAGAGCTGATGGCTGGTCTCCATTTATTTTAAGTTTCAAAATATAAATGCCCTATAGGATGGTCTTAGAATCGCGGCATAAGGAAGACAACTTATGAAACGGAACAAAAACTATATAGTATAGAGACATGGGTTCGCTGTGTCAAATGGGATCTCCCTATTTTTTTTTTAAAAATGTATCATTAGGATTTTGCTTTAATCCAAGCCCTTATCTTTGATATAAGATTTTTTCCCTGAAAGATCTTTTCCCTGAAGGATTTCCTTAACGTGAGTACCTCTGGAATCAAGTAAGGATGTTAACCAAATGGTGTATAGCAGAATGATAAAAATGCACCATATAGCAAATCAAAAGATAGAATAAAGCTTAGGGTATAAAAGCTCAGTTTCTAAGAGATACTTGGGGGTATGTTTACTAAACTGCGGTAACGTTAAGGCGCCTTAACGTTACATAACGCGCCTTAACGTTCCCGGCCACATTAAGTCCAGAAAAGGGTGGAGAGAGGGCGGAGAGAAGCAGGTCAATGGGCGAGGAGTGGGCAGGGAGAGGCCCCTTTCACACTAACGTGGAGAAATTAAGGACTGAATCCTAACGCAACTGAAAACCTGGCGTTAGCACACATTTGCAAGAGAGAGAAACTATTTAAGTGTCAGCAATGTACAGCATAGGCACGGATCCCAAGAAAGGTGATAGTAGTGCTCCATTTGCAGCAACAGCATAGTGCCCAGGTATGAAAGGCCACTATGGTGATGGTGCAAATGGGGCATGGGGGCTGCAGGCGGGACATGCAGTGGGGGCTACTGGGGCACAGGGTAGACTAGGCGGTTGCCGAGGTGGCACATAGGAACGCAGAAAATGGAAACCAGCAAGACAGCAACTGACCAGGGTCAGACATGCCCATGCGTCTGTTTCCCACAGTGTCCCATCCAGGAGACATTACCGAGCAGGTATCCCAAGGGGCACATAAGATTGACAGTTGGTGCTGGGGGAAGCATGGACATCTATGTAGGCACCTCTACCCCAGAACCCACACCTTAGGCAGCCGCCTACCTGCCCCCTGGATGGCCTGGGATGGTGCACCACTGGCACCGACAGCATATGGTCATGGTGGCATGGCAGAGGGGGTGGGTGATTGTGCTGGAGGGAGCATTGGCACTTGCCTGCAGTGGACCTAGGCCATGCCCTGTACCAGTACATGGTGTATAGTGCAACAGAAGAGGTCTGGCCGAGGAACGTAAGGGTAGCCCCAGGGACAACTATGCTGCTGTGGCAACAGTGTGGTGCAGTACACCCAGCTAGCATGTCCAAGAGCAGAGGGTCAGAGGTTCAGGTCCCATCTGTGGATCCTGCAGAGCATCTCCCCATAGTTTTAGCCCACAATGCAGCCACAACAACAACATGGGCAAACCCCAATGCAGTGGTGCACAGGGGTACGGACACCCACTCACAAGGGCTCCACTATCCACAGCTTCATGGAGTGTCAGGCTGTTAGCCTGAGCACAGAGCTGCAGTTATCACCAGAGCACTACTAGTACCCCCTGCACAGATTAGCAATGTCGGCACTGTGATCAGGACCAGTGCAGCGGGTAGGATTGTCAATCACCTCCATCTCTGCACAATGCTGAGATAGGTGTGGGAGTTTGCGTATGTCTCTCCATTGTTTTGTGTCTGCCAACACCTCACTGAGCCCGCATTGCTCACACTTCTTCCAGCGTTAGCCTGAAAATGTGCATAATGAGGAGCAAGGTATTGTGGGTATGGCCCAGACAGGGCGGATTGGCCAGGATGCATCAGCACAGGGTGGAGGGCAATGGCTGAGACACTGTAGTGCTCGACCACCACCTGCATGGACAGGGTGGCCACAGCATGTCACACTGGGGGGTCACTCTCACTCTGATCGAGCAGTGACCATGGCATGTCTATGTTCCCACATAGTGCCACATATTATTTGTTTCCAGTGCTACCTGTGTGTTCCCTGTTCTGGGGCCCAATCAAAGGGATACCTGCTTGGTGTCTGCTGTGCATCCCACCTCTGGGTGCACAGGGTTCCCCTGTGAGCATGCACTATGGACTGGTTAGTGGGCTGTCTGCAGTTCACCTCTGCATGGTGGGAACACCTTGTAGGATGCTGCAGGTGCAGTCTGACTGTGCTGTCTGTTGATGAATGGCAGACCGTGGCGTGAGGCAGTTGAGCCTTCCCCTGCCTACTCCAAGCATCACTGCTGGTCTGCAATGGTCACAGGTATGGCACTGGCCCAGCAGCCCTGGTGTCATCCACCAGCAGGACTGTGGTTGCTGGTACTACAGCCATTCTGCAGGGTGCAGACACCTGTCCCACCACACCCTCATCTACAAAAGGGGTGATTGAGGCCCCTTGGGGTATATAGTGCATACCACTTAGACCCATAGTGGCAGTGCTACATAACCCTCATGCAAGTCTAGACACCCCACTACCCTGATAACAGGTAACCATGGCAGCCAGACCTTAACACCGGGTACGCACTAATCTGGGTGGTGTCTGGTCCCCCAGGGCCATATGTGACTGCAGAACACAGCTGGAACAGATGTACCTTCAGTTGCACTGCTGGGGACACCTGTCATGCACAGGCAGTGCTGGGGATGTGCAGCAGGACCTATCTCTAGCACCACATGTACTGTGGACCTAGTGCTGGGCGTCTATCCTATCCCTCAGGGTGAACACAGAACCTGCACAATGGCATGGTCTGTAGCTACTCTGTGCCAGTATCACGCACTGTCAGTCCGTCTTACCATGCTGCAGTACCGGAGAGATGCAGACCCCATTTGGTGGTCAGCTGTAGGCCGCTGTTCTGCATGTGCAATGCATCATGGGTGCTGGCGGGGTTACCCTATCCTGGCACACAGAGCAGACGGTTTGTGCAGTGACCTGCAGTCCTTCTGTACCCAGCCATTGCTATGCAGCAAGCCATAGAGGTATAGCCTACTGGTTAGTACACTGATGTTCTAGGTGGAGGTCATGGGTTTGATTCCTCGTTCCCTCTTGTCCAAGGCAGATATTTTGCTTGCCTGTGACAGTCATATCTTTGCAGATCCATACTGCCAGCCCATAGTACCCTCACCACAGTTGCCAGCAATCCTTATAAGGCGTTATAAGGCTCCGAATTAGGCACATTACAAGGCACATTACAAGGCACCTTATTAGACACAGTACAAGGCATGTTATAAGGCACCTTATTGGGCACAGTACAAGGCACATTATAAGGCACGTTACAAGGCACCTTATTAGGCACAGTATAAGGCACCTTATAAGGCACCTTATAAGGCACAGTACAAGACATGTTAAGGCACGTGCCTTGTACTGTGCCTTATAACGCGTCTTATAACGCGCGTTACCTGACAGCTTTCCATAATGATTCCCCGCCCATGCCTTTATATGGGCATCTGTACCTTTACCGCGAAACCTAACGCGAATGACATTACCGCAGTTTAGTAAACATACCCCTTGATGTATGTATCATTTCAGTGGTGGAGTTTAGGTTATTTCTATTGTGATTCCATAATGGATTGTGGTATTTAATGGTAACTTTAGAATCCTTTGTGCTGAAAGTAGAAATTAAGGGCCTGATTTTCAACTAGGCAGGCTATGCGCCACTACTGTGCATAGCCCTGCCCATCCACCCCTAACCCCGGATATTCAATGCCGTGGCAATGGTATTGAATATCTGGATTCGGTGCAAACCAAACACCACCGCAGAGCCTAACCTTTTAGCCGTGGATTGCTAACCGGGTAGTAGTGCAATATCGCTGCTACCCGGTTAGGCTCTGCTGTGATGTCTGCTTTGTGCCAAACTCGGATATTCAGTGCTGTCGCTGGGACCCTGAGAACTTAAGAGGCTTAAGAGTCTTAATCGCCTGTCGAAATTCACCCATAGTAACTTGCACTTTCATTTCCTTAACCTCTCAGTCAGTTAACTGAGATAGAACCACCACATCGAAATATCTCCAAATTAAATGAGCTGCTACTGACTTGGCTGAATATAATTGTGTATAATAATGCATAAAACTATAAACAATGGCCTGACTGATGGTAGCCACTCCTCCCCCACTCCCTGTCCTGTACTCTCCCAATATCCTGGGGTCCCATGCCATGGCTTCGCCAACAATAGCCCAGATTTATTCCCAAAACAGAAAAGCTGTATCGATAGTGATGTCATCAGTGGGCTTCCAGGAAGCCTGACAAAAGCAAGTTCTTGCATGAAGTTTGGTTGGGAGGGGTGGGAGGTGGAGGCCCCAGGTTCACAAGTTGCACAGGATGCATTTCTACGTTTACAAAGATACAGTAATCCCCAACCTCCACCTCCTTTCACTGACTGATGAGGAGGAGACCGGTCCAGTGACGGGTCCATCACCATGTTACAATCCCCAGCGACCGCCACTGGCAAGTCTCTCATCTCCATTCATCTTTGAACCAGCCTGTCCAGCAGCATGAGGAGAGTAAACATTTATCAGGGCTAATTCTTTCCTTTGTCAATTTAAGACCAGAATTAGAAATTGAACTTGGAGATCAGTTACCACCTGTCTCGCTTGTCAAGCCATATTTTTCCCAATCAGTGCTGCCACCCCTGCTCAGTGGCCACCCCAAAGAGGCAAAATAAACCGCTCTCACCCACGCTGTTTGGAGGTTTTGGTGCTCAGCATTGTTAAGCCAGGTCTCCTGCAAACAGACAATTTCCACTGCATGTCGCTCTAACATATACAATATTTTGTACCTCTTTACTGCGGACCCTATTCCTGAAACATTCCAGGATGCAATTCTAACCCATCCCTACTTATGCCTAAGTCCAAAACATGCCTCCACACAGATGCCACCCAAGTTACCAGAGCCATGGTTGTCCAACCCCCACCCACAGCATCCCACCTCATCATAGTCGAAACATAAACCTGCCTCGTGAGCATAGCATGAGAGATAGCAGACTCGACCCCCCCCCCACACTAGCATCTCCTGTCACCCTCCTCTCCCCCCATGCTTACATTTGTGCCACATACTTAGAGATAACGTGCTTATGCTCATCTACTACTCAATCCAACCTGAGACGCATCATACCACACACACTACACCCTGTCCCTGCTCTCACACCCATACTCCTCCCTCTCCAGATCATCTGGAGTAGAAAGAAGAGGAAAGAGAAAATGAAATAAAAAACCAAGGGAGACATCCCAGCAACACTAACACATACCCCTCCAGAGATTTAAATAATACCCTGCTCCCACTGCCATGCCATCAGTTGATGCTAAAAAATAGACCAGCACCATCAGGCAGCAGCAGTGGGTGAATCCCCCCATTTACAAGGTACCTCTCACTCCAATCCCACCCAGTCACTGATAAGAGATGGACCAGTGTACTCTTATCGTGGGTACAGTTATACAGGTAAAACAAAATCCAATCCACTTATAATCCCGGTGAAATCCATCGGGAGGACAGAAAGTTGGGGGGGGGGGGCGTATGCAAAGGAAACATTCTCACATTCTCCTCCATGAGTCCGTGTATCAGGTAGGCCACCAAATAAACCCCAGTGTTACCCAAAATGAACAATCCGGTCCATAAACGCACTTCTCCAAAAACTAAACCGTCTCCAACATAAAAATATAAACATGTTCTCTCTGCACAGCATGAACATCCATTCCACTGCCAATTCAAAAACATGCAGAAAGCTTGAAACTGGGGCATACCAAGCAGAAAACTGGCCTCAGCATATGGTCTAAGCCACCCGCTGACTCCAGCAGGTTTTGTCCCCGGACTGGCTCACATGGCTCCAGACGCCTCTGACAGTCGCCATCCAGTTATCGCTGCACTTCTGTCGGGGGTTGCAACTGCTGCATGATATCATTCTGCCAGTCAGCTTGGCAGGATACTGCAGAACAAATCATACTTTCCATTCCATCATCTTGGAGCCGTGTTTGCTTTGCACGTAGCAACTACTCTCGTGGAGCAGTCTTGCACACCACCCGTCTTTCAATAAGCCTGGAACAAGGTCACTTTGTGAGCATAATTTAATATTTTAACATTGACCACGCTGTGTCTCTCTTCCATGATGTGTTTAAGCTCCAAACAGTGGTCATGTTTGACTCACATTCTACCCAGTTTAGGGTCGATTAGCAGAGCATCCTTAAAGCATTGCTCCAAGAAGCAAATCCGTTCACATCTAGGAGGATCCCTGGAAGCCCTACAAAACATAAATTATTCCTCCTGGAGGGATTTTCAAGATCATCTATTTCATTCTTGTAGGCTTCAAGTTTGCTTTGCAAGGCCTTCAGCTGAGTTTGTACCCCCGACATAGGCTTCCATGACCCTTCGCTCCAACTTCTACACATGCTGAGTGTGCTCGGTGAACGTCTGTGACAAGGCTGTGATTTTCCCCAGCTTGTCATCTTGTGACGGCACCACAGCAGAAGTAAGTTGCTCAACCAGCGCTTTACTAAGCTGCGCACCATTGCTCTTCCCATCTGGCTCTCGCTGCTGGCCATGCTCCTTGTCTTTCCACATCTAATTTCAGCTGCTATCTCTCCAGTAATCTGTAGGCAGGGCCAGTGTGACATTAGGCAAACCAGGCGACTGTCCATAGTGCCAATGCCGCAAGGCAGACCCGCTGCCACCGCTCTCCAGGGCAGTTTGTGCTTCTGTCCCCTCTGATGTCCAATGCCAACTTTCTTTTGCATAGGGTTGATTAGCTGCTTCGGTCCCCATGAAAAAGGAAGTCGACATTCGACGTGGGAAGGGGTGGAAGGCAAGCAGTCTCACAGTACTGGAGGTTAAGGTAAGTGCTGTGAATCTATTTGAAGCCATGCTGCCGCTGCAGGACCTGGAGAGGGATGGCAGAGGAAAAGTGGTGGCCGGCAGGGGGCTGGCACAAGAGATGAGGTTCACCTAAGGCAACTCATACCCTTGCACCGGCCCTGGTTTAGCGACAGTAGTGAAAATATCAGCTGTATGGGGTTAGATTCAGAGTGGGCGATCACATCCTCCCATGCTCACCCAACACGTGATCTTCCCATCAATACATTTTTATTATAAACAAAAAACTTAGCAGATAGCCCATCCAATCTGGTCACCTTCTTGCACTTTAAATGAGTCTCCACTCCCCAAATTTCCTCCTCTGTTATAGAGGTCTCTAACTTCTCTTTCTCCCTATCCCCCACCCAGGGTAAATCTATTGCCTCTAAATATCTGGGCATGGTGAGCTTGAGCCTCTGATCTGTACAAATGCTGGTAGTATTGAACAATACCATTTCATATTTCCTCAGAGCCTCTGACTGTGGCAGGCTATGGCCTATAATAGTCTGCAAATGTGAAAGGCCTGTAAGTTAGGCCCTGATTCCAACCCCTATCTCAGAAAAGAACCAAAAATCTGTGGAAAATGAGAAAACTGTTTTAAACTGCTTAATAAGAAGTTTTCATGAATGCATAAATCTTTCATTATTCTCTTGTGCTGTGAAGATAGAAATGTTTCAATACTTGCATTCCTAGAGCCAGAAATGACCTTGCTGTAGAGAAGTATCAAAACCTAGAAACTGAACCATTGTTAGAACAGTCCAAGAGGAGGGAGCTGGGTGCTAGGCCCAGGAGGGATCTCTGATTGGACAAATGGAGGGGGCTTTGGAACCAATAGAAAGTCTGCATGTATCAAACTGAAGAAAAATGTATAAATGAATATGTTTCTGTAAAAACTTTGCTCAGTCCTTTTTGAAGCTCTGACTAACTGGGCCTTGTGCACAATAAATTGGTTTGGACCCTGTAAATTGACTCCTGGATTTATTCATTGATTGCACTTCGCTGCAGCATATTCTTGGTGCGTTGGCTGGGAAGTGCGAGTAGTGAATGGTATTCGAGTGAATAATCCACGCAATTCGCCTCCAGGTTTGGCCCGGTTGGAACCGTGTCTGTCCGACCGCAGGGGAAACCTCAGGCGCCGCCGATCCCTTTGTATCGGAGAGGGTTCCGCCTTGCCTCGGCGGGCCACTGGGTCTGGCCGGCCAACATCTTCGAACCCGAGGGGAGTCCAGGATCCAACCCAGGAACGGGTGTGATATCGCGAACCGGATCCGGTGAGTGGACATTTTCTTGTTTAAAAGTCAGTGAAGCCTGGGGGAACAGAGTCTTGCATGAGTGCGCGAGACTGATGTGGTATAGACTAACTGAGAAAATCTCGCATGAGTACGCGAGACAAGAGAGCTTGATCACCTCTCATAAGGGCGGTCCTAGTACTCTCCACATAAGGGTTAGCGGAAGCCGATGCCACCGACCCTTTGGTTGGGAATAGTCAGTTAGTCAGAAAACCTTGGGCATTTGAATTATGATTTCCTGTGATATGATTGCTTGTGTGATTGAGAGGTCTTGAAACACAGACCGAGTGAGAGCGGACTTCTGAGTAGCGCAGTTCCTGGCCGGGCGACCGCGCCCAGGTCGCGAAAAGGAGGAAGCGTGTGGTGTTTGTTTCCCTCAGTGTTCTGTGGGCTGTACGGACCCCTTACCTACAGCCATACTACCTACCCTTACTGTTTGTTGTCTTGTACGTCATTACATGTACGTTGTTACGATTAGATTATGGGAGGGACGGAGTCCACGCAAACTCCGCTGGAATGTATGATCATGAATTTCCGTAAAGGATTTTCAGGAGACTACGGCATAAAATTGTCTCCATCTAGGTTAAGAGTGTTATGTGATAGGGAGTGGACTGTGTTAGCTACTTCATGGCCCCGTGGGGGCACCTTCGATGTAGACATAGTTTTCCGTGTTCATCAGCTTGTACAAAAAGCACACCCTGACCAGTTTCCTTACATAGATTCCTGGTTAAGTGCTTGTGAAAGGCAGCCCTCATGGATGAAGCGCTGCTATGAGGAACAATGTAGAATATTAGTAGCCACCACTAGGGGGACCCAGAAGGTTGAGGAGGAAAAGCCGCCTGTGTATTCTGCCTCAGAGTCCCCAGAAATCCTAGCCTGTTTACCCCAGTACCCACATAGGTTAGTTCCCCCAGCTCCATTACCTGAAGCGGAACCTGATGAGGTACCTCAGCAATTACCGCTGCAGCAGCCAAAGAAGCCCACTTCCCCGAGTGATACCCCCGAGTCAGGCCCAAGCACGTCGGGGGGACTAGGGTCCTCCCACGATACGGAAAGCGGAGGCCCTCCTGCCAGTTCAGGGTCACCCACCAAGGAAGCCTATACCCGGGAGCCGTATGATTTAAGAAGTATAACCCCGAAGAAGAAGGAGAAAGCAGGGCGCCTAATGCCATTGCGTCAAGTGCCTGGTATACCTATCTTAAATGAACAGGGCCAGATGGCGCGTCTAGTTTACGTGTCTTTTTCCACTACTGATTTATTAAACTGGAAAATGCATTATGCATCCTATACAGCGAAGCCCCAGGAATTGACAGAGTTAATGTCTAGCATTATGCAAACCCATCAGCCCACCTGGGCCGATTGTCGCCAGCTCCTGTCCACCCTCTTTACTACTGAGGAGCGAGGGTGAATTGTGCAAGCAGCCCTCCGCTGGTTAGAAGAGAACCCCGTAGAAGAAGGGGATCTGAATCTCCCACAAGCTGCCGCCGCAGCTTTCCCAAATGAAGATCCTAGATGGGACCCAAATGATGGCAGGGGGGCAGCGGCCCTAACGCAATTTGGCCAGGCCTTGCTGCAGGGCCTGAAGAAGGGAGGCCAGAGGGCCATGAATATCGGGAAGGTATCTGAAGTTATTCAGAGTCCAGATGAGAGCCCAGTGGCCTTTTATGAGCGGTTGTCAGAAGCCTATAGACTATATACCCCATATAATCCCGCCGCTCAGGAGAATTTGCGCATGGTAAATGCAGCCTTTGTCAGTCAGTCCCAGAGAGACATAAAACGAAAATTGCAGAAACTGGATGGATTTGCGGGTATGAATTCAGCACAGTTAATGGAAGTCGCTCAGAAAGTATTTGTGAATCGTGAAAATGAATGTGACAGAGAAAGTGAACGTAAAATGAAGAAGAAAGCAGATCTTCTTGCTGCCTCTTTAGTTGAACGACGTGGAGGAGGTTTTCCTAACCAAAGGACCAGAGAACGTGGAAGAGGCCGCGGAAGTAGCAGGCCTCCATTGGGTGCAAATCAGTGCGCCCACTGCAGAGAAGAAGGACATTGGAGAAATGAATGCCCGCATCTTGACTCTGCCCTCAGGAGGGGAGGAGGGAGTCCCTGGAGAACAGGAGGCCGATTTCGAAGTCGGGGAGGAATGAACCGAGCACAGTTCCAGCAAGAGAGAGAAGAAGCCATTGAGGGAGTGGCAGTAGCAACGGGCTATGACATGGATGAAGTGGATGAAGACTAGGCCAGACCGGGCTCCAAGTTTACCCTGGGTCCCCAGGAGCCTATGGTCAGTTTGAAAATCGGGGACCAATATATGGACTTCATGGTAGATACAAGAGCAGAACATTCAGTGGTGGCAAAACCAGTGGCTCCTCTTTCCTCTCGATCTGTCACCATTGTTGGGGCCACTGGGAACAAGGCCACGAAGCCATTCCTGCAGAACCGTATGTGTGAACTAGAGGGACAAAAGATAACGCACCAGTTTTTGTATATGCCTGAGTGCCCTATTCCACTTCTGGGCCAAGATATGCTTGCTAAGCTTCAGGCACAAATATCCTTTGCTGAAGGGGGAGAAATGAAGATGACTGTGAACCCAAAGCCTGCAGGATTAATGGTGCTAACTGTTCCCCGAGAAGAAGAGTGGCAGTTCTATAGTGCACCTCCAATCAAGTCAATCAGTTCCTGTATACCTACCAACCTTATAGCCCCACCTGAAGTATGGGCAGAAGATAATCCACTTGGCCTAGCGATGAACATAGCCCCTGTCATTGTCACCCTCAAGCCAGGAGCAGAACCAGTGCATGTGAAGCAGTATCCTCTTCCCCAACCAGCCATTGAAGGTATCCACTGCCATTTAATGAAACTGCTGAAGTATGGACATCTCAAGGAGTGCCAGTCACCTTGGAACACCCCTCGTCTCCCAGTAAAGAAACCTGGGACAGGGGATTACCGCCCATTGCAAGATCTAAGGCAGGTAAATGATGCAGTTGAAACTATACACCCCATGGTGCCAAATCCTTATACTCTCTTGGGACTGATCCCCGCTGAGGCTACTCATTTCACCGTCCTGGACCTGAAAGATGCCTTTTTCTGTGTACGCCTAGCCCCCACCAGTCAACTTTTGTTTGCTTTTGAATGGCAAGACCCCACAACAGGAAGGCGGGGCCAACTTACCTGGACTAGATTACCTCAAGGATTCAAGAATTCACCTACCCTTTTCAGTGCTGCCCTGAATCAAGATCTTTCAAGTTACTCAGTGAACCCAGGACAAAGGGTTCTCCTTCAGTATGTAGATGATCTGCTCATAGCCACCAACTCAGAAAGTGAATGTCTACAAGCCACCAGTGAACTCCTGTACCTTCTGAATGAGGCTGGATACAAAGTCTCAAGAGCCAAGGCGCAACTATGTCAAACTGAAGTTAAATATCTAGGGTTCCAGTTGTCTAGTGGAATTCGACGCTTGGGACCTGAACGCAAAGAAGCTGTATGCAGTATTCCTACTCCAACCACCAGGAGGCAAGTAAGAGCTTTCCTGGGGGCCGCAGGATACTGTCGCATATGGATCCCCAATTTTGCACTGCTAGCAAAACCATTGTATCAAGCTACCAAAGGAATGGAAAAGTCTCCACTGGAGTGGGGACCTGAACAGGATGCAGCATTCCAATCTCTGAAAAGTGCTCTTATGTCATCCTCAGCCTTAGGTCTCCCAGATGTCCAGAAACCTTTCCATCTCTATGTCCATGAGTCACAAGGAAATGCGTTGGGGGTACTGACTCAATCTCTTGGATCTTGGCAACGGCCAGTAGTCTACTTGTCCAAACAGTTGGATGTGGTAGCAAGAGGTTGGCCCCCTTGTTTGAGAGCTGTTGCAGCCACAGCCCTCCTGGTGAGCGAAGCAGACAAGCTCACTCTGGGACAGAATCTTCAAGTTACTGTACCACATTCTGTCTTGACCCTCATGGAACACAAAGGAAGTTTCTGGCTAACGAATTCATGAACGTTGAAATATCAAAGCATGCTGTGTGAAAACCCTCAGATACATTTAAAAGTCAGTCAAGCCCTGAATCCTGCTACGTTATTCCCAATTGGTCCTGGGCCCCCTGATCATGACTGTTTGGAAACTATGGACACTGTATTTTCAAGTCGCCCTGATTTAACTGATGTCCCTCTAGAGGACCCTGAATGGACTTTTTTTGTAGATGGAAGCAGTCTCGTCATCAATGGACATCGTTGTGCCGGATATGCAGTGGTGACCCTTGATCTGGTAGTTGAGTCCTCAGCTCTGGCCTCAGGAACTTCAGCACAGAAAGCTGAACTGATAGCTCTCACTAGAGCACTGATATTAGGAGAAGGACTCCTCTTAAATGTGTACACAGATTCTAAGTATGCCTTCACAACTTTGCATGCACATGGAGCCTTGTATAAAGAACGAGGGTTGATTACCTCAGGGGGAAAGTCCATTAGGTATGGGCCCGAAATATTGACATTATTAGATGCTGTGTGGGCCCCCAAGCAAGTTGCAGTCATGCACTGTCGAGGTCATCAGGCAGGAGCAGGAGAGGTTACCCGAGGGAATAGGTTTGCTGATGCCACAGCTCGAAAAGCAGCCACAACTGGACGAGTTGTGACCCAAGATACCCCACTGCAAGCAGCCTTATTCCCTGTGCCCCTTAGCTCATGGGCACCCCGATACACTACAAAAGAGTTAAATTATTTTTGTGAAAAGGAGGGAGGGGTCCTGACAGAGAAAGGATGGATAGTGCTGCCACCTCCAGAAGGTAGCTCACCTCCAGGTGCCACAGTCATTCCTGAAGCATTAGGGCCAGCCTTTGTCCAGGTCTTTCATCAAGCCACACATTATGGGAAGACGGCCATGGAGAGAGCCCTAAGGCCCCATTTCTGTATCTCACTATTAGGACCCCTGTCCGCTTCAGTGGCACAGCAATGTTTGACATGTGCCAAGAATAATGCTAAGCAAGGTCCCATTCCACCCCCAAGAGTTCAGTCAGTAGGGGTGGCCCCGATGAGTGATATTCAGGTGGATTTTGCTAAAATGCCATGAGCAAACGGATATCACTACCTGTTAGTTCTAGTTTGCACATTTTCTGGGTGGGTAGAAGCCTATCCCACCCGAACTGAGAAAGCTCGAGAAGTAACTAGAGTGCTGCTCCTTGAAATTATTCCTCGATTTGGAATACCATTGACTATAGGATCAGATAACGGACCCTCATTTGTATCCCAAGTGACTCAACAGTTAGCAAGAGCTCTACAGATACAATGGAAGTTGCACAGTGCCTACAGACCCCAGAGTTCAGGGAAAGTAGAACGTATGAATAGAACCCTGAAATCCCAGTTGTCCAAGCTTTGTCAAGAAATGCACCTAAAGTGGTTTCAGGTTCTCCCTATAGCCCTTCTTAGGATACGTTTTGCTCCAACCAAGTCTTTAGGAGTTTCCCCTTTTGAGATCTTGTATGGGCGACCCCCACCCATTGTACAGGGAATAAAAGGAGATATGAGACAGATTGGATCTGAAATAACTCGACAAGAACTATTGGCTTTAGGTTCTGTTTTGCAGAGTCTTCATGCCTGGGTGAAAGATCGATTGCCCATTAACCTGACAGAGCCGCTGCATCCCTTCAAGCCAGGAGTTTCAGTGTGGATCAAAGAGTGGAGAAAGACCCTGCTGGCGCCGCATTGGAAGGGACCCTATGTTGTCATCCTGTCAACCCAACTGCAGTAAAAGTTGCAGAATTCGAACCCTGGATCCATCACAGTCGAGTGAAGCCGGCAGCTGCTCCTGAGCCTGGACAATGGACTTCAGTAAATGACCCTGAGACTCCATTGCGACTCACATTACGGAGACAACCGGCAATGTAAGAATCTTCAGAATCTACAATCCTATTCCTGTCACGTAAGGGTGATCATCGAAGCAGGAGAGAAGAAGAAGAGGAAGACCCTACAAGTTCATCGTACCCAACATTCCAGTTGACCTCCACAGACTATAATCACAATGTTCTTCCACTATTGCCTCGTGGGAGTGGTGGTCCTGGGATTCCTGGAAAAGACTTTTGCCTTACCCCCTTGTGCAGCTTGTATAACTACCACCCGGACTGGACAGAAGGTCACTCAGACTTTACTTTATCATTCTTACTATACTTGCACTGGTATAGTCAGCCGGTATGTGTACAACAGTACAAAGCTAAATATCTGTACCAAGGGGAGAAGTAAGACTTGTTATAACCCCCGACAGAATCCTTCCTATTATGTACTTGAGATACGCTGGAATGATGAGGATGGAGCCCTCATAAATGCCACACGCCCACTTACAGACCCCACAAAATATGTTCTCTTGGACTTTGATGCCTGCAATGTGATAAACAGGAATGCCTACCACAAGTGTGGGTCATGGGAACAAGCCTACTATCATGATGATAAATATATGGGTCCAGAAGGAGCCTACGGATGGGGGCGGTGTACTGGAAAGAATTCCCCAACCACTGTCTACAGCACGTCATCTAAAGATGCCTACTTCTGTCCAAAGTGTGAATGCGTATATTTTGCTACTTGGACTAATGCGCCTATGGGGCGGGATGGAGATAATCGCAGAGGCAGCCTGACAAGGGTCAGATTACCTGAGCCCAAGAAATGCAAGAAGGGTGCCTGCAATCTCCTACAACTCCTCATACTCGACCCTAGCCAGTGGAAGCAAGGATACAGATTTGGATTGCTTATAGCAGGAGGAGGCATAGATCCCGGAACCATCATACATATACGATTAAATACTAAGGCTCATGTATCCGCACCCTATCAAATACATCACTCTTTTTATGAGGCCATGAAAGCAGAGTTTGAGATTCCTCATGCCTCCCAAAACTTGTTCCTTGAACTTGCCGGAGCAGTAGCATCTAGTCTCTACATTTCAGACTGCCTCTTCTGTAGAGGAACTAAGATGGGAGACCAATGTCCTGGGAGGCACAAGAAGTGAACTATTCTATTCCTTACAACCAGACTGACTTACATAACACTACTAGTGAGTGGGTACTGTCCCACCCCATTGTTGGTAATTTGTGTTTTGCTCGCTCAGGACAGCTGGTCTGTCTCAATCAAAAGTTCTACAACAGTACCACGAGGAAGACGTCCTGGTGGTCAGGAATCAATGCTTCAGAGCCCTCCAACCCTTTAGTCCGTTTCCCTCATCTTGCCAGCATCTGGAATAATCTAGCATCTTATAATTCCTGGCAAACACCACCTGGACTGTACTGGATTTGTGGAATCTGGGCATATGCCAGGCTTCCTCACCATTGGGGAGGAGCATGTGCATTGGGGACCATACGACCTTCCTTTTTCCTTTTGCCTACATCCCATAGAGAGCAACTGGGTTATCCTGTGTACAGAAGTCGACAGAAGCGAGAGGCCTTGCAAATAGGTCAATGGGACAAATGGAAGGAGGAGGAGTGGCCACCTGAGAGTATCATTTTATGCTATGGACCTGCTACTTGGGAGCAAGATGGGACATGGGGATATCGTACCCCTGTGTATATGATAAATTGTATTATATGCTTACAAGCTGTTGAAATAATAACCAATGAAACCAGTAAAGCACTAACTCTTTTAGCTAAGCAGAGTACACAAATAATCGTTTAGCTCTAGATTATTTGTTAGCAGCTGAAGGTGGAGTATATGGAAAATTGAATTTAACCAATTGTTGTTTGCAGATTGATAATAATGGGCATGTGGTTGAAGATATAGCTACCCAGATGAGGAAGCAAACATTTGTGCCTGTTTAAACTTTGCATAGTCTAAAGTTGGATGGGTGGTTCGGGTCAGCGTTTTCATGGTTAGGTGGTTTGAAGACCCTTGTGTTCATTGTGTTATTCATATTAGCTATATGCTTATTGCTCCCATGTCTCCTACCCCTTTGCTTACGCATGGTAACCTCTGTTATCAATAGCACTGTAGAGCAGAAGGCAGCTACAAAGATATTGGCTATGTGGCAATACTCCCCAATACCCCAAGCTGATACTGTTATGCAAGTTTAATATGTGATTTAATTCTCACCCTTTCTCACTTGCGGGTGAGAATAATCAAAGGGGGGAATGTGGCAGGCTATGGCCTATAATAGTCTGCAAATGTGAAAGGCCTGTAAGTTAGGCCCTGATTCCAACCCCCATCTCAGAAAAGAACCAAAAATCTGTAGAAAATGAGAAAACTGTTTTAAACTGCTTAATAAGAAGTTTTCATGAATGCATAAATCTTTCATTATTCTCTTGTGCTGTGAAGATAGAAATGTTTCAATACTTGCATTCCTAGAGCCAGAAACGACCTTGCTGTAGAGAAGTATCAAAACCTAGAAACTGAACCATTGTTAGAACAGTCCAAGAGGAGGGAGCTGGGTGCTAGGCCCAGGATGGATCTCTGATTGGACAAATGCAGGGGGCGTTGGAACCAATAGAAAGTCTGCATGTATCAAACTGAAGAAAAATGTATAAATGAATATGTTTCTGTAAAAGCTTTGCTCAGTCCTTTTTGAAGCTCTGACTAACTGGGCCTTGTGCACAATAAATTGGTTTGGACCCTGTAAATTGACTCCTGGATTTATTCATTGATTGCACTTCGCTGCAGCATGACCAGTTCCCGCTTGGGGGTACAAAGTTGTACTATATAACCATTCTGCTTCTGAGCTATTAGCTTAGTAGCCAACAGCGTACTAGCCCTATTGCCTTGCTTTGAAGTAAGTCTGTTTTGCATGCTGCAGTTCAGATTCACTGTCAGAGGCATAAAGAGTTTTGAGCTGACCTCTCAGAACCACAGGCCTATCCTGTGTCTCCAGTGAAGGCCACCGTACATCTTCCTCCGCCACGACTCTAATTTGCTGCCACATTTAAGAAGCCTTTTCTAGCTTTTCCCTCTTCCCATTTGCTCCCCTTTGATCAGCTCACCCCGAACCACTGGTTTCATAACAATATTTCATTTTGCATATTCGTCTACTACAGCTGGATTCACAATGCTCTGAATGTTCTTTGTAATTTAAAATTCTATCTTTTGTACCTCAGAAACTGTGTTTTTTCAAAATAAAGCCTATAGAAAGATAGAAAATTTTGACTATTTGTAGTAGGTGAAAACAAGTGAGATTATTAAGTTTGAGGAGTTAGAGTACTTTGTTCTAATAATAGGATAATTATTCTCACTGCTGGAAAATGGAGATCTCAGTATCTAAAAAGATTACAGAGCTAAAGTTAGTGTGTTCCCACACACGCTGGTCATATTGTTTCACATTCTGAAACAATGCAGATTGAATACACCTTATATTCTAGAGTCTCTAGACACTCTTCACATAATTTGTCATACTATGCAATTTTACCTCGCCATATCTACATCATTCAAGACTGACTCATTTCCAGAAAACTCTTATTACCTCTGCCTGCCAATTTCCATTGTGCCTTTCATCCAATGCCAAGAATAATTCCTAATGCCCAACCAAAGAAATGTTTAATAGTTGTCCCTTAGAGAAAGATGTTTATGTTTATTGAGCTAATAAGATGCACCTCGTCTGTCTTTAAAGTTCCTCATCGGGTGTTTCTGTGATGATGGGAGAGTTGCTTCTAAGTTTAAGATTATTTGGTGTTTGCTAAACTGTCTTTCATTAAATAGCACAACAGTTTACTATTTCATAATGGAAGTGAGGGAACACGAATGGCAAAGTAGTTATATAGGGGGCATGTAGATTGGGTTTTAAAGCCCTCTACCTCAGGCTTCTCCTATTGTAACAGCTAGAGAGATTTATTTATTTATTTTATTTAACAGGTTTTATATATTGCTTTAGGAGTGGAGGAGTAGCCTAGTGGTTAGAACTCTGGCTTGGTAACCAAGCAACCAAGGTTCAATTCCCACTAGCACTCCTTGTGGCCTTGGGCAAGTCACTTAACTCTCCATTGCCTCAGAAGAAAGGCCTGGTAATCTACTTCCAGTGACACTGCCAAGAAAACCCAGGAGCTTCTGGGTCACCAGGAGTCAGGACTGACTCAAAGGCACACATTGCATTTGCATATATTGCTTTATCATTTCAATCAAAGTGGTTTACATTAAAATTTAAACTTGGTAATGCACATTAAACAGGGACATTGATAACTTGGATTTTTCTGAGGCAATGGAGGGTTAAGTGACCTGCCCAAGGCCACAAGGAGCAAGAGTGGGAATTGAACCCTGGTCTCTGGGTTCCCAAACCAGTGTTTTTAACCATTAGGATACTCCTCCACTCCTAGACAGTAACAGCTAGAGAGGTAAACAAGATTCTTCAAAGAGTCCAAAAGTGTGTTGTAGACTGAGCATGGATGGATTTAAAACAATATGGGGCTAATTGTAAAAGCTCTATTTGTGATTTGGATGTCTGAAAATCAGCATTCAGACATGCAAATCACAGAGACATCCCCGGATCCCTTTGAGAAAGTCAGCTATGTGGACATTCCCTGTGTGCGCACGTCCGGGTAATATGGGGATGTGGTGGAGGCGTGGTCTGGGCAGTGCGATGGAGATGTACGTCACGGAACGATTCCAGAACACACAAGCACGTCTGGCCCTGGCTATTGACACATCCATGTCTATACGTGCTCCTGACCATGAGTTAGGTGCATAAAAGTGCTCATATCATGGCATTAACATTTGCAGGAGGGAGGGCAAAATGTGCTCTTGTCGCCAGAGTTAATTTTCTGGGCTAAAGAAACCTGCATGTTAATTTATAGTCCAAACATTAACTGGCCCACCACTGCACATCTGGTTATCTAAAATGGCCAGCTGGGACTTGCATATCTCATACAATAGACACCGTCCTTCTGAAATACCCCAGTTCCACCATGCAAACAGGAGGTCTGTGTTGGAGGGGGTGGAAGTGGCTGGGCAAAGTGAGCACCAATAGCAGTACAGTGTCAACAGCTTTGGGTGAGCGCTGTGTTGCTGTTTTAATGTCAATGTCATCACTGCAGATCCTGGAGAGGGACGGCAGCAGGGATAGGAGTGGGAACAGTGGAGGCAGCAGGACTAAGGTTCACGTAAGGTGCCTCCTATCCTTGCACCCGCCCATGTATGTGGCAAGAGATGTGCATAAGATGGATCTTATAAAATTGTGTGGGCACAATCTGGACATAGTAAAGAAAGAGTCATGAAGTACACACACTGATTATAAAATATTTGTGCTTATTTGCATACTCTATGCTTAGACATTCACACCTGCAGTCGAGTAAGCATAGCGTCTGCACTTCCCATTTAGGTAGCTACTGCTGTTGGATTTGCACATATTTTGTGTCTTTATAAAGTAGGCTTAAAATAGGTGCCTTCTCCACTTCCAAATCTAGATACCCTGCTATTAAATTAATTTCATGGGGGTAATTTTTATAAACCTTTTTTCGTACTTAAAATGCCTCTTATAAACTTAGGTCATATCTAAAAGGCAAGCACAATGCAAACAGGAGTGTATTTGTAGAGTAGACATGTTTAGGGAGGATTTACATATGAGTTTTATAAAATAGGCATATTCACGTGCTATGTATATATATGGCGAATACCTTTGTGTAAAGTAAATGCATGGCATAATGACTACACCCTCAATTAGTTTTAGTACTTTAAAACTACACATCGCATGTTTACTCAATGTTGATGTGTGTTAAGTGCTACCACTGCCCAGTCAATTCTATGGGCCATTGCAGTACTTAACGCACGTTAGCTTTACTTAATGCACGTTAACTTTGCCCCAACATAGACGCCTATGTGTCAATAAAATAGGTGCCTTTTCTCCATCTCCGAACCTAGATGTCCTATTATAAAATTACCCTCATAATTAGATGTTTAGTGACTGAATATAGCTACTTAGATTCCCCTCCCCCCACCCCAAATCCTGCCCCATTTTTGTCTGTATAATGATTTATGCATCTAGCATTATCTGTTCAAATGCAGTACTCTTTTCTTTCAATAAAAGCACTTATGCAGTTGGCATCACCATCGCTGATGACATAAGTGTTTTTGGAAATTGGCTTCTACGTGTGTCTGCCTTTATATTGAAAGGCCATATTCATATGAGCTTTCAGAAAGAAGAATGAAAGAAAATGAGATGCTGCTTCCATTAAGGTGTATTTATAATATTTTTCTAGAGGACAATTTCCAAACGTCTAGTAAGACTCGTAAGGCAGGTTCATAGGATCTGTCTGCAGTTGATACAATGACATCTGCCTTCGTTGCTGTCTTTTATATTTAGTGCCAAAGTTACCCCCTCCCTTCTTGCTCCTTTCCAGCAACAGTACTGGGGTGCTGCTCAAGGAGAAAAATGCATACAAATTGCAACCCCACAAACACTTTGGATATCTCCATTTACCAAATATTTCATTTGCAAAGTGCATAAAATATGTTTTGCAATTTAAAAGTAAACTGGAATAATTATTTAGCTAAAAACATATAAGCAGTAATAAACACAATTGAGCAAATCAGAATCACTTTCAATCTATTATACAAAGTAAGCAGTAATATTTCTTCCTACTACTAGAGGTCAGCAATGATACAAATCAAAATAATAACTGAAGTCCTTTTACTAAAGGTATGCACTTACAGTACAATTAGCAGCAATACCGATGTGTGGTAGGGTGCACACATCATGCACTGTTGGAGGCATGCCTAGCAAGTTTCCAACAGTCAGTGCATGATCATGAACCCTAACACATGGTGTGATCAATGTAGGGGCACCTAACAACACACACAGAGGTATTGTTATGTGCACTAGTACTGTTTGTTGCATTGCCCTCCCATTAGCAGTAATGTGCTGTCCCACACTCTGTCCCTAACCCACCCACTCTTTGCCCTAGCATACAATGACAAATTACCATGATTTTAGTGGTAGTTGGCATGCACACACATTAGCATTTATTTAGTTATTTAACAGCTTTTCTATACCACTTTATCCTATAGTAAAATAGATTTACATTGCAACAGAATACATTATACATTCAACTGCTGCTTGGTATGTTTGTAGTTTCTGCTTGTAGTTGTTGAGGCTGTCGCTTGATTTGGAGTTTCTTCATTTTCTTTCTGTGATTTGTAGGTTTCGCTTCATGTTATATACTGTGCCTGGCTAATGCTTTTATCACTCTGTATAACCTGCTTGTTAGAATATGCAACCTGCTAGATTCATATTAAGCATTTAGGACACTTTATTATTCTGTCAATTCTAGTCAATGCTAATGAGTCAGGAGATGCTGTTACTACAGCTCATCAACTAGAAAATATAGTTCAGTAGCATTAAGCATCTCACCGAGGCTTCAAGGTTACCACAGTCTTGATATTAGTCTTACTCATCCCACCATGCCTTAGGTGGTCACTATTCCCTAACACAATGCCGAACCTGCTTACCAGCATGCTATTCCTATATTGCCTGGCCCAATTCATTATATGAGCAGATACATTTTCTCAACAACAAGGCCAGATGTGATCTACAATTCCAAAACCTTACATCACACAGCACAAACAACCTGGATGTCATCATGATCGCAAATGAGCACCTAGTGACATCTCTGTTCTACTGAGCCCCATCTACATGCATTGATGACCTCTCCTTAATCCTTGACCTAGCATGCAACCAATCAACTAAGGGTTGACCACTTTGGATGCTAGGCGATTTCAACCTCCCTTCACTATCCACAGCCTTTCTTGACGCCATGACTGCACTAAGCTATGAACAACTAATACACGCACCCACCCACACAAGAGGAAACACTTTGGACCTTATCTTTGCACCCTCAACCATGCTCGTAGACAGCAACCCTAATAAACCACATGTCATCCCTGTACCATGGTCTGACCACAATGCCATTATTTTCCACATCCCCACATGTGCAGAAGACCTTGGACCTGCTGTGACTTCTACACCACCACTAGCTCATCGCTTCCGACCTTTCAACAAAGAAGCATTCCTTGAAGAAATGCTACCCCACCTTAATACCGACACCTCTGAGCTCATTGAGCTTGTAGACACATGGCATACCGCCCTAAGCAAGGCCACACTCCTACCACAACCTACGAGATCCACCAAAAGGAATCACACAGCCATGTGGTTCACAGCTGACCTACGTGAGTCCCTGCTACAATTCTGAAAGCTGGAGTGGAAACGGGGGCACTCTAGACTTCCCCAAGACCGACTAACATACATGAAGGCCCTGCAAGAGCACCGAAATGCAATGAACTAGAGAAGAAAGGAATACCAAACCAATATCCTAATACGCTCTCTTAACAAGCCCCGAGAGCTATTTGGAATCATTCAGTCCCTCATAAAGGACACGACTAAGCATCATACTGCTGGCACCCCCCACCCATAGGAATTCACTACCTATTTCCAAAAGAAAGCAAACAGCAATCCCCCTAAACCAGGAAATCCTCTCTCAGACAATCTTCCTAGTGAAAATGCTACTATTCCCAAGCTAAATTCCTTTCACACATGCTTTGCTGAGCACATCGAGAACATCATAAGGGGACTCAACACTACCACCTCCCCCAACCGATCCATGTCCCTTACAGCGGTTCAAGCCAGCCCGCTCTGACCTAAGTGCGTTCATTTTGAGAATCTGCCACCCACCCACTCCCTGGACCTTGAGGGTTAAGGGAGGGGCTGGCCTTGGTTGCCCTTGAGGGTAAGGTTGTAGTTGTGTTGCTGCTCAAGTAGTAAGGCAAGGCAAAGAAAATTTCTTTTGTGAGGTTTATTTCCTGCTTTCGCAGTTCAAATGCAGCAGACGTAAAGGAAATAATGTAGCATAAAACAAGGCTGAGAAACTTAACTAAACAAGGCTTTTTACTGCTTGGCTAAATGTCCATTCAGGATCACATTCAATTGTCATGTGACCTCCTTTCAGTAACGTAACAGAAAACTCTGGTAACAGCAATGCTCCTGAATTGCACACAATATGCTTTCACTTATTCTCTTCACATAAGCTTCTTTAGCATAGCAATCAGTGAGGTAACTTTGCTATATTCTTTCATAAAACATTGGCAAGCATATCATTTAAATGTCCTTTTGAATCACACAAGTAGAGCAGTCCATCGGGACTTCCTGCTCTGTAGAAGGCAGAGAAATTAAAGGCATTTCTTCCTCACAGCTGCTCGTAGGCTTTGCTACGTTATTGGGAGAAACTGCTCTGCTCTTAAGGAACTTCCTGAATTCAGTGAGAAGTAATTCAGCCTGTGTATTTTCTGAACTAGACTGAGAATATCCTCCTTCAGGTAAATGCTTGTTTATAGTTCTTATCTCTTGGCAATTATCAGTGCTTCTACTCGGACAAGAGTTCAGCGTGTAAGCATCTCCCTTCCCCCACCTATCTCCAAATGAAAGTGCAGGGTAAAACGCTTCAGCTGTGCTTGGAGAGTCTTTCAGAGTTTTAAAAGGAAAACAGTCAGGCTTCTCTTGGCTTAACCAATTACTATCAAACTTTCTGCCTTTGTCCTGTCTTTCACAATTAAAGTTCACTCTTTCTGGCTTCCCACTGTTAAGCTTGCTAGCCGTTCTAAACCCACCAGATACCTTGTGCTGGGGCTTCTTCCAGGGTATTTCTTTCTCCCACTGCTTCCTGTTCCAAGGTTCTGCTTGGTCCTTTAAACTCCTGAGCTGCAGCCTTGGGTCTCTCAGTGCCTTTGAATGCTTCTGCTTACAGAAGTCTTTCTTTGCCCCTGAGTCTCCCAGGTCCTGTCTGCTCCTTCGTGGATCACAGCTGCTTAGTGGTTCTCTCACCAACAGTTCCTGGTCATCTGACCTGTCCTCATGCAGGTGCTTGTATCCTGACTCCTCCTCTCCTTGCTCCACTCCTTGCCAATCTCGCTGATCCTCTCTTTGCCCCTCTCGCTGGCGTTCTAACTGTTTCTGTTTCTGGGTTCTTAACAAGCTGCTTGAGTACTGCACTGCCTGCCTCCTGCTTGGGTGTGCCCAATCAGAGACTTGGCTCCTCACCTGCCTTGAGGTGAGGTTTGGTTCCTGATTAGCTCTGTGTTTCTCTATCTCAGAAGAGAAAATCCTGTATTCCCCTGCAGTACCGGTTCTCTCCACCGGATCACTATCAGTTTACATTGCTTCATAAGAGTCTGCTACATCACAAATCGTACACCTTTCCTTAACCAAAGATCTGGTACCTTCACCTCTAAAAACTGCCACTATCAGACCCCTACTAAAAAAAAAAACGCCAAGCTGGATCCACTTGACATAAATTCCTATAGGCCCATATCTAGCCTCCCTTTCTTGACTAAGATAATGGAGAAGATTGTCCAGTAGCAGATCCAAGATCATATCGATTCCTATGCTCCCCTAGGCCTTCAGCAGCATGGGTTCTGTCAACAACATGGTGTCAAAACCCTCATGGCCACTCTCCTAGATGATCTCGTTATGGGCATGAACAAAGCGAAACAGGGATTCATCCTAATATTCCTGGATATCGCATCGGCCTTTGACAGAGTCTTGCTCGATTACAACAGAAAGGCATACAGAACTTAGCCCCAGACTGGTGCAGGTCCTACTTAACGGACAGCCAACAAATGGTACGCATTGGTGCTCAAACATCATCCGCTTACCAGCAAACACAAGGAGTACCGCAGTAGTCATTGTGGTTGAATTCCGATTGGTTGGATGTTACCTTAATGTCATAAGAACATAAGATATGCCATACTGGATCAGACCAAGGTCCATCAAGCCCTGTATCCTGTTTCTAACAGTGGCCAATCTAGGTCACAAGTTCCCAGCAGTTTCCCCAAAAGACACAGGTTTCACAATGCTTGTATTGGGGCAAGCAGTGTTTTTCCTGGGTCCTCTTTAATAATGGTTTATAGACCTTTCCTCTTTTCTATTAGTGTGTAGAGGTGATTGGTTTCCATTAAGTGGGGAGCATTGCTGTGCTGATGTACTGGCAGCCATCGTTGCGTTACCTTCTGTAGAGACATCCATCGGTGTGTTGTTTCTGTGGAGACATTTTTGTAATCTTTTTTTCTTTTGTTCCCTCAGGTACAGAGAGGTCCCCTCCTAAGGGCCATACCAAAGGGTCCTATGGCAAGGCCCTCAGATGCGGGTCTGCCAGGCACTTGTATTTTTAAATTATTGCTGGGTGGTGGTGATTGGCTGGCTAAAGGAACGGGGAGGAGCTCACCTCCTCGCTCCCTGGACGATTGTTGGCTGCTGCTGTCAATCACTGCACACTAAAATGCACATTTACTGGTTAGCGGTATTTAGTAAAAAGGCCCTTAAGTCAGCTGCTAATCTTCTCCTGGTCACCAGATGTCATATTGATAATAAGTCAGCCAGCAGACATGCCAAGTCACATGCATTAGGTGTTTGACACACGCTTTCAGCACCATTCACATGCTCACACACTTTGGCCCCTTTCTTTCACACATTTTCACCAAGCTACTTGGTGCTGCCATCGGGCCTTACAGCCTTCAAAAGATTCTCCATTCGGCATCTACGTCTGCCACACCTACTTGCCTGAACCTGTGGCAGTGGCAAGAGAAAAGAAAAAAAATGCTCTACTGGTCCCACCTTCTTCGACGCAAACTTCCTATTTCAGAGGAGTGTAGCCCGATCGGCAGAGTTGTCATCGGCATGCACTGACTTGCGGGCTTCGCTCTTGTTTTTTCTTTTGTCTTCCTGCTGCCGCAGGCCCGGGCAAGTGGCAGCAGTGGAGTGGGCACTGGCAGAGGGGAGAGAGATGCTAACAGGGACATGGGGAAAAGGATTGTAGGGAGGGGATGGTGGACACAGGAGAAGATGATAAAGTGAATTAGGGATATTTTGGCTTGGCTTAGTGGGGCAAAAGAAGAATAAGGACACAAAGCAGATGATGCTGGACATGGGGGAAGGGGTGCTGGACAGAGGGTAAATAGGGTGGCAGGGGAGATGTTGGGCATGGAAAAACAGGGTGAAAGGGAGATGCTTCTGAGCATGGGGGAGTGGAGATGTAGGGACACAGAAGAGTGATGCTGGACATGTGGGGGAGAAAAAGCTGAAAGGAAAAGATCAAATTCAGTGATGGATATAGGGGAGGAAGGGAAGAATACAGGAGAAAAGAGAAGTGTGCAAATGGTCTAGAGGTCCTGGCGAGAGAGTTGAGGAAACAGAGGAAAGCAGAAACCAGAGGCTGGGACCAACAAGATTAGAAATATAAATTGGCCAGACAGCAGACGAAGAAAAACAAATTTTATTTTTCATTTAGTGGTTGGAATATGTCAGTTTTGAGGATTTATATCTGCTATCTTAATATTTGGCACAACAGGGGTGGAAATGCATTGCTGTTTCTATTTCCCTGGTGTTGCACCGCATGCACAGTCTAGCTTATTGGAGTTTCGGTTCAATTTTTGTCTACATATTTCTATTTGACTTGATGGCACTAAAATAAAAAATAAGTTCTATTGTCAGTTTATGATAATTTGTACTATGTTTAGTATGTGTGACTGAGGCTAGGTATTCTGTTGACTTTGAATGTCTATGTAGGGATCTGTAATAATCTGGCTTGTTCAATTTTCCCAATAGGTTGTATCAATTTTATCAGGCTCGCTGCAATATTTACAGCGCTGCCTTTTTCTAGGTAAGTCCTCACTCATGCTGTTATGGAATGGTAGGATTGTTCCATCCTGAGGGACTTTTGTAGAGTTTTGTATTATGTCACAATATGCCTGGTACTGGAGAGGGTTTATATTACTGAGGCGAAACCAGAATCAGATTTTTTTATTTGGTAGGGTGAGTTCTAGTTTTGCTGGAACGTTTTACATCAAACCAAAGAAATATCATTTTCTGGTGCTCTTTTCATTTGCAAAGCAAACATGCAGATCTTTCCAAATTTATGCTGCAAATGCACTGTGAAAACCCCCCTCATTTATTAGCCTTCAATCTCACACTTTGGGATGGGCCACCTTTTGCATCACCAACTATCTGCTAGATATCACAGTAGGACTGAAAGTCATATCAAAATTAAATGTGGAAATCATTAGGAAACAGCCTTGATAAAAATCAGCTGACAGTGCCCAGGGAAGATCAAAAGGGTGTGTTTACCTCCTGCTTTGTGAAATCTGAGCTCAGTCAAGTTGCAAGAGATTCTCAGTGAAACAAAGGAATGCTTCCAGTAATCACAATTCACAGTCACAGGCTTCCTCTAAGATATTCTCTAAACAGAGAACTTGAGAATTTTCTTGGTTTATACACTCTCCAACAGAATAAACTTCACCCTAACTAGACTGGATATTTATTATAATTATAATGCTCACTATAGCAACATTGTCGTAATTACACAGCTTTCAGCTGTCTCATCGCTCAGTACCCAGTCCTAGTGAGTCTTAGGAAGATCCATTCTGATCTTGGAGAAGGAAGCTGTAATAGTGAGGCAGTCACAGGCTTCAGAAGCACAATGTGCTTTGGTGATCTGGCAGAGCCCAATAGAGATGGTGCAGCCAGTTCTATATACAAAGCAGCAAGGCTTTTTGACTTCGTTTTAAACAGGTATCAGAATCAGGAGCTCACACTGGTATGAGCTTGAGACTACAGACAAAACACAGGCACATGTGTCTGTGACCTAGTCTGCTCCATATCTCTAAATAAACAGCCTCTAAACAAAACTCCTTTCTTTCTTCCAGTCTATGGCTAGGTTAAATGTGTGCGGTCACAGCTTTATCTCTGACTATCTGTCTCTGTCAATCATGGACAATATCTGTCTGCATTATTCCTTACATGGCTAGGCAGTTAACTGGCTCTCAGGGTTATAAGAATTCTCCTGCCCCCTTCCCCCTCTGCTTTGACCACCTCCCCCTTACAGATCCTATTCTGAAGATTCAGTCACTATGTGTCATCCTGCTTCAAAGGAATGAAAGACAAAGCAGCAAGATTCATCATCGTCTAGGCAGCCATCCAGGTGGATTGCTTTAGCATTAGCAACAGCATTCTCAGTGGTAATGTTAATGGGCATGCAACTTAAAACTAAACAATTAATTATGCAAATATCCTCTTTTGGGGATTACTGCCATATTTGCTACCCAGCAGTTGTTCCTAAAGAGGATAATGCCGGCCTCTTGAGGGGTAGCTAATTTTTACTTCCAATCCAAAGCTAGGGGTAGGAGAAACAAAGCAAACCAGGATAAGGGGAGAAAAGAACTACAAAATAGACAGGTTTAAGAGTTCCCACCTGCCACCACTATGCTTCATTTCCTGTCTCCTCGGCCACAAGGGTGTGCATTTATATTCAGTCCACGTGCTTTATCTACTGCTAATTATAACAAAGCACATAGTACAGTTTACATCAATGACATAAATTATAACATATAATTCTTATCCATAAAAACACTCCCAACCCCAGCAGCCATGAATACCCACCCTACCTTTCCCTTCCCCATTCCCTTTGCCCCTCAACCCACTATCCTCATTCCCCGAGGTAAATAGTTAACATGTTATCCAAGTTAATCTCCCTGTTATCTGTAATTTACGGTGTAATCCCACCGTAAAACCTCTTTTGATGTTCCATGTAAACCGCACTGATGTCGAATAGCGCGGTATATAAGAGTATTAAATAAATAAATAAATAAAATAAAAGCCATCCTAAAAAGATAAGCTTTCAATCGCTTCCAACCTCCCTCAGAGGGACCATTATGAACCATTCCACATAATGAGAACACAAATCCCAGGTAGGCAAATTTATAAATCTTGGGCCTGATATTCAGCAGTGGCAGCTAGAGCTGCTAAAGTGGCTAGCCATCGCCACTGAACGCCATATCTAGCCATTGCCATTGAGCACCATATCCAGCCACCAGCATTGAACGCCATATCTGGCCACTGACATTGAATAGTCAGGTCAGCTGGATAGCAATGAAGCTAACTGGGCAGTGATGATATTCATCCACTGCCCGGTTAGCTCTTGTGGCAAACGTTAGGTCAGCCTTTAAACAGCGTAGCATTTGCTGCATTGTGATAAGTAGCGATACTGAGCTACTGCCTGGTTATCGCTGGGTACCGCCTCTACTCCACCCCCAGGACACCCTGATGCTAGCTGGCTAGCATTGCGGCATGCAGTGGTGGCACCTGCGGATATTCTGCGGCACTAACCATGTTAGTGCTGCTGAATATCCCGGCCAAGGCGATTAACAAGGTTAGCAGATTTACTAGCCGTATTGATCCCTTTAAATAGTGGGCCCCCTTCTGCTTAAGATATCCTGGCCCTGCCATAACGTAAACAACAATGCTAAAATCTTAGGTCTCAAAATTGAGAGTGATTAACATGGTTAGCAGACCTGCTAACTGCATTAATCGCCATGGCTGGGCTATTCGGCAGCACTAGTAGAGTTTGTGCTGCTGAATATCTGCGGATGTCTCTGCTGCACGTCCTGATACTAGTCAACTAGCATCAGGGAGTTCTAGGGGCGACACTCAGTGATAACCCGGCAGTAGCGAAAGTTAAACACAATAAAGGCTGGCCTAACTTTCACCGCCGAAGCTAACCGGAAAGCAGCTGAATATCGCTGTTACCCGGTTAACTTTCACCAGATATTCAATGCTGGTGGCTGGATATATCCCCGTCATTGAATATATGAGTTTAATTTTCAGCGGTGATCGCTAGCTGCTTTAGAACGGCTCAATAGGAATCAATAAAAAGTTGGTATTTTCTGGAATAATAATTCAATAGAGTCACTAAAGGAAAAAATTCCAGTGCAACTAGCCCTCTAAAGATAATGGGCCTGCTCTTTGAAGGCATTTACACAGGTAACTGCCCTAGTTACTCGTGTAAATGCCATATCTGGGATTTTCGAAAGGCACCTACACAGGTAGTGCCCTTCGAAAATCCCAGATATGTCCCTAAGATGCCCAGATGTTATGCTATTAGCATCAGGGCATGTTAGGGATGGAGCGGCGGTGGAGGAAAGTGCTAACCAGTTAGCAGCAATTTTCGATGATACCTGCTTAGCCCTCTGTGCCTTAAAGATAGGCAAGGTTTTTCCTTGCCTATCTTTCAGGCGCAGGGGCTAAGTGGGTAGTATTGAAAATCGGTGCTACCCAGCTAGCTCCTGCAACTTCCGAGGTGTGTGGCGAGACCTGTATTTTCAATGTTCCAAGGGCAGCAGAGCAGAGATGGCATCTATCTGTCTAAGAAGGGTCGACATGTCTTCAGTAGCAGACTGGCTAGCCTATTGAAGAGGACTTTAAACTAGATTCATTGGAGATGGGTAAAGAAAGCTCCCAGGTAAGTGAAACATGAAATACCTTTATAGAAATAGGTAAAAGGGGCAACATCTGGAAAGATGTGTCTATAAATGCCCGTAGCATGGGAAATAAGATCCCAGATGTTGAGCCTCTAATGGGAGAGGCTGACTTGGATTTTGTGGCAGTGAGAGAGACATGATTCACGCACAACCATGAGTGGGATATAACTATACCAGGCTATGCATTATTCAGAAAGGACAGAGTTGGAAAAAGGGGAGGAGGGGTGGTACTATATGTAAAAAATAATATTAAAGCTATAGAAATACAAGGCTTGAAAGGGAGAGAGGAGGCAGTGTGCGTTAAACTAGAAAGAGGGAAAGAGAATTCCATTTGCATTGGCATGATATACAGACCCCCACTCACAGGGAGAAGACGTGGATGGAGATTTAATAGAAGACATATGCAGGATTGCCAAGAAAGGGGAAGTGCTACTGATAGGGGATTTAATATGCCAGATGGTGATTGGCGCATCCCTGCTTCATTGTAATCTAGAAGCAAGGAGATCCTGGATTCTTTTCAGGAAGAAGTATTCAGGTAACTGGTAACAGAACCCACACATGAAGGGGCCATACTGGACTTGGTGCTTACCAATGGGGAAAGTGTTTCTGATGTTATATTAGGAGGTCGTCTCGCATCCAGTGATCGCCAGATGATATGGTTCAGTGTTAGGACTAGGGCTGATAAAATCCATTCAAAAGCAAGGGTCTTAGACTTTAGGAAAACTAACTTTGCCAAGATGGGCCAATACCTCAAGGAGTCATTAGCAGGATGGGAACAGCTGGGTAATGTAGAAAAACAGTGGGCAAAACTGAAAGGGGATATTTTAAGGGCAACCAACCTTTTTATTAGAATGGTAAATAAAAGGGAAAGGAGGCCGCAATGGTTCTAAAAAGAGGCAGCTGAAAAGGTGAAGAAAAAGAGGGAGGCCTTCATGAAATACAAGAAATCACAGAGAGAGGAAGACGGGCATCTATATTTAGAAAAACTTAGAGAGGCTGGCAAAGTAGTCAGAAAAGCAAAGGTACAAAAAGAAGAAAAAATAGCCAATGCAATAAAATGGGGGGATAAGACATTTATCAGATATGTTAGTAAGAAGTGGAAGGGCAAAAGTGATATTGTCAGACTCAAGGGTGAAGGGGAGGAATATGTAGAAGCTGATGAGGATAAAACGGAATTGCTTAACAAATATTTCTGTTCTGTGTTCACAGATGAATAGCCGGGAGCAGAATCTCAGAAAACACCCACAAACAGGAACAAAAGTGAGGGGCATCTCAAAGATTTTCAGAGGACTGTGTTTGTGAGGAACTAGCTAAACTAAAAGTGGACAAAGTGATGGGACCAGATGGGATACATCCAAGAATACTGAAGGAACTTGGGGACATTCTAGAAGCTTCACTGACTTTTTCAAATGCCTCTTTGGAGTCAGGGGTGGTGCCAGAGGACTGGAGAGAGGCATATGTGATCCCTTTACACAAAAGCAGAAGTAAAGCTGTGGCTGAACACTACAGGCTGGTTACTTTAACTTTGGTGGTGAGTAAATTATTGGAAACTCTGCTGAAAGAGCAAATAGTGAGGTTTCTGGAATCCAACAGATTGCAGAATCCGAGGCAGCATGGATTCACCAGGGGCTGGTCTTGTCAGACAAATCTGATTGATTTCTTTGACTGGGTGACCAGGGAGTTGGACTGAGGGAGAGCTCTAGATGTGGTGTATTTAGATTTCAGTAACATATTTGACACTGTTCCACACAGGCGACTTATAAACAAACTAAGCACTCGGGATGAACTCTAAAGTTACTGCTTGGGTTAGAAATTGGTTGAGTGTGAGGCAATCTTTATCTTTATTTGTCACTTGATAGACCGACCAGGCAGGTGCATCAGGGCGGTGTACAATACAATCAATCAATAAGAGCAAGAAAAGAAGTGAAAAAGGAACGCCATTGTTTAGGCAGGGTAGAGAGGAGCAGGAGAGACAGAGACAAAGAGGGAGAGAAGCAAGTGAGGAAAAGACTAGTAGGGAGGCTGGTTTTAAGGGTCTGGGGTACAAAGGGTACAGTTAAATGGAGTTCACTCTGAGGAGAAGGAGGTTACCAGTGAAGTGCCGCAGGGATCTGTCCTTGGTCCTATTCTTTTTAACATCTTTGTTAGTGATATTGCGGAAGGGCTGTTGGGTAAGGTTTGCCTCTTTGAGGATGTTACTAACCTCTGCAACAGAGTAGACACTCAGGAAGGTGTATATAACATGAGGAGGAATCTAGCTAAGCTTGCAGAATGGTCTAGAATTTGGCAGCTGAGATTTAATGCTAAAAAATGTAGGGTCATGCATTTGGGCTGCAACAATCCAAGGAAGCGGTACAATATAGGGGGTGGCGTACTTCTGTCCATGAAAGAAGAACGGGACCTAGGCGTGATTGTGTCTGATGATCTCAATGTAGCTAAACAGGTAGAAAAGGTGACGGCAAAAGCTCGAAGGATGCTTGGGTGCATAGGGCCAGCAGAAGTAAGGAGGTGATAGTGCCTCTGTATAAATCTTTGGTGCGACCTCATTTGGAGTATTGTGTGCAATTCTGGAGACCGCACCTTCAAAAGGATATAAACAGGTTGGAGTTGGTGCAGAGGGTGGCTACTAAAATGGTTAATGGTCTTCGTTATAAAGCATATGAGGACAGACGTAAGGACCTTTAATATGTATACTTTAGAGGAAAGGCGGGAGAGAGGTGATATGATTTGAGATGTTTAAATACTTCCATGGCATAAATGCACAGGAGGAGAGCCTCTTTTGATTGAAAGCAAGCTCTGCTACGAGGGGACGTAAGGATGAGGGTGAAAGGGGATAGATTCAGGAGTAATATGCATAAATATTTCTTTATGGAAAGAGTGGTAGATGCATGGAATAGTCTCCCAGTGGAGGTGGTAGAGATGAGGACAGTATCTAAATTCAAAAAAGCATGGGACAAACACAGAGACTCTCCAAAGGAAAAAGAGGACTCTGTAGTGGGTGATATGGAAAGCAGACTAGATAGGCCATGTGGTATTTTTCGGCCATCATGTTTCTATTATGATATAATCACCTCTAATGCAAAGGTCCTTTTTATTCTTTTATTATAGCACACCTCTATGGCCCAGTATATCACAACCATATAATAAAATGCTGTATTCAGCTAAGACCATATAGATAATATTGTCCACATTGTGGTTTGGATGATATTAGCTATATGGTCGTAGCTCTGTATACAGCATTTTGGAAATGTTTATTTTTGTAAGTTCTCCCTGCTACCACCACCGCCGCAGGTTCATTATCCCATTAGCGCATTTAGGTAGGTTTGTTGGGCATTGTTAAGTTTCCTATTTTTTACTGTGTCACTGCTATAGACTGCATTGAAGCCTCAGCCAGGTTATTTTTTCCTTTCAAAATCAAGTTGTTTGATTTCACTGCAGCTATTTTTCTTGGAAAAATGTTCTACAAACTAGCTAGCAGGGTTAAATAGTACACCCAGTGTGGTTGGACCCAATGTGTTACAGATGCTCATGATTTGGTGCCTTCAGTGCTTGGGGCCTACCCATGAACCATATTCTTGTCATTTATGTCTCCAGATAAGAAGGGAGCTTGAGGGTTATGAAGAGAAGTGCAGAAAAGGTTTTGGCACAGATAAGACTGACCCATCAGTATCGGTGGCATCAGTCTCCATGGTCTCAGGAACTGTGCTGGATTCAGGTAGAGCATCGATATCAAGGATTCCTCAAGCACACTTGGAGCTGAGCACCAGTAGGGTCTCCCAGGATCATTCTGCCACAGACGTCCTTCCAAAGAAGTGGAAGGATTTGTCCTTGTCTTCAAAGACATTGAAAACCAAGGATGCTGAGTATCAGGAGAAGGCTAGGGTACATCAATATTGTAGTTCATCAAAGCACCATGTCAAGAGTACTGAGGTTTCCAATCAGGACCGTACCAAGCTGTGCAACTAACTAATCTGGAGCTCCTTCTCCGCCCCAGCCGAGTTCAGTAGCTCACTCTTTTTGAGCTCCCTGGAGGCCCAGTGATGATATCGGTGCCCTCTTCTGTGCTTGCACCCTGTGCGACTGCACTGCTCACACAGCCCTTGGTATGGCCCTCTATCCAATGTGTCCTGACCCTCAAAGCAGCCCTGACATGAGGACCGTTTATCCTCCTTTGGGCTGTTCCAGACTTCCAGACAAATTCTGCAGACAATAGCCATTTCTGCTGAGACCCCACCACATTTGTCAATGGCAGCCTCTGAGGAACATCTCGTAAGAGGCCTCAAGGAGAGGATGACCACAGTATGTTCTTTGTCCTTCTTTGTTGCTCTGATGGATTCAGCCTCGATGCTACGATGTGCTCGTGTTATCTGAGACTTGTCATCTGCCTTGTGGCAGAAGACTTGTAAGACCTCATAGGGACTCAACATTGAAACCTGCTTGGCCAGTACTGATCTCGAGTGCACTGGTGGAAGCGGGGGTTGATTCTCTAGGCATCAGTGATCATTAGTGCACTAATGCTCCTGTAGGAGATACGCCTCCAGAAAAGAGCAGAAACTGGCCCAAGCAGAGACTCAAATGTCCTTTGAATATCTCTCTAAGTCTGTATCTGAGTGCTCCTGGGAGTCAAAGTATTACTCTGAGTATTTCTCAGAGAAGAGATTTCTGTGCTTCCCTCAGATCCCATGTTTCCCCATGAGTATTGTGAGTCTCTATCTGAGGAGCCTCGTTCCATGATTTTGTCAGGATAATGGACAAGTTTATTCCATTTCTTTTTTTCTTTACTTTATTTTTTATTTGATGTTACGATTAACAAAGAAACAAACCTATACAAAAAATAGAGCAATCATAAAGGCCCCTCAATTTGCATCACAGAATATATACAAAAAATCACTAATCTGTTTTTTTTTTTGAAGGTGTGAATAAACAGGTAGATAAAGGTGGGCCGGTTGATGTAGTTTACTGTATATGGATTTTCAGAAAGCCTGTGACAAGGTCCTTCATGAGAGACTTTTGGGGAAATCTAAAAGTAATGGGATAGGAGGCAGTGTACTATTGTGGATTAGGAATTGGTTAAAAGATAGAAAACAGAAAGAAGGGCTAAATGGCCAATTATCTCAATGGGAAAAGGTGACTAGTGGAGTACCCCCGGGATCCCGCTGCTTTTTAACATACTCATAAATGACCTGGAAATGGGAATAATGAATGAGGTGATTTTCCTTCCAGCCCATTCCTCTTGTTTCTTCCCTACAGTATTTAGGTGTTATTCTTGACTCTTTCCTTTCTTTTAAGGAACACATTTCTTCGGTTGTCCAGCGTTCCTTCTCCTCTCTCAAGCAAATACGAGCCATCCGTCCCTTTCTCTCTTCCACTGCTCTGGCCACACTTCTACTTTCCCTTGTGATATCCCATCTTGATTAATGTAATGTCTCTCTAGCAGGTCTTCCACAATCCCAGCTCTCCGTCTTCAGCGTATTCAGAACACTGCGGTTCGTTTATTAACCCACGCCTCCCGGTTTGATAACGTCACCCCCCTTCTTATACATCAACATTGGCTCCCCGTTTTGTCTCGAATTCAATACAAGGTTCTTACTTTTGTTCACAGGGCAATTCATACAGGTACTCCCCTTTACCTTGCAGATCAGGTCCACTTTTGCCCTTCACACCATTCACTCCGTTCCATTCACCTTAACCGTATGTCCCTTCCCTCTCCATCACAAGCTCACCTTGAATCCACTCGTTCAGCCTTTTACTTTCTAGGCCCAAAGCTCTGGAACTCGCTTCCCCCTCCCCTCCGCTCAGAACCGTCCTATAAATCCTTCAAATCAACTCAAAACTCACCTTTTCAGTCTGGCATTTGATCTCCCCCCCCCCTCCTCACCCCTCTCCCCCCCCCCTCACTGATGCACTCTGATTACTTGTTCTCTTGCCTCTTCTCCTTCTCTTTCCTATCCTTTTTATTTTAAATTGGCGTTCTTTTTCTGTTTCCCGCAGCCTTGTATTTTTTTATGATTGTAAATCGCTCAGATGCCTATGGTATTGGGCGGTATAATAAGCTTTTAATAAACATAAACATAATAAACATAAAATTTGCAGATGAGACAAAATTATTCAAAGTTGTTACAAACAAGAAGACTGTGAAAAATTGCAAGAGGACCTTGATAAATTGGGAGACTGGGCATCCAAATGGCAGATGATATTTAATATGGACAAGTGCAAAGTTATGCACGTTGGGAAGAACAACCCAAACTACAGTTACACGATGCAAGGTTCCACATTAGGAACCATCACGCAAAAAAAGGATCTAGGTGTCATCACGGATAATACGTTGAAACCCTCTGCCCAGTGTGGAGCGGTGGCCAAGAAGCAAATAGAATGCTAGGAATGATAAGGAACAGAATAAATTTTACAGACACATGTTAAAAATCACCTTCAATAGCATGGGCATGAAATTAGCATGGCTCTGAACACAGGACAGTGTAACATCCATGCTAGCTACCACAAAATCCCCTGTGTTAAGTGGCCCCAAAGAAAAGCACTGGTTTTCCTGCTTCTGCTATGATGTAAAGGGTTTTTTTGATGAGTACATTCTCTTTTACAATCACTGGAAGCCTGCAAAATTGTCTCTTAAGTTCTTTATCATGATTCTTGTTAGGCTGCTTTTAAATTGTTTATAAGAACCACTCTGAGCCACTTCTGTTGAAAAGGGTGGTTAGACTGATGGTCTGCCTTTCCTTATATCCTTTCTGCTCTAAAACATGATTACAGTTAAGTAGATTGTCTCCCCTATTCTGGCTTTAGAGTCAAGATTCAAAACATAATAAAGATCCAAACCCCAAACCTACAGTTCTTAGTACCTCCAGCTTCACTCTTTTGTACTTATAGCTTGCAGTGCCCCGCAAGTGCTCTTCTACTATCTATCCAGTATAAAAAGAAGTTGACTTCTCTTGTCATGTCTCACTGATATGCAATGGATATCATAATCAATATAGGTTCTCTCACTGTTGCTGGAGCTACAATCACTCTCATTGTCGCAATAATAAAAACATAAAAATACCATACTGAGTCAGATCTAAGTAACATCCATGAAGTTCAGGATTCTGCTTTCAACAGTGGCCAAGCCAGGTCATAAGTACTATACCTAGCAGGATTCCAAAGAGTAGATCCATTCCTTGTTACTCAGAGCTGACTTAACCATCAAGCAGACTAGATAGTTGTGTAAGGCAGCTGCTTCTGGGGGCACCAATGAGCAGTTGCAATCAAAGTAAATCAATAGTCTTTAAGGACTACCGAAAGGGGTTGCTACAGCTGGAAAAAGATCTGCAGTTGTAAATATTTATCTTCTGGGAAATGCTCTAAATCTTGGAGAAAAGGGAATTCTTTGGGTTAAAGCTGATAAATCTGTGTATTTTTGAATTCAGTGTTTTTGTTGAGTTAGTTAGGCTTAGTACCACCAGAAAGCTTATTATTTAAATCAAATCAGACTAGAAATAAATACATTTGTTTCTTGAGAGCTTTTTATTTAAATGAAATCAGAGTATATCTTAGCATAGAAAGTAAAATAGAGTAAATAGTCTGAGTAGAAAGAAAGAAATTTATTTCTAGAGACCTTTACAAAGAGGCCTTCTAGTTAGGAGGCAAAAGATCTGCGACATTGCCTTAAATAGGTGTTAAAGCCAAGTGACAGATTAAAGGTGCAATTTGAAAGGCCCCCTCTAACAAACCAAGGGCTGTGTGAATCACCCAGGAAAGAGTTAAGACATTATCTTAGAAACACAGGTCAGGCTACTGTGTAGCAAGCCAGCTTTTATTAAGTCTTCTTTCCCTCCCATTCACCCCAGGCATAATCTTAGCTTTATAGGCTCTTAAATCTATTAAAGGGAAGGAGGTGGTCAAATTTACTTTCAGATTCAGCTGATAATCCTAATCAGGAATAGATTAATTAAGGACCTGAAATTAATTAATCTTGAGGTGAACAAAGTCCATTAAACGTATTGAGCACAATTCTATAACATAACCGTCTGGTCCGCAGACACCTCTAAATAAAAAAAGGCCCCTTTTGAACCTAATTCCATATCCATAGGCCTAGACATGCCCACGGGTCCAGAATTGGGGGAGATAGACATCTTCGGTGCAGCATATGCAAGCGCTATTGAGCCAGCCTCATGCTTTGAACGCAGGTAAATGTTTTGAATGTCCCTGTGTCCACTATATTCTGAAAAGTTACACATTTTGGATCCTGCCTGTCCCCGCGATATACCCATGGATGCCATGTCTCTGATGAAAAATGTGCATCTCCTAAGCTGCTCTTCACAGACAGCAGTTTGCCGATGCACACTAGGCATAAAGACCAATGAGAAATGACAGCTGCTGCAACCTAGACTATATACCATTCTCCTTCATGCCCTGAAAAGTGCTAGATAATCCAAGTTCACCCCAATATGGTTTACGAGAATGTAAATTTGAACATGTATGTCGGGACATACCTTGCATCAAATGGTATGTGTCATTAGAATTGGCCTCAGTGATTCCTACCTTGGTCATCTCTACAAACATGCCTGAAACTGTTAGGGATAGACATTCACCAAGTGCACAAAACCCAAAACTAACCATGCAGTTCCCCAAACGAAGCATAATATTGTTGAGCAACAAATATATCCCCTTTTCATGCCTATGGCCTATAAGTGCACTCATTCTGCTGCTTTGCACAACCATTCCTGTCTTATCTCTCCCTAAACCCCTCACCGGGAGCTCCACTCTTCTGTCAGATTGCTTATATCTTTGTCTTTCTCTTCTAATGCCAAATCCAGATGCCGCTCCTCTCACCTTACTGCTCCTTATGCCTGGAACAAACAACCTGAGTCTGTATGTCAGGCTTTGTCTCTGGCCCCTCTCAAATCCAGGCTGAGCACTACCTCATTGCTGCCGCTGTTGGATCTGATCCACTTAAGCTCCCTTGTGTTTCCTGACCATTCCCCCTGGATGTATCCTGTCCATAGCTGCTGTATTGTCTGTCCAGACTAGATTGTAAGTTCTGCTAAGCAAGGACTATCTTTTACGTGTGTTTGTGCAGTGCTGTGTATACCTTGTAGTGCTATACAAATGATCAGTAGTAGTAGTAGTAGGGCCTTCTGGCTATGGCATCTGATTCCCATCTATCTGGGTAATGGCATTTCTCACAGCAGCTACACCTATCCCATCAAGGCGTATGTCAGTCTGTATACATGCGCTATCTGTGGGGCAACCCTGTTTGCATTCCCACAGTCAGCTTTGTGGCACTGCTCCCCTGGTCATAGCTGTTTGGACATAGGAAGGGAGATACCTATGCCATCCCACCAAGTAGCCAGACTCCAGATATATCACCACTCTCACAGCTGTCATTGATCCTAGCCTGGATAGGGATGTAGGCCGCATGGGACAATCTGGGTAATGTTAGCACTACATCAGTCGTATCTCCCAGTGCTTGGCACAGTGGATGTATGGCTATCCTATCACACTGCCAACAATATCTGTTCTTCTTAGAGTACCCTATGTAAAATAATCTAGAAGGAATCAGCATAGGTTCCCTATGGCTAAATGTCAAAACATATCGCTGTCATTAATAAAGGACCCTCAGAATAAGGACATTCAGCAGTGCAAACGGCACTAATACATATTGTACATATTGTTATTGTATATAGTTCCCCTGTTAGCCAAGTTGAATTTCCTGTTCATATGTAAACACAAAGTACTATTGGAAATGTGTGTGTTCATTGTTTATTGTAAACCGCGCTGATGCTGAATAGCGCAGTATAAAAGAGACTATAAATAAATAAATAAAATAAATAAATAATACATGCTCAACAGCAGCACCATTGGTCCCACAAAATGTGCATAATGGGTATGCATTTGTGCTGTTTTCACTGTTGAGTGCCCTTATTCTGAGGGTCCCTTATTAATGACAGGGATGTGTTATGACATTTAGCTATAGGGAGCCCAGCTATGACATAACATAATCACATGGGATACCAGACTACAAATATGATCTCTGTTTCTTGCCCACAAAGGAATTCTTTCCCTGCTCACGCCCATACTATCCCTGCATCAACAGTCCCATTTTTCAGAACATGGGAATTGTTAGGGTCCCCTAGATTGGCTTCTTTAGCACAAACAGTACATTAGTGTTAATTCAGGGTATGCACTATTGTTCTTCTTAATATTTCTGTAAGGGTGTTTATTAATGTGTCTAGACCTTACAACATTCCCGCAACCCTGTTCTCTGTACCTTAAAACTGCATCTTGTGTATTTCCAGACTGCAGTCACACCAGTTCAAAACATACTTGTCACAACCATTCTTCAATATGGGCCGCATTGTAGAGAAGAGCAGAATGTTTTCTAAGTCTTGGCCTTAATCCACGTTTCAGCAGGATTATAACGTGGATGTTTCTGGGAAATACTTAATATGTACATGGGCCTTTACTGAATACGCTTTCTACATCTCCGTGGCTGACCACATTCCCATTCTGCCCCTTCTGGGCACATTCTGAGATTCCTGCACTAGCACCGTGGACATGCATATCATCAGTGTTTCACAATACAGTCTGGAATGTTTTCGGCACATAAACGTCCCCACCACATGTACAAATCCCTTATTCGTGTTCTGGAATGACCTCCGTTAGGTATAGTTGTATTAGTACAAGTATCTCCAGTGAACTTAAATAAAAAATTTAAATAGTTAAACAATTACCTTAAAGCTAAGATGCAGGAAGCAGTCTAGCAGTGAGATAGGGGCTATCCAGTCTTTTGCACTGAGTGTCACATATATATTTTTTCTCCCAGTTGGTGAGAGGTCTTATGTGTGCACTAGGTGCAAGGAGCTCTTTGCTGTCAGGGAACGAGTCTGACCTCTGGAGTCTAGAGTAGCAGACTTGGAGGACATAAGAAAGACAGAGAGATATATAGACAAGACCTACAGGGACATAGTACTGAAGTCCCACCTCCAATCTGACAGCCTCCCTGTTGCCATGGAGGGGAGGTCACGTAACAAGAGAAAATCATCCTGGTGTGTCGGGAAGTGATCCTGTGGCTAGGACCTGTCCTCCAAGTGATATAAAACCCTCTTGCACCAAGGAGGTTTCTCCAGGGCCATGTGCCCATGAGGGAAGGGTTAGGACAGCCGTTATAGTTGGTGATTCAATCATTAGGCATGTAGATAGCTGGGTGGTTGGTGGGCATGAAGATTGCCTAGTAACTTGCCTAGCTGCTGAAAAAGTAATGGGCCTCACATGCCACCTAGACAAGGTTTTAGATAG
Source organism: Ichthyophis bannanicus (assembly GCA_033557465.1). NCBI lineage: Eukaryota > Metazoa > Chordata > Amphibia > Gymnophiona > Ichthyophiidae > Ichthyophis > Ichthyophis bannanicus. The sequence continues at coordinate 668,622,775 of CM066036.1, read as the reverse complement.
CGCTGGGGAGGAGTCTGCTGTCTTGGTACAAGTTGGTACCAATGACATAGGAAAGTGTGGGAGGGAGATTCTGGAGGCCATATTTAGGGTCTTAGGTAGGAAGTTGAAATCTAGAACTTCCAGGGTAGCATTCTCTGAAATGATTCCTGTTGCACACACAGGACCCAAAAGGCAGGCAGAGCTTCAGCGTCTCAATGCGTGAATGAGACAATGGTGCAAGGAAGAAGATTTTGGATTTGTTAGGAATTGGGCAACATTCTGGGGAAAGGAGAGGCTTTTCCGAAGGGATGGGCTCCACCTTAACTGGGATGGAACCCGGCTACTGGCATTAACTTTTAAAAAGGAGAGAGAGCAGCTTTTAAACTAGATAATAGGGGTCCAAGAGAGCATGGTTTGGAAGGATGTATCCTTGAAGGATACTAGCAAAAGAGGGAAGTTAGGGCATCCCAACAAAGAGGTTCCAATAAAGATAAAAGTAACCCAGAGGTCCTTAAGTACAGAGCAGAGAGAACTGAAAGATTCCATATTGCCCCTATCAGCTGACAACCAGATTAATATGAATAAAATACAACCTCTAAAATGCCTATATGCAAATGCTAGGAGTCTAAAAATAAGATGGGAGAGTTAGAATATATAGCACTAAATGAGAGGTTAGATATGATTGGTATCTCAGAGACCTGGTGGAAAGAGGACAACCAATGGGACACTGTGATACCAGGGTACAAACTATATCACAATGATAGTGTAGATCAAATTGGTGGAGGAGTTGCACTGTATATTAGAGAGGGCATTGAGTTACATAGGATTAAAGTTTTGCAGAAAACAACATACACTGTAGAATCTCTATGAATATAAATTCCATGTAAACAGGGAAAGACGAAGGCAGTGTGGGTGTACTACTGACCACCTAGCCAGAATAAACAAATGGATGATGAAATGCTAAAAAAAAAATCAGGGAAGCTAACAAAAGTTACAACACAGTAATAATAATGGGTGATTTCAATTACCCCGGTATCAACTGCTAGGGAGATAGTTTCTAGATGAAATAATGACTGCTTCTTGGAGCAGCTGGTTCATGAACCAACAAGAGGAGAAGCTACTTTGGACCTAGTCCTTAGTGGAACACATGATCTGGTGCAAGAGATAAGGGTATTTGAGCCATCTGGCAATAGTGATCATAGCATGAACGCATTTGATTTTAATAAATGGAGGAAGGACAGCAAAGAAATTCACAATACTATGTTTTAGCTTTCAAAAGGGAGAGTATGGGAAAAATAGTTCAGAAAAAACTAAAAAGAGCAGCTAAAAAGGTTAAAGATTTACATCAAGAATGGGCATTGTTTAAAAATACTATCTTGGAAGCCCAGACCAGCTGTATTCCATGCTTTAAAAAAAGTGGAAGGAAGGCCAAAAAACTGCCAGCATTTATTTATTTTATTTTATTTATTTATTTATTGCTTTTCTATACCGCACTATTCAAAATCAGCGCGGTTTACAATATTAACGTAATTTGTGCGTCACAGTTGACCTGTTAAGCACTTACAGTGGAACGGGGTGGTACAACTTGGAGTTCAACTGGGAAAAACTATCTACAGCTATATGCAGTTATATGCAATATTCATATGAAACTGTTTGCTACTTAACATGGTTTAAAGGTGAGGTCAGAGAAGCTGTTGTAGCCAAAAAGCATCTTTCAGGAAATGGAAAAAGGAGAAAAATGATGAAAACTGGAAACAACATAAGCACTGGCAAGTTAGATGCAAGGCATTGATAAGGCAGACAAAGAGAGAATTTGAAAAAATGCTTGCCATGGAAGCAAAAACACATAGGCCAGCATGCAGAGTGTCGAATACAGGGTTGGACATCCGGGGTGGATGTCGAACCTCCTCTAGCCACTGGCATCCAATTCCTAGTCCAAAGCTCCCCGCATGTTCAGGGCCACTGTGCGGGGAGCTCTGGATGGGGTGGAAGGGAGGTGACAGGGAGGAGAGTGGGCAGTATGGAGGCGGCTCCATGACCCCAGATGTACAGGGCCGATTTCAGTTGCAGCCCTGTATGTCTGACAGTGCTGAAATGGTGAAATATGTCCAATGAATATCGGGGACCAGGGCACACAGGGCAGCCAAAGACATGGAACAGCTAGAGGTAGGTCCCTGCCACCCGATCCCAGCCGCAGTTGCCCCTGCTGAGGTCCAGGCAGCAGGGAACAAAGCATGGGATTGTAATGGCCCTTCCTGAGCTTCTGCATGGCGTCCCGGTGTCATGGAGACAGGATGCCACAGCACTGGGGCTCCTGCAGGAGGATGGGGAGGGATAGCCAGGGTGGGGGAGTGACGTCCAGGGCCTTGGGATCAGGTCATGACCAGCCTGTCTAGCTGCTGATTCTGCACCCGCAGGACCGTCAGGCACCCGCAGTTACAGAATCAGGATCTAATCTGGCCCATCCAGATTTTGGCTATCTGGACAGGTAGGCTCATAATAAAAACTTTTTCAAGTACATTTGTAGCAAAAAGCCTGTGAGAGAGTCAATAGGACCATTAGATGATAGAGGGGTAAAAGGGGCACTAAGAGGGGATATGCAATAAAGCTACAGTGTAACCCATTTAAGACTAACAAGAGAAAATATTTTTTCACTCAATGGTAATCAAACTCTGGAATTCATTACCGGAGGATGTAGTAAAAGCTGTTAGTGTAGATGGGTTTAAGAAAGGTATGGACAAGTTCTTGGAGGAAAGGTCTATAAACCATTATTAAAGATGACCTGGGAAATGCACTGCTTACACCAATACAAGTATTGTGGAAGCTGTGTGTCATTTTGGGAAGCTGCTAGGTAATTGTGACCTGGATTGGCCACTGTTGGAAACAGGATACTGGGCTTGATGGACCTTGGTCTGACCCAGTATGGCATGTTTATGTTTATGTTTATTTCAAATCATTTTTATTGGTATTATTCAGTATGTCAAACAACCAAACAACAGCAGTACAAATATAACCACGAGATACTAATACAGAATTCAACCATACTATGAAAACCTCCCCCCTCCCCCCCCTTCCCCCCACCCATCCCATAGCATGGACACTGACCAAGTCACAAGTAAGTACAAGCATTCAGTCCTAGCCACCACAAACCGCCCATTACCAGTATGCTCAGCTCCACCCCCACACCACCTAGGGGGAGTTGGAGGAGTAGGAGGCACTGACCCCACCAAGCCCAGTGAAAGGCACAGAACAATGCAAAGTCCCCAGAATCATGCATTCAAGATCAAGGCCCGCTCGCCAGGAGAGAGATGATAAATAAAGGGAGACCACAATGCCATGAACCTATCCCAGCAGTTGCCCCCATTCTGCCGTGCTGTCATTTTTTCCATACGGAGGAGGTCAAACATCGCTGACTCCCAAAGCCCAACAGTAGGAGGGGAGACCTCAATCCATCTATGCAGCAAGGATTTCTTAGCAATAAGAAAGCCCCGCTCATACAAGGCCCGATGCACCATTGGAGGCCCCCCAGGGCCCATCCCCCAACCATGAAAGAGGCAGATCTCCCGGTGGACTAAAAGAGGAACATCCAACCACCCCGCGAGCAAGTGACATACTTGCGTCCAAAAGTCCTGGACCAAGTGGCATCCCCAAAATTTGTGCAGAAGGGTACCCGGCTCTCGACCGCACCAACCACATTTATCAGAATTTTTCAAGCCCACACGACAAGCCCACGTATCGCACGTGTACGCTCTCCACAAGAATTTATATTGAAGTTCCTGCAGGTATACCCAATCGGGCCCTTTCGTTATCCCCACAAAAGCCAAGCGTAGCAAATCCGGTGTCATAGCTTCCACCCCATCCCTTTGCCATCGCTGACTCAAAATCCGAAGGTGAGTGTCTCCGCTACTAGGCCGAAGGAGCGTCCTACACACCTCCTCTCCCCTCTGATTCTCCACCAATCTACCCAAAAGAAGCCTGGGGGAGTCCCTCTCCACCCCGGCACTGGTGGCCATAGCCCGCGTTAGGCCTTGCCAATAGTGCCGCACCTGCAGGTAACCATAGAAATCATGACTAGGTAAGTTATATCGCCGCTGGAGATTCTGAAAGCTATCCATGGTGTGGCCATCCGCCATCATTAGATCCCCCAAACAAACTACCTGTCGGCGCTCCCAGCCTCGAAACACATTCAAGCCCGAGAAGCCGGGGGTAAAGTTAGGGTTCCCCGCAAGGGGAAGCAGGAGCGAGCCAGACCAATTCCAACCAAAACGCTGTGAGAGGGCCCTCCACGCTGCACGCAAGGTACCTAAATACGTCCCCCCCCTCCCCGTCCCGGAGCGCCGCCGGCAATTTTCGCATCTGAAGAACATAGAGACGATGATACGGCTCCACAATCCCATCAAGATGCTTCACCAGTGCTCCGCCCTCATCACCCTCCAGGAGGGCCGCCACATGTTTAGTGACGTACCTGAGATTGTAGTTGCGCAAGGAGGGTAGCTCCAGGCCCCCCTCTTCCCGCCTACTCATAAGGGCATGCAAGGGAATACGAGTCCGTTTACCTCTCCACAAAAAGCCTCTTAAACCAACCTCGAAACGCTTCCAGTCAGCAGCCGATATCCAAAGGGGTAGCATACGTAAAACATACAACCAACGGGGTAATTCAACCATGACATAAAGAGCAATTCTCCCCCTCAGGGACAAAGGGAGACACCGCCAACCCTGGAACGTGTGCAAACTCCGAGCCAGGAGCCCGGGGATATTTACGTGATATAAACGGTCAGGCCTATCAGGCAACTGGATTCCAAGATATTTAATCACTCCATTTGCCCAGACCAACGGAAACTCCCCTTCCCACACCGGTCGTACCTTACCCCCAACATCCAGCACTACAGATTTCAACGCATTGATTTTTAAGCCTGAAAATTGGCCGAAGTGCTTTATCACATGAAGCAGGCGGTGCAGTGAGGCAGGCACGGACGTCAGACATATCAGCATGTCATCAGCAAAAGCACTGATTTTCATTTCCTCGCCTCCCAATCGAATGCCCGCGATCCCCGGGTCCCGCTGAATGGCCTGGAGTAAAGGCTCCAGCGCTAGAACAAAAAGCAGGGGAGACAGTGGGCAGCCCTGACGCGTGCCCCTCTCTAAAATAAAGGGCTCCGAGAAGATCCCATTAACACCCACCCTGGCCGAGGGCTGGGCATATAACGCTCTAATCCATTGCACGAAAGGCCCTGAAGCCCAAAGCCGGGCAACACATGCCAAAGGTAACCCCAGGCCACTCTGTCGAAGGCCTTCTCGGCATCGAGACTTACTAAAAGCAGAGCCTCATCCCTGTGGAGACAATGATCCATTCCCAATAACAATTTAGACAAATTCCGAGAGGCTTCCCTACCCTGCACAAATCCCACTTGCCTGGAGTCAATAAGCTTCGGCAGTATCGGGTTAAGTCGGTATGCTAATATAGAGGCCAAAATCTTCATGTCGCAGTTAATAAGGGAAATAGGTCGGTAGGAGGCCGGGTCCAAAGTATCCTTACCGGGCTTTGGGATGACCGTAATGTCCGCACATCGCATGTCCCTGGGGAATATACCAGCAGTACGGGCATCGTCATACATCACTACCAACGTCGGTGCTAGCCGCGAAGCCAGCAGTTTATAGTACTCAATACTAAACCCATCGGGGCCCGGGGCCCTGTGAGGTTTTCCACGTTTAATCCCCTGTAACACTTCCTGCACTGATAACGGAGCATTGAGGGCCTGCAGGTCAGCCTCACCAACCTGTGGCAAGGATTGCGCAGCCAAAAATTCCACCCCTGCCTCATAATCCCGCTCCTCCTCACTATAGACCTGAGTAAAGAACCGTCGGAAAATCTCAGCTATACGCTCAGGCTGATGAAACAAAGCCCCGGCTTCCCCTCGCAACACAGGAATAAAGCGGGCACCTCGGGGATCACGAACGAGCTTGGCAAGCAATGTGCCCGACCGATTACCATAACAGTAAAGGCGGTGACGATAGAATTGCATAGACATACGCGCCCTACTCTCAAGTAAGTCGTTCAAGGTCACCTGCGTATGCAGGTATTCCTTCTGTACCGTAGCGTCCCTGCCTTTCCCCAATCGGCGCTGCAGAGCACCCAGCTTGCGCTCCAGCACCAAGAGACTACGATCCAAGTGCTTACGGCGCGCCAGCGTATATGAGATGATGGCGCCCCTCAGTACCGCCTTACTAGCTTCCCAGAATAAGAGGGACGGACATTGAGGAAGATCATTGAAATAGACATAGTCATCCCATTGTTGTTCTAAATATTTCCGGAAAGCCTCATCCTCCCAGAGATAAGCGGGGAAACGCCATCCCCTCTGCGTGGGTCCTTGAGCGTCCCACACAATCCAAATGGGGCCATGATCAGATATCACGATAGGATCAATACCCGCCTGTGAAACTCGAGGAAATCCCCCCTCACTAACCAAAATGTAGTCAATGCGGGACCAGGTGAGGTGTGCACGCGATTGATGCGTGTATTCGCGCACTCCAGGATGTAGGACTCTCCAGACATCTATGAGGTCTCCCAATCTACACAGATACCCCACCCCCTTTTTTGCCCAGGAACCTACTGGACTCTGTTGGGATTTATCCAGGCATGGGTCATGAGGGCAATTGAAATCTCCTGCAACAAGTAACTTATTCTGACCATGATTACACACGAGACGCAAGATTCGTTTATAAAAGTCGTGGTCATACACATTTGGAGCATATACATTCAACAACCATACAGGCTCATGATATAATTTAGCATACAATAAAATATAACGCCCGTGCGGGTCCGCTTCAATGTTACTCACTTCCAGGGGCACACCCTTCTTTACTAAGACCACCACACCTGCCTTCTTCGTGCCCGAGTCCGCCCCATAGGCGGTCGCTACCCAATCCCTAGCAAGCTTACGATGTTCCAAGGCACTTAAGTGTGTTTCTTGCAACATGGCTATGTGGACGCCCTTCCTCTTGAGCGTTTGCAAAGTTTTGGTACGCTTAATCGGGGAGCCTATTCCTCCCACATTCCAGGAGACAATCTTAACATCAGGCATAGCACCCCACCACTGGAAGATGCAGTAATCGGTACAAGTGTACATGGTACCAGAGGTGCCCAGCCTCACCCCCAGAACCAAAGCAGCAGAGAACCCCCAGATGACTTGGCCCTTCCTGAGCGTTTGTGGCCTTGCTTGTATCCAGTACCACCCCACTTAAACACATCAGGGCCATGCTAGTCCCCTGGACACATCTCCCCCCACCCCTTCCCTCCCCACCCCCACCCCCTCCGCCCCCACCCAAACCCATCCCTCCCACCTCACCTCCCACACTGACATGCAGTCCACACACCCCCTCCCCATCCTCCCCATCCCCCCAGCAGCCGTCACTCTTAGGCCAAACAACCACCAGTGCACATTCACACCATCCATCCACATCCACCCCACATACACACGCCTGCAAACACACACACTCCCCCCCCCCACAGGAACCCCACACATTTCCCCCAACACCCCAACTACGAAAAGTATAAGCAGAGTAACGTAAGTAATAACAATTACAACATGCCCCCCCGCACCCCCCCTCACCCCCCAAAACCCCACATCCCACTATCACACAGTCTTGGAACCCAAGACTCTCCCAACTGGGAGACCGATCACCGTCCATAGCACCTCCGGGCCACCAGCTTGCTGAGACAGTTCATCAGAGCCGGTCGTCATTCAATGTCTCTGGGTCAGATCCTCTGGCCTGCTGCACCGAGGCCAAAACAGCAGTGGCAGCAAAACGGCCTAGACCGCATATCAGCATTGGCACTGGCAGATCACTTCTAGCAAAGCCCATCACGGATGTACACAAATACTCACTAAAGGAGGCCCCGCTCTCCCGCATCTCATCACGGGGCTACGGTAGGTAACGCCGGCAGAGACAAGTGAGCCACAAATTTGCTAGCGTCCTCCGACTTAGCAAAGGCATGTGTAGTACCCTTGTGAAAGATCTTTAATATTGCCGGGTACACCAAGGCAAAGCGCACTCCTTTCTGCACCAGCGTCGAGCAAATGGGGGTGAATTCCTTACGCTGGGCGGCCAGCGCTGCAGAATAGTCTTGGAACAATAACACCACGTTGTTATCCAGTTTCAGTACTCGCCGCTTCCGATATGCCTGCAACAGGGCCGCCTTATGCTGGAAATTGAGTAGCTTCGCCAAAATAGGTCGGGGGCGGGTACGGCTCTCCATCCGTTGCCCCAACCTATGGGCCCGTTCCACTTTAATCTGACCCAGCAAATTCCCAAGCCCCAGTTCCTGTGGCAGCCATTCCTCAAAGAGTTGGACCAATTTATCATCCACCCAAGACTCAGGCACTCCAACTAGTCTGAGGTTGTTCCTACGGGAACGATTCTCCAAATCATCCACTTTTTGGATTAATGTCTCAATCTGTTTTTTCTGCGCCTGGGAACTCCGCTCCAGGGCCAACTCGCCCTCCTCCAAAGCAGTCACGCGGTGTTCTACCTCGTCCACGCGGTGGGTGAGTGCCGCAAAAGTTTCTCCCATATCTTCAAGTTTCTGGAGGACATGATCAAATTTTGGCTCCAGCAATTTGACCACCTCGTGAGCCACGTCCTCCGAGCTGGTCTCCCCCTTGTCCGTATCTGGGGAGCTGGGCATGCTTCCCGCTCGGGCCGCAGCGGCCATCTTGGTCTCTCTCGTGCTCAAGGGTTTGTCTTTTTTTGAAGCCGCTCTCATGATTCTCCCGGAGCGATTCAGGGCGTCCAAATCACTCCACACTGTCACCCCTAGACCAGGAATCAGTGCCCAAGAGTCGGGGCTCGCCACTGGATGAAATATGCCGGTTAAATAGCAATGTGCTGCTGGCGGCCCGGGAGCGCGACGAGGGAGCTCCTCACCGGCTCATGTGCCCACGTGATCTCCTATGTTTATGTTTAATTAAAATTTGATATACCGCCCACACCAAAATAGGCATCTGGGTGGTTTACAATTAAAATTACATGGCTGCAGAAATAGGAAAAGAACGCCATCATTAAAAACAGTAAAGAGGAGAAAAAATACAAAACAAATAAAACGGAAACACGACAACAAAGGTAGGTCAGAAAGAGAGCAAGAAAGAAAAGCAGACAAGAGGGCAAGGCTATGAGGGGAAGTTAAATGCCATGGTGAATAAGTGGGTTTTTAGCTTTGTTTTAAAGTGCTGGTGAGATGTTTCAGAGCGGAGGGAAAGAGGGAGTGAATTCCAGAGTCGTGGACCCAAGAAATAAAAAGCGGAAGAACGGGTGGATTCCAGATGGGCATGTGCGGGGGGGGGGGGGGAAGGAACATACGATTAAGATGAATGGAACGGAGGGAACGGTGGGAACGGTGGGGGGTGTGAAAGTGAACCTGATCGGCAAGATAGAGAGGAATACCTGTGAAGAGGGCCCTGTGAACGAAAACAAGAATCTTATAGTGGATACGAAAGGGTACCGGTAACCAGTGTTGTTGCAGGAGGAGAGGGGTGACGTGATCGTACCGGGAGGCGTGAGTTAAGAGACGAACTGCGGTATTCTGAACACGCTGGATTCGAGCAATTTGGGACTTTGGGAGACCTGCCAGGACGACATTGCAATAGTCGAGCCTGGATATAACTAAAGAAAGCAGAAGTGTGGCTAAAGCAGGAGGAGAAAGAAAAGGGCGAACAGCTCGTAGTTGTTTAAGAGAGAGAAAAGACCGCTGGACAACTGAAGAAATGTGTTCCCTGAAGGAAAGAGAAGAGTCGAGAACCACACCGAGATAACGAAAAGAAGAAACCAAGGGAATAGGCTGGGAAGAGAAGATCGGGGCACATGTGGGTGAGGTGCTCCCTAGTGTGAACCAAGTGGCAAACGACTTAGAAGGGTTAACATGAAGATAGTTAGAGGAGAACCAGGAAGCAACAGCAGAAAGACAACAGTTAAGAGGTGAAATGTCCGGATTAAGAGAGTCAGTGTGGAGTAAGAAAAGAATATCATCCGCGTAATAATACACGGAGATACCAAATTGCTGGACAACAAGGGCAAGGGGAGCCAGGAAGACTTTGAAAAGAAGTGGGGCAAGAACGGAGCCCTGGGGTACACCGCAAGAAAGAGGGGTTGGGGCATATCTTATGTTCTTATGTTAGTCTTAAATGGGTTACATTGTAGCTTCATTGCATGTCCTCTAGTCTTTCTACTTTTTGATTGCATAAATAGCTGATCTACATTTACCTGTTCCACTCCATTCATTAATTTATAGACCTCTATCAAATCTCCTCTCATTCGTCTGTTTTCCAAGTTGAAGAGCCTCAACCTTTAAGCCTCTCTTCATAGGGGTTTCCTTCCATCCTCTTTACTATTTTTGTCACTCTTCTCTGTACCTTTTCTAATTCTGCTATATCCTTTTTAAGATATGGCGACCAAAATTGCACACAATATTCAAGGTGTGGTTGTACCATGGAATGATACAGAGGCATTTTGCCCACATATAGAAGCCCATTCGCCCATTCTGAATACGTATGTCAGAACATCGAAGTAGATTGAAATGTAGATTGATGGAGGCTCCTATTGTGGATCATTGTCTCAAAATGCAACACAAGTTTGAAGACCTGCATTGTTTTTTGTATTGATCATGTTTTTATGGGACAAAATGGAAAGTCTAAGGATCAAACACTAGTGATCCGGGAACAGCGTTGGATTTTTGATCTACAAACAGTAACTCCCACTGGACTGAATAGACAAATTGATTGGAGCGCATGTGTATAACTTAAATAGCGCCGCTCATATAAACGTCACAGGTGCCTAGACACATTACACTTAATGTAGTATAAAGTCTTTCTTGACTTAGTAGTCCGCATGGGAATTGCTGAAAGAAGGGTGTAGCATGAAATACTGGTAAGGCAATTCATTCTAAATATTAGGTTTAAAAAAGATTGATGGTTGTGGTTTTAAACCGTAAAGTAAAAATCTTTTTTGATTCCCTGTATTAGGTGTAAAAATTGAAAATGCACGCTGTTCGATGCATATATAATCCCCTGAAGAAACGTATGGAGTGAAACACACAGCGCTGAAGTTTGGCGTTGGGAAAATTAAATTAAGATAAGCATCGTTTTTCAATAATATGCTGAGAATTATGACAAGAGCAGTTTTCTAATAATGTTCTAAACCAGTAAATTCAAAGCAACATATAAGGGGCACGAGTTCGTAGTAGGCTCTATTGGCTCCATTGAAGTCTGAGACCTGTTGCTTAGAAAGAAAGAATTAAGAATTCAGTGTGGTTATAATTTAAGTCGACTGGGAACGGTTAACAGATTTCATATTTAAGTTGAGAATTGGAGCGTTAATTTTTTTTATACTCAATAGTTGTTCCGCTCTACTGAAGGACCACTGTACTTATTTGTCAGAGTAGATTTACATGTTGACAATAAGTGTAAATTCCAATATTTTAGTCATTTACATAGGTTAAGTGGTAACTTACTGTACATGCATAAATGACCGCTTATAAACTACCGAGTAGACTAAAAGTATACGCATTGTTTACATAACACATATTTTCACTGTGAGTGTGCACATGGGTGGAGTTTGAGCAGAGCATGGGTGGTGTGAGCAATTTTGCACCTAGATTATAAAATTGTTTAACTTATGCACGTAATGGTAAAATGTAAGTGTGGTCATTTACATCACCTCAAGGAATGGTATTAGTGATCATGCCTTAACATGTTGCTTTTTTACTTCTGTGCTATTTTATAAAGTCAAGAATCTGCCATTCTTTTTCTTGGTTGATGTCTAAAAGTTGTGAAGACTTAGATTAAAAGATCCATCTTTGCTTTCTGCAACGAAAAGCTAATGAAGAGTCTCCATCTCTGCAGCGTACCTTGTACTCCAAAACAAAGAACCATGTCCAGACGGAAGACAGTGAGATACCAAAGGATCTTCCTTATGATGCTGGCATATACATCTGAAATTGCCAATGAGCCTTGTTTTGATGGTATGTATGGTCTTACCAATGCATAATAACTGTCAGAGACACTGAATGACATAAATGATATGAAAGATAGTACAATCAAATGAAGAGCACAACATGGTAAACTTTGGGTGTTAAAGAATATAGCTTTGTATATATTTTAATAAAGATATGCAGGGAAGATAACGTATGAATCCAATGCATAGCACCGAAAGGTTTTGTGTGTCTGTTATAAATAATAATGATATTTTTCCTGCTAATCAGATTTCAGCTTACACTGTCCATGAACCATACCTCTTTAGGAAAAGTGTTCCATTTTGATTACTACATAGTAACATCATTTTTCATTATATCCCTCTTGAACATCTTTTTAATCTAATATGTTTCTCTTGTTCTCATCAAATCTCCCTTTCAAATGATTCTTATTACTGTATATAGATCTTACTGTATTTTTTCTTCAGCAAAGGCAAGTCTTGCCTTACCACTTTATTAGATTTTTTTGTTCGTGGCTGTTAATTATTTTGACGGCATTAACTGCTAACATTAATAGAACAGACCTTGCCCACCATAAAATAACAGTTTATTTTTATTTATTTATTTATTTTATTTGTGTGCTTTTCTATACCACCCCTTCCAGAGATCAGGGGCGGTTTACAGAGAACAAAGAAAACAACAATGACATAGAACATTTTGAGAACATATTAACTATTTACAATGAACAGGCCAAACTTATAGTTGCGACACCCACCGGCTGGGCCAAGAGGCTGACAGCTGATAGGCGGCCTTACTGTCCCTTAGAATAAAAGTTCTTTACTCTGTAGGAATGAATTGTAGTTGAGGCAGGTGATAAGGCTTTGCAAGATTTTTATTATTTATACAATGGGGATTTTCAAAGGCACGCAGAGGTTCAAAACACAACAAATGCACTAGGATAACTTCTCCAAATGAAAGGATGAACACAGGAAAAACCAGGAGAAATGAAAAACAAAACTTTTCTTCTCTGCTGTTCTCTGCACTGCTCCGTGTGGTCACACACTATACTGCAGCAGAACTAAACACAGCTGGTTTCACTTTCACCAAACAACGTATTCCCAAACTCCGTTACTCTCAACACTGAATACAGCTCAGCATTGCTTTCTTCTGAGTCACAGGTAAAAGCTACCTTATTAAAAGGCTTTTAAAACTCTCTCCTGTTTCCCTTTCTTACTGTGGTATTCTTGTGAGTCAAACAACAGTCCATTGGTATAGGAAAATCATCACATTCAGGCACAGTGGTTTCTATCTGCATTTCCTCAATGCCATTAGAATTACCAAAGTCTTTCTCATATGTGGGGACTTCTTTTAGCTTTTCTCTCTTTAGAAACTGGTGGAAGTGATCCCACAGCAAGTCAGCCTTTTCAGGTGTTTTGGTACTAGGGGTTTGAATTCTCTCACTAGAGAATAGTCTCTGCAGTGCCCCTAATTTAGAAGCCTCACAAATGTCAGAGTTATCTGGTCTGGAGTTTGCAGCAGGTACTAGGCTTTCAATCCAACGTTTCACAGTAGAGGGGGAGGGTTCCAGCTCCTGCTCAATAAAACTAGCCTTTATCTCTTTTGCCAATTTATCAGATATAAAATGGTCAGTTTTACCTTGAGGCTGTTTCTCTGTGTCAGCACTGGAGCTCTTTCCACCTCTCCAATCCTCCCAGCTGTAGCAACTGTTTGACTGGCCTGCACGGCTTCTCCAATTGTCTGTGCTTCTACCTTTGAATGCTGGCTTTGTCTGAGAGCGTGCCTTTCCCTTGGCACCTTCTCTCACACAGGCTGTACTGCCTGGACTCTCTGGTTTCAGACTCTGGTCTTGGCTTTCTCTTGCCTTCCAACTGGCTTTCTGGATATTTCCATGACCAACTTCTTCGTGGGTTCTCCAATCGGTTCTGTCTCCAGGTCTGTCCTCAGGTCTCTCCTCCGGTCTCTCCTCCGGTCTCTCCTCAGGTCTTCCTTCGGATCTCTCTTCCTTCCCTCTGCACGTGGTTTTTAACCCTGGCTTCCTGCTTCCTTGTGACCAATCAGAACGGGGGTTAGTCTCCACCCTTGCACTAGGGCGTGGTTTGCTTCCTACAGGGAACTGCCTTTTTCTCTGACATAGGCTGAGTTTTCCTTGTAGCAGTGCATTATCATTGCCTTCAATGGGGACCTCAGGATTTTCATCCCCTTTCAGGCTTTCCATAGGGCTTTCACCATCACATAGTTCAATGAATACATAATAACTATTTACACCAAACAGGAATATATCAGTTTTATACAGGTTTACATATTACAGCATGTACATATAGCTTTGATTTCAAGTGAATTGTGTGAAAAAATGGTATGGCCTATGGGAGTGAGTAGGCTGGAGCAAGGGGAAAATGATACATGTATTAGGTAGGGTCAACTTGTGTTTGATGATCAGCATGCTCTTGTGATATCTGATCAGTGGTGTGCTGCATGTTGTTGAAGTGCTGGATGAAAAGGTATGTTTTAAGCTCTTTTCTAAAGGTTAGGAGCACTGTTCCCTCTAAGCTGTGCGCGTGTGCGTGCGCACACACCTCGACAAGCGAGCGCACATACTTTACAACAGAGCGCACAAAAATTACGGCTCTGATTCTGATAGAAAACAACACAGATGTCTTAAAATTTAAAAGTTATGATTGTAATTACTAGCAATTTCCCGCTTCATTTAGTAATCGTCTATTTTCATTTAATTTGATTAAAATCAATGTGGTGTACCTACTATATTCTGACGTGTAGTCAAATTTTAAAGTATATAACTCCGAGTGTCGTTATGTGGCGCACAAAAATTTAACCTTCCTTCAAAAGCTGCACACAGCTGATATTTTATGCACACACAGCCTGCAGAAAATTAGAGGGAACATTGGTTAGGAGGTCTTTAATCTCTCTTGGGTTGGTTGGTAGATTGTTCCATTGACTGGGTGCATAGTATGAAAAAGCAGAATTGCTTGTTATCTGCTTCATTTTCCATATAGTCAGGGATTAAAAGCATGTTAAGATTCACTCTTCTCGTTCTGTTTTCGAGGGGGGTCTAGATTAAGGTTGAGAGATGAGAAGGGGCTATTTTGTTTATGAACTTGAAAGTGGTCACTATGGATTTATATTGAATCCTACTGGCAACAGGGAGCCCGTGGAGAGAGTATAGAATGGGAGCGATGTGGTCGGATAGTTTGGCTTTGAAAATAATCTGGGCAGTGACATTTTGGGCCATTTGTAGTATATGTAGATTTTTTTTGGTTGTCCCTTGTATGCCATTGCAGTAGTCTAGGTGTGGTGTAATAAGCGCTTAGACAATGGTTCTGAAATCGTCTATGTCAATGAGGGGTCTGAGCTGCTGAATGGTCCTAAGTTTAAAGAATACATTTTTAGCAGTATGTTTCATATGGGAAGTTAGGCTGAGTGTCCTGTCAAGGGTAGCTCTTAGCTATTTTACCTCAGATTTGACTGGGAGGGTGATGTTCCTCAGCTTAACAACTGAAGGGGGGGGGGGAGTTAGAGTTTCTGGATGCAAAAAGCACTTCAGTCTTTTTGAAATTAATGTCCATGTTCATTGAACGGAGCCATAGTTCAGCTTCAGCAAGACAGGTTGCTATATTATCATGATTGGGGTTGGCAATGTCAAATGGGGAGAACAACATGATGTAGTCCGCATAGATGTAGTAGTTTATATTATGGTGTTTAAATATGGAACAGATAGGTTGGAGATAAAGATTAAAGAGTAAAGCGGAGAGAGCAGAGCCTTGAGGAATTCCCTGTTCTTGTGCGAATGGTACTGAAGAGGCTTGGTCTGTTTGTACAAATTGGATTCGGTTAGCCTTGTAGGATTTGAACCAATCAAGCGTTTTTTCCTTTATGCCTAGTTGAGTTAGTCTAGCGATGAGGGCGACATGGTTTACACTGTCAAAAGCTGAGGAGATATCGAGAAATATAAGAATAAAGGCTTGCTTAACGTTATCCATGCCTTTGAGGAATGAGTCAAAGAGAGCTAGAATTAAGGTTTCTACCCCATGAAATGGGCGGAAACCATATTGGTGCTCAACTAATGGAGAGGTTCTATCAATATAGTCCTGCAGTTGAATTTGGACGACCTTATCAATAATTTTAGCGAGGAAGGGTATACTAGTGATGGGGCAATACGAGGAGGGGTCGCTATTATTAAGAGTTTTTTTTAATAATAAAGGGTGAATTGCTGTATGTTTGAGGTCATTTGGAATGAAGCCCTGAAGTAGTGATTGATTCACTATATTAAGATGTAAGGGGCTAGTTCTGATTTTGCCGCCTTAATCCATGCTACCAGACATGGATCAAGGAGTGAGGTAGTAGTATTGAGTTTTGAAATGGTCTCCAGCAGTTGCTTGTTTGTAATTATATGGAACAAGCTCCATTCATTGGTGTTATCTGTTGTGGGAGATAAAAGGACAGATGCTGAAAGGCTACTCTGCTTAAGCTTGCTAGCAAAATGATTCGCTATTTGCTGAGGGTTGACGGGGATTTTGTGGGGCTTGGCTTCAGGAGCTTTAGTTAAGGATTTAATAATCTCAAATAGCTCCCTTGGACGGTTAATGACTTTCAATAGGGTTTTTGTGTGGTGTAGTTTTTTTGCAGAGTTTATAGCTTCCTTATAGGAGTTGAGGATTGCGAAATATTGTACTCTGAGTTCTGGTTTTTTTTTTCTTTCGCCATTTAGATTCCAGCTTCCTGAGATCCTTCTTTAAAGTAGTTAGTTCAGCGGTATACCATTTCTCAGTTGCTTTACGTTGAGGTACTTTATTTGAGGGAAATGGTTTAGCCCCTGCCATTATAAAAGAATTCCAATTTGTTACTAATTTGTTGAGATTGATTGAATCATTGTCTAACGTTGGAATAATTGATTCCAGGAATTTTTCCTTTTTAAATTGGCGGAATCTTTGCCCTAGATGCATGGTATTGGTATGAGCTATGTGAGAAAGCTGGAAGGGAAGAGAGAGGTGTATCATAAAATGATCAGACCAGGGTACCTGAGTTATGATAGGTGAACTATACTGGGGTAACTGCGTATACTGTACTGGGAGGAATACCAAATCGAGGATGTTGCCTTTGCAATGAGTAGGATGGTTAATTATTTGTCTGAAACCCATTTCATCCATTGACTCAAGAAAGTACATTTCTTGGTTTTTGGATAGTGAAGCAAGGTTAAAGTCTCCCAGGATAATATGAGGGTTTCTTAAAGAGGAGTTTACATGCAGACTCAAGGATTGTGGCTGTTTTGAGTACATGAAGTGGGGGGGTCTATATATGAGACAAATAGCTATGTTTTGATTTTCTATTTTGAAGATATCCATTCCATCATGATTGTCACATATGGTGGGGGAGAGATTGAGGTTAGATTTTGCTATTGTGAGTACTCCCCCACCTCTCTTGCGATCCCTATTGCAGCTGAACATGGTGTACCCGTGCACTTTTAGTTGATTTAGAAGAACTGAATCAGACTCAGTTAGCCATGTTTCAGATATACAAAGGAGATGTGTTTTTTTCATCCATAATGAGGTCGATTATAATTGGGATTTTATTTCTAATTTACCTGGCATTGATAAGGATGCATTTTAATCATGCAGGCGGGTTAGGGTTTTTCCTGGGGTTATCCTTTGGAGTTAGGTTTATATGGATTAGCCTTTGATTCTAGGTATGCTGGTGAGGGCGTGTTCTACCCATGAATGGATGTCTGTTATCATACTTATAGTGGTCGTGTCTGGGGCGGTATGGGATGATGTGAATGTAGGCAGAGTCAGGGAGGTTCAAAGGAGGGGAGAGAGTGTCGATGAGGGGAATAGATGTGATTAAAAGCCCAAATGTGAAAATAAGTATATTCAGGGTGAGAGCTAGCAATCTTCTAAGATCCATTTCAGAACAGTTCTAAAAGAAAGCAAATGTACTTTAGAGTCCCGAAGTCAATGGAACGTTATTCAGTAAAGTAGACAGTACAGGGAATTCGACTGCAATGCACAAGGTTAACAGTATTATACAGTTAATGCAGAGGTACTTTTCTGGTTTACAATAGCCAGTTAGGATCTACAAGAAAGCATACCTACAAGACCTAACACAAACGTACTATCAGTCTTACCTCCATTCCCCACCGAAGGGCCACACCAAAGGCCCTCAGGCGCAGGCCCGCCAGGCGTGGGTGCACCGGAGGCGAGCTGCCTTTTAAGGGCTTCCTGTGCTGCCGGAGGAGATTGGGGCGGAGCTACAGCCGCGTGTAGTAGAGGGAAGCCCCAATTGGAGACAAAGGCAGCAGATGCAAAGCAGGCAAAGTCTGTAGAGTGACTCACCTCCGCAATGTTGCTTGTGCAGAGGGGGTTCAGTTGGATGGTTTCAGGAGGGTCTTGGTGCGATCACTGCCCCGACAATGGAAAAGGGCTTTCCCCTTCTGTGTGGTGCCTTTTAAGGGCTTCCCATGCCACCAGAGGAGATCGGGGTGGAGCTACAGCTGCGTGTAGTAGAGGGAAGCCCCAGTCTCGGACCTAGATATCCTGGTGCCACCCTGTATGTTATAGGCAGTCCAAGCAAACCTTGCGAAGAATTAATCTCCAACTGAAGTGGACCTCTCACATCTTGCTCATGGTTGGTCCGAGGATTGTTTGAGCATTCTGCTGTTTGATACTAGCCTCAGGTCGATTTTCTTGATGATAGACAATCATATGGGAGGTTTTGAGTAATGGTGATCGAGTGTTGTGCTCATCGAAGTACCCCACTTAAGGCCACGCCAAAGGGCCCTCTAGCAAGGCCCTCAGGCGCGGGCGTGCCTGCAGCGTGCTGGTGTTAAGTAGCTTGGCTCGGTGGGCGGAGCAGTCCGGCCACGTGCAGTTTGATCTGGATCAGTGGTGGAGAAGGGGGAGAAGTAATCCTATCCGGCAGGCTCACCTCAGATGGTCATTCTGTTGTAGTGAGGGAGGGAGCACACACTCTGCCTTTGTTCCGGGTGGCTGCTGATGCTGCCGGAAACCCGCAAGGTAGATGGGGGGGCCAGTTCTCCTGGCCAAGGTTCAAACCCCATTGACAAAGCTCTAAAAGGATGGCCATATATATCTGGATTTGCTTGTCTGGTTCTTCTTACCCACTGCCACAACCTTGAACTTATTTAATTAATTTAATTTAATTAAAGCTTGCACTATCCGACCAGGTGCACAGCGGGCAACAACAGAATATCACAGCACATTAATGGACTGCAACCAGTTCTAGCACTTAGCATTCAAATTAAAATTAAAAATCCCACTTACACAATTAAAAACTATCTAAACATTTTAAGGCCCTTTTATTAAACTGTGGTTAAGTGTTTGCACTTACCAACTGACAAAGTCAAGGTGTTGTAAATGCAAAGCCTGTGCGATATGCAGAGGGAAGAGCCCACCATCTGCCCTGTATTTTGCTTACAGAGCAGACACTTACCTCATGAGGGAGCCATGGTTCCTACCTCAGCAGGTAGTGTAGGAGCAACCATACTACTTGCAGAAGCAGGGGATGCGGCTGTAACACCAAAGTGCTCTGAAGAAATGCTGTAGCCACACTTACCTTGTACTTTCCACTCCTCCAATTGCATCCCTCCTCCCTAACAAATTACCCCTGGATCCATTCCCCCCCTCCCCCTCAACAGGCCATGAGCTCCCACCTTGAACAGATTCTCCCCCAAACTCCCTCATTCTGTATCCACACCTCCATCGCTGGACAGCAGTACTTAACAGAGATTAACCCCTCCTCCCCCCCTACAACAGACATCTCCCCCCCTTCCAGATCCAAACCCCTTTTATTGCATACGATGATCCTCTCCTGAAAACCTCCTCTGAAACCAAACCACCCCAAACATAAAACTCCCCATTTCTTCCCCCACACACCCAACCCACTCCCAGGACTTACCCAAGAGATTCTCTGGTGTCGTGGGGCCAGGGCACGAGTGTTCCCCTTCTGCATCTGCTATGGCTGCTTGGGATGGCAAAATGGAAGTTTTCACTCCTAGTGGTAGTCTTGAGATGGTGGTAAATGTAGCCGGACTATTGGTAGTTGTGATAGCTATTGCGCTGCAAAATCTCATGTGCTACTTGCCATCAGTTAGCATGCCCACTCTCTGCCCCATCCCTCCTCAAAGTACTAAGAACAATTAGTGTGTGAGTTTTACCACACTGGCTGCTCTTAGTGTAACCATAGGTCATTAGCACATAACTGCTACTACGCTTTAGTAACCCTTCCCTAGTGTGCTACAAATATTTATTAAAAAGATATGTTTTTAGAGACCATTGACATACTATATCATTTTCAACATTCCTAATTTGATTACACACTATCGCTGCTTGATAGACAAAATGTTTATTGAACATTCTTTTAAAATTCATATTCTTGACAGATGAAAATATTAAACTAAGTTGACTCTGTATGCATGACCCTAGAACATAAGAAATGCCATACTGGGTCAGACCAAGATCCATCAAGCCCAGTATCCCGTTTCCAACAGTGGCCAATCCAGGTTACAAGTACTTCGCAGGCTTCCAAAAGGCACACAAGTTCTACAATGCTTGTCCCGGGGCAAGCAGTGGACTTCCCGGGTCCTCTTTAATAATGGTTATGGACCTTTCCTCCAGGAACTTATCCAAACCTTTATTAAAGCAAGCTACACTAACAGCTTTTACTACATCCTCCGGTAACAAATTCCAGAGTTTTATTACATGTTGAGTGAAAAAAATATTTTCTCTTATTAATCTTAAATGTGTTATGTTGTAGCTTCATTATCCTCTTATTTGCCCACTAAGGTATCAAATGAATCATTTACTCTTTGGCACTTCCATGGAATAATTAAAATCCAGGCAGGCCAATTTAGAAAACACCCTCACTTGTATAGGCAACCAGTGTAATTGGTGCAAAATGGCATTGCTCTATCCCCTCTATGCCCTTTATAAATCAACTTAGCTGCTGTGTTTTGAAGCAACTGTAATTTAGATTTTAACTTTGCTGTTATTCCTAAACAAAGGCCATTGCAGTAATCCAACTGTGTTAAATAAGAGCCTGCACCAAGATTTGAAAATGTTCCTCTGTGGAGCCAGATCTAATTTGTCGAAGATGATGCACTTTGCCCAAAAAATTGTTAAGTAATTTATTTATGATTCCATAACAATAATCTAATATTTTTCAAGCTGAAGTAAGAGGCAACCTAGTACCTAAGATCACTAGATTGATCCTTGGCTTTGTTACCACAAAGTGATCCATCCACAATAATTTAGTTTTATTACCCTTTGTCTTCAAATAGTGAGAGCACGTCCAGATTTCTACCACAGCAAAACCTTTATTCAATAGCAAATAGGTTTGAGCCAAATCATTCTGCACTGGAACTAACAGCAGAATATCATCTGCATAATACCCAAATTATTCAACCTATTGCCAAAGTTGCTGAGAAAGACTTTAGACAACACAGATTATCGTGAAGAGTCCTGCAGCATTCCACAGATCACCTTCCAACAGTCAGACATGTTATCTCCCATTATCACTTTATAGGTCCTTTTGGATAACACTTCTTATAAACCATTTCAAAACTGTGCCTGTAATTTCCAGTTCATTCAATAGCTGCAAGATGTGGTTTAATAAATCAAAGGCAGTTGAAAGCTCTAATTGTACTAAAATTGTCTTCGTACCCCTGTAAAGATAAGTTCTTATGTCATCTACTAAAGTGACCGACAGGGTTTCACTGCTGTATTGCATCCTAAAACCTGATTGGGTAGGCCATAAAACATCAATAAACTAAAAAATTAACCTGATGCTTAGAGATCACAGATTCTACTTATGTATAACACAGATAGCATTCCAACATAGGGAAAAATCCAACAGCATATTATCCTTCAAGTGATTCAATGTTAATTGTATGGTAGTGGATAAAAGAACTGTAAAGAGGTGCGAGTCCTTTTTTATCGATAACTTCACCCCTAAGATTTCCATATTGCAAGCTGGTAAGTTAACTCTGCTTGCAAGTTGATAGTAGCACATATACCTCCTCATATAGCATCCCATAAGGTTGCAAGGTTATCACAATAAAACATGTGATAAGGTGCCAATATCATTCTTGCATGACCAACACTGGTCACTGCCATCTCTTGAGACTTGAGACTTTAGCAACCTTCACTGCTGTACAAGTGGCTCTATCAGCGATAAAGGACAGTGTTTGTATAAGTGAAACTGTTAATGAACACTGAACATGTTTCTCCCAAAGTGTCTCCCATTGACTTGAGGATAGTTCAACTCCCAGATCTTTTTCTCAGTCCTTTTGTATACCCATAATATCTTTATATCCCATTCCCCTCATGATCTCATCAAACTTGGATGCCACCCCGCAGACAGCTGATAACTTAGAACATTCCTCCACTAGGTTATCTTTATCTCTGAGGTAGGACTGTAAACAGTGGGATAGCTATATCCATTGATAAGAAGCTTTCTTGGAAGTCCCAAACTCATGCTGAAAATGGCCTTATGTTTCTATCTGTAATCACTTGTTCCAGTGTCCAATACCTATCCTTTGCCAAACCCATCAGTTCATTGGTATTCTTTTGATTTTGAGAAGCCTGTCATGCCATAATGGTATGCACAGTGGTAGTGTACCCTCAGCGCGCATAGATGTATTCGGGCCCTGGAACACTGACAAAGTGGCAGCTACTACTAAGTTATTCTCAAATGATTTTGGACACATTCCGGGTCACAGATCTACAGGCTAGTGGGCTACTAAGTCCTTTCCCATCCTGTACCAGGTCAGGCAGACCTCATTGCCACCCTCATGGAACCACAAAGTACCTTGTTGCAATTTGAACACTATGTGATACTGTTGGAAATCTGGAACATTAGCCCCTCCACGATTTTTGACCAGTTTCTGCTTATTCAGAGCTAGATGAGGATGGGGGTGGGGGTGGGCTACATAAGTTATGCCATACTGGGTCAGATCAAGGTCCATCAAGCCCAGTATCCTGTTTCCAACAGTGGCCAATCTAGGTCATACATACCTAGCAGTTTCCCCAAAAGACACAGGTTCCGCAATGCTTGTACTGGGTCAAGCATTGATATCCTGGGTCCCTTCTTAATAATGGTTTATGGACCTTTCCTCCAGGAACGTGTCCAAACCTTTTTTAAACCCAGCTACACTAACAGCCTTTACTACATCCTCCGGTAACAAATTCCAGAGTTTGATTACACATTGAGTGAAAAAATATTTTCTTTTATTAGTCTTAAATAGTTTACCCTGTAGCTTCATTGCATGTCCCCTAGTCTTTCTATATTCTGATAACGTAAACAATCGATATACGTTTACCCATTCCATTCCATTCATTAGACTTCTATCATATCTCCCCTCAACCGTCTCTTTTCCAGGTTAAAGAGCCCTAACCTTTTTAGCCTTTCTTCATAAGAGTATCCTTCCATCCCCTTTACCATTTTGGTGGCTCTTCTCTGAACCTTTTTTAATAACTCTATATGCTTTTTAAGATACGGCGACCAGAATTGCACACAATATTCAAGGTGCGGTCTCACCATGGAACGATATAGAGGCATTATAATATCTTTTGTTTTATTTTCCATTCCTTTCCTTATGATACCTAGCATTCTATTTGCTCTCTTGGCTGCCGCTGCACACTGGGCCGAGGGTTTTAACATGTTATCCACAATGACGCCTAAATCCTTTTCCTGGGTGGTGGTTCCTAATGTATAACCTTGCATTGTGTAACCATAGTTTGGGTTGTTCTTCCCTAGGTGCATAACTTTGCACTTGTCCACATTAAATTTCATCTGCCATTTTGATGCCCAGTCTTCTAATTTATCAAGATCCTCTTGCAATTTTTCACAATCCTCTTGGGTTTTAACAACTTTAAATAGTTTTGTGTCATCTGCAAATTTGATAACCTCACTCGTTATTCCACTTTCCAGGTCATTTATGAATATGTCAAAAAGCAGCGGACCCAGCACAGATCCCTGGGGTACACCACTATTCACCTTTCTCCATTGGAAAAATTGGCCATTTAGCCCAACCCTCTGCTTTCTATCTTTTAACCAGTTCTTGATCCACAGTAGTACACTGCCTCCTATCCCACTTGCGAAAAGTCTCTGATGAGGGATCTTGTCAAAGGCTTTCTGAAAGTCCAGATACACTCTATCAACCGACTCACCTTTGTCCACCTGTTTATTCACACTTTCAAAAAGACATAACAGATTAGTAAGACAAGATCTTCCTTGTCTAAAGCCATGTTGGCTGTCTCCTTTCTGGCCCACCAGCTCTCCCAGGAGGGAGAAGGCCCACCGTCACCTCCAGGGCAGCCCCCGACGCCTCAGCCGGCTCCCACTGCCCAATCGGGGCGGCCGGGAGCAGCAAAAAGGGAGCGCCGGCTCCAACGAAGGCCTTTCCGGCCCACCAGCTCTCCCAGGAGGGAGAAGGCTCACCGTCACCTCCAGGGCCACCCCCGACGCCTCAGCCGGCTCCCACTGCCCAATCGTGGCAGCCCGGAGCAGCAAAAAGGGAGCGCTGGCTCCAACGAAGGCCTTTCCGCCCCACCAGCTCTCCCAGGAGGGAGAAGGCCCACTGTCACCTCCAGGGCCGCCCCCGATGCCTCAGCCGGCTCCCACTGCCCAATCGGGGCAGCCTGGAGCAGCAAAAAGGGAGCGCTGGCTCCAACGAAGGCCTTTCCGACCCACCAGCTCTCCCAGGAGGGAGAAGGCCCACCATCACCTCCAGGGCCGCCCCCGACGCCTCAGCTGGCTCCCACTGCCCAATCCGGGCAGCCCGGAGCAGCAAAAAGGGAGCGCCGGCTCCAACGAAGGCCTTTCTAGCCCACCAGCTCTCCCAGGAGGGAGAAGGCCCACCGTCACCTCCAGGGCCGCCCCTGACGCCTCAGCCGGCTCCCACTGCCCAATCGGGGCAGCCTGGAGCAGCAAAAAGGGAGCACCGGCTCCAACAAAGGCCTTTCCGGCCCACCAGCTCTCCCAGGAGGGAGAAGGCTCACCGTCACCTCCAGGGCCGCCCCTGACGCCTCAGCCGGCTCCCACTGCCCAATCGGGGCAGCCCAGAGCAGCAAAAATGGAGCGCCGGTAGGCGCGCCCGCGCCTTGCGGGCCCGCGCCTGAAGGCCTCGCCAGAGGGCCCTTTGGCGTGGCCCTTAGGCGGCGGCCGTGAGAAGGCCCTAGTCCACCCTCACCCATGCCAACAACTTTACCGGACAGAGGACACCAACGAGACTTGACCACAGTCATAGGATTCCACAACAACAGCCAGTGCCCTCCTTCTCCGATCAAGCATGTATACCAAAGTCCATCAGCCTCAAACACGGTATGAAATAGCCTTCCCATTGCTAAGTTCATCCTGAGTTCTCCAAACCAGCGAATCCGTAGTCTCACACAAAGCAAGTACTGCACAAAGCCATGCAGAATCCTGGACTTCCACGCTTCTTACCCTACTTAACGCTCCACAAGACCAGAGCAAGCAAACCAACATAGCTTCAAGGCTTCTCTCAAGACTCACCTCTTCTGTACCGCCTTTGATATCCCTTCCCTCCCTGCCCACAGTTGATTGGTCTGTTTCTCTGATTTCCTTATTCTATCCTTTGCTGTCTCTTTTGTGAATAATTGGCGTTCCTTTCTGTTTCTTCAGTAGCCTTTGTTTTATTGTACACCGCTGTATGCCTTTTTGGTTTAGGCGGTATAAAAAGTTTTATAATAAAGATAAAGATAAAGATAGCTCAGTGAACTATCTCTCCAACGCCATATGACCAGGATTCACAATTATAATGCCTTAGAATCAGAATTAGAATCACACACTGTACTCCATCAGAAGCAAATTCCACTTTTGGACTGCCTTTAGATTCAGAATCTACCATAGTACTGTCCTAGTACCAGAGTCTACCATTGTATTACTTCAGAATCAGAATCTACCATTGTATTGCTTTAGAGTCAGAATCTACCATAAGACTGTCCTGGAACCAGACCATACCATTGTATTGCCTCAGAATCAGAATCTACCATTGTATTGCTTTAGAGTCAGAATCTACCATAGGACTGTACTAGAACCAGAATCTACCATTGTATTGCTTTAGAGTCAGAATCCACCGCAGGTCTGTCTTAGAATCAGAATCTACATTGTACTGCCTAGATTCAGAATCCACCCTTGTTCTACCTGCAAACTAGAACTTACCTCGCTAACACCTCAGACTCAGAATCTGACATTGTACTACCACAGAACCTAAAACCACTATAATACCTTAACCCCAGACATACATTCATTATACATTCATTATACATCAGCCACAAGCCATCTCTCCAACCATTTAAGATGACGCCCTCCTTCATCACAGCAATCATGATATACATCCTATATAGCCTATTCTATAGTGCCGTTGCCTTCACAGCGGCTGGCAACCCCATACCAACCTTACGGAACACTGGGAGAAAATGGGCAGACACCCCTCGTCCCCCGGAAGCTGAACCCAGACACAAACAAAGCCCACACCTACTATACATCTCACTCCAGCACTCCATAAAATCCCTGCCAAAAAGACAACATCAACCCCACCACCTGAACTGCGCCCTCATAAATGCTCGCTCCATCCGGAAGAAGTGGCCAATCATATCTGACCTCATATCCCATTATAACTTAGACATCCTATTAATTACAGAAACATGGCTCACAGAAACCGACACTGCCATCTTGAACCAACTTACCCCATCCAACTTCTCAGCCTATGCCTGCCACAGGGATAACCGCAGGGGAGGAGGAACCCTAGCTCTCACAAAACCGAGCTACAATTCCAACTGACCACTGCCACTAGTACCACATATCTTGATTACATAACTATTTCAAATAGGCACAACACCATCAACTTAATATACCGATCTCCATCAGCCTCCCCAAACGACTTATCAACGATAATAGATCTTGCCTGCAGCACAAAGAACCCATGCATATCTAACTGGATCATGGGCGATTTCAACCTCCCGTCACTACCCGAAGAGCATGTCTCCTCCATCCAGGATGCCCTCAGACAGCTGGGCTACGTGCAAGTGATCGAAGAGCCCACACACACAAAGGGAGGCAAGCTGGACCTGATATTCGCTCCGCAACCAGCCGTAAGTCAAGACCATACACTCGCTACCTCACTCCTGGCAGTCCCATGGTCCGACCATAAGCTAATACTGTTCCAACTACCCAACCAACAGGAGCAAACAAAAATCCAACCTGCAACCAACATCTACCCAAAAACAAAATTCAGACACTTCAACAAGGAAGAGATACTTTCCAAAACCCTACCGAGGTTCGACCTTCCAGAAGCCAACCTTGAAGAAATGCTTTCTGTATGGAACAACAGTCTCAATACCACTGTGAACCAACCAATCAGAGAAGCAACACCAAGAAAAAGGAAGGTACTCCCAGGAGCTACTGACTTCACTTCGCCACCTAAGAAAACTCGAAAGAAAATGGCGACGCTCACGATCCACTGAAGACCTGGACATCTTCAACACAAACCTGGAGAAACACCGTAACGAAGTAAACGCAACAAGGAGAAGCTACCATGCAAAATTACTGCAACACTCTCTAAACAAACCAAAGGACCTATTTAACATTGTAAGGGCCCTCACAAAGGAAACCTCCCATGCCCAACAAAACATGCCAGAACCACAGGAATATGCGGACTACCTACAGTCAAAAACAATTCAGACTGTGAAGACACCACCACCCACCACTGTGAACAGACCACAGCACTCTACACCACTTATCACCTTCTCATCGTCCTCAGCGAAGCACGTTGAAGACACAATCAAAATGATCAACACCACCACAGCGCCAAACGACCCCTGTCCAGCGTTCTGGATAAGGACACTGTGTAAGGAATTTAGCCCTTTCCTAACCAAAATCATTAATCTTTCCTTCAGCACGGGAGCATTCCCACAGACCCTGAAACAAACTTCCATCAGACCACTAATAAAAAACTGCAAGTTGGACACCCAGAAAGTTGAGTCATACAGGCCGATCTCAAGTATCCCTTTAATGGCCAAGATAATTGAAAAAATTGCTCAACGACAAATCCAGGATCACATCGAGACCAATGCACCCCTAGACCCATGTCAACATGGATTCAGAGAAGCACATGGGGTCGAGACACTACTAACCATCCTCTTCAACACACTAACCACCGGCCTGAACAAATCTAGAGGAGGATATGCCCTTATCTTCCTTGACATCGCCGCAGCGTTCGATTCCGTGGACCACACACTACTCATTGAGTGGCTGGCAGAGAAAGGGATCCAGGACACAGCCTTGAGGTGGTGCAAATCCTACCTTTCAGACAGATGGCAGCATGTGAGGACAGGATCCACAACGTCTAAAGCTTTCCAGCAAACACAAGGTGTTCCACAGGGATCATCCCTCTCAGCGCTATTCTTTAACATATACATGCAGCCCATCTGCACACTTGCGCAAGCCTTCGGCATCTCATGCCTTACATATGCTGACGACATATTACTCTATACGCCGTTCACCACAGACCAACCAGATTTCTCAACACTAACCTCCTGTTTCAGCACCATAGCAGACTGGCTTTACACCCAAAACCTAAGGATAAATTTAAAGAAAACTGAAGCGCTATTCATCTCTAGGGATCAATCCTTTACTCCACCGTCTGTACTAAAAGTAGGAGACGCTGAACTCCAAAGCAAGCCAACCATCCGCTACCTAGGGATAACAATCGACCAGCAACTGAACATGAAAGCCCATATAAATAACACCGTCAAGGCAGTATACCTTAAGATCCGCACAATCCGCCACCTATGACCTCTGCTAGACCCGGATGACTTTAGAACAGTCTACCAGGCATTAATCATGCCCCATTTCGATTATGCCAATATCATCCTACAGGGGCTACCAAAAAACAAGCTGATCCCACTACAACTAGCCATGAATGCCGCAGCCAGAATCCTACATGGTGCATCCAGTAGGGACCACATAACACCAATCCTGAAGCAACTCCACTGGCTACCAGTTCATTGTAGGATCACCTTCAAGACCCTGCTGATGACATTCAAAGCCATCAATAGAATCACCTCTGCCTCTATCACAGACCTCATCATCCACACTCTCACAAATAGAGTCAGAAGATCATTCACAGTAAACACCCTGAATATCCCCAGTGATATCACAAAATGCACACAAGCCACAAAAAAGAGAGCTTTTGTGTACTACGTTCCCTCGTGCTGGAATACACTCCCACCTAGCATCCGGTCCATTACAGACCTCACCACATTCAGAAAGGCCCTGAAACATCACCTCTTCCTGCAACACTATGGCTCCACTCAACGACCAGTCATCTCCAATCAACTAAACAGCCACCCCATGCCACTCATTATACAGGACTCTAGCACAACATGTTAGCTCTACCAGAACCTGAGCATGACCATGTATACAGTATCTAAGAATGTCTATAATATCCTAGAATGTAAATATCCAGCCTATCCCTGTATATAGTTTACCCAGTTAAACCCAAGTTTACCATCCCTGTTCTCTGTAAGTCCAGTACGGGCTTCCACGACTGGACAAAGTTAATGTTTCTTGTAAACCGAGCTGAATTTGAAAAAGCGCGGTATAGAAAAGACTTTAAATAAATAAATAAATTAGGCAATGACTATCTACATGCTGAGTAATTTTATTCTTTATGATGGTTTCTACCATTTTTCCCGGTACTGACATGAGGCTCACCGGTCTGTAGTTTCCCGGATCACCCCTGGAACCCTTTTTAAAAATTGGTGTTACATTGGCGATCCTCCAATCTTCAGGTATTAGAGATGATTTTAATGATAGTTCACAGATTACTAATAGCAGGTCTGCAATCTCATATTTCAGTTCTTTCAACACCCTTGGATGTATACCATCCGGCCCAGGTGATTTGCTACTCTTCAGTTTATCTAATAGTGCTACTCTTGCATAATAATTTAGACACCAAAACTTTCAAACTTTTATAAAATGAACACAAATAGCAAACAAAGCATGCTTAAGATATTGTTAATTTTATATAGAAACAGAGAAAACGAAGGTAGCTAGAGACTATATGGCTTATCCAGTTGCCCCATCCATGAGAACTATTAAGTTCTACGATCCCTTCCTTTTCCTCAGAGATTTTCTGTATGTGTCCCAAGCTTTCTTTTAGATGTGATCATCTTTGTAGTCTCCAATCTGCCCCACTAACTCAGGCATAAGGGGGACCATTTTCCTGCTAACTGGCTAATCAAAGTAGATTTTGTATGTTCAGTTCAATTACCTTATCCAGAAAGCAGGCATACCATACCCCCAGGTATTTTATTTTATCACTGCACCATTAAAACAGGAGGCTTTGTACATCAGACTTATTCATATAATGGTTAAGAGGTACTGCTTTCATCGTCCAACAGTTAATTTTCTAGCCAATCAGCTGTGAAAACTCCTCAACTACTCCTAGCATCTTAGGTACTGATGGGGCTGTAGTAAAGGCTATAATGTCATCTGTGTAAATGGATAGTTTATATTCTACTGTTGTGATAGCCATCCCCTCTAGCAGCCAGAGCAAAGGGTTCTGTAGCTATGTTGAATAAGACCAGCAACATAGTAACATAGTATACACTCGTATGACGGCAGATAAAGACCAGTATGATCTATCTAGTCTGCCCAGCAAGGTGGCAAGAGCAGGTGCACCTGCCACTCCGTGCAGGTCACCCCCCCCCCCCCCCGCATGCCTTAGCTTAGGGGTGTACCAACCGCTCTGTGTAGGTCATCCCTTATTTGTTAAACTAGTTAGCTATGTTTATTTTTATTTTATCCTGTTGATATAAAGGGATCCACAGTGTCTGTCCCATGCCATTTTGAATTCTGTCACTGTCTTTGCCTCCACCACTTCTGTCGGGAGTGCATTCCAAGCATCCACCACCCTTTCAGTGAAAAAGTATTTCCTGACATTGACTCTCAGTTTACCCCCTTGCAGCTTCATGTTATGCCCTCTAGATTTACAGCTTCCCCGTCTTTGGAAGAGGTTTGCTTGTTCATGATTTCTCTTTAAGTATTTAAAGGTCTGAATCATATCTCCCCTGTCCCTCCTCTCCTCCAGAGTGTACATATTTAGGTCTTCAAGTCTCTTCTCATATGTCTCCTGATGCAGGCTCCAAATCATTTTGGTCCTTTGAACCCTTTCCAGTCTTTTTATATCCTTTGTGAGATAGTCTCCAAAACTGAACACAATATTCCAAGTGAGGCCTCACCAGCAACTTGTATAGTGGCATTAGTACATCTTCCTTTCTGCTGGTAACTCCTCTTTGTATGCAACCCAGCATCCTCCTGGCTTTTGCCACTGCCTTGTCACACTGTTTCACCACCTTGAGATCCTCTGAAACAATTACTCCAAGGTCCTTCTCCTGGTCCTTGCACACTACTCTTTCGTCCCCTAGCACATATAATTCCCTTGGACATCTGCTTCCTAAATGCATGACCCTGCACTTCTTCACATTAAATCTTAACTGCCAAGCATTAGACCATTTTTCCAGCTTTGTAGATCTTTCCTCATGTTCTCCACTGCCTCAGGGGAGTCCACTCTGTTGCAAATTTTCATGTCATCTGCAAAAAGACAGACTTTTCCATTCAGTCCTTCCACAATATCACTCACAAAAACATTGAACAGACAAAGGGCACCCTTGTCTCATCTCCCTGTGGAGAATAATTGGCTAGAGCAAAGATCATTTATAGAAAACCTTGCAACTGGCTTTGTACACAAAACCTTCACATCTAAATAAATGAAAGTCCAAAGCTGAACCAGTCCAACACGTAAAATAAATATTGCCAATCAACAATGAGATGGTTTCTTTGCTACAGGTAGTACATTCCAGAATACTCTTTCATTGTTTGCTGCCTTTCTTTCAGTCATGAAGCCATTCTGATCTGGATGAACAATGGAAGCTGATACTTTTGTAGCCTCATGACTAGCAGCTTGGCATAAATTTTACAATCCACATTTATAAGAATGGTTTGCTGATAATTGGTAACCTCAGTGTTCTCTACCTTGTTTCTCAAGTACAACAATTTTTACTTCCATGAAGGAGACCATAACAGCACCCGATCTATAAAATCCTGATGCAGAATTTGAAACTTGTGAGCCGGCAGATTCAAGAGTGACCAATACAATTCTATTATGAGCCCATCAGAGCCTGGAGCTTTCCCCCTGGGTAGAGCCTTGTGTCCCCACAATTTCAGCCACAGTGATTTGTGATTCCAATTGCTCCCTCTGAGTCAGCCAAATGGTAGGATGCAGTAAGTAATGAGAAAATCACTCAAAGGCATCTATCAAGGAGGAAAGCTCGGAGGCATATAATTCCTCATTCAAATTACAAACTTAACCAGGGGTGGCGAGATACTTTGTATTTAATAGTTGAATGTTGGATGTTGTGCAATTGTATGAAGCTAATTTTGGATAAAACAAATTAACAGTATGTTAGTGATTTGGAGAACTCTTCGCTAAAACAATTCCCTGTAATAGCAGGGGATAATATTCTACTTGTAACTTTTTGAAAATATTGTGTATTATTCTGTATTCCAGATGCATCATGGAAGGACAGATCAATATGTTAATTAAAGACATCTATTATAAACTTAGGATTATACATCAGAGATATTCTTGTTTTTCTGCCAATAATTTATAACAATAATTAAGGCAGTGATACTTACACAATTTGTTTATTAAAATCTACTTTATTTAGGTTTATTCTCTAACGTTTTGAGAAAAATTGCTGAACATCACAGATGAATTAATTTTGGGTATAAAGAAATGGGCTAGGGTAATTCCTTTTCTGATGGGCCTTGGCACCAGTCTGCATGACTAAACTGTTAGTTTACTGTTCATCTACAAGAACAAATAAGATTAGCTTTTCTAATCCCAAAGAATTTAATTTTAAATGTGTAATGCAACTCACTTTTCAAAGCAATGTGAAAGTGATGTTTTTATTCTGCTATTTCTTTGCTTTTCTTGTTTGATTTTTTTTTTTTGTATTTAACTTTTTATTGACAACAATTCCATTGCAAAAACACATACAAACATTGTGTCAGTATACCAACTAGACATACCAAAAACTGACCATTTACACTAACTTCCCTCCCCTCATGCCCACCATTTCAACAGACAACAGCAGCACTTCCGTCCCCATGAAACTCCCGGCACACAAGATGTTCCCTCCCCCCTCCCAATAGAGCAGATTACACCTCCAGCATCATAAACCAGGCCAATACAACTAGCCTTCTCCCCCCGTGTGGAATTGTGTTTTTATAAGTAGAGGCCATCCATTGCCCCCGCCAGCCTCCATGACTCACCTCGTCCCCCTCCCTGTTATCCCCCAACCCCTCCCCTCCACCCACTTCCCCCCCTCCCCCACCCTCCTTAGCACCCCCCTCCCCTCCCCGCCATACCCCCCTAACTCCCCTTTCCCCCCCTTCCCCCCACCCCTTCTATTGCAGGGTATCTTTCCGCAGATAGCGCAACACCTTGTCCCACTGCTGCTCAAATCTATCCACTCTTTGCCTTCGTGCGGCTGTCCGTTTTTCCATCAAGTACACTTGTCTGAGGCGCTCCACACACTGCCCCACCTGCGGTGCGTCCCGCTGCCTCCAGCGATAAGCCAGCTCGCAACGGGCCGCACTCAGACACTCCATTACCTGCCTCTTATCTTGGGCCGGCCCCCCTTCGCTCCACCACCCCATTAAATACCCACTGGGATCTAGCGGCACCTCCCGCCCCACCACCTCCCTTATCCAATCCTGGATCGCCCCCCAATATTGCTGTCGCGGGCACGCTGCAACGGAGGTGGGAGTTGAGAGGGGTCACATCAGTGCTGCGTAGAGAAGGCTGGCGTTATAAATGGCTCTACCCATTTGGACTGCTGGTGACGGTAAAGGGCAGCACCCGCCGAATTCAGAGTGCTGATGGAGCCTGGCAGATCCTGCGGGACTTGGGAGTGGAAAATATCCCGGAGGCACAAATGAGAAGCCCGCCTAAGGAGCAACGTTCCCCTGTGCGGACTGCAGGGACGAAGTGGCAGAGAGTAGAAAGCAAGAGTCGGCGGCTGACAAGGCTCTCCAGAGGCAAAGAACGAGTGCTGGCGGCGGAGGAGACTGGGGACTGAGCAACTATTTTCCAGAAAGCATGCAGCATATGCATGGGCCTTTTATAAACCTGTGGATGCCAAATCAATGGGACTTTGCGATTACCATATTATCACTAAAAGTCCTATGGACCTTGGGACAATTAAAGGAAAGATGGATAATAGGGAATATAAAGATGCACACGAATTTGCTGCAGATATCCGATTAATGTTCATGAACTGTTACAAGTACCACCCACCAGAACATGAGGTAGTAGCAATGGCAAGAAAACCTCAGGATGTTTTGAAATGATGCTTGCCAAAATCCCAGAGGAACAAGTTCCGAGTGTAAGATTATCAAAACCGCTATCCAAATCTAAACTATCTTGCACTGAGGATAGCAGCAGTTATACATTCTCAGAAGAAAGTTCATCTGGAAATTCAGAAGAGGAAAGAGCTCGGAGCTGATGGACCTGGCTCGGCCGGGAGGACTTTGGGAAACTCTGGTCTGGCATGGTGGTAATTCACAGACATACCATGGGGCACTTATTGCTTGTTAAGCGAATTAGGGTGGAGGAGGCATGGCACTATTATTACATATAAGATTGTACATGGAAGGTGCGGGGGGGGGGGGCTAGGGCGGGAGGAGGGGGGGACATGTATGCTGGGTGTCTGAAGAGGGAGATGGGGTGGAAGGGGTAGGAGGGGGTAACGGAGGGAGGTGGTTAAGGGAAAGGGCGGATGGAGGGAAGGGGGTAGCAGAGGCGGGTACTTGAGGGGAGATGGGGGTGGTAGAAGGGTCGGTAAGGGGAAGGGGGGAGTAGGGGGGGATGTGGAAGCGCCCGGGGAGTGTCACTGGGGGGGTCAGGGAAACTCCGGAGGGAGTGGTAATGCAGGGGGGGAGAGTGGGGGGGGAGGGGGGGAGGGGTGGGGGGGAAGTAGGCAGAGGGGGGGTGATGGAAATGGAGGGGGAGGGGGAGGGTTAGGGGTGCATGACAGGTCCCTATGGGGAGGATAGGATCTATTAACACCAAAGGGCTAAATAATCCTCGGAAGCGGCAGCAGCTGTATAGAGAGGCCACAAGGCTAGACTGGGAAGTGGTGCTGGTACAGGAGACCCACTTGCGGAGGAGAAATGAGGGGCTGCTGCGGAATGCAAAATACCCGCAACAGTACTTTGGAGGCATGAGGGGTATGGAAGCGAGCAAGAAGGGGGGGGGGGGTGGCGGTTTTGATACGTCGGGATAGTACTTTTAGGGTGTGCAGGGTGGAGAGGGATGAAGAGGGTCGGGTGTTACTTTTGGGCGGGGAATGGCAGGGCGAGCAGGTTACTTTGGTCAATATCTATGCTCTGAATGAGCGGCAGGTGCAGTTTTGGAGAGGGGTGCAATCTTTGCTAACCAGGCATGTGCAGGGGAGGCTCATTCTGGGGGGGGGGATTTTAATTTCTTGTTTGATTTAACAGTCATAAGCTCCTGTTTTCTTACATATATACCGTGTCTCATCTTCATACTCCACCACTACTAAAGTGTTGAGATGGAGACG
Source organism: Ichthyophis bannanicus (assembly GCA_033557465.1). Taxonomy (NCBI): domain Eukaryota; kingdom Metazoa; phylum Chordata; class Amphibia; order Gymnophiona; family Ichthyophiidae; genus Ichthyophis; species Ichthyophis bannanicus. Next base: position 668,587,111 of record CM066036.1, on the reverse strand, counting down.
GGTTTGCACTAAACCTGGGCACCAGGACTAAATACCAAAGCTTCTGTTGGCATGGCTACTAATAATTGCTTGGAAACAGTTGCTTGGAACTGAATGGTAAACAACGGGTTGTAGCTAAAGACAGCTATTGAATGTAGCAAACAAAACAAAGAAAAAGAGCAGAATAACAAAAAAATGCATGTTTATACCAGACTGAAATTCTCTGTCTCTCTGAACTTGTCAAGGAATGTTCTAACCTTATCTAAAGACAATGTAGCAGTCAGAATGACTAGGATTGTTAGAATAAAGCTACGACTGACTCGGTGGCTCAGCAACAGTGCTGAGCAGTATCACTTGGAAGAATTGCATTTCATTCCCAGGCACAATTTTCACTCCCTTGTGCTGGGGTTGCTGATTTATTTATGTAAAACCCTTTTATAAAATTATGCCAAATCTAAAATTATGTGAAATGCACTTAGGGGCATGCTCGGGGAGGAGTTCGGCAGAGTGAGCTCTTATTTGGCAGCCTTGATACCAAGAGTACCACTAGAGGTCAGAGGTGCCATTGTGATCCCAGGACACCAACAGAAGGAGAGCAACTAGGGATCCTTAGGGGTATGTTTACTAAACCCTCTTAACGTGCGCGCCGCGTTAGTCTGCAGGATGCCATATAAGAAGTGGGCGTTTCAGTTTAAAATAACAAAACAGGATTAGCGCGCGCGGTTTTGTGTGCCGCACACATTAGCGCATGAGTAACGCGCGCGGGAAGCATAAGCAGGCGCGCTGATGTGCAAACAGAGGAACAGGGCTGCAGTACAATGGTGAAGACACTGACAGATGGTGCAGGGGTCATGGGTTCAATCCCCCACTGTGCCCAATGATTAAGGCTGGCTGAGGCACTACCATTTATGTGTAATATTGCATTATGAGGCATTTTAATTACTGCTGCTAGCAAACGCACTCTCAAAGCGCTGTAACATAAGGTGCTGCATAAGGCACCCCACAAGGTACCCCAGAGGGCACATTTTAAAGTGCACTGTCCACCACGGCACCCTACAATGTTGCTTAAAGGGTGGCCTATAGGGCACCATATAGGGTGCCCTATGAGGCACGGCAAGGTCATAGCACTGTTTTTGATGGCAGCACTGTGCATTGTAATGCATGGAAATGTTCAGTAGGTGCGCTGACATGCAAGGAGAAACAGCAGTATAGCACAATGGTAAAGGCACTGATTGATGATACAGGGGTCATGAGTTCGATCCCCAGTGTGCCTAATACTTAAGGCTGGCTGAGGCATCAGCTTTGACATGTAAGTATTGTTTCCTGCGGCACTTTATTTGTATTTTATTAATTGCTGCCAGCAAACACACCCTCATGTGCCGTAACCTAAGGTGCCGCATAAGGCACCCTATAAGGCACTCCATAGGGCACATTATAAAGTGCACTGTCCGCCACGGCACCCTATAATGTCCCCTATAGGGCACCCTATAAGTCGCTCCATAGGATACCGTATAGTGCACCTTATATGGACGGTAACCATAAGGTGCCCTATAGGGCGCCCTATAAAGCACCCTCTGAGGCACCTTATGGGTACAGTACGCTGAGGGTGTTTTTGCTGGCAGCACTAATGTACATTAAAAATAGATAATGCTTTGGACAGCCCTATCAAATAACCCCACTGTGGGTTTGAACCCATGACCTCTGGCTCCAAAGGCAGTGAAGTAACCAGTGGGCTACAGCTCTATAGCTGCTAGCAAGCCCCTGGCTGGCTGCAGAAGGACTGCATGTCACCACACAAACAGTCTGCTGTGGTCACCAGGATAGGGTTAGCCCACCCGTACCCATGATGCACTGCACATGCAAATCAGCCGTCTACAGATGAACACAAGATGGGGCATGCACCCCCACAGCACCTCGGCCTGATAGGGGGAACTGACCGTGTGTGGTACTGGCACAGAGTAGCTACACACCGTCACATTGTGCAGGTACTGCACTCACCCTGAGGGTGAGGTGGGGCGCCCAGCATCAGGTCCACAGCAGAGATAGGCCATGCTGCAGGTCCCCAGCAGTGCTAATGTATGAGATAGGTAGTTCCTGCAGACACACCTTGGATATATCTGTATGTCTCAGTCAGGTGTAGCCCCTATGGACCCCTAGGAGGATTATGTACCACCACCCTCCTCCTCCTCCTCCAGGGCTGAGGGTGGTAAATAGGGTCTCCCACCAACAGATCCACATTCTACCTCCCTGCAATGGTGGCAGTAGAGGGGACCATCAACCCCAGTCCTGCTGGGGAACAGACACCCTACAGGGCAGTCAATGCAGCTCTGTACACATCCATAACGCAATAGTAGACAGACATTAGGCCTGGATATGCTAAGCTGCACCCCACCACTATCTGATATTCTCCTGCAGCAAGCCTTCAGCCGCTGCACCCTGCAAGGCGCACAACCAAGACACATACCAGCTGCAGTCTGCTAGCTAGCCCATAGTGCATGTTCCTGGTGGAAATGCGTGCACCCAGAACTGGGATGTCAGCATACACAACAAGCAGATAAGTCAGTGACTGGGCCCCAAAAACCCCCCCATAAATATCACATGAGAGAAATACTGTATAGCACTATGGGGGAGCCTAGCCATGCTGTGGTCACTGCACAGTCAGGGTGAGAGTGATCTCCCAGCAGGACATGCTGTGGCCACCCTGTCTGTGCAGGTGGTGGCCGGGCACTACAATGTCCCAGCCAGTGCCCTATGCCCTGTGCAGATGCATCCTGGCCAGGCCACCCTGTCCGGGCTATACCCATGGTACCTTGCTCCTCATTATGCACATTGGCAGGCCAATACGGCAACAGTGCTGGCAGTGTGGGCTGTGGAGGGTGTTTGCAGCCACCACACACTGGATAGACAGGCACACACTCCCACACCTATGCCAGCATTGTGCTACTATAGAGGAGTTTAGCAGCCCTGGCCACCACACCAGTCCTGGGCACAGTGCAGGCATGGATATGGTACGCAATACTGTTGGGGGTCACTCCCCAGGGTGGTAAACACTGTCAGAGACCAGACCTGAAGCACACTCCACAGAGCATCAGAAAGGTTGTTATGATGGAGCTCAGTCAGCAAACTGTGCTTAACGTGGGAATTGCTATCCGCCAGTAATCATAGCAAACTTTTGATAGCTGTGTACCGTGTGTCTGCCCCTGTTGGCTGCTGCTTTACGGCAGAGGTTCCCAACTCCAGTCCTGGTGTGCCAAACACTGTTCGGGTTTTCATGCTGTCCCTCATGAATATGCATGAGATACATCTGCATACCATGGGGGTGGTGCATAGATATGCAGCACAGGCATCTTTATTAGAGGCAGCATGGAACCTGAATGGTGTTTGGCCCTCCAGGACTGCATTTGGGAGACTCTGCTCTAGGTAATGTGCCTGTTTATGGTGTCTTTGCTCTGTAGGGTAAAATGTAGGTGTTTTGGGCATGTTTACGTCATCTGCAATAAACGTTCTGTCTGTATTAGCACGTTGTAGTAGTGGGTAAAATATGGGGACTGGGTTGGCAGGCACCATAGCTGGGACTTGAACCTGTGACCTTCTGCCTCCAAACACACTGGTTGTGTGCACTGCACTACCATGTTGCCACAGAGACAGTGCATTCCCTGGTGATACCATGACTGTTTGTCCAGCAGGGCCTGTCTGTTGCAGTGCATGGCACCCACCTACACAGGGCTAGGCCATGGTCTGCTCTGGGCAGTTGCCACTGCCCCCTCCACCACCAGTACCCCTCCGCCACCATGCTGACATGGCCTTATATTGGAGACAGCATAAAACCTGAATGATTTGTGGCCCTCCAGGACTGCATTTGGGGGACTCTGCTCTAGGTAATGCGCATGTTTCTGGTGTCTGTGCTCGGTGGGGTAAAATATAGGCGTTTGAACCATGCGTATGTTCTCTGCAATAAAGGTTTGTCCTTACTATCACGGTTTAGTAGCGGGTAAAATATGGGGACTGTATTGGCAGTAGCCCCAGCTGGGACTTGAATTTGTGACTTTCTGCTCCTGAACACACTGGCTGTGTTCACCGCACCACACTGTGCTCACAGAGACAGTGCAGTCCCTGGAGATACCATGGTTGTTTGTCAGACAGAGCCTGTCTGTTGCAGTGCATGGCACCCACCTACACAGGGCTAGGCCATGGTCAGCTCTGGGCAGCTGCCACTGCCCCCCTCCACCTCCAGTACCCCTGTGCCACCATGCTGACATGCCCTTCTGCTGGTGGTGCTGGTGGTGTGCAGTCTCAAGCCATCCAGTGTGCAGGTAGGCGGCTGCCTGTGGTGCGTGTTGTGGGGTAGGGGTGCCTGCATAAGCGTCCACGCTTCCCCCCAACACCGCCTGCCAATGTTCTGTGCCCTTGGGGGTACCTGCTGGGTACTATCCCCTGTGACACTGTGATAAACACTCTCGTGCCCATGTTGGGCCCTCATCAGTTGCTGTCTGGCTGCTGTTCAGTTTCAGCATTCCTAAGTGCCACCTAGGCATCTGCCTAGTCCGCACTGTGCCCCAGCTGCACCACAGCATGTGCCGCCTGCAGCCCTCTGTATCCCCTTTCCCAGCATCTGTCCAGTTGCCCATTCTGACATGCCCGCCCTGCTGTTGTGGAACATGTGCATGCCATAGGTAACCTGTCCAATGGAGAGGGAAACCCTGATCAGTGCTATTTCACTGTGGGATCATTCACCTTGTATGGGGACGGAGCGTAGACCCTTCCAAAATTCATATTTATTTTTTGGGGCTTTCTTGGGAGTGTTTTTTGATGTTTCCCATTACTATCACTATTGCCCAGCTTGATTATGATTTTTTTTTTATTTTGTTGGGGTCATTTTCAATGTTTATTTGCACGTTTGTTCTGTGCACATGTATCACACTTTTCACTTTTTTGTAGGTTTCCCTGGTTTTGCTGTACATTGCTGACAGAAATGGTTTCTTTTCCCTTTAAATCAGCTCTAACGCAAGGTTTTCACTTGCATTAGTTTTGGCCTCGGATTTCACATCGTAAGTGTGCGGGGAGCCTCTCCCCTCCCACTCTCCACCCATTGACCCCTTCTCTCCGCCCCTGGGGAGCCTTCCTCCACCCTCCGGGAGCCTTTCCACGCCTTCAGCGCTTGTTTGCGCCGCTGTGCACGTGAGCGCGTACTAAAGCACATTTTTGCCCCGTAAAGCATCATTAGCATCTTTGCACAGCGCACACGTTAAGAAGGTTTAGTAAACATACCCACAGTAAGAGCTGGGGATGGGTGTCAAGAGGTGGGATCTGGTGGGGGATTGGAAAAGTTTGAAGGATTTGGGGGGGGTCTGGGGTGGGTCCTGGGGGAGGGAGGAAATTGTGTGAAACATAGTCGGAGTTGGGAGTAGGGGGTGTTGCTACTTTACCGGCCCCTTGGTGCACTGCTGATAGCTCCGCTGCAACCACATTATTGGCAGTGCATATAACGTGTGGTAAATGTCTATCCTGTGAGTCAGGGCATGGAAAGATATAGTTCTATGTGAAAGATATAGATATATGTGGTCTTGGGCAAGCCACTTAACCCTCCATAGCCCATGTTCCCTGTAAAATAGTTTTCTCCAAGTTATAATGCCCTGTTCAATGTAATTTCAGTTTGTTCAATGTAAACCGCACTGATGCAGAATAGCGCGGTATATAAGAGAATGTAAATAAATAAATAAATAGTTACGACCTCAGCAGACACTGCACAGACAATGCACTTACCATGCATTATTATTTGTATCTAATGTGCAGTAACTGCAGAAATGTGCTTCACTTTAATAAACACATACGGAACTATAAATACAGTGAAGATTGTTATATTTGTTATGTTATTTACCTGTCCCACATCCTGACAAAGTGTTACCCTCACTCCAGTTACAGTTCTGTTCTATCTATACCTATACTGTGTTCCTTGTAAAACCATTATGTAAAGTTACCTGTAAACTGCTTTAGCTTTAAGATAAAGCGGTCTATCAAAATGGTTAATTCAACAAAATAAAGTAAGTTATGAATTTCCTTGCAGCAATGAGCTGACACTCCAAGAAATATTTCTCACTGTACTAACTTGTTTAAATATTCATGCAAATGAGCTATGTCATGATTTTCCAGTAACTAATTTTGCAAGAAATTGCTAGCTATTTCAGAGGAGTAATTATGTTTTGTAGGAAAGGGGCCATTTTTTTCCTGTGTGCATAGGTTTACTTTTGCAAAATAGTCAATGAAAAAGCCATGCACAAGTGCAGATGTCACAACCAGATGGCAAGATCAGGGGAGCCTCTGCTTAAGTTGTGCATGTTCATCTGTGATAAACTCCTTTCATTTTGATTTGAGCTATGCTATACTGAGAAGTTGCCAGAATAGAAAGCATGAACCCCCAAGGTCATCACAGAGTTTTGCATTAGTTGCCAGTTACTAAATAGGCTGGATAAGTACAGAAGCATGCAGGGACAGCCCATCCATTGTGCAGAAATGGTGTTTGCACAGGGCCCCACGCCAACATGTTGCACATGGTGTTCAGCTTCCGAGTCCTGATCGTTTGCAGGGCCAGTTTCAGAGGGAGCCGGGGAGGGCTGAGGCCCCAGATCACCTCTGCACAGCCACCGGACTGAAGAGTGGGGTTTTCCTTTGCTGAGTCCAGCAGTTGTGTTCTCGTGGAGCCCGCTGGCATACTAGAGGTTAAAGGGCATTTTCTGTTTCCTGGCACTCAGCGCAGCAGCTAGTTCCATGAGAACACAGCTGCCGGACTCAGTGAAGGAAAACCTGCTCTTCACTCCAGCAGCTGTGCAGAGGTGAGCCAGGGCTTTGGGCCTCCCTAGCTCCCTCTGAAGCCAGTCAGACAGGCATGGGGCTCTTCAGAGGAGGGGGGGGGGCTAGGACTGGAAATGGCTGATGGGTGAGGCTGGGACTGGAAATGGTCTAATGGGGGGCTAGGAGAAGACTAGAAAGGGATGATGGGGCAGCTAGGACTAGAAATGTCTAATGGGGTTCTGTGACTGGAAATGGGCTGATGGGGGGAGGCTAGGATTGAAAATTGGCTGATGGGGGGCTTGGACTGGAACTGGGCTGATGGGGGACTAGGATAGGAAATGGGCTGATGGAGGATGGAGGCTTGGACTGGAAATGGGCTGATGGGGGACTAGGATAGGACTGAAAATGGCTGGTGGGGGGAGGCTAGGGATGGAAATGGGCTGATGGGGGACTAGGATAGGACTGGAAATGGGATGATGCGGGGGAGGGGGAATGGGAGAATAGGACTATAAGTGAGCAGATGCTGGGTACGGCTGGAACTAGAAGGGAGCAGATGTTGGTGAGGACTAGAAAGGGGTGGAGCTGGGGGAGTGAGGATGGAGAGGGGAAAAGATTTTGTGTGAGAGGGAAGAAAAATCTACAATTGGCAGGGTACTGGGAGAGTAAATGGGGTTTGAGGATGGAGGGGTGAAATTTAAGTGGATGAAAAAGGAATAAAGAAAGAAATAGAAGAAATATTAAAGCAGATGTAGAGAGAGAATGTAAAAAACTAGAAGAGAGAAGAAAGGACAAATGCACAACAGACAATGGAGAGTTAGCAGAAGATACAAAGAAACCAGAAGAAAGTGACTGGAGCAATTGAAACTGAAAAATGAAATGCCCAAACAACAAAAGGTAGAAAATACCTTTTTATTTTGAATTTATTAACTGGAATATGTCAGCTCTGGGAAATGTGCATCGCTAACGTCTGCATTTTGTTTAGTACAAGAGGAAATGAATTTATAATTTTATTTCTATAGTGTTGTTGTGCATTCTAAGTTTGGTTTTTGGGGTTCCCAGTTTAATTAATGTCTTTATATTTCTAAATTGTGATCCCTTGTTCTTTTTTGGTGATGGTCTATGTTCTGCATGTGTATCCGAGCTGTGGTATTCTGTTTATGTAGTTTCTATTTGACAGTGCCACTTGTTCCCTTTCCCCAGTAGGAGATGTATTGGTATTCTCTGAGATGTATTGGTTTAAAGGAGCAGATACAAAGGTTAAGAGATTACATCAGACCTGGACATTGTTTAAAAATACCATCTTGGTAGCCAAACCAGATGTATTCCATGCTTTAAAATAAGTAGAAGGAACATAGACACATAGAAAATGATGACAGGTAAAGACCAGACTGCCTATTCAAGCTGCCCATCAATAAGAACTATTACGTTCTACAATCTCTTCCTCTCCTTCAAAGATCCTCTGCATTTGTCCCATGCCTTTTTGAGTTCAGATACAGTTCTCCTCTCCACCACCTCCATTGGGAAATTGTTCCACACATCCACCACCCTTTCCATAAAGAAATATTTCCTCATATTACTCCTGAATCTATCCCCTTTTCCCTTCATCCTATGTCGCCTCATTCCGGAGCTTCCTTTCAACTGGGAGGGCCACCTCCTGTGCATTTATTCTATGGAGGAATTTAAATGTCTCTGTCATATCACCCCTTTTTCACCTTTCTTCCAGAGTATACATATTGAGATCTTTAAGCCTATCCCAATATATGATGATCACTGATCATTTCGTAGCTGCCCTCTGGACGACTGTATCCTGTTTATATCCTTCTTAAGATGCAGTCTTCAAAAGTGTATACAGTATTCCAAATGAGGTCTCACTAGAGACCAGCAAAGACGCTATTACCTCCTTTTTCCTGCTGATGTTTCCTCTCCCTAAACATCCAAGCATTCTTCTTGTTTTTTCTGTCACCTTTTCTGCCTTTTTGGCCATTTTAAGGTCATCAGAAATTATCACCCCCCCCCCCCCAGATTCCACTCTTTTTTGGGGTTTTGCAGCCCAAATGCACGACCTTGCATTTTTTAGCATTAAACTTAGCTGCCAAATTCATACATTAGGTTCCTCCTCATGTTATGCACATCTTCCAGAGTGTCTACTCTGTTGCAGATTTTGATATCATCTGCAAAGAGGAATACCTATCCTAACAGACCTTCTACAATTGCTTGCAAAAATGTTAACCAAGGACCAATCCCTGAGGTACACTACTGGTAATGTTCCTATCTTCAGAGTGAATTTTATTTACTATTACCCTCTGTCACCTTCCATTTGACCAGTTTCTTACCCTGTCAATTTAGGGTCCATCCCAAGGGTACCCAGTTTATTTATAAGTCGCCAGTGCAGAACGGGGTCAAAGGCTTTGCTGAAATCTAAGTATACCACATCTAGTGCTATCCCCTGATCCAAATTCTCTGGTTACTCAGACAAAGCAATCAGCTTCGTTTGACAGGACCTACCTTTAGTAAAGCCATGTTGTCTCAGATCCTGTAATACCTTGGATTCCAGAAACCGTACCATCCTCTGCTTTAGTAGCATTTCCATTAGTTTGCTCACCACGGAGGTCACACTGACTCGTCTGTAGTTACTAACCTCTTCCTTACTTCTATTTTTGTGGACAGAACCACATTCACCCTTCTCTGGGATCACTTTTGACTCTAAAGAAGCATTGAAAACGTCAGCCTGTGGAGACACCAGCCCTTTTCTAAGTTCTTTCAATGCCCTCTGATGAATCCCATCTGGCCCTATTGCTTTGTCTACTTTCAGTTTGGCTATCTCCTCATGAACATAGTCTTTTGAAAATTCATGTTCTACCTCATTTCCATCCCAATTGAGTTAGACTGGGTTAGAAATTGGTTGAGTAGGAGGCAACAAAGGTACAGATAAACAGGGCCATACCAAACTAGAATTGTACCTTGTGCAACTTGTGAACTAACACCCCCCACCTCCCCAGCCACATGCAGGAACTCACTTTTTGGACTTCCGGGAGACCCAGTGATGACATCAGCACTCTTTCCATATTTGCGCTCTGTGGAGCTGCACTGCTTGCACAGCCCTTAATACGGTCCTGCAGATAAATGGCGCTCACTCTGAGGAGTAGGATGTTACCAGTAGTGTGCTGCACGGATCCGGCCTTGGTCCAATTCTTTTTAACAGTTTTGTAAGTGATACTGCAGAAGGGTTATCGGGTAAGGTTTGCCTCTTTGTGAATGATACCAAAATCTGCAATAGACACCCAGGAAGATGTAAATGACATGAGGAGGGATCTAGCGAAGCTTGAAGAATGGTCAAGAATTTGGCAGCTGAGATTTAATGCTAAAAAATTCAGGGTCATGCATTTGGGATGCAAAAATCCAAGGGGAGCAGTACAGTACAGGGGTGAAGTGCTTCTGTCCACAAAAGAAGAGTGGGACATAGAGGTGATTCTTTCTGATGCTTATAGCATGTACGATTCAACTTGTCTGGGTTTGTTCTGGCCGCCTTTGTGAGTCTGCACCCTGGCAAAACCATTTATTTAAAGTTTTAATGTTAGAATGTTCCATTAAGGATAAGCTCTTGGTTCACCCAGTATATAATCTTAGCCATAATTGTTGCAATTTCTCAACTTTTTGTAATCTAACATGACTTTCTGCACAGTCTTGTATTATAATATTGTTGCACCTTATGTTGGAGCTGTTACAGCCCTTCGGTTGCCAAGCTGGTTTGGATTTTAAAGGATGGTATGTGGACGGCCTTTGTGTGTAGAGCTCTTTGACAGCCAGGTTCAAGTTTGTGAAAAGTGACTCGGGTCTGCAAGGTTGCTGCACTCTGACCTATGGATGCCTGATATGTGGTACTCTAAGTTGTTTTGCATGGATTATTACTTTTGGTACAAGTTATGTTTTGTACAAGTCATTTTCTGCATAAAGGTTTTTTTTAACATGCTTTTCTATGCAAGTTTGAAGCAAGAATCAAATACAAAGCCGCCCTACTTACCCACAAAGCTCTCCACCAAACTCAGACTTCCCAGCTCTGCACACTACTGCCCCGGCTAGCCCACAACAGAACAACCAGACAAACCACCAGCAACTCCCTCACCATTCCCCACAAACGAACCAAATGCAATCAAAGAACCTGCAACAGAGCCTTCGAACTATATGCACCAGCCCTCTGGAACTCTCTACCAAGTCACATCAGAAGCAACAGAGACCCCTTATCATTCAGAAAACAACTAAAAACCAACCTATTCCAAGAATACCTCGGATCAGAAACAAGCACCAACCACTGACTACCCGCCCCCCCCCCCCCTATTTCATCCCCGTAAACATATGTACTAAAGAGACTGTATCACACTGCCTATGTCTGTGTCCCAAATATCATTAATGTTAGCCACCTGGTGATGGCCCCAACCCCAGAAGTTGATTATTGTCCACCCTCCCCTTTTATGTTACACCGCTTTGACAAGGTGAAAAGCGGGATATAAATACAGCTAAATAAATAAAATAAGTTTGGGTGTTTTTCTCCTTTACCACTATGTTTGCTTTCCTTGCATCAAGATTTTTATTGGTCAAAATAGAAATATCCCAGGTCATCGCAAACTCTTCATTCTCTATAATTGTCTTAGGGTCATGATGCCAGAGCTTTTCTGGTATAGCAATGTACCATTTACAGAGTTTTTCATGGATGAGGCATGCCACTTAATCGTGCCTTTTTATCAAGAAATTACCTGCCACCAGAACTTCATGGCCAGCTATGAGATGAGTAATCCATTCCATCTCTTTCTTGCTGAATCTACATTCTGCATATGTGTTTTACCGTTTTTTTTCTATGCATACTAGTGAACCATCTTGTTAATTCACTATCCTGGGCTACAACTATGAGTCTCTCATCCTTAACCATTTATGTGTCTGGGTTTGATCAGTTCCTGAGCTAATACTTTGTACTTCCCATTATATTTGTGCATTTGGCACTTGTTTTTCTCTTGTTTTGCAATTTCTGTTGCTTCTTTCCCTATGTGTACACGTGAATTGTGACCCATTCCTCCTTCAGCTCTAGGAATAAACAGTCTTGGCATGCACTGATTATCTTGTGGGTATAGATGCGTTTTCTTGCTGTTCTTTCCAACCCAACATAAGTTAGAAAGAATTATATAAAAGGAGTTGGCATGTGGTAAAAAAAAATCTGGTAAAAAGACTCATTGAGTTTGAAAGGGCCAAATTTGACTAGAGGTTCCAGAGAAATAAACCCTCAAAAAACTAGCCCAATATATTTCTATGGGAGGAGTTCCAGCTTCAGTAGCATAGAAACATATACACTGAGACATAGCAGTTAGGGAATTGTTCCTTTCAAACTCCCTCTCCCTGTTCTCTACTCTCTCACTCCACAAACTGCCCCACCACCAAAAAATTCCTGACACCCAACTATTTCCCCACCACCCTGTATACTGCCCTACCCCCAAAAAATCCTCCTCTGCAGCTGCCCTATCAACCCGCTAAATACTGCCACCCCAAAAAAACCTCCTGCAATTGCCTCAGCACCCTGAAAACTGCCACACCTCCAAAAGCGAACACCCCTGCAACTATCCCATCACACCACAAACTGCCCCTCCCCAATAAATAACCTCCTACAACTGCCCCACAAACTTGAAAACTCACCTATCCCCCAAAATACCCTCTCACAGCTGCCCTTCCACCTCACAAACTGTCCCATCCCTAAAAATTATTCCTCACAACTGTCTCACCAGCCTGCCAACTGCCCCACCCCCCAAAATATCATCCTGCAACTGTCCCAGCAACCTGAACATATCCCATCCCTAAAAAACACTTCCTCGCAACTGCCCTGCCACCTCTCAAACTTCCCCACCCTGAATAAATACCCCCAACTGCTCAACTACCTCACAAAATGTCCTACCAAAAACCTCCCCCTGCAACTGCCCAATCACCTCACCAAATGCCTCTGCATATGCCCCACCATTCTGCAAACTGTCTTCACTCCCACAAACTACTGCCCTATAATTGCCCCACTCCCAAAATCTACTTCCCCACAACTGCCCCATCTGCCTGAAAACTCCCCCACCTACCAAAAATCCCCCATACAAATGCCCACCCACAAAATCTCCCCACTGCCCCTCATCCTGCAAACTATCCCTTCCCCTGGAACTGTCTCCCCAAAAGTACATCCTCCATGAGTGCCCACCACAGATGCAACATGTGCACAGCACACAGAACACACAACACAAACATACGGACACAAATCCACAGGGAAACAAACAATTCCCTAGCTGTGACTGCATTTTAAATTATTCACATATATATTCCATTTTCTTTGCTGTTATTTCTACTGTGAAAGCTACTGATTGAATTATACTGCTTTAGTTTCTATCTGTACTGTTGTTGCCATGGCTAGGACTAGATTAAGGCACTGACAAGCTAGGAACATATCTAGGGTCCAAAATTTAGGGAGGGTGCTATCATTTGTGCTCAGTGCTTGAGAGGTTAGGAATTGACAACTATCTAGCGTTTTCATGATTCTACTGCTTTTTAGATTAATGTCTGGAAGCTAGAAAGAAGGCTAACATTTTCTCATTTTTCAGAATTTAACCCCCCTGTCTGCAGTTCTCTAATCCTCTACCATGTGTGAGTGAACATTTCCTTCCTGCTTCCAATGTACTGTAACTACCAGCAGAGACTTTGGGTAGGACCCAGCCAATGGGAAGGTTGTGGGGGCAGAGCACTGAAATGCTGAAAGGGAAGAGGTGAATTGGGAGATGCTCCTCTAATGTACAAGTTTAGTTTCTGCATGTGAATGGTGATGGAAGAAAAGTGAATCCCCCACCCCCCAAAATATGCCTCAATGCATTTCTCTAGGAAAAGCAGTTCCAACAGCTGCAGCATACTAGCACATGGTAACAAAGAAATAATACATTTGTGCCTGTCCAATAGCCCTCCCCTCTTTTTTCCTGATCAGACATTCAGTCACATACATACAAGCATTCACACACACACATGCAAGAATGCACAGACACATATAGAAACTCATGCGGTGACATATAAGCACATGCGCCTTCATACAAACATGCACAGACATACCAACCCACAAAGGTGTGTGTGTATATATATATATATATATATATATATATATATATATATATATATATATATATATATATATACAAAACAGAGAAACATGCCCAAAAAACATAGGAAGCATACAAAACAGAAATACATACATTGCACATATAACTCCCTTCCCCCTAAATACAGTACACACACAGGCAATGCAAATACAAACAGATTGGCGTGTATATGCGTACACCCACACAGAGGGTTTGGAAAGAATTCTATAAGCAATGATCCGCATGCTTTCTCTACTTGTTCACACATTCAGTTTTTAAAGATATCTGAGAAGCTAGTCTGCAATTTCAAAACTGTATGAGACTACAGGAATTGCATGCTGATTGATGGCTTGTATCTTATTCTGTGATGATAAAGCATATTTCAATATCAATTTTAATCTTCACTAATATTCTTTGTTCTTTTCCCTCAGTAATTTATACTGGATTATTGTTCATTCCTCTATTCTTAGATATTTATGTATCTTCTTGTTTGAGTTTATTTATGTTATAGTCATCCGTTAGAAAGATGTTTTTTAGTTTTACTCAATTTGCCTCTTAGGAAGGTTGGCATAGCACATTTGTCTAGACCAAAAGTCATCTTGATATCATCGGAAAAGCTTTTTACTATCTGGAGTTATTTCTCTAAGTGTTGTTCGCTGGGAGTGTAGATCTTCAAATCATCTACAAAAAGTATGATGTTACCTCTGAATCATCACCATCTTTAGAATGAAGGTTATGCCTGCACCCAAAGAGCTAGTAAAAGTACGCAATGGACTTGTAGTGCTATACAAAACAAAAATGCCAAATGAGAATCTCCCTGAAATATTCCTCACTGGTTCTTGATCTTAGGAATGACAAATTGTCCATCCTTCTACTTCAGATGGAGTGTGGTTTGCCACATTTTCATGGTGAGTCTGATGTACTCAATTAATCCACGATTTAGGGAGGGTGCTGAGTTTGCTTTTCTCTGATCAGAGAAAGGCTGAACTTTTACAGAGCTCTGCTAGTGAGTGGATTTTTGCCTCCTGGGACATCTAACTGTGAGTTCTAGCTGTTTATTTAATTATTTACTGTTTGTCTAACTGTTGTTTGTTTAATTATTTAGTGTTTGTCTTAGTGGTGTGCAAGTTTCAGCCTTCTCAGCTGTACTTACCTTGCCTCTCTCAATTAACTGGGCCTTGTGTGGTAGCCATTTTGAATTAATCTCTCTCCCCAGAGCCTGCTGTTTGTTAAGCTTTTCCTGTCCTTGCCTGCCTGAGTGACTCCTCCCCCTGTGTGTGTGGTAGCCATTTTGAATTAATCTCTCTCCCCAGAGCCTGCTGTTTGTTAAGCTTTTTCCTGTCCTTGCCTGCCTGAGTGACTCCTCCCCCTGACCCCTCCCCCTGAGGTATCCTGTAACCTTGTTCCTGTTTTCTCCACGTGTGCATAGGCTGTTTTAGTTTGCTTTTCTCTGATCAGAGAAAGGCTGAACTTTTACAGAGCTCTGCTAGTGAGTGGATTTTTGCCTCCTGGGACATCTTACTGTGAGTTCTAGCTGTTTATTTAATTATTTACTGTTTGTCTAACTGTTGTTTGTTTAATTATTTAGTGTTTGTCTTAGTGGTGTGCAAGTTTCAGCCTTCTCAGCTGTACTTACCTTGCCTCTCTCAATTAACTGGGCCTTGTGTGGTAGCCATTTTGAATTAATCTCTCTCCCCAGAGCCTGCTGTTTGTTAAGCTTTTCCTGTCCTTGCCTGCCTGAGTGACTCCTCCCCCTGTGTGTGTGGTAGCCATTTTGAATTAATCTCTCTCCCCAGAGCCTGCTGTTTGTTAAGCTTTTTCCTGTCCTTGCCTGCCTGAGTGACTCCTCCCCCTGACCCCCTCCCCCTGAGGTATCCTGTAACCTTGTTCCTGTTTTCTCCACGTGTGCATAGGCTGTTTTAGTTTGCTTTTCTCTGATCAGAGAAAGGCTGAACTTTTACAGAGCTCTGCTAGTGAGTGGATTTTTGCCTCCTGGGACATCTTACTGTGAGTTCTAGCTGTTTATTTAATTATTTACTGTTTGTCTAACTGTTGTTTGTTTAATTATTTAGTGTTTGTCTTAGTGGTGTGCAAGTTCAGCCTTCTCAGCTGTACTTACCTTGCCTCTCTCAACTAACTGGGCTTTGTGTGGTACCCCCATCCCCCTGCTGAGGGTTCAGGACAGGGTACCTTGTAACTGCCCTCTTTAATAGGACTTATCTCCCCCTCCCTCCCCAGCACCCACCCACCCTGGGGAAATTGTAGTTTTATAGGTACTTGGACATCTTAGAGGAAAGGGGCTGCTCTCAGGTGCAGCTCTTAATCCAAATCAGTCATACACAGAGGACCTGTGATTAATTAGCTTCAGGTACACAGGGTGTATTAGGGGTATTAGATACACTTTTATTAGTATAAGCATCTACACCAATCCTTATTATATACCGATTTAAAAGACCTAAACACAAGCTTTAAACTAAGATGCAGTCAGAGGTCCAGCAACGAGATGGGGGTTCTCCAGTCTTTTGCATCGAGTGTCACATGTATGATTATCTCCCAGTTGGTGAGAGGTCCTACATATGCACTAAGTGCAGGGAGCTCTTTGCTCTCAGGGAACGAGTCCGTTCTCTAGAGGCTAGAGTAGCAGACCTGGAAGACATAAGAAAGACAGAGAAGTACATGGACGAGACCTACAGGGATATAGTCCTGAAGTCCCACCTCCAGTCTGGCAGCATCCCTGTTGCCATGGAGGAGAGAGGTCACGTGACAGGAGAGCATCACCCTGGTGTGGCAGGAAGTGATCCTGTAACTAGGACCTGTCCTCCAGGTGATGTAAAACCCTCTCGCACCGAGGACGTTTCTCCAGGGCCATGTCCCCATGAGGGGAGGGTCAGGACAGCTGTTATAGTTGGTGATTCAATCATTAGGAATGTAGATAGCTGGGTGGCTGGTGGACGTGAGGATCGCCTGGTAACATGCCTGCCTGGTGCGAAGGTAGCAGATCTCACGCACCGCCTAGATAGGATCATAGATAGTGCTGGGGGGGAGTCTGCTGTCTTGGTACATGTTGGTACCAATGACATAGGAAAATGTGGTAGGGAAGTTCTGGAGGCTAAATTTAAGCTTTTAGGTAGGAAGTTGAAATCCAGAACTTCCAGGATAGCGTTCTCCGAAATGCTTCCTGTTCCACGTGCAGGACCCAAAAGACAGGCAGAGCTCCGGAGTCTCAATGCGTGGATGAGACAATGGTGCAAGGATGAGGGTTTTGGATTTGTTAGGAACTGGGGAACATTCTGGGGAAAGGGGGGGCTCTTCCGAAGGGATGGGCTTCACCTTAATCAGGATGGGACCAGACTGCTGGCATTAACCTTTAAAAAAGAGATAGAGAAGCTTTTAAACTAGAAAATAGGGGAAAGCCGACAGTCACCCAGGAGCGCACGGTTCGGACAAAGGTATCCTTGAAGGATACTACCAAAAGCAGTGAGGTTCCAAAAGGGAGTATAGTAGCCCAAATGCCCTTGAGTAAGGAGCAGACAGAGCATAAAGATTCCCAATTACCCATGCCTACCAATAGCCAGATTAATATTAATAAAATACAGTCTCTAAAATGCTTGTATGCCAATGCTAGAAGTCTAAACAATAAGATGGGAGAATTAGAATATATAGCATTAAATGAGAGGTTAGATATGATTGCACTCTCAGAGACATGGTGGAAGGAGGATAACCAGTGGGACACTGTGATACCTGGATACAAACTATATCGTAATGATAGAGCTGAACAAATTGGTGGAGGGGTTGCGCTCTATGTTAGAGAGGGCATTGAGTCAGAAAGGATTAAAGTTTTGCAGGGAACAAAATATGCTGTAGAATCTCTATGGATTGAAATTCCATTTATGAAGGGGAAGGTGATGGCAGTGGGAGTATACTATCGACCACCTGGCCAGAATGAACAAATGGATGATGAAATGCTCAAAGAAATCAAGGAAGCTAACAAAAGCCACAACAGAGTAGTAATAATGGGTGATTTCAATTACCCCGGTATCGACTGGGACAGTGTCACAGCAGGACAAGCTAAAGAGATAAAGTTTCTAGATGAAATAAATGACTGCTTCTTGGAGCAGCTGATTCATGAACCGACCAGAGGGGAAGCCATACTGGACCTAGTCCTTAGTGGAATGCCAGATCTGGTGCAAGAAATAAGGGTGTTGGGACCACTTGGCAATAGTGATCATAGTATGATCATGTTTGATTTAATCAGTGGAGGACAGATAGTAAAGGAATCCACAGTACTACCTTTTAACTTTCAAAAGGGTGACTATGATAGAATGAGGAATATAGTTCGGAAAAAACTAAAAGGAGCGGTTCCAAAGGTTAAAGACTTACAGCAAGCTTGGGTGTTATTTAAAAATACTATCCTCGAAGCCCAGACCAGCTGTATTCCACGCATTAAGAAAAGTGGAAGAAAGTCCAAAAAACTGCCAGCATGGTTTAAAGGTGAGGTCAGAGAGGCTGTTGCTGCCAAAAGAGCAACCTTCAGAAAATGGAAAAAAAGAGCCAAATGATGAAAACTGGAAACAGCACAAGCACTGGCAAGTTAAATGCAAAGCATTGATAAGGCAGGCAAAGCGGGAATTTGAGAAGAAACTTGCTACGGAAGCAAAAACACGAAATAAAGACTTTTTCAAGTACATTCGTAGCAAAAGGCCTGTGAGAGAGTCAATTGGACCATTAGATGATAGAGGGGTAAAAGGGGCAGTAAGAGGAGACAAGGCTATAGCAGAGAGACTGAATGAATTCTTTGCTTCGGTCTTTACTGAGGAAGATGTGGGGGTGTTACCCAAGACTGAAGTGGTATTTAAAGGTGATACTGCAGAGGAATTGAGAGAAATATCGCTACACCGGGAAGATATATTACAACTATTTGATAAACTGAATAGTAGCAAATCACCTGGACCGGATGGTATACATCCCAGAGTGTTGAAAGAACTGAAATATGAGATTGCAGACCTGTTATTGGTAATCTGTGAACTTTCATTAAAATCATCTGTAATACCTGAAGATTGGAGGGTCGCCAACGTAACACCAATTTTTAAAAAGGGTTCCAGGGGTGACCCGGGAAATTACAGACCGGTGAGCCTGACGTCAGTACCAGGGAAAATGGTAGAAGCCATCATAAAGAACAAAATTACACAGCATGTAGATAGTCATGGCCTAATGGGAGACAGCCAACATGGCTTTAGACAAGGAAGATCTTGTCTTACTAATCTGATCTGTTTTTTTGAAGGTGTGCATAAACAGGTAGACAAAGGTGAGTCGGTTGATATAGTGTATCTGGACTTTCAGAAAGCTTTTGACAAGGTCCCCCATCAGAGACTTTTGGCGAAGCTAAAAAGTCATGGGATAGGAGGCAGTGTACTATTGTGGATCGGGAACTGGTTAAAAGATAGAAAGCAGAGGGTAGGGCTAAATGGCCAATATTCCCAATGGAAAAAGGTGAATAGTGGAGTACCCCAGGGATCTGTACTGGGTCCGCTACTTTTTGACATATTCATAAATGACCTGGAAAAGGGAATAACTAGTGAGGTAATCAAATTTGCAGATGACACAAAACTGTTTAAAGTTGTTAAAACCCAAGAGGATTGTGGAAAACTGCAGGAGGATCTGGATAAATTGGAAGACTGGGCATCCAAATGGCAGATGGAATTTAATGTGGACAAGTGCAAAGTTATGCACCTAGGAAAGAACAACCCACACTATAGTTACAAGATGCAAGGCTCCACATTAGAAACCACCACCCAGGAAAAAGATTTAGGAGTCATCGTGGATAACATGTTAAAACCCTCCGCCCAGTGTGCAGCGGCAGCCAAGAAAGCAAATAGAATGCTAGGTATCATAAGGAAAGGGATGGAGAATAAAACAAAGGATATTATAATGCCTCTGTATCGCTCCATGGTACGACCGCACCTTGAATATTGTGTGCAATTCTGGTCACCGTATCTTAAAAAGGACATAGAGTTATTAGAAAAAGTACAGAGAAGAGCCACCAAATTGGTGAAGGGGATGGAAGGCTACTCCTATGAAGAGAGGCTAAAAAGGTTAGGGCTCTTTAACCTAGAAAAGAGGCGGCTGAGGGGAGATATGATAGAGGTGTATAAATTAATGAATGGAGTGGAACGGATAAACGTGGATAAATTGTTTACGCTATCAGAATATAGAAGGACTAGGGGGCATGTAATGAAGCTACAGGGTAAACTATTTAAGACAGGGGTCTCAAACTCCATTCCTGGAGGGCCGCAAACCAGTCAGGTTTTCAGGGTATCCCTAATGAATATGCATGAGATATATTTGCATACAATGGGGGAAGTGCATGCAAATATATCTCATGCATATTCATTAGGGGTACCCTGAAAACCTGACTGGTTTGCGGCCCTCCAGGACTGGAGTTTGAGACCCCTGATTTAAGACAAATAGGAGAAAATATTTCTTCTCTCAACGTGTAATCAAACTCTGGAATCTGTTACCGGAGGATGTAGTAAGGGCTGTTAGTATAGCTGGGTTTAAAAAAGGTTTGGACAAGTTCCTGGAGGAAAGGTCCATAAACCACTATTAAAAAGGGACCCAGGATATCAATGCTTGGCCTAGTACAAGCACTGCAGAACCTGTGTCTTTTGGGGAAACTGCTAGGTACGTATGACCTAGATTGGCCACTGTTGGAAACAGGATACTGGGCTTGATGGACCTCGGTCTGACCCAGTATGGCATTTCTTATGTTCTTATGTTCTTACAGTATGCTGTACATTTCAAGGCAGTTTATTACCACAGAGTGTGGGATGCTATCAAAAGTTTTCTTATAATGAATCCACACTAAACTGACATTTCTGTTTTTCTGGTTATTGACCATGCTGGCTTTATTCAGCATTAACTGGTCTTTGGTTATATATGCTCTCCGCGTATTACCCTTCTGTTCTATTGCCATGATGTTTTTGAAATCGATACAATGATATATTCTCTCAGCATCTATTGCAGCAAACGATTTGTAGATTGCAGGTAGACAAGTATTGGTCTATAATTTTTGGGAACATTACTTGGATCTCCTTTTGGAAGAATTGTTCCATTGTGATGTTAAGTCTGTCAATTAATTTTCATAGTTTGCCAGGTCTTGCTGGAGGGATGTTACCAGTTTGAGCCAAAAATCATTTGCAAGTCACCTTAATATAGCAACGAATGGCAGTAGATTAAGTCATATGCTCCATCTTTGCCAAATGGGGCTCTTTTAACCAATTTGTTTTCCGTATAAATGCCGCGCTGTGGGATATTCGGCGGCGCTAACACAGTCCGTGCCGATGAATATCTGCAGGTGCCATCGCTACACATCCCGATGATAAGCGGTTAGCAAGGAGGTGTGCTGGGGGCGTTCCGAGGAAACACGTATCACTAACCAGGCAACGGCGATATTGAGCAGTTAGCTATGTGGCAATCTTGCAGCCTGGATAGTCAATGCCAGAGCCTGGATGTAGCCCCAGCATTGGATATCCAAGTTTTAAGTTCAGCGCCGGCTGCTGGTGCTGAATACTGGGCCCTTTGTTACTTCAGGCTATTCTATAACTTTGAAGTTTTGCCTTTTCCAAACTTCCTCGTATACTGGGTACCATTCTGCTTTCCAATTGTATTCTACAGGGTCGTCCTATAAATTTTCTAAAGCCTTTCTGTTTTGGTTTTAAGTTGGTGGTATTTTCACTGTAGTGATGCTCTTTCCCAGTTCCCCGTAGAACTATTTTAGATTCTCTCTAAATAGTTCATTTTGATATCTCTTTTTTTTCTGTTTTCTTCATATCTGCAGTTTTTGTGTCTCTGCTACTACTTTCAATTTATTATTGGAGCATATGAATTTAAGGTCGACTTCCATTAATGCAGCATGTTTCAGTTTGATGTTTTGGATCTTTCTCATTATCTTTGATACTGATCGTTTGAAATTCCCATCTATCAGACACTTCTGTACGCAGCAATTTTGTTTTTCCTTCACTGTGTTTTTTGTAAAGGAGAAGTGCTGCCTTTCTCTTTTACTTCTGGCTCTGTGTTCTTTTTAGTAGGATTCTCTCTAACAGTTTTTGCTGCAAAGTATTTGATTTGATTTATCTTCTTAATATCAATAGACGGTTCCTTTTGTCATGTGCTGGGGCTCTGCAGTTGGTTGAACGAGCAGCTCTAGGTGCTGCACTGGCCTCTGATCAAGCTCCAATAATAATTCTTCCAGTAACACAAACTAACAGCTTCACTCAGCTCTTAATATAACCATATAAGCCTTTACTTTTCAAGCTAAAGAAAACATTCACAACTAAAATGTACACTTCTTCCTTTGGAACACAGTAATTGTCATCAATGAAACACTTCACAGGAAAAATAACCAAGCCTCCTTAAATACCCGCCTGGGGTTTGCACTAGCTCTGATTCCTCAGAAGGAAAAGGTAACACCATTCCTTTGGAATGTAGGTCACAGTCACTTTAAGAGTAGGCAGACTTTGGGGTTCCAAGACTGCTTTTTTTTTTTTTTTGAAGTGCCATCAAGTCAATGCTGATTCCTGGCAACCCAGCAGCAAGATTTCCTTGGCAAGTTATGACAGGAAGTACATTGCCAGACCTTTTCTTCTGAGACAATTTATTTAGTTGTATTTATATTCTGCTTTTCACCAGGTCAAAGCGGTCAATTGGGGGATACATTTAACACGAGTGGATATGACACACATACGTTAATACTTACAGGGAACATGGGCAATGGAGGGTTAAGTGGCTTGCCCAAGACCACAAGGAGTGCCTATAGGACTAGAAATCCCAGTCCCTCCGGCCTAAGATTGCTGTCCCCAGGTGGGACTTGAACCCCTGGCCCTCTGGCCTGAAGTACCTTGTCCTAACCACTAGACCACTCCTCCCTCCAATGGAGGGTAAAGTGACTTGCAAAAGGTCTCACGGAGTACCAGTGGGAATCAAACCCTGATCTCTTGAGTACTAGCTAACCATTAGGCTACTCCTCTATATTAAGCCAGATTTCAACTTGCAGTAATTCTTTAGAGTGCAGGTTGGTTTCCTGATTCCCAGCCTGTATTTAACTTGTAATAGCTCCAAGCATAATATCCATAAATCCAGTCCTTTACTGAAAGCAACTCCTTTATAGGAGACCAGGCTGTCTCCATCCTTGCCTATAAACTATTCCAGCCCTTTGAGCTTAAAGCAGTTCCTTTGCAGGAGATCAGACTGTCTCCAAAACTCTGCTCTGCATATACTCTTCCAGCCCAGGTTTTCCCTACAGCACTGCAGGGCCTCAGCAACTTAGCTTCACTCTTCCTCCCTTCTCCACTTGCTAGCATCTGCTACATATGCACTGTTTTTATTAGCGAGAAAATAAAACACTGCCTCTCGTCCGCTTCCGGCACTGATCCCAATGGCTGGGTGGCAAGCAAGTTCCATAAAACCCAATAAAATAAGTAACTATCATGTTTAGATAATCCAACACAGGACCGAGCTGGTGAGACATAACCTGCTATCTCTGACAATATCATCCAGAAAGGCAAGTACGGACCTGAATACTTTTGCGTACAAGGGTTCAAGCAAGGCCGCTGGTGTAGTAAACAAAATGGCAGCTTCTGGCGCCAAGAATAGCATGGGTGGGCATGGCGAAGGTCCCGAAGTTCCAAGCATGGAACATTGTTGTTTTGCTTTCTTCCACAGTGAAATAAAAGATGATTCGAGGGGCTTCACAAAGACTTGACCGGTTTCCAGTCCGAGGTCCACTCATGGGTGGGAGACTTACAGGCTGATATTAAAGAAATCAGACAGACTGGAGACTGCGGAAAATAAAGTGGTAGAGTTGGAGGAGGTGGATGAGCAGAGTGCAGGGTCCCACAGAGCATTAAAGCAGGATCAACAAGAATTATGGGAGAAGATTGAGCAAATTGGAAAACTGGGCTCGGCGTTGTAACCTTCAGATCCAGGGGTCCCGGAGGGTGACAAACGTAGAGATTATTGTGCCCTGATATGACAGATCAGTGCTCCAGGCTGGTGGCCTTAATGCGGATGACTATTGTCTGACAATAGAAAGGGCACATAGGGCTTTGGGCCCACGGCGTGTTGAATGCCCGAAAGACAGTGTGGCCTTCTATCATGCATAGCTGACCAAAGAGGCAATACTGTGCACAGCTAGAAAATTCAACCTCATTAAGTGGGAGGACTGTACCCTTGAGATATACACTGACATCTTATCCATTACTCTTAAGACAAGAAGAGAACCAAAGGCGATTACTAAGCGCCTAAGGACAGAGAACATAAAATATAAGTGGCTTTATCTGTTTGGATTGAAATTATCAATAGATGGAGTAATTACCCAGACTAAGGACTTTGGATCTGCCTTGATCAGGCTAAAAAATGTGGGCTAGAATAATCTTCCTGCTGTTCTGGAAGCAGAACCCAGGCCATGGGACCTGGACAGAGCTGTGGGGCCTCGGTGGCAGAGAGCCAGGAAGGGCAGTCAGCGACGGAGGAGGCAAACAGAGCCTAAGTCTACCCAGGACATGATGGAGAATGCCTCTAACCCTGACTGAAGAGAAATGCTGCACTTGGTACTATCTGTGATGAAGAAGCCCATACTGAACATATGGAATTAGAAGAAAAGGATGATTTTACCTTTAAACAAACTGACAGTCAGGCTGCACACACGTTTCAGCGTTTGCAAGAGAGAGGCAAGCCTAGGGAAACAGGAGCTAGGCTGACACACCCAAGCTCTGACGTAACTGCAAGCCTGGAACCTAATTACACACCTGTTCAGGAAGGCAGACCCAAGGCTCAGGGAACAGGAATATAAACCCTGGCTAGGAGAAAGCAAGGGAGGAGTTGGTGATTGGAGTCTTGCTGAGAGAGCCGGTAAGAGTGTTGGTGAGAGTATTGACTGGAGAGGTGGTTGGAGAGATGGTTGGAGAAGAGCTGGGAGGAGACCTTTGAGGAAACCCAGCTGCAGTTCTGGAATTGAAGCAGACAGAGCAGAAGGAGAGAAGGGACAGACTGCTGTCAGAAACCTGCCTAGAGGGAGAGAGCAGAGAGACCTTCAGACCTCATTGCCAGATAAAAAGCTTCAAGGAGCTCACAGGTGGGAATCTAGCACAAAACCCAGGGGTTTGCAAAGCTCAGTTTGGGACTGGGAACCAGAGCAGTGCTCCCAACAAGAACTCCAAACAGGGAATCAGAGAGCGTTTCCCTACAGCTGGAAAAAACTAGCTGAACAAAGCCAGAGAGGAATTGCCACAACCTCAGGTATTTCCAATCCTTGCCATATAGAACTGTGCCCAAAGGAAGCACCAGAGGTCTTAGGGGGAAATTATCCTAAGCCGTATAATAACAGCTTAAAGTCAAACTCCTTAGTTCCAGAGTTTGAAGAGATGCAACAGGACTTTAATGAGTGACTCAGCAGAAGTGCCTATGGACTGTACACTGTGTTTGGCAGATGATATAGAATCACTTTGCTAAAGGTGTATGAGGGAGCTGAGTGTGAACAAAGGGAAAGAAGATATTTTTCTTTGTGAGAAGAAGCTGTTATGTTTTCTATCTGTCACCTGTGATATGCATTGCATGTTTTGTGAGCAAAGAGTGTGAAGCTCAATCAGTTTAAGTTCTGTAAATATCCTCGAGCAAACACCTGAAGAAATTTCATGGCCCCTTTAATGCTTTAAACCGGGTGGCTATCTGGAGAGAGAGGAACCCGGGAGGAAGGGATTACACTTTCTACTTGGGTATCCATGAGTCCTGCTCCCGTATTGATTACCTATTCATAGATAAAGGGGGTTTGCTAAAGTGGAGTATTGTGGTATTGATCCCATAACTTGGTCAGACCACACTCCTGTCTGGTGTGCAATGTCTGTGGATGGAAGGAAGAGAGGTTTATAATTTTGGAAACTGAACAATGCATTGGTGGATGACGACAGGGAATTGTGGACTATTTATAACTCAATGATGTGGGCGATATGCACTCTGGTAGGTTGTGGGAAGGTCTGAAAGTGGTAATAAGGGGGAAGCTCAGCAGTACTGAGTTTCAAGACACGCCAGAGAGAAAAGGAAAAGGAGGCTCTGTGGGATAAATATCCCTCTTAGAGAGACAACATAAGGACAGCTCCTTGACAAAGGCAAGGAAGGAACAGCTGAAAGTTAAGTGAACTCGTTGGTAAGCCCTCCTTAATGAGGAAATAAATTTTGCTCTGGACCAATTAAAGCAATGGTATTTTGGACAAGATAATAAGGCCTCAAAACTTGTAGCCAAATTAGAACAAATGTGAACTGTAACAGTATTGCAAAATGTTTCTTGGACTACTATAGAGAACTATATACCCCTGAATATCAGACCTCGGAAGACAAAATTAATCATACCCCTATTCAATTGGATAAGTATTCAACTGGACTCCCCAGACTATACCAAAATATCAACATGTATTCAAGAAATAACAACCTGGCTAACTAAGAACAACCTAAACATCAACATAAAAAAAAAAAACTGAAGCAATTATCACGAGAGACTCCTCATTCATTCTTCCTACTGCTATCAACATATCCGATACATCAATTACAATAAAAGACGAAGTCAGATACCTTGGAGTGATCCTAGACAAACAACTCACCCTCCAACCGCATATCAACAAGATATCCAGAACAGCCGCCTTCAAACTCGCAACACTCCGGAGACTAAAACCCCTCCTCAATAAAGAACATTTCCGTACTGTATGCCAGGCCATCATTACACAGCTGCTGGACTACTGTAATATACTATTCCAAGGTCTACCTAAACAAATCACCCACCCCCTACAAATAGTCCAGAACACTGCTGCCCGCATTATCACTAGCGCTTCAATACAAGACCATATAACTCCAATGCTACAAGATCTACATTGTCTGCCAATCTCCTCACGGGCAAAATATAAATCAGTGCTCACCATCTTCAAAATTAAAAACAACATCTCAGCAAGAATACTACAGGAACTCATTGGAACCAAAACAAGCAAAAGACCAGACAGAAACAGCACCAAAAACCAATATACCAACACCTACTCTATTCACAAGAACAAACAAATCCACATCCATGCGAGCCTTCTCACTTGCTGCCCCTGCTATCTGGAATGTCCTTCCAGATAACCTAAAATCAACAACAGATATAAAGGATTTCTGGAAGCTACTCAAAACCACCCTATTCATTGAACAATTCAATGAAAACCATCAATCCACCCTAACCACACCACAAAACGAGTTACACAAGAAATGACATCCACAACATCAAAACATCCT
This sequence comes from Ichthyophis bannanicus, assembly GCA_033557465.1. NCBI lineage: Eukaryota > Metazoa > Chordata > Amphibia > Gymnophiona > Ichthyophiidae > Ichthyophis > Ichthyophis bannanicus. The sequence goes on along the minus strand of CM066036.1, from coordinate 668,559,893 downwards.
ATCACTATCAGTAAACTGTATATAGCCCAATGTAGATAGCTCAACCTGTATATATTGCACCCCAAATCAAGATTTACCTATCCACACACTCATGAACACTAAATTCACAGCCACTGCATGCCGACACCCCCGCACTACCCTACTTGATGGGTTTGCAGTGAAATCCACTTTGATTCAAGGATAAAGCGGGATATAAATACTTTTAAATAAATAAATAAATAATCATTATTTAGATGGAGTTTGTCTCCTGAATTTGGGGGAGGAGGCGTGGGCTATCTTGAATAGACCTGTCTCTATGCATGAGGTCTTGCTGGCTATAAAATCTCTACCAAGTGTAAGACCCCGGGCATTGATGGGTAATCTGATAAATTCCACAGAATCTATGCAAACCTGCTGGTTGACCCCTTGGCAGGGGCGGCTCTATTGTCTCACTCTGCCTTCTAAGGAAAAAAAATTGATTGGACCAAATGTGGTAGAATCAAACCTTCCTCCCTGCCACCTCTGCTGCCCCTGCCCATGCCACCCCCCCCCCCCCTCCTCCTCCCCAGATCCGAGGACACTGGAGCAGCAGCAGTGAGCTATCAACTATGAAAAGAAAAAAAAGTGTGGTGTCTTTAGGACTCTCGTGCGCTTGTAAGTTCCTGCTGGTTCCGCCCCCCTCTGATATAAAAAACATCATCAGAGGGGACGGGACCCATCAGGGCCTTGCTCCAGCAGCGATCTATCAACTTTGGAAAAAAAAAAACGGAAAGCAAACATGCGGGCTCTTGCGACTCCAGCTTGCTTGTAAGTCCATGATGGGTCCCACTCCCTCTGATGATGCTTTTCATGTCAGATGGGGCAGAACCAGCAGGGATGTACAAGTGCGCCAGGGTCTTGAAAACCCCACATTTTTGCTTTCCGTCCATCAATATTGAGAGGTGGATGGCAGATGCTGGACAATGGGGAAGGGGCAGGAGGAAAAATGCTGGACAAGGGGAGGCAGCTGGAAGATAAATGCTGGACAACAGGTGGGGAAAGCAGGAAGACAAATGCTGGACAATGAGGGTGGGGGGAGACATGACGACAAATGCTGGACAGAAGTGAGGAAATAGAAAGACAAACACTCAAAATGGGAGGGAAGCACTGAGACAAATGCTGGATCAGGGCTGGTGCTACCTGGTAAGGTGGGTAAGCATGGCAGGGCGTGCCAACGTCAGGAGGGTGCCATCGCTAGCTGCCCACCCCCCCTTCCCATTCAGGACGGCCAGGACCGGCAACCAAGTGGAGAGCCTGCCCGCAGGACATGCTGCTCCCATAGACAAAAGGTTGTGAGAGGCAGCAATTGCTACTCACAACCTTCTGCTCATGGAAGCAGCGTGCCCTGTGGGCAGGCTCTCCACTAGGCTGCTGGTGCTCCTCAGGTCATCTTTAATAGGAAGTGGGGGCGGTCATCCAGCGATGATATCTTCCTGATGTTGGCTCCTGCGGGTAGGCTTTGTTTCTCTGGACTTTAAGTCACAGCTTGCACAACCCCTACTCACAGGACATGCTGTTCCTGCAATGGCCAGGACAATTAGTTCAGCAATATTAACTTTTTATCCTCTATCTCAAGGTTACAATCACAACAGTCAGATTTCCGAGTCCTTGTCAAAATATTGCAGCTGCTTGGTTCTTCCAAATAGCAAATATATTTTTCCAGAAACAAGAGTCAAATAAGCACTCTTTTCTGCCTTTCAACCATGGGGGAGTTTTAAAGGAGCTAACAAGCTCAGTCAGCTTGGTTCTCTGTCTTACCAAAGTAGCCGCATAATCTCTGTAGGTAAATATTTTCTACCTGGGGTAAGCCCAGGGGCTCAGTAGCAGTGCTGTGCAATGTCATAAGAACATAAGACATGCCATACTGGGTCAGGCCAAGGTCAATCAAGCCCAGTATCCTGTTTCCAGCAGTGGCCAATCTAGTGCACAAGTACCTGTCAGGTTCCCAAAAGGTAGACAGACTCCATGCTGCTTGTCCCAGAGGTAAGCAGTGGATTTCCCTGGTCCATTTTAATCATGGTTTATGAACTTTTCTTCCAGGAATTTGTCCAAATCTCTTTTAAATCCAGCTACACTAACATATTTTCCTCAATTATTCCTATATATGCTACTTTGTAGCTTCATTGTGTATCCCCTAGTCTTTCACTCCATTCATTATTTTATAGACCTCTATCATATCTCCCCTCAGCCATCTTTTTCCCAAGTTGCTTAGAAGCTGTCCTAAAACTCCACCCATCTGAAATATCCTCAAACTTATCTTTTTTATAATAATTTTGCTCTTTTTTGGAGTGTATCATGAGTTCCCAAAATAAATCTATTTTGCCAATTTACTAGCATTTAAGTCTGTTCTAACACATTTCTCAAGTTGTAAGTGTGCTTTCCATAGACACAAAATAGGAAAAATCTTTTAGTACACATGGCTCTAAATTTAGTATTCCTCAAGGTTATCTGCCAGGAGGAGAAATTCTATACAAGACCGAGGATCGTCTCTGACAGAAAAAAAAGAGATGACGATAAGCGATTAGTTACTGATCCTTATGAATACAATTCACAAACCTTTCTTTAATGGTTCTGTGTAATCTTTCCACAAGCACATCTAAGGCATCCCATGGTAGGTAATGCTCCTCTATTTTCACCAGCTGCAACTTTTTATTATTGTACACCGCCCTGACACTTCGGTAACGGGCGGTATATCAAATGATACAAATAAAGATAAAGGTCCGACTAAAGGTCCATTGAGCCCAGCATCCTGTCTCCAACAGTGGCCCATCCAGATCACCAGGAAGCATCTAACAAATCCCACAAAGTAGATCAATCGCTTGTTGCTTACTCTCAGGCATAAGCAGAGGTTGTTGTGAAATCTATTTGCACTTTACTCTTTACCATGTTGTAGTTTGACTATATCTTTAATCATTTCTTTTTTCTTTGCCCCCTGTTTGGTAGTGCTGCTCTTTTTTGATTGAACACCAGTTTGGCTCATTTTAGGCCATGTCTCAAAACCCTGAAACACCTGCAACTGTCACCACTGCTCTCCGACTGGATGCCAATATTCCCTTTCTTAGGAAACACCCTCAAAGCTTTGAAAGTGACATCAGGAGCTTTTAGTATTTAATGTAGGACTTACTGTAGCATTATTCACATTTTTCATTACTATTTGCTGGGTAGTATTTTGAGTATATCTGTAATCTTTTCTCTTACCTTATAGTACTTGCTACTGGCAACACTGTTCTCTTTGAATGGATGCTGGTTTGTCCCATATTTATAAACAACCGCCATCATACAGGTAAAACTCGGTGATAAATCAATGACCCAAAAAATATTAACTTCTATTTTTCTTTAAAAATGTTTTCCAAAAGTTGCATATTCTTTCCAATTCTTTTTCTCTTTGGTTTTGGCCAAAGTTTTTATCTATTATGTTTTACGTTCTGTGTAATTAATGTATTTTATGAATTTTATGTATTTTATTATTGTACACCGCCTTGATTGTTCCAGAAAGGCGGTTTTTATCAAATGATTAAACCTTAAACCTCAATTAAACATTAGCAGAAAAGACCTCAGAAATGTCCCTTCAGCTTCCTCATAGGTCATAAAAGCCCCTTCAATCAATACATAAATTTTACTTTAAACATTTCATTATTACTTCTCAAAAAAATTGTCAACTTATCTGAGGGCAACTTGTAAACAAGTTATACTCAACGTGGCCATGTTTCGCAAATGAACTGCGTCAGGAATGTGTCCTTTGAGCGATAATAGCTCTCCATAAGGAATAAGCAATATTAATATTTATTGTCCTGAGATATACTTGAATAGAATTAAATAAAAATCATTATATGAGCGCCACCATCAATCAATGAAATTGCTCTACTAGGAAATAGCCGTGCAAGATGTTAGATTAAAAAAAATCACTTATCAATTTAAAAGAAAATTATGATGCCACCGAAATGTCACCCTGAGCCAGCCTGCGCAAACTACCTCTCAAGGTAATGCTTCTCAGCTATTGAATGGAATAAGCTGATTCCTGCAGACAAAGTGCTGTGTAATTATTGAAACAAACACTAGCACAAGGTACCCCGGTGACGTTCCTACTGCTACTGCTGGTATGCACATCACTTTTTAAAAGGTAACACTGATGCGGTGGAACCGGAACTGCAATGACATGAGCAAGGCATAGTCTGTATGTGGCATCCTCAAGAAAATGGCTGCATGCAAATTTCTGCAGACTGGGAAAATTGCTGTGACATGCTCGCTAAGGGAACTGATAAAAAAATCACGAGTCAGATTCTGTACTGATAAATCTTTAAACCCACCACCCTATCCCATATGAGTTCACACTGTAATCAATAAAACAGAGAGAAATCAATAGATGCATTAAGTACATATGGATGTACTTTTTGTAAAGTAAAAAATCCACTTTGATTCCAGTTGAAGCAATCCCCTATTCCTATCACCTCCTCTAATCAAGGAGGGGATGCGATCAATAATAATCCATAAAGATGTGAACGAATGAGCGTAGTCCAAACAATATTGCACCAAAAGAGCAGACTCTCTTATGAGTTGCAGGCTATAATGGTGTTCATTAATCTAGACCTTCAATGGTCTGCTGGTCTCACCTATGTATAATTTAGCACAAGGATATTGAATTCTATAAATTGCATAGTCCGTACGACAAGTAGTATAATATTTTAGAGTATTTCTGGCCAGTTTATGGATCGTAAAATGGTTGCATTCTTCCATATTCTCACAGATTTACACTGACCACACTTGAAATCCCCCATGATTATCTCGGGGCTCTCAAATTTAAACTCAGTGTAGGTCGGACTTATTAATTCTTTCAAGTTCTTATTCTTGCTTTATGCAAACACCCATTACAGAAAACAATCAAGAACCCAAAGGAGTGACCAATTCTTTTTATAATTGAAATAACTTTATGTGACATATGAGGAATCTCATAAAACACAAGTAGTAAATGTCTTCCTCTTCTTGTCTGTCAGATTTTTCTCTCAATAAATTATCTCTTTTATTGTACAGTGCTCTTTTATAAGACTTTTTAACTATTTCTGGAGAATACCCTCTTTGGAGAAGCCCGTCACACAATGTGCACACATGTTCATGATGCAAGGTCCACATTAGGAACTGCCACTCAGGAAAAAGATTTAGGCGTCATTGTGGATAACTCATTGAAACTCTAGGCCCAGTGTGTGGCGGTGGCAAAGAAAGCAAATAGAATGCCAGGGATCATAAGGAAAGGAATGAAGAATAAAACAAAGGATATTATAATGCCTCTGTATCATTCCATGGTGTGACTGCACTTTCAATATTGTGTGCAATTCTGGTTGCCGTATCTTAAAAACGATATAGCAGAATTAGTTCAGGTAAGGCCTACTGGCCAAAGGCACTTAGGATATAAAGCTACTTGGAATAGAAATACTTTAATCTGCAGGGAACTGGTCATACCTGAGTCTCCTATTTTAGAAGCAAAGGCATCATTTAAAGTTACAGGGACCTTTGCACAGTAGGCAGATAGATAGAAAGAAGTTAAAAGTTCAGTTTGACTATGTCTGCTTCCATTGTTTGAATTGTCTTAAAGCCTGCTCATAGAGCGGGGCTAATTAAATTATCTTACAGCCACCTAGGCTTCACAGCTTCCACAGCCTGCACACAGCTAAGCTTCCACAGCCTGCACACAGCTAAGCTTTCAGCATTGTATCTTTTGCCTGTCTTGTTGTTGTTTGCTGTTGCTGCCGCTGATATAAAATTTAACTGTTGGTTTTACATTCACTTTTGGGAATATTCTGACTGCCTACATTCCTTGTGTAGCCCTTAAATCAGATATCTAAGTGTGCCCTCAGTTCATGTAAGGCCTACTGGCCAAGGACACTTAGGTTCCCGCCCACACTACCCCTCATCCCACCCACCCCAGGGCTGCATTGCCTATATAGCCATCACATACATTGACATCTACCCTCTTCATTTGGTGTTACGTCCACCTTCTCTTCTTCTTCTTCTCCTTCTAGGACCAAGCATGTCTTGTATTCAGTGCAATAATTGTGGTGCCTTCATTCTGAGAAGAATCATCTGGAACCTAAGAGCTTGCCCTATATGCCTCAAGTTAGCAGCCATGCATAAAGAATTGACTCTATTAAGGGAAGAAGTAGCCACAATGAAACACACCTCTTCTAGGATACAAACCAAACAAAATCCACCACCGCTCCCACAAAGAATCAAACATCCCAGGAACAAATGGATCACAGAGGGCTCTGGTAGATTGTGACCTGTAACGCAGAAACACCCTGTACATCATGAGATATCACTGCATAATGCCTTCTCTGCTTTGGTTAATGAGGATGCCCATTCCAAGGAAACTGAAGGACCCTTAAATGAGACAGTCAATGCCCAATCTCCTGATAAAGCACCAAATATGAAGAAAAACTCAAGGAACAGAAAACTACTACTACTTGGTGATTCCACCATCAGAGGCACCAACTTGGGAACACAGTTCAAAGGACAGAAGTTAGTCAAATGCCTCCCAGGCTCTTCAGCTAGCAGGAATACAAACCAAATTGTTGATGTACTTAGCGCTGAAAGTGAGCACTTCAAAATTGATGTCATCCACTTGGGTACAAATGACCTGGCTAGAAACAGTGCCACTACAGTTCAAAGGGACTTCCAAACTCTGGGAGAGAAACTGAAGCCCATTGTTAACACTGTAGCATTCTCAGAAGTTCTACCTGTTCTTGGTAAGGGGGTAGAAAGGCTACATCGCATAAACAGCTTTAACACATGGCTCCAGATCTGGTGCAAAGAAGAAGGATTCAGATTTATAGGCGATTGGGGAAACAGATGGACCAACAAGAGACTATACTGTGCTGATGGACTACATCTTTGTCGCAGGGAAAAGAATCCTAAGTGAAAAATTCAGGCAGTATGTGGATATACATTTAAACTAGAAAAAGGGGGTGACGGACGGGGAAGGTCAAGTTCAGGATGTCACTCCCTGCAAAAGCAGAATAACATCAGAAACAGACACACTTTTAAACCACACATCAAAAGCAAGTGGGAAGAAATGGGCAGAACAAAATCAATGAAAAATACATGCAAGCCAGTTAAATGCTGGAAAGCAATGAGCACAAATGCTCGAAACTTAGCCAACAAAATTCCGGACCTGGAAATCCTAATGGTGGAAATGGACTTGGACATTGTGGCCATTACAGAAACATGGTTTAATGAATCGCATGCTTCGGATATAGCCATAGCTGGCTATAATCTATTCGGAAGAGACAGAGAAAATGGAAAAGGAGGAGTAGCCTTGTATGTCAAAAGCAATATTAAAGCTATTGAAATGCAGGGGGCATGGGGAGGAGAAGAAGCACTCTGGATTGTGCTGGAAAGAGGAGATGGCACTGTCATCCATACTAATGTAGTCTACAGACCTCCAACTTAAATTGAAGAGATAGATAACGAACTGATTATAGATATTGCCAAGATAGCCACAAAGGGGGAAGTGATCATACTGGGTGACTTTAATCTACCCGATGTGGATTGGATTACTTCTTCTGAAAATCTGGAAAGAAGCAAAAAAATTGTGGATGCTTTCCAAGATTCGTTACTTAGACAAATGGTGATGGAACCAACCAGGGAAAGCTCAACGCTGGATTTAGTGCTCACCAACGGTGATAGCGTAACGAATGTCTGGGTGGGTGCCCATGTGAGCAGCAGCGATCATCACACGGTGTGGTTTGAGATAAAAGCCAAGGTGCAGTCCAATCATAGCAAGCTCAAAGTCCTAAACTTCAAAAACATGGACTTCAGTAAAATGGCCAAGTACTTAAAGGAGGAGTTGGTAGGGTGGAAGGGGATAAGGGAAGTGGAATTGCAATGGGCTATACTAAAGGTGGCAATAAAAGGGACAGCAGATAAATATGTAAGAAAAGTAAATAAAAACAAGAGGAAAGGAAACCCATTTGGTTCTCCAAAGAGATGGCTGCTCAAATAAAGGCAAAAAACACAGCTTTCGCAAAATTCAAAAGCTTGCAAACAGAGGAACACAGAAATGAATACAGAATCAAACTCAAAGAGACAAAAAGAGAAATAAGGAAAGAAAAATCAAACGCAGAGGAAAAGATGGCTAAAGATGTGAAGTGTGGCGACAAAACTTTCTTCAGGTATATTCGGGAAAGGAAGAAGATCAGAGGTGGAAATGCAGGACTCAAAAGTGCTGGGAACTGACTCGTGGAAAGTGACATTGAAAAAGTGAAATTGCTAAACAAATACTTCTGCTCTGTTTTTACTAACGAAAATCCTGGAGAAGGACCACCTGTGACTCTGAAATATAAAAATGGGAATGAAGTAGATACCACACCATTCACAGAAGAAGATGTGTTGAAACAACTTGCAAAACTGAAAGTGGACAAAGCCATGGGACCAGATGGGATACATCCCAGGATACTGAAAGAGCAAAGAGAGGTTCTTACAGGGCCATTAAAGGATGTTTTCAACAGATCCTTGGAAACAGGAGAAGTTCCTCAGGACTGGAGAATGGCTGATGTAGTACCTCTTCTCAAAAGTGGTGACAGGAAAGAAGTGACAAACTACAGGCCCGTGAGCCTTACCTCGGTGGCGGGAAAAGTAATGGAGGTGCTCCTGAAAGAGCGAATAGTGGACTTTCTCAAAACCAACAGGTTGCAAGATCCGAGGCAACATGGTTTTGCCGAAGGACGATCTTGCCAAACAAATCTGATTGAGTTCTTTGACTGGGTGACCAGAGAACTAGATCAGGTGCATGTGATGGATGCCATCAACCTGGATTTCAGCAAAGCCTTTGATACTGTTCCTCATAGGAGGCTTATCAATAAACTCAGTAGTTTGGGGATGGATCCCAAGGTGCTAAACTGGATCAGAAATTGGTTTACTGACACACGACAGAAGGTGATAGTAAATGGAGCTCACTCGGATGAAAGGAGGGTGATTAATGGGGTGCCCCAGGGTTTGGTCCTGGGCCCGGCCCTGTTCAATGTATTTGTGAGTGATATTGCTGAAGGACTGAATGGAAAAGTCTGTCTTTTTGCAGATGACACAAAAATTTGCAACCGAGTGGACTCCCCCGAGGGAGTGGTTAGCACGAGGAAAGATCTACAAAAGCTGGAAGAATGGTCTAATGCTTGGCAATTAAGATTTAATGCAAAGAAGTACAACATCATGCACTTGGGTAGCAGAAATCCAAGGGAAAGGTACGGGATAGGGGGCGAGAGGTTGGTATGCACGGATCAGGAGAAAGACTTTGGTGTGATTATTTCTGAAGATCTCAAGGTGGCAAAACAGTGCAACAAGGCGGCGGCAAAAGCCAGGAGGATGTTGGGCTGCATAAAAAGAGGAATTACCAGCAGAAAGGAAGAGGTACTTATGCCACTGCATAAGTCACTGGTGAGGCCTCACTTGGAATAATGTGTTCAGTTTTGGAGACCATATCTTGCAAAGGATGTAAAAAGACTGGAAACTGTTCAGAGGAAGGCGACCGAAATGATTTGGAGCCTGCATCAGAAGCCTTATGAGAAGAGACTTGAAGACATAAATATGTGCACTTTGGAGGAGAGGAGGGATAGGGGAGATATGATTCAGACCTTTAAATACTTAAAGAGAAATAATGAACAAACAAACCTCTTCCAAAGACGGGGAAGCTGTAAAACTAGAGGGCATAATATGAAGCTGTAAGGTGGTAAATTGAAAAGCAATGTCAGGAAATACTTTTTCACTGAAAGGGTGGTGGATGCTTGGAATGCCCTCCCCATGGAAGTGGTGGGGGCAAACACAGTGACGGAATTCAAAATGGCATGGGACAGACACAGCAACAGGATAAAATCAAAATAAATGGAACCATCTAATTTCTCAACAAATAGGGGCGTCCTACATGGAGCGGTGTGTTCACCCCTAAACAAAGACATGGGTAGGGGTGGCCTGCACAAAGCGGCAGGTGCATGTACTCTTGCCATCTTACTGGGCAGACTAGATGGACCATACTGGTCTTTATCTGCCGTCATTTACTATGTTACTATGTTAGAAAAGGTACAGAGAAAAGCCACCAAAATAGTAAAGGGGATAGAAGGATACTCCTATGAGGACAGGCTTAAAAGGTTAGGGCTCTACAACTTGGAAAATAGATGGCTAAGGAGAGATATGATAGAGGTCTATAAATTAATGAATGGAGTGGAACAGAGAAATAAAGATCGGTTGTTTACACCACCAAAAAATAGAAAGACTAGGGAACACGCAATGAAGCTACAATGTAACCCAGTTAAGACTAATAAGAGAAAATATTTTTTCATTCAACATGTAATCAAACTCTGGAATTCATTATCGGAGGATGTAGTAAAAGCTGTTAGTGTAGCTGGGAACCTGCCAGGTACTTGTGACCTGGATTGATCACTGTTGGAAATAGGATACTGGGCTTCATGGACCTTGGTCTGACCCAGTATGGTATTTCTTATGTTCTTATGTTCCTAATAATCGGAAACGTTAGAGCAAATATGATGGAAGTACAACATCATATTTCGAGTGGAGGAGTGGCCTAGTGGTTGAGGCAAGGTACTTCAGGCCTAGAAGGTTGGGGGTTCAAATCCCACTAGAGGACAGCAACCTTGGGCCAGAAAGACTGGGGTTTCTAGTCCCACAGGTGCTCCTTGTGGTCTTGGGCAAGCCACTTAACCCTCCATAGCCCATATTCCCTGTAAAATAGTTATCTCCAAGTTATAATGCCCTGTTCAATGTAATTTCAGTTTGTTCAATGTAAACCACACTGATGCAGAATAGCACGGTATATAAGAGAATATAAATAAAATAAACATCTATGAAAAAGGCAAACTGTCCTTTAGGTGCTTAGGATGACTGCTGTTATAATCAAGGAGCGAGTTTCAATCCATTGGTTTCATATATACTGTAGTTTTAAAACATCCTTCTGTTTGAATTATTGCTATATCCAAGAAATGAATCTGATTAACATCCACAGTCATCTCAAATTGCAAATTAGGATTGCAAATATTCAGCCACCGATTAAAGCTTTGCAATTGATCAACTGAACCTCTCCCCAAAACAAAAATATCGTAAATATACCTCTTCCATAAATAAATAAAAGATGCATATGTGGGAGACTGTAAAAATTGCTTTTCAAAGGCTTCTAGATACAAATTAGCCAAAGAAGGAGCAAACAAAGCTCCCATTGCAGTTCCTGAAGTCTGCAAATAAAATAGATTCCAAAAAACAAAATAATTATTCTTCAAAGCTAGCTCAATCAGTTGTTTCAAAAACTCAGATGGAACATGATGTGGACGCGGACATCTCTCCAATGTATTGAACAATACAGAGATAGTATCATCTTGGGGGATCATGCTGTATAATGGTTATTTATTATTATTTAACTAGGCTTATATACTGCTTTCCTACCAGTCAAAGTGGTGTACATTCAGGTACTGTATATATATTTGTTCCTTGTCCCTGAAGGGCTCACAATCTATGTTTTTGTACCTGAGGCAATGACCTCAGTCCTCCTGGCCCAAGGTTGCTGTCGTCTAGAGGGATTGAACCTCTGGCCCTCCAGCCTGAGGTAACGCCCCAACCACTAGGCCACTCCTCCCTTCAGATATCTCTCTTAAAATATTAAAAAAATGGCTGGTATCCTTACGGTATGATTGAATGGACACCACCAACGGCTGCAAAAAGTTATCAATGTAAACACATAGGGGTCTGTTTACTAAACAGTGATAGCGGAGATCGTGTGAAATAGGTGTTGTGGCCCTATTGAATAAAACGGGACCGCAGATCTGATTTTGCACGATCACCACTATCGCTGTTTAGTAAACAGACCCCATAGTCATTCTATCAAGGAGACATTGGATGATACAATAGGTCGCCCCACTTGACAGAGATTTATGTATCTTGGGAACTATATAAATAGTAGGAACTCGTGGACATGGATGATTCAAAAAAATGAACCTCTGCTTAGTAAGAAATCCTTCATCAAAGGCTTCCTGAGTGAAGGAAATACCTACTGTACCTAAATATAACTTGCCTTGAACTGCTCCTGGAAAGGTATGAGCTAAATGCTAAAAAATAAATAAATAACAAAAAAAGCTGAATTTGGAGAGTCCTAACCTCTCAATAACTGATCCGACTGCAAGGTAAGTAAAGTCTCCAGACTATGACCATGCCTAAACATGCTGAGATGGATTCAGCAAAACCTCAAGAAAATCATCCAGTTGAGGTCACGCATCCTGTTCCACTATCTTACTCAAAAAGGGTAAGTTAGAAATGGAACAATAATTCTCCATAACTGAACATGGCAAATTAACTTTTTAAAATTTTGGCTGAATAATAGCCTACTTCAAACAATCAGGAAGCATACCAGATGACAGCAACAACTGAAGAACATTGTGAACAAACCTAGCAACTATATCATATGCTATCTATTTCCCCAGTTACCTATATATCTAAAACAACCTGGTGCAAACAAGAAGGATTTAGAAATATAGGTGACTGGGGAAATAGATGGAACAACAAGAGACTATGCTGTGGTGATGGACTGCATCTCTGTCGCAGGGAAAAGGATCCTAAGTGAAAAATTCAGGCATTATGTAGACAGGCATTTAAACTAGGGAACAGGGGTGACGGATGGAGAAGAACAAGTTCAGGATATCACTCCCATCAAAAACATAATAACATTGGAAGCAGCCACACTATTAACCCATACATCAATAGCAAGAGGGAAGAGGTGTGTAGAATAAAATCCATGCAAAATACAGGCAAGCCAGTCAACAAATACTAGAAAGCAATGAGCACAAATGCTCGAAGCCTAGCCAACAAAGTTCCTGACGTGGAAGCCCTAATGTTGGAAATGGACTTGGGCATTGTGGCCATTACAGAAACATGGTCTAACGAGTTAAATGAATGGGATATAGCCATACCTGGCTATAATTTATTTAGTAGAGATAGAGAAGGCAAAAAAGGAGGAGGAGTAGCTCTATATGTCAAAAGCAATATTAAAGCTGCTGAAATGCAGAGAATGTTGGGGAAAAGAAAAGGCACTGTGGATTGTGTTGGAAAGAGGAGATGGCACTGTCATCCATATTGGTGTAGGCTACAGGCCTCCAACTCAAATCGAAGAAATGGATAGCAAATTGATTATTGACATTGCAAAGGTAGCTATGAAGGGGGAAGTGATCATAGTGGGTGACTTTAATCTACCCAATGTGGATTGGCGTATTCCTTTTTCAAAGCTGGAAAGAAGTAAAAAAAATTGTGAATGCCTTCAAAGATGCATTGCTTAGACAAATGGTGATGGAACCAACCAGGGAAAGTTCGATGCTGGATTTAGTACTCACCAACAGAGATAGTGTGTCGAATGTCTGGGTGGGTGTGATTTGAGCAATAGCGATCATCACACTGTGTTCTTTGAGATAAAAGCCAAGGCAGAGCCCAATCACAGCAAGCTCAAAGTCCTAGACTTCAAAAATGCTGACCAGTAAAATGGCCAAGTGCCTGAAGGAAGAGTTGGCAGGATGCATCTTGGAAGACATCCACAATTTTTTTACTTCTTTCCAGATTTGCAGAAAGAATACTCCAATCCACATCGGATTTATTTATTTATTTATTTATTACAGTTTCTTATATACCGCGCTATTTAGAATCAGCGCGGTTTACATCATAACAACAACGACCATAACGACAAACTGTCAGGTTTTACATTGAACAGGAGTACAAACTTGGATAACTGGGTTAACTATATACATAATCTATCTACAATGCAGTGTGAGGGCATTTCTAGATTGGGTCAATTCTTGGAGGGGATATCTAGATAGATAGATGAAAGTCACCCAATAAGTCGGATAGATGAAAGTCACCCAATATGATCACGTCCTCCTTCATGGCTACCTTTGCAATATCAATAATCAATTTGCTATCCATTTCTTCGGTTTGAGTTGAAGGCCTGTAGACTACACCAGTATGGATGATAGTGCCATCTCCTCTTTCCAACACAATCCACAGCGCCTCTTCTTTTCCACACATCCCCTGCATTCCAGCAGCTTTATTGTTGCTTTTGACATATAGGACTACTCTTCCTCCTTTTCTACCCTCTCTATCCCTTCTAAATAGATTATAGTCAGCTATGGCTATATCCCATTCATGTGACTCGCTAAACCATGTTCCTGTAATGGCCACAATGTCCAAGTCCATTTCCACCATTAGGGCTTCCACATCAGGAACGCTGTTGGCTAGGCTCCGAGCATTTGTGCTCATTGCTTTCCAGCATTTGTTGACTGGCCTGCCTGTATTTTGCATGGATTTCATTCTACATGACTCTTCCCACTTGACATTGATATGTGGTTTAAAAGTGTGGCTATTTCCAATGTTATGCTCTTGCTGGAGGTGATGTCCTGAACTTATCATTCTCCATCTGTCACCCCATTTCCCTAAATGACTGCCCACATACTGCCTGAATTTTTCACTTATGATCCTTTTTACTGCGATGGAGAGATATAGTCCATCAGCACAGTATAATCTCTTGTTCATCCTTTTGTTTCCCCAGTCGCCTATATATCTAAATCCTTCTTGTTTGCATCAGGTTTAGAGCCATGTATTAACGTTGTTTATGCAATGCAGCCTTTCTACCCAAAACAGGTAGAACTTCTGAGAATGCTATTGTATTAACAATGGGCTTGAGAGTCTCTCCCAGAGTCTGAAAGTCTCTTTGAACTGCAGGGGCACTGTTTTTAGCCAGGTCATTTGTACTCAGGTGGACGACAACATCAATTTTGGAGTGCTCACTTTCTGCACTATCTATACCAACAAATTGGTTTGTATTCCTGCTGGTTGAAGAGCCTGGGAGGCATTTGACCGTCTTTTCTCCTTTGAACTGTGTTGCAAAGTTGGTGCCTCTGATAATGGAATCTCCAATTAGTAGTAGCTTTCTGTTTTGTGATTTTTTTAATTCATAATTTGTGCATTATCAGTAGATTGGGCATTAACTCTCTCTTTTAAGGGCACTTCCATTTCCACGGATTGGGCACCCTCATTATCCAAGGCAGAGAAGGCATTATTCAGGGATATCTCTTGATGTATAGGGTGTCTTTGTATTACAGGTTGCAACCTACCAGAGTCCACTGTGATCCATTTGTTCCTGGGCTGTTTGATTTTTTGTGGGAGCGGTGGTGGATTTTGTTCAGTTTGTACCCTAGAAGAGGTGTGTTTAATTGCAGCTAATTCTTCCCTTAGTAGAGTCAATTCTTTATGCATAGCAGCTAACATGAGACATATAGGGCAAGCTCTTAGGTTCTAAATGATTCTTCTCAGAATGATAGCACCACAGTTATTGCATTGAATACACGACATGCTGATTAAGCAGTCCTAAGAGAAGGAGAAAAGGAGAAAAGTTGGGTGTAACACCTAATTAAAGGACAGATGTCAATGTATATGATGACTATCTAGGCAATGCAACCCTGCGGTGGGTAGGGTGAGGGGTAGGATGGGTGGGAACCTAAGTGTCCCTGGCCAGGGCACACTGGGATATCTGGTTTAAAGGCTAGGCAAGAAATGTAGGCTGTCTGAATATTCCTAAAAACTTACATCCAATAGTTTATAATTGCCTGTTTTTTAAATATAAATCTTAAGTTTGAAAGCTTAGCTGTGTTATAGTCTCTTGGAGCTGTGATGGCCAGACTGGTTCAAGTACTTGGCTGCCCTGATGGCGGAGCTGCAGCTCCTCAGGGAGGACATGCAAACCGCAGCATGGACAATCGGCATGCATCTGGATGTCTTCACTTCTGCAGTGACAGGGCACAAGCAGGACCCTCTGCACCACTGTTCCCTCTAAGCTGTGCGCGTGTGCGCGCGCACACACCTCGCCGACTGAGCGCACATACTTTACAACAGAGCGCACAAAAATTACGGTTCTGATTCTGATAGAAAACAACACAGACGTTCTTAAAATTGAAAAGTTGTTGTGTATTTATGTTTTTCACAAGTTCTACAATATTTTCTAGTGCAGTCAATGTGGTGTACATACTGTATTCTGACGTGTAGTCAAATTTTAAAGTATAAAACTCCGAGTGTCGTTATGTGGCGCACAAAAATTTAACCTTCCTTCAAAAGCTGCACAGCTGATATTTTATGCGCACACAGCCTACAGAAAATTAGAGGGAACATTGCTCTGCACCATAGGCATCTCCATGGCAGGGATTGCCCTGTGATGGGCCATAATGGGATGGACCGCATTTTGTACAGCTGTTGGCTCTATATTGCTGTTGCCACCATTGTTATATTTGTGACAGGTTTGCAAGTAAACTGTTCCTGGTTTGCAATCATAATGTGTTGTCCGTTTTGTGGGGGCAGGGCGGTGTGTCTGTGTGGGTGGTGTAGGGGACCATGGGATGGGGTCTGGGGGTTGTGGGCATGGGGTGTGTGCCCTGTAGGTCATGTCAGTATGCACGGGTATGGCATTGAGGCACCATTGCTCTGATTTTTGGAGAAGGGCGATTTTATCAAGAAACAATAAACATAAACAAACATAAACATAAACACATGTGCAGAATGGCAGCAGTCTCAGCACTGCACAGGTAGTGCCTCTGTGCCATCCCCATACAGCTAGTGCCTCTGTGTCATATCCAGCTAGTGCCTCTGTGTCATATCCGTACAATGCAGCTGCAGCTACCGCCTAGTGTAAGTAGTACCTCAGTGCCATACCCACACAGTGCGGCTGCTGCTTGTAGCACCTATACCATACCCACGCAGAACAGGTGGCAGTCAGCACAGGTGTGGCACAGCAGCACTACATACACAGGATGCCCCCTGCCTTGTGAAGGCACACGGTTGGAGCGACACTGTACACCTGTCCACACACCGCGGCAGCCATGCTCGAATACTGTGCTATGTATCCTACCTATGTATTACCATCTGGGCATTCATGCACGCATATGTTGCTGTCGTGCAGTGATGTGTGGCTATGGCGTCCTACAGTGGCTACCTGTCATGCAGATTTTCATACTGTCGGCACTCAGGAATCTATGCGGGTATCGTATATGCCTTTGGACGGGGCGTGACATGGCTGCACATAGTAACCGCATATGTGTTAAAGGACCTATATGGGTAGCCTCATACTGCCAGGGTGCCTGAGCTACAAAATGGCAGATACAGCACTGAGAGAGGCAAAACGAACCTGGATGGTGAACTTCACACCCTTTGAGACCATTATGGACCTGAGGCTCATCCTGAAGCATCATGCTGCTCTCTTTGCAGCAGAGGAGGGTGCCAGCTCACAGTTGACAGCATAGCGTGACATCATCAGAAGGGTCAATGCCATCCTCCACCACAACAGGGATGTGGAGGATATCAAGAAGTGGCGGATGGTATGGCAGGCTGCAAAGGAAAAGAAGGCCAGAAACAGCAGGCTGCCACCTGCGCAGCAGCGCAGACTCACCCCTCTGGAGGAACAGGTGCTTCATTTCATGGGGGAAGTCTCCATCTCAGGGGTTGCCGGCATTGACAGCTCCACCTCAGGCACATAGGAGAATGAGTTGGTGTGCCCTATGGCTTGTGTGGCAACATGGCAGACATGTATGTGTCCCTTCCATGGTTCCATCTACCCATGGCTTGCCTGTCTGTCTGTTGGCCCTTGGGTGCCTTGTAGGTTAGAGACGGTGTGGACCAGGAATCCACCTGCTAGTTTTGTAGTGAGCCAGGTGGCACCCCATAGTCTGACCAGGCAATCCATGTCACTGACCTCTGCCATCTTTGCTCTCCCACAGACCAGCCAGGGACCCTACCTCACAGCCTGGAACTAATGCATCAGGGGAAGCCTTACCACCCACCATGGATGATGCCATTGTGCAGCCAGGATGCAGCACAGTTATAGGTGCCAGTGTGCCTACCAGGGTGGAGATTCAGTCCTTGCACCACCCAGGCCAGAGGAGCAGTCTGGTGCGCCACCCAGGGCAGGGGAGCAGGCCAGTGTGTCTGTCAAACTGGGGAGCCAGAGATGGATGATGGCCCACTTGCTGAGCTACAATTTTCCATCCTGGATGACCCTGTGGACGCAGGAGGTACTGATCTGGACCAGAAACTACTGTAGGAGGGTGCGGGCCTGGTGGCCGGCACTGAAGGCAGATGGTCCAAGCTGCATGAGATCCATCAGGACTTGCAGGCAGCCACACAGGTGAGGGAGGCAGAGTTTGAGGTGTGGCAGGAACACTAACTGGGCATGGAGCGCCATCTGGAGGGGCACCTGCATCTGATGAGGGAAATGGCAGCATACCAGGGCACCGATCGCTGGTTCCTTGTGCAGTTTGGTGGGCCTCATGTGGGTGCAAGGGGTGGGTGTTTGGGCTACCAGAACACCAGCACAGCCACCTGATATCTCTAGCCCATGTCCATCGGCCTACCTAGCTGGGGAGGGTGACAACGCTGCCAGCACATCATCAGACATCACTCCACTGTGTCGCAGTGTCCATGTCAGCAAGTGCTCATGGCCGGTGGGGAGCCCAGTGGCAGGGGACACACATGGGGGAAATAATCACTCTGCACATGTAGCATGGCACTGGGGACTTTATTGGTGATTGTGTGTATCCTGTCCAGGTGCTGGTGTGGGGCAGTCACCTCAGAAATTGTCACATATCAGCCGCACAAAGTGGGCCAGTGCCCGGGCCTGCTGCTGGCTCCCAGTCTCTGCCCCATCACCATCTGCTGCCTCTGCATCCTCCCACTCCTTCACAACTGCTGGCTCTGGGTCTGGCAATCCACACATCCATGCAAGGTTGTGGAGTATGTAGTATGATGCAAATATATGGCATACACACTTCAGGCAGTAGAAGTGGTTCACCACCACTCCTGTCGAGGCACTGGAAGTGGCTCTTCAGCATCCCTATTGCTCACTCCACAATTGCTCGGGTCTGCTGATGGGTGGCATTGTACTGCTCCTGCTGGCTTGTGGGGTGGCACACTAGAATCAGCAGCCAGGTCTTCAGGGGATATCCACGGTCATCTGTGGGGGCAATGTGAGATGTGCACATGAGCATGGGATATGCGTTGGTTATGGTCTATGGGCTGCTACGGACAGCATACAACACACCATCTACTGGCAGGGCGGGGTGTAATATCTAACGGTCAGTGACACTGTGGCAGTGAGAACACCAACATATTGCTTGAGTGTCAGTCAAGCATTTGGAGCGGTGCAAGGGGGACGGTGACATGGGCTGGCCTGTTGGGAGGGGGTGGGCAGGGGCATAATAAAGAGATGTGGTTATGGGGTCTGCTGGCTGGGATGGGGGCAGCCATATCTGTGCCTTGCACATGCTGCTGCCGTGTGGCTGCACTACATGGCACCAGCCTGTGCTCTCCCACATGTCACATGATGCGTGCTGCCTGCTTTTGTCCAAGGTCATTCCCCTGGATGTCTCCACGATGTGCATCATGGCCTGCTGTGTGTGTGGAACTGCAGCACATTTGCACGCAGTGGCCATCATATATTGCCATACATAGGTAACACATATATCCCAACCTGTTTGCATAACACATAGCATCATACTACAGCAACCATTTATTCTGTGCCTGTCCTGGGACTCATACATGTATGGCTGCAAGCTGAGTGTGTACATCTTCAAGCAGATCCCCGGTTGCTGCCTGTCCAATGCCTCGTTGGAGTCGGGAGTGGTGCCAAAGGACTGGAGAGAAGCTCATGTGGTGCCTTTACACAAAAGCGGAAGTAAGTATGTGGTTGAAAACTACAGGCCGGTTAGTTAACTTCGGTGGTGAGTAAATTATTGGAAACGCTGCTGAAAGAGAAAATAGTGAGGTTTCTGGAGTCCAGCGGATTACAGGATCCGAGGCAGCATGGATTCACCAGAGGCAGGTCTTGTCAGACAAATCTGATTGATTTCTTTGACTGGGTGACCAGGGAGTTGGACCGAGGGAGAGCCCTAGATGTGGTGTATTTAGATTTCAGTAAAGCCTTTGACACTGTTCCTCACAGGCGACTTATAAACAAACTGAGCACCCTAGGGATGGACCCTAAAGTTACTGCTTGGGTTAGAAATTGGTTGGGTGGGAGGCAACAAAGAGTACAGGTAAATGGAGTGCACTCTGAGGAGAAGGATGTTACCAGTGGTGTGCCCCAGGGATCTGTCCTTGGTCCGATTCTTTTTAACATCTTTATTAGTGATATAGCGGAAGGGCTGTCGGGTAAGGTTTGCCTCTTTGCGGATGATACCAAAATCTGCAATAGAGTAGACACCCAGGAAGGTGTAGATAACATGAGGAGGGATCTAGCTAAGCTTGAAGAATGGTCTAGAATTTGGCAGCTGGGATTTAATGTTAAAAAATGTAAAGTCATGGATTTGGGCTGCAGCAATCCAAGGGAGCAATATAGTATAGGGGGTGAAGTACTTTTGTCCACTAAAGAAGAGCGGGACCTAGGCGTAGTTGTGTCTGATGACCTTAAAGTAGCTAAACAAGTAGAAAAGGCAACGGCAAAAGCTAGAAGGATGCTTGGATGCATATGGAGAGGAATGGCTAGCAGAAAAAGTGAGGTGATAATGCCTCTGTATAAGGCTTTGGTGCGACCTCATTTGGAGTACAGTGTGCAATTCTGGAGACCGCACCTTCAAAAGGATGTGAACAGGATGGAGTCGGTGCAGAGGGTGGCTACTAAAATGATTAGTGGTCTTCATTATAAAGCTTATGAGGACAGACTTAAGGATCTTAATATGTACACCTTAGAGGAAAGGCGGGATAGAGGTGATATGATTGAGATGTTCAAATACCTCCGTGGCATAAATGTTCAGGGAGAGAGCCTCTTTCAATTGAAAGCAAGAGGACATGGGATGAGGATGAAGGGAGATAGATTCGGGAGTGATATGCGGAAATATTTCTTTACGGAAAGAGTAGTGGATCCATGGAATAGTCTCCCAGTGGAGGTGGTAGAGATGAGGACAGTAACTGAATTCAAAAAAGCATGGGACAAACACAGAGGATCTCTAAAGGTAAAAAGGGGACTGCTGTAGTTGTTGATATGGAAGGACAGACTAGATAGGCCATGTGGTCTTTTTCTGTCATCATATTTCTATGTTTCTATGTAATGACACTACACGGGTTCACCTCTCACCATCAGCAGCCATATGTGCCAGGAAATGTTGCTTAGGCTTACGCGGTTAGTGATGTTCAATGTCGGCTCACACGGCTTTCAGAATTCCACTTTACATGGGTTTCAAGGCAACACCCCCCCTCCCCCGTTATGCCCCTCAGGCCTTGGTGCTTGGCGCTGTATGGGTATCTGGGCCTCAATGATTCAAGCCATCTTGTTGAATATGCAGTTTACATGGTTATGGCGGTTTTACATGGGTAAGGCCAGCTTTTACACGTATAGCACACACCTAGGGCTTCAAAACGTGGGTCCTGTATTTCCTGCTAAAATAACCTTTAGCTGTCTGCATTATAAAGACTGCAAACTATTTAACACAGTGGTAAAACTGTAATATCATACTCCAAAATTTGATCATATCCCACCACTATTAGCAGATAACCTTAAGTATCTTTTGTATTCACTAATCCCAGATAACTCTTATTCGCCGAACATGACAACCTTCTAACTATCCCCTCTTGTCACAGACATGGTTAAAAGATGTCCACCACACAACCTTCATCTATTTAGCTCCCTGCTTCTGGTATCCTATCCAGTCTCATCTTCAAAAGGATTTATCGCACACCAAGTTTAAGGTAGGAAGAAAACCCCTTTTCTCACACAGGCCTTTGATGGGATTACTGATCTCTAACTCCCAACGTTGTGGCAAGTGCTGATATGTCTTACCCCATGAGATTTCCCTTTCTTATGCTTTCCTCCTATTAGTTCTGTGGTAGATTCTGACCAGGGAATAGCGGGGTTGCATATCCGGGTTGGAGGTACAACCCCTGCTATTCGCTGGGACCGTATTCAGCTGCCAGTGCTCCTGCATTCACAGAGCCATTGTGCGGGAAGTGCTGGACGGGGGTGGGAGGGCCGAAGATGGATAGTGGGTGGAGTGGGGGCGGGCTGCAGCACCCAGACATACAGGGCCTATTCTGGTTAGGGCCCTGTACATCTATCGGGAGCAGGATGTGCATGCAACTTATTCCACCTTGGAAATGAACTAAGTCACTAGAGCAGCAGTGATCGGGCCAGGCAGCCCCTATTAACCACACAGAGTGGGTGCAGGTGAGTCCCTGTCGCCCGATCCTGGCCTGGCAGAACCTGCCGAGGGGCGGGTGGCAGGGAAAAGAACTTTGCAGTGCTGTCAGGCCTTGCTTGCTCCTGCTGGGTGTCCCGGTGCCATGGCGACGGGATGCCACAGCACCAGCAGGAGCAGGAGCACTGAGCGGTGGAGATAGGCAGCATGCTGTAGTTCTCCCCGCTCAGCATACTGTGTACTCTGGCCCATCCAGGTGACCTGATTCCGTAGATGTAGGAACGTACAGCCCCTGCAGTTGCAGAATCAGGTACAACTGTGCCCCGTCCATTTTTTGGACGCCCAGACGTGCCGGATGTGCACAGTATAGAATTGCCCTCCACATGTTTTATATTTTCTTTTGTTAACCAGTTTGCTGAATGCTTGCAAAAGGCAGTTAAGAAAAAAACTATAGCAAACTAAATTAAACTAATAGTTTATTGACTTTTCCTTCAAGAAACTCCTTTTAAATCCAGCTATGATAGATGCCTTGACCATATCGTTTAACAACAAATTCCACTGTTTAATTGCCATTGAGTAAAAAAATACTTTCTCCAATTTGTTTTAAGGCTACTATCAGTAAGTTTCATGCAGTGTTTCCTAGTCCTCGTGCTATGTGAAAGCGTAAATTACTATTCCCTATTTACTTGTCCTACCTCATTCATGATTTTGTCGGTTGTCTCTTCTTCAAACTGAAGAGCTCTACCCTATTGACCTTTCATGATAAAGAAGCTATTCCGTATCATTTATCATGTCTGTTGCCCTTCCCTACTTTGGTGTGTTTTTGCTTGTACGAAAAGGTCTGCTGAAGAGGACCCCCTCCATCCATCCCTCTGTCTGTACGCATAGGTTTGTCTGCACTTGTGCAAAGCTATGCATATGGATAAAGGCAAAAAGTGGGGTGGAAATAAAATTGAGCATAGTAGCAGGGAAGTCAGGCTCTACTTCCCAAAGACAGGGAACTGAAAAGTTGGTGCCACAAGAATCCCAATTCCACTGCCATTAAAGAAATGAAAAAAATCCTATGGCTGCCCCATTGTGTCACCAGGGATTCCATGCCTAGTAGTAGCGGTAGAATTGGAGCCATGGTTGTAGTGAAGGAAGAGGGAGGCTCCCACTAGCAGAGAAAAAAGACAGCCGCAGTTGCTGTGAAGAAAGGCCAGGGCTGCTATCAGGGATCCAGCTTCTGCTGGCAGAAGAAGACCTCCAGTTGAATATGTGACAAAGAAAGGCCAGAAATGCTGGGACTCCCCACAGCAAAGGAAAAAGTCCAGCCATGGAAAGGCCTAGGCAGCAGCAGTAGAATAGAGTAGCCCCAGCTGAATAAGGTAGTGCGAACTGGAGGTAGTGTGAAAGAGAGGATGAGAATGAAGGGCAAGACAAGGAAGAAGGGAAAGGGAGAGAGTTGATGGGAGGTTGATACAAGGAGGAAAAACATGTAAGGAGGCTGGAAGAGTGACTCGAGGGGGAAGAGAGGCATGGAAGAATGAATCCAAGGAAGAAGAGAGGAGGGGAGGTCAGAATGAAAGAATTAAAGAAGGAGAGGAAGGACGAGTGTAAGGATGGAGCGAGTGTAAGGAGTAGGGTATGGATAAAAGGTTGAATACAGAAAAGAAGGGAAGGGAAGAATGGAAAAGTAAGTGCAAGGAGGGAGTGATTGCAATGGAGAGGGGAGGGATGGAAGGTTGAATGCAGGAAGGTAAGGATAGAAGATTAAATGCAATGAGAGGAGGTGCAAGGGAAGAGAGTGCAAGAGGGAGGGGGATAGGAAGGCAGAATAGTACAAGGGGGATGGGAGGCTGAGGAAGTGAACTGGCGGGGGGGAGGCAGCAAGGGAGACAATGCCTAGAGCCAGAAATACACGCTGGCTGACACACACACATATATAAATATTCCCAACTATACTCATCTATACACTCCACAGACACAAACATGCACCCTATAACACTCACATACCCAGCAATCACCACCCATACGCCTATAGTGTCCCCCTTAGACAGCCACACACAGTCGTTTCCACGCTATCATAATACACTTTGCTATGTCTCTTCCCACTGAGACCCTCAGAAAGCATGTCTTTCAACAAATGGAGGGAGGGAAATGCACTGTTGTGTCACACTCTGTGTGCTATCTGCAAGTTGTTTGATTCTTCTATGTCTTTTTTGAGATGATGCTACAGAACTGCAAAAAGTACTGGTATCTGCACATGAAGTTCATCCTCTTATCTCTTGGTATTTTCCTGGGGATTCCCACTCATGAACACTATTTCAAGAGTTATGGAGCAATTGTTTTAGCAGAAATAGATCACAATGAAATCACTTCTGGTTATGTGGTAGCATAATCTACATTAATATACACAGATAAACTTATATTCCGTTGTATTCTTCTCTAAGGATGCAGCTCTATCTAAATCAATGGGTACCAATGGACTTACAGCTAGAAGGCAGCTCCTCCTTGTGAGGGAGTATAAGTTCAGATAGGCAGTCAGCTTTGGAGACTGCTGCCAGACTCTGGCAGTCCACCTTTACAACCAACTAAGCAGACTGATTGATAGGTTCATCAGGAATAGAGATTTAGTTAACTAAGTGGGCATTATGCAGACATCATTTCTTTAAGGAAGTCTTTGGGGAAACAAAATGTGCTAAAGGAGGGGAAATGAAGGTAGCCTGAAATTCAGATGAAGTGGAAACTGAGAGACCAAACACTTGGGACTTGGACCCTACCAAGGATATGGAGAGAGATGTTCCTTTCCACCAACCTAGGCTTTAACCCTGCCAGAAAATAAGGCATCTTGCAGTGAGGGTGAAGGTTGTGTTACTTTGACAGATGGAACAGAGGACTGCTGGCTCTGCGGAGACCCTAACAGGAAGAAAAAATAAGTTTCAGCCAGTGCTTGGCAATAGTTACTGTGTCTTGCTGTTCCTCTGTATGCTGGATGAATTACAGCTAGCCTTTGCAGTCCTGTGATTTATTGTCAGGGGACACATGCCCAAAGAAAAGAATAAAAGGAGACCTGGCTGACTGGTACTGCATCAAACTAAATTATCTATTATGGTATGATTGTTGGGATGCAGGATAGACGATGCAATGCTAGAGCCCTTGGGTGTGACAGATGATGCTTCAGTGGTCCATTCCTCTAGTTTTACTGGCCTGTGTGCAAGATTGCAAGGCCATAACTGTAAAGCATGTTTGAGGATTGTATTGTATACATAAAGAAAAGATGTATGACTAGCATCTGCGAATGATATCCCTTCATGTAGAAGACCACTGTGACTGAAATATGGAGAATGAATATTGTATAGATGGAAAAAAGTGGTGATTTTTTAAAATATTTGGACACAAGCTGGTCTTGCATGTAGTTTCTCATTCCACATGGCTTCCTAAGGCATTGGTGGTCTGTTTTACAATTATAAACAGCATTTTCTTTCCTCTGTGTGAGAGGGTAGAGGTTTTTCCATTGATACCTATGGAGATGGGGCAAACAAGGGTTTCCAGGAATATGCAAATGAAATTGTGTGGCTATTTACATGCAGCTTGCCCTTTGTGATTTCACTGGTCAACAAATTTTTACAAACGTCATGTTACTGAAATAAAAATAGTCATTTCTTATCAATTTGTATATGCTGAACACGAATATGACAGTGAAATTGCAAAGTTGGCTCTAGTTTTTTTGCAAGCTACAAGAATTAATGTTTACATCACGAAATGCATGTCAGTAGTACATATAATGAGTGGAGGAGTAGCCTAGTGGTTAGAGCAACTGCTTAGTACCCAGAAGATCAAGGGTTCATTTCCCACTGGCACTCCTTGTGACCTTAGGCAAGTCACTTTACCCTCCATTGCCTCAGAAGAAAAAGCTGGCAATTTACTTCCAGTGATACATTGCCAAGAAAACCCAGAGGTAGCTGGGTCACTATGAGTCAACACTGACTTGATGGCACTAAAAATAAATAAATAAATAAATATAATAGGCCTTCAGTTAATACCTGTAAAAAAACAAGTCATAGACTACTTCTTAGATTTTTTTTGCCTGTCTCTTGTACAGGTGTTCGGGAGCTTCTCTGGGGAGTGTCCAGCAGTAGTCAGCCAGCATTGTAGTGGACCATTTTCCCTGGTATCTTTGCTCCATCGTTGCGATATCCTGGTGAAAACGTTCGCCGTGTTCATCACTAACCATACCACAGTTGTCAGGAAAGAAATCGAGATGGGAATCAAGGAAATGGATCTTTAGAGACATATTGCAGCCAAGTTTCTGATACTGCATTGGCATGTCTTCTACTAGTTCCTTATAGTTTTCTGCCCTAACATTCCCGAGAAAGTTTGTTCACACTAGGCGAAAAGCATTCCATGCTTGTTTCGCGTCACCCTGCAGCAAGTTGTTGAACCGGTCATCTTTGAAGAGCTCTCGAATCTGAGGACCGCAAAAACTCCCTCTTTAATCTTTGCTTCGCTGAGTTGAGGGATTTTTTCATGCAGGTATCGGAAAGCTGGCGAAGTGCGGTCCATGGCTTTCACAAAGTTTTTCATCAAACCTAGT
This sequence comes from Ichthyophis bannanicus, assembly GCA_033557465.1. NCBI lineage: Eukaryota > Metazoa > Chordata > Amphibia > Gymnophiona > Ichthyophiidae > Ichthyophis > Ichthyophis bannanicus. Next base: position 668,533,106 of record CM066036.1, on the reverse strand, counting down.
TTGATGTGAAGGGGTGGTAGCAGGATTTTGTGAGCCTCAACCAGAGCTGGGTGCTGGATATTCTTCTCTCCAACTGTTACATTTTGTCTGTGATTCCATTCCTTCCGCTAGTAGTGCCAATCCCTTGCTCGGCTATCCCACTCACATAAGAAACATATGTATTTTATATATCCCTGCTACAGTCCCATTAAAAGGGCAACTACCTTCAAGTCACCACAGAGGTGCCAGCTGTACTTGTTATAGTTAATGGAAGTCAGTAGATGCTTTAAGTTATCGTATGTCTCTTTCATGTGGACGGCATACGCTACTGGAATAGATGGAAGACGGTTTCCATTGTTCAAAAGCACAGCCTTCAGCTTCAGTTGCGAAGAGTCTATAAATAGTCTCCAGTCTTGTGGGTCATGAGTGATTTTTAAGGCATTCATGAGGCTTTCAATATCGGAACAGAATACCAGATTACTTTCCTTTCTGAAGAAAGGCTCCAACTGCTGGTGGCGCTTTCGATATGAACTAATGTTGACATCTTCTTCTAGAAGATTCCATTGTTGGAGTCTTGATCCTAGCAATTCTGCCTTGTTCTTGGATAAGTCCAAATCATGAACCAGGTCATTTAGTTCTTCCTGTGTTATTCTGTGTGGAGTTGATAATGCATCCCAGTGAAAATGTGGGTCACTGCATGCTGATGGACCAGGAGAAGAACAGGTCGGCTCACTCTTGTCCTCATCAGATGAATCAAGAGAATATTCTGATGGAGGTTCTGGAATAGGAAGTCCTTCACCATGTGGAACTGGTCTAAATGCAGACGGAATGTTTGGGTAGACTATGCTCAACGACTTTTGCTTCGTTATTCCACTGGAAAGAGAAGGAACCAAGCAGAAGTAACAGTCATTTATGTGGTTGCTTGGCTCTCTCTACACCATGGGGACTGCAAACGGCATTGATGGTCTTTTGCAATTCAACCACTGTGAAAGCTGTGTTGTACATGTAGCGCAGCATATATGCGGGACCCAAGGCTTGTCTTGGTCACCAATCTTGCATCCGAAGTAAAGATGATATGCCTTCTTCAGTTGAGAAGTGACACTTTTCTTCTAGTTGGCAAATGTCACTTCCCCACAAATGTAGCAGAAATTGTCAATGGTATTAATGCACTTTTGCGGCATTGCTGTTCTGTATTGTACCTAAATGGCTAAAATTATATGATTAATAAGTTACATGTAACAGTAGCTTAAACTGTCTCGCACACAGTCTGAAATATTTTAAATGCTCAACCTTTCTGACTGCATATAGTACACTGCTGACATCAGATGGCTTCAGCAGCCGTCCGGCAGGAGTATTGCATTGCATCAGAAAATGATGCAATCAACTCTGGATGATGTGTGTATGCTGGTATTATGCAATGTGATGCAATATTACATCATTCAAGGCTTATTTGGGATGTTGTTGATGTCCTACTGGATAAATTTACACGGTGAAACGTCAAAAATGAACTACATGCAATATCTTCAAAACGAGAGCCAATAAATTTTTTTAATGTTATATTTTTGTTCAGATCACTAAGATACTACAGATTAGGGCCTTTTAAAGTCAGTAACGATTTCAATGTTGACCAGTGTTTGATATCTTGATTTTGTACTGACATCATGACCTGTGCATGGTCAGCACAGTTTCGCCAAATGACAATTCACCATGACCTCTTTTCTGACCATAAATTAGGTGAATAAAAGAAACAGTGTTTTAATGCAAATGTATTTTCCATTTTGGATAAAAAATAAAGGGCATATTTACTAATGGTACAGTAACATTCATTAGTGTGTGGTATGCCTCCATGGCCATTAGAATAAAATGGACCACAGCAGCACTATACAGTGCCTTGCGAATGTATTCATCCCCTTGGTTTTTGTCCTGTTTTGTCATATTATGTACAACCTGGAATGAAAATGGACTTAACAATATAGTCCAAATTGGTGAAGTGAAATGACAATAAAATACTTTGTATATATAAAAAATAAGTAAAAACTGAAAAGTTGTGAGTGCATAGGTATTCATCCCTTTTGTTATGAAGCTCCTAAATAAGAACTGGTCCAACCAATTAACCTTAGAAGTCACATAAATAGTTGATTAGGGTCCACATGTGTGCAATCAGTGTCACGTGATGTCTGTATAAATATACCTGTTCTGAAAGGCCCCTGATTCTGCAACACCACTAAGCAAGCAACATGAAGACCAGGGAGCACTCCAGACAGGTCAGAGACAAAGCTATGGAGAAGTATAGATCAGGGTTGTGTTATATAAAATACCCCAAATTCTGAATATCCCACGGAGCACCATTAAATCCATTATAACAAAATAGAAAGAATATGGCACCACTACAAACCTGACAAGAGAAGGCCGCTAACCAAAATTCACAGACCGGGCAAAGAGGGCATTAATCAGAGATGCTACAGAGACACCAAGGATAACACTGAAGGAGCTGCAAAGATCCATAGCAGAGATGGGAGTATCTGTCCATAGGACCACTTTAAACCATACAATCCACAGAGTGGGGCTTTATGGAAGAGTGGCCAGAAAAAAGCCATTGCTCAAAAAAAGAAATAAGAAAACACGTTTGGATTTTGCGCAACAGGATATGGTGACCCCTCCCCCCCCCCCCGCCACACACACACACACACACACACACACACACACATGGAAGAAGGCTCTCTGGTCAGATGAGATGAAAATTGAACTTTTTAGCCATCATGGGAAATGTCATGTGTGGTGCAAACCCAACACGTCCCATCACCTCGAGAACACCATTTCCACAGTGAAACATGGTGGTGGCAGCATCGTGCTGTGGGAATGTTTTTCATTGGCAGGGACAGGGCAACAGGTCAGGATTGAAGGATTGATGGATGGCATTAAATACAGGGCAATTATTGAGGAAGACCTGTTTCAACATGCCAGAGATTTGAGACTGGGATGAAGTTTCACCTTCCAGCAGGAAAATGATCCTAAACATACTGCTAAATGTCTTGGAAGAGCCTAGTCAAAGCCCAGACCTCAATCCAATTGGCATTACTTGAAGATTGCTGTACACCAATGCAACCCATCTAACTTGAAAGAGTTGGAGCAGTTTTGTCTTGAGGAATGAGCAAAAATCCCAGTGGCTAGATGTGCTAAGCTAATAGAGACATACCCCAAGAGACATGCAGCTGTAATTGCAGCAAAAGGTGGCTCTACAATGTATTGACTTTGGGGTGTGAATACATATGCACACTCTTGCTTTCATTATTTTTTGTCTTAATTATTGTTTGTGTCACAATAAAGGATATTTTGCACCTTCAAAGTCGTAGGCATACTGCGTATATCACATGGTGCCAGCCCCAAAACGCCATTTTAATTACAGGTTGTAATGCGAAAAAACAGGACAAACACAGAGGGGATGAATACTTTTGCAATGCAATGTATCAGTGGTGTCAAACTCCAGTCCTGGAGGGCAACAAAAACAATGTGGTTTTCAGGATCTCCCTAATGAATATTCATGAAATATATTTGTATACAGTGGAGGCAGTGCATGACCCACATATGGTACCTGGGAGTAATACTGGATCAACATCTCACCCCACAACCCCACATCAACAACATCATCGAGTGTATTTACTACAAAATGAAAACACTGCAACACCTATGACCTCTACTCAACTCCAATGACTTCTACACAGTTTTTCAGTCCATAGGGTTCCCACACTTTGATTACTGCAACATATTTCTTCAACTCTACTGAAATGCAAGCTCCACCCCCTACAGATGGCACAAAACGCCACTGCCCGGATCTTACAAGGTGCATCCAGAATGGAGCTCATAACTCCAATCCTCAAACAACTGCACTAGCCTCCAATAACAACCTGCACCAACTAAAATGTTCTAGTGACCACCCCCAAAGCATCCCACAACTTATCTCCCATACACCTTCAATCTCCAACATAGAGAACACCAAACATCAGATCCCGACAGGCAAAAGCACAAAATACCTTCAGCATTCCAAAGCTAAAAATAAAGAGTACCCAGACCATCGCTAATCAATCCTTTTTCTATATGCAACAACCATTTGGAACTCCCTGCCTGAAAGCTTGCAATCTATGCCCAAACGTAAGGACTTCAGGAGGGTGCTTAAGATGTACCTCTTCAATGATTACTTCAGCAGTAAGAACGAAAACCCTCTTTCTTCCCCTCTCCCTACTAGGCACCCCTACCAGTCCTGTGCCTAAACTCTTTGGGCCCGATTTTCAACTGGGCAGGCTATGTGCTGCTACGGTGCATAGCCCTGCCCACTGACCCATAAATCTGGATATTCAATACCATGATGACGGCATTGAATATCCAGGTTTGGCACCGAGTGGATTCACCCACAGAGCCTAACTGGATAGCAGCAATATTGGACTACTACCTGGTTAGCAACCGCAGCTAAAACTAGGCGAACCAAAAGCTGGCCTAGTTTTTGGCACAGATCGCTAACTGGGTAGCGGTCCAATATCACCGCTACCTGGTTAGTGGCAGTCACCATCTCAGCTCTGCTCCAGAATGCGCCAACATGTCCCGATGCTAACCGAATAGCATCGGACCACGTAGGGGACTTAGACAGGGATATTCAATGGCACTAACCATGTATGTGCTATTGAATATCCCCATCTAAGGCATTTACATGGTTTACTAGGCTGTAAACTGTGTCAATGCCCTTCAAATATCAGGCCCTTCACCTTCAACACGTCCAGGACATCTCTCAACTAGACCCATTTCTTATGGCACTAATTTATCAACCTTAATACTATTTCCAGTTTTACTTTAAGTTACTGTTTAAGTTTATCCTACTCTGTTACCCAGTTTTACTTTAAGTTAATGCTTTATTTATTTAACAATTTTTGTTTATTTTATACTGCCTTTCAGGATTATCAAAGCAATTTACAATTAACTCAACCTTTTACATTACATTGAACAGGTTAATAAATTACATTGAACAAGGAACAGAGAGGTTAATATATTACATTGAATTCAATGTAGTCTGTTGATCTAGATTAACAAGCTATAAAGGGATAGTACAAACTATAATACATTGTTCAGATATAGGTTAATATGTTACATTGAACTAGCTCATCAAACTATTATACATTGTGATGTTATAAGCAATTTATGATGCTGTCTAACTTGCATTTTCAAGGTAGATGGTCCACTCTGAAGATAAAGGTTTAGATCCAGCAATAGGAAGGGGAACTGCAACTTATCTGTGCTTGTCGGTGTATAAGCCTCTAAGAATGTATTGAGGAGTCCACTAGGTGGGTGGACCATAATGCTCTAAGAAAATAAATGTCTTCAAATTCTTTCTAAAATGTAGGGTATCTTTTGTTGTACGGAGTTTAGCAGTCAGTGAGATCCATAATATAGGAACATACATTGAGAATGCTCTATGGCAGGTTACTTGTAGGCTTCTGGACTTTTGAGAGGGAATTGCAAAAAGGTTTTGATGTGAATGTCTCCTTATTCTTGATTCTTGAGCTTTTTGTAACAGTGAGATGAGACATTCAGCTGATTAGTGGTGTATGGTTTTAAATGTGATCACTAGTGCCTTGTATTAAATATGGGATGATATAGGAAGCCAGTGTAAGCTTTTGAGCAATGGTGTGATATGTTTTGTGGCTCCTGTGATAAGTTGAGCTGCAACATTCTGAGCTAGCTGTGGGGTGTGGAAGGTGTGCTGGGGGAGCCCTTGAAGAATCGAATTACAGTAGTTGAGGTGTGGGATGATTATGGTCTGGCATACAGTGCGGAAATACTTGTGATCCAGTAGCAGGCAGAGGTGCCAATGGACTTTCATTTTGTAATAATTGATAGATACCATTTTCTTTATATGTGTCTGTATGTTTAATTGCTGGTCTAGAGCCACTCCAAGATATTTCACTTCCCTTTTGACTGGAATAGACATGTCATCACATTCAAATACATCTGGGGGAAGAATATGCGGTGTCATGAGTCATGGTAAAGACCTCTGATTTAGTGCAGTTGATCATCAAGTTGTTCTCTAACCAGCTTATGACTATCTTCAGGCAATCCTTTAGTGTAAATAATCTGGGTTTTTGGAGTTAAAGGGTGCGTAGATCATCAAGTCGTCTGCATATAGATGTTAGTTGAAGATGTGTTCTTGAATAATCTTGCAGACAGGCTGCATGTATAAATTGAATAGAAGGGCAGACAAGGAGGATCCCTGGGTATCCCTTGTTGCTGCTTAGTTTGAAATTTTGTCCTTTACCTTATTTATTTATTTATGTAACATTTTTTTTAATATACTGTTTTTCTGCTATTCAAAACTGTTTACAATGAACAAAAGTAGCAGTGTGTGTATACGATCTGAGATATAGAATATGAACCAAGAGAGAGGAGTATAACTAATTCCCAACTCCATCAGTCTTGATATGAGCTTTTTATGGTTTAGTGAATCAAAAGCATCTGCTATATCTAGAAAAATGAGTATGAAACCCTGCTTAGAATTCTCAATTCCCATGAGCAGAGTGTTAATTAGTGAGGTTAGCAGGGTTTCTACTCCATGGTCTGGCCTAAAACCATGTTGCTGAGGGTCCAAGGGGTGGAAGTGTCTATGAAATTCTGTATCTGGAACTGGACTGACTTTTCGACTGCATTAGTCAGAAGTGGGATGCTTGATATTGGTCAGTAGAATGAAGGTGATTTGGGGTCAGATGCCTGGCTTTTAGGCAATGGTCAAATAGAAGCTATTTTTAAGCTTGTGGGCAGGTAGCTCTGCCCAAGTGATAGATTTATCTTTCTGAGTAGGAAAGGTAACAGATCTTGTTTTGCGGTCTTGATCCAGGAGGTGGGGCATGGATCTAGAGGGGAGGTGGTAGTGTTTAGGTGGTTCAGTATGTGTTCCAATAGATCTTTGGAAAGGAAGTCCACGCTGGTTATTCATTGAGTGGGTCTTGAAGAATAGGTCTGAGGCTGCATTATCCATCTTGGAGGTCAGTCTGCCCTCCAGATATGCTGCAAATTCATCTGTCTGTATTTCTGCTGTATTATGACTTGGTGGGGGGTCGTCTAAATGATTTTGCAATGTCAAACAGTTCTCTGGGATGGTTTAGAGACTTAAGGATTAGATTTGTGTAGAATTCCTTCTTGTGATTGTGAATTAAATCATTGTATTCCCTCTGCTTCGTAGTATATTTCTGTAGGTGGAGTGGGTCCTTGCTATGCCTCCATCACCTCTCTAAATTCCTTATTTTGAGCTTGGTTTCTTTGATCTTCTTGGAGTACCATGGTGCCATGAAAACTCTTGGTGAGGGCTTTTTCTTGGGTGTGGAGGCTACTGGTGCAATAGTGTTCCAATTTTCAATGACTTATGCCAGGTCAGTTGAGTTGTTATCAAGTTTTCGTATTATTAGGGCGAGTATAGCTTTTCTGTTGAATTCCTTAAATCTTCTTGTGTTAGATATCTGTTGTGAACTTTCACTAAGAATTTGTCGTGGTATTTCAAATGTGACCATGTAGTGGTGTGACCATGTAGTGGTCAGACCAGGGTATGGGTGTAATGCAGTGGGGAGTGCCAGTGGTGGTCTCAGATTGAAGACTCTGTGGGAGCTGTTATTATTTGGGTGAGATCCACCACATTCAAGGCATTTAGGAAAGAGGTGGAACATGATATAGGTATTGAGCTGAGGTTCAAATCTCAAAGCAGAATAAAAGGTTTGGTCTTACTGGAGAAGGAGGAGGCTGTGTCCAGCAGAGATGAGAGATCATCGTCATCAGAATTCTATGATCTGTATGTCAGAAATATTGTCATGTTCTTGTTTTCTTCTAGCAGCGTGTTTATAGTGCTTGTGGCATGGGATGAAATGACTTTGAGACTGAGGGTTTTTTGGAGAGGACGAATATCCCTCCTCCTTTGTGATTTGGTCTTGTGCAATTATGGAGGGTCATTGTTGCAGTTGTTAGCTGATTAATTAACATGGTGTCAGTGTCCATAAGCCAGGATTCTATGACAAACATGATATCTAGATCATGATCCTGCACATAGTCTGAAATGATGTGGGGCCCGATATTGAGATGGGCAGGCTATGCGCCATGGCAGCACATAGCCTGCCAACTGACCCCCTAACCCGGATATTCACTTTCATGCCAGAGGAAGTGAATATCCGGGTTAACCTGGACACCCCAGCAGCTGCAGAGGCTACATGCGTAGCATCGATTTTCGTTGCTACCTGCATAGCCTCCGCATCTTAAAGATAGGGGAGTTTTTTTCTTGCCTACTGTATCTTTAAGGCACAGAGGGCTACAGGGGTAGCAATGAAAATTGCTGCTACCCATGTAGCCCCTTCCTCCGCCCCCGCTCCACCCTGGAATGCCCCTAACATGCCCCAATGTTATGCAGATAGCATCTGGGTGCCTTAGGGACTTAGCCGGGATATTCGAAGGGCACTACCCATGTAGATGCCCTTCGAATATCCCAGATAAAACCTTACATGGGTAACTAAGGAGGTTACCTGTGTAGGGGCCTTTGAATATTGGGCCCGTGGATTTTATTGCGAGCTGAGTGAGTGTTAAGTAGGCCACATCTAATGGTATGCCCATATTAGTTGTTTGATTGGTGAACACTTGAGGATGGTATTAGATGAATGGATATAAACAGTTGAGGCTTCCTTAGGGTGTGGGGGCAGCATGTATATAAAGCTAGTTGGTGTCTCTCTGTGTGTATGATGGGTGTCCTTATGTTCTCTATGTGGGATGTGTTAGTTCTTCTTATAAGCAGTAGTCCAAGGAGGAGAATGGTCAGATTCATTGGCAGAATCATGATTCCTAACCTGCAGAACTACCTACTATGTAGTAAAACCTTGAAGTGTATGGATTTCTTCTACTGTTAATCACTTACCTAGTTCTTGGATGGGAGTGAAGCGACTATATGATCTGTACCTTCACCCTAATCAGGTTATTTCCAGCTTTTTTGTATGCAGATTCTCATATCTCTGTGGGGCTAGGTCTAGTTCGTTGTCATCACGCTGTGGACAATGCTTAAGGCTACGCCTAAGCGCCCTCTAGTGAGGCCCTCAGGCACGGGCCCGCCAGGCAAAGGCGCGCCTGGAGGCGCTTTTAGATTTAAAATTCTGCAGTGCTCTTCCGATTGGCCCGATTGGCCTTGTGGGGTGATCTGGGAGGGGCTTCGTTTACACCACCCTGTTAACTCACCCTGGTTGTAATATTTTAAGTTGGATTTAAATCAATGTACTTTGATCTTGGAGTGGAGGAGTAGCCTAGTGGTTAGAACACTGGCTTGGTAACCAAGCAACCAGGGTTCAATTCCCACTAGCACTCCTTGTGGCCTTGGGCAAGTCACTTAACCCTCCATTGCCTCAGAAGAAAGGCCTGGTAATCTACTTCTGGTGACACTGCCAAGAAAACCCAGGAGCTACTGGGTCAGCACTGATTCAAAGGCACACATTGCATTTTTACCTTGATCTTATCACTCGAAGTTGAAGCCATCCTTGTTCTATGTAGATGTTTTCAAGATTCCTTTGTATGTACACCACTTTGACTCTCAGAAATGCAGTCTATAAAAGTAGCTAAATAAATAAATAAATCTCTCTATATCATTTAAGAATGAAAAGCCAATAGCTTTATTTAGGATAAAACAGATTTTGAATAATGCCTTTAAATAACATAGTATAAATGTGTGTCTATGCAAACTGCCTAACTGTGTATCAGTTAATTAAATCTGCTAGTTCACTCTTGTCATATGCAGAAGATATACTGTGGGACTTGAGATTGTTGGGTGGTTGGTCTATTTGTCCTTCCTTGTACACTAGAATAAATATCAGATAATATGACGGTATATTAACAGATAAAAGACCTCTTCTGCTTTATGTAAGTGGTCATTATGCTTCTGGCTTAATAAAGGGTTTATATTGCTCAAGATAGTTCACAACTTTCTAAAGATATCCTTAAAAATGTGAAGTTGGTTTTTCAAAATCTCTGTTTCACACAATGTTCATGGTTTTATATGTTCATAGAGTTTTATAAAAAACCCAGCAATACCCCCCTCAATCGTGCCCTTCCCTAACCCCCTCCTGTCTAAATTCAAGTTATCTCAGTATAGGCAGATAGCAGTAATAATGAGGCTAACAACATAAGAAGGAATGGAGAAGACACAGTTTGGATTTCAACAAAAGTATGTATTTAACGGTGGCTTAATATGTATAATTTTAGTTAAGCATACATTGCGCTTACTACATGTTACATTGATGCACCAGATGTTCTTACAGTTTTGGATAAATATTACAAGATAATGTATAAGTATTGGAAATATGAATATTGCTTAATAAAAACTTAAATACAAAAAGAAATGTGAAGTAACAATATTCATAAATGACCACAAGATGGCAATCTAACCTATAGACACGGGAATAAACTGTCAGCCTTTAAAAAAACACGTAACTAATGTTCTGAGTTCTTTTAACTTTGTCAAGGTCGCCTGATTTTCTTTTCTAGCTTAATGTATAACTTAGGAGCTTTGCAGCATGCACTTATAGGGGCTAATTTTATAACAGGGTGTCGATATTATAATTACAACATAAGTGCATTTGTGTCTTTATAAAACAGAGCTCTAGAACCAGTCTCTATAGTGTGCAAATGCTGATGCACAAATTTACACCTGATCAGAATATTGTATAAACGTGTGCATGTACTTTATGTGGATACATATGTATTTTATAAAACATGCCACTTTGCCTTCATTCCATATGGACTCTACTGCTGGGAATGCCTATGCGCAAACTGCATAAAAGCAGGCGTGCTCTTTCCATGTGTCTATATTTCATGCAGGCATGTGGTTGCACAGTTTTATAAAAGCCCTTTTCAGAGCATAAAGCAGGCTTTGCACACGCTTTATATAATTACCTTGTCTTCACTCTTAAGCCTTTCTACTACATCTCACCAATTTAAAAACTGCAGTATGCACACAGAGGAACAGCAAATAGCGATGGCAAAGCACTCACAGTTTGGGACAGCTTTGGAGGGCCAGCCCAGTGGCTTCAGTGGCAATGCCATGCAAAAGGTCTCTGGCTCAGTCCCTACGCGAGGCTTTCCACTGCTTGGGTTGGTTGGGGCTAGGGATGCCAAAAAAAGCAGCATTCACAGCCTTCAGAGGGAGGGAGTCATTTTCACTGCCTAAGGGTGGGAGTTAGTGCCTCGATTCAGGGTCCATGGATGCAGAGCACAGGAAGGAGCCCTTGTGCAACGGTGCTGGCCAAGGGCTCTTGCTGCAATGACTAGATTCGGTATGTTAGGAGGGAGATAAACACAAGAGGAAAAAATCTCAGATAGTTCTGAATGAAGGCTGATGAGGAGTGGTCTAGTGGTTAGGACAAGGTACTTCAGGCCAGAGGGCCAGGGGTTCAAGTCCCACCTGGGGACAGCAATCTCAGGCCGGAGGGACTGGGATTTCTAGTCCTATAGGCACTCCTTGTGGTCTTGGGCAAGCCACTTAACCCTCCATTGCCCATGTTCCCTGTAAGTATTAACGTATGTGTGTCATATCCCCTCATGTTAAATGTATCCCCCAATTGACCACTTTGACCCAGTGAAAAGCAGAATATAAATACAGCTAAATAAATAAATAAAATCTCAGCCCTGGCTTCAACTGAGCTGGAAGTAAAGAGGACATGAAGGAATTGGGGATCCAATCCTAGTGGCTTTATGTCCTTGGGAAATTCATTTTGGGGTCTGAGCACTAAAGCTTTGTGTGCATAATAATGCCATTTAACATGATGTGATATAGTGTGCTATATTGCATCATGAGACAATTGCGGTCAGTGTTGCGACCGCAATGTTTTCAGATGGTGATCCAATTGACAAGTCTTGAGTCATTTGTTTATTGTTTATTGCACACTTGATATACCGCCCCCCATTACATCAGGGCGGTTCACAATATAAATAATAACTAAATCAGAAAAGGAAAAGAAATTACAATAATTTAAAGGAAAGAAAAAGATGGAGAGTAAGAATAGCTTAAGTAAGAAGGGAGAACGAGGTCATGAGGATTCACAGAGAAACGTTAAAGGCAGAGAAAAAGAGATGGGTTTTGAGAAGAGAGCAGAATTTGGGGTAAGATTCTTCCATTCGGAGGGCAGTAGGTAGGGAATTCCATAGGGAGGGGCCAAGGTAGAAAAATGCTGATTTCCGAGTGGACTGTAGGTGGGCTTGAGAGGTAGCTGGGAGGTGCAGGCGATTGATGTGAACGGATCGGAGGCTGCGAGTGGGAGTGTGAAAAATTAACAAATCGGATAGATATTGAGGTCTGTGGAGATAGATAGCTCGATGTACTAAGGTGAGAATCTTGAAGGGGATCCGGAATTTCAGGGCAACCAATGGAGATGCTGCAAAATTGGGGTAATGTGATCCCGTGGGGAGGCATGCAAAATCATTCAGGCAGCTGTGTTTTGTAATAACTGTAACAGATGTCATTGATATTGAGGAATGCCAGCATAGATGGAGTTACAGAAGTCCAATCTGGTTATGACCAAAGAGAGGAGGAGGGTAGTGAGGGCTTGAGCAGATAAGAACAGCCTGATGGCACAAATTTGCCTAAGACAGAGGAAGGAGTGCCGAGAAACCTGGGAAATGTGGTCATTGAAAGTGAGATTGTTGTCAAGAATGATGCCGAGATAGCGGAGTTTAGAGACCAGGGAAATAGGAGTGCCTGAAAAGGAGTGAGTGAGTGATGGAGTGGTGGAACCATGGGTAAACCAGATAGCTGCAGTTTTGGAAACATTGAGAACTAGACAGTTTGAGGAGAGCCATGAAGAAACCACAGACAAACAGGTTTCCAATTTGGACTATTGTAAAATCAATATTTTTAGGAACGACAAAATTATTATTAAATAAATAGCAACAGATTCAAAATATTGCTGCAAAGATGATCAGGGCCAGCCTGATGCATGTGCGAGTGTGTTGCTTGCACATGGCCCCGCTCCCCGAGAAGCCCTATGGTGCCGGCTTGTATAAGAGGTGTGAGGCCCCAAGCCTTCCTCACCGGCTCATCTCTGCACAGCTGCGGAAGTGCTTTTTTTCACTGCCCGTGGCTGTGGTAACTTGCAGCCGCTGATACAGCGGAGCTCATAGAAGTGAAACCAGGGCACTTCCTTTCTTATGCAAGAGATAGGAAATACCCTCGTGGCACCAAGGGTGGCTCAAGGCAATCTGCTGCCTGAGGCAAAGTATGAAAAGGCGCCCCCTCCCCTTCACCTTAGAGGGGGCAGGGCTTTTTCAGAAATCCAACCAAACCAAAAAGACGATTAGATTATATGGAGGAAATGCAAGATGTTTCCACACAGGGCCATATCGAGCTGCAATCACACCCTGTGAGACTTGCAGCTCGGGCGCACGCCCCCCCTCTCCTCCCATACCTCCGTCCAGCACTGCCTGCTCTTTCCCTGCTGCTGCCACCCTCTGTATTTTTCACAGAGGCACCAGCAGCAGTGAAAGAGCAGGCAGCGCTGGATGGAGGTATGGGGAGGAGAAGGGGGCATGTGCCCGATCTGAAAGGCACGCAAATCTGTCCCTCCTTGACATCGAGTCGGAGGAGGGAGGGACCAGATCTGCTTAAAGTGCTGCAAAAAGGCTTGGGGAGCGCATTTCGGCTGCCTGCTATTGTCCTGCCAGCGGCGGCAGGGCAACAGCAGACAGCCGAAATACGACTCCCAAGCCTTTCCGCCCTGTGCGGCTGCACTGCTTGCACAGGGCTACGTGCGGTCCCATTTGCACACCAAGGAACTAAAAGACAGCAAGAACTAACAGCACAGATTATAAAACTAAATTATAACCCCTCCCCCCCATCTCTCCCAACACTGGCCTCTAGCTCTGTGTGCTTGCCTCCCTTCCTTCCCTCTTGCCTTCTTACAACTGGCATTCTCTCTCTTCCAGTGCTTCCCCAGCTCCTCTTCCCTGTCTTAAGCTTTTCCCTTCCTCTCTCCTGCCCGATCTTCCTTCTCCATTCCCTCCTTTTCAGCTCCTGCCCTTTACAGTACACCGACTCTCCCTCTCTTGCTCAATGCTATTTTGCTTTCTCCTTCCTGATGCTGTTTGACGTCTTCCTCTCTTTTCCTCCTCAAGTTGCTACTGCTGTCCATCTCCCGCTTCTCAGTTCTTCTACCAGAGGAAAGGGTACAAGCGATAGGACAAGTTAAAGAGAAAATGCTAGGAAAAAGAGGAAGAATGGAATGAAGCATTAATTGAGGAGATAATGAAGAATCAATCAAAATGAAAAAAGAAAAGGAAAATGAACAGCCACACAGAGGAGGCATGAAAAAGCAGACAGAAAGAAGAGAAACAGAGGGTGAATGAAGAGAAGCTAAACAGAAAAATAATACCCAAGACAGCAAAGGTTGGAAAACTATTTTATTTTCTGAAAGAGTATATTAATTGACAAAGTATATTACAGCACAGTCCTAATGTATTATGGCCTGTATGTATGTTCCGTGACTGATGTGTTCCTAGGCTGGTTGGGAATGATTTAGCTGCCACGGGCGAGATGGAATTCATCCTCTGAAAGTCTAAGAAGAGCACCCCTCCCCCCACCTGCTCCTCAGTAATAAAACTCCTCCTTTCCACCTGTTCTAGATTTGTCCCACAAAACTTTGGTAACCTTGCCCTAACACCTGTTAGCAAGTTGTGTCTTTTTCAGTTTCAGATAGGTCTGAGGCCCTGTCTGGCCTGGAGACCCATGGCGATTACCCTGGTTACTCCCCTCCTAATGCCAATTCTGGTATCTGCTGGATTTATGCAAATGAGCCCAATAATATGCAAATAGTTATGCAAATGAGGTGCTGTGCCTGCCTTTTAAGGCTATTCATAAGATTGGCCCTATCTATGTGTCAAATAGACTGTGTCGTAGTTCATCAATTAAATCGCTTCATTAAGCGACTCATCATTGCACGTTGATATTGCCTTCAGCCTCTGCTTTTTGAGAAAAGAGGGTTAGAGAAAGATGTTTTTCAGGTGCATTTCCAAAATTGTGGAATGAATTACCTGTTACAATTAGGGACATTGAGGACTACGTGCAGTTTTGAAAAGTTTTAAAGATGTGGTTATGGAAGTAATGTTTTAATTATACTTAAAGTGAATTGTTTAAATTTAATTTTGTAATCCGCTCTGTACGCCTGTAGATTGAAAAAGTGGAATATTAGTGGTGTTATTAAATTAATGCTTTCCCAGTGGAACTCTGATGGTTCCTTATGCTTTTTGGTCATAGTTGTGGATGTCGCCGAAGGCTGCAATTTGATTGGTGCAAGGTTGCCATGTTACAAGTCATCAGTGTGGCTAAATGCATGATGGCTTAGACACCGATGATCAGGAGGAACGTCATGTTGTGATCAGCAGTCTGACGCAGGATGGTTTGAATAGCACCTTTATGCAGGATGAATTGGAGAGTTAGAGTAGTATCAGAAATTGGATCCTGATACAGAACCAAAGGGAATTTGGATGGTTTGAAACACAGTATTGCATCGATCGATGTGATGAATGTTGAGGATTGGAAATTGGACTCTCTTCTAGTGGACTGTAGATAAGTGATTTATGCTTTGATGAGTAGTGCACTGCTGAGAATTTTTTTGCGTGCTGACAGGTTTTAATATCAAGGTGATTTTCAAAAAAAAGAGTAAAACAGTCCTAATTCTGACCTGAGGTAGTAGCCTCATAACAGTAAGTCCAACAAAAAGTGTCATAAGATTAAGGTTAGGGGTGTTATTAAGGACCCGATTCTTATTGTTATTACTTAGTCTTATTGGTCGTTGCATCTTCATTACAGTAGGATTGTGGATATTTCAAAGGCTCGAGCATTGTGCCTGAAATATCAGAATGCTGATGATGAAATGCCTACAGTACCTGATTGTACCTCGCCTTGATCTACTATTAGAAAGGCATGAGCTAAATAGTAATAAATGATGATGTGCAAGGGATGGTACTGTAAAGGTTCATCCACAAGCCCTTGAGTTATAATACATCTTCCCACACTTCTCTTTGGAAGAGGAAAATATTGCAATACACTACACCTATTTGCATTATTTGACACAATGAAACAGGGATTTTTATTTCACATTAAAGGTTATAACATATGACAATCGTTTTCAAACACTGTTGTACAGTTCACAGTATATAAATGACAATAGTTTTAATTCCTTGCACCTCTTCAATGTTGCTAGATTGCCCACTTAGGACACTACTGGGGCTAAGAGCAGTGTGCACGGATGCTTGTAGAGGGTGGATTCTTGGATGCTGGGGCCCTCTGTAGCCAAGGCTTCCATCTTCCTTCTCCTTCCAAAAATAAACCTGTATAATACTGATACTAAGCAGTAGTGAATAAGGACCATCAGAAAAGGTAAAGAGCCTTAATTCCAGTCATAATAATGCTGATTAGCAGAGATTCATTTTTTTCATTTATCAGTTCCGAATTTCAGGTTTTTCATTTCACTGTACTATGTCCTTTATAAATTTTACATTTTTTAAAGAAAGTTTTATTGCAAAAAATGAAAACTGGCTTAATTAACGTAATTGTAGAGCGCTAGTAGGTATCGACTGGTTTTCTTACATATAGTAGAGCTTGAATAATGCTTACGTTTCAGGCACTACATTGTACTTATCTTAAGTTTTTCCGCCGTCATGCTGATCTGATGATATGGAATCGCGTTTTAATGCTAGTAAATGGCTGCTGTTTTTAACCTGATGACATTAGGTTTCAAGACATCTGCATCAGGGGTCAGCATCCACTTTCTACCGTGATCATTCTACTCTGTATGTACCAAAATGCCGGTAAATTACTGCTATTAATTTACTCTGTGCATTCCCAAGTGCTAGTGGTTCATTTACTCTATCAAGATTCTAAAGCTCCTGTTGACGCTTTTTAAAGGGTCCATGATCTTGATATCATCTGAAGAACATTTATTGTTCATGCCAATTACTCAGCTGGAACAGTACTGAAAGCCACCTGACAGAGCTGTAAGTAATACAATTATGGCATAGCTTCATACATAAGACAATGTGTCAATAACGAATAGTTCAGTCTGTATAGTACTTGTGTGAATAATGAATAGTTCAATCTGTATAGTATATGTGTGAATATGAATAATCACTGAATTTCTTATGATTAAATAGCTTTGATTTATAAAGAAGTCATATAAAATGGTACAAAAACACATACCTCCACAGTTCTGAAAAAAAGTGTGCGCATATCATTAATACATTCAATGTCATTCATGCTGAAAATATTCAAGGTAATATGCTACTTGCCCATTCAGTGTCATTATTCATACCATAGAGTTTAACAGACCTACTGTACATTCAAATATCAAGTATTGCTCATGCCACGGCAATCTGACTCCATGAACACTACCCTTCTTGAGTTCAGGAATCTGAACAATGTTTAGTGAAAGTGAAGCAGAGGGCTGCAGATTTGGATGGGTTAATATGTCAGAAGTTGTTATTTAACCATGAGGAAACACGAAAAAGGCAAGCATCAAGTGGGGCAAGGTCAGGAGAGAGAGGACTGGTATGGTACAAGAGGAGGATATCGTTGGTGTAGTAGTACCCAGAGACCCCAGATTGTTGAATGATGAGGGCAAGTGGGGCAAGAAAGACATTAAAGAGAAGAGGAGCCAGTACCGCCTGCAGGTCCATGATAAGAAAGATCCTGAATTTGTTGCAAGAACTGCAGCAAATGTGCTGTGTCCATAATACATGACCTAGTATTGGCTACAAATGGCTTTAATAAACAATCCACAAATTGGGACAAAGACTACAAAAACTGTACCCCATAGGAAGACTATAGGCCTCCCTGGGGGCGATTGCAGTGATTTATGTATCTTAGATGCTGTATAAAACACTGGAATCCTTGAGTGTTAGATTTTTACAAACTCAGCCTCCCCTTTCATCAAGAGCCTCTATCATGGGCTTGATCAACCACTTGGACTGTTTTGTCCAAGAATACCCAAGTCAGATCCTCTGTGATTGGCCCTCAGCTTTGCACTGCTAGTGATGCAACAGATGCTGTCTGTCAGGGGCATTAGATCTCAGTTTAGTGTCACGGTGCTCCTCTTCCTCTTCTTCCTTTGTAGTGACTGCAGCAGGTGCAGTAGAGTCAGATTCTGACAACAGCAGGCAACAATCATCATATGGCCACCATATTTTCCCTGTACTGCTGCTGCTGCTGTCTTCTGCCAGTGGTAGCAGTGGCTCTTCCTTGGTAGCTACCACTGCCTCTTCTTCCAGGAGGCCACCAGTGGTGGTATTGTGCTGGAGGAAGGGGAGCCAAAACTGCTAATTCACTTTCATGGCAGCTTCAGTCAGGACTGGAGGCCAGGACTGAGATAGGAAAGGAGGATATGTGACACGTTCTCATACCCAGCACTGCTGTGGGGCCACCACAGTCTCCTGCTGGTGCTTCCCTTCCTGAGCTGAGGCATGCCCAGCAGCTTGACGAAGGTTGACAGCTGTGCGCTTGTACCAAAGATTGTCCAGATGGGCGTAAACGGATAGACAGGCAAGATAGACAGGGCCGGCCCATCCACTAAGTGAGTCAAGCAGCCACCTAGGGCAGCCAACCTGGGTGGGCGGTTTGTGCTGTGACTTTGCTGTCTGTGGCAGGCCATGTGCTTCGGCACACATGACCTGCCGCTTTTGATCCCCCTCCGATGCAACTAGGGGGAGTCAGAAGCAGCAGGCCATGAAGCACATGGCCTGCTGCGAACAACAAAGTGGCTGCACAAAGCCGCTGCCTGCCCCCCACCCCATGATGGAATTGGTGGCAGTGGGGGATGGCAGTACAGCTTGATGGGGGTGGCTTGGTATGGAGGGAGGCGACACGACGCGGCAGAAACCCTCGGGCCATCCCTGAAGACAGACAAACCCCCTATTAAACATTTTCATTACAAAAAGAAATGCACCAAAACATGTGGTGATGGAATGCCCATATATTCAGGTTTTTTGGAGTTCAGTCTGGGCCAAAATCCAACAAGTTGTAAAGTTCTCTGCCACTCTTTCATGGCGCAGAATAATGTTAAGAGCCTTGGCAGAGGTTCCGTCCTTGGCTAAAGAAAATTTCTTTTTATTAAATTTCATGTTAATGGTGGCTCTAAAATTAATATTAGCCAATGGGAAGACACCCTTAAAGCTGAACTGGGTGGTATGGTGGAACCAACTGGCTCTGTATGCCAAGTACGAAAAGGCCCAGGATAAGGCAATGTGCCTTAGGGGAAATATGATAAAACTCTCTAGATGGTCAGCCCTGGATCAATATGTAAATCTTGCCTTAAATGATAATACAAATGAAGGGGAATGTTAACAAAGCCCGTCAGGATAGTAATGTCGAGCCAGCAATGCTTTGGGGTGGGAAGGGTGTGGGGGGGGGGGGATTTCACTATCATTATTATTAATATATCTGTATTGATAGAGTAGGTGTTTAGAGGGACATAATTGTGATGGTTTGATTTTATTTGTGTTTGTTTGTAAAATTGAAAAAGGAAAATAAAAAAAAAAAGAAATGTACCTAACAAGGGGCTATTTAATCATTCCACTTACTCTTATAAACCACTGAATCTTCTGAAAATGACTCCTTTTTTATATGCTGTTACTTCTGGGCAAAAGCACTGTTACAGCTACCAGATCACAGTAAAGGAGAGAGCAGGGTGTGACTGGTCTGAGTGCCCCAAACCAGTCAATTTTGCAAAAAGAATTCTTTTGAGCACAGTTTACATGTTTTTGTTTTTATCTATTCAAAAAGGTTTAAAGAACTGTGTGAGGTAATGAAAAAGTGTAAAAATCAGCAAGTTAAATCAGTCAGCGGGAAGCAGAAGAGATAAAGTTATCAGGCTAAAACAGCTTAGAGAATGTTAGCAGTGAAATGTTTTAATAAACAGCTGGAACATGGAAATATACGTTTACAGTATTGGTCTCATTTTATGAAATAAAAAAAAACAAATTAAGTTACTCTGACATTTTGCATATCTTCGTACATGGCTACTGAGTACACATTGTAGGTTTTCCAAATGCATCCAAGACTGAATGAATGTTATCAACACTTGCACAAACTTTGGGAGAGAGAGCGTTTTTTTCCTCCCTCCTCCTTCTCCTAAAATAGGGCACAGGGTGCATCTGGGACTGCCAACTGTTGACAAAATATCACTCTTAAATTTAAATATTTGCCTTTCTAAACATAATTCAGCTCAACTGAATAATGTTCTCTTTGTAGCCTTGGGCAAGGCACTTAACCCTCCATTGCCTCAGAAGAAAGGCCTGGCAATCTACTTATGGTCACACTGCCAAGAAAACCCAGGAGCTGCTGGGTCGTCAGGAGTCAGCAGTGACTCAAAGGCACACATTGCATTTTACAATATGTTTACAAAAGGGGTATCAAAT
This sequence comes from Ichthyophis bannanicus, assembly GCA_033557465.1. Classification (NCBI taxonomy): domain Eukaryota; kingdom Metazoa; phylum Chordata; class Amphibia; order Gymnophiona; family Ichthyophiidae; genus Ichthyophis; species Ichthyophis bannanicus. The sequence continues at coordinate 668,512,670 of CM066036.1, read as the reverse complement.
ATATGCTCCAAGAGCTGTTTCCACCCAACATCACGCAGAGGTCTGCCAAACCTCATTGTGCAGTTTGTGCATCCCATATGAGGCACTGACAATTGTCACATTCCAGAAATTGCCAATCCTGTTCTGAGGGGTGTGATTGGGGGGGGGGGGGGGGGGGGGGGTAGCATTATAGCTGAATTTGATCAGAGACATACAGCAGCAGAGGTAGTATATTTGTAATGGGAGTACATGGGTAGTACTTCAACAGCAAGGCAGGATTATTGGGCTCTCCACTGTAATATAAATACATTTCAAAACTCCTATAAACGGGCCCTGGGTGGTTCTGCGTGCAGTGGAGAACCAGCAGAAGAGAAAGCAGCCGTTAAGAAGCACAATTCACAGGGAAGAGAAAATAGACTTTTCTGAGAACCGGCGGTTCTTGTTCTCCTGAATCCAGGGGAGGCTCTATCATTAGGCAGAGTGAGGCGGCTGCCTCAGGCAGCAAAGTAGTGGGGTGGCAAAAAATGGCCAGCAAAAGAACCCAGCCGCCTCACTCTGCCTAGACTTGCTACAACTATGCCTCATTGTCACTGCTTCTTCCGAGTCTGAGGTGGCATCAATCACCCCCCTCCCAATGCTGGCAACTAGCAATGGCTTAAAAAGAAATGCGAGCAAAAGAACAGGGTCTTCCCAACTCCAGTGCGCTTATAAGGCTCTAATTGTTCCGCCTTCTTATGATGCATACTTCCATGTCATATTTCTGATGCGTACTTCTGCCAGTGGTAGCAATGGCTCTTCCTTGGTAGCCACCACCCCCTCTTCTTCCAGGAGGCCATCAATGGTGGAATTGTGCTGCAGGAAGGGGGGAGTCAAAGCTGCTAATGCACCTTGATGGCAGTTTCAGTCAGGTCCGGCAGAGACTTAACAAGCATGCAGGAGTTGGGAAGACCTCATGCTTTTGCTTGCTTTTTTTAAAGCTGCCACCAATGTTGAAAGAGGCAGCAGTGGTGGCAGTTTGGGGATAAAAAAGGAGAGAGAGGCCACATTCTGCATTGGTGGGGGGGATGAAGATACAGGGTAGATGCTGGACACAGGAGACAGGGGGACAGATGCTGGACATAGGGAAGCAGGGAAAAGATGCTGGATGGGGGGCAGGGGGACAGATGCTTGCCATGGGGGGGGGGGAGATGGTGGTCACAGGGGAGGAGGAGGAGGTCAGATGCTGGCCATGGGATGAGGGGGCAGTGGCAGAAAGTTGCCACAAGAGGAATGGAAAGCAGCTGTTAGGAATGAGGGGGATGGGGGCAAAAGGGCAGATACTGGGCATGGTAGCAGGATATAAGGGAAAAGAGCAGATACTGGACCTGTTGGGGGGCACAGGGGAGAAAAGACAGATGCAGGAGATGGGGAGAGAGGTCAGATGTTGGGCATGAGGGAATGGAGGGCAGATGTTGCGCATGGGGAGAGATAGGGGAGAAAGGGCAGATACTGGTCATGGGGGCATGGACCTCAGATGCCCCCCAGGGGAGGGGGATAAAGGGTAGATGTTGGACATTGCATGGAGGGCAGGTGCTGTGCATGGGGGGAAATGAGGGAGAAAGTGAAGATGCTGGACAATGGGAGTGGAGAAAGAGAGGAGAGATGTTGGACATTGGGGAGGAGAATAAGAGGCGATTTGCTGGGCAAAGGTGAGGAAGCAAGAGAAAGGATGGTGATCATGGCGAATGGGAGAGAGGAGAGACAGTGGACTCTGGGGGGAGGAGAAAGAGGAGAGATAGGAGGAAGAGTTGAAATTCTGGACATAGGGTGTGGTGGAGATGCTGAATATGGGAACAGAGAGAAAGGGAGATATGTTGGACACAGGACAGGACTAGGAAGGAGGAATAAGAACATAAGAACATAAGATATGCCATACTGGGTCAGACCAAGGTCCATCAAGCCCAGTATTCTGTTTCCAACAGTGGCCAATCTAGGTCATATGTACCTAGCAGTTTCCCCAAGAGACACAAGTTCCACAATGCTTGTACTGGGTCAAGCATTGATATCTTCGGTCACTTCTTAATAATGGTTTATGGACCTTTCCTCCAGGAACTTGTCCAAACCTTTTTTAAACCCAGCTACATTAACAGCCTTTACTACATCCTCCGGTAACAAATTCCAGAGTTTGATTACACGCTGAGTGAAAAAATCTTTTCTTTTATTAGTCTTAAATAGTTTACCCTGTAGCTTCATTGCATGTCCCCTAGTCTTTCTATATTCTGATAAGGTAAACAATCGATCTACGTTTACCCGTTCCACTCTGTTCATTAATTTATAGACTTCTATCATATCTCCCCTCAGCCGTCTCTTTTCCAGGTGGACATGGTGGGGTGAGGTGACAAAAACGGGATGAAGCACTGGATGGGGGAGAGAAAGGGGAAAGACACTACACAGGGGAGGAGAAAAGGGAAAAATGCTGACTGGGAGGGGGAGGAGAGAAAAGGGAAAATTAAAAGCTGGTGAAGGAGAGGACCATGTTAAGGTTCGAAAAGTGGTAGCTGCAGTATCAAGGCAGAATTGAAGATTGGATGGTAAAAAGGAGGAGTAAAATCTGAGTTGACAGAGAGAGAGAAGTAAAAATAAATGGAAGAAAACTGAAAGGAAAAGATAAATGCCAGAGACGCAAGGAAGTAAAGAAGACAGGAGAGGAAAGAAATGACAGATGGACCGGAGACCTTAGAATGTGATTAAGATAAGACAGAGGAAAGCAGAAACTAGAGACTGAGATCAATAAAATGTCCAATCAACAAAGGTAATAAATTTAATTTTATTTTCAATTTAGTGATTAGAATATGTCAGTTTTTGAAATTTACATGTTCTGTCTTTATATTTTCTACACTATAGGGGCATATGCATCTCTTTCTTTTTCCCTGGTGTTGTATCTCATGCAGGTTGTGTAGCCAAGAGTGGGCCTGGGTAGGCCATGGCCTCTCCACTCTGGCATCTGGTCCACCCACTTAGCGACAGCAGAAAAGTCGAATGAGAGGCTAACTGGAGGCAGTGTCGTCATATGCACTGCTTTGTGCCCATACATGCTAATCCCAAGCACAGGGTTGGCCCAAGAGTTGGCACAAGGTGTTGGCACCACAAGTCAACTTTAAGCCTTATGCTCTCTCTGTTTAGCTTTGAATGCTCTGCTGTTTGCCACTCCTTCCTCCCCCCCCCCCCTCCAAAGCTGTCATCCTAAGCGACTACGTAGTTCGCCTAATGGTTATGCCGGCTCTGCCCAGTTCCCAGTAAAACATCAGCCTTGGCTATGGCACTGATGCAGAGTTTGGCTTCTCTAGGCTTCAGTTTAATTTTTGTCTACATATGTCTGTTTTTAGTTTGTGGTAATTTATTCCTTACTTAGTGAGGATCTATCTATTTTCTGAGTGTGTGACCAAAGCCAGATATTCTGTTAGCATGTAGTTTCTATGTAGGGATCGGTAGTAATCTGGATTTTCAGTTTTCTGAACAGATGTATGGATATTCTAGGGTCCTCTACAATATTTATAGTGCTGCTCTTTTCTGGGTAGGCCTCAGTTTTGGATGTTAATGCTATTCTAATACGGGAGATTTTCTCTATAGGTCCTGAGTAATTTTGGTAAGGTTTTGTATAGTGGTGAGAGGTTTATATTGCTGTTAACTGAGATGACATCAGAATCAGAAATTATTTTTGATATATTGAGTTCTATGGGAAGTGTCCTAATTTTGCTCTGCACCCATTATTGGGAGAGAGGTTTCTTTTGGGTGCAGAATGTATGTTCAAAAAGAAAAAGCAAGAACCACAGCAGTTTCAAATGCCAAAATAAATTTAGTTATAAAAATTTTATTTTGATGTTATAAACTGTGCCATGATTTGCATTCTGATTTTGCTCCTTGGTATATGATCACCCTGCATCTCCATTGTCTTTGGCATAACGTATATTTACGTTAAAAACCACGCGGGTCCAGTGTGTAGTGTCAGGGTTCGATATGTTTTATATTAGATTCCCAGACAAGATAATTAAAATGAAATTATGGTAGAAAGGGACATAGAGGAACATAAGCAGACTCAAGGAAGGGAACAGAAAGGGGAAGAGAAAGAAGGAAGGGGGAGATGGTGATATGCAGAGGGGAAAACAAGCTGGAGAGAAGAAGCAGGGGCAGCTGATGGACTAAGGAAAGAGCCTGAGACATAGAAGGTAGCTTGGAGAGATGCTATCAAGAAGTTATAGTTCAGTACAGAGAAACTGCTCTCATAGAGCTATCTCTGGAGCTTTCATATTTAGTATTAAATGCACCAAAGTACTTAGGGCCCAATATTCAAAAGGCATTTACATGGTTTACAGCCCAGTAAACCATGTAAATACCTTAGATGGGGATATTCAACGGCACCTACACAGTTAGTGCCGTTGAATATCCCCATCGAAGTCCCTTATCTGCCCTGATGCTATCCGGTTAGCATCGGGGCATGTTGGGGGCATTGCAGATCAGAGCAGAAGCGGGGAATGGCACTAAGCATGCAGGAAAACCCTTACCTATCTTTAAGGCACTGATCGCTAACTAGCCAGCAGCCAATATTGCTGCTGCATTGTTAGCTTCGGCGTCTTCCAGTTTTGGCAGTGGTCACCAGATATTCAATTCCACGGCACTGAATATCTGGTTTGGAGGTTGGCGGGGAGGCTGTGCGCCCATTGGCGCATAGCCCTTTAAATATTTGTGTAGGGCCCAATATTCCTTTGCCCAGATCTTCAAACTGTGAGTAGGGGAAGTGTTAACTCTTTTTGGAATGCAGAATGCATTAATGGTGTGCAGCAATTTGAGCCTTTGTTGGAAGGGTACATGCAAATTACTTTCTTAGCTCTAATATTCAAAGCATTCAATTGTTTGCTTGTATAAGGGATACAGTGTTAACGGTTACCACCAACAAGGACTATGCACAGATCATAAGAATGGGAGATTTAATGTTTTGGCAGCATCAGCAAATGACAACAGTATAAAGCTATAAAAGGGAATGAGGCCATATTAAGGGGGCTGCTTCTTCCTTCTTAACTGGAAAGCGGAGGAGAAGAGAAGTGGCTGCTAGAGGTACATTCTTCGGCTCCGAGAAAGGAGTAGAAGGGACAAGATGGAGAGGCCTCAAAGAACCTCCTTTGAGAAGGAGGACGGAGACCTGATATTGGAAATGCCTGCAGTACCATATCAGGAGGTGGTATGGAAATCTACTGGAGTATACCTAAGCCAATCTCCTGCCTCTCTGAGATGACTGTGCCTAAAAGTGGGAGAATAGCTGTACAACGCAAGAACTTGGATGTGCTGATGAGAGCAAAAAATCTCCATCTTCCTTCTGAGGTTGTGACTAAACAAAGAAATATAATTAATTGTCTATATGCAGTGGTGTACCAAGGAGCAGAGCAGTAGGTTCGGCCCACCCCGGCTGACAGCCAGGAAAGGGGTGCACCCCCGCCAGGCCCACAAGGCGGAGCCAGTGTGACAAACTTAACTTAAAGTCATGGGTGACTTGTTTCGCTGACTCTGCTCCAGGCCTAGCAGCTGTTCTCTCCCGGGCCAAAGTTTTGTGAGGGGGTGCAGTAGAGTTTCAAGCCCCGGGTACCCACGGGGCTTGGAACGCTACTGTCTATGTATGTCTTTTTCTGTTATTAATATATAATTTAATTTATATGCATAACAAATCATCAGAGAAGCAGAATTGTATGAAGACAACTGAGGTGTGAAGATTGGTGGAAGACTCATCAGCAACCTTTGCTATGCTGATGACACCACAGTACTGGCTGAAAGAGATTATTATCTGAAACATTTGCTTTTCAAGATCAAGGAACATAGTCTTAAAATGGGCCCGCACCTTAATGTAAGAAGACAAAGATCCTGACAGCTGCTAAAATAAATAAGTTCATTGTTGATGGAGAAGAAATTGAAATAGTATATAACTTTAACCTGCCTGGATCATAAAGAAACAACAAGTTGTCAAGACATCCTATGATGTATTGCTCTGGGCAAAATGGCTATGAAGGACTTAGACAAGATTCTCAAGAGCAGAGATGTTGCGCTCCATACAAAGATTTGACTTCTTCAAGCCAAGATATTTTCAATAACGTCTTATGGATGTGAAGGTTGGACAGTGAAAAAGATAGACCAGAAGAAAATCAATGGCTTTGAATTATGGTGCTGGTGAAGAATACTGTGTATACCAGGGATGGCCAAACTTGCTTAACGTAAGAGCCACATACAATAAACCTCAGATGTGTGAGAGACACAAGAGATGAACAAATATTACATACACATTTTTTATTGTTACATGCACATTTTGTTACAAAAAATGTATATCAATATTAAGACATACGAGGTGCATAAAAAAGTATCGAGACTTGTTGTGAAGCTTTATAACAATACATCACACCATGATGCTATTAAGTATGCAGTGACCTACTTATGTGCTCTGCATGTGCAGAATGTATCGTGGCTGCAACACACCTGTACCTTTTAAATTACATGATATTTGGTATTGTGTAAAAGCAGTTTGTCAGATCTACGATGAGTGAAAAAATTTATAGCGAATTTGCATTAAATTCTGCCAGAAACTTGGAGATTCATGCAAAGAGACTTATGACAAGTTACAGCAAGTGTATAGTGATGAAGGCATGAGTTGTGCTCGAGTTTATGACTCAACGTTTCCAAGGGGGTCGCCAAAGTTATGACAGTGGCAAACATTCTGGAAGTCCATCCACAAGCAGGAATAAAGACAAAGTTGAAGCATACATGCCGCAATACACTCAAATTGAAAATTGACTATCAGGGAGCTTGCTGAGGACATGGACATCAGTTTTGGGTCAGTACAGTCCTTTCTTACTGTTGATTTGGGATGAAATGTGTGTCTGCAAAATTCATGCTGAAACACCTGTCCTCTGACCAAAAAGAAGATTGACTGTCTGCAGCCAGGGAGTTGTTGGAATGCATTGAAAATGACTTAGATTTCATAAAAAAGATTATTAATAGTGATGAATCAGAGGGTTTTCGTTATGACCCGGAAACTAAGGCTCAGTCCTCACAATGGAAGACTCCAGACTCTCCCAGACCCAAGAAAGCCTGTCAGGTGAGGAGCAATGTCAAGGTCATGCTAACAGGTTTTTTTTTATTACCTGGGTATTGTTCATCATGAGTATGATCCAAAAGGCCAAACCATCAGTAAGGAGCACTATGTCCAATTCTGACTCATTTGAGAGATGCATTTCATCATACGAGATCAGCGGTGCACAGGAATAGTGAGCGGTTGCTTCATCACACATCACATCTTGTCCAGCAGTTCTTGGCCAAACACCAATTCAAGCAAGTCCATCAGCCTCCATACTCATTTGACCTTGCACCCTGTGACTTTTTCTTGTTTCCAAAACTGAGATTACCACTGAAAGGAAGGAGATTCAATGACTTGGAGACCATTGAGCAAAGTTCCATACAGCAGCTTCGCAGCATAACAAAAGAGGCATTTCAAAATTGTTTCCAGCAGTGGCAGGAACGCTGGAGGAAGAGTTTTTTTATCAGAACGGGATTACTTTGAAGGTAGTGCAATAATTGTCAGTGTTATACTTTGTGTTATTGTAGAAGTCTCGATACTTTTTGATCGCACCTCCTACATGTATATAATAATATTTATTCATGTATGTACTTTTTAAACTGTTAATCTGTATTAGTTTCAAAAATCACAAGGTACACATATATACACCAAATGTTTTCAAAATCCTGACTGATTATTGTTTTAACTATATTGATCATTTTTAATACGGTAATGAACTACGGAATGATCTAAGAAAAATATGCAGATTTGCAGTTCATTAACATTAAATGAGACTGCCAAAAATATCAAGCTATTTACTGCTGGTAGTGGTCTTGTGAGTCTCCATCTTGGCTGTGAGTTGTTGAAAATCCGGCTGATATGTTGTCAAGGCTGTACAAATTAGCTCCGTCAGGTGTTGATTTGTTAGAATTGCATGATGCTTCAACTTCACAAACTTCTTTACAGAGTACAGTGATTCACAGCAGTATGTTGTGCTGAAAACTGAGAGGAGTCGCACACTGGTTTTCTTCAGAATATTTTTGTAACCAGATGGATGAAATTAAATTAAATTTTACCTGGCTGGGGCTCTGCAGGGTGACGGGGCTGTTTTTAGCAGCCAGGCTGTGAAAGTACATTTCTGTGATACGGTTTTGTACCTTTTCAGCTGATTGCTTATGTTCTTAAAACAAAATCACAGAAATTTACTAAAACCACTAATTGGGGGTGGCAGAGTAGCTTAGCACTTAGAACGCTGGCTCCAAAACAAAGCAACCTGGGTTTGATTCCCACTAGCACTCCTTGTGGCCTTGAGCAAGTCACTAAACCCTCCATTGCCTTCAAAGAAAGGCTTCTGGTCATACTGTCAAGAAAACCAAGGCGTGTTGGGTCAGCATTGACTCAAAGGCACACATTGCAGGTGAAAACCAGTGCTTTTTTGGGACAGTTTTTGGATTTGGCTGTTCCATAGATGGTCCCTGGGGACTATCTTGGGGTTTAGCAGTGGAGGAACACTTCTGCTGCCGCCCATAGAACTTTGGTTGCTAGGCAGAGAAACTGGCAGTTGGAGCTGGTGAAGAATGGAGACAGGTTGTGTATGAAGAGTGTCGAGTGTGAGAAGTGGAGTTTTAGGTTTAAAAGTTGGTATTTATCGAGAGAAAGAGTGAAAGATATTTGACTTGTGCTGTCTAAGTGAAAACTGGAGAGAAAAAAGGTGGCTGATACTTCCTTGGAAAGTCCTATTGAGCACTGAAGAGAAGTATAGGCTTTTATTTGGCGGAGCTGATGCTGCTTTTGACAGGGACTCGTCTCTGAAATATCTTCTTCAGAACTCAGAGTTTTATTGAGCAGATTTTCCTGTTTAACAGGAATTTGGAAATAAGGGTCTAAAAAAGAGAGGATCTGAGTTGAGGCTCAGCTAAAATTTCAATTATTATAGGCTGTTAACCATGTAAATGCCTTTTGAATATCGGCCCTGAGTACTCAGAGAAAGAGGGGAACTTACCTGTTAAAGGGTGACTGTTTACAGTTCCTGCACAAAGGGAGAATAAATTTATTGATGGGGAAATAATGGGAATAGGAATGAGAAATAAAAACAAAGGTTGTTTGGAAATTATCTCACCTACCTGTAATTGTTGAAAGAGAATTGTTTCAAGAGCAAGAAACTGTGATTCATGTTAAAGTTTAATGTGCAGTACTGTAAAAACACTTTATTTATTCCCGAGTTTTATCTAGCTGTGGAAATTGTTGGAGTACTCCATTTTGCAAAGCTTATTTAACTAGTTCTTCTAGAGTTTAATGAATATTACTAAAAATTCCATTTATGAAAGCAAATGTATTTATTTCATACTGAAATCAGCTGCTTTACCACCCCTAAAATTGTAACATCACTTGGTAAGTAGCTTATTCAAATTAGATTTATTTCCCTTTTATGCTTCTCTTCACTTCATGGTGGAGGAAGATAAGATGAGGTTAGTGTACTCTGTAAACCTCCATCTGACTGACTATTAGACTCTGAACAACCACTTGGCCATCTGACTACACTATAACATTTTTAGTACTATTTTAAGAGTCCGACGGCATCTACTCAAGGAGGGGGGAGTTACATTTTATTTCTGGAACTTGCTTCCAGAACTCAATTGTAGACTGGGATTTATGGATCATCTTTAGACCTAGATTCTCCTCCTGTGTTCCATTTCCACAACAGATGATTCTGTAACCAGAGGTTTGAGTATTGGACAACCATCATTGATCACATCAACCATGAATGGATTTACAAGACAAGCGAAGCAGGGCTTCAGCTTCTGCAAGTCTTCAAACCTACCTAGGAAATTATCAAGCAGTCCTTGTAATTTATCTTTTATTTCAATATTACAGAATGTATTTACTCTCCTTTTCAGAATGGAAAAGTAACTGAAATTTCTTGACAATATGGGGTATGTTTACTAATCGGCAATAGCAGCTTCTGTGCGATATCGTATGGAAGCCGCTACCGCCGATTAGTAAACATACCTCTATGTGTCTTTGAAAAACTCTCAATTTATTCTGAAAGTTGAAAATTGTCTGAGTAATATCAGAAACAATCTTATCCTTCCCTAGAATGCCAAGTTGAGAGTTTGTAGATGATCCATTATATCAGTAAGGAACATTAGATTTTGCATCCATCCATCATTTTCCAGTTGAGGATATAATCTTTTCTTCAAGAAAAGTAATAATAGGATCATACAGATCCAGAAACCTACTTAAGATATTGCTGATTGACAGCCACCTCACAATGCAGTAGAAAGAGAAATCACTGGGTTTATCTTGAAGCTACAGTTCTTCAATAAAATTTTTCAACTGTCAGTGGGTCTCCCATTTAAGTGTATGAAATTGACAATTTCAAGACCAGTTTTCATAACATCTTCTTACTTGAGGTATCTGCCTGGCAGGAGTTCATGATGAATAATACAATGAAGAGGAACGCAGCAGCAGGGGTTGTATAGCAGAGGTGGGAAGGCTCTGCACCAGTTTCGCTTTTATTTTAAATTTCTAGCACTATCGTAGCCATGGCTGCCAGGGGAAGGAGGGGGCAGGAAGGGAGCTGACATGGGGGGAGGTGGGGGTAGGAAGGGAGCAGATGGGGAGGGATAGGGGCTGGAAGAGAGATGACAAGGGGGGAAGGAGGAGGCTGGAAGAGAGCTTATACCTGAGGATGTACTGGAGGGGGCCTGGAAGAGTAATAATACCAAGGAAGGGAGGAGGGGATAAAAGGGAGCTGACACCTGGGGATGGTACTGGAGGGAGACTAGAAGGGTGCTGACACCTGGGGGTGGGACTGGAGGGAACTGACACTTGGGGATGTAATGGGGAGGAGGCTGGAAGGGAGAGGGCACTGGGGCTGGAAAGGAGAGGGCATTGGGACTGGAAGGGAGCAGACACATGGGGATGGGACTGGAAGGGGGATGAACAGAGAGGGTAGAGTGACTGGAAGGAAGCTGACACTTGGGGATGGGACTGGTAGGTGGCTGGGCAATGGAGAGGAGGCTGGAAGGGAGGGAGCACTGGGACTGGAAGGGAGCAGACACATGGGTTTGGTACTGGAAGAGGGATGGGCAGAGAATAGGGTGACTGGAAGGGAGCTGACATGGGGTGGGTGGCACAGGGAGTGAAAGTGAGCCTATACCTGCGATAGTATTTGGACTAGAAGGGGCTGGTCAGTGGGAAAGGAGGGGGACTGGAAGGGAATGGACACCAGTTGTAGTCCTGGGAATGCAAGGGGGTTGACATTGGAAGGTACTGGGAGGGGAGGACTGGAAAGGGGGCTGATACTGGGAAGAATTACTGGGACTGAAAATAGGCTAATTGAAAGAAGTGAAGAAAACAAAAAAAGAGACATGAAATGGCAGATGGACTATAGACCATTGAAAGAGAGCTAAGAGAAGACAGAAAAGCAGAAGCCTTAGATCGAGACCAGCATGATCAGAGAATAAAATGGTCAGACAACAAAGGTAGAAAAAATAATTTTATTTTCAATTTAGTGATTGTCTTTGCGCTATCTTTATATTTTACACAGTATGGGGAACTGCAGCATTTATTTATCTGATGTTGCACTGCATGCGGAGTCTGGCTTCTTGGGGTTTCAGTTTAATTTTTGTCTACATATTTTTATTTTTACTTTAGGTTGTAGTCATTTCTGTACTTGGTGAGGGTCTGTGTTCTGAGTGTGTGACTGAGGCCTGGTGTTCTGTTAATATGGAGTTTGTACAGGATTGTAGGGGGGGCGTTACCAAGATGGCCGCAGCAACAGTCAGCTCCACGTGAATGCGCTGTAATGGGAAGGAAGCGAAAGGGGAAGTCAGGGCCGTTGCTCTCACAGCCTGTTGATGCCTCAACGCCAAGTGCGGTTTCTGTATCGGGTCCTTTGGATCCATTTCTTGTGCGCACAACGCGGGTTTCGGAAGGAGCGGGAGGAACTTCTCGGCTTGCAGTTTCACTGGAGTCGGAGTGCCCAGCGTCTGCGTCGATATCATCTTCGTCCCCCGTATTGAGTCCAGCGCCTAAGTTGACTCACAGCCAACCCTTGCCAGAAGGCTTCCTGGAGCTTCCGTCTCCATCCCCTGAGGTGGGGGGCAAATGCTCACGAGGGTCAGGTTGGGCTGTCTCAGCTGGGTCAGAGTGAGCTGTCTGGAGAGCTGCGCCCACAAAGATCTTTGGTGGTGTCGGGAGAGGCACGTGTGGAGAAGGAGTTGCTCTCCACGGGTGGTGACCGACCCTTGGCGTGTATGGAGCCAGTTACATCTCTTGCTGAATTAGAAGTGTTTTTTTCTCTGCAGAGACTGCAGAACTTCACACTGGAAGCCATCTGGAACGCGATTGTCACCTTGGGTGAGGCTCTTTTACCACAAGTATCTTTGTTGGCTAACAAGGTGAACATTTCTACAGCTTTGGTGAGTGAATTGGAGAGGAAGGTTTCCATGCTTCAAACGGAATATGTTGATGTTCGTAACAAGGTAGTGAGCCTTGAGGAACACTCAGAGGGACATAGAAAAAACTTTCAGTCCTTACAGATGAAAATTGAACATTTGGATAACCTATCTCGTGCTAACAATTTGAGACTTATTAACTTTCCAAATGTTCCATCGATTTCTCCTAGAGATATGTTTAAAAAATACTTGGTGGAGACACTAGGAGTGTCCCCTGAGCTGATACCCCCTTTGGTAAAAATCTATTACTTACCTGCAGCTAAACGTGTTTTGGTTCAAAGTGTTATAGGAGTTAACCAAACTCAGGAGGATGTCTTGAATGTCTCAGATATATTAGAAAATTCTGGTTTTGAATCACAGATACCGTCTATGTTGCTGATAACCTTCGCTTTGTTATCTAATAAGGAATGGTTACTGAAATTGTTTTTTCAGAAGCGGAAAATTTTGTTTCGTGGGCTTTCAGTACGTATATATCCTGATCTATCAAGAGAAACCCAGAAGCGGCGTAGGGTTTTTGCTGCTTCGGTCTGGGGTTTTGCAATTGGGAGGGCTTTTTTTCCTTAAGCACCCATGCAAGTGTCTGGTGAAATACCAGACGTTTTCTTATATTTTTTTTGAGCCCTCCCAATTGTTGGCTTTCATTAGCACCAGGCGTTTGGAGGCCTCTATTGACTCATAGGATTTTGGGTCCGAACTATGACTGTATGCATTTTCTTCTTATATTGTGGTTAAATTACTAAGTAAACTCCCCCTTTATAGTGGGCTGGAGAGACAAGACATTCTGCACTTATGTATGTTATATTTCTTGATATTGTATCCTGGTTTTTTTTTTGTGGATGTTTTCTGAATGCTTGTCTATTGCTTCAAGATTGGTCGGATGTGACCTTTCTTGATTTATTTGAAAATTTCATAAATAAAAAATAAATAAAAAATATGGAGTTTGTACACAGGGATCTATACTGTACTGTAGTAATTTGATTTGTTGAGCTTTTCAAATGGGTGTATGGAAGTTCTAGGGCCCGCTGCAGTATTTATAGTGCTGCTTTTTTCTGGGTAGGCCCCTTGTATGAGTTTTGGAAGCTTATACTGGTATAGTATGGTAGATTTGGCCTTATAGATCTTAGGTGATTTTTGTAGGATTTTATATATAGTTCCCAATATGAGTGGTACTGGAGAATGCTTGTTAGTGAGATGACCAGAATCAGATTTTTTTAAAATATATTGAATGTCCTATTTCTGTTCTGCAGCCGTTGTTGAGGGAGAGGTTTCTGTGGATTCAGAATATATACTCAAAAAGAAAAAGTGAGAACCATAACGCAGTTTATAACAGAATAAAATGAATTATAATTTGGTCTTCTAAATTATGCTGTGGTTCTCACTTTTTCTTTTAGTTCATAGGTGTGCGAGCATCTTGCATTTCCTTTGTTTTTTATGGAATATATATTTACATTAACACCATGCTGGTCCAGTGCACAGTTTCAGGAGTTATGTAGGAGTTGCCAAGCCCTTCTTGGTGTTTATGTTGGAGTGGGAAGTGTTGTGTTGTGTTGGGGTTACAATGTCCCTCTTGTTTTTGTGGAAGTGGGAAATGCTGCATGGGTGCTGTTGAGCTCCTCTTGTTTGGCATATTTAGCAGCATGTTTCCTAGGCTCTGCACTGGTAACATATGAACATAAGAAATGCCATACTGGAATAGACTAAGGTCCATCAAGCCCAGTATCCTGTTTCTAACAGTGGTCAATCCAGATCACAAGTACCTGGCAGGTTGCCAAAAAGGCACACAGGTTCCACAATGCTTGTCCCAGGGCAAGCAGTGGATTTCCCAGGCCCTCATTAATAATAGTTTATGGGCCTTTCCTCCAGGAACTTGTCCAAACCTTTTTTAAACCCAGCTACACTAACAGCTTTTACTGCATCCTCTGGTAACTAATTCCAGAGTTTGATTACACAGTTACATTCCCCTGCAGTTGCCACATTTCAGCATGGCAAAACTGCTGCCGGTGCAACTAAGACCATCCACTGATGTGGCATTAGTTGCACTTACGCTGCTTGCGCTGAGCCATTATGTTAATTTCTGCCGACAATGTAGATGCCTGTGTGTGAGAGTTCTTACTCTTGCCTCACTCTGCAGTAAACTATAATTTTGGGAAAGAAATCCTGTAAACCTAACAATAATGGGGTAAAAGCATTTTTTGACTACATATGTCTGTTTTAGTTTGTACTAATATATTCCCTACTTGGTGAAGAACTATCTCTGTTCTGCATTGCTATCGTTATATTTTATACAGTACATGGAAATGCATCTCTTTCTATTTCTCTGGTATTGCACTGTATGCAGAATCTGGCTTCTTGGGGTTGCAGTTTAATTTTTATCTACATATGTTTATTTTTTGGTTATGGTTACTTATTCTGTACTTGGTGAGGGTCTGTGTTATGAGTGTGTGATCAAGACCAGGTGTTTTGTTAACATGGAGTTTGTATGTAGGGATCTGTACTGTTGTTATCTGAATTGTTCAGCTTTTCAAATAGGTTTTGGATGTTCCAGAGACCACTGTAGTATTTACAGTGCTGCTTTTTTTTGGATGGGCTCCTTTTGTGAGTTTTGGAAGTTGGTGCTGATATGGTATGGTAGATTTGCTCTATAGATACTCAGTGGCTTTGTTGTAGGGTTTTGTATTAGATCACAATATGCCTGGTACTGGAGAATGTTTGTTAGTGTGATGATCAGAATCAGGTTTTTTTTTTAAGATACTGAGTTTTGTGGGTGAATGTCCTTGTCCTGCTCTGCACCCACTGTTGAGGAAGGGGTTCTGTGAATGCAAAATATATGTTCAAAAAGAAAAAGCAAGAACCATAACACGGTTTATAACAACAAAATAAAAATGAGTTATAATTTAGTTTTATAAACTGTACTGTGGTTCTCGCTCTTTCTTTTAGTTCCTTGGTGTGCAAACATCTTGCATTTCCTCTATATAATCTAATCGGCTTTTTGGTTTGGTTGAGTCCCTGACTGGAGTTTTGAGAAAGCGCCCCCCCCCCTCCACTATGGAGGGGGCGTCATCTCATCCCTTGCCTCAGACAGCAGATTGCCTTGAGACACTCGTGCCTCAGGTCTCATGCTCTGTAGGCACTTCAGGTGGCAAGCCATAGTGCTGGCCCATCAGCTGAAGGCTTTTGCTAAGTGAGTGCAGCACATCCCTGTTCACTGTAAGTCCAGTGTAGGCCCTGCCTGCACTGCACAAATTTGTTAACTGTAAACCGCACTGATTCTAAAGAATGCGGTATAAAAAAGACATTAAATAAATAAAATAAATAAATCAGGTAATCCTGACCAGCTGGCTTCCTCTGCTGCATTCTCACTGGCCAGATACTCTTCAAGATCTGAAAAGCAGGTAAAGAATTCATGAACTGTCTCTGTACTAGGGGAAACTGTACCAGAGAAGAGCCCAGTATGGGATGGTTTTTCCTCCCTCAGCCCCAGAGACAAAAATTTGGAGGCACACAGCAGAACTGTGTGTAGAACAGCTGTTTTGGTCTTGAGGGCAGCAGATGAGGCTAATGTTTCCTCATGATCTACTATTGAAATGTGACAGTCTTTCTTGTTCTCAGCCTGCCAGACCCCACACACTGCAGCAGGAGCCAAGGAGGAGCTCTGAGGCAGGACAAGTGCTAGTAACAGGCTGCTGTGTATTGCTTCCAGTCGTGGGCCCCCCAGGTGAGTCACTTTAGATGTTGGAAGTACATCTCCAACCTGCTTGCTGTTTAGGTATGAGTAAAACATGGTGTGTTCCTGGGAATCCCTGCTGCTATTGAACTAGATCAAGCTCATGGCCTTGGATTCAACTTGACAGATGTGATGCACATGCTCCTAGACAGTCTCAGGAAGAATAAATCCCTGGAACTTAATCACTTCTGGCAAAGCCTGACAGAGGAGGCTGCCACAGCCTGAAGCAAGATATGCTTTCACCCCAAACTTGTTAATTCTGAACATCTGGAAGAAGCCTTCCCACAGTGCCTCCACTTGTTGCTTTTGCTGAACGCCTGTCCAGGGAGCAGCTGTGTCACTGGTCCAGGCTTCTCTCCTCTTTAGATCAGGGATAGAGTCTCTCGGCCATCTTCTTCCTTGGTCTCCCCTTACATCTGTGTTGGATATGCAGGGACAAATGCTCAGTCAGGGTGTAAGGATTATCTGTAGCCAATAAATTAGTCTAGGGGAAATTATTACTTCCCTTTTTGCCTGGGTTCTATGGATCTATCTGTCAATAAACCATGTGAGAGAGGGAGAGACAAGTCTGTGTATATACTGTATATGCAATGTGTGCCTTTGAGTTAGTCCTGGCTCCTGGTGACACAGAAGCTCCTGGGTTTTCTTGGCAGTGTAACCGGAAGTAGATTGCCAGGCCTTTCTTCTGAGGCAATGGAGGGTTAAGTGACTTGCCCAAGGCCACAAGGAGTGCTAGTGGGAATCAAACCCTGGTTGCTTTGTTACCAAGCCAGTGTTCTAACCACTAGGCTACTCCTCCACTCCATGCTGTATATATACAGTATAAATATACTTTATTCTGGTTAGAAAAATTAAATAGATATAGAATAAATTAGAATTATAAGGTAGCAAGTTAAGCAGCCCTATGATTACAATTACTGAGATAATGAATTTATTTATTTATTTACATTCTCTTATATAACGCGCTATTCTGCATCAGTGCGGTTTACATTGAACAAACTGAAATTACATTGAACAGGGTATTATAACTTGGAGATAACTATTTTACAGGAAACATGAGCTATGGAGGGTTAAGTGGCTTGCCCAAGACCACAAGGAGCACCTGTGAATCACTAAGTATCAACCAAAGTCAGATGTTTGCTCTGCACCTTGTTAATGTGACTAGACTAAGTTATGCATTGTAGAGTTATAGTTACATGAGGCCCAGAAAAGACTGAATTTACGTCATTGTTATAAATGTAGTGTGTTGAGTAATTGGTGGTGAAATGTTAAATTTGTCGCCTAGTAACTTATTACAGGAGCAATAGATTCAGAGATGGGCTTGACTTGGGGTCGAGGCCAGTTTTTTCTTTATTTTTATTGTTGCTTGCCAAATTTAACAAATAACATTATCATATACAACTGCGGCACACATAACATGTTTGTCAATCGCAACTGCAAGAAGTCACTTTCTGCTCTTATCCTCAACAATTACGAACAATCAGTTTGTTTGATCTCCCCAGCTCCTCACTGGTAGTCATTAACTGGAGGTGAGGAGGAGGGGGGGGGGGGGAGATTAGCAATAGAAAAACAATGCAAAGCATGCTCTCCCTTTTGACACTTTTCTTTTATCCAACCATTAACACTACTCTCCACCCTTCAATCCCTTCCCCTCAGCCCAAAACCCTAATCTTCACCCCTCCCCCCTCTTTTCCATGTCAAGTGGCCTGGGATATTTTGTTTGAAACTGGTGCCACAGCCATTTAAATGTATCTGTACCAGTAGGATTTTTTGTGTTTCCATAAATATGTACTGCTCCACTTTCACAATATCATGCATGACATTCTCCCATTACTTAAAAACCAATGGGTTCTCTCCTACCCAGCTTTGCAATATTCTTTCTTTACTTTCCAAAAACTTAGCAATATAAACTTGCTTTCCATCTTATTCAACTTTTGCTCCCATAAAGATTAGTTGTCCTCTGGCATCAACAATCCATGCATCCATTCAGTGGTCTTATCTATAATTGTCTCGACATTTTGGTGCCTTCTCACAAACCTCTGTCAGTGCAGGATACGCCAGAAACGTTTCAGAACGTCTCCTGTGCATTCTTGAATTTCTCACACTTCCCTTTTCCTACATTCCTAACTGCGCTCCATTATCACTCGCTTCTATCTGTGCCCTTCTCTTCTATTGCTAACTCCAGACTTCATTCCTTTCACCTTGCTGCTCCTTATGCCTGGAACAAACTACCTGAGTCTGTACGTCAGGTGCCTTCTCTGGCCCTTTTCAAATCCAGGCTGAAAACTCACCTCATCGCTGCTGCTTTCCGATCTTGACTCACCTGGTCTCCTTTGTGTTTCTTTACCATTTCCCCTGGCTGTACCCCATGTCTACAGCTACTGTGTTGCCTGTCTTGACTAGGTTGTAAGCTCTGATGAGCAGGGACCGTCTTTTACATGTGTCCGTACACTGCTGCATACAAATTGTTACGCTATACAAATACTCAGCAGTAGTAGTTTTCCTGGTAAGGTAGCCTCGATGGAGGATGTTATACTGCATTTCTTGGTATCTCACATTGAGGTTAATTTTAAAGATAAGTTCAAAGTAGTTTTTGAAGTGGTCCTCCTCTGTTTCTTTTGACATGTCCTCTATTCATTGCATAGCAAGCCCTTTCATATACTGTGTACTCAATAGATCTCTAGCCATTCTGTACCACATTGTCAGCCTATTCCAGAAGGAAGTCAATTTTCTGAAATCCTCTTCCACCTTTTACCCCCACTTCTCCTGGATGCCTCTCCTTCAGGGTCCTCCAATAATGCCTCACCTGCATATACTGAATATCTAATATCCCAAATGTGTCCTTAATTTGTGTAAATGCGAGGAATCTCCCACTATTAATGCTCAGCAATTGTCCCATGTCTATCTGTTGCTCTTTCCTCCATTCTCAGAACTTAGTGCACCACTGGCCCAAAAGAAATCCTGGGTTATCAAGCCAACGGTAGAAAGGGAAACTTCTCCTAACTACGCCCTCCTTTAGTAGGCCACTATCTCCAGGCTTTGCAGAGGTGAGTCTATCAATATCTTGTATTCCACCTGCAGTATTTTCGCCTTAGGGTGGTCGAGTACTTTCAGTGTCCTATTTGATGGCTCCATTCATCCATCAAACCCTCCAGCACAAACTTGGCCTTCTGCATGTAGGGGGAGGAGTGGTCTAGTGCATGGGGGGAGGAGTGGTCTAGTGCATGGAGGGAGGAGTGGTCTAGTGGTTAGAACAAGGTACTTCAGGCCAGAGGGCCAGGGGTTCAAATCCCACCTGGGGACAGCAATCTCAGGCCGGAGGGACTGGAATTTCTAGTCCTATAGGCACTCCTTGTGGTCTTGGGCAAGCCACTTAACCCTCCATTGCCCATGTTCCCTGTAAGTATTAGCATATGTGTCTCATATCACCTCATGTTAAATGTATCCCCCAATTGACCACCTTGACCCAGTGAAAAGCAGGATATAAATACAGCTAAATAAATAAACTAAATAAATACACCAATCACATTAGCATTGCCATGATATATGTACATTCTCAGATCAGGAAGTCTCACTTTAGTATTAATTTTGCATAAGTTACTCATACTCTCTTACCCCTCCATATGAATTTCCATAAGAGGCTTTTAAACTGATTTTCTTCCACTCTCGGGATCCAGATTGGTAATGTCTGCAGGTGACACAGAATCTTTGGGATCAGCACCATTTTTGCCAAAGCCACTCACTCATACATAGTTCCTTCCATCTGGCAAATAGATTTTTTATTTGGTTGATTTTGTCTTGGATATTTTTTTGACAGAATATTTTCATATCTGAGTGGAGGTATATACACAGGTATTTTAAGGGCCCTGTCAGCCTCTAAAAGGTACATTTAATCCCTCCATTGTGGATCTCTCCCCCAGAATTATCACTTCTGATTTGTCCGTATTTGTGTAAACTGGTGAACTCCCCAAAGCTTTCAATTATTTGCATCAGCTCTCCAAGGCATTCTTTAGCCTTTCGTACATTTATCAGCATGTCATCTGCAAATATGCTGGTCTTGCATTCTTGACTTCTTGCTTGTGATCCTTGAATTTTTTCTGAGGCTGCAGTTTTATTGCCAGGGGCTCTAATGATAGTATAATTGACAGTGGAGAAAATGGACTTCCCTGCTGTGTTCCTCTTTGTAGCCCAAAGGGTACCATTAGCCTTCTGTTTGCTTGAATTTGCACTTGTGGCTTATTATAAAAGAGCTTTATCCAGATCAGGAATCTCTCTCCTAGACCATATTTACTCAGTGCCCAGAACAGGTAGTCTCATGACACTCTATCAAAGGCCTTTTTGGCATGGCTCACCATCACTGCCCCCTCCTCCTCCTCCTGAGTATAGTCAAGGCTCTCAGTAGGTTACTTTAAGCATACCTGCCATACAAATTCAATTTGATCTGGATGAACAAGGCTAGGCACCAGAACTTTTAGCTTCTTTGCCAATATCATGGCCAGTATTTTCATATCCTGGTTTAACAGTGATATAGGTCTATAGGAGCCCACTCTCTCCACATTCTTGCCAGGCTTTTGGCAATAGTACTACTGTGGCCATTTTGGCATTTACTCCGAAACCCCCAACCCACACTGCTGCCTCTCTTATCTCTTGCAATGGCAGCATCACTAAGTCCTCTAATATTTTATAGAATTTGGGGCCCCCGACATTTTTATAGGCTTCATATGTTTTATCACCTGCTTTATTTCTAATTCCATTATTGGCCTGTTTAGAAACTCCATCTGCTCCAGACTGACTATGGGGTGTTTCAAGTCCTGTAAAAACTGCCTTTCTCTTCCCAGTTCTGCACTGTACAATTGTTGAAAAAAAATTCACAAAGCTCTGTGCTATCTTTTCCTCTACCGCTGTCAGTGTGCCATCTTCCCTTTTTAACCTAGTTAAAGCGTGCTTTGCTCTTGATGGTCTAACTAAATGTGCAAGTAACTTTCCAGTTATATTCCCCTACTTATAAAGTTTGCATTTATATATCTGAAGACTCTGCATTGCTCGCTTCTGCAGCATAGTATTAACTCTGGTCTTTACTGTAGTTCTTGTACTCACCCTCTTATGCTCGGACATATGGCTCAGCCTAGCCTACTTCAGTTCTTGGAGTGCTTGCAGCTAGAGCTGGTGCAAGAAGATGAGGCACTCTAAGCAAGCCTCATCCCTTGCACCCCCCGCATGACGGCATCCATTGCCACAGCGGCAGCCCCTTTCCGGGACCAACAGCACTGGCAATAGCCACAAACAGCCCACAGAGCTCACCTTCAAGCTTTGGAGCCGCGAGGCTGTTTGCTTCCACCGCTCTCCAATGCCCAATGCTGACTTCTCATGCAAACAGGAAGTCAGCATCGAGAGTCGGAGAGGGATGGAAGCAAACATCCCTGCAGCACCGAAGCTTGAAGGTAAGTGCCACGGGACTGTTTTTAGTTATTGCCACTGCTTTTGGTCCCTAAGAGGGGCAACAGCAGAAGCAATGGGTGCTCCTGCAGGGCTGGCATGCTAGGCAACCACCTAGTTCACCTAATGGTAGTGCCAGCCCTGCCTGTCTTTTTTGTATCTAGTTATGTATCCAGTGATCCTATCTCTTATTACAACCTTTGCAATCTCCCAATATATCACTGGGCCCACATCCTCCTTTCTAGTCTCTTCCTCATACTCTTGCTATATCTTTTGCAGAAATTGTTTGAACTCTGGGTCTTGACACCACACCAGATTTAGCCTGCACGTGGAGCCTGATGCTGAAAGGGGCCCGTCTGGATGTCCAAAATCTGGACGGGCCGGATTAGACCCTGATTCTGTAACCACATGAGCTAGACAGTCCCATGGGCGCAGAATAGGGAGCTAGACAAGCTAGTCTTGTCCCGATCCCAAGAGCCTGGATGTCCGTCCTCCTCCCCAGCTAATTCAGTTTTGGAGACCATATCTTGCAAAGGATGTAAAAAGACTGGAAATTGTTCAGAGGAAGGCGACCAAAATGATTTAGAGCCTGCGTCAGAAGCCTTATGAGAAGAGATTTGAAGACCTAAATATGTACACTCTGGAGGACAGGAGGAATAGGGGAGATATGATTCAGACCTTTAAATACTTAAAGAGAAATAATGAACAAACAAACCTCTTCCAAAGACGGGGAAGCTGTAAAACTAGAGGGCATAGCATGAAGCTGCAAGGGGGTAAATTGAAAGGCAATGTCAGGAAATACTTTTTCACTGAAAGGGTGGTGGATGCTTGGAATGCCCTCCCGATGGAAGTAGTCGGGGAAAATACAGTGACGGAATTCAAAATGGCATGGGACAGACACAGTGGATCCCTTTACTGCAACAGGATAAAATCAAAATAAACTTAACTATCTAATTTTTCAGCAAACAGTGGTGTCCTACACGGAGTGGTGGGTTCACCCCTAATCAAAGACATGGGGAGGGGTGGCCTGCATGGAGCGGCAAATGCACCTACTCTTGCCATCTTACTGGGCAGACTAGATGGATCATATTGGTCTTTATCTGCTGTCATTTACTATGTTACTATCTTAGCTTCCCAAACAGCTGTTCTGCTAGCAATATATAGTGTCACGCCCCAGCCCTCTGCCTAAGGCTTAGCGGGGTAGGGTTGCCATTAACTTCTCTTATAAAGGTTGAATAAACTATTTTTCTCCAGTGAAGCATGCTGGGAGTTGTAGTTTTGGCCTTCTAAGATGAAGTGTAGTCATGAAACTGAAAGTAAAGGCAAATGACAAAATTTATTCCCCAAACGCAAACAAAGTCCATGTAGACTGTAACAGGATACTCCTCCATTCATTCGCTCAAGGTTAATTACAACTTAGGCTGGATGAGCTTCACAGTCCTTAATTATATGCAGCTGCTTATCAATATAACGGATAAAGAAAACACAGCTTCTTCATTCAACAAAGTAAAAATATCTTCTTTTTACCTTTGTCTTCATTAAGCATTCAAATGCACATGCATCAGGTATCTTCCCATTAAAAAGAGCAAGTTTCTACCTTCAGTTCAGGCTAGGTTTCATTACTCTACTTTTCAGGAGACTTTATCTTTTCAGCTATTCTTTAGCAAAGGGACTCAATGCTAACAGCTTGACATAGAGTACAGTTCATGAGTACTTCTGGAGGCAATAAATCCTGCTCAATAGGCTCAACCTGCATTTCCTCTGGCTCCGGTAATGCAGTGCCCTGCTCTGAGCTTTTAACATATGTCTCAGGGTATACTCTCTCTGAGGATCCCTGTCTCTCTCTTGAGCACAGCTCCACCCGGTAAGGATAAATTGTACCCGAAGCTGTGGTCACTTCTCCCTGGCTGTGTTCACCAGTCTCCCTCCAGCTTCTGGGAAACAGTCCCTGGTTCACTTCCAAGAGTTCCTTCCTGGAGCTCTGCCACGGCTCCCTGTTCCAGGCTTGGCTCCTTTGACTCCTGTGCTGAGTCCTGGGCTCCCACCTCTGAACTCTATGAACCTTCTGAACATGAACTGGGGTTTGAAGCCTTCTCTGCTCTCTCCTTCCGTGCCCTCTCCCTCCAGTCTCTCTTCCTCCGGACTCTCCTCCTCCTCCGGGCTCTCCTCCCCCGGGCTCTCCTCCTTGCTTTCTCTCTAGCCAAGGTTTATATCCCTGCTTCCCGGCCAGTGTCTCTCCCTCTCTGGACAGGTGCTTGCAATTATCTTCCAAGCCTGCAACTATGTCAGCAGAGCTTGGGTGTGGCAGCCTAGGTTTGGTTTCTCTCTGCTTGCTTTCTTTATGCCAACGCTGAAACCTGTGTACTGCAGGGATGTTACTTTTCTTAGGAGAAACTGATGATTTTGCTTTTATTTCCATAGGCTCACTACAAGCTTCCTTATCACAATAGTCTATTCTAGTATATGCCTTATGTGCCCCGAATAGTGTGTATATTCATTAGAGTGTAGCGTTTTCCACCTCTCAATTAACTCCAATTTCTTGCATAGAAAATTGACTCCCTTCCTTTCCCTATCCCTTCTTGGTATCTTAATTGGTTTGCAATCAATCAGTGAGTCCGCTACTACGCTGAAATCTCCCACATTATAATCTTGTATACAGTTTGGTCTACTAATTTGGCCACCAAATTTGAAAAGTAAGCATGTTTGTAAATATTTGACGCATATTATAATGCCTCTGTATCATTCCATGGTGCATCCGCACCTTGAATATTGTATGCAATTCTAGTCACCATTTCTTAAAAAAGATATAGCAGGACTAGAAAAGGTACAGAGAACCACCAAAAAAATGGTAAAGGGGATGGAGGGATACCCCTATAAGGAAAGGCTTCAAAGATTAGGGCTCTTCAACTTGGCAAAAAGACGGCTGAGGGGAGATATGATAAAGGTCTATAAAACAATGAATGGAGTGGAACAGGTAAATGTAGATCAGTTGTTTACTGCTAGGGGACATGCAATGAAGCAACAATATAGCACATTTTAGACTAATAGGAGAAAATATTTTTTCACTCAATATGTAATCAAGCTCTGGAATTCATTACCGGAAGATGTAGTAAAAGCAGTTAGTATAGCTGGGTTTAAAAAAGGTTTGGACAAGCTCCTGGAGGAAAAGCCCATAAACCATTATTAAGGAGGACCAGAAAAATCCACTTCTTACCTCTGGGATAAATAGCATGGAACTTGCATACCTTTTTGGGAACCCGCCAGTTACTTATGATCTGGATTGGCCTCTGTTGGAAACAGGATACTGGGCTTGATGGACCCTTGGTCTGATTCAGTATAACATCTCTTATGTTCTCATATGTGCTACAGATCACCCGCTTCTCTTGTAAGCTGCCCATGGCAGTAATACATTTCACCTCCATATCTTGAACAATCTTGTGTATTTCAAAGAACACTCTTTTCCCAATCAATATAGCCACCCTCTGCTCACTCACCCACCCTATCTTCAATTTTCTGTGCTCCCTTGGTGTTTAGTGTGTCTCTTGCATGAAAGCAACATCCATTACAGTTTTCCTTAAATAGGTGAGGATCTTTTCTCTTTTTATTGGAAAGTTTAGCTCCCTCTCCATGTTTAATGTGGCGAATTTTACCTCACTCAGTTTATCCCCGTATGAGATCTACCAAAGCTGTTTTTTTCATTCTGTGCTTGCCTTCCTGGAAGCTCCCAGCTGGACTCCCATCCTGCACAAAAACACAAATTGGGATCCACCAAAGGAGCACTACACCACGTCACTAAAAGGCACCCAGTCCAGAACACGTGGTTAAAGTAGGAAGGATTCTTTTATTGAATTTAGATGTATATTATACACTCAATATATTTGGGCTATTGAGTGTATAATATACATCTAAATTCAATAAAAGAATCCTTCCTACTTTAACCACGTGTTCTGGACTGGGTGCAAAAACACAAATTGGACACCATTCCATTAGTCCTGCTATCTTACTTGTTATATTTTACCCTTCTGGCTGTGGCACCTTTCCCCTGACCCTTGTCTTCTGGGCTCTCAATTTCTCCTCTACTCCCCCCCCCCCACTTCCCTCCCCTCCCCTCCCCTCACTTCCCCTCCCTATTTACCACACAAACAAAGGGCCCACCCCCACACACACATATAGTTATTTATTTATTTGCAACATTTATTATACTGCCCAAGGTTCAAAAACATCATGGCAATTTGCAAGACCAGATTTAACAGAGAACTGGTAGAGAACATAGACAAATATCTTTATCAACACAAAATAACTGGGCAACAAGGGGAGAGGACACATAGCACAACAGTTTTGCCAGGACAAGATAGAGCACTGACTTGGTAGCCAAGAAACCAGGGTTCGATTCCCACTAGAACTTCTTGTGGCCTTGGGTTAATCACTTAGCCCTCCATTGCCTTAGAAGAAAGGCCTGGCAATCTACTTCCGGTCACACTGCCAAGAAAATCCAGGAGCTGCTGGGTAGCCAAGTCAACACTAACTTGAAGGCACACATTGCAGTGCAAGATGGCATATAAACAGTTAACTGCAAACAGAAGTGAGGAAACCGTAGCGTATTCAGAGGTAATCCTGATATGAAGCTTGGAAGAGTCAAGTCTTAATGAGTGCCTTGAATTTTTTATAAGAAGATTCAGACCTAATGTCCATTGGTAGTGAGTTCCACAGTGAAGAAGCAGAGTATGCAAAGATAAGAGTTTCTTATCCACTCATACCTCATCTGACTGAAGACCGAACACAATTTAGTACAACTATCCAGAGGGTCACCATGAGTCAACACCTACTCGACAGCACTTAACAACAACAACAACCTTATCTGACAGCAGGATAGAACCACTACTAGGTGAGCCTGAGATGATCTCAACTGTTACTGTGGCGAGTACAGTATAAGAAGTGGAGAGAGGTATAAAGGTATAGAATGAATGATAGGCCAGAATGAACATTTTAAATTTAATCCAGTTTAATATTGGCAGCCAATGCTGGTTCATAACAAGAGGCGTTATGTGGTATGACCGTTTTGGAGAGTAGATCAGTTTTATTGCTGTATTTTGGATAAGTTGGGGTCGTTTAATTGAGTACTGCAGAAGACCTACAAACAGGGAATGACAGTTATCTAATCTGTGCATTACCAGGGAGTGAATTACAATTTGTAATGGCTTACTGTCCAGATAAGAATGTCTTGATCAGAGTTGTCTTAGAAAATAAAAATACTTCTGTACTAATAAAGAAATATGCAAGGTGTAAGAGATGTCCTTACCTAGAGTAATCCCTAGGGTGACAATACTATCTTTCAATGGGATTTGCACACCTGCAATATGCAGAGTGAACCTTCTGGAGAAACAGATGGTGCCTGACTTCCCGGTGTTTAAGAAACAAGCTATGTGCCACAATCCAGCTCCTTATTTCCTCAAGGTGGACTGAAAATCTGGGTCCTATGTTTTACAACTAATTAAAATCTGTATTTCATCAGCATACATGTAGACACTAAGAGCCCGATATTGTACTGAGATGGCTGTGTGCCGTTACGGCACATAGCTGTTGCCGTCAACCTCTTGCACCAGATATTCAATGCTGGGGTCATATCAAGGCCCGGCACTGAATATCTGGGGTCCCCACACAGTTTAAGGCGCCACAGAAGCTAACTGGGCAGTGGCAATATTGCATGATGCCCAGTTATCTCCTGCGGGTAAAAGATAGGTCAACTTTTCCTGTGCCTATCTTTTACCCGCAGGTCGCTAACCATGTAAATTTATTTATTTATTTTATTTATTTATTTAGACAGTTTTGTATACCGCCTTATCCTTCAATCAAAGCGGTCACAACACAATTGGGGGATACATTTAACACGCGGGGATATGAGACACATACACTAATACTTACAGGGAACATGGGCAATGGAGGGTTAAGTGGCTTGCCCAAGACCACAAGGAGCATCTGTGGGACTAGAAACCCCAGTCCTTCCGGCCCAAGGTTGCTGTCCTCTAGTGGGATTTGAACCTCCGACCTTCCGGCCTGAAGTACCTTGCCCCAGGTACTTCAGGCCAGAAGGTCAGGGGTTCAAATGTCCTTGAATAGTGGACCCTAAGATCATAACCCTGAATCAAGGTTGTCAGAGGGGCTATAAAAATATTAAAAAGAGTGGGAGAAAGAATCAATGCCTGAGGGACGCCACAAGTCAAAGGGAAATCTTCAGGGGTGTATCTCCAATAATAATCCTGAATTAACAGTCATTAAAATAGAATTTAAACCAATCTTGTGCAGCGTCGGCTAATCTTGCTAATAGTAAAGAATGGTCCACTAGGTCAAAGGCAGCTGTCAGATTGAGCTGCAGGACCAGGATATCTTTACCTCTGTCTATCTGCATTAGGATTTCACTGTGAATTGTTACTAAGAGGGTTTCTGTATTATATAATAGCTGAAACCTCAATTACTTAGAATGTAAGGTGTCGTTGGCTTCCAGAAATGAGGAAAGATGTCTCAAAACTGCTTTTTCTGTCAACATGGTTGATAAAGAGACGTTGGATATTGGCTGGTAACTACAGTAGCTGGAGAATGTGGGTCAAGTTTACTGTCCTTGATATTTGGTCTAATGGTAGCTGTTTTCCAGAAATGAGGACCTGTACCATGAGTTAGACGATAGTTAATTTGGTTAAGTATATTTGATACATATGGTAGGATGTCTTTTAAAAGGGCTGGAGGCACGGGGTCGGCCAATGTAAATTTGAGATTCATTGAGGAAACCGACTTCTCCAATTTCAGCCAAGAAAGTGGTGGAAGTTCTTCAGTGAGCTACAAAGAACATGCTTCAAATCTCATCTAGAATTACCGCAGTACTATGAACTGGCTGAGTAGGCTTTTTCACCAGCTGCAGAGCATCCTGTTGTGTCTTAATCTTCTCCAAGAGGAAATGTTGAAATTGGGCTGGGGGAACCTCAGTACTTTGGACTTGGTTTTGTTTAGGGCCAAGATCATGCATAAGCTTAAATAACTGGCCAGTGAAATTAGGCTTTGCTAATATCTATTTAGAGTAGAAATCTTTCTTTACTCTTCCTTTTGTATTTTATATTCCTTCTGGAAGGCTCGGCCTTGGCACGTCATTATTTTGGAGGTAGTTTTTTCTTTGAACCAGTTTCTCTCTGCTCAAGAGCTTCTTCTTAGGTCTCCTGTATGCCTTGGGTTCTTATTGCATTAATGCATGGGGCCATTTTGTCAAGAGTATCTAACAAGATACTAGGGTATGGGGTGGGGGACAGTACTGTCCTAGTTAACTTAAGATGGATCAGAATTCCAAATTTCTATCATACACACTCACCCCTGCTTCCATCACTGATTATCTCAGTCACCAAGACCCCCTTGGAGTGGAGGAGTGGCCTAGTGGTTGGGGCAAGGTACTTCAGGCCAGAAGGTCAGGGGTTCAAATCCCACTAGAGGACAGCAACCTTGGGCCGGAAGGACTGGGGTTTCTAGTCCCACAGGTGCTCCTTGTGGTCTTGGGCAAGCCACTTAACCCTCCATAGCCCATGTTCCCTGTAAAATAGTTATCTCCAAGTTATACTGCCCTGTTCAATGTAATTTCAGTTTGTTCATTGTAAACCACACTGGTGCAGTATATAAGAGAATGTAAATAAATAAAATAATAATAATAAATAAATACCTCAACAACAAACCATCACTTCAGCAGTACTTTTAGTTCCTCTCCTCCCTCTTAGTGCATCTTATTAGTTTCCTGTAGAACCCATTTTCATTCATTTTAATTAGTTTTAACTAAACATTTTTGGTAAACCATCATTATTTTTGAAGCCTTTCTATCCTAAGGCAATTTAATGTTTTAACCTTCAAATTTTCCCCAAAAATTTCACCGGATTCTATATTTCCAACAAAATCCACACACTGTGTGCGAAATGTGATGTGTATCTGTGCTTGACATCTGAAAAAAACTGTTATTTAAACTATCACACCCAGCAGTAAATGAAACTGATGCCGACTGTTTTTAATTTTCAGCCATTCAGGACCGTAGTTGCCATATGGCAACAATAAATATTGTTTCTTAGAAATAAAAGCTTTTCAAAAAAACTTTATATTCTGCATCATTTAGCTCAAATCTTAATAGAAAAAAACAGAAAAAGAATTTTCAGTTACAAAACAATTATGTGGACGCAAAAGGGTTAAGTAGAATTCACATCCCTTTTTTCCCCTCCACAGTAGCTATAATCACTTGTTCCTTTATCCTCTTTTATATACAGTCATGTTTGCTTCACTATCCCTCTTATTCAGTCCCCCCATTACTCTTCACTCCTCTCCTGCACTATTCAGTAGTTTTCTCTGATGCAGCTTAGGTTTCTTCTAGTACACATTCATTCAATACCATTTTCTCAGATGTTAATCCTTCACCATTCCTGTATTACCCAACCAACATCATACATTATTTATATTTAGCTGCCTCTTTCCTCTTGTCCATCAGTGTCCATTCATACTCCACACAAACAATGGAGAAACGTGAATAGTGGAGTACCCCAGTGATCGGTGCTGGGCCTGAGACTTTTTAACATATTCATAAATGACCTGGAAATGGGAATGAGTGCGGTCATCAAATTTGCAGATGACACAAAATAATTCAAAGGTGTTAAAACACAAGAGGACTGCGAAAAATTGCAAGAGAACTTTGATAAATTGGAAGACTGGACATCCAAATGGCAGATGAATTTTAATGTGGATAAGTGCAAAGTTATGCACCTAGGGAAGAACAACCCAAACTACAGTTACATGATGCAAGGTTCCACGTTAGGAACCACCACCCAGTGAAAGGATGTAGGTGTCATCATGGATAATATATTGAAACCCTCTGCCCCGTATGCAGCTCCAGCCAAGAAAGCAAATGGAATGCTAGAAATAATAAGAAAAGGAATGGAGAATAAAACCAAGGATATTATAATGCCTCTGTATTCCATGGTGTGACTGCACCTTGAATATTGTGTGCAGTCCTGGTTGCCATATCTTAAAACATATATAGTGGAATTAGAAAAGGTAGAGAGAAGAGCCACCAAAATGATAAAGGGGATGGACGGATACCCTTATAAGGAAAGGCTTAAAAGGTTAGGGCTCTTCAACTTGGCAAAAAGACGGCTGAGGGGAAATATGATAGAGGTCTACAAAAAGAATGAGGGGAGTGGATCAGGTAAATGTAGATCGTTGTTTACTCCTTCAAAAAGTAGAAAGACTAGGGGGACACGGAATGAAGTTACAATGTAGCACAAGTAAGACGAATCAGAGAAAATATTTTTTTAATGCGTAATCAAACTCTGGAATTCATTAACAGAAGATGTAGTAAAAGCTGTTAGTGTATCTGGGATTAAAACAGGTTTGGACAAGTTCCTGGAGGAAAAGTCCATAAACCTTTATTAAAGAGGACCAGGGAAATCCACTGCTTACTCCTGGGATAAGCAGCATGAACTCTGTCTACATTTTTGGGAACCTGACAGGTATTTGTGACCTGGATTGGCCACTGATAGAAACAGGATACTGGCCTTGATGGACCCTTGGTCTGACCGTATGGCATTTCTTATGTTCTTAAGTTTCTTTAATAGTGCCATTTTCCTTGGAGCATTCCTCATTCTTTTGCCTCACTCTCAAAGATTAGCTTGATCACAATCCCAGCTCTGCTGTTTACTTATTTCCTTGCTCTTTCAATATTTTAACTGTGGAGACATCTTTTCATCATCCCAATCTTTGGCCGACCTCAAATACATTGATGCACCTTTCTTTTTAACTGCCACAAGTCATTCTTTATTGTATGTTACTAAGAAAAACAGTAACTGCTGTCACCACTCATCATCAGTTTGGGATTTCCCTCTTCACTCTTGCTTGCGACTCAACATAGGCTGCTCTGTCTTGCACCCTCGGGCATTTCTGTGTTCTGATAAAGTACGGCTAAAGTTTGTTCAGTTTCTTATGGTCACCAACCTTTTCCTTGGTCGGGGACATACGTATGCCCTTTTCTGCCTATATCCCAGTCTCTCTTGTTCTCCGTGCCATGTCATCCATTCCTTTCCATAATCAATTTTTTAAGTCCATTTGTCCATCACACTCATTCCATATTACCTTTATTTTTTTCAGGTTATGTCAATTTATGCTCATCAAACATTTTCTTTACAGATTCAACAGGAGAAATAAGGTTTCCCATCGCCATCTCTACATTCCACTATTCCCCCCTCCCCCCCCCCCACTTTCATTTGTATAGCACTACGTATGCAATGCTGTGCATATATACATGAGATAGTTCTTCTTCAATAGAGCTTACAATCTATGCAAGACAGCAACACAACAAACAGGGAGAAGAGATGGTTTTAATCAAATGGACGATAATCAGGAGACTAAAGGGTCAGGAACCAAAAGCAGCCTCAAAGAGGTGGGCCCGATATTCAGCAATGGCGGCTAGCATGAGTACAGCACCTAGCCATTGCCATTGAAGAGCCAACCCGGATATTCAATATCTGGACCATATCCAGTCACCGGCATTGAAGATCCAGATTTGCCGCAGAAGCCGGAAGCTTAACCGGACAGCAGAGATATTCAGCTGCTGCCCAATTAGCTTCGGCAGCAAATGTTAGGACAGTTTTGCTGTGCCTAACTTTCACCGCTGAGGGATAACCGGGCAGTGCCTGAATATTGCCGTTGACCAATTATCCCCAAGTAGTGCCCCCAGAAAGCTCTGATGCTAACCATGTAGCATCAGGGCATAGAGTCGCGGTATCCAGGGTTATTAATAGCCCACTTGGAGGCAGTTACACGGTCTGTAAACCATGTAGCTGCCTTTGACTATCGGGCCCATGGTTTTTTAGCTTGAATTTGAATAGGACCAGAGATGGAGCCTGATGCACTGACTCGGGTAGTCTGTTCGAGGCATATGGTGCAGCAAAGTGGAATGTTTTCTTTCTGCTGTGGCTCAGCTCCCGCGGCACTTTTGAGTTCATGGTCCCATGGTTGATTATGGTTGCTTCAGTCTTCATTGTTGCACTCTTCCATGAGATAAGTGTAGTAGGAACTGGATACAAAAGCATGAAGGAGAGAGTGAAAAAGTTATCAGAGAGATGAGGAAGGCAAATGAAAAGGAGGAGGAAGGGAAGGCAAGAAGAGAGGGAGGTTGAATAAGTGGTAAAAGAGATGAGCAGTGAGAGTATAAAAGGGAGGAAGGAGCGCGATGAGAGTTGTAGGAGGAGGTGGATTGGAGAACATTGAGAGAGGTGGAAGAAGAAGGAGAAAAGAAGATAAAGGAATGAGAGCTCAGAGGTAGAAATGCACCAACTTCCATGGCCCAGTCCATCAGCATACATGCACACCCCCTTGACTCTACCTATGAGCTACAGGCAATGACATGAGGGCTGCTCTCCTCTCCTTGTAGTCTGCTGCTGGTGTTGCTGCCACTTCTGTGCCTTCTTGCCAGCAAAGTGAGGTGGCTTTTGCAGGGGCATTTTGAGTGGTAGCACTTGCTGCTATCATAAAAATTTGCCTCTTGAGGTGACCACCTCATTTTGTCTAATGATTAAACTGCTTCTGGCCTTCTAATTGCTAATCACTTTAATCAAATGGCTGTCTAGAGCTATGCAAGAAGGAAAACTAAGGGGTATGTTTACAAAGCAGTGGTAGTGGCCTCGGTGCAATATCCCAGCCACAGCCTCATTGACTTCAATGGGGCCGCGGCTCCGATATCGCATGGAGGCTGCTACCACTGCTTTGTAAACATAACCCTAAGAGGTCTTTTTGACCTCTGAAGGCAAATATCTGGAAAAATCTGAATAGATACGGTTACCAGATGTTCCCAATTTTCGGAAATAGTCCTTAATTTTAGAGCTGTGTCCCTGATTTTCCCATATTTAGCAGCCTCCTGTCTCCGACTCCAGCAATGGGGACAGAGAGGGTAGAAAAAAATTATTTTCAATTTAGTGATTTGAATATGTCCATTTTTAGAATTGACATCCATTATCTTTATATTTTGCACTGTACAGGGGGAACTGCATCACTGTTTCTATTTCTCTGTTACTTTGTCTGCTTGGAAGTGATATTATTGTCATGAGATGGATGGGGGGGGTGGAGAGAAACAGGGTAGGGACTGCTCTTTCCTCATCCATGCCTTGCTGCTCAAACCTGGATTTTAGGTGTCTCTTCCTTCCACCCCCCCACTCCCACACACTTCCGATAAGTGTCCCAAATTTTCCGCAAAAATATCTGGTAACCTTGTCACAAAATCAACTATTCACAAGATATGTGGTAAAAATAGGAAGGATTCATTACAATCAAAGAAAAGAGTTATAGGATACAGGAATTAAACTTTCTGTGATTTTCCTGTGAAATACAAGGCTTTTAAGACAGGTTTTTGTTAACAGAGAAAGTGAATTACTCACCTGTAGCAGGTGTTTTCCATAGATAGTAGAAATAAGTCCTCATGTATGGGTGATGTCATCGATGGAGCCCATGCAGAATGCTCCACAACTTCTATTGGAAGCTTTTGGGAGCTGCATTGTGCATGCACACTTGCCATGGCACCATCTTCTCTAGTCAAATTTCAAAGCAGTAGCCAAGAAACAACTCCCCAGGGAGGAGGGAGGATTTATTCCTGCTGTCCATGGAGAACACCTGCTACAGGTGAGTAACTACATTTTCTCCATGGACAAGTAGGAAGTAAGTCCTCATGTATGGGACTCCCAAGCTACAGGCTACTGAAAGACCAAGGAGGCCAAGTCCAACAGGGGCAACAAAAACTGTAGAACAGGAGGAACAGCAAGCTAGTCCCTCTAGGGATTCCACAGATTCAGCATCCTCAATGTACAGCAGCACCAAGGTCAGTCAACATTTGCAGGTAGCCTGGATGAACAGAAGGGCTGGTGGGCAAGATTGGACCTAAGACCCGAAGAGGTGTCAGAACACGGCCTTGCCAAAGTTGCTGTCCCATCGGGAATCCCCATCCAGACTGTAATGGGTTGTAAAGGTGTAAACCAAAGACCACATTGCAGCCTTGCAGATTTCCTCTGCGGTTACTGAGCATAGATTAGCGACGGAGGCAGCCATGGCCTGAACATTATGTGCCATGACAAGATCCTCCAGGCTCAGGCCAGCATTGGAATACGCCAAGGCAATGCAGTCCACAAGCCACAAGGTCAGCATGTGCTTAGAGACATACGTCCCCAGCCTGTTAGGATCAAAAGAGACGAACAGCTAGGTAGACCATTAGTGGGTCTTGGTACGCTTGATGTAGAAGGCCAAGGCATGCTTACAGTTCAGTGTGTGCAATGGTGCCTTTCTCCAGTTGGCATGCAGTCTTGAGAAGAAAATTGGCAGGACAATTGTTTGGTTGAGGTGGAACTCGGAGACCACGTTCAGCAGAAAATGCGGGTTCATCTGCAAGAGCAGCTATTTAATGGAATCTAATATAAAGTGGATGCGCCACCAGAGCCTGGAGTTCACTGACATGGCGGGCCGATGAAATCGCCACCAGAAATGGGACCTTCCAGGTCAAGTAACTTCATTCAAAGCCTTAAACTTCATTCAAAGCCTTAAATGATATGGCCCCGACTACGCTATGCAACCTAATACACAATGAACCATCTAAGCCTACACACAGAAAAGGACAACTAAACAAATTAAAGATTCCGAGAGAGTATACAAGAGCCCATAAATCAACAAACAACAGAGCATTTTCTCATGTTGCCCCAACTATCTGGAATTCCCTTCCAGAGGAGCTACGAACACTAACGGAGATCATGGAACTCCGCAAAAAACTGAAAACTCATCTGTTCACCAAACACTATAATATAGAAAACCAATCACCTACCTTAGACAAAGGCTAAAAGGGTATCTGTCTGCATCAAACAAAATCTCCCCAACCCACTCACATAGCACACATCCCTGAGGATCCCACATCTTTGTCTTCTCACTTCCATGTATATTTACAAATATACATTTGTATATAGTTTATGCTGTTCTTTTGTCTTCTTACTTCCATGTATATTTACAAATATACATTTGTATATAGTTTGTGCTGTTCTGTATTATTTCACAGTGTTTAGACTATTATTATATAATGTTACCCTGTACATATGTTCTGCTATATTATGACGTTCTCTGTAAAACAAACTTGCTTTGTTAATTGTTGTTCACTGTGAACCGCAACTGAACTTTGGAAGATGCGGTATATAAATATGTATAAAATAAATAAATAAATTAAATAAATAAGTACTTGAGAGGGCAATCATTGAGTGGCTCAAAGGGGTCCTGCATGAGCTATGTAAGGACTACATTGAGATCCCAAGCCACCGTAAGGGGCTTGATGAAGGCTTCAAGAGAAGCAAGCCCCGCATGTCACCAAAGGGTGAGCTGAGACAGGCTTGTTCCCTGAGCCATGGTGGTAGGCACTGATCATGCTGAGGTGAACCTGGATGGAACTGGATATCAGGCCCAATTCTGAGAGGTGCAGGAGGTATTCCAGCAACCAATCCACCATGTAGAAGAGATCCAGTGCCTTACCCGCATAATAAGTGGCGACCTCTGCCACTTGAATGCGTAAGCCTGACGCATCGAGCCCTTGTGCGATGCCAGGGGGACTTCCATGATGTTGTCGGGTAAATTGAACTCTGAGAGGATTAAGAACATAAGAACATAAGATATGACATACTGGGTCAGACCAAGGTCTATCAAGCCCAGTATCCTGTTTCCAACAGTGGCCAGTCTAGGTCATAAGTATCTACCAGTTTCCCTAAAAGACACAAGTTCCACAATGCTTGTATTGGAGCAAGCAGTGGATATCCCGGGTCCCCAATGGTTTAAGTACCTTTCCTCCAAGAACTTGTCCAAACATTTTTTAAATCCGGCTCCACTAACAGCTTTTACCACATCCTCCAGTAATGAATTCCAGAGTTTGATTTCACGTTGAGTGAAAAAATATTTTCTCTTTTAGTCTTAAATAGGTTACCCTGTAGCTTCATTACATGTTCCCTTGTCTTTCTATATTTTGACGGCGTAAACAATTGATTTACGTTTACCCATTCCACTCCATTCATTAATTTATAGACCTTTATCATATCTTCCTTCAGCCGTCTCTTTTCCAGGATGAAAAGCCCTAACCTTTTTAGCCTCTCTTTATAGGGGTATCCTTCCATCCCCTTTACTGTTTTGGTGGCTCTTCTCTGTACCTTTTCTAATAACGCTATCTCCTTTTTAAGATACGGTGACCAGAATTGCACACAATATTCAAGGTGCAGTCACACCATGGAATGATATAGAGGCATTATAATATGCTTTGTTTTATTCTCCATTCCTTTCCTTATGATACATAGCATTCTATTTGCTCTCTTGGCCGCCGCTGCACACTGGGCAGAGGGTTTCAACATGTTATCCATGATGACGCCTAAATCTTTTTCCTGGATGGTGGTTCCTAATGTGGAACCTTGCATCATGTAACTATAGTTTGGGTTGTTCTTTTCTAGGTGCATAACTTTGCACTTGTCCACATTAAATTTCATCTGCCATTTGAATGCCCAGTCTTCAAATCTATCAAAATCCTCTTGCAATTTTTCACAGTCCTCATGGGTTTTAACTACCCAATCAGCATCTAGGCTGTGAGGCCAAAGAGCAGATGTTAGGGTGCAGCAGGGTCCCCTCATCTTGGGAGATGAGATCTGGGGCAGAGCCCAGGTGGAGAGGCTCCTTCCGAGAAAGTTGAAGCAGCAGGGGGAACCATGACTGCTGAGGTGTATGGGGCAATGAGGATCATGGTGCCCTTGTCAGTCTGAAGTTTCAGCAGTTTTTTTGCTATGAGCAGGATTGGGGGAAAGGCATAGAGCAGTCCCATGCCCCAGTGCAAGAGAAAAGCATCCAAGGCCAGTCATCACTGGACGACATCCTGGAGCAGAACCAGGCCATCTGGGCATTCTACAACATGGCAAGGAGGTCGATAATGGGGTACCCCACTCCTTGAAGATCTACTCCACCACCCCTCTGTGGAGGGTCCACTCATGTGGCTGGAGGACTCTGCTCAGCTGGTTCACTAGGACATTGAGCTTGCCAGGCAGGTACTGTAGGTCACCCTGAGCTCCATCCCCTGATCCAGTGCAAACCACCACAGCCAGACTGCTTCCCAACAGAGGAGGTACGAGCCCATGCCTCCCGGTTTGTTCACATAGAATGTTGCCACCTGGTTGTTCATCTGGATCAGGACCACCTGATTTTCCAGGTGTGTTCTGAAGGCACGAAGAGACTTCACTATAGCCCTCAACTCAAGGAAGTTGATCTAGTGCAGACTCTTCTGTTATGACCAAAGACCTTGCATTCACAGGCCATCCAGATGAGCCCCCCACCCCAGCTTGTACATATTGTTGTTGGTCAGCTTCCTACGGAGAGGCTCTTCTTGAAATGGGAGGCCCCAAAGCAGGTTCTGCAGTTCCAACTACGAGCCAAGGGACTGCACCAAAAGGGAGGTGACCACTACCTTGTCCCAGAGGCCAACTATGGCCCGTTTCCAATGTTTGCAGAGGGTCCATTGTGCTTGCAGCATAAAGAGGCGGGCCAAGGGGGTAACATGTATGGTGAAGGCCAAGTAGCCGAGCACCTTTAGACACCTTGGACTGTGTTGCAGCGCCGATGACACACGCTGATGACCATGTCTTTTCAGCCACTGCATATGGTCCAGCAGTAGAAACGCCCAGGCTCGAGTGATATTGAGGAGGGCTCTAATAAACTCCAGCTGCTGCACGGGCTGGAGGTGGGGCTTTGGGTAGTTGATGATGAACCCCAGCTGAATGGTGAGGTGAGCCTACTGCCAGACAGCATCTGGGGTGAAACCTTTGATGAGCTAATCATCCAGCTAGGGAAAGACAGACTCCCATGGTTTGAAGGTAGGCAGTCACTACCACGAGGCACTTGGTAAAGACCTGAGGTGCTGAAGCAAACCCGAAGGGGAGCACCCGGTACTGGTAGTACTGATCTTCCAGCATGAACCTGAGGTATTTTCTGTACTTGAGTGGATCAGGATGTGTGTGTACACATTCTTAAGATCCAAGGAGCATAGCTAGTCTTCCTTTAGAAAGTAAGGGAGTAGCGTTCTCAGCGAGACCTTCTTGAACCGCTTGTACACAAGAAACCGGTTGAGATTCCAGAGCTCCAGAATGGGTCGGAACCCACCTGTCTTTTTGGAATCAGGAAGTACCTGGAGTAAAACCCCTTTCTGATCTGAGCTGGTGGAACAGGCTCGATGGTGAGGTCAGTCAACAAAGAGAAAACCTCCTACTGCAACAGATTTTGTTGCAGTGGATCCATGGGGCACTCCCCTTGGATGAAGGGAAGTAGCAACTGGGTGAAGTGCAGCTAGTAGCCCTGCTGGACGTGCTGCAGGACCCAGGTGTCTGAGGTGATAAGGGGCCACCTGTGGGCAAAATGGATGAGCCACCCCCCTACCTGAGAGGGAACTCCGGCAGGTATGGGACAGTTGGCTATGTTCCTGAGGACGTCCTCTGCTTGGACTGCAAGGTTGGCTAGGCCTTATGAGGCTTCACCTGTCTCTGCTGATGGGGGGCCTGTGCCTTTGGCTGAGCATTCTGGGGCACTGGATAGTACTGGCGTGAGCATGGGTAGAAGGCCTTCTTACCCTTGTACTCTTACCCAGGATCCACATTTTTCCTCAAGAGCCAGAGAGCATTACATGCTCCTTCTCAAGCTTGCCCACTTTTTCCTTGACCGGCTTCCTGAAAAGATTGTCCCTGCTACAGGGAATATTGGCCAACTTATTCTGGACCAATTGCTCCAGGTCAGAGGACTTGAGTCAGGCCAGCTGCCAGGTGCCAATGTCCACTGCTGTTACTCTCCAAGCAGACTCGAAGGCATCATATGTAGCTCGCATGGCATACTTAGAGCAATCCTTGCCATGACCTGACATGGAAAGAGTTGAGATAGTCAGGATAGTCAGTAGCAAACTCTGCCAAGTTCAACATGATGTCTTTTAGGAACATACCAATATAGAGTTGGTAGAAAAGAATCCAAGCCACCTGCATGGAGCCCTGGTAGCACCTCCTCCCGAAGGAGTCCAGGGTCCTGACCTCCTGCCCCAGAGGCACCAAGGAGTGAGTCTAGGTGCTCTTCACATGCTTCAAGGTTGACTCAATCACAATGGAATTGTGCAGTAGCTTGAGCTTCTCAAAGCCCAGCACCATCTGGACCTGGTACATCGAGTCCAGCTGCTTCTTTAAAATCTGCAATAGAGTAGATACCCAGGAAGAAGTGAATAACATGAGGAGGGATCTAGCTAAGCTTGAAGAATGGTCAATAATTTGGCAGCTGAAAAAATGCAGGGTCATGCATTTGGGTTGCAATAATCCAAGGGAGTAGTACAGTGCAGGGGTGAATTACTTCTCTCCACAAAAGAAGAGCGGGATCTGGGCATGATGGTGTCTGATGATCTTAAAGTAGCTAAACAGGTGGAAAAGGCGATGGTGAAAGCTAGAAGGATGCTTGAGTACATAGGGAGAGGAATGGCCAGCAGAAGAAAGGAGGTGATAGTGCCTCTGTATAAGTCTTTGGTGCAACCTCATTTGGAGTATTGTGTGCAATTCTGGAGACTACACTTTCAAAAAGACATAGGTTGGAGTCGGTGCAGAGGGTGGCTATTAAAATGGTTAGTGGTCTTCATTATAAAGCATATGAGGAGAGACAAGGATCTTAACAAGTATATGTTGGAGAAAAAGCGGGATAGAGGAGATATGATAGAGACATTTAAATACATCCATGGCATAAATGCACAGGAGGAGAACCTCTTTCATTTGAAAGCAAGCTCTGCTCTGAGGGGACATAGGATGAGGGTGAAAGGGGATAGATACTCAGGAGTAATATATGGTAATATTTCTTTATGGAAAGAGTGGTAGATGCATGGAATAATCTCCCATTGGAGGTAGTAGAGATAAAGACAGTATCTGAATTCAAAAAAGCATGGGACAAACCCAGAGGATCTCTAAAGGAAAAATGGTGGCTATTGCAGTAGTTGATATAGAAGGGCAGACTAGATAGGCCATGTGGTCTTTTCTGCCGTTATGTTTCTGTGTTTCTAAGAACCATGAGAGGGATTTTCCCACAACCACAGCAGCAGCCTCTGCAGGATGTGGTGCACTGGAACCATCACTGCCTCCTTGAGTGCCAATGGATATTGCAGGAGCTCAAGCTCCTCCACCCTCGACTCATCCTCTGGCTCAAGGGAGAAGGGTATGGCCTTGGCCAAGTCAATCACAAAGTCCTGGAAGGACATGTCCTCCAGGTGCGATTAATGCCACTCACACAGAGGAAATGGTTTAGAGGGAAGGTCAGGATATCTCTTGTCCAAGATGGCAGCACCCTCCTTGGTCTCCCAGTCCTCAGACCTAGACTCCGAGATGAAATCGAAGTAGTGATAGGTCTCCTCCCACCCCCTACTCTGGT
The DNA here is from genome assembly GCA_033557465.1 of Ichthyophis bannanicus. Taxonomy (NCBI): domain Eukaryota; kingdom Metazoa; phylum Chordata; class Amphibia; order Gymnophiona; family Ichthyophiidae; genus Ichthyophis; species Ichthyophis bannanicus. Next base: position 668,471,506 of record CM066036.1, on the reverse strand, counting down.
CATGCAGAGAGGGTGCATGGCGGTGGAACCTGTGGCACCACAAGCAAGAGGGGGGTGTCCCAGAATATCGGAACCTGATATGTTTGACAGGGAGATCGCCATGGAAACTGGCATCAATTCTGATTTTGGCTCGATGTTCCTGCCTCTGCTGGCAGCACATAGGTCTCTGGGATGGTCTGGATGGTGTGTGGTGATGCTGCAGAAGCCATCGCCAATTCTGCATGCCTCAAGGCTAAGACTGCCGCCATGTGAGCCTCAAGGGCCCTCAGGTGTTCCTCCAGTACCACTGCTTCACAGGGGACCGGGGCCGGAATTGCAAGTTTGTCCGCCAGTGCAGATATCTCCGGATGGGGATTCCACAATGACAGGCTCATCGGGAGACATCCAGCTGCCCTCCGGGGCTTAAGGGGTTGATTCTTCCTCTTTCCCCTGTACAGACCGATCAGCATAATCGAGGGAGAGCAGGCCAGGTGCGCTCCTCCCTGCTCCCCTCTGACCAGGCCAATCAGGCTGAATAAGGACACTGGTGGGACTTTTAAACATCGAGTGTGCCTAGGTGGTCCCGCCTTGGTGAAGCCCTCAGGCGTGGACCGCAGAAAGAGCAACGTGGAATACCAAACATCACCATATCAGCAACACGGAATCCCCTGGCTCTCCAAAACAAACGTTCTCCACCAGCAAACCTCCTACATTTAAAGGCCCAAATTAGCTCCCGTTTGAAAAATACAACCTGGACATTCTACGGGCTCCGTAAATCCACCATAGACTCCACCAGATCATCAATTCTGAAGAGCTACAAAGATAAGCGTGCCCAACATAACAAAAACATACAGTACACCTCAAAGGACAAACTAAGCTGCTTAATACACATTGTATATGCTCATGATATATCAACCTATACTGTAAGTACTTACATATGAAATCTCACTACAATTAAGATATCTAACCAATGTTATTACTCCTCTACCTGACTTACTGCTATGCCTTGTTTTACTAGTAACCACATGTGATTTTCTTGAATGCACACTTCTTCAGGTAACTAAATCCCAATTATACACAATAATAGAAATATTCCTATTGACCACACAGCCTATCCCCAACCTTTATTAATCTTTATCTTTTATCTTTATTACAATTTTTGATAGACTGCCCATTGGAAGCCACTCCCCTTCCTAACCATTCCACGCTGCATCCTTTATCTCTAATACACCACACAGCAATCCTGGAGATCAAACTCTCACCTTGGCTCTCCTACAGCATATGCATTACTCTCTGCCTCATAATACAAAGTTATGCTTATCCACACAAACAACAACACATTATACCCATAATCTATACCTCGATGTGATACATCACCACGACTATGGAACACAGATTCACCACCAAAATTAAACAGAACCCAAACAGATGAATTTTTATCCATCCAAACATGAATACTACACACTCAAGCCAAAGCAATACAGACCATAAGTTACTAACATGTTATCTCACTAATGCATGATTGGTAAGAAATAAAATACCTTTAATCTGTGACATTGTCACAGATATCAACTCTGATATTTTCTGCATCACGGAAACATGGCTACTAGAATCAGACAACATATTAGTCAACCAACTTAAAACCCCAGGATATAATCTATTTCAATGCCCCAGATCAACAAAATGAGGCGGAGGTGTCCTCATCCTCATAAAAGAAGAACTAAAAGCTTCCCTCCTCACAGCAAATAATGTTGAGGACATAGATATCCTTACCATTGAGAACAACCACCTATCTTTTTGCTTAATATACAGTCCCCCAAATGCAACCCCAGATAGTTTAGACACCATCATCAAAACCTCATCAAATAAAAAAAACCTCATCCTCTTAGGAGGCTTCAATCTAGCATCTGTATACCACACCAATGCCATGGCATTCCTAAATTCTATAAAAGATCTGGACTACTGCCAAGCAATCGATTTCCCCACGCACACCAGAGGAAACATTCTAGACCTAGTATTTATACCCAACAATATAATCAAAAACTTACAACTTATAAATGTACATATGTAAATTATTATCCCCTTAGCTTAGAAGTAGATAATTTTCTGCTTGACGTGCTAACCTATCGAATCTTTATGTACAAATCAAAATTATTCTGTCTTGATTCGACAGCTTTATCCATGTAATCTTTCCCGCTTCTGATCGCTGGAAGGAGCGGTATACAAATGCTTGCTAAATAAATAAAATAAATAAACCCTCTTCACAAGCACATCAGGTCCCCTGATCAGACCACCACCTAATACAATTTCAGCTGCCACCCCATCTGCCCACCATACCAACAAACACCAGGGAAACCCCTTTCAGAAGATTCAAGCCATTTGACAAGGATAACTTCCTAAATGAAACCCTCCCACAACTTAACCCTATCCTAATGAATCTAGAAGAAACAATAGCCTATTGGAATGATGTCATAGATAACGCTGCTACAGTAAAGACCTCATGCCAGATTAGGAAACACAAGCACCAGGCAGAGTGGTACACCCATGATCTAAAAAAGATAAAAATCTCCCTATGGAAGATTGAACACACCTGGAGGTCCAGAAAGTCCACAGAGCACAGAATCCTCTATATGAGTGCCCTACACCACTACAAAACCACCATCAATAATAAAAAAGAATACCATTCCAACTTACTCACCAAATCCCTCAACTGCCCCAGGGAGCTAATTTATATAGTAAAAATCTTAACTCACATTCCTACCGATGACGAGATAACCCCCCCCCCCCTCCCCAATCAAACCCAAACCCTGGCAGATTACTATAAGGGAAAATTAAAACTACCAACAACAGATACCACTCCTCCACAGATACCAATCCCACAATCAAGTGCACATGGACAACATTCTCACAGATCAAGACGTAAGCACTCTGCAACACACTATCCAAAATCAATACTACAACATCCAGCCTAGACCCATGCCCGGTCAGCTGGACTAAGGCAACAAAGACAGAACTATCCCCCTTTATACTCACTATTGTAAACTCATCCCTGAAACAAGGTCACATGCCTCCATTACTAAAACAAGCTATGATCCGCCCCATCTTGAAGAATAACTCCCTAGATAAAAACAACCCCTCATCATATAGACCAATTTCTAGCCTCCCTTTATTGGCCAAAGTAATTGAGAAAATAGTTCAAATCCAACTTCAGGACCACATGGACACACATTCCCCCTTAGATGAGCATCAATATGGTATAGAAACGCTCCTTCTTGTCCTATTTGACAACCTGATACATGGAATAGATAACATCAGACAAGCATTCATTCTTATATTCTTAGACATCACAGCCACATTTGACAGTATCAACCATGATATAATGCTTAACATACTTCAGCAAATAGGGGTAAAAGGGACTGTATTACAATGGTTCCAATCATACCTGTCAAACTGAACACAAAGGTCAAAACTGGTTAACACACATCAAACCATACAAGCAAGAACAAGGCCTACCACAAGGCTCTGCCCTATCGGCTCTTCTTTTTAATATTTACCTCCAGCCAATTTGCACCATTTTAAAAACTTCCATGTACGTTACCACATCTATGCAGATGATATAATGTTATATCTCCCATTCAACATCAATAACCTCTGAGGGACTCCTTCTGCTTTTCCCAGCCCTTCAGGCCCTTCCTCATCATCTGCAGGCAAAGGTTGCAGGAAGCGGGCTGGTGATTGGACCCCAGGAACTGAAGACACCAGTTGTGTCTGTCCATGACCGAAATGGTGCAGCCACATTTTGTGCACTTCTTAAAGTCACTTAATGGCTTTGACATGTCCGGGAAGACCACGCCGACGAGGTTGGAGGCCTCAATTGTGATGGTGGGAAAAAGGCCCAGAAGGGAAAAGCACAAAAAAACAAAAGGACAAGAAAAAATATCGGCTGGAAGCCAACTAACCGACAACAGGTGGTGAAAATTGCTAAGAAAAAAAACTTGTGGGACTATAAGAGAAAATACTGTTTCCTCTGGTGCAGGGCATGTCCTATGGGCTCCATAGAAAAAAGGAGACTGGAGAAGATGGCACCACTGCAGGTGGGAAGCCAGGCGCGCATGCGCGGTGCAGCTCCCAAAAGCTTCCAATGGAAACTCGGGAGCATTTTGTGTGGGCTGTCGGTGATGTCATCCATATGTGAGGACTTACTTCCTGCTTGTCCACAGAGAAATAGCAATTTTAGAAAGGGGATAAATTTACATGTGGATGTGCATAACAGGCATAAATTGGCAAGAGAGCATGTTGGGGGCATGGTTAGAGTGTGACTTGGGCAGATCACAAATCTACCAATATATTTCCCATTTCAAATAGGGAATGCATATGTATAACCAAAATTGTCCATGTCTGGATGTACAGCTGCTCCCTGGCTCATATAGGTTTTGAGTCAGCCCTTTAAAGGAAGGATTAAGGCGATTATCCTCAATCTCCTATTGTTTATCCACTTCCAAATTGACATTAAATAATGATAGTGGCATCTGTAGTTAACTAGTGGCATTTATACTTGTAGATTGGCAAAATGGCCCACATTCACTTGTATGTGTCGTGACATACCATCTCATGTTTGTGAGTGCTGGCATTTACACATGTAAATTGCCGTGTTTTCTCCATTAATTTTTTTCCATGTGTAGCTTTGTAATATAGCTCCTCCAGCTCTATGGGGTATGTTTACTAAGGTGCATTAAACTTTTGCAGCTAACACCGGATGATAGTTGCAAAAAGCCCTTGTTAGCTGCAAAGGTCTTACGATATCTGCAGGGGGTGCTCCAGCGTTACCACGGAGAAGATGCAGGGTTTCTGGAGGGGCAAGCTTTGCAGATGCAGACTATCACCACCCATTGAAGTGGTGTTAGCTGCATCTGCAAAGCCTGCAAACTGTGGTCATTACCACGTGCTGGCTGTAATCGCCCACTGCAGGCATGCCCACTCTCCTCTCGCTCTCCACCCAAATCCAACTCAAGCCTGCAGATATCATATGAAATGCAGTTGTCGCGAAAAAGCTCCGTGGCGTCTGCATTTTTCGTACATTAGCTGCTACTGCCACATAATAATTACGTGTTATTGCCATGGTAGCAGCTAACGCCCTTTAGTAAACATGCCCCTATGTCTTGACAAATAGATATGCACTTCACGTTTGACTCCACGTTTGGCAGAGTGTTTTCTAAAATACTGCTGGAATTGTCTGCATCCTGACCTGGACATCTCATTTCTGACCTCCATGTACTTTCTAACATGTGCCATTATATTTGGGTTGCTTTGGTGACTGGAGAGAATATCTGTACTTTGACAAATTTCATCTGCAGTACAGAGCATCACTTATTGCTTTGTCAAGAATAGCGCAGTAATACTGATTCATCTTTACTTACAATTTGTCTGTGTTAGAGCAGTAGCCCTAATAGAATGAAAGCTTTTGCTTTCTTGATCCAGAAAGAACTTGGCCTCAAAAGAGATGGCAAAGGCATAATGGATATTTATTCTAGGACAGAGATACTTTATTGTACAGAGTAGAAGCTGTGTTCTCTATTGGTATAAGTAACTAAAAAAAATGCACTTTTTCAAATGAAATCCAGTTACATTTAAAGATGTGTGGGTGTCTCATACTAGTTCACATGAATTCATATTTGTTTCAAAAACCACGTAGGTCAGAGAGTTAGAACAGCAGTAAATCGTATGCTCAGTACAATTTCAGTCTATAGCAAACAAGTAATTTTAAACCACACCGGAAGAACCATGGACCAAGTGGCAAGTGCTGAGCACTACCTTGCAAAAGTGTCCCATTTTGATTCGTGGGTAGGCCAGGGATGCTGTGGAGCAGTGTTCACAGGCCTTAGTGGAAAGGAGTGATGGTCCTTGCTAATGGAGAGAGTCAGGATATACAGTTGCAGGCTTCTGTACGGTGTCCTGGTGCTGAGCCTCTAGCCCATGATCTTCATGCCATGCTAAGGATGTCAGAGTAAGGGGACAGATATAAAATTGGGGAAAAATCCCTGCGTAGTTTTAAATGGCATAGTGACAGATCACTATGCCTATGCCACCCTGAATGAGCCTGATCTCATCTGCTCTCAGAAGCTAAGTAGGGTTTGGCCTGGTTATTTATTGGGATGGGCAGCCACCTTGGAATACCACGTGCTGTAGACACTGCATGGAAGAAAAGCCTGCCAATCTACTTCCAGTCACATCTTGCTAGGAAACCCCAGGGGATGGGTTGCCAGGAGTTGGCATTGAATTGACAGCACACAACAATAGTGACAGATTCTTGGCTACAGTTGGGCTGGAAGTAGGAAAAACAGGAAGAAATTGCTAGGTCAAAACAAGTAAAACTATGCAAATACTGCATTCCATATGTGGTGGAATATAGTGTATGTAATAAGAAAATGAGACTAGAGCAGCATTTCAGCTATTAATGTTTCAGCAGAAGTTTTGGTCAATACATAGCAAATATGTGAACACGGTGAAAATGCCAAATAGGTGTTGTGCCGCAGAAATGATTTGATATAATCTTTGTTTTGTTGTTTCAGTTTTGTACTGCATGTTAAATAAAGATATTTGAACTAAAAAAAAGTGCTTACTTTGATAGCTTATAGGATCAATGGAAAAAGCTGCAGTAATGAGAGAAATTTTACCGAATATCACTTTGTTCAAATATTTGTATCATTCTACTCATTACAGATGTAAATATATGAAACATTTTTCACATTTAGATTCTATTTTACATGCCAAAATGGTTCTAATAAAATTGCATGGGTTTGCATACATGCAATTACGTGTGCCAATAAGGGCACATATACTTTTATGTGATTTCTGTATAGGAGTTCCCAGGAGCATCTTTGGCCAAAGCTAGGATGGAGTTGTAATCTGCATGCATGCTTTATAAAATATGTATTTACAGGCACAGAGTATATGCACATAGAGACATGTTTACTAAACCAAGCTAACAGTCAGCATAAGGTTTACCGCATGCTAAGCCTAACATGGTAACCATTATCATGAGCTAAAAATGTAGCCACACTAAACGTCACATGCAGATTAGAGGCAGAATGTGTTCCATGACTGTGCATTGCAGTTAGTGCAGGCATCAGTCCTCTCCCAGTATCAATACTGCAGTTAGCACCGGCATACTTACCGCCGCCTCATTAGAGGCTCTATGGATGGCCATTATCAAAAAGGGTCATTCTATTTTTCAAAACCTCTCTACTCTATCTGCTTAACTTTTGTCATCTACTGTTGATACTGGGCTTGATGGACCTTGGTCTGACCCAGTATGGCATATCTTATGTTCCTATGAGATTACTAAAGCCTTAGAACAAAAGCTTTTCCATATTGGAGAGATAAAGTCTTCAATTAAACAGTTTTCCAAAGTTCAGACTGCTCTTGTGAAGGACAGTAATTTAATTCAGGGTTTCTTGGCCCTGTCCTTGGGATACATCCAGCCAGTCTGGTTTTCAGGACATCTACAGTGACTATGCATGAGATAGCCTTGCACGGGCTGACTCCATTATATGCAAATCTATCTTATGCATAGTCACTGTGGATATCCTGAAAACCAAACTGGTTGGGTGTGTCCTGGGTTGAAATCAGTCTTGTGCTTTAATTCAGTGCAAGACTGAAAATTTGGAGAATACTATGAGATGCATGTATAACTTTGCATTTCTTAAATTTTCCTAAGGTAACAACTGCTGCCCCATCAAACCTTCAAATGGATACATGCTAGAAATTTTGAAGATTCCTATATATTCTTGCCCTCCGTTACCTAGGGTATATTATCTTCTGTCGTTTGCTAAAAAGAGGGATGGAAGGCACTGACTGATGCAACTGATGTTTCCTTGGATTAACTGAATTTGACTCAGACTTTGGAAAGGGAGGATGAAGAAATTACCCCAACCACTAGTAGGTGACTGTGTCTTAGAACCTGATATAGAGACTGGGTTCTCAGCCTCTTCTTTCAAAATCATGATATCCTTATTGTTTGAATTGTAAAGTCAGAGTATTTTCTGATGTAACCAGAGCCATACACAAAAAAAAAAGAAAGTGATTTTTGGCTTTAAGACATCAAGTTTTGCAGATCAAGGGAGGTTTTTTTATGTGTTAAATTTCCCATGTAAATGTGTGGTTAAAAATAACCTGACTCCATAAGGCATTGTTTTTATGAATCAAATCATCTTTTTGCCTTTCTTAACTACTTATTTAACAGGTATTTTATACCACTTCATTTCAGTCAAAGCAGTTTACATTGCAATTTAAATTTGGTAATGCACATTAAACAGGGACACTGATAACTTGGATTTTTCCTGAGGCAATGGCCTCTTGGTTCCCAAGCCAGCGCTCTAACTATTAGGCTACTCCTCCACTCCAGGCTGGTGGGTGGTGATCCACCTGCCTTGGAGAGTCTGATAACTTCTATCTCCTAAAGTGCATTATAGATGTTTATTGGTGCTACTGTCAGCTATTTTCCTGTGTTTTTCAATTTAATGTAATGTCTTATATTTCCTGGAATTGTGCCTTGTTGCTACCTCCCTCTCAGTAATAAATGGAAGAGTTTTTCTTTTTTCCTTTCTTTTTCTCTGTCTCTTTTATTTAATGTGGACCTCCTCTGGTTTCTGTTGAGTTCTTTGGAATTTGTAAACCTGCCCATACATATAAAATTTTAAAAAAAGAGTTTGTGCACATAGTTGCACTTCCCTTGTTCATGAGAATTGATACTCTACTGGGGGTTATTCTAGGAGTGTATTTTATAAAGGTACACATTGCTTTAAAATACATCAAATAAGCGTGCTTTTGAGAATTTTTCTAGATGCCTTGTTATAAAACTTCCCTCTGCCCCTCACCCCAGCATGTATAAAATGATACAGTAAACAGCCCTAAGCAGGCTACATGGTCCTTTATGCACTTGGTGTACATAAAAGAAATGTGCTACTACTTGTGTTAATTTTTCTATGTACTGCTTTTCACTTTTGGAAATCCAAGTGCAACTTCAGAAAAACTGTACTTTTATTAGAGTCATTACTATTTAGAGTAAATCAGACTTCCAGTATAATTCATATCTGTTGGGTTTGAAAGTATTTAAATATGTTCAGAAAAAGAGACTTTAGCTTATGTCTCCCTTACTTAAAATTATTTCAGTTTTCATTAATAGACAGTCTTGTTATCTGAGAGAAATCTAGAATGATCCTAATTTGTGTGCATATAACCAGAGGATGGCAGTGTTGCTTCATTAAAGAAAAATATGCAAATACCATTCAAAAGAAAACTCAGAAGTTAGGTATTAAGGATAATTATCTGAGAAACATCAAATAACTGTTACCTCAACCTATACAAATGCCTCTACTTACAGACAGGAAGCATTTGTGGGCATGCTTTTGGCCATCTCAAATTTTGCAGTGCTAAATAAGTTAGGATTAACAATTACAGTATATTCTGAGGGATCAATGCACTGAGTATCTTCCTCATAGGCAATAAGGGAGTACATTTCTTAAAATATTTCCATATGTAAAGCTTGTTTTACATGTGGAGAAGAATTTTTATAGACATATATACTGCTGCATAATTTTATAAATATACATACTGAAAAGATCATACATAGTTATGCATGTCATGCATAGACATTCCTGGGGCATAGAGCAAGAACAGAATTAAGATGTATGTGTATATTTTATAAAATACGCAGATACATGCATAGAACTTGATGTTATGACAGGAATTCTATGTGAGAAGTCCAAAAAAAACCCTATCTATTTTTAGCCTATCTTATAAAAACAATATAGTGTTATGACCAGGACCACTCCTGGGGAACACCAGGGGACATGAGAGTGTGTCTTCACTTATAACAGCTACCTTTCCCTATGACTTGAGCCCTCTGGTACTAGGGAGCAGCCAAGGCTTTGAAGCACAGAAGTTCCAAGCAGCGAAGAGTAGATACCAGATGCCAGGCAGAACAAAAGGCAGGAAAAGATTGAGGCATCGCATGGAATCCAAACAGCAGGCAAAGGGGAAATCCAGGAATAGGCAGTAGTCAAACACTAGGAATAAACAGATAACAAGACACTCAGCTCCCATAAGCAGGGCCTGCTCGTTTATTAAGCAAGACTAGGCAGTAGCCTAGAGCAGTAGCTTTTGAGGGGCAGCATAAAGTATCAGCAGCCAAAGCAAAATAATAGATCCTTATAGTCATAGAAACTCAAAGAGCCATCAGCATACTGCTTTTGCTGCAGAGAGAACGGGCACACATATCCATACTGTGACACCGAAGTTCTGCCCTATACCGTTAAAACACAGAAAGCTGCTGAGTTTGGCACAGATTCTGACAGGAAGGGAGATCAAAAGCTTCACAGTTACCATAGGCAACCAAAGCAGGCTGAGACACGAGGTCTGAGGGCACGCCTAGCCAACAAACACTCCCCAAGCAATGAAGAGAACAATTTACACATGTGCAGGAAAACGCCCCTAACCATGTATAAGAAACGTGGTAGGCAAACAGAGTTAGATCGAGGAAGAAAGCTGGTAGGAGATCCAGCAGGAGTTGCCGTGAGAGAGGCTGAGTTGGATTCATGTGCTGATTCTGATGGTGGTTTTGGAGACTCAGAAGTTGAGAGTGATTTGGAAACTTGGCAAGTAAGGGAAGACTTGCAGCTCTCTAACAGAAGGTCAGAATACTCGCAGCCTAATGCTGTTTCATTTGAGTCTTGGAATAGAAAGCCAAGCAGGGCTTTGAAAAGAGACAGAAAGCCGTTTACCAGCAGAGGGATTAACTGCAGGAAACCCTCACCTGTGACGCAGGAAGAATTTCCCAGACACAGACTTTTTTAATCAATGCTGTTCTGGTTTTCTTCTCCTTTACCACTATATCCAGTTTCCTTGCATTCAGCTATTTATCAGTTGGAATGGAAGTATCCCAGGTGATCATGACCTCTTCATTTCCCATAATTCTCTTAGCATGATGATCCTATTGCTTTTCTAGCACAGTGATGTTGTTTCAGTTTCCATTGGATGAGACATGCTACTTTCTTATGCTTTTCTGTATAGAAATTTTCTGCCATCAGAACTTCACAGCCAGCTAAGAGGTAGTCACTGTTTCCAGCTTTTTCTTACAGAATCTACATATGTCTGATATGCCAGTTTTTTCAATGCTCAGCGTAAGCCATCACATTCATAATCTGCTCTCCAGGGCTGCAACTATCAATCTCTCATCCTTCAGCCCAAAGGGACCTGGGTTCAAGTCCCACTGGGGAACAGCAGTCTCAGGATGGAGGGACTGGGGTTTCAGTCCCACTACCACTCCTTGTAGCCTTGGACAAGCCACTTTATCTTCCATTGCCTCAAGTACCACCTTAGATTATGAGCCCTTTGGGGACAGGGAAATACATACAGTACATGAATATAACTGCCTAGCTGCTATAGGCAATATATCAAATAAATAAAACTATTCATGTGTTTGTTCATGATCAACAAAGGGTTCCTGGAGAAACTTTGTGTATTTGCCTCTTCTTTTTCCTTGTTTGTTGATCTAATTCTTTGAAGAGATTTTTCTCTTGTTTTGCAAGTTCTATTGCATTCTTTCAAGTGGAGGAGTAGCCTAGTGGTTAGAGCAACCGCCTAGTTACCACAAGATCTAAGGTTTGATTCCCACTAGCACCCTTGTGATCTTGGATAAGTCACTTTATCCTCCATTGCCTCAGAAGAAAAGGTCTGGCAATCTACTTCTTGTCATACCTTGCCAAGAAAACCCAGGGGCTGCTGGGTTGCCAGGAGTCAGAATAGGTTTGACAGCATTTAAAAAAAATTGCTTCCTTTTCCTGTGTGTGCTTGAGGATTCTCACTCATTCTAGGTTACTTTCATATTTCAGCACTTGCTGTGTATTTGGATCTGATGCTGCTGCTAGGTAAGAATAGAAGCCTATGATAGTGTATGTGTAATAGATTTCTATGAGGCCTGGCCCTCCTTCAGCTCTAGGGATGTATAGTCTTGGCCTAAGCTGATTCTTGTAAATTACCTCATGAGGATGGAGGATTTGTTTGTGGACCATGGGATGATTTTTCAAGGGCTGCTGAGCATAAATGGTGTCCGCCTATCAAAGAAGGATCAAAGTGTCTTCTACAGCAGATGGGCTAACCTACTGAAAAAGGCTTTAAACTAGGTTCATCAGGAATAGATGAAAAATGTCCCCAGGTAAGTAAAACATTAAATATATCCAGGGCTTTTTTTTAGGGGTTATGTGATGGTATGGAGCACCGGCACCTTTTTCATAGCCTACTAAAATTGACTTATGGTCTTTATGTATTAATGAAAGAACCCTGCATATGAGTAGCGGCACCTTTTTTTCTATGAAAAATGCACTGAATATATCAGTAAAAATGTGAAAAAAGAGGAACATCTGAAAAGTGGTCTATTTTAATGCCTGTAGAATAGGAAATAAGATTCTGGATCTAGAAGTTATAATGAAAGAGGTCAACTTGTAATTAGTACCAGTCATGGAGATGTGGTTCACGGAGAACCATGACTGGGATATAATTATACTGAATTATAATTTATTCAGGAAAGACAAGGGAGGAAGAAAGAGAGGAAGAGTGGCGCTATATATAAAAAATAATATTAAAGCAACAGAATTGCAGGACTTGTGAGGTAAGGAGGAGGCATTGGTGTGATAGAGAGATTTCCTTCACAGGTAGAAGAAATGGGCAGAGATTAATTGAAGACATTCACAATATTGCAATGAAAGAAGTACTAGGACTAGGTGCTTTCAATATGCTGAATGTTGATGGGAATAACTCTGCTTCAGTGCCATCTACTAGAAATAGGGAGATCCTGGATTCTCTAGAGGAAGCACTATTACAGCAACTGGTAATAAAACGCACTCGGGAGAGGGCCATACTGGACCTGGTACTTACGAATCGAGAGAGTATTTCTGATGTTATAATGGGAGATCATCTCACATTCAGTGATCACCAGATGGTGTGGTTCAGTATTAGAACTTGAAGGACTACAAAAGGGGACTGCTACATCTTGAGAGAGATCTGCAATTGTAAGTATTTACTTCTGTGAATTTTTCTAAATCTTGGGGAAAATAGAATTCTTTATATTAAAACTGATTAATCTGTTAACCTAGTGTAATTGTTAAATCAATCAGGGCCTAGTAGCAGCAAGAGTTTGCAGTTAAAATTTAACACAGCAGAGAGCTTTCTGGTTAAATTTAGAACCCAAGACTCCCTCTATCAAAGCAAGGGCTTTGGGACTCCCCTTGGAAATTGGTCAAAGATTGCCTTAGTAGCACAGGACAGGGTACTGTGTAGCAGCCAGCTTTTAATAAGTCTTCTTTCCCTCCCTCCCTCCCCGACACCCACCCACCCCTGGGATAATCATAGCTTTATAGGTGCTTAAACCTCTTAAAGGAAAGGAGGTGCCATATTCACTCTCAGGTGCAGCTGTTTATTCTCATCAGCATACATTAAGGACCTGAGATTAATTAAACTTCAGGTGACCAAAGTACATTAAATGTATTAGGTATCGTTTTATTAGTATAAGTATCCCTAGCAACCCTTAGTAAGTAAAGAACTTAAATATCTAAACACAACCTTAAAGCGAAGATGCAGACAGCAGTCCAGCAGCGAGATGGGGGCTTTCCAGTCTTTTGCACTGAGTGTCACATGTATGATTTTCTCCCGGTTGTTGAGGGATCTTACGTGTGTACAAGGTGCAAGGAGCTCTTTGCTCTCAGGGAATGAGTCCGATCTCTGGAGGCAAGAGTAGCAGACTTGGAAGACATAAGGAAGACAGAGAGGTACATAGACAAGACCTAAAGGGATATAGTCCTGAAGTCCCACCTCCAGTCTGGCAGCATCCCTGTTGCCATGGAGGAGAGAGGTCCTGGTGTGGCAGGAAGTGATCCTGTAGCTAGGACCTGTCCTCCAGGTGCTGTGAAACCCTCTCACACTGAGGAAGTTTCTCCAGGGCTATGTGCCCATGAGGGAAGGGTTAGGACAGCCATTATAGTTGGTGATTCGATCATGAAAAAGCTCTCAGAGATAGCATCAGCTTTGCAGTTCTTGGAGACAGGTTGATACATGATAATAAAGTTAAAGTGAGTAAAGAACAAGGCCCACCTAGCTTGATGTGTTTTAATCTTTGTGCAGGTTGTATATATTCTATAGTCTTGTGATCTGTAAACACTCTTCTAGGTTGTTGCCTTCTAGAAGCTGCTGCCACTCTTCAAATACCCACTAAATAGCCACCAGTTCCCAGTTTCCAATGTCAGTTACTTTGCTTCTTTTATAAAGAGGTGCAAAATATGCATGTAAATCTAGGTGACCTTCATAAAATTATCCTCATGGGAAATAATTTTATAAGGAGCCATATAAAGTTACACACCATCAATGCACATAAGTCACATATTTTAAATTACTTACGTGCATGGATGGGCCTTTATGTGTGTACTTTAGCTGGTCGCTATTCTATAAGTAAATGCGTAAGACCGATGGTGTGTACTTGAGGTTTGGGCATGGCTAGGGACAGAACTTGAGTGAAGTGCAAATCTACACATGTAAGATACAAAATACAATAACATAAATGCATTCTTTACAGATCTAGGCATGGGCATTTATATCAACCATAGGGCTGGTTTAAGTACTCGCCTCTGGAGTCACCATGTGTTCACAGACACACCCCTATTTTATAAAGAAAAATAAGTGCCTGCTTTTCTTTATAAAATAGGTTCAAGATAGGCACCTTCTGGGTACCTAAAACTAGATGTCTGGTTATAAACTTAATTCCATAGTGTCCATCCCAGATGTTAAATGCCATTTTCCACTCATCCCTCTCCCTAATTTGCATCTGATTGTATGCCCCACGGAGGTCCAATTTTGTACAAATCTGCCATCTGTGATCTGATTGAATAACTCAGAGATTAAGAGAAGGGGGTAGTAGTTCTAAATAGTCATTTTATTAAGAGTCCTGTAGTCAATTCAAGGTCAAAGATCTCCATCTTTCTTGTCGACAAAAAAAAAAATTGCCCTAGTGGGCAATATGGACAGCCTAATGAATCCTTTGTGAGGCTGTCTTGAATTTATTCCCACATGGCTTTCACCTCAGTTTCAGACAAGAGGTAAATCTTGCCCTTAAGAGGCATTGTGCCTAATAGCAGGTTGATTGGACAGTCATAAGTCCTGTAAGAAGATTTCTCAGCTTCCTTCTTACAGAAGACATCTGCAAATTCTGCATGTGCAGGTGGAAGGCCTTCTATAGATGTGGTGGCTATTTTGAGCAGTTGGGTGTAATAGGTTTGAAAGCACTCTGGACTCCAGGCAAGAATGTTTCCCTATCTATGATGGATTCATATATGTGTAACAAAGGGAGTCCCAAAATGACTGGAGACAAGGGGCATGGCATGAGGTAGAAGGTCATGGTTTCTTTATGGATGTAGCCCACTGTCAGTTCTGTGTCCGTAGAGATGGAGGTAATGGATCATCATCTAATGGCCTTCCATTGATAACCACTACTTGGACTGATACATGCAAAGTTTTCCAAGGAATTCTTAATGATTCAGCTAAGTGTTACATCCATGAAGTTGCCTGACTCTCCAGAGTCCAGGAAAGCTCAGACTGAGGTCAACTGCTTCATCCAATGGATGGCTACAGATAAGGAAATCTTGCCTGAATTGGTGGAGGGGTGAATTTCTGACTACTTAGGTGGGTTTCCCTAACCCCATCTAGCCACTGAGGTTTTCTTCTTTCTGTGGGCAATTGCAAACCTGATGCCCTTTGCCATCACAATATAAACAGACGCCTAGTATATGGGGCCAAGTCTCTCCTCAGAGTAAAATAGTGGGACCAATTTGCTTGGGCTCCTCTGAGGATGTGGTGGCTGAAGCTTTAATGGGAGCAAGAGGAGTTACCCTGGTAGCTTTGTGAGAGCTAGCTTTTGTGCCTATCATTCCCTCTTTCAGCAGTCAATCTGGATGGCCAGTGGGATCAAACCATTTAGCAAAAATAGAAAGGTCCACAATATGAAATAAGCCCTCTGACAATGCCATCTTGAATTGTCTCATCAGGATCCATGAATTCCATCCTGAGTATGGGCTCTACCTTCTGAAGTCAGTAGCGTACCCTTCCACAGGGTATTTCTCTTGATGTAGAGTGCACAGAGCTTTTTGGTGGAAGGTGTTCTAACTAGATCATCATATCCCACCACAATGGCTTTAAAGGAGGAGCATGATTCCTGTAGAAGTGATCAGAAAAGGCACCTTAGCATTTGGAATAGAAGCTAGGTCCAGGGAAATTTGGGTGGGCACTGCGCCAAGTACCACAGTTTCTGTACTAATGATAAGACCTCTGTATCTCCTGGCTCCATAGTGGCCCAGATAATGTCATGATTGTGACCGATCCTGGGGAACATCAGGGATCATAAGAGTACACCTTCACCTGAGAACTCTGGTACTAATTTGAAGCTGAAATTTGAAGCATAGGTATTCCAAGCAGAATGGAGTGGACACCGGATGCCAGGCAGAAGAGGAAGCAGGAGAAAAACTGGATGTAGCACCAAATCCAAACAGTAGACAGAAGCAGGGTCCAGGAACAGACAGAAGTTAAGGCACAAGCATACATAGAACCAAATACAGACAGTAGGTAGAGACAGAGTCCAGGAACAGGCAGAAGTCAAATATCAAGAATAAACAGATTAACAATGCACTCAGAGTACCCATAAGAGACCTATCTGAGGATGGGAAGACTGCATATTTATGTTTAGATAACCAATCAATGAAAGTCTTCTTCAGCCCCAATCAGTCCAGAGAATCTAGGAGGGGCACCAGTCTTGTGATGCCACCTCATAAAACAGAGAGAGACAGTTGGATAAAAGCAGGAAACAGCCCAAGTTCACTTATTAGGGCCTAGTTCCTACGAGGTAAATGTGTGACATAGTGAAATAGGCACCTACAGTATGTGCTTTGAGAACAGGCCTCTAGATCTAGCCCCAATAGTATCAGATGATGATGTAATTTATACCCATTCTGAAGAAGGTGTAAATTTCGGCATTTACTCTATGCATTGTGACATGGAAACCTATACAGAGCCTATGATAATAGAGGAGGAGCAGCGTCAGTGTGAGTAGCAGCAGTGCAGGAAGCAGAGGTCACAGAGAGAGAAGCCTGCTGAATCCAGGAAGCAGTGGGAGTAGCCCTGGAACAGGAAGCAGCCAGGGAAAGGCTTCAGAAGAACGTGGCCGTCAAAGTGCTCAGAGTGCTAACAACTGGAGGTCTGAGGTGGAGCCTGCTTACAGCCAAGAGGTAGAAGCTATAACTCCAGAGAGCAGGAGAGACCAAGCTGAGGTCAGAAAGCTGTCCAGACTGGGAGAGCAGGGGAGTCCACAGTCCTCATTACCAGAGAGAAGACCTCACCATTTATACAGGTGGGAACCAAGCTTTATCAAAGGGAAAGCTAAAAAGTCTGTTTGTACCAAAGGGTCAGAGCAGTGCACAGAGCATGAATTAACTACAGGAAGATATAAAACAATTCCTAGCCGTTGGAGGTTAGAGGAGGAGAGCCAGAGAGGACATACTGCAGTAACAGGTATCCCAAAACCTACTTGCTTAGAACTGTACCCTTGTAGTCCAACTGAATCCTCAGAGAGAGGCTTGTATAGAAATAGCTATGAGGATTTAAACCCCAGTGTAACACCGGGTGAATGCGAGCTGATGCAGTGGGAAAGTAATAACAATATTCCTGAATGTGCTCCCATGGACTGTACGTTATGCTTGTCGGATGATGTTGAATCCTTGCGCTGAAGACCTATAAGCTACAAAGGAAAAGAGCATATTTTTCTTTGGAAGTACTGTTTTGTTTCCAAGTTTTGTTGTACAAAAAGATATCCTTGAGGGAAGGGGAATAAAGCCCTTATCTTTCTTTTGCCTTAACACTCGACTGAAGACTATTTTGTTCTGCAAGATAGGAGGCAACTATAAACCCGGGGCCCTAGGTGAAGGCCTATATGGGACCTGTGGGGTCACAGCATGTACATGTGTATTTTACAAAATATGGATATACAGTGTAACTACGCCCCCAGGAATACCTACAAATCATGTAAAAGTAGGCATTTTCCTTCAACCCTGCACTCCTCCCCTCCTCTGTCCCTCCCCCCTCCCCATTAACTTTCAATATAAATTTCCAAGAGTTAGAGTAATATGGTCCTTCTTTTACACCCCTCAAAGATTTTGACAATTAAGCTCAACAATCATGGCTCCAATGCCACCCTCTCACCCACCCCCATCTCCAGAACAATCCTGTCATAACTGGACATTGTACTTTTAAATATTAATTTTTTTATGTATGACATAAGAGTAATTTTGAAAAGTCATCTACCTGGATAAATCAGCTATGTGGAAGCTGTCTGTCCAATCTCCTGCTGGGTCAATGATGATTCTTTATGTTTATGTGGCTGTCTGGATCTGCTGTTTTGCTTGGACTGCAGCAGTTCTTTGCTGTCTTGCAGAAGTCTAACTAGTCTGCCTAATGGTTAAGCCACTCTAGAGAAGAGAACTAACTTATGTATCTGACTGTATCTCACCTTGAGCTCAACTTTGGAACAAACAAGCATTTAAATCTAAAATCCATTCCTTATGATGCTTCAAGCTGGTTATTAGCTCATCAGCTATATATTTTTCATTTTTAAATCAAAGTTGCTACATTGAAAGAAATCTCTCTTTAATGTCAACATGCTGGAATATCAAAAAGTGGTGGTTTTGGTGAGAGACAGTAGAAGCAGTATCCCATAAATGCAATGTGTGCCATAATAAATTACCTTTCCTCTCTCTGCAGGGACGGCTTTTGCACACCCTTACCACATACTTCAATAAACTCATTCTGAATCTCCTTTGAGAGACAATGAACCCATTCTTGTTATCGATTTACCCTGTTTTCTTCTGTTTGACTCTGGCCAGTTGGTCACAAGCAATTTGATAACAAGCTATTAATTGAAGTATTAGAAGGAAGTTGTGATTGTGCTGTCAACTATCAGATTAAGTCCTTGCAATGCCAAACTTTTTGAAGCAGGACAAAAGGTGACATCCAACAATCCTTCTATTGCTTTGGGGTTTGTTAAAATTTAGTATTGAACCGATGTAGTGTTGCAGGTACAATCATGGTCAGAGCCCTGTACTTTCTGCCAGTACATCGGGCAGTGCAGGAGAGCGAGCCTTGCTAGCAGAGATGAATCAGATAAGAGCACAAAGAAGGGGGAGGAGGAGGACAGCAGGGAAGGTAGCTCCATGCTTTATTGATTTAGAGGTCAATGCAGAGGTTGTGCTACCCTTTAGCACAGTGATATACTCTTGATTTTCCTGTGTTAATATCATGGGCATAGTTTGGGGGCAAGGGGGGGCACTGCCCCCCAAACAAAGCTGGTGCATGAATACAACTATAGCCATTCCACCTCCACCCCTTTTATGTCTATCTGCCCAACATTTCCCTTCTGACCATTCCACGACCCCGGCCGCTGCCCACCCGCAGCACCACCGCTGTCACTGCTTTTTCTGTGTCTGCTGCAGCAGCAGTGGTCTCCAATTAAAAGGCCAGCCTTCCTAGCATGGAAGTACATACAGCCATACTTGTTTACTTTTTTCAAATTGGAGACCAACACCGACGCTGCAGGCACAGAAAAAGCAGCCGCAGCTGCAGCAGGTGGGAAGCGGCAGGGAGTGTGTGGAATGGTCAGAAGGGAAATGCTGGGCAGATGGACATGAAGGGCGGGGGTGGAATGGCTGGAAGGGAAATGCTGGGCAAATGTTGGACATGAGGGGGCAGAGGGCAGAGGCTGAAAAGGAAGTGTGGAGGGGATGGCACAGGGCAGATGCTGGACACAAAAGCAGGTGAAATGCAGATACTGGACATACTGTATAGCTGGTAGAAGGCGGATGCAAGACACAGGTAGGGGGTGTTGGGCAAATGCTGGACATTGGGTGGAGGATCATGTAAAGGCAGATTTGGCTTGAGAAGTGATTTTGGCTTGGGAGAGCTGTGCTGAGAAGTAATTCCAGCTTTGAAGAGCCACAATTTCGAACTTTGATGGATTGGGATAACAGCTAAGTGACTCTTATTCCCTGATACAGGACATGTATATTGTATAGTATTCGAAACATAACGCTATGTTGGAATGTGAATGGAACTTTGGTGTATTGATTTTTTAAATCTTTACAACTTTAAAATGATGGACTATTTTGCCTATAATAACAGGAGTATTTTTTGAATATTAAAAATTAAAATGGGCTTGGGAGTCTAAGAAAACCACAATTTTGGATATCATGTGTTGCAAACGTGGCCCAACAAACTTTTTTTTTTTTAACTAGAAGATTTTTGTTCCTTTGGACATGGGGTGGAGAGCAGAGGCCGGGCATGGGGTAGAGATCTTAAAGGGATGGAGGGCAGATACTGCTGAATACAGGGTAGGTGTCATAGGGGAATAAACGACAGATGCTGGACATAGGGTGAAAAAGAGAGAGAGGAATGCTGGACATAGGGTGAGCATAAGAACATAAGATATACCATACTGGGTCAGACCAAGGTCCATCAAGCCCAGTATCCTGTTTCCAACAGTGGCCAATCTAGGTCATATGTACTGTAACAGGGTAGACCCTGTACAGACAGAGGAAATGCAGGCCAGCATAAGTGAAAACAGAAAAAGTGACAGGGTAAACAAGAAAGTGTCAGATAGTTACCCTGAGCAACGCAGGAACACGTGCAAAAGCTCAATCAGGACACACCCAGCTAGCACAGGAAAGGAATTCACTTCACCTGACAGGGTTCAGCTAACTAAGGGTGGAGCAAGTGAACGCTGGTTTAAAACAAGCTCTCAGACATTCAGAGACAGTTTAGGATCCGGATTAGGATCAGGATTAAGGCAAAGCCAGGAGCTGGTGCCGGAGCTGAGAGAGAGAGAGAGAGAGAAGCCGTGGCAGCCAAGGACACACTTGGAGAAAATACAGAGAGGGCAGCTAAAGCCCCGGGAAGCATGGCACAGGTATGAGAATGCAAGAGAGAGTGATAAAGAAACTCTGGAGCAATTAGAGTGCCCATATGAAGGTCAGAGGGAACCCGAGGACCTGAATAAATCAGAGAGATATCCACAGCCAAATAGTGTGTATGAGCAAGAGAAAAGCTTTTACTTACCAGCTAAAGCTGAAGAGTTTTGTAATTGTAAGTTCACAGCTCCGTCTGAAACTCCGTCACGAGCACTCCGATTCAGCTCAGCTGGGTTACAAAAGGGAAACCTGGATAGGTTGGAAAGTTCCCTTAATTATCCCACGAGCAGAGCAA
Organism: Ichthyophis bannanicus; assembly: GCA_033557465.1. Taxonomy (NCBI): domain Eukaryota; kingdom Metazoa; phylum Chordata; class Amphibia; order Gymnophiona; family Ichthyophiidae; genus Ichthyophis; species Ichthyophis bannanicus. Next base: position 668,450,185 of record CM066036.1, on the reverse strand, counting down.
GTAAGGGGCTGAGCTCTACTCAAAAGTATCAGCAGGGGCAGTGCCTGGGAAATCTCTATTCCCGTATATATGGTAATACCCAGAGAGGCTCTAGCCCGGTGAAAGAAAAGAACTTCCTGGTTGACGTACTTAGGCAGCAAGTCTCACAGAGTACTCCCGAGGTACAGAATGAATATACCAGTCAACCAGAGATGATGGAATACCAGAATGCTGAGGAGAATGATACACAGGAATTAATGGATTGTTCTTTATCATTAATTGAACCTGAATTCTCCCTGAGATAAGGAAAGTAACTTGGTGTCTTAACTTCAGTAATACAGCAACAAGCCTGTAACTCTCTCTCTCGAGGCAGAACAGAGGTATGCTCTACTCTCAGCTACCGAGGAGAGAACCTTACAGCAATAGTTAAGTTTTTGTTCTTTTGTTGATTTATCCTTTAAAAGCTGAAGAAAGCAAGTTATGTTTACATTTGTTATTGTACATGAGATGTCCAAGCAAAGCATATAATTTATGTTCCTTGAAGATAAAATACCCTCAATGGGACGGGGAATAAAAACCCTTTGATTTGAAGAAAGAAGTGTTTGCGTTTATATTCATAAAGGCACAACTACCACCCTCCAGGGGCCTTGCAATACAGGAGGCTACCGCTTGGCCAGAGGAGGTGTGACAGTACCTAGCAGTTTCCCCAAGGGACACAGGTTCCACAATGCTTGTATTGGGTCAAGCAGTGATATCCTGGGTCCCTTTCCTCCAGGAACTTGTCCAAACCTTTTTTAAACCCAGCTACACTAACAGCTTTTACTACATCCTCCGGTAACAAATTCCAGAGTTTGATTGCACATTGAGTGAAAAAAATATTTTCTCTTATTAGTCTTAGTTTACCCTGTAGCTTCATTGCATGTCCCCTAGTCTTTCTATATTCTGATGGCGTAAACAATTGATCTACGATTACCCGTTCCATTCCATTCATTAATTTATAGACCTCTATCATGTCTCCCCTCAGCCGTCTCTTTTCCAGGTTGAAGAGCCCTAACCTTTTTAGCCTCTCCTTATAGGGGTATCCTTCCTTCCCCTTTACCATTTTGGTGGTTCTTCTCTGTACCTTATAATGCTATATCCTTTTTAAGATACGGTGACCAGAATTGCACACAATATTCAAGGTGCGGTCACACCATGGAACGATACAGAGGCATTATAATATCCTTTGTTTTATTTTCCATATTTCCTTATAATTCCTAGCATTCTATTTGCTCTCTTGGCCGCCGCTGCACACTGGGCAGAGGGTTTTAACATGTTATCCACAATGACGCCTAAATCTTTTTCCTGGGTGGTGGTTCCTAATGTGGAACCATGCATCGTGTAACCATAGTTTGGGTTGTTCTTTCCTAGGTGCATAACTTTTCACTTGTCCACATTAAATTTCATCTGCCATTTGGATGTTGAGTCTTCCAATTTATCAAGATCCTCTTGCAATGGGGGCGGAGCCTGATGTCCAGCGGGTAGGACGCTTTGCGTTGAAGCTCCCGAGAGGCCTACTTAGAATCCTGACTTAATACCTATACAAATTTACTATTTCGCTCCGAGCTGACCGGGGCACCTCGGGGGGGATGGCGGCCCATAAACCAGCGCGCTTGGACTTCGGGTCTCCTTCTTCTTCTCACGGAAAACGCTCCAAAACAGAGGTGTCCTCCCCACAGAAGATGGTTCCATTTCGTGAAAACCCCGAAATGCACCTGGAGATTTTGGAGGAAATACGCGGCGTGAAGGAATTGGTGCAGTCCAATGGAGAAGCGCTTCGAGCCATGCGAGAAGACTTTGGAGTGCTCCAGGACCGACTTGAAAGTCTTTCATTACGGCAGGACAACATGGCGGGGGTCCTCGACTCGCACGAGGTGCGCTTGGGCAAACTGGACAAGGCTGAGCGCCAGATACAGAATCTTCAAAAGGAGTTAGAAGATAGCAATAATCGAGCCCGTCGCAACAATGTGAGGCTCCTCGGAATGCCGGAGGGGGTGGAAGCAGGAGATATAAGAGAATTCTTGCTCAAAACTCTTCCCTCCTTGCTGAAGATCACTTTTCACAGAGAACTGGAAATCGATCGAGCACACCGTGTTCCTGCCCACATGGCGCTCAACCGCACGACCCCCCGGCCTATTATCTTTAGCTTGCTACGATATCAACAAGTGGAACAAATTTTACATGCTGCCCGAGCGAATCATCATTTGGAATTTGAAGGTCGTAAGGTCTCCTTCTTTCCTGATTTGGCAAAGCCTACCGTTGACCGTCGGAAGAAACTCCTTGCTTTTCGCCCTCGACTTCAACAGCTACAGGCTCGCTTTGGCCTGTTGTATCCAGCGAAGCTCCGAGTGACTCTCCACAACCAAACCAGGACGTTCGAAGATCCTGATCTACTATCAACATTTTTAGACTCCAAAGAAGCAGAGCAGATGCGCTAATCCCAAATCTTGGACTCTTATCTGCCGGCTCTATCCGCCATTTTGAAGGGCCCGATGCGGCGGTCATAGCCAAGCACAGAAATAGCCTGGACTTTCTTTCTTTCTCTATATGACTTTTGTTTTTTGGTCTCCTATCCCTTCATGATGTGTGCCTCGGTCGGATTCGGAGCACGCACAGTCCTACAGGTTATGTGTTTTTTCAATTTCGGCCTTCTCTGGGGTTTCTCCCCGCAGACACATGGTCGCCAGTAATTTTGAGGTTTTGCTTCTCCTCTACCGTACTGCGGTTTTCTTTGTTAATGTGGGGCGCTTCATTGTATTATATTAGCTTATTTTTCCTATGTCATGTGTACAGCCAGATACAGTCAGTTTGAGGGACATAGTGAAATTATGTGTGCTATCATGCTCAGAATTTTTAACTTTTCTGAATGGCCTTATGTAAAATCTTATCATTCACCGTCAAAGGCATTACTGGTCCACTCAAAGGAAAGAAAATCCTTAGCTATCTTAGCCATGAGCATGTTGATTTAGTGTTTCTTCAGGAAACGCATTTAAACTCTGCTGAAACACTGAAACTCAATGCTAAGCCTCACATGGTAGCTGCCTATCCTCCCACCGTTTCCAAATGGTACGGGATAGCCATTCTGGTTAAGAAGTCTTTGCACGCTACTGTACCTGATATTAGCGCTGACAAGGAGGGTAGATGGGCCCGTGTACACCTTGAGGTTGGAGATAGTGCATTCACGTGTATTTGCATTATGCCCCGAATGTGGACAACCCTGCTTACTATGCAAGTATTGCGCAGTTGGCCTTGGCCTCTGCCAATGCTCCATTAATACTTGGTGGCGATTTTACTCAAGTGTTCCCTCAATCTTTTCTTCTCAAACAAGGTGCTCGTTGGTTGGAAGATCCAGTACCGAGTAGACCTGTGTGGCTAGATATAGAAGCGGGCCTTTGCAAACCGATTCCTCTTACCTTTCTCCCTGGTATGACTCTCCCATCAGACTCCCACTATCCACCAATGCTTTTAGACACTTTAGGTGCCTTTACTACTCTTATGCAATCTTTAGACTCCCGACTCTGGTCAGTGCAACTTCAGCATCGCCTTCGGAGCACTAGAGTACTCCCGCCATCGGCATTCTCTACATAAGGTTGATTGGAGACTTTCCGATCTCTCGGTAGTTCACCGGGTGTAGCATCCAATTTTACTAAACCTTATGTAATGCTATAACTAGAGATACCCCTATAGCGCAGAAAGTATGGGAGAGAGAATTGCATGTGACTTTGACCTCGGAGCAATGGAGCCTTATCTGGAGTAGAGGGACACGGGTTCCCGATCCGCCTCACTCACTCAGACCCTCTTCTTTCTAGCCCACCGGTGTTTTTACATTCCTCACAGATTAGACAAATGGAACACTACTCAGGGCAATGGTTGCTGGACACGTCCTGCGGCCATTGGTTCATTGCCTCATGTTAAGCATGAATATCCCGCACTACAGTATTACTGGCGTCGGGTCTGGGGTCGTATTTAGTCTATCTCGCACTCTCAGGAGCCCCTTTCTTGGAGGATAGTGGGACTTCGCCCAGTTGCGGGGATCCCCTCTCTCCCAAAAATGGCTTATCTCCTTTCGAACTTTATGCTTGGCATTGCTATATCCCTAATTAAGTAATACTGGAAAATTAGCTCCCATCTGAGCCCCAATGAATGGTGGAATCATGCCTGTCTTTACAGTAAATATGAACAAATACCTCGTCTGTTCGCTTCCTCCATTCAGACTCCTTCTCATTGGTCTCAATGGAAGATGCTCAATGACTATGTACATTTTGCTAAATGCTCTCATCTGACTGTCTAACTTTGTATATATCTCTGTCCCATGATCATGCTGTATTGTAGATACTCTTTTGATCGTTTGATGTATAATCACTGTTAATTGGAAGCGCTCACATGCTGATATAATCGGGTAGAGAAGAAGCATCGGGGTGGGGGGTACTGGGTTTACTTTTCCTTATTGTATACTTGTTTTGTCTCTTTTGGTGTGTTGTTTCTTTTGTTTGTTGCAAAATGAAAATAAAAGTTTAAAAAAAAAAAAAGATCCTCTTGCAATTTTCCACAATCCTTATGGGTTTTAACAACTTTAAATAGTTTTCTGTCATCAGCAAATTTGATAACCTCACTCGTTATTCCCTTTTCCAGGTCATTTATGAATATATCAAAAAGCAACGGACCCAGCACAGATCCCTGGCATACTCCACTATTCACCTTTTTCCATTTGGAAAATTGGCCATTTAGTCCTACCCTCTGTTTTGTATCTTTTAACCAGTTCCTGATTCACAATAGTACACTGCCTCCTATCCCATGACTTTTTTGTTTTGCCAAAAATCTCTGATGAGGGACCTTGTCAAAGGCTTTCTGAAAGTTCAGATACACTGTATCAACCAACTCACCTTTGTCTACCTGTGTATTCACACCATCTAAAATACATAACAGATTAGTAAGACAAGATCTTTCTTGGCTAAAGCCATGTTGGCTGTCTGCCATTAAGCCATGACTATCTACATGTTCAGTAATTTTGTTCTTTATTATGGTTTCTACCATTTTTCCATGTACTGATGTCAGGCTCACCAGTCTGTAGTTTCCTGAATCATCCTTGGAACCCTTAAAAATTGGCATTAGATGGGGAGATGCTGGACACGAGGTGAGGGAGAGAAACGGAATACAGGGCATGGGGGGATAGAATGAAAAAAAGGGGAGAGACATGAGATTGGAGAGAGAGGTGGAGACAAGACAGGGCAGGAGAGAATAAGATAGATACTGAACACAGGGAGGATGGAAGAGGGAAAGAGTTAGTTAAAGACTGGGGAATAAGTGCTTGGGGAAGGACAGAGTGATAGAGTGAGAGGGTTGTGTTAAAGGTTGAAAAGTGGCGGGTTGACGCAGTTAAAAAAAGGGAGATTGAGACCTGGAAATAAAAAGGATAAATTAAATCTGAGTTGATAAAGAGAGAAAAATAAATCAAAGAAAGTTGAAAGGGAAAGATCAACATCAGAAATGGATGTAGGGAAGTGAGTGAAGAGAAGTGGAAAGTGGATTGCAGACTCTGGAAAAGAAAGTTAAGAGAAGGCAGGACACAGAAACCAGATTACTGGGACCAAGGCAATTAGAAAAATAAAATAGCTAGACGATAAAGTTAAAGAATTTATTTTCCGTTTAATGACTGGAATGTGTCAATTTTTGGATTTTATATATGCCATCTTTATATTTTGCACAGTACAGGGAGGAAAACATCACTTTCTATTTCTTGTGTTGCACTGCATGCAGAGCCTGGTTTGTTGGGGTTTCAATTTACTTTTTTCTACATATTTCAACTTTGAATTTGTTATAATTTATTCTGTACTTGGTGAGGGGTCTAACTGTGTACTGCCTGTGTGTCCGAGACCATGTGTTCTGTTAGAATGATGTTTCTTTGTTGGATCTGTAGGAATCTGGCTTTTTCAGTATTCTAAATAGATGTAAGGATGTTCTAAGGCCCACTGCGATATTTATGGTGCTGCTCTTTAATGGGTAGGCCCCTTATTGTGTTAATTTTAGAAGCTGGTGTCTTCATGGTATGATATGGTATGGTAGATTTTCTTTATAGGTCTTCAGTGATCTTTGTAGAGTTTTGTGTTAGCTCACAATCTGTCCGGTACTGGAGAGGCTGTTAATGAGATGACACCAGAATCAGATGTATTTGTTCTTGTATGTTGGGTTCTATGGTGAAATGTTCTAGTTCTACTCTGCCTCTACTGTTAGAAGAGGCGTTTCGTTGAACGCAAAATAGATGTTCAAAAAGAAAGAGAGAGAACTATAGCACAGTTTCTAACTGGATGTGGTTCTCTTTTTCTTTTTGTTCATTGGCATGTGAGCACCTTATATTCCTTTGTCTTTAGCAGAATATAGTATATTTACAGGTGTCAGTATTTTGTTTTATGTTAGAGTCCCAAGCTAAATAATTAAACAGCTACAGTTTTTGCTGCATTTTAATTATATAGCCTGGGAATATGTTGCTTTCCTTTTTTTTTTTAATGTGAAAACAATTGTGCAAAAAACCCCCAAAATCAAAAACTCAGGCAATGACTTTCTTCAACTGAAGTAACTTAGTTTCATATACCAACTTTTAAAAGGAGAAAATTTATAGAACGGGTCTCAGGCTCTAGGTTAGCTCACTCCTGCAGACTATGTCAAGGATGTGTGCTTACTGTTGCATCAACGACCCGTGATGGATATTCATTATTATATCAGTGACAGACAAGTAGACAGTTCATAATCAGAAATAGCAGAGCATTAATTCGCTTATCTTATATGTCCCCGCCAGCACCCCAAGCTTACTGTACAGTGGAGAGTGTGCTGGAAACAACAGAAGGATATCATGAAGCCTAGCCAGTAACTGAAGCGGACAGTGAGAAGGGGAAGAAATTACACATTAGCCTGGGAGGACGGAAGGGAAAGCTGGAGCAGATATTGCCTCCCATGTTTTGAACCCCAAAGTCACCTCCTAAGCAAGGGCATGGACTCTGCCACGACCCCGTCACCTGTTTTAGGTATGGAGCTCTGGGACACTTTTTCTGAATTCATCTTCCCCCTCCCTTATCCTTGGTGACTTTAATATTCATGTTGATAACCCTTCTGATCCTTATGCTTTAAAATCCATTGGCTCTCTCCACTATTGCCTCATCACTTCTTTCCTCCATCATGTCTTCTAAGTCTGTTTATGGGCTGTAGTTTCCTATAATACTGCACTCTTCTCTGCTCTGGATGCTCTTGCTCTGCCTATACCACGTTCTGTGAAGTGCAGTGTACCTCAGCCCTGGCTGTCTTTGAATACCGTTATCTAAGCTCCTGTACCCTCTCAGCTGGGCGCATTTGGCTCAAATCCCGCACCCTTTCTGACTTTCTTCACTTCAAATTCATGTTTGTCTCCTTCCAGTCAGCCATAGCACTCACCAAGCAAAACTACTATGTCCATCTAACTCTCTTGCCTCTGACTCTTGTCAATTCTTTACAACTCTCAACTCTCTCCTCAGGTGTCTCCATCTTCAACCCCTCCTTTCCTTTCTGCCCAAACTCTGGCCAACTGTTTCCATGAAAAAGTCCACAAGATTACACTCCAATTCCCCACAAGATCAGCTTTATTTCCTCTTCCCCTTCTTCAATATCAACTCTTCCCTCAACCTCTAATACCCTTTCTTCCTTTTTTAAGATCTCCAAAGAGGAAACCACTTGTCTTCTTTCCTCCTCTAAACTCACTACCTGCTCCTCTGATCCTATCCCCACCAGTCTCTTTAACTCCATCTCCACTGCAACTGTCTTTACTGCAACATGTCCTAGCAGCCTTCAAGCATGCAGTGGTCATACCTTTCCTCAAGAAACCTTCACTTGACCCTACTTGTCCTTCTAATTATCGACACATATCCCTTTCCACCTTCATTTCCAAACTTCTTGAACGTGCAGTTCTCTACCATTGCCTTGACTTTCTCTCCTTTCAAGCTCTTCTGGATCCACTACAATCTGGCTTTTGTACTTTACATTCTACTGAGAAGGCTCTTACCAACGTTTTCAGCGACTTGTTCCTGGCTAAATCCAAGGGCCTTTACTTGATCCTCATTCTTGTTGACCTATCTGTTGCTTTTGACACTGTTGACCACCTCTTTCTCCTTGACACATTGTCTTCATTTGGCTTTAGGGGCTCTGCGCTGTCCTGGTTCTCTTCTTATTTCTCCCATCACTCTTTCAGTGTTTGTTCCAGTGGAACTTCCTCTACCGCTATCCCTTTCTCAGTTGATATACCCCAAGGGTCTGTTTTGGGCTCGCTCCTTTTCTCTCTCTATACCCAGTCTCTTGGTGCACTCATCTCCTACCATAGTTTTCAGTACCATTTTTATGCTGATGACTCTCAGATCTATCTCTCTACACCTGATACTTCTATGACATTCCAGGCCCAAATCTCTGCCTGCCTATCTGACATCGTTGCCCGGATGTCTCATTGCCATTTGAAATTGAACATGGCCAAAACGGCGCTTCTTATTTTTCCCCCTAATCCCACCTCCCCTTTTCCTCTTTTCTCAGTCTCTGTCATTAACACTCTTTTACTCCCTGTTTCCTCAGCTCACAACCTTGGGGCCATCTTTGACTCTTCCCTCTCCTTCTCCACACACATCCAACTGATTGCTAAAACCTGTCATTTCTTTCCTTATAACATTAACAAAATTTGCCCCTTCCTTTCTGAACACACTACTAAGACACTTATCCACACTTTAATCACCTCCTGTCTAAACTATTGCAACTTCCTCCTTTCTGGTATCCCTCTGAATCATTCCTCTCCCCTTCAATCTGTTCAAAACTCAACTGCGCAGTTAATCTTCTGCCAGTCCCGATATGCTCAAATAATCCCTCTTCTCAAGTCATTTCATTGGCTCCCTTTCTGTTTCCATATCCAATTCAAACTTCTACTTTTGACCTATAAATGCATTCATTCTGCTGCTTCTCACTACCTTTCCTCTCTCATCTCTCCCTACACCACAACTTGTGAACTCCGCTCTTCTGGTGGATTACTCTCTCTATGCCCTTTTCTTCCACTGCCAACTCCAGACTTTGATCCTTTCACCTTACTGCTCCTTATGTCCAGAACAAACTACCTAAGTCTGTATGTCTGCTTCAACTCTGTGCCTTTTCAAATCCATGCTACAAGCTCACCTCTTTGAGGCTGCTTTTGGATCCTAATCCCTTATTCTCTTATGTGTCTCCTTACCTTTCCCTAGTTGTGTCCTTGTTCTCAGCTATTGTATTTTTTGCCTTAATTAGATTGTAAGCTCTGATGACCAGGGACTATCTTTTTAGATGTATCTGTGCAGCTCTGCGTACACTTTGTAGTACTATATAAATGATTCATAGTAGTAGTAGAGTAAATGTCCCCCCTGGATACGGAGGAATCCATGTATGTCAGCCTAACCACTCCTCATACTGTAGAATAAGAGGTGCTGGTCAGGGCCCCCATTCTCAGTTAGAAATCATAAATGAGACGAACCTGTGTATAAGGTCACGTATGCTAGATTGGAGCCTGAATATGGCAACTTGGATATGGATACAGATAGTGATGAAGAAGATACAGGACTGTGAGAAAAGAGATTGATTACTTGACTTTGATAATATATCTTTAATTGAAATGCAAGGCTAGAACTTGTAAACGGGGGTGCTTGTTTTGAAAGTTCCACAATCTTGGCAAGGACATGAACTTACTTGACTTGCAAAGGATTGTGGGTCTTGTAATTCATTCACACAAAACTAGCCGTTTAACAAGAATAAAGAATTGTAGTTGCTCGAGTGTAAAGCAGAAAACAGATTTTATTTATGGGGTGTTATTCCCTCGCACAGATATGCTTGGTAACATCAACAGGATAATTTTCTCCAGGAGTTTTATTCAGGAAACAAAACAAATAAGGCAACTGAATTACTTATGCAACAACTTAGTAAAGACCTTGATGGAACAGAAAAGGTCTTTCCTCTAGCCCCTGCTAATAAACTTTCTTAGCAGTGCTGGAATGAAAAATAAACCCAAAAGGAAAATTCTCTTTATCAAAAAAACAGCTTTCTTCCTTCCACTCAGAGAAGAAGCTTTTTCCAAAGTCCCACGTGCACTTGTGCCTTGCTCTAATCACAGGTGCTTAACCAGCTGCAAACAATTGCTGGCCCACTCTCCACGTGGCTCCAACTTTTCCCAAAGCTTTCTCTCAAAGAAATTTTTCTGGGAAGCTAAAAATCAGTACAATTCCTTTTGGTGTTTGATCCTTATCTGAGGATTTCTTTAGAACAGCAGCTTAGAAAGAGAACAATCCATACATTCTACTTCCTCATTTGATATTTCCCCTTGCTCTTGAAATATCATAGGATCACTTTCAAACACTGGCTCAGAGGATTTCTCTAACTGATCTCTACCAGGATAGAAACTGTTTCCCTGCTGTCTTCCTTGTGCAAAGCTAGGGAACAGATCAGAGTTCATACCTGAGATCACGTTGTCATTAGGTTTCCTCTCTGGGTATTTTGGCCAGTAGGTAGCAAAACGTCTGTGCCCAGCTCTCCAGTCAGAATCCCAGGACTTTAGGTCTCTTTTCCCATACCTCCTTAAATAGGTATTAGAGCTCCTTCTTTCTGTAGATGCAGGTGCTGTCCGAGGGTTCCTGGCTGTATATCTCCAAGCCTCAAGCTTCCAGTCCAATGAAGAATGCTTGTCCCAAGAATCTCTCCCAGCATACATACTGCCTTGGGCTCCTTTCTTAGACCTTCTGGACATCTTGCTGTTCTTCCTTCTGTTCACAATCAGTCTCTCCTTCTCCAGCTCCCGTTGCTGTCCTTGCTGACTTTGCTCTCCTTGCTGTCTTTGCTGTCTGTATGATGAATTTCTTCTAGCTTTAAAGTGCCTAGATGGCCGCTCCACCCTAGCACACTGCAGGTGTTCTGAATTAAGCCCTGCCCTAGAAGATGTGTGATTAGGGATTACATCATTGCTTCTCTGATTAGGCACACGTTTCCCTACTTCAGCTCTCCTAGAGGCTTTCTGTAAACCAGTGCATTCTGGGTCTGGTAGTCTTTTAGGTAAACACTCTGTTTTAGTACTTTTACCAGCCAGCACAGGTTGCTTCTTCAGAGCCAATTCACCTCTTGTATTATTTCTTCCTGAACTATGATAAGCTTCCTTATCACATACCCCCCTGCTTAAGGTATTACGGACTGGTGCAAATTATGAAACCTTCTTCCTACAGTCCGTAATACCTACGAGAGTATTATCTTTTGGACGCTCACCTACTTCTTGGCTTGTTTTAGGGACATCATTATTTACAGGCCTCTCCTTCCAAGATTTAAGCAGGGCCGGCCCGTCCATTGAGCAAGAATGTTTTTTGCACAGGGCCCCGCGTTTCAGGGGGCCCCGCGCAAAGAACATTCTGCTTTCCTCAAAATTACATTTAAAAAAAAAACTGGCTCTCTGGCTGCTGCCGCTGCCGCCGCGGCAGAATGCAGTGTCCCGCGGGGCCCCCTCTGCGCTGGCTGAGCCCTCTGCCCGACTTTCAGATTCGCGAAGGGAGAGTGTCTCTCCCTCGCGTCTCTGTTAAGCCCGCAGGGGCTAATGGGAAATTTCCCATCAGCCCCTTAGACGCGAGGGGTTGATGGGAAATTTCCCATTAGCCCCTGCGGGCTTAACAGAGACGCGAGGGAGAGACAGTCTCCCTTCGCGAATCTGAAAGCCGGGCAGAGGGCTCAGCCGGCGCAGAGGGGGCCCCGCGGGACACTGCATTCTGCCGCGGCGGCGGCAGCGGCAGCAGCCAGAGAGCCAGCTTTTTTTTTGGACTGCTAATGGGCTGGGGGGCTGTTAGGACTGCTAATGGGGCGGGGGGGCTGTTAGGACTGCTAATGGGCTGGGGCTGGGGCGGGGGGGCTGTTAGGACCGCTAATGGGCTGGGGTGGGGGGGCTGTTAGGACCGCTAATGGGCTGGGGCGGGGGGGCTGCTAGGACCTCTAATGGGGGCTGGGGGGGGCTGTTAGGAACGCGAATGGGCTGGGGGGGGGGTGGGGGGGGGGGTTAGGACTGCTAATGGGCTGGGGGGGCTGTTAGGACTGCTAATGGGCTGGGGGGGTGGGGGGGGGTTAGGACTGGTAATGGGCTGGGGGGGTTTGTTTGGACTGGTAATGGGCTGTGGACTGATGGGGGCTGTCTGGAAATGGGGTGATGGGGGGGTTAGAACTGCTAATGGGCTATGGGGGGCTGTTAGGACTGCTAATGGGCTGGGGGGGGGGCTTTTAGGACTGCTAATGGGCTGGGGGGGCTGTTAGGACTGGTAATGGGCTGTGGACTGATGGGGGCTGTCTGGAAATGGGGTGATGGGGGGGTTAGAACTGCTAATGGGCTATGGGGGGTGGATAGGACTGAAAATGGTCTATGGTGGGGCTCTATGACAGGATATGGGCTGATGGGGATGGGTTATGTATTGAGGTGTGCTGATGTGGTTAGGACTGGTAATGGGCTGTGGGCTGATGGGGGGGGGTTAGGACTGGCAATGGGCTGATGGGGTTAAGACTGGAAGTGGGCTGATGGGGGGGTTAGGACTGATAATGGGTTATAGGGGGGCTTAAACTGAAAATGGGGTGATGGGGGGGTTAGGACTGGAAGTAGGTTGATGGGGGGCTAGGACTGGTAATGGGTTGGGGGGTTGCTATGACTGGAAATGGGCTGAGTGGAAGGGGAGGCTTGAATTGCAAATAGCTGATGGGGAGGGAGCTTGGAATGGAAATGGGCTGTGAGGGAAGGGAGCGAGGACTGAAAATGGGCTGATGGAGCAGCTAGGATAGGACTGGAAATGGGCTGTTGGGGGGAGCTAAGATTGGAAATTGGCTGTGGTGGGGGCTTGAATTGAAATGGACTCATGGAGGGGCTAGAACTGAAAGTAGGCTCATGGGGGGGGGCTTGGACTGGAATTGGACTGAGTGGAGGGGAGCTATGATTTGACATGGGCTGATGATGGGGCTAGGAAATGACTAGAAGTGGGCTGATGGGGGGCTAGGATTGGAAATGAGCTGATGAAGGGACTCAGACTGAAAATGGATGGGGGAGCTAGGACTGGAAATGGGTTGATGGTGGGCTAGGACTGGAAATGGGCTGATGCAGGGACTAGAAGGGAATGGATGCTGGGTGAGACTGGAACTAGAAGGGAGCTGATGTTGGGGGAGGATTAGAATGGGATGGGGCTGGGAGAGTAAAATGGAGAGGGGAAAAATATTTTGTGTGGGAGGGATGAAAAATCTACAATTGGCCTGGTATTGGGAGAGTAAGTGGGGATTGAGGATGGAGGGGTAAAATTTGTGTGGATGAAATAGGAATGAGGAAAGAGCAAAAGGAGAAAGATTAGTATGTTAAAGCAGATGTAGAGAGAGAATGGAAAAAAAACTAGAAGAGAGAAGAACAAATGGACAGCAGACGATGGACAGTTAGCAGAAAACATGAAGAAACCAGAAGAAAGTGGCTGGAGCAATTGCAACTGAAAAAAAATGCACAAAAGGTAGAAATATCTCTTTATTTTGAATTTATTAACTGGAATATGAAACCTCTGGGAAATGTGCATCATTAACGTCTGTGCTTTGTTTGGTACAAGAGGAAATTAATTTATAGTTTTATTTCTACAGTGTTGTTGTACATTCCAAGTTTGGCTTTTGGGGTTCCCAGTTTAATTATTGCCTTCCTGTTTCTAAATTGTGATTCCTTGTTTGGTGATGGTCTATGTTCTGCATGTGTAACTGAGCTGAGGTATTCTGTTTATGTAATTCCTATTTGACATTGCCACTTGTTCTCTTTCCCCAGTATTCTCTGAAATGTATTGGTTTAATATTTGCAGTGTTGCCTTTTGATAGTTAGGGTATGGTGCTTTGTGAGTCCTGGTAATGCTGTCAGGATACGGCGGGTTTGCTATGGGTTCTAAATGGGCAGCGTTTGTAGTAGTTCCTAATGTGCCTGGTGGTTGGCACTGGATTATAGTAATGTAGAAATCTTTTAGTCTTTCTTTATCCATACACTCATTAAGAGACATGTTTACTAAAAGTTAGTGTATGGTAACATTATGCAAATATGTATGCAAATAAGGCCACTTATGCAAATGAGGCCCCGCACTGAGTCTCCGCACATGGCCCCGCACCCCCCTTGGGCCGCCCCTGGATTTAAGTACATTAATGTGGTAGGTCTGTCTACGACCTCTTGTGTTTTCCACCACATAAGATACTGGGCTCACCTGCCTAATAACCTTCCATTGCCCTTTCCACTGTACTTCAAATTTTGGTGCTGTACCTGCTACTTGTACCAAAACCTTTTCACCAATGTTTAATTGGTGGCTTTTGGCCTTCCTGTCATACCACCCTTTTTGGCGCACTTGACTGTCCTACAGGTTTTTCTCAGCAACCTGCGAGGTCCTTTTTAAACGTGCTCTCAAGTCACGTAAAAACTGTGGCACCTCCTGATTCTCTGGTTCAGGATCAATCCATTGTTCCCTCAAAATATCTAACAAACCACGTGGGGCCCTACCATACATCAATTCATATGGGGCTACACCTAGGGAAACTTGAATTCGTTCCCTGCAGGCATATAAGGCAAAGGGCAATAACATATCCCATTCTTTTACATCTCCTGCTAACCCCCTTCTCAACATTTGTTTGAAAGTTTGGTTGAATCTCTCCACCAAACTGTTTGACTGAGGATGGTAGGCCGAGGTTTTTACATGATGAATGCCAAAGGCATCCCAGACCTGGGCCAAATATTTGGATACAAAATTGGACCCTCGGTCAGTCAACACCTCTCTTGGGAATCCTACTTCACAAAATAATTTGACTAGCTCTAACACTATCGTTTTAGCAGAAACATTCCTTAATGGTATTGACCAGGGAAACCTTGTTGCCTGATCTACCATAACTAGGATGTATTGGAAACCTCGGGGCATTTTGACTAATGGGCCTACAATATCCATAGCAATGCGACTTATTGGGTCTGTCATAATTGGTGTGGGAATCAAAGGCACCACCGGTGGGTGAGACGCTGTAACACGCTGGCATGCTGGACATGCAGCACAAAACTGGGCAGTTTCTTTGAAAATACCTGGCCAGTAAAAACGTATAAGTATTTGATCCAGCGTTCCTTGCATCCCTTTATGACCTCCCCCTGGATGATCATGTGCTAGTCTAAGAACTAGTCCCTTAAAAGTTGTGGGTACCACTAATTGTTTACGTATGGTCCCATTTCTGGGGTCCTGACTCTCTCTATATAATATTTCATTATCTAGTATGAATCTGGGAAAATCCTCTCTGACCTCCTGAGCATATTTAAAAGCTCGGGTGAGAGCTTGATCAGCTCGCTGTTCCTGTGGAAAGTTGGGAAACTTTGCCACTAACTCAGCTGGCACCCAGGGTAAACTTTTACCAGCCTCAATCTCAGCCCTACCCTGTGCTCTGCAGAGTCTCTCACGACGCTTTTGTGCTTTCAATTTCCTTACTTTCCCAGATGGAGGAGTTATTAAATCATCATGAGAGGGTAAGTCTCCTAATAACTCTGCCTGCTCCCCCTCCTCCTGGCTCTCTACCTTAGCCTGTGAACGGGTGGATACAAGGCCCTTCTTCTGCCCTAGTTCCTTCACTAGCCCCTGCTTAAATTTTGGCCAGTCTCTTCCTAGAACTAAATCAAATGGAAGCCTAGGTACCACTGCTAAAGGAATTTCCTCTTGTACCCCCAAGTCCTTAACCATTAGCCTGTACGTGGGATATGATGAAGCAGCACCATGAATGCATCTAATATAAACCTTGCTTTCAGGGGTTCTAGGCTCAAATCCTTCTTGGGCCTCTCTCTACTTCCAAAGCCTCTTTGACAGCATACTCTGGTCTGCCCCAGAGTCTAGCAGAGCATTTGTGGTAATTCCCTGCACATCAACCACCAAAAGGAACCCTTCTTTAGGCTGTTTTAAATCAACACCTATCAAGCTAGTGTGAATCTGGCATTCCTTTTCCAAATGTCCCCATTTTCCACATTTGCAACATTTCTTCTTACTCCACTTTATAATCTGGGTAGGTACAGTCCTATTATTCTCAGAAACAACATTTATAACCATATTCTTTTCTGATACAGCACAGCTTGCCTCAGCACCAACCTTCAGAGGGCCACCCATTCTATGGCAAGCCTGCGTGGCTTCCAAGAATCGCTCTGCTAACATGGTTGCCTCTCCCAGGTTCTGGCAATTTTGCTGTATAAGGAAAGTGTGCAAGTCTTTTGGCACAGCAGACATGAATTGTTCAAGCATAATAATGTCCAATAACATTTCCATACTCTTTCGCTCAGGCCCCAACCATTTTATAGCCAATCCTCTGATTCTTTGACTCAGAGCCTTGGGTGTTTCACCCACTCTTAATGCAGTAGCTCTAAACATTCACCTATATTCTGAAACAGACAACCCTAGGCGATCTCTTATAGCAGATTTTATATCTCTATAATTTAAAGCTTGAGCTGCTGGCATTGCCCTATAGGCAGCAAGCGCCTCCCCAGTTAATGAGGTTGCCAGCCTTACTGCCCACTGGGTCTCTGGCCATGCTAATGCTTGTGCCACTCTCTCAAAAGATTCAAGGAAATCATCCACATTATCTTCTGGTGTGAGTTTCCCAAAACTAAATGCCCCAATTCCCTGACTGAGTCCCATATTGTCCATATGTGGAATACCAGGTGTCACTGCCGGTCTTGCACCACCTTGGGTGTGAAGTGCAATTAAGGCTTCCACAAGGTCAAGCACTGGCTTCTGCTGCTCCCTCAGGGCTTTAATTGCAGAGTCCTGAGCCTGCTGCGCAACCTCTTGTTGCTTGGCAAATTGAGCTGCCATCCAGCTGGCCAGTTCCCTAGGATCCATCTCTGTATATCCCTGCAAGAAACAAAAGAGAAAAAACCCCACAGAGCAGCACCCTACAAACAGGTGTTTCCTCCTATTTTTTTCCAATTTACCCCTGTGCCTTACTCCTATCCACCACTAGTCATGCCCAGGTACTTATTACCTTATGCCAGTGATGAATCAGGCTCACACAGGGTCTTTTCCTCCTTGGAACAGCTCCTGGAACAGCTTCTTTTTTTTCTCCAAGGCGTTGTTAAGGGAAAAATCCACTCTCCAGCTTTTGACTTGAACATTTTTTCTTCCACTTTTCAGTTGTAATCCTTATAAATCCTGGAAATCCTTTGTGTAAAAGCAATCCGAAAGACTACGCCACTGTAAACGGGGGTGCTTGTTGTGAAAGTTCCACAATCTTGGCAAGGACATGAACTTACTTGACTTGCAAAGGATTGTGGGTCTTGTAGTTCATTCACACAAAACTAGCTGTTTAACAAGAATAAAGAATTGTAGTTGCTAGAGTGTAAAGCAGAAAACTGATTTTATTTATGGGGTGTTATTCCCTCGCACAGATATGCTTGGTAACATCAACAGGATAATTTCCTCAGGAATTGTATTCAGGAAACAAAACAAATAAGGCAACTGAATTAATTATGCAACAACTTAGTAAAGACCTTGATGGAACAGAAAAGGTCTTTCCTCTAGCCCCTGCTAATAAACTTTCTTAGCAGTGCTGAAATGAAAAATAAACCCAAAAGGAAAATTCTCTTTATCAAAAAAAACAGCTTTCTTCCTTCCACACACAGAAGAAGTTCTTCCAAAGTTCCACGTGCACTTGTGCCTTGCTCTAATCACAGGTGCTTAACCAGCTGCAAACAATTGCTGGCCCACTCTCCACGTGGCTCCAACTTTCCCCAAAGCTTTCTCTCAAAGAAACTTTTCTGGGAAGCTAAAAATCAGTACAGTTCCTTTTGGTGTTTGATCCTTATCTGAGGATTTCTTTAGAACAGCAGCTTAGAAAGAGAACAATCCATACCTTCAACTTCCTCATTTGATATTTCCCCTTGCTCTTGAAATATCATAGGATCACTTTCAAACACTGGCTCAGAGGATTTCTCTAACTGATCTCTACCAGGATAGAAACTGTTTCCCTGCTGTCTTCCTTGTGCAAAGCTAGGGAACAGATCAGAGTTCATACCTGAGATCACGTTGTCATTAGGTTTCCTCTCTGGGTATTTTGGCCAGTAGGTAGCAAAACGTCTGTGCCCAGCTCTCCAGTCAGAATCCCTGTACTATAGGTCTCTTTTCCCATACCTCCTTAAATAGATATTAGAGCTCCTTCTTTCTGTAGATGCAGCCGTCTCCCTTACAGGTGCTGTCCGAGGGTTCCTGGCTGTATATCTCCAAGCCTCTGGCTTCTTCCAGTCCAATGAAGAATGCTTGCCCCAAGAATCTCTCCCAGCATACATACTGCCTTGGGCTCCTTTCTTAGACCTTCTGGATGTCTTGCTGTTCTTCCTTCTGTTCACGATCAGTCTCTCCTTCTCCAGCTCCTGTTGCTGTCCTTGCTGACTTTGCTCTCCTTGCTGTCTTTGCTGTCTGTATGATGAATTTCTTCTAGCTTTAAAGTGCCTAGATAGCCGCTCCACCCTAGCACACTGCAGGTGTTCTGAATTAAGCCCTGCCCTAGGAGATGTGTGATTAGGGATTACATCATTGCTTCTCTGATTAGGCACACGTTTCCCTACTTCAGCTCTCCTAGAGGCTTTCTGTAAACCAGTGCATTCTGGGTCTGGTAGTCTTTTAGGTAAACACTCTGTTTTAGTACTTTTACCAGCCAGCACAGGTTGCTTCTTCAGAGCCAATTCACCTCTTGTATTATTTCTTCCTGAACTATGATAAGCTTCCTTATCACAAACTGCTACAAAAGAGATATAAAACTCTGCTAATTAGAAGCTTTTTGATTGTATTAAAGTTAAAGTTGACAGTATTGCAACAAAGATTAATAGGAAGCATGTACTCAGCAACTGCTATTAAAGATTAGATACGAGCTTGCTAGCTTCTGCTAATTTTGAGACAGTTTGCAGTTTCAAAGGTGCCCCCACCCCAGCTTTGAGGTAAACAAATAATATTAGCAAATCTTATGAACTTTCCCGGAATTTGGGAACTGTCGGTCATGACCTGTACTGGAAATTAAATAGATTTTAAAGAGAAATTATAAGTATAGTTAATCATTATGCTTTGTAGAAGAATACTAGTGATCCCTTGTGGTATTTTACGTTTATAGTTAATGGTAAGGTTGCTCCTATATTTTATATGGATTTTGTAGGAATCAGCAGAAAAAAATAATCTTGTAAGCAGATTTTTTTGTCTAACCTATGATTTTGTAACTGGACTATCGTCACTTGTCTGTCAGATATATTTTGATCCTATCAGCTGAAAATACTAAATAAAAGGTGGGACTCTGGAGGGGGATTTCCGAAGGTGGCTGGAGGTGGTATTCTGCTCATCCAGACCCCTCCTGACAATCTTCCTCTAGAGCTGTAGATTAATGGTATACCGTGGAATTTGTGTGTGATTTTTTTCCTTCCTGTTAGAAGGGCCGGGTAAGCCTAGAACCCAGGTAATAAATTAGGAGGGTCTACACCTGCAGAGAAACAACAGCTTATGCCATGACTCGGATTACCTGAAGGCAAGTACACCTGGTACACTTGAAGCCTACTGCCCTTCAAGCAGGTACGAAAATGTCTTTATTTGGCAGGTTTCTGTCATGCGTAATTGAAATAGAAAATAATAATGGTAAAGAGTAAAAGAATATTTTGTTAAATGAGTGGGGCGAGAAAGCCCATAATATAGGGCAGAAAAAGGGAAGCCCGAATTATGAAATGAGGCGCAGGTATGGTGATAGCGCCCTTGATTATGTTGGCGGTTGGCATTCAATGACTGCCTCTAACCCCAGCTTGAAGTTTCCCCTAGGTGGAACATTTGTGAGGACAAGCTGCGGTGGTTACAGTATGAGATGGCCCTCAATGATATGGGGCAACCTCATACCAGTCACGAATGGGTTGTGTATGGTTCGTGGCAATCTAAAGCTGCTGAGAAAGCTCAGCATGCCACTGACTCAGTGTTTGAAAAGTTTAGAAATCAAGTGTTTAGGATGGAAGAACAAATTTGTGTTTTAACTAAACAAACTGAAATGGAGGTTAAGACTAGTAGCCCTAGTGGCTCAAAGAATTGTGAACCTTGTAGTGTTCTTTCCGCTCCCCCAGCTTATGAGGAAGATTTTAATGCCTTATTCTAGTCCGGCTGCTCATAGTGCTGCACGTCAAGAACCTGGTACCCCTGCGGTGCAAACCCAGGAACCGCTCATCCATCTGGATGATATGCCTTGTAGTGCCACTTCTGTTATATTCCTTGCAAAGAAACCTTCTTTGCTTCCTTTAAGCCTGGCAAGTGAAACTGGTGATCCCCTGAGGGCTCCCTCTCCTATCCCGCCCAGTCTTGTATCCCTGACTGAGGATGCCACTTCTTTAGACGTGCTGTGCAGTATCACACCAGTAAATAAGTTAAGTACTCCATTTTCATTGTATTCATGATTGGAGTCCAGCACACTACATAGTGATACGACAGTGTTCCATCAACAATAGCCATTGATGTTAAACCTGCACATGTCTGTAAAAAAGTATCCAGTATTTTAAAGTGCTGATGGTTGGTTCTGAGGCTAACGTTGGGATAGTTCAGTAACACTAAAAGTAAGAGAGACATTGAATGAGGTATTATTGTGATTACTTCTTTAGACCTGCCTAGTGATCCTGTTATTAGCCCCCTTCCCTGAAAGGTGGGTAGCCATTCCCCGCACTACTCGGGCTCAGGCAAAAAAGGAACAGTTAAAAAGGGACATTGTAGATCTTGAAAAATTAATAGGGATCGCAGCGAGTCAGCTTGAAGCAGCAGCCTCTGCTGACCAGCTAACTCACTATTTTGATCAATTACACAGGTACACTACCAAAAAACTGCCTCCAGTTTTGCAACTGATTCCTATAGATTTTGGGGTGCTGAATCCAGGAAAAATAGCCAAAATGTTCCATCACGTCACGTTTTCTTGCAAAATTAGATTTCTTACCCATATAAGGAATGTTCACATAATTTCTTTTTAGCCGACTGCAGTTTATTTTCTTGGCCCAAAATAGAGGTTGTAATGGTTAACTAACTAGAAACACTCCCTCATGATATTTTAGAGTGTTTTGTATTCATTTTATACATTAACAGGACAATTGGGAGGCGGGGGGCTAAATCCAGTACTCGCGCTGGCGCATGTTCTTTCCTGTTCGCCTCACCTCGTTCGCTCGCTCAAACACGGTGGTTGCGACATGAACGTTCCTGTCAAATTTCAGTTTCTTGCAAGTTCATTATTACCTTTTGTTTGCTCAGTCGTAATCCAGCTTTATTCCGAAGTGGTTCACTACAGTTGTAGTTTGCAGTGCTGTGTATTTGTGATGGCTCACAGAGCCAGAGGTTGTGTCAACTCTCCGGACAGTTTTTGTTTTATTTGTGGGGAATATACCGTGAAAAAGCGGCAGAGGAACATTTCTGCATTTATTAAAAAAGTATATTTCGCCTATTTCGGTTTGAAGTTAGGCGATCAAGACAAACCGTGGGCTCCTCACAAAGTGTGCAAGACATGAGAGGAAGATCTACGCTTATGGATGAAAGGTAAAAAACAAGCATTTCGTTTCGGAATACCTATGATGTGGCGTGAACAAAGAGACCACAGCAGTGACTGCTATTTTTGCTCTTGCATTGTGAAGGGATACAACTTAAAAAATAAGAACGTAATAAGTTACCCCAACCTTCCCTCAGCAATTAGGCCTATGCCTCATAGCAACGAAGTACCTGTGCCTGAACCACCAAAATCTTTGGATCATATTTGTGTGGACGGTTCTGATCATGATGAGACTCATCAGATGGCTTTTCCCGATGAGTCCAGTACTTCCGAGTTTGAAACTGAACCAGATCCGAAACCTGAACTTTTCTCTCAAGCTGAATTGAATGATTTAGTCCGGGATTTAGGACTCCCAAAAGATGCTGCCCAACTGCTAGGTTCTCGGCTTAAACAGAAAAATCTATTGTCACCAGGAACAACTTTTTATTGGTACTGCAACCACGAGACACAATTTTTGAAGTATTTCAGCAAAGAGGAAGATTTGGTATTTTGCAACGATATATACGGAGTGATGGAAAAGTTTAAACTCAAGTATGATCCTGCTGAATGGCGGCTGTTCATTGATTCGTCAAAAGACAGCATAAAAGGTGTTCTTCTTCATAATGGCAACACATTCGCTTCAGTTCCTATTGCTCACTCTGTTATTCTCCAAGAAAAATACGAGAATTTGGCCCTGATTCTTCAGAAGATTCGTTATGATGAGCATAAGTGGATGATTTGTGGAGACTTTAAAATTCTATCCATGTTATTAGGGCAGCAATCCGGTTTCACCAAATATCCCTGCTTCCTTTGCTTGTGGGATAGCCGGGCCCGCGACGTACACTGGGGGAAAAAAGACTGGCCAATTCGGGAGTATTTGAGACCCGGTGAGAAAAATGTTCTTCATGAGAGCTTGGTACCTCATGATAAAATTCTATTACCACCTCTCCACATTAAGTTGGGTCTCATTAAGCAATTCATCAAGTCCCTTCCAAAAGATGGTGAG
Source organism: Ichthyophis bannanicus (assembly GCA_033557465.1). Lineage (NCBI taxonomy): Eukaryota > Metazoa > Chordata > Amphibia > Gymnophiona > Ichthyophiidae > Ichthyophis > Ichthyophis bannanicus. The sequence goes on along the minus strand of CM066036.1, from coordinate 668,427,594 downwards.
TGCTTTCGGTACCTTTGCTCAAAGTTCCCCTGACTTTCTGAAGCAAAGCTAAAGGAAGGAGTGTTTGTTGGCCCTGATATAAGGAAACTCATTTCAGATGGAGCATTCGCTGAAACGATGTCTGAGAAGGAAAAAGAAGCCTGGGATTCCTTCAAGGATGTTGTTCTCAAATTCTTGGGGAACAGGCGGGATGAGAACTATAAGGATATTGTTGCCAGGATGCTCAGTGCCTTCAAAGAACAAGGCTGTAACATGAGCCTGAAAGTCCATTTCTTGCACTCCCATGTGAACTACTTTCCCGAAAACTTGGGGGCGTACAGTGAAGAACAAGGTGAAAGGTTTCACCAGGACATCAAGGACGCAGAGAGAAGGTACCAAGGAAGATGGAACACCACTATGATGGCTGATTTCTGCTGGTTGCTGCTGCGGGAAACCCCAGATGAAAAATACGCCAAGCAGCTCACCAAGAGAAGCATTCGGGGGAAGTAGAAACGGGCCCACCAGGAGATTGATTGACCCAAGAATGACTTTAAAATCTAAACTGTGTTGACAATATCGTGTTTTTACTAAACTTTGAAATAAAAATTTGCTAGTTATTACCACAGTGTCGGATCTCATTTATTAGAATTTTATTTTCACACCATCGGGTGTTTGTCTTCATGTATTGCAATGGTGCGGTTTGCGTTTTCTATTCTTACATACATACCTGTACAACATTTTTTGCACATTTCTTTGCTTTGCTTTGTGTCTAACCTCGCTCTTATATGCTCAATGTTTGTGCACATGTATGTGGCTGTTTTAAGTGCAGACAATTTTGCTACCATCACAGTGTGTTTTGTTGACATTACTCTATTCTTATGTGCTGCCTTGTTACAATTTTCTTTATTCTTATTTGAATAACTACTAAACAATTAGTATAAAGAATTCATCCAAGAAACTTTTATCTCGATCGCACTCAATCTGAAACGTTCACCTCAAACTGCTAACCCAATGTAGCAAAAAATCTGTACGTGATGGAGCAAATTGGTTACCAGATTTGGATTCAGCGCACCAAAAAACGTAAAAATCAATCGAAACATTAGAGGCAGTTTAAAAAATTTTTTTTTAGTGTACCTGTGTTATCAGAAAGGGCCAGAAACTTGAAAGAAGTCATTGTCACTAAACTTGAGGCACTAAACCTGCAAGTACAACAACATGCACTTGCTTTATTGTCCTATAGTCCGGATAAAGAATTGGTAGCTGAAGCCATGACTGCAGTGGCTAAGGGAGCCAAGCATTGGACAACTGGCCCCTTGAGCCCCAAGTGGGCACATCTGCAGCGTTTGACTTTAGATCTTGGGGAGTTCTTAGCTATAAATAGGGAAGTTAAGGAAGAAAAGGAGCAGAGCAAGAAAATAGATCTGCTTGCTCCTTTCAGGGCATTTCCTAGGGGGGATGGAGGTTTAGTTACTCTAGCTTCTCACTGGTCCCCGGCTGAAATTTTTAACTTAGCAGATCCTGCCCTGACTCTCGTGAAAAACCTGGCCAGTTTATTGATTATTGGCGACAATTAATAACTGTTTATCCTTCTTGGGTAGATTTACAGAACTTGTTAACCCTTTGAAGGCCTACTTTAAAATTTTAATCCACATTCTGCAGCCGGGTTAATTTTTGCATATTTCAGGAAAATTGTACCCGTCTTATTCAATATGTTCTAATAGTGATTTTCATTCTGCTATGGTCATGTATTATATACCATTTGATAGGAATATTTAGTCAGAATTTTGGATCCCGAGAGTTTTGGGCTCGGCCTGTAAAGGGTTAAAATCAGTCTTTTTAAACCCCATAGACTTAAGAGCGGTCACACACCCACAGTTGCTTGACAATGCTGGCTGGGTGTGGCCCGCCACTAACCCTGTCATTGATCCTACCGATGCTACCAAAATGACAACTTTCTGGGAACACCGGAATAATCTTTTAAAATCTATTGAACAAAAATGTACACCTGTAAAAGATTTGTCCAAGCTAATTGACCTAAAGCAGGGTAGGGATGAAATGGTTGCCCAGTTTCATACTCGGTGTTGCCTAGCCTTCTGGGATTTTTCCCCCCGGAATGATGATTTAGATGGATTTGCTTCAATTTTTGTTAATGGATTGCAGCCAGAGATAAAAATTATTCTTGAAAATGCTTTGCTTGGATGGTCTACTAAATCAGCGCAAGAAATCCAGGAAGCTGCTTTGCATGCAGAGAAACGGATCCAGAAGCAGAAGGACGACGACAAAGGTAAAGTTGAAAAGCAGCGCCAAAAACTGTTGAATTTCCAAGTAGCAAGCTATGAATCAAACTATAAAGGGAGGGGAAGGGCAAGGGGTGGTAGAGGTGGCGTTCCTTTCAGAGGCCGAGGCTGTCGTAATGGGGGATATCCGGACACAAATTGCACTTGTTTTAGGTGCGGCCAGCCCGGACATATGGTAAAAGATTGCACTGTGCCTAGAGAAGATCGCTATCAATCTGAGATAGTGCCCAGGACCGATCACTATCAACCTGACATGCACCATGATACCCCACAAGCCCACTACCCTGTCTTTGCCTCCAACCAGCCATCTGTTATGACTCAGTATTATGCAGAGGAAATGGACTTTGATTATGGGACTGATTGACTAGGCTTGGTTGTACGTCCCAATACTCAGGGAGAAAAATTTGCTACTATCTTTGGACATGAATTACTTTTTTGTTGGACACGGGGGCCTCTACCTCTGCAATAGCCCTCTTCCAATTACCTTCTTCCCCGCTTGACACACTTGCCACTGCCCCTAGGGTCCTTTGTGAGGGGATTGAGGGACGGACTATTATACATCAAAAATTGACTGATGTGCCACTTTTAGTAAGTGGTAAATTGTATTACACTGACTTTTTGGTGGGCCCTACCCTTCCTGTGAATTTGTTGGGGCGAGATTTTCTTTCCAGAAATAAGACTGTTATTAGTTGGAAAACTGGCACTTTGACTTGTATCCTGTACCCTTTGCAAACTCCACCTGTATCAGCCATCTCGACTCTGCCGGGCCCTCTGGATACCCTTCCCTCCACATTATGGGCCGTACCAGGTAACGACGTCAGACATCTTAACATCTCATCTGTGAAGATCGAAGTGAAACCTGGAACTCCTCTACCTTATGTGCGACAATATCCTTTGCCTGCTGCCTCTATAGAAGGCATACGACCTGATTGTCAACTTATTGGCTCAGGGTGTGCTGGTACCAACATCATCCCCCTGTAACACCCCAATCCTGCCTGTGTTGAAGTCTGATGGTAAGTCCTACCGATTTGTGCAAGATTTACGTGCCATAAACTGAATTGTCCTGCCAATTTTTCCCCTTGTGTCCAACCCTCATGATATTTGGAGATGTATCTCCTCTGACTCCACCCACTTTTCTGTCATAGATTTAAGCTCCACCTACTTGTCCATTCCAATAAAGGTAGAGTCAAGATTTTTATTTGCATTTACTTTTGAACGACGCCAGTATACGTGGACTACACTCTCCCAGGGGTACACCGAAAGTCCTGCCTATTTTACACAGGACCTTAAAGCTGCTTTACAGGACTTGGCATTGGATAAATCTACCCTGATTATGTATATAGATGATCTGCTTATCTGCTCTCCTAACTATGATGCTTGTATTGCTGATACCAAGGTGACCCTGATTCAAAGGTGACCCTGATTCATATCTCTCGTTTAGGTTTAAAAGTTAACCAGTCTAAATTGCAATTTGCCTTGACTCAGGTGGTATTTTGTGGGGTATGTCTTTCCTCTACTGGCCATTCCATAACTCCCCAATGGATTGGTCCTATTATGTCTATGTCCTTTCCTGCCACTGTTCCCTATGTACATCGTTTTCTTGGGCTTTTGGTTTTTTGCCGCCAGTGGATTCCTGACTTTGCCACACTTGCAGCTCCACTGTATGCCCTCTTAGGCCGTGATGGCCAGAAGGTATTATCATTCCTACCGAGGCACAACATACAGCTTTCTGTGCTTTGCGCCAGGCTCTGCTGACTGCTCCCTGTCTTTCTTTCCCTGATTATGCTTTGCCCTTTCACCTCTAAGTTGCTACTTCTACAAGGGTTGCTGTTTGTGTGCTAGCCCAGCGTTTTCCCACCGGCCTCAAGCCACTGGGCTATTTTTCCCAAGCCTTTGATCCTGTCATTTCTGGCATGCCACCCTGCTTTCAATCCTTAGCTGCTGTGGTGTTTGCTATACAGACCACAGACTTCCTTGTTCTCCAGCACAACTTGCATATCTATACTTTTCATTCTGTTACTCGTCTTTTGCATTTAGCTAAAACACAAACCCTTTCAAGCTCTCGTTTATTTCTGTTTGATTTAACTATTTCTCAGGCACACGTCACTTTACATGAGGCATAAGGTAGTGCTTTTACAACCAGTGCAAATTTTAGCCTCCCTAGATCCCTTGCTGTCTTTGTCTGACCCAGATGGGAGCCATGACTGTCTTTCTAGTGTTTTCACATATTCAAAGGCTAGGCCTGACCTTTCCTCTATTCCTTTGTCTGGTCCTGATTGGGTTCTGTTTACAGATGAGTCAGCCTTCCGAAATGAACAAGGTGAATTACTTGTTGGTTATGCTGTTACTACTGTAAATGCTGTAATTGAGTCTGCTGCTCTACCTTTTGCTAGTGCACAGCTGGCTGACGTTTTTGCTCTCATTCGTGCTTTAGAACTGTCGGCGCATCTGGTTGTGAATATCTATACTGATAGTGCATACGCATTGGGAATTTTATGGGATTTTGGAAATATTTGGGCGCAGCGTGGCTTCCTAACAGCCACTCACAAGCCAATCAAACGTGCACATTATATTGAACGCTTATTAGCTGCAGTTCTTAAGCCAGCTCAGGTGGCTGACTTAAAATGTAAAGGCCATGATTCTGTCATTAACTTTGTGTCACAAGGCAATCAGTTTGTGGACCATGCCGCCAAATCTGCTGCTACAGGACCGTCTGCTCCGTCACATTTACTGTTGACTCTTTCTTCACCTGCCTCCTCCTCAACTTCCTCCTCCTTGTCAGTGGACCTCATGCGCTCCCATCAGGATTCTGCAGATTTCTCTGAGCAGCAGGACTGGTTATCCTGGGGAGCATCACCAGACGGTACGGGATGATGGAAAAAAGACAAACTGTTTATTTATCCTCAGTCTTTGTTATACCCTGTTGCCTTGTTTTTACATCATAAATTTCACTTGAGTGTATCTGCTATGATCAATGCTTTTGCTCAATTGTGGTACAGCCCTGCATTTCCTCCCATTGCTCATGCTGTGTATGTTTCTTGTTTCCCTTGTCTCCAAGCAGGTAGATCTGGGTGCACCCTTCGTACATCACCTCCAGCATCTTTGTCCAGGCCTCAAGGACCTTTCCTATTCCTGCAAATGGATTTTACTGATCTGCCTTGTGCCAAGGGGGGAGGAAACATCTTTTGGTTTTCACCTGCTTATACTCAGAATGGCCTGAGGCCTATCCTACTAATTTATTATCTGCAGCTACGGTTCTTAAATGTTTGCTTACTCAGTTTATCCCTTTGTGGTGCATGCCCCTCGTTCTGCCTTCAGATCAAGGCCCGGAGTTTACGGCAGAGGTTTGGAAGGGCATAACCGAGTTTTTCGGCCTTCACCAACAGCTTCACCCTCCGTATCATCCGCAAAGCTCTGGCCAAGTGGAACGGATGAACCAGACATTGAAGGCACTCCTCCGTTCCCTAACTCATAATTGGAGTTGGGATTGGGTGGAGGCTCTGCCATTTGCCTTGTTTTCGATCCGTAACTCACCTCAGAGGACCCGTAAAGACCTTACCCCTTATGAAATTGTAACCAGACATCCTGCTACCACTCCAGCCCATGTGATAGTGCCGCCAGATCAAATACCTGATCCACAATTACTGTGCAGTGATCTGCTATCCTATTGTAAGTATTTGTACCAAACTTTGGTGTCTCCTTCCTTTTTGCAGCTTACCAGGCACGGTGCTAAGGCATCGCAACTTCCTCCGGATATAGGACCAGGAGATTGGGTACTCATCAAGGATCAGGCGCCAAAATCTGCTCTAGCAACAAGGTTCCTGGGACCATTCCAAGTCTTGTTGGTGGGATACTCTGCATTGAATGTAAAAGGAAAGAAAACTTGGATACATTTGGATCAGTGCAAGAGAGCACCGTCACCCGAATGAGGCGAATTCTCTGTCTACAGCCAAAGCCAGAGGACTTTGAAATTGAACTTGATTTGCTTCCGCCAATTTTGGCACCACCCAATTCAGAAAGTGGGTGTGAAGTTATTGGACAAATACAGCCCACCTCGGACTTGACCATAGAACATTGTATGTGCCTCGCATGGCCAGTTCCATACATGAGTGGCCACAACAGGACCCTGCCACAAGAGTCATATACTGCCCAACTCATCACATCCTCCAAGAGGGCCTCCCAGATCCATGTCCTCCACAAAGGCTGAGAACCCCACTCCATCCCAGCGGAATCCGTCTGTGATCAAGCATCATGTTCAACAAAATCAGCGCACTTCCCACCAAATAGATCCAAGGTTTAACTATCTAATTTCTCAACAAATAGGGATGTCCTACATAGAGCAGTGGGTTCACACCTAAACAAAAAAATGGGGAGGGGTGGCCTTCACAGAGTGGCAGGTGCACCTACGCTTGCCATCTTACTGGGCAGACTAGATGGACCATACTGGTCTTTATCTGCCATCATTTACTATGTTACTATGTTACTATGTATGACATGCATACTCTCAGTGGCTATAGGGTTGATATTATGCTTGTTTATCTGGTATGTGGGGTTTCAATACTAGGAATAGGAAGCGCTCCTGTGAATCCAGCACTTGTTGATCAGATTCTAGGGAATCCTGCATCTGATCAGCTGAGTAAAGAATTAGCCCAACTCTCCGAGAACCCTTCCAAAACAGACCTTCAGGCAGCAGCGGAGGCCATAGCTCCCACAGGGCTCTCTGCAGTTCATGATCCTACGGTTCCTATGTATGGTCCACATGCTCCCTGGGCGAGGCATGGTGATTTTTATAATGTGTTTCATTCTCATATCTACTCCTTGATTCAGCGCTTCAATGTTTCTAGTTGCCACATCCTGCAGCTACTCAATTTGGTTTCTTGCGATGACCGCAGCCCATATCTCTGCAGGAATTAAAGGAATTGTCTGTGAATGAAACCTTGTTTAATCTTACCATGACTTGGCCTCTGGAAGCAACCCCTGCTCCCAGGATTATCAGTCCCCAGTCATCAGCCATTCCTCGTATTTGCTTCCAGCACGAGGGCACTCGACCTGTAGGTGAGACCCCTCTATCAAATTGCCAGACTATCATGACTAATAATCACATTCATTTGGCAATGCATAAACCTTCAGTAAACTCTGCCCAAGCTCATTCAAATCTGAGGGTCGTTAACTCTCTACCCCCTGGATTACAAACCCTTATCAAACAATACGGGCTACAGCATTACGATCATGATTGACTCCCAATGACCAGAAGACATTATGTGAGAAATGAGAACGGCACATATCCATACTATAATCAATATGTATATCCCTATCTAGGGTACTATCGCCCATCGTTAAGAGATATCTGGCCGGGAACTCAAGTTCTGACCATCAAGCCAGAGAATACTAAAATTTGGCCTGATGGACACATCGCATTGATGGGCCATTACTTTGTGTGTGGAACTCTAGCTTATGTTCGGCTGCCTGCTGATTGGTCTGGCAACTGCTACATAGCTACTCTTGACCTGCCATGGAAATTTGTTCCTTATGAAACATTGTTAGAAGCAACCCATAGCTCTCAACATCAAAGAGCTTTTGATGACCACAGTACCGATATAAGTGCCGCACGCAAGTTATTAGATGATACTTCCATGCTCACTCAAAGTGAGGTAAACACCTTCGCTGGGACGGTTTGGATTAGTACCCTGGGGGCCATAAAGCCCACTCAGCGATATGGCAAACAAATCTTGTGAATATATGCCCTAATAGAAGTAACGGCTCAGGATTTAACTGATGCCCTTACAATCATGCAAGGTACTGTGGACAGATTAACAGCCTATTCCGCCCAGAACCGAATGGCCTTGGACTATAGCTATTTGTTGGCCAAGGAAGCAGGCGTTTATGGGATGATCAAAGAACACTGCTGTACATTCGTGAACAGCAAGCAGAAGGTAGTCTCTAACCTCCTAGATCAGGTAAGAAAGGAAACCCATTTTTCTAAAGATAATATTGAAGGTACCTCTGACTCTGTTTGGCCCTGGTTTGAAAATATGTGGGGCGGCCTGTCAGGTCCTTTGAAGACCTTGTTGACAGGCCTCTTTGGCTTCCTAGTGGCACTTTTAATTTTAGGCTTAGGCCTTGCTTGCTTCATGAAATGTTGCACTTCCTACATGGCCAAGACTACTGATACGATTGCAGTACTCAAGCTAAAGCGTGTTCCCAGTACAGGAGATCTACTTCGGGAATTCCCCTTTAATAAAGAAGGTGGTTCTGAGCAGAACCAAAGGGAGGACTGTAGAATAAGAGGTGCTGGCCAGGGCCCTCATTCTCAGTTAGAAACCATAAATGAGACAGTTGAACCTGTGTATGATAAGGTCACGTATGCTAGATTGGAGCCTGAATATGGTAACTTGGATATGGATACAGATAGTGATGAATAAGATACAGGACTGTGAGAAAAGAGATTGATTACTTGACTTTCATAATATATCTTTAATTGAAATGCAAGGCTAGAACTGCTACAAAAGAGATATAAAACTCTGCTAATTAGAAGCTTTTTGACTGTATTAAAATTAAAGTTAACAGTATTGCAACAAAGATTAACAGGAAGCATGTACTCAGCAACTGCTATTAAAGATTAGATACCAGCTTGCTAGCTTCTGCTAATTTTGAGACAGTTTGCAATTTTGAAGGTGCCCCCACCCCAGCTTTGAGGTAAACAAATAATATTAGCAAATCTTATGAACTTTCCCGGAATTAGGGAACTGTCGGTCATGACCTGTACTGGAAATTAAATAGATTTTAAAGAGAAATTATAAGTATAGTTAATCTTTATGCTTTGTAGAAGAATACTAGTGATCCCTTGTGGTATTTTACATTTATAGTTAATGGTAAGGTTGCTCCTATATTTTATATGGATTTTTTAGGAATCAGCAGAAAAAAATAATCTTGTAAGCAGATTTTTTTGTCTAACCTATGATTTTGTAACTGGACTATCATCACTTGTCTGTCAGATAAATTTTGATCCTGTCAGCTGAAAATACTAAATAAAAGGCGGGACTCTGGAGGGGGATTTCCGAAGGTGTCTGGAGGTGGTATTCTGCTCGTCCAGACCCCTCCTGACAATCTGCCTCTAGAGCTCTAGATTGATGGTATACCGTGGAATTTGCGTGTGATTTTTTTACTTCCTGTTAGAAGGGCCGGGTAAGCCTAGAACCCAGGTAATAAATTAGGTGGATCTACACCTGCAGAGAAACAACACATACCTGACTTTTATGGACACTCCCCACCCAGGTCCACAAGGAAGCACACAGACTCACAGAGCAGCAAGGAGAGCAACAAGGAGTGAGGTGTAAAAACAGGAAGTCCTTTATTAAGTAAAAAGCCCCAACATGGTTGCATTTCAGCAAGTGCATTCATCAGGGGGTACTGAGATGAAATATAGGCTTCATCAAACAAATTACCAAACACAATGTATGCATGGGTTCCTTAAAAGGCACATACAAAAATTCCTCTGGTGCCTGCGTTTGGTAATTTATTTGACAAAGCCTGTATTTTATCTCAGTTTCCCCTGACGAAGGCTTTTGCTGAAACATGGCTGTATTGGGGCTTTTTACTTAATAAAAGACTTCCTGTTTTTACATCTTGCTCCTTGTTGTTCTCCTCACTTCCCATCAAGGGACACAGAACATTTTGATTCCAGCGGAGCTCGAGGGGACCAGCTTTCAGGCCTTGATAGGCTCCGAGAGTGTGCAGATCCTCATTCATCGGGAAACAGTAACCTGATTTCAGATTGACTATGCAAAGATGGTAACAGTGGCCTGTGTGCATGGAGATCAGAGGCAGTATCCAACGGCACAGGTTTCACTCAGACTGTGGCAGGGAAAAGCACGTTTGAATTCTTGGTGCTGCCCTGGATCCCATATCTAGAGGTCATCAGCTGAGACTATGCAAACTTCGGAGCGATATGACCCTGACTTATTGATGGCTCTGCTAAGTCAAACCAGGAAGATTTCCCAGAGATTTTCCTGCTGAAAGACCTGTATCTATTTGTTGAGAATCCCAAGCTTGCTAAGTCCCAGAGTTGGCATCGCTGGGAAAAGCTATGCTACCAATAGAATCTTGGGGTGGCTATGGGAGAGAGATCCGGGGAGGGAGAGCCTAGGAAGAAACCCCTGGAGATATCCCAGGGCTCTGTGGTAGTGATCCAAATACAATTGTCCCCTTCCTAGATAGGGGGTTGGGGGAAGACCCAGGGAGCTTCAGGAGGGCACAGCAAGAGGTTGAGTCCCTTAAGCATGCCCGAAAGTGGGTTTTCGAGGAGGATGGGATTCCAGTAGGTAACGGAGAGTCCCCTGCAAGAAGCTTTCCCTATTTTGTGCTAAAGGGAAATTTGTTATATAGAGTGGCTGAGGGTGCCCTAGAGGGGGGGAAGAGGTAGACCAACTGATAGTTCGCCAACCCTTTCGTCAGCAGGTATTATCATTGGCTCATAGCCATTTGTTAGGTGGACACTTGGGGGTGGACAAAACACTGGAGTGTGTTTTAACCTGATTTTTCTGGCCCAGGGTTCATAAATAGGTGCAGTTATATTGTCAGTCATGCCCCTCCTGCCAACTTCATAACCCTGCCAGAGTCCAACAAGCCCCTCTAGTGCTTATGCCCATCATTGAAACCCCATTTGAAAGAGTGGCCATGGACCTGGTAGGACTCTTGGAGTGAACCACTCAAGGCAGCAAGTATATTTTAGTCATACTGGACTACGCTACCCGATACCTGGAGGCCATTGCTCTAAAAAATATGAAGACTACTATGATCGCAAATGCCCTCTGGGAAATATTTTTGCATATGGGAATACCCAATGAGATCCTCACAGATCAAGGAACACCCTTTGTATCCAAGATGATGAAGCAAGTGTATGCCTTGGTGAAAGTCAAGATGCTGTGAACATCAGTGTATCACCCAGAGATGGATTAAAAAGTTCATGCAAGAGAATGAGAAGAATTGGGACATCCTCCTACCTTACTTGATGTTTACCTCAGAGTTCCACAGGATTTGGGCTTTTTGAGTTGCTCTTCAGAAGATGGTGAAGAGGCATACAGTATTAGACGTGATAAGGGAAACCTGAAAAGAGGAACCCCGTGCTGGGCGTAATTTGGTGGAGTACGTTATACAAATGCAAGACCAGCTGAGGAAAGCTGGAGAGGTGGCCAAACTCAGTCTGGGCTACAATCGGGAAGCCGTGCATGCACCTTCCAATGGGAAGACAGAGTTTTAGTCTTGCTGCCCTGTAAATGGCAGGGGCCCTATGAGGTGGAAGAGAAAGTGGGGCCTGTTAACTACAAGATTATTGAGCCGGATAAATGGAAGAAAGCCAAAATTTACCATATTAACTTATTGAAAAAGTGGACTCCAGTGATGGCTGTGGTGGTACAGGGAGATGATTTTGGGCCAGAAATTTCAGCTCCATCGGATCCAGCTCAAGTCCCGATTGGAGACCAGCTCTCTGCTTCCCAGAGAAGAGATGTAGAAGGTTTGATCCACTGGACTTAAAGGTGTTCTCCACCCGCCTGGGACGAACTCACCTCATTTGTCATGGTATTATTACTGATCCTGGGGTGGTTATCTGGCAATGACCCTATTGGATTCCGGAGGTCAAGTGACATTCCCACTCCTCTAATCATCCCCTCTTTACCATCCTCACTTCTCCCACCACGTTGTCATCTACCCTATCATTCGCTCTTGAGCTTCACCATTTTCTTCCTCTCATTCAGCCATCTCCTCTCTCTCTGAAAGAACCTCAACCTCGTTACCACTGTGCTGCTTCCTCTCTGTCCCACACTCTTCTGTTCCTTCTCCTTCTCTTATCTGGAGACATCAATCCCAACCCTGGCCCCCCTAGACTTTTGTCACACTCTCAGGACAGATCCTCATGAATTACTCAAATCTTATTCGTATCCCTCTCCTCCCCTCCTCCTCTCTCCTTTTCTCATGCACCTTGTGGAATGCACACTCCATCTCAAATAAGCTTGCCTTTATTCATGACCTCTTCATCTCTAATACTCTCCATCTTTTGCTCTGTGACATGACTCCTCCCAGAAGATTAAACTTCAGTCGCTACCTTCTGTCATGGCAGCTACCACACCCCTCATCCCACTGGCCATGGTGGTGGTGTTCGGTTTTTACTCTCTCATTCCTGCCAATTTCAACCCCTCCTTCTGCCTCAATCTCATTCCTTTTCCTCCTTTGAAATCTACTCTATCTGCCTTTTTACTCCACTACCTCTCTGGTTAACTGTTATCGACCCCCTGATAAGTGCATCTCTACCTTTCTCACTGACTTTGACTCGTGGCTTTCCTTCTTTCTGGATTCATCCTCCCCCTCCCTTATTCTCAGGGATTTTAGCCTTCATGTTGATAACCCTTCTGACCCTTATGCTTTAAAGCTCCTTTCCCTTGCCTCCTCATTCAACCTCCAGCTTTGCTCTACTGCTGCTACTCACCAGCACAGCCACTGCCTTGACCTTGTCTTCTTTTCTAATTGCTTACCCTCAAACCTCTGTACCTCAGTATTTCTATTATTTTATCTTCACCTGCTAAGCTTCATTCTTCATCCTCCCCACTTCAGTCTCACCCAGTCTCCTCCAACCTCTACAGAAATCTTTATGCTATCAACCCATTGGCTCTCTCCACTACTGTCTCATCACCACTTTCCTCCACTATGTCGTCTGAGTCTATTGATGAGTTAGTAACTGCCTATAACACTACCCTCTCTTCAGATCTGAATGCTCTTGCTCCTGCCATGTCATGCCTGGACCTCATGCCCAGTCCATCCTTCACCTGTTTGATATACTGGCTTCCTTTCCAAATAGAGGTCAATTCAGGTCCATGCATACCTGACGGTAGTGCACGGCTAAAACATGGACGTGCCCAGGAGAGACCCGATTCCACCGCTGTGAGGCTCGGATGTAACTGTGATAGCGGAATCAGGGACATACACGTTTGGGGCGCTCCCCATATGTCAAGGAGATCGACGTACAGATAGCTGCCTGTCTGCATGCCAGGACACTACTGCTGGGGTGAGGGAGCAATGGCATCCTCAAACCATGGTAATGAGCCATCAGTAAGGCAGCTTGGATTGCCATTTCCCACACCTGCCCCTGCAGACCACAGTCCAGCCAGCACCGGAGGCTCCCATGGCCTGGATCATGGCTGCAGGGCCATGATGAGTCCAGGGCTCTGGGCTGCAAAGGTGTGCGGCACATAATGAGCAGGGCCCCTTGGACTTATTCCTCTGTTAGGGTGGAATAGGGGGTGCCGGGGAACGTACAGATGCCTGACCAGAATAGGCTCAGTATGTTCCGGCAGCTGGCCACTTCTCCACTCCACCCCAGCACCGCCCCCTTCCGCCCCAGTCCAGCACTCCCCATACTAACGCCTTGTAGTGCGGGGAGTGCTTGCAGCAGAATAGGACCGGGGAGCTGAGCACGGGTTGGACATACTCCCTGCACGTCGAAAGCCCTTATTTGGGGTTTGGAATGCCCCCCCCCCCTAGTGTTTTTTAAAGATAACTATAATGACTATGCAAATATGTCACCACGCTCTTTGCCCCCAAATGAAGTCATCAAACTATGCCCATGGTTAACATTATACATGATGCTGGAAGAAACGTTTAGCTTGGGAAAATCTGCATAAAACTACTGTTCCAAAGTGTAGGGCAGTGAGCATGCAAAATGCAGGCAAATCATATGGATAAAAAAAATGCTCCCACTATAAAAAAAATTGTTCTATAATACAGCATAATAGTAGCATTGAATCCTTATGCCAGCTCAGGGCTGGCATGAAGATGTAGCATGGAAGCAGAAGGTGATCTAAGGTGAAGGACTAGAAAAAGGGACTGTTACTTCTGGAGAGAGATCTGCAACTGTGAGTATATACTTCTGGTAATTTTCTAAAAGGAATTCTTTGTATTAAAGCTAATTAATCTGTGAACCCACTATTTTTTGTTAAATCAGTCAGGGCCTAGTAGCAGCAGTTTAAGTTTAAATTTAAAACACAGAGGAGAACTTTCTGGTTACATTTCATACCTAGCAGAGAGCTTGTAGTTTAAATTTAATAGTCACTCAGGGCCTAGTAACAGCAAAGTACTTTTAGTTTAAATTTAAAACACAGAAGAGAGCTTTCTGGTTACATTTGGAACCCAGCAGAGAGCTTGTAATTTACATTTAATAGTCACTCAGGGCCTAGTAACAGCAAAGTACTTTTAGTTTAAATTTAAAACACAGAAGAGAGCTTTCTGGTTAAATTTAGAACCCAGCAGAGAGCTTGTAGTTTAAATTTCATAAGAAGTTAGAGCCTAGCAGCAGCTAAGAGCTATAATTTAAATCAAATCAGAATATAGCTTACCTCAGCAGCATAAGACAGGGTACTGTGTAGCAGCCCTCTTTTAATAAGTGTTATTTCCCTTCCTCCCTCCCCACACCCACCCACCCCTGGGATAATTGTAGCTTTATAGGTACTTACACATCTTAAAAGGCAGGAGGTGCTCTCAGGTGAAGCTCATTACCCAAATCAGTCATACAATAAGGACCTGAGATTAGTTAAGCTTCAGGTGAACAAGGTATATTACACGTATTAGGTACAGTTTTATTAGTATAAATATCCATAGCAACCCTTAGTAAGTAAAGAACTTAGATCTAAACACAAACTTAAAACTAAGATGCAGACAGCAGTCCAGCAGCGGGATGGGGGCTTTCCAGTCTTTTGCATTGAGTGTCACATGTATGATTTTCTCCCAGTTGGTGAGAGGTCTTACGTGTGCACTAGGTGCAAGGAGCTCTTTGCTCTCAGGGAACAAGTCCGTTCTCTAGAGGCTAAAGTAGCAGACTTGGAAAGCATAAGACAGACAGAGAGGTACATAGACGAGACCTACAGGGATATAATCCTGAAGTCCCACCTCCAGTCTGGCAGCATCCCTGTTGCCATGGAGGAGAGAGGTCACGTGACAGGAGAGCATCACCCTGGTGTGGCAGGAAGTGATCCTGTAACTAGGACCTGTCCTCCAGGTGATGTAAAACCCTCTCGCACCGAGGAAGTTTCTCCAGGGCCATGTGCCCATGAGGGAAGGGTTAGGACAGCCGTTATAGTTGGTGATTCGATCATTAGGCATGTAGATAGCTGGGTGGCTGGTGGACGTGAGGATCGCCTGGTAACATGCCTACCTGGTGCGAAGGTAGCGGACCTCACGTGCCACCTAGATAAGCTCTTAGATAGTGCTGGGGAGGAGTCTGCTGTCTTGGTACATGTCGGTACCAATGACATAGGAAAATGTGGTAGGGAGGTTCTGGAGGCTAAATTTAGGCTTTTAGGTAGGAAGTTGAAATCCAGAACTTCCAGGGTAGCATTCTCCGAAATGCTTCCTGTTCCACGCGCAGGACCCAAAAGGCAGGCAGAGCTCCGGAGTCTCAATGCGTGGATGAGACAATGGTGCAGAGATGAGGGTTTGGGATTTGTTAGGAACTGGGGAACATTCTGGGGAAAGGTGGGGCTCTTCCGAAGGGATGGGCTTCCCCTTAACAGGGATGGAACCAGGCTGCTGGCATTAACCTTTAAAAAGGAGTTAGAGCAGCTTTTAAACTAGATATTAGGGGAAAGCCGACAGTCGCTTAAGAGCGGATGGTTCGGAAGAATGTATCTTTGAAGGATACTACCAAAAACAGAGAGGTTCCACAAAAGAGTAAAGTAGCCCAAATGCCCTCAAGTATGGAGCAGACAGAGCTTAAAGATCCAAAATTACCCATGTCTAACAATAGCCAAATTAATATGAATAAAATACATTCTCTAAAATGCTTGTATGCAAATGCTAGAAGTCTAAAAAATAAGATGGGAGAGTTAGAATATATAGCACTAAATGAAAGGTTAGATATGATTGGAATATCAGAGAC
Organism: Ichthyophis bannanicus; assembly: GCA_033557465.1. Lineage (NCBI taxonomy): Eukaryota > Metazoa > Chordata > Amphibia > Gymnophiona > Ichthyophiidae > Ichthyophis > Ichthyophis bannanicus. The sequence continues at coordinate 668,411,394 of CM066036.1, read as the reverse complement.
ATGGTGGAAGGAGGACAACCAGTGGGACACTGTGATACCTGGGTACAAACTATATCGTAATGATAGAGCTGATCAAATTGGTGGAGGGGTTGCTCTCTATGTTAGAGAGGGCATTGAGTCAGAAAGGATTAAAGTTTTGCAGGAAACAAAATCTGCTGTAGAATCTATATGGATTGAAATTCCATGTAAAAGGGGGAAGGCAATGGCCGTGGGGGTGTACTATCGAGCGCCTGGCCAGAATGACCAAATGAATGATGAAATGCTCAAAGAAATCAAGGAAGCTAACAAAAGTTACAGCGCAGTAATAATAATGGGTGATTTCAACTACCCCGGTATCGACTGGGTCAGTGTCACGTCAGGACATGCTAGGGAGATAAAGTTCCTAGATGAAATAAATGACTGCTTCTTGGAGCAGCTGGTTCATGAACCGACCAGAGGGAAAAAGTCCAACAAAAGTAGCACGACACCACGTGCAAATAGACCACCCAGTAAAAAACGTGGATTGCAATGAAGGAACGTATAAAATGTAACCTTTATTAAAAATTATTGTTATTCCTCTTCAGCCACTGGCCCGACACAGGCCGTGTTTCGTGAAAGCCTTCTTCAGGGGCTTGAATGGCTAAAATGTGTCATATAAAACAAATTATATCATGCATGTGAAATTAATGTAAACAAAAATATGAAGAAACAAAGCAAAGTATGTGAAAACAAAACTTAAACATCAAAAAATATATAAATGAAAATAAAATATGACATATACAAATGTACAGCTAAAATCGGAGCCAAATGATTATATAATGTACCACATGTAAATACTGATTAGTTACAGTGTAAAAACTAATAAATAATTACATAATGTAATATCAATTAAAAACTAATAAAACAATAAATAAATATATGTAAATATATACAATAAAACATCATCTACAAAAAGAATATTCGTATATAGAATAATGAATAAATGAAATACAACATCAAGAGTAAACTTAAAAAAATATATAAAAAGGCTATTAAACTGAATGTGTATGATAAATAAAAAATGAAAAAAGTACTCAAAGGATGTGATAAACAAACGGTAAAAAACATACCTGTTCTTTATGTTACTTATTATTGAAATGTCTCTTGTATTATCATGAATGATAATAAACCTAAGGCAAATAACAAAAAACCATGAAAAAGGGCCATTCAGCAGATGAAAGAGACCCAACGAAGGATGAGGACAAAAAACAAAAGGACAATGAACTGGTGATTGTGAATGGCGATTACCTGCTTATCAATGCATGTATTATATGAAAAAGATACCATCTAAAACTTAAATATTGTCAAATGTTCTTATCTAAAAACCACCTGAAAATCCTTGTTAACCCATATAATGTGCGTGATAGGAAAGTGAGAATGACAGGTAATGAGACAATGGAATGATACCTGTATGAGAGAACACGTGACCAATGTTAGTGAATTGGTGACACCTGATCCTGTGAAGAGAATCAATAAAAAACTTTTTTTGTATTTCTTAATTATTTAAAAGACATAATTTTCTAATCACTTTTTTGGGTATCTGATAAATGTAAAAATGTGTCCACGTGGCCAACGAAACACTGAATTTACCATGAATCAATTCATAAAAAAGAAGGAGAAGGAGAAAGGATGTATAATATCGCGAACGTAATAAGGAGGAATAAAATTCTATTTACACCGGAACAACCAAACACCACATGAAAAATAGGAACATGCAGCCACCGTTGTGTTCAAAGCATAAAACGCTGAATAATACAACCATGTGTGTGGTTGCTAAATAAAAGACATGAACGCTGATCATTTCTCTAAACGAATCAAAGTTGTTAAAAATACTAGTGCTTGTATTTAAAATGAACCAGTGAAAAACCAGAGAAGGACAGAAGAGGAAAACAGGGGGGGGGGGGGGGAGAAAGAAGGGAGAAAGGGGGAGGAAAGGGGAAGGGAAGGAGGACGGATAAAGGGGGGGAGGGAGGAGAAAGAAAGGGGTAGGGAAAAGACCGGGAACAGAAAGAAGTATGTTATCAGCGTTCTTGTCAAATCTGATAAAAATGCATAAAAGCTCATAAAAAACTGAAATTCAGGAGTAGTATGTTATCAGCGCTCTCGTCAAAATTGATAACAATGCATAAAAGCTCATGAAAAACTGGAATTTAGAAGAAACACCAAAGAAGCACATTTAAAACCCTATTCAAAAACCTGTTAGAATAAATGAACGGTATACCTTCAGGAAAACTTGCGCAATGTGTCTAACACCGATTAAAAAATAAATGAATACCATTGTTGTAAATGACCCCATGGTTGAACCAACGTAACCCGTGGAAACTTAAAAGATAAAAAAAATATATATATAACTTACTTTAAAGTTAAAAGAAATATCCCCAAACACGATGGAGTAAACGTCACCTCACACAGGATGTATTCAAAAAACGCCCGCGGCTGCGCGTTTAAATATAGTTAGACTTGCCCAATGAATGACGACATAGATGCTATGTAAACGTCAAGCAAAAGTGCCGAGTGAAACCCTGCTAGTACCCAAAGGTATTTAAATAGAATCAAAAATGAATGGCATAATGAATGTAAGCAAATCCTTGTATGTAAATAGTAAAAAAAAAACTAACGAGAACCTGATAAACAATTAAAACTATGATTCAAAACCACCTTAAAAGACATGTTGTTACCACCAGACCCATATAAAAATAGACACAAAAAAGGAAAGAAAAAGAACTGAGAGGGTCTTAAAATATTTGTCTCTAAACCACTGTGATCCGCGCAGGATGAGAACCTCCCTGAAGCCACCAAAGCTGGCCTTCAACCCCAAAAAAATATATATGTATGACCGATTAAATAATGGACATTATAAATAAAAATCTGATGTGAAACCTAAAGGAAAACTGACAAATCTTTCTCCATGTTCAAACCTTCTGGATGCAAACTGTTCAGATTATAAATATAGCGTTGTTCAAGACGCAATAGGGTTTCATCAATATTTCCTCCTCGCCAATTTAGTTTAACTTTTTTAATAACAAAGTATTTAAGATCTGCCAATGAGAGACCAGTGGTTTTTCTATTGCTGCCCTTCTAATGCAGCTCCTATGCTCAATTATCCTACTGCGTACTGGACGTATAGTTTTACCAACATATAGTTTGTTGCAAGGACATGAGATGACATATTACATGGCTAGGCGCACAATTTGAAAAATCGTCAAGAAAAAATTTCCGGTTACTCTCCGGATGTAAATAATAATTTCTAACAGATGTTACATGTATGCACACTGAACAGTGACCGCATTGAAAGTGTCCTTTATATTTGGAAAGAAATCTGCGTTCAGTAAAAGCTGACGGTACTAATAGATTCCGAAGATTGAGGTTCCGCTTGTGGGCAACAGTCAAGGTAGTGTCTTGAAATCCTGGGATGCCTTGTATCAAATGCCAATACTTCCGTAAGCACTTGCCTATAGTGTTGGATTGATGAGAATATAACAAGGAACAAACCATCCCCACATTGGATGCCTTGTCACGAGTTTGGAGCAACTCTGTACGAGACGACTGATGGGCTCTAAAATATGCCTTATTTGCCGACCAGAGGGGAAGCCATATTAGACCTAGTCCTTAGTGGAACACCAGATCTAGTGCAAGAGATAAGGTTGTTGGGGCCACTTGGCAATAGTGATCATAGCATGATCACCTTTGATTTAATTAGTGGAGGAGGGTTAGTAAGGAAATCCACAGTACTACCTTTTAACTTTAGAAAGGGAGACTATGATAAAATGAGGAAAACAGTTAAGAAAAAACTAAAAGGAGCAGTTGCAAAGGTTAAAGACGTACATCAGGCTTGGCTGTTGTTGAAAAATACCATCTTGGAAGCCCAGACCAGCTGTATTCCACGCTTTAAGAAAAGTGGAAGGAAGTCCAAAAAACTGCCAGCATGGTTTAAAGGTGAGGTCAGAGAAGCTGTTGTTGCCAAAAAAGCATCTTTCAGGAAATGGAAAAAAGAGCCAAACGACGAAACCTGGAAACAGCACAAGCACTGGCAAGTCAAATGCAAGGCATTAATAAGACAGGCAAAGGGAGAATTTAAGAAGAAGCTTGCTGAGGAAGCAAAAACGCGAAGTAAAGACCTTTTCAAGTACATTCGTAGCAAAAAACCTGTGAAAGTCAGTTGGTCCATTAGATGATAAAGGGGTTAAAGTAGCACTAAGAGGCGACAAGGCGATAGCGGAGAGACTGAATGAATTCTTTGCTTCAGTCTTTACTGAGGAAGATGTAGGGATATTACCCATGACTGAAGTGGTATTTAAAGGTGCGGAAGAACTGAAGGAAATATCGATACATCGGGAAGATGTATTACAGCTATTAGATAAACTGAAGAGTAGCAAATCACCTGGGCCAGATGGTATACATCCAAGGGTGTTGAAAGAACTGAAATATGAGATAGCAGACCTGCTATTAGTAATCTGTAAACTATCATTAAAATCATCTCTAATACCTGAAGATTGTAGGATTGCCAATGTAACACCAATTTTTAAAAAGGGTTCAAGGGGTGATCCGGGAAACTACAGACTGGTGAGCCTGACGTCAGTACTGGGAAAAATGGTAGAAACCATCATAAAGAATAAAATTACTCAGCATGTAGATAGTCATGACCTAATGGGAGACAGCCAACATGGCTTTAGACAAGGAAGATCTTGTCTTACTAATCTGTTTTTTTGAAGGAGTGAATAATCAGGTGGACAAAGGTGAGTCAGTTGATATTGTGTATCTGGACTTTCAGAAAGCCTTTGACAAGGTCCCTCATGAGAGACTTTTGGCAAAACTAAAGAGTCATGGGATAGGAGGCAGTGTACTATTGTGGATCAGGAACTGGTTAAAAGATAGAAAGCAGAGGGTAGGGCTAAATGGCCAATTTTCCCAATGGAGAAAGGTGAATAGTGGTGTACCCCAGGGATCTGTGCTGGGTCCGCTGCTTTTTGACATATTCATAAATGACCTGGAAAGTGGAATAATGAGTGAGGTTATCAAATTTGCAGATGACACAAAACAATTTAAAGTTGTTAAAACCCAAGAGGATTGTGGAAAATTGCAAGAGGATCTTGATAAATTGGAAGACTGGGCATCAAAATGGCAGATGAAATTTAATGTGGACAAGTGCAAGGTTATGCACCTAAGGAAGAACAACCCAAACTATGGTTACACGATGCAAGGTTCCACATTAGGAACCACCACCCAGGAAAAAGATTTAGGCGTCATTGTGGATACCATGTTAAAACCCTCGGCCCAGTGTGCAGCAGCGGCCAAGAGTGCAAATAGAATGCTAGGTATGATAAGGAAAGGAATGGAAAATAAAACAAAAGATATTATAATGCCTCTATATCGTTCCATGGTGAGACCGCACCTTGAATATTGTGTGCAATTCTGGTCGCCGTATCTTAAAAAGGATATAGCGATTTTAGAAAAGGTTCAGAGAAGAGCCACCAAAATGGTAAAGGGGATGGAAGGATACTCCTATGAAGAAAGGCTAAAAAGGTTTGGGCTCTTTAACCTGGAAAAGAAACGGCAGAGGGAAGATATGATAGAAGTCTGTAAATTAATGAACGGAGTGGAACCTGTAAACGTAGATCGACTGTTTACCTTATCAGAATATAGAAAGACTAGGGGACATGCAATGAAGCTACAGGGTAAACTATTTAAGACTAATAAAAGAAAATATTTTTTTACTCAACGTGTAATCAAACTCTGGAATTGGTTACCGGAGGATGTAGTAAAGGCTGTTAGTGTAGCTGGGTTTAAAAAAGGTTTGGACAAGTTCCTGGAGGAAAGGTCCATAAACCATTATTAAGAAGGGACCCAGAATATCAATGCTTGAACCAATACAAGCATTGTGGAATCTGTGTCCCTTGGGGAAACTGCTAGGTACTTATGACCTAGATTGGCCACTGTTGGAAACAGAATACTGGGCTTGATGGACCTTGGTCTGACCCAGTATGTCATATCTTATGTTCTTATAAGATCTGAGTGCCTTGTTATCTAGGCTTCTGGACCTCCTACTCCCATCTCCTTTTGACCGCACAAACGCAGTACCTGGTGGTCCCCTCCTGGAGCCCCTGTAGCCCACAAAGCCTCCCACACATCTCCAAAGCTTGGAAGACAGTAGCGATGCCCAGTTGTTTTTGCCCCTAGTGCTGCTACCTCAGTGAGAAGAGGAAGAGAAAGAGTACAGAGACTGGAAGGAAATGGTTAAGACAAAAAGGAACAGTCGCTTCCTCCCCCCTCCTCCTCCCAGAAAAAAATGAATAGAGAAAGTAGGTGAATGATAGCATTTCTTCAGGATCCAGACAAGGCCATGTCTGGAGCTCTTGCTTGGAACTGACCCTAGAACATTCTGCATGCAAAATTAATGCTTCTCTGCTCAGCTACAGCCCTTTCCCTAAGCTACCATTCCACAGCATTCCATCTAGAGAGTCCAGCAGTAATAGGTCCTCAGAGATACCATTAATGACCTCGCACTCACATTTCCATTTTTCTCTTATCTATGTATTAAGATTTATTAACCACCTTTATGAAAACTTCACCTAAGGCTGTGTACAACAGGTGTACGTAGTTTAACATAGGCAACTTATATTGCAGCAACAGCATAACTACTGTATAGGAAAAAGACAAAATGTCAACGCAATACACAATAAGAACAGTGAGGTAAACTTGAAATAGCCACATTAAAGTAATAGCAATAATACTGTACACATTAAAACAGCATATGTGTTATATGTAAAAAAATAATATTAAAGCAACAGAATTGCAGGGCTTATGAGTTAAGGAGGAGGCCCTGTAGGTTAATCTGGAAAAAGAGGATGGAACTTCCATTGACATTGGTGTGATTTACAGACCTCCTTCACAGGCAGAAGTGAAGGACAAAAATTAAATTATGAAAGGAGAAGTACTACTGATAGGCAGGGCCGGATTTACCCATACGCCATGTACGCCATGGCGTAGGGCCCACAGCTTGCAAGGGCCCACAAGAGTCCCCATCCCTCGCTCTCTAGAGAGAGTTTAAAGTCCGGCAGAGATTTTTCCGTGGTAGCGAAAACGCCGAAGTCGCAAGCTCGGCCGGAGACGCGCCTTCCCAGGCCCCCGTCTCCCGCCGCAGTGAACATGGGGCTCCGATTTCTATGCTGCCTCCGATGGCGGCGGCCATCTTACCCGGCTCCTCTTCACTTCCTGAGCCGTCGACGTCACTTCCGGCCAGCGTCAGCCTTCCCCTCGCTCCAAAGTGACAGCGCCGACCGCCTGCCTCAGCCTCAGCCTCCACGATGCCGGCAGCCTGCTCAGCTACACCAGGTCCGGAAGCGGTAGGTGCGGTTATTCTTATGGCGAATTCTTACGCTTCGAGCGGAGCGGAGCGGGGCGGGGGGGGCCGCGGGGGGGGGGGGCACGGGCACAGTCGGGGGCTCGAGCACAGTTGCAGCAGAACGAACACACTGACATCACGCCCATCGCGAGGACAAGGCACATGCAAACCACGCGAGCATTACCGGGGGTAGTCCTTGCCTGTCTGCTATTGGTTTGTTTTCCTTGATTTCCTTGAGGCTTCCCAATTGCCCCTGGCTTCTCTGTACTGGGGTTGCTAGTGCTACTGCTTAGGCTACAGGCTACAAGCTCAGGGGTTTTTCCTGGTATAACTTACCTAACTTAGGCTTCAGGTTAGTGCATATAGACTTGAGGCTGCATATAGGATACCTGACCTAAAACTGGTCCGTCCACTCATCTTCATGAGGTTCTAACTGCATGCATCAAAAGCTTTTTTTTTGCCTGTCCGCTATTGGTTTGTTTCCTTGAGGCTTCCCAATTGCCCCTGGCTTCTCTGTACTGGTTGCTACTGCTTACTAAGTGCTTAGGCTACAGGCTACAAGCGCAGGGGTTTTTCCTGGTAGAACTCAAGCGCTCTCAGTCTCTCTAAGTCCCCCCTTACAGTAGTCATGAAAAAATATGAAAGTGGCGCATCTAAACGAAAAAAGAAAATGCTAGAAAACGAATCAACCACCAAAATTCCCAAGATTACCAGCTTTCTTCTTCCATCGACGAAAATTCAAGCTGTCTCAGAATCAGAATTTTTGAATGTGAATGACGCGGCTACTCCACATCTTTTGGATACTACTGACACTACTCCTCAAACTTCCGATACTGCTGATGTTACTCCACAACCCGATGTACCTGAGGAGAATATTTCTAGTTCTCCACCACCACCACCTCATGATGTGGGTCTCTGGAAAACATTCCTTCCAGCTTCTGACGTCGATTATTGGATTGTTAATGGTCCAGCTGCATGTCAACATCACGATGATAGTTTCATGTCATCAGAAAGAACTATGGGAAATAGAACACGCCGTTTTGCGAAGGAATTTCTTTACGGACGAAAAGCAAATGATGAGAAGTATTACCGAGACTGGCTGCTTTATTCGCCATCAAATGGGAACATTTACTGTTTTTTCTGTAAGTTGCTTTCAAGGTCCACGTCGCAGTTTGCCTCCTGTGGATTCAACGATTGGAGCAACTGCGGTAAAGTGATCAAGCTTCACGAAAGTAGTGCAGAACACCGAGCATCACTCAGTTCCTGGTTAGCACGTGTTTCAGCGAAAGGGTGCATCGACGAAAAGCTTCAGAAACAGATGAACGAAGAGAAGATATATTGGCAGTCAGTTCTTCGGCGTGTTGTTGAAGTGATAAAGTTCCTTGCTCAACGTGGCCTAGCATTTCGAGGAGATACCGAATTATTTGGTTCTGTGCAAAACGGAAACTATCTGGGAATTTTGGAACTTTTAGCCAAATTCGACCCCTTCCTTGCCGACCATATATCTCGTTTTGGAAATAAAGGAAGTGGAAAAATTAGCTATTTGTCTTCCACTGTATGTGATGAACTCATCGAGCAAATGGGACAAGACGTGTTGGCTGTCATTTTAAATGAAATTCACGACGCGAAGTACTATTCCATATGTATTGATTCCACTCCAGACGTTAGTCACATTGACCAACTAACTTTTATTGTGCGCTACGTTAACAAGTTTGGTGAAACAACTGAACGGTTTCTAAAATTCTTTCCAATTGAAAGTCACAAAGCCGACAGCCTTTACCAAGATGTGTTGAATATACTAAATGAAATGTCATTGTCTCTGGATAACTGCCGAGGACAAAGCTACGACAACGCAGCAAACATGGCTGGGAAATACGCCGGTCTCCAAGCAAAACTGAGGGAAATTAACCCAATGGCTGACTACATACCTTGTGCAGCACATTCATTAAATTTGGTTGGAGTTGCTAGTGTAAATTGCTGTCTGGACGCTGTTAACTTTTTTGGTCTCGTCCAAGAACTGTATGCGTTTTCGGTTGGTTCAACAAAGCGGTGGAGTTCATTGACATCAGGACTCACACCGAACGAAAATGGACGAATTCTGACTTTGAAAACTTTATCATCTACCCGTTGGCATTGCCATTCAGAGTCCGTGAAAGCACTACATCTCAACTATGCCAACATCTATACTATGCTGAATAGTATCGCAGAAAATGAAGACGAGAAGGGTGATGCCCGACGCTTAGCAGCAGCCTTGGCGGGTAAAATGTGTCTGTTGGAAACCGCATTCATGTGTGTTCTGTGGCACAAGATCTTGCAGCGATGTCAAAAAATCAACACTGCCTTGCAAAGTGTGTCTATTGACATCAGTGTCGGCGTTTCTTTGTTTACTTCTTTGGAAACATTCGTTGCTGGAATGCGTGATGACTTCGACAACCTGGAGAAAGAAGCAAAAGAGCTCATGGAGGACATCCAACAAGACTACACCTCTCGTTTCATTCGGAATCGACCAAAAAGATGCCAGGTTTTTGAAGAAGCAGGTGAGCCGAATGCTGCTTTACAAGGTGCACAAAAATTCCGTGTTGAGAGTGTATATGTCATACTTGACAAACTGCTTGCATGTTTATCTCAACGCCGGAATGCTTACAAGCAGATTTCTGAAGACTTTGCTTTCATCAAATCACTGAAGGAGAATGATGTTGGCTCTCTCAGAGAAGATGTAATCCATTTGCAGCAAAAATACAATTGTGATCTGGAAAGCGGGTGTGAAGAGGAATTTGTGGCATTTTCTGGAATGGCCGCGGATTTGAATTTGGATCGTGACCCCCAAAACCTACTGAAATGGCTGAAAAAAAATCCTGTAGTGGATTCAACATTTCCGAATGTTTCCACTGCCCTCCGCTTGTTTTCAACGCTTCCCGTGACTATCTGCGAAGGGGAACGTTCTTTTTCAAAGCTTTCCCTGATAAAAAATAGATTTCGTTCTACGATGACGCAGAAAAGACTGAATTCTCTGGCAGTCATGTCAATTGAAAATGACGTTACTTCTGCGTTGACTTTTGATACAATTATTGAAAAGTTTTCACAAACTAAATCGCAAAAGAAAACATTTTTGTAAGTGGTAACTGGGCTGATGGGGGGTTAGGACTGGTAATGGGTTATAGGGGGGGCTTAAACTGAAAATGGGGTGATGGGGTGATGGGGGGTTAGGACTGGAAGTGGGTTGATGGGGGGGCTAGGACTGGTATTGGGTTGGGGGGTTGCTAGGACTGGAAATGGGCTGATGCAGGGACTAGAAGGGAATGGATGCTGGGTGAGGCTGGAACTAGAAGGGAGCTGATGTTGGGGGAGGATTAGAATGGGATGGGGCTGGAAGAGTAAAATGGAGAAGGGAAAAATATTTTGTGTGGGAGGGATAAAAAATCTACAATTGGCCGGGTACTGGGAGAGTAAGTGGGGATTGAGGGGTCAAATTTGAGTGGATGAAATAGGAATGAGGAAAGAGCAAAAGGAGAAAGATTAGTATGTTAAAGCAGATGTAGAGTGAGAATGGAAAAAAACTAGAAGAGAGAAGAAAGGACAAATGGACAGCAGACGATGGAGAGTTAGCAGAAGACACAAAGAAACCAGAAGAAAGTGGCTGGAGCAATTGCAGCTGGAAAAAAATGCACAAAAGGTAGAAAAATATCTCTTTATTTTGAATTTATTAATTGGAATATGTCAGCTCTGGTAAATGTGCATCATTAAAGTCTGCGCTTTGTTTAGTACAAGAACAAATTAATGTATAGTTTTATTTCTACAGTGTTGTACATTCCAAGTTTGGCTTTTGGGATTCCCAGTTTAATTATTGTCTTCCTGTTTATAAATTGTGATTACTTGTTTGGTGATGGTCTATGTTCTGCATGTGTAACTGAGCTGAGGTGTTCTGTTTATATAATTCCTATTTGACATTGCCACTTGTTCTCTTTCCCCAGTAGGTCATGTTTTGTTGTTCTCTGAAATGTATTGGTTTAATATTTGCAGTGTTGCCTTTTGATTGGTAGAGTATGGTGCTTTGTGAGTCCTGGTAGTGCTGTTAGGATACGGCGGGTTTGGTATGGGTTCTAAATGGGCAGTGTTTGTAGTAGTTCCTAATGTGTCTGGCAGTTGGCACTGGATTATAGTAATGTAGAAATCTTTTAGTCTTTCTTTATCCATACACTCATTAAGAGGCACGTTTACTAAAAGTTAGTATATGGTAACATTATGCAAATATTTATGCAAATGAGGCCCCTTATGCAAATGAGGCCCCCACCCCCCTTGGGCCGCCCCTGCTGGGGGCCCACAATTTTTGTTGGCGTAGGGCCTCACTCAAGGTAAATCCGGCCCTGCTGATAGGTAATTTCAGTATGCCAGATGTTAATTGGGACATCCCTGCTGCAGTGTCATCTAGAAGTAGAGAGATCCTGGGTTCTCTACAGGGACAACTGTGCTGGCAACTTAATGGAACCCATGCAGGTGGGGCCCTACTGGACCTGGTGCTTATGGATGGGGAGAATGTTTCTGATGTTATAGTAGGTGATCATCTGGCTTCCAGTGATCACCAGATGGTATGGTTCACTATTAGTACACAGGTGGAGATGGCTTATTCAAAACTGAGGGTCCTAGAGTTCCAGAAAACTAGCTTTATCAAGAATTGGACCAAAGACATATCCCCATGGCACACTGTGGTAGTGTCCTTCTCTTCAGAGTAAGCTCCATTTACTCGTGCCCATTGTTGCCTCCCACTCAATTAGTGCTAACCAAGTTAATTACTTTAGGGTCCATCCCTAGGGTGCTCAGTTTATTTATAATTTAGCAAGCGAAGAGAAGTGGACTGGGCAGGATAGGGGTGGAGAGTGGGTGCTGCCTGCACCTTCAGGTTAGTGCAGGGGTAATTCATGCATGCTAATTGTCAATGTTGCAGACAGCGTGGGTACACTTAATGCCAACATCAGTGGGTAGCATTAAGTGCACTTGCATCAACTGTGAATGCTGCTACTACATGTTAACGAACTTTTCAGTGCGGTAACTGCCGGGAACATGCTGGACACACCCCTGACAGTGTGGGGCTGTTGTTCATACTACACAGTAATTTCTGTTCCTACAGTAATGCGCAGTACGTGCAAAACCTTACCACACTTTAGTAAAAGGGCCACTTAATGCTCTTTACATCACTGTGTCAATCTTAAATTTAGCTTCCATTCAATAGGAAATGAATGGTCCTGATAACCTGGGCTTTTTTGAAGGGGTATGACACCTTTTTCATAGCCTGCTAAAACTGACCCATGGTCCTCATATATTAATGAAAGTCGTATGTTCATATATCAGTAACAAAGGCGAAGAGGATTCAAGAATAATACCTATGCAAAATGGAAGCAAGCCTACTAAAACCTGCTGAAAGGTAATGAGCACAAATGCTCACAGTCTAGGTAATAAAGGGCCTGAATTTCAATTAGGCAGGCTATGTGCTATGGCGGCACATAGCTTGCCCGCTGATCTCCTTAACCTGGATTTTCACTTCCGAAGTGAAAATCCGGGTTTTGCTGGATGTGCAGGCAGTCGCCAAGGCTAAGTGGGTAGCAGCGATTTTTGATGCTACCCACTTAGCCCCTATGCCTGAAAAATAGGTGAGGAAAAACCTTGCCTATCTTTAAGGCACAGAGGATTTAGCGGGTAGAATCGAAAATCGCTGCTACCCACTTAGCCCTTTCCTCTGCCCCCGCTCTGCCCTGGAATGCCCCCAATACGCCCCACTGCTAACCGTATAGCATCTGGGTGCGTTAGGGACTTATCCGGGATTTTCCAAAGGCACTACCCATGTAATTGCCTTTGGAAAATCCCGAATAAGGCATTTACATGGGTAACCAGAGCAGTTATCGGGCTCAAAGTTCCTGACCTGGAAGCTCTGATGGTGGAAATGGACTGGACATTTTGGCCTTTTCAGAAACGTGGTTTCATGAGTCTCATGAATGTGATATTGCCATATCTGGATATAACCTATTTAGGAGGGATAGAGAGGGCAGAAAAGGAGGAGAAATGGCCCTCTGTGTCAGAAACAGTATTAAAGCAGATGAAATGCAGGGGACCTGGGGAAAAGAAGAAGCACTGCAGTTTGGTTTGGAAAGAGGAGATGGTGCTACCATCTACAATGGTGTAGTCTACAGAGCTGCAACTCAAATGGAGGAAATAGAGCCTTGATCAATATTGTTGCAAAGGTAGTATAAAAGGATGAGGTGGTGATAATTCCCATCTGTGAATATTGAAAGAAGTATGAAGATCATCAATGCCCTACAAGAGGCTTTGCTCAGGCAACTAGTGAAAGAACCCTCTAGGAAAGGATCTAGTGCTCACTAACAGAGACACTGAGTCTAGTGTCAGAGTGAGGGCCCACTTGAGCAGCAATGATCATTGCATGGTATGGTCTGAGGTAAAGGTCAAGGCACAGTCCAATCGCAGCAAACTTAAAGTCCTAGATTTCAAAAATGCTGGCTTCAGTAAAAGGGGAAATTACCTGAAGGAATAGCTGGCAGGGTGAGAGGAGATAAGGGAAGTGGAAAGGCAGTGGGCTAAACTGAAAGAGACTATAACAAGGGCAACAGATCTATATATAAGGAATGTATATAAAGATAAGAGGAAAAGGAAACCAACATGGTTCTGCAAAGAAGTGACTGCAAAAATAAAGGCCAAAATGGCAGCGTTCAGAGGATCACACAAAGAGGAACACAGAAAAGAACAGCAGATAAAACTGAATGAGGCAAAGAGAGAAATCAGGATAGAAAACACAGAAGAAAAAATAGCTACAAATGTGAAGCAAGGTGACAAGAATTTTTTCAGCTATACTTAGGAAAGGAGGAAGCCCAGAAGTGGAATTGCAAGATTCAAAGATGCTGAGGACCAATTTGTAGAAAGTGATAAGGAAAAAGTGGAATTGCTAAATATATACTTCTGTTCACAAAAGAAAATCCTGGAGAATGGCCATGGGGAACAGAGTAGATGTAACAGCATTCACAGAAGATGGTGTTCACGAACAGCTTGAAAAACTGAACGTGAACAAGGCCATGGGACTGGACCAGATACCTCAGAAGATACTGAAGAACTCAAGAAGGTTTTGGCAAGCCCTTTAAAAGATGTCTTTAATACATCTCTGGAGATTGGGGAGGTACTGTAGGATTGGAGAAGGGCTGATGTGGTCCCTCTTCACAAATGTGGCAACAGAGAAGAGGTGGCAAACTACAGGCCTGCAGTGATGGGAAAAATAATGGAGATATTGCTGAAAGAAAGGATAATGTTTGTTCTGGAATTCAAAGGGTTGTGAGATCCAAGGCAACATGGCTTTACCAAGGGAAGATCATACCAAACAAATCCCATTGATTGATTTCTTTGGCTGGGTGACCAGATAACTAGCAATGCGATGGATGTGTTCTACTCAGATTTCAATAAAGACTTTGATACTGTTTCTCACAGGAAGCTTGTGAATAAACTAAGCAGCCTGGGGATGGATTCCAGGTGAACCAGATCAAGAACTGGTTGACTGACAGACTATAGAGGGTAGTGGTGAATGGAACTCACTCTGAAGAAAGGAGGGTGAGTAGTGGAGTGCCTCAGAGACTGGTCCTGGGACCGCTACTGTTCAGTGTCTTTGTGGGTGATATTGCTGAAGGGTTAAAAGGAAAAGTTTGCTTTTTTACAGATGATATGAAGATTTGCAAAACAAGTAGACACTTTGGAGGGAGTAGACAACATGAGAAAATTTCTATAGAATTAGAAAAATGGTCAAATGCTTGGCAATTGAGATTTAATGCAAAGAAGTGCAAATTGATTCACTTGGGATGCAGAAACCCATAGGAGCTGTACATGTTAGGGGACAAGAGGCTCAGAGTGATAGTGTCTGAGGATCTTAAGGTGATGAAGCAGTGCGGCAAAGTGGTGACCAAAGCCAGAAAACATTTTGGCTGTATACATAGAGAAAAAATCAACAGGAAGGAGGCGGTGTTAATGCCTCTATACAGGTCATTGCTGAAGCCTCACTTGGAGTATTGTATTCAGTTTTGGATATAAAAAAGACATAAAAAGACTTGAAATGATTGAGAGAAAGGCAACCAAGATGATATGGGGCCTGTGCTAGGAGGCATATGAGAAAGACTTAAAATATGTATACCCTAGAGGAGAGGAGAGACGGGGGGGGGGGGGGATATGATACAGACCTTTAAATACTTAAAGGGTATTAATGAACAAACAAATCTTTTTCAAAGACAGGGAAACTGTAGAACTAGAGGACATGAAATGAAGCTGCAAGAAGGTAAACTTAAAAGCAACATCAGGAAATACTTTCTCACGGAAAGGGTGGTGGATGCTTGGAATGTTCTCCTAAAAGAGGTGGTGGGAGCCAAACAGTGCTGGAATTCAAAAAGGCATGGTACAGAGTACAGACAGAGGATCACTACATAGCAAAAGGATGGCATCAAAAAAGACATAAATAACTTCATAAATAGAGAGGGGTAACCTGCCTGGAGCAGCAGGTGCAATATTAAGCAAAGGCACAGAGGGGGAACAACCCGCACTGAGCAGAGGTGCAGCTCTACAACTCTAGCCACCTTACTGGGCAGACTAGATGGACCATGCTGACCTTATCTGCCGTCATTTACTATGTAACTATGAACGAGCCTTGTATATGGGTACTGGCATCTTTTTTGCTAGGAACAATGTGCTGCTGATAACTAAGATCGCATAGTAAATGAACTACACCATTTTGTACAAGCTGGAGTACATGCTTGAGAGATTTAGGAAGGGCTGGGGTAAACTGCATTGCATCAGTTGATGAGACTCAAAACCAGCAGTTGCAGTATAGTCTAAAGTTACCTGGTTGCAAAAGGTTTGTAGACATCAAACTATGTTCAAAATTTGTAGAATCCTGCCTTGAGTGCTACCTTACTCTGAGCAACCATTAATACAGTAGTTTTGATGGCTACCAAAGATTTAATCTCAAAATGTACAGGAAAAATAGCATTAAAATGTGTCTATTTGTATGAGATCCTGGAATAGGAGAACATGCAAGTAGCAGAACCTCTCTTTGGCAGGGTAGCAACATCAGACATCATTGGGACAGTCAATTATTTCCTCCTTGTAAGAACTTGTGACCATTGCAAATATGAATCCAAGGATGGATTATTGTTTTAGCCTTCAGTTTGAATAAATTACTCTTGACCAAGTGATTGTTCAGTGCACTGAACTTTATGAGAATTAGTGCAAGTGCATACTGTAGCTACTTTTTAAAAAATCTGCGGTGGATAAACGTTTAACTTTAGGTTTTAAGGGCCCAATATTCAGTGTGAATAACAAACCTGCTAACTGCGCTAATAGCGGCTAGTGCTGCTGAATATCCATGGGTGCTGTCGCTGAACACCCCAATGCTAGCCGGCTAACATCACGGCGTTCCAGGGGCAGCGGCAATAACCAGCCACTGCCCAGTTATCACTAAGCGGCAAAAGGTAGGCATCTTAAAGAGTGGCTGCCCGGTTAGTTTCTCTACTATCCATTTGACCCAGATAGTCAATGCTGGTGGCTGGATATGGCCCCGGCACTAAATATTTGTGTCTTAGGCTCAGCGCCGACAGCTAATCGCTTTGCAATGGCTAGCTACCACTGCTGAATATTGAGCCCATATATTTAAAAAAGGAGTCTAAAAAGTTATTCATTCAGCAAAATACAGCCACTGAATAGATCTATGCGTTCGTCTCTGAATACCTAAATATCAGGTATAACGTTAGATGGACAAAAGATCTGTTTTAAAGTTATATGTGAATTTTCAGCAGCTGCACTTGGACGTTTATCACTGCTGAAAATCTGCATAACTTTAAATAGATTGTTAGGCGCTAGAAACACGCGATAATCTCTATTTTAAAAGACTTGCGCATGTGAGTATTCTTTTCTCTGTATTCTAGCTCATCTAATTTAATTCAAGGGATTGCTTCATGAGAGCCAAGGAAAACAATTTCTCTTTTGTTTAGCCATCATAGACTAGATGCATTTTGTCTCTGTATTAACTGCCCTGACTAACTAAATCAATATTTTTTTAAGACTTTAAAAGAAGAGCATGCCCCCACCTAATTACTTTAGTTTAATTATAATTATAATTATTGAAGTTATCCATGGTGTTACTGGCGGTCCATTTTCATTATCATGTGAACCCGACTAGAAGAATTTTTTTCTTTTAGATAATGGATTTTAAAAATTCTAATTCCTTTTGCTGATATAAAATGAACTCCAATCAATATTTAGCCACAGCAGTCAGCCTTTTTCTAAAACTAGCTGCCACAGCTACATTAAATCTGGATGGTCATCACGAGTATCTGGATAGCAGCCAGCACTGAATATCCAGATATTGCAGCCAGTACTTGCATTATCCATATAGCTGCAATATTCAGTGCCACTATAAGGATAGGCTATCCAGCTAGCCATTTAGGGCAACTTTGTGCTGTCCTAAACAATAGGAATAGCTATCTACTGTCAGGGGCGGCCCAAGGAGGCTGCGGGGCCATGTGCGGAGACTCATCATGGGGCCTCATTTGCATAAGGGACCTCATTTGCATAAAGTTAACGTGCGCTAACTTTTTGTAAACATGCTTCTTGATGAGTGTCTGGATAAAAAAAAAAGACTACAGATTTCTACATTACTATACTCCAGTGCCAACCACCAGGCACATTAGAAAGTACTATAAGCACTGCCCATTTAGAACCCATTTATTTATTTATTTTATTTATTTATCTATTTCTTCTATACCGCCCCTTCCAGAGATCAGGGGCGGTTTACATGGAACAATTGCATACATTTGCATAACATTACATAGAACAAGAACTTCTTAACTTAGCAAACCCGCTGTATCATAACAGCACTACTATGGCTCACAAAGCACCAAACCCTACCTATCAAAAAGGCAACACTGCAAATATTAAATCAATTCATCTCAGAGAATACCAATACATCTCCTAAGGCGGAAAGAGAACAAGTGGCTCTGTCAGATAGAAACTACATGAACAGAATACCTCAGCTCAGTTACACATGCAGAACATAGACCATCACCAAACAAAGAACAAGGGATCACAATTTAGAAATATAAAGACATTAATTAAACTGGGAACCCCAAAAGCCAAAGTTGAAACATACAACAACATTGGAGAAATAAAACTATAAATTAATTTCCTCTTGTACTAAACAAAAACGCAGATGTTAGCAATGCACATTTCCCAGAGCTGACATCTTCCAATTAATAAATTCAAAGTAAAAAAGTATTTTTCTACCTTTTTTTGTTTGGGCATTTTATTTTTCAGTTGCAATTGCTCCAGTCACTTTCTTCTGGTTTCTTCGTGTCTTCTGCTAACTCTCCATTGTCTGCTGTCCATGTGTCCTTTCTTCTGTCTTCTAGTTTTTTTTCCATTCTCTCTCTACATCTGCTTTAACATACTGATCTTTCCCCTTTTGCTCTTTCCCTCCATTTCTTTCTTTATTTCTTTTTCATCCATTCAAATTTCACCCTTCCATCCTCAATCCCCACTTACTCTCCCAATACCCAGCCAATCAAAGATTTTTCTTCCCTCGCATACAAAATATCTTTTCCCCTCTCCATCCTCACTCCCCCAGCCCCATCCCCTTCTATTCCTCCCCCAATATCAGCTCCCTTCTAGTTCCAGCATCCGCTCCCTTCTAATCCCATTCTCCCATCCCCCCATCAGCCATTTCCAGTCCTATTTCAGACCCCCATCAGCCCATTTCCAATCCTAGCCCCTCGGTCAGACCATTTCCAGACCAAGCCCTCCCCATCAGCCCATTTCAGTCCTAGCCTCCCGTCAGCTCATTTCCAGTTCTAGCCCCCCCCCCATCAGCCCATTTCCAATCCTAGCCCCCCATCAGCCATTTCCAGTCCTATTCCACCTTCCCATCAGCCCATTTCCAGTCCTAGTCCTCCCCCATCAGCCCATTTCCAGACCTAGCCCTCCCCATCAGCTCATTTCCAGTCCTAACTCTGCATCAGCCATTTCCAGTCCTATTCCAGATCCCCATCAGCCCATTTCCAATCCTACCCCCCACAGCCCAGTTCCAATCCTACCCCCGTCAGCCCATTTCCAGTCCAAACTCCCCCTATCCGCCCATTTCCAATCCTACCCCCATCAGCCCATTTCCAGTACAAGCTCCCCCATCAGCCCATTTCCAGTCCTAGCCCACCATCAGCCATTTCCAGTCCTATTCCAGCCCCCTTCAGCCCATTTCCAGTCCTAGTCCAACCCCCCAGCAGCCTAGTTCCAGTCCAAGGACCGCATCGGCACATGTCCCGTCCAAGCCCCCCCCCATCAGCCCATTTCCAATCCTAGCCCTCCATTGGCCCATTTCCAGTCCTATTCCAGACACCCATCAGCCCATTTCCAGTCCTAGAACACCATCAGCCATTTCCAGTCCTATTCCAGCCCTCCCCATCAGCCCATTTCCAGTCCAAGCTCCCCCCATCAGCCTATTTCCAACCCTAGCTCTTCATCGGCCCATTTCCAGTCCAAGGCCCCCCCCCCCCAATCAGGCCATTTCCAATCATAGCCCCCCATCGGCCATTTCCTGTCCTATCCTAGACACCACCCCTGAAGAGCCCTGCCGGTGTCTAAACTGCTTCAGACGTTAGCTGGGGAAGCACGCGAGAGGCCTCGGCTCCCTCTGCACAGCCGCCAGTGTGAAGAGCAGTGTTTTCCCCCACATTGGCAGCTGTGTTACTGTGAAGCGTGCTGAATGCCGAGAAAGATTAAAGGGCATTTCCTGGCACTTGCGCGCTTCACAGTAACACAGCTGTCAGCGTGAGAGAAAACACCTCTCTTCATGCTGGTGGCTGTGCAGAGGGAGCCGGGGCCTCGCGTGGGCTTCCCTGGCTCACCTCTGAAGCCGTCCATTGTGTGAAAATGAAGTTCGCACGGGGCCTCCTGAAGTGCGGGGCCCTGTGTGAACAACATTCTCGCACAATGGACGGGCCAGCCCTGTTTACTGTATATGCAATGCAATGTATGCCATTGAGTCAATGCTGACTTCTGGCAACCGAGAAGCCACTGGGTGTTCTTGGCAAAGTGTGACTGGAAGTAGATTGCCAGGCCTTTCTTCTGAGGCGATGGAGGGTAGAGTGACTTGCCTAAGACCACAAAGAGTACCCAGGGCCGGCACTACCATTAGGGGAACTAGGTGGCCCCCCAGGAGCACCCATTGTTGCCGCTGTCAGCCCTAACCAGGACCTACAGCGACTGCAATGATTTGAAACATCCCCTTGGTGTTTAACTTCAAACTTTAGTGCCACAGAGCTATCATCTTCCTCCCCCATGCAAACAGGAAGTTGGCTATCGGTGGGGGCAGAAGTTGATCGCCCCGAAGTGCTGAAGTTAAGCACTGCAGGGCTGTTTCAAGTCATTGCTTCTGCTGTGGGTCCTGGAGGGGGCAGATGCCCCGGGGGGGGGGGGGGCAGGGCACAAAGGATGAGGTTCACCTAGGGTGCCTCATCTCCTTGCACTGGCCCTGGGACTAGCAGTGGGAATTGAATCCTGGTCTCTTGATCACCAGGCTGCTGCTCTAACCACTAAGCTACTCCTCACTGCTATATGGCAAACTCAGTTTCATGCCTGCTCTGCCCCAGACCACCATGGCACTATATGGATAGTGCTGAGGAAGTCAGACAGGATATTCTTCTTAGCAGCACTTATCCAATTAGCAGGTCTTTTAACCGGATAAGCATTTTTAAAAATGGACCTGAATATTTTTAGTTACAAATAAATGTTTTGTTACGTCAGGTCCATATTTAAAAAACATACAGTGAGTGTTTGTTTAAAATGTCAGCCACCAGAGGTCAGGTGATGTGCTGAGTGGGGCAACCGTGCTCTGCCCAAGCTTCATAAATCCCCTGTTAACATATATACCTTTATGCCTCATGTTCTTAGTTGAATTGGGATCCCTAGACTTTAGCCATTTTAAGACCTCGAGAATGCAGCCTGCAGCCTGCGGCCTTCCTCGGGCTGTCAGCACTACTGTGTAGTCAGCAGTGACAAGGAGGGAGAAAGAGCATAGGGATTGGGGAGATCACATGGGGAGAGGACTGGGGGATAGAGGGAGAACATGGGGTGTGGTAGTGAGGGAAGACAGCAAGATAGTTCAGTGAGTGAGAAGTTCATGGAAGGTGATGGGGTGGAGAAAGAGCATAAGGTTGAATGAGGGAGAGTGCAGAGTCGCCAAGTTATCCAGTTCCAGGAGTGAGATTTTAAGTCAATCCTGGATTTCTGACAAATTTATGATGCATTATGGGATCTGCAGCACCGATTTCAATGGGTAAAACCAGGAACTACAAATACCATACTGCATTGCAAGGCAAATTTAAAACCAGAACTGGTCAAAAATCTTACTTCTGGAACTGGATAACTTGACAACTCTGGGAGTCAGTGGGGGAGATCGATTTATTTTTTTATTTAACAGGAGTTTATATATATATCTATAGAATGGAAGTTGAGTGAAGGAAGAGTTAATGGGAGTGAGTAAGGAAAGAGAGCATTTAGCATGGGAGGAAACTGAATAGGAAAGAGCATGAAGGAGTCCATCATGAGTGAATTAGGGGTGAGGGGTGGAGACAGCATGAAGGTTGAGTGAGGGCAGTGAGTTGGGGGAAAATCATAGAGGTGAATGCAGGGAGAGAGTGAGTGGAGGAAGAAAGATAGGGACAGAGTGATGAAGGAGTTCATGAGGGTGAGTGAGGGGGGGCAAGAAGAGGTGGAGAGAAAGCAAGGAAGAGAGAGAGAGACCGTGCGAGTTGAGTGTGTTTGGGGGGGGAGTAAATGGGGAAGAGAGCGCCTGAAGGTAAGTGCAGAGGGAAGAGCAGGTGGAGTAATGAGGATGGAAGGGAGAGCAGGTGGGGGATCAGCTAGTCAGAGAATGTTGGTGAGAAGGAAGAGCGAATAGGGGATGGGATAGTATAGGTGACAAAGAGCAAGAGGAGTGGTGTTGTAGGAGTTGGAGAAGGGTAGAGTGTGTGGGTTTTGGCATGGCTAGCGCAAGGAGTTGAGGTTCCATAGGTGAACCTCATCTGTTGCAACTTGCACCACCCCCCCCCCCCCCCTGGTGCACATTGCAAACAGGAAGTCGGCATCAGGCATTCCAAGGGGGCAAACGTTTAAAGGTAAGCACTGCAGAGCTGTTTGCAGTCATTGTTACTACTGTAGGCACTGAGAGGGGCGACAGCAGTGGCAGTGGGTACTCCTGAAGGGCTGGTGCTTTAGGCAACCGCCTAGTTTTCCTAATGGCAGCACTGGCCCTGGGCTTCAGGTAGGGATCAGAGGGTTGAGTGGCATGGAGAGAGTTCAGGAGAGCATGGGATATCATCTAGTGCAGCTCCAAAATACTCCCTTCATACTTTTTATGCCACATGTTCCACATCCTGTCATACACACCCACACATCACAACATCTTCTTCATGTTGACAGCCATCCATCCATAAGGAACCGCAAGAGATACATATTCAGGTCATGGGGTCACAAAGCCTGCTCATCCAGAGGGACTGCGGCGCTATTGCCTCGTGCTGTGCTTGAGAGTTACCTGCATAGTTCCATGCACTTAGAAGCCTGCCCAAGCTTCTCTTGCCACTGCTGAATTTCTTCCACCCTCCTGCCAAAGCAACAGCTATCATGTTTATGCTTATGCTTTATTGGTACTGCTATATACCACCTCGCAAAAGTGAGCTACAAAACTAAAAGAATAACAGAACAGAAGGAACTCCATTATACAACAGGAAAGGCTAATCAAGAAAACAGAAAGAGATGGGGCAAAGAAAAGGATCAAGCAGTAGGGACATACCCCCCTCACCCCTTCCAGGAACCAAGCACTGTGCCTAGGTACAGTCATAGACCAAGGTAAATGAACTGCTCATAAAAGACTGATGAGTTCCAGAGAAAGATCCAGAGGGCCACAGCAGAAAAGAGAAGAGACTGAGGACTACTGAGAGGAGCTGCTCTTGCTGGGAAGGATTCTATACTTCTCCACCCTCTCTACTACACTTAATCAACTTGCTCCCCTTCGTGCCTTACCTTTGTCCCGCTCTCAGTCCCATCATCCCTGGTTTCACCCTGGCCTTTACCTCCAGCGGACACATCTTCGCCGTGCAGAGCGTGCATGGCGCAAACACCCTTCCCCCTGTTCCCTTGCCTCCTTCCACGCTACTCAATCTCTATATCGTGAATTGATCACCAAGGCAAAATGCTCATACTACTCTGACCATATTTCTGCAGCCTCTAATTCCTCACAACAATTATTCAAAGTTCTCCATTCTATTTCAACTCCTTCAACCTCCCCCATCATCTCTATGTCTCCCTCCAATACACCCATTTCTGACTCCCTTGCTTCCTCCTTCTCCGGAAAAATTTCTTCTCTTCGCGCTACTTTCCAATCTTGCCCTTCACCACTGTCCCCTCCTCCTCCACCTCATTCTTCTGTATCTGAATTTCCCTCCCCCCTCCTCCTGACAAGGTTTTCTCCCACACTTGGAGTACGTTTCGACTCCTCACTTCAACGGAGCTTTCCAAGGCTATTGCCTCCTCTCACAAAACTACCGGTCCTTTTGATCCTGTACCTTCCTCTTGTCTGTCTGACCCTTCTCTCATGTTTCTCCCATACATCCTTCACATTTTTAATAATAGCCTTTCCTCCGGCATTTTCCCCTCAGCCTGGAAGCACGCCCTTATCCGGCCATTACTAAAGAATCCTTCCCTTGACCCCTCAGTACCTGCTAACTGGTGTCCTGTCTCGAACCTGCCTTTTCTTTCTAAAATTCTGGAAAAACTTGTGTTCTCTCAGCTTTCTGCTCACCTAGACTCTACTCTCTCTCTTCACCCCCGTCAATCCGGGTTCCGCACAGGTCATAGCTGAAGATTGGAGGATCGCCAATGCAACACCAATTTTTAAAAAGGGTTCCAGGAGTGATCCGGGAAACTACAGACCAGTGAGCCTCACGTCAGTACCGGGAAAAATGGTAGAAACCATCATAAAGAATAAAATTACTCAGCATGTAGATAGTCATGGCCTAATGGGAGACAGCCAACATGGCTTTAGACAAGGAAGATCTTGTTTTACTAATCTGTTATGTTTTTTTGAAAGTGTGAATAAACAGGTGGACAAAGGTGAGTCGGTTGATATAGTGTATCTAGACTTTCAGAAAGCCTTTGACAAGGTCCCTCATCAGAGACTTTGGGCAAAACTAAAGAGTCATGGGATAGGAGGCAGTGTACTACTGTGGATCAGGAACTGGTTAAAAGATAGAAAGCAGAGGGTAGGGCTAAAGGTGAATAGTGGTGTACCCCAGGGATCTGTGCTGGGTCCGCTGCTTTTTGACATATTCATAAATGACCTGGAAAGAGGAATAACGAGTGAGGTTATCAAATTTGCAGATGACACAAAACTATTTAAAGTTGTTAAAACCCAAGAGGATTGTGGAAAATTGCAAGAGGATCTTGATAAATTGGAAGACTGGGCATCAAAATGGCAGATGAAATTTAATGTGGACAAGTGCAAAGTTATGCACCTAGGGAAGAACAACCCAAACTATGGTTACACAATGCAAGGTTCCACATTAGGAACCACCACCCAGGAAAAAGATTTAGGCGTCATTGTGGATAACATGTTAAAACCCTCGTCCCAGTGTGCAGCGGCAGCCAAGAGAGCAAATAGAATGCTAGGTATCATAAGGAAAGGAATGGAAAATAAAACAAAAGATATTATAATGCCTCCATACCGTTCCATGGTGAGACTGCACCTTGAATATTGTGTGCAATTCTGGTCGCCGTATCTTAAAAAGGATATAGCGTTATTAGAAAAGGTTCAGAGAAGAGCCACCAAAATGGTAAAGGGGATGGAAGGATACTCCTATGAAGAAAGGCTAAAAAGGTTAGGGCTCTTTAACCTGGAAAAGAGACGGCAGAGGGGAGATATGATAGAAGTCTATAAATTAATGAACGGAGTGGAACGGGTACACGTAGATCGATTGTTTACCTTATCAGAATATAGAAAGACTAGGGGACATACAATGAAGCTACAGGGTAAACTATTTAAGACTAATAAAAGAAAATATTTTTTCACTCAACGTGTAATCAAACTCTGGAATTTGTTACCGGAGGATGTAGTAAAGGCTGTTAGTGTAGCTGGGTTTAAAAAAGGTTTGGACAAGTTCGTGGAGGAAAGGTCCATAAACCATTATTAAGAAGGGACCCAGGATATCAATGCTTGACCCAGTACAAACATTGTGGAACCTGTGTCTTTTGGGGAAACTGCTAGGTACGTATGACCTAGATTGGCCACTGTTGAAAACAGGATACTGGGCTTGATGGACCTTGGTCTGACCCAGTATAGCATATCTTATGTTCTTATGTAGACTATCATTACTTCCCTCTTGAGTGAAATCCATCAGGCCCACGATCGGGGTGATCTTTCTCTTGTGGGGACCTTGGACCTTTCTGCTGCCTTTGATATTGTGGATCACCGTACTCTTCTAACTCGGCTTACTGACCTTGGGATCCGTGGGTCTGTTTTTGCTTGGTTTCGTTCTTTTCTTTCCTCACGCACCTTCTCTATAAAGACTAGCTCTTCCACCTACTCTCCTTCACCTCTTCCCTGCGGTGTTCCTCAGGGTTCTGTCCTTGCTCCCCTTCTCTTCAATATTTTTCTTGCCCCTTAGCACTCATTGTCCAACAGTCAGGGATTTCTGGATATTTTTATGCCGATGACATCCTTCTTGTTCACCACACCAGTTCTCTCTCACCAGACCTGTCTACCCTAAACCTCTGTCTTACCCGAGTCGCCACGTGGATAAACTCTAACTTCCTCCATGTTAACCCCTCTAAATCAACTGCACTTTGGTTCTCATTTAGCACGCCCCCACCTACTTGCTCTCCTCTTTTTCTCTCAACTCCTATACCTCTAGTCTCTTCCCTTCACTATCTTGGCATCACCTTAGATGCCTCTCTCTCTTTCCACCATCACATCTCCTTACTTATCCGTCGTTCTTTTTTTTTCCTACGCCAAATTCGCGCTGTTCACCCTTATCTCCCTTCCTCCTCTCTCACCTCGCTAGTCATTTCCTTAGTACTTTCAAGGTTAGATTACTGTAACGTCATTCTCGCAGGTCTCCCACAATATCAGCTTCGACGTCTTCAACTAGTCCAAAATACAGCTCACTTACTCCTCCCCCCGCGATCATATTACCCCCTCCTTCTTCGTTTACATTGGCTCCCAATCAATTTCCGTTTTCAATACAAAATCCTCACAGTCACCCACAGAGCATTGCACACAGGCTCCCCTCAGTATCTAGCGGATTCTATCCGTCTTCAACCTTCTCCCTGTCTTCTCCGTTCAGCACACGGCTACTGCCTCTACCTTCCTGCCCCATCCTCTGCGCACCTGGAAACGACACGCCACTCCACTTTCTATTTCCTGGCCCCTGCCCTCTGGAACTCACTCCCGTTTGCCATTCGCACAGAGTTATCTTTTCAAAAATTCAAATGCTTACTTAAGACTCATCTGTTTCAGCAGATCTTTGAACTCCCAGACCCTTAAAACCGGTATCTCCACAAGTACCTTTCTTAACTTATTTTTCTTGCTCTTATCTTTTCTGTCTCTCTCTCTGTCCTGTCCAAAATGATGGCGCTCCTTTCCTCTCTTCCTGTTTGTATTTGATTGATTGTATTGTACACCGCTCTGACGCACACGCTTGGGCGGTATATCAAGTGACAAATAAAGATAAAGATAAAGAATTTACCTGCTGGCAGGGGTGGCTCAAGGCAATCTGCTGCCTGAGGCGAAGTATGAAATGGCGCCCCCCCCCCCCCCAATTTGGAGGGGAGTGGGGCTTTTTCAGAAATCCAATCAGAGACTGAACCAAACCAAAAAGCCGATTAGATTATATGGAGGAAATGCAAGATGTTTGCACACAGGGCCGTATCGAGCTGCAATCGCACCCTGTGCAATTTGCAGCTTGGGTGCACGCCCCCCCTCCCCCCATACCTCCATCCAGTGCTGCCTGCTCGTTCCCTGTTGCTGCCGCCCTCTGTTTTTTTCATGGCGGCACCGGCAGCAGGGAAAGAGCAGGCAGCGCTGGACGGAGGTATGGGGAGGAGGAGGGGGCATGCGCCCGATCTGAAAGGCACTTTAAGCAGATCTGTCCCTCCCTAATCTGACATCGCGTCGGAGAAGGGAGGGACCAGACCTGCTTAAAGTGCTGTGAAAAGGCTTGGGGTGCGCATTTTGGCTGCCTGCTATTGTCCTGCCAGCGGCGGCAGGGCAACAGCAGACAGCCAAAATGTGCCCCCCCAAGCGTTTCCGCCCTGTGCGGCTGCACCGCTTGCAGAGGTCTAGGTACGGTCCCATTTGCACATCAAGGAACTAAAAGATAGCAAGAACCAACAGCACAGTTTATAAAACTAAATTATAACTCATTTTTATTTTGTTGTTATAAACTGTGTTATGGTTCTTGCTTTTTCTTTTTCAATATATATTTTGCATTCACAGTAGGTGCAGAGCAGAACCAGGACATTCACCCACAGAACTCAATATTTTTTAAAAAAATCTGATTCTGATCATCTCACTAACAACAGCAGCAACAACCACTATTCTCCAGTACCAGGCATATTGTGATCTAATACAAAACCTTACAACAAAGAGCAAACTTACCATACCATACCATATCAGCACAAACTTCCAAAACTTACATAAGGAGCCCATCCAAAAAAAGCATCATTGTAAATACTATAGTGGGCCCTGGAACATCCATGCACCTATTTGAAAAGCTGAATAAGTCAAATTATTACAGTACAGTATAGATCTTTATGTACAAACTCCATGTTGACAGAACACCTGACCTCAGTCACACACTCACAACATCGACCCTCACCAAGTACAGAATAAGTAACCACAATCTATAATAAAATAAAAATATGTAGACAAAATTTAAATTGAAACCCCAAGAAGCCAGAGTCCACATGCAGTGTAACATCCAATAAATAAGAGATGCAGTTCCCCAATACTGTGTAAAATATAAAAATAGCACAAAGTCCAATCACTAAAATTAAATAAAATTATTTTTCCTACCTTTGTTGTCTGACCATTTTCTACTATGATCATGCTGGTCCCGATCTGAGGCTTCTGCTTTCCTGTCTTCTCTTACTGTAGCTCTCTTTCTGTGGTCTATGGCCCATGATCCATCTGCCATTTCTTATCTCTTCTTTTCTTTTCTTCACTTCCTTCCATCAGCCCATTTCAAGTTCCAGTAACCCTCCCCAGTATCAGTCCCCTTTCCAGTCCTCCCCTCCCAGTACCTTCCAATGTCAACTGCCTTGCATTCCCACGACTGCTACTGGTGTCCATTCCCTTCCAGTCCCCCTCCTTCTCCACTGTCCAGCCCTTTCTAGTCCAAATACCATCCCAGATATCAGCTCACGTCCATTCTCAGTGCCAACCCCCCCAGTCAGCTCCCTTCCAGTCGCCCTACCCTCTGTCCATCCCCCTTCCAGTACTATTTGCGTGTCAGCTCCCTTCCAGCCTCCTCCCCATTACCCAACCACCTACCACTCCCATCCCCAAGTGTCAGCTCCCTTCCAGTCCCCCTTCAGTACATCCCAGGTGTCAGCTCCTTTCCAGCCCCCTCCTTCCCCTGGCAGACCCTTTCATTATCTGCTCCCTTCCAGACCTATTCCACCATCCTTCCACATCAGCCCATTTGTAGCCCTAGCCCTTAGTTTTCTTCCAGGGCCAGCAACACTCTCCTCCACTCCCCCATTAGGCCATTTCCAGTCCTATCCCCCTTATCAGCCCACTCTAGTCCTAGCCTCCCAATCAGCCCATTACCAGTCCTAGCTCATTTCCGGTGCTAGCCGCCCATCTGCCTATTACCAGTCCTAGCCCCCCACCCAATAAGTCCATTTTATCAGTACCGGGAAAAATGGTAGAAACCATCATAAAGAATAAAATTACTCAGCATGTAGATAGTCACGACCTAATGGGAGACAGCCAACATGGCTTTAGACAAGGAAGATCTTGTCTTACAAATCTGTTATGTTTTTTTGAAGGAGTGAATAAACAGGTGGACAAAGCTGAGTCGGTTGATATTGTGTATCTGGACTTTCAGAAAGCCTTTGACAAGGTCCCTCATCAGAGACTTTTGGCAAAACTAAAGAGTCATGGGATAGGAGGCAATGTACTATTGTGGATCAGGAACTGGTTAAAAGATAGAAAGCAGAGGGTAGGGCTAAATGGCCAATTTTCCTAATGGAGAAAGGTGAATAGTGGTGTACCCCAGGGATCTCTGCTGGGTCCGCTGCTTTTTGACATATTCATAAATGACCTGGAAAGTGGAATAACGAGTGAGGTTATCAAATTTGCAGATGACACAAAACTATTTAAAGTTGTTAAAACCCAAGAGGATTGTGAAAAATTGCAAGAGGATCTTGATAAATTGGAAGACTGGGCATCAAAATGGCAGATGAAATTTAATGTGGACAAGTGCAAGGTTATGCACCTAGGGAAGAACAACCCAAACTATGGTTACACGATGCAAGGTTCCACATTAGGAACCACCACCCAGGAAAAAGATTTAGGCGTCATTGTGGATACCATGTTAAAACCCTCTGCCCAGTGTGCAGCGGTGGCCAAGAGAGCAAATAGAATGCTAGGTATGATAAGGAAAGGAATGGAAAATAAAACAAAAGATATTATAATGCCTCTATATCGTTCCATGGTGAGACCGCACCTTGAATATTGTGTGCAATTCTGGTCGCCGTATCTTAAAAAGGATATAGCGATTTTAGAAAAGGTACAGAGAAGAGCCACCAAAATGGTAAAGGGGATGGAAGGATACTCCTATGAAGAAAGGCTAAAAAGGTTAGGGCTCTTTAACCTGGAAAAGAGACGGCTGAGGGGAGATATGATAGAAGTCTATAAATTAATGAACGGAGTGGAACGGGTAAACGTAGATCGATTGTTTACCTTATCAGAATATAGAAAGACTAGGGGACATGCAATGAAGCTACAGGGTAAACTATTTAAGACTAATAAAAGAAAATATTTTTTCACTCAACGTGTAATCAAACTCTGGAATTTGTTACCGGAGGATGTAGTAAAGGCTGTTAGTGTAGCTGGGTTTAAAAAAGGTTTGGACAAGTTCCTGGAGGAAAGGTCCATAAACCATTATTAAGAAGTGACCGAAGATATCAATGCTTGACCCAGTACAAGCATTGTGGAACTTGTGTCTCTTGGGGAAACTGCTAGGTACATATGACCTAGATTGGCCACTGTTGGAAACAGAATACTGGGCTTGATGGACCTTGGTCTGACCCAGTATGGCATATCTTATGTTCTTATGTTCTTATTTCCAGTCCTAGCTCCCCAATCAGCCCATTTCCTGTCCTAGCCCCCCCCCCCCCGATCAGCCCATTTCCAGTTCTAACACCTCCATCAGCCCATTTCCATTCCTAGCCACCCACGGTAGCCCATTACCAGCCCTAGCCCCCCTCCTGATCAGTCCATTTCCAGTCCTAGCTCCCCATAGCCCATTACCAGTCCTAACCCCCCCTCAGCCCACTTGCAGTCCTACCCCCCATAGCCCATTACTAGTCCTAACCCCCCCATGAGCCCATTTCCAGTCCTAACCCCCCATCAGCCCATTTCCAGTCCTAGCCCCCCATAGTCCATTACCAGTCCTAACCCCCCCCATCAGCCCAATTCCAGTCCTAACCCCCCATCAGCCCATTTCCAGTCCTGGCCCCTCTAGCCCATTACCAATCCTAACCCCCCCCCCATCAGCCCACTTCCAGTCCTAACACCCCCCCCAACAGCCCATTTCCAGTCCTAGCCCCCCCCAGCCCATTACCAGTCCTAACCTCCCCATCAGCCCACTTCCAGTCCTAATACCCCCTCCACAGCCCATTTCCAGTCCTAGCCCCCCCCCCAGGAAAATTGAAAATAAAATTTAAAAAACGGGCTCCTGAAGCTGCTGCCATCGCGGCAGCAGCAGAAGGAAGTGCCCCGCGACAGCCCCAGCAGAGCCCTCCTCTCTCCCTCAGCGCCACCGGCTTTACAGAGCTGAGAAAGGAAACTTTCCCTTTCTCGCGGCTCTGTTATGGTTGTCGGTGCTGATGGAAAACAGGAAATGCCACACCAGGCATAATCATAGATTTATAGGCTCTTAAACCTATTAAAGGGAAGAAGGTGGTCAAATTCACTATCCTCATCAGGAATAGATTAATTAATAGCCCTGAAATTAATCTTAAGGTGAACAAAATCCCTTAAAGTCATTAGGCATAGCTGTATTGGTATAAGTATCCATAGCAACTTTAAGTAAGTAACTTAAATATCTAAACAAATCCTTAAAATTAAGATGCAGTCCAGTAGTGAGATGGGGGCTATCCAGTCTTTTGCACTGAGTGTCACATGTGTAAGCAGTGTCACAAGTGCAAGGAGCTCTTTGCTCTCAGGGAGTCTGATCTCTGGAAGCTAAAGTAGAAGACTTGGAGGAGCTAAGAAAGATAGAGAGATATATAGAGGAGACCTCCAGGGATGTAGTACTGAAGTCCCACCTCCAGGCTGGCAGTCTTTCTGATGCCATGGAAGAGAGAGGCCACATGAAAG
This sequence comes from Ichthyophis bannanicus, assembly GCA_033557465.1. NCBI lineage: Eukaryota > Metazoa > Chordata > Amphibia > Gymnophiona > Ichthyophiidae > Ichthyophis > Ichthyophis bannanicus. The sequence continues at coordinate 668,379,349 of CM066036.1, read as the reverse complement.
GAGAGCATTACTTTGGTGTGGCCAGAAGTAATCCTGTAGCTAGGGTGTGTCCTCCAGGTGATGCTAAACCCTTTCATATCAAGGAGATTTCTCCAGAGCCATATGCACATGAGGGAAAAATTAGGACAGCTATTATAGTTCGGGATTCAATCATTAGGCATGTAGATTGCTGGGTGGCAAGTGGACATGAGGATCGCCTGGTAACATGCCTACCTTGTGCGAAGGTAGCGGACCTCATGCACCACCTAGACAAAGTTTTAGATAGTGCTGGGGAGCAGCCTGCTGCTTTGGTACATGTTGGTACCAATGGCATAGGAAAACATGTGAGGGAGGTTCTCGAGGCCAAATATAGGCTTTTAGATGGGAAGTTCAAATCCAGACCTTCCAGGGTAGCATTCTCAGAAATGCTTCAGTGTCAGTCAGGTTAGTGTCACGGCAGGACATGCTAGGGAGATAAAGTTCCTAGATGAAATAAATGACTGCTTCTTGGAGCAGCTGGTTCATGAACCGACCAAAGGGGAAGCCATATTAGACCTAGTCCTTAGTGGAACACCAGATCTTGTGCAAGAGATAAGGGTGTTGGGGCCACTTAGCAATAGTGATCATAGCATGATTGTTTTTGATTTAATTAGTGGAGGAGGGATAGTAAGGAAATCCACAGTACTACCTTTTAACTTTCGAAAGGGAGACTATGATAAAATGAGGAAAATAGTTAAGAAAAAACTAAAAGGAGCAGTTGCAAAGGTTAAAGACTTACATCAAGCTTGGGTGTTGTTGAAAACTACTATCTTGGAAGCCCAGACCAGTGTATTCCATGCTTTAAGAAAATTGGAAGGAAGTCCAAAAAACTGCCAGCATGATTTAAAGGTGAGGTGAGAGAGGCTTTTGTTGCCAAAAAAGCATCTTTCTGGAAATGGAAAACAGAGCCAAACGACGAAACCTGGAAACAGCACCAGCAATGGCAACTCAAATGCAAGGCATTGATAAGGTAGGCAAAGGGAGAATTTGAGAAGAAGCTTGCTGCGGAAGCAAAAAGGTGAAATAAAGACTTTTTCAAGTACATTCATAGCAAAAAACCTATGAGAGAGTCAGTTGGTCCATTAGATGATAGAGGGGTTAAAGGGGCACTAAGAGGTGACAAGGCGATAGCGAAGAGACTGAATAAATTCTTTGCTTCAGTCTTTACTGAGGAAGATGTAGGGATGCTACCCATGACTGAAGTGGTATTTAAAGGTGCGGAAGAATTGAAGGAAACATCGATATATCGGGAAGATGTATTACAACTATTAGATAAACTGAAGAGTAGCAAATCACCTGGACCGGATGGTATACATCCAAGGGTGTTTAAAGAACTGAAATATGAGATTGCAGAACTGCTATTAGTAATCTGTGAATTTTCATTAAAATCATCTGTAATACCTGAAGATTGGAGGATCGCCAATGTAACGCCAATTTTTAAAAAGGACTCCAGGGGTGATCCAGGAAACTACAGACCGGTGAGCCTCACGTCAGTACCGGGAAAAATGGTAGAAACCATCATAAAGAACAAAATTACTCAGCATGTAGATAGTCATGGCCTAATGGGATAGAATTACTAAATCAAAAATGGGTCTGTCTTCGTGAATGACCGCTGTATGGCAATTAGAAAAAATACCTCATTCAACAATTTACCAAATCAATCTTGCTCAGTAGTTCTCAGTTGTCACAACATAGCCTCAGAATTAACCATTGGCACTAACAAACTCTGGGTTTAATTGATTCTTCTCCCAGACATGTGCTGGTTTAGCATCAATGGCATATGTTAATAACGCATATAGTATCACGGCATATTATGAGCAAACTGCAATAAATAACTGAAAAAATACTTAGCTCATTCAAACGTGATACTTTATGGTTCTTATGTATTCTTTTGAAATTTTTTTTAGTGTTGTAGAGTTTCTTCCACTTCCAATTTTTAACTTAAAACGTGTCCCAACGCCAACCTTTATGAGGCGCCCGTGCGTTTCTCCGTGAAGGGTTTCTCAAGGGACTGGGTCATGAAGTCATATTCCTAAAAAAATGACATCATTGGTGACTGAACTGTGCTGATATATACTGAAATATCTTCCACATTATCCAACTTATCACTGATTAAATAGAACAATTTCTTGGTAAAAACCTGACAATGTCGCAGCTGGCAGCTCAATCCGGCTTTCATTGTCGCAGCTGGCAGCTCATCCCATGCTCTGGAGGGATCCAAAAAATGCCGCGCATGCGAACTAGAGATGGAAAAACCCTGATTTAAATGCCCAAAAGGACCTCCCCTCATTGGTCAAACATTACACGCAAGCTGCCCAAACTATGCTTTGATTCAATCCTTCCAGCTGTACTGTAGCCAGCGTATGGATCCACCACTGTTCTCTATAGATCAGCCACTGATCGCGAGTTTTACCTAACGCAGATTTTGTTACCATTTCAATGCACCAACAACGAAGTTGAGAAAACACATGATTCTGTAATAAACAGTGTTGAACTAGGGGAGCTTCTCGGCGGACACATCGGAGCCGACTTGCATGTTCCTGCATCCGAACCCGAAAGGAACGAATCGTTTTTCCTACATAAAGTAGACCACAGGGGCATCGCACAGTGTAGACCACATAAGTGGACTCGCAAGTTGTGGCATTTTTTAATATGTAGGTGACATCATTATGAATGAAACTCGTCCTTTCCAAAGTGATCTCGCATATCGCGCAATTTCCACATTTTTTATGACCGAGTTCCAAGGCATCCGACTGAGACGACGTGAAAGCTCTCAATCTAGTAGGACTCAACAATTCTTTCAAGTTGCGACTTCGTTTCCATACACAGCGTACGAATCTACCTTGTATCCCCGGTACTGCTTCAAGTATATTACCATATTTTCGAAGAATGCGTTGTATACTTGAACTCACTGGTGAATAGGGGGTAATGAAATTTATGCGTTGGTTATCACTGTGGCCGGCTTCGTGTCTCCTTGGTGAGAGTAATAAATCTCGATTAATGTGCAGCGCTCGCTGATAAGCTTGGCGTATTGTAGAGGAAGGATACCCTCTTTCAGCAAAATTGATCTTCAAACTCTTGGACAACTTCTTATAAGTCTGCATACTAGAGCAATTGCGACGGTACCTCAGGAACTGGGACAATGGAAGGCTGTCTTTTAAATTCGGAGGGTGGGCACTGTCATGGTGAAGAAAAGTATTACGATCTATTGATTTACGATAGACTGAAGTGCCCCAACCATCTGTTTTTCTCGTGACTTGCATGTCCAGATATGTGATACTGTGTTTATGAGACTCGCCAGTAAATTTGATGTGAGCATCTTGAGAATTCAGCCACTGAAGGAAGGAACTTAGCAAAGATTCAGTACCCCGCCATAGCATAAAAACATCATCGATGTAACGATGGATCGATGTAACGATGGATCGTTACATCGATGATGCTTTTATGCTATGGCGGGGTACTGAATCTTTGCTAAGTTCGTAAAAGCACACGGTTCAGAAGGATATATCCTTGAACGAAATTAGCAAAAGAGAGCATCTTAATGGGGAGGTTCCAATAAAGATAAAAGTAGCCCAGATGCCATTAGGCACAGAGCAGACTGAGCTGAAAGATTCCAAATTACCCTTGTCAAATGATAACCAGCTTTTTTTTTTTTTTTTTGTAATTTAAATTTTTATTCAACAAATAATTGTCAACTTCAAGTATGCATCTACAGAAATTAGAATGCATAAAATATATATCTGCTATCCACAGATTATATACATACACAACATTTACATTATTATGTAATAGTAACACATCTTAACAATACTTGATTCAAACCAATAACCCCCAAACATTTTACCTTGCATAGCACTTTTATATCCTTCAGTACCACATTGAAATTCTACTCTTTTCTTTGGAACTACCCTATTATCCTCTCTCATACTCTTCTCTGCATTGTTACTCCTCTTATATTTCCCCCACCACCCCCCTCCCCTAGTTTGCTGTATACAAATCCTGGGTAGATTATTCTCAGATATCCTCTTCCTCCTTAACGGAGCAGGAAGCATGAATGGCATACTTAAGCATTTTTATCTCTACTGTTATGGCATGAGCTACTTAGTATATAATGGCATGCTATGTTTTACTTTGTAAAATTCGATTTTCTTTGCTTTCACTTTAATGTACAGGACTCTATTCACCGTCACTCACTCCCCTCTGCTTCCATCGCATATATGGATCCCACCTTCTACGGAAGGAGGTCATTTTATGTGCCTACCTTGCACTTATCTCCGACATTTGATAAATAAAATCTAAGCATCATGGGATCATTCCCTTTTCTGGGCCTTTAGCCTCTTTCCAATTACAAGCAATTTCCATATGGATTGCTGTGGCCAACTGGTTAAGAATATATCCTCCGTCTTCCCCTTCTTCCCCCCATTCATTTAGTAGAACTTCCGTTGGTCCTATAACTCCCTTGCACCCCATCATATCTTTAGCTATCTCTTCTATCCACCTCCATATTGGTTGTATCACGGCACAGGCCCAACAAACATTCATATAAGTCCCCACGTCTTCAAATCCTTTCTAAAATAAAGGACTCCCTTGTCTACTCATTTTGGCAGCCTTTGTGATGTCAAGTACATACGATATAGAAACATAGAAACATAGAAATATGATGACAGAAAAAGACCAAATGGCCTATCTAGTCTGTCCTTCCATATCAACAACTACAACAGTCCCCTTTTTACCTTTAGAGATCCTCTGTGTTTGTCCCATGCTTTTTTGAATTCAGTTACTATCCTCATCTCTACCACCTCCACTGGGAGACCATTCCATCGATCCACTACTCTTTCCGTAAAGAAATATTTCCGCATATCACTCCTGAATCTATCTCCCTTCACCCTCATCCCATGTCCCCTCAAGCAGAACTTGCTTTCAATTGAAAGAGGCTCTCTCCCTGAACATTTATGCCACGGAGGTATTTAAACATCTCAATCATATCACCTCTATCCCGCCTTTCTTCTAAGGTATACATATTAAGATCCTTCAGTCTGTCCTCATATGCTTTATAATGAAGACCACTAATCATTTTAGTAGCCACCCTCTGCACCGACTCCATCCTGTTCACATCCTTTTGAAGGTGTGGTCTCCAGAATTGCACACTATACTCCAAATGAGGTCGCACCAAAGACTTATACAGAGGTATTATCACCTCCTTTTTTCTGCTAGCCATTCCTCTCCGTATGCACCCAAGCATCCTTCTAGCTTTTGCCATCACCTTTTCTACCTGTTTAGCTACTTTAAGATCATCAGATACAATCACGCCTAGGTCCCGCTCTTCTTTAGTGGGCAAAAGTACTTCACTCCCTATACTATATTGCTCCCTTGGATTGCTGCAGCCCAAATGCATGACCTTACATTTTTTAACATTAAATCCCAGCTGCCAAATTCTAGACCATTCTTCAAGCTTAGCTAGATCCCTCCTCATGTTATCTACCCCTTCCTGGGTGTCTACTCTATTGCGGATTTTGGTATCATCCACAAAGAGGCAAACCTCACCTGAAAGCCCTTCTGCTATATCACTAACAAAGATGTTAAAAAGAATCGGACCAAGGACAAATCCCTGGGGCACACCACTGATAACATCCTTCTCCTCAGAGTGAGCTCCATTTACTTGTACTCTTTGTCGCCTCCCACCCAACCAATTTCTAACCCAAGCAGTAACTTTAGGGTCCATCCCTATGGTGCTCAGTTTGTTTATAAGTCGCCTGTGAGGAACAGTGTCAAAGGCTTTACTGAAATCTAAATACACCACATCTAGGGCTCTCCCTCGGTCCAACTCCCTGGTCACCCAGTCAAAGAAATCAATCAGATTTGTCTGACAAGACCTGCCTCTAGTGAATCCATGCTGCCTCGGATCCTGTAATCCGCTGGAATCCAGAAACCTCACTATTTTCTCTTTCAGCAGCGTTTCCAATAATTTACTCACCACCGAAGTTAAACTAACCGGTCTGTAGTTTTCAACCACATCCTTACTTCCGCTTTTGTGTAAAGGCACCACATGAGCCTCTCTCCAGTCCTTTGGCACCACTCCCGACTCCAACGAGGCATTGAAAAGGTCAGTCAGTGGAGCTGCTAGAACGTCCCCAAGTTCCCTCAGTATTCTTGGGTGTATCCCATCTGGTCCCATCGCTTTGTCTTCTTTAAGTTGAGATAGTTTCTCACGAACACAGTCTTTTGAAAATTGTTCAAGATGTCCTTTGCTTCTGTTCCTATTTGTGGGTGTTTTCTGAGGTCCTGCTCCTGGTTCTTCATCTGTGAACACAGAACAAAAATATGTGTTAAGCAATTCCACTTTATCCTTATCACACATAGGAACCGTAGGATCATGAACTGCAAAGAACCCTGTGGGAGCTATGGCCTCCACTGGTGCCTGAAGGTCTGTTTTGGAAGGGTTCTTGGAGAGTTGGGCTGATTCTTTACTCAGCTGATCAGATGCAGGATTCCCTAGAATCTGATCAACAAGTGCTGGATTCACAGGAGCGCTTCCTATTCCTAGTATCGAAACCACACATACCAGATGAACAAGCATAATATCAACCCTATAGCCACTGAGAGTATGCATGTCATACATAGTAACATAGTAAATGACGGCAGATAAAGACCAGTATGGTCCATCTAGTCTGCCCAGTAAGATGACAAGAGTAGGTGCACCTTCCACTCTGTGCAGGCCACTCCTCCCCATTTTTTTGTTTAGGGGTGAACCCACCGCTCTATGTAGGACACCCCTATTTGTTGAGAAATTAGATAGTTAAACCTGGGATCTGTTTGGCGGGAAGTGTGCTGATTTTGTTGAACATAATGCTTGATCACAGACGGGTTCCGCTGGGATGGAGTGGGGTTCTCAGCCTTTGTGGAGGACATGGATCTGGGAGGCCCTCTTGGAGGATGTGATGAGTTGGGCAGTATATGACTCTTGTGGCAGGGTCCTGTTGTGGCCGCTCATGTATGGAACTGGCCATGCGAGGCACATAAAATGTTCTATGGTCAAATCTGAGGTGGGCTGTATTTGTCCAATAACTTCACACCCGCTTTCTGAATTGGGTGGTGCCAAAATTGGCGGAAGCGAATCAAGTTCAATTTCAAAGTCCTCTGGCTCTGGCTGTAGACAGAGAATTTGCCTCATTCGGGTGACGGTGTTCTCTTGCACTGATCCAAATGTATCCAAGATTTTTTTCCTTTTACTTTCAATGCGGAGTATCCCACCAACAAGACTTGGAATGGTCCCAGGAACCTTGCTGCTAGAGCAGATTTTGGCGCCGGGTCCTTGATGAGTACCCAATCTCCTGATCCTATATCCGGAGGAAGTTGTGATGCCTTAGCACCGTGTCTGGTAAGCTGCAAAAAGGAAGGAGACACCAAAGTTTGGTACAAATACTTACAATAGGATAGCAGATCGCTGCACAGTAATTGTCGATCAGGTATTTGATCTGGTGGCACTATCACATGGGCTGGAGTGGTAGCAGGACGTCCGGTTACAATTTCATAAGGGGTAAGGCCTTTACGGGTCCTCTGAGGTGAGTTACGGATCGAAAACAAGGCAAATGGCAGAGCCTCCACCCAATCCCAACTCCAATTATGAGTTAGGGAACGGAGGAGTGCCTTCAATGTCTGGTTCATCTGTTCCACTTGGCCATAGCTTTGCGGATGATACGGAGGGTGAAGCTGTTGGTGAAGGCCGAAAAACTCGGTTATGCCCTTCCAAACTTCTGCCGTAAATGCCGGGCCTTGATCTGAAAACAGAACGAGGGGCACGCCCCACAAAGGGATAAACTGAGTAAGCAAACATTTAAGAACTGTAGCTGCAGATAATAAATTAGTAGGATAGGCCTCAGGCCAGCCTGAGTATAAGCAGGTGAAAACCAAAAGATGTTTCCTCCCCCCCTTGGCACAAGGCAGATCAGTAAAATCCATTTGCAGGAATAGGAAAGGTCCTTGAGGCCTGGGCAAAGATGCTGGAGGTGATGTACGAAGGATGCACCCAGATGTACCTGCTTGGAGACAAGGGAAACAAGAAATATACACAGCATGAGCAATGGGAGGAAATGCAGGGCTGTACCACAATTGAGCGAAAGCATTGATCATAGCAGATACACTCAAGTGAAATTTATGATGTAAAAATAAGGCAACAGGGTATAACAAAGACTGAGGACAAATAAACAGTTTGTCTTTTTTCCATAGTCCCGTACCGTCAGGTGATGCTCCCCAGGATAACCAGTCCTGCTGCTCAGAGAAATCCGCAGAGTCCTGATGGGAGCGCATGAGGTCCACTGACAAGGAGGAGGAAGTTGAGGAGGAGGCAGGTGAAAAAAGAGTCAACAGTAAATGTGACGGAGCAGATGGTCCTGGAGCAGCAGATTTGGCAGCATGGTCCACAAATTGATTGCCTTGTGACACAAAGGTACTGACAGAATCATGGCCTTTATATTTTAAAAAAGCCACCTGAGCTGGCTTAAGAACTGCAGCTAATAAGCGTTCAATATAATGTGCACGTTTGATTGGCTTGTGAGTGGCTCTTAGGAAGTCACGCTTCCAGGCGAGATCCTTCAGTCGATAGAAGAACCTTCAAGGGATCTCTTCTATCTGGAGTCACCCCTTTCTGAATCGTTGGTGGTAGGCTTTAGGTGTACAATCAGCTTGTTCCAGCACAGCGACCTTGACAGCTGTGTATGTGGTTTGCCCATCCTGGAAGGCAGCCTGACTGCTATCTATTAGCAGATTCCCCAAATACGTAGTCCATGTTGCCTCCGGCCACCTGGCCATGCGGGCAGTTCACTCAGAGTTCACCCAAAAATGATCAGGTTCATCTTCAGCCATCATTTTAAATAGTGTTTGCGCCAGAGGGTAGAGTGGTGGTCTTTGTAGGGCCTGAACAAGAGTCTGTAACTGCTGCTGCTGCTGCTGCTGTTGCTGTTGCTGCCCGTCCAGCAAGGCACCTTGAAATTGCTTTTGCCCTTCTGCCAGAACCTGGAGGAGTCACTCCATTCTGGCTTGTCACTGTCTCTTACTATGTCTAATAATAATTCATACTCTGTTATATACCTTGAAAGTAAACGATGTATCTTCTATAAGACTTGAAACAATGTAACATTTAAACTTGAAACAGTGTTGCATTCATCGAGTAGCTATAAGGTCTCAGAAAACACGGGCTGCCATTGACTTGAAATTTTTGTCAATGGGACTAATGCCCTCAAAACATCAACGACCTTGCATACAACAGCTACTAACTTTATAACTTAAAGATAATTTTATGCTTAGCTTTTGAAAGAGAATCCAGCTTCAAATGAACTGTTGGAAAATGAGATCAGCACAAGCTTTTGGGAAAGCATACCAGTGACACTATTGTGCTTGGAAGCTTCCCCTGAAGAAACCGTATTGGTGAAACGCGAACCTAGCGCGCCTGACAGCGTTGGGAAATTCATTTGAAGCTGGATTCTCCGTAACATCTTGGATTTTGGCACCAGGCAGACAGCATACCTCTCTGGACATCAAGTCTGGTCGGCAGATGGACGCCTCAGTACCCCTCAGAAGAGAGTCTCCAACCACCACTATCCTTCGTTTCCTTCTGGTTACTGATTCTGCAACTTTGGGGTACTTGAGCTCTGGTTCTTCCCTTTCCAGGGATGCTTTCACCTCCTCCACATCCAGGGCTGCATAATGGTTCTTCAATTCAAGGGCTGGAGAAGTTGGATTGGTGATTTTGCAGGCCCTAGTGACTTGTGTCCAACCATCGACATTCTGTTGGCCTGCGACATTCTTCTCCTGTGCTGGAGAGCTTGGTTGCTGCAAGAAGCATCTCATCAATGTACTTCTCACTGTCTTGAATGCTCCTCAGCCTCGCCACCTCCTCTCTGAGTTCCTCCTCTTGTTTCCTCAGAACTTCAGCATGCAGGCACCCTGCACATGGAACCGGTCCTTCAACTGGCATTAGGACCTCTGTCTGGACCGAGGCAGAGGCTGTAACGGGGGCAACAGCTTTAGCGATACGATTTTTCCCAGCCATTGTTCTGTTCGTGGAGCTTAGGTATCTGTTAAAGCAAAAGAGAGAGATCTACCAAGTACCAGCCGGTTTCCCAGCTGTCCTTTCAGAGAAAAAGCAGTTAAATCTCTTTAATTATACTCAAAATGTGTTGGTCCAATTCTCTGTTATTTGTTAAATGGGGAGGTGCCCTATAAAGCAAGACTGCTCACTAGGGGTGGGTGGGAGTCGGGGTGGGTAGGGAGGGAACTAACACCTGATTAGGTGTTAGCAGTTTCCAAAACTGAGGAGGATACTAGAGTTCAGCAACCTACTGTGTTCAAGGAAAGTTCCACTAAAGCACCAAAAAGAAAGTAACCTTGCTTTAAAAATATACAAAAAACCCTTTTAAGAGCCCCCAATCAGAGAGCTAGCAATTCAATACAATAAAATAAACCCTCAAATCCTTACTGTTGGTTGATCTGTAGAGCCCTTGTTAGGAAAGCCTCAACAGGGCAGGGCACTGGAGCCTTTTATGCAGGCCTCAGCTGCTCTCAGATAATCAGGCCCACTAACTCCTGATTAGGTGCTAGCAGTTTCCAAAACTGAGGAGGTTACTAGAGTTCAGCAACCTACTGTGCTCAAGAAAAGTTCCACTAAAGCACCAAAAAGAAAGTAACCTTGCTTTAAAAATATACAAAAAAACCCTTTTAAGAGCTCCCAGTCAGAGAGCCAGCAATTCAATACAATAAAATAAACCCTCAAATCCTTACTGTTGATTGATCTGTAGAGCCCTTATAATATCTTTTACCTATGTTTCTGTATTGCCGTTGAGGCTGAGGGGGGTCTTTATAGCTTCAAAATGTTTTTCCATCTATCCCCATCCCACTGTCCTCCCACCTCTGTCTCCCATGCTTTTTGATGGTGCCTTCGATAGTTTTCATGCCCCAGCCTCTTATAGATCTGTGCAATAAGGTCCTTCACTGTGCCACCTTTTCGATACAGTTTTTCAAAGGGTGATTCCTCCTTGCTGAGGTCTGCGCCCATTCCCTTTTGTCGGAGGAAATGTTGAAACTGCTGGAATCCATACTAATCTCCCCTGTCTAATAAGAATTCCTTCTGCAGTTCTTCAAATGCTCGCATCTTCCCTCTGACCGTTAACATTTGCCTGACATATTGTAAACCCTGCACTGCCCACCTCTGAAACTGCTGGGATAGACCTCCTCTTTTAAATCTTTCACATGTTATGATACATTGTAGTCTGATCTTTCTCCCTCTTCCAATCAATCGAGTCTTTTCACAAAATTTTCAAAGTATGGGCCACAAATGGATTTTGTTCATCACGCTCTAATTTCTTAACATTACTTTCTCACTGACTATCCAACAAAGGTATTGGGCCCTACCTCTCCTACTCAATCTGCACTCATTGACAATCATCTGGGCCAATTTAATATAGCTTTCAACTGTGCTGCCTTATAATATTATATAATATCTGGGGCGCCCATTCCCCCCTCTTCCCTTCTTTGACACATCACCATCCTACTCACCCTTGGAGGGCAGCGCCTCCAGATGTAGGAAAAGATTTTCTTTTGTAAGAGCTGTAACATCACAGATGCTACCTTAATGGGCAGAGAGAAAAATAGAAACAATAGTCTGGGAAGAATATTCGACTATGGCTACTCTGCCTAACCAGGAAAAAGCTGATTTATCCCCTCTAATCAGGTCATTCATAACTTTTTTTACTAATGGGTCATGGTTCATGCTTTTCATTTCTTGCCAGTTTTGGCCCACCTGTACTCCAAGATATCTAATCTGTTTTGTAGCCCATTTGAATGGGTATGCTGTCCGCAATCTGGTTTCTAATCCAACTAGGGCCAATCAGGGCCCAACAGGACACCGGACTCCAGCACAAAAAAGGAAGCGCCTTCCGGCGCCATCAAACCACCATTCCCCAACAGCTGAGCCCTGATCGGCGGCGGGAAAGAGAGCGGGAGGCTGAAACCTCTCCCGCTCTCCAACTAGTGGCCAATCAGGGCCCAGCAGGACACCGGACTCCAGCACAAAAAAGGAAGCACCTCCCAGCACGCCTGCACCGAAAGGCCTCGCCAGAGGGCCCTTTGCTTGGCCCTTAGGCATGGAAATTAGGAAAAAGGAAGTACAGAAACATATAACACCACTGGTAACAACGAAGACATTCAGCACCGGGAAACCTGCCCAAGACACCAGGACCTCGCAAACATAGTAAAAGACACACAACCACAGACATAGGACAAAACAAGAACCAAGACCAAGCAATGACAAACACCAACCACCTCACCACTCAGACAAGAAGCCTACTCAAGGTACTGTAAACTCTTAACTCACTCACATTGCAAAGCTGCATATTGAACTCAAAAGTATCGACCCACAGCACCCCGATGCACCCACTACCAGCACCGACTAATAAATTAGCAGACCATTACAGCAGATAACAGCAGCTGCCACCCAGATGTCCCTGACCACTATACAAGTTACTGCTAGGATCACAGCCTATACAGTCACACAACGAAACAGACCCTCACTCAATGAAACAGACCCACTCTGTACTACTACAAAGAACAGCGACAAAGCCTCATCATATTCTTCCACCTATAGGCCCCCCATGTTACTTTCTAATATGGATACAAACAAGCCTGCACTAATACTCTGTTGCCTAATAATACCGCTCCATGCCCTAAAAGTAATCACAACAGAAAACACACAATGCAACATAATGAACCAAATACCAATCTTACAAGCCACCAGAATCAATACCTTCCACTGCCTATATCAAAAAGCATAGTTACTCACCTGTAACAGGTGATCTCCGGGAACAGCAGGAATTTAGTCTTCACATATGGGTATCGTCAGTACCGACAGAGCCTGCGCAGGAATGCTCCCCAGCGTCCAATAGGAAAACTTTTGGGAGCATCCCACAGCGCCTGCGTGCTGCCTTCCAGCCTTTCCCAACTGTCCCTCTCCAGTTGAGTTTAAAGCTGAGACAAAAGAGAGAGGGAAAGAGAGAAAGAGAGAGAGATAGAGAGATACAACTCCTAGGGGAGGTGGGTGGGTTGTGAAGACTAAATTCCTGCTGTTCCCGGAGATCACCTGTTACAGGTGAGTAACTATGCTATCTCCAGGAACAAGCAGGAATGTAGTCTTCACATATGGGGGACTCCCTAGCTGCAGATGCCAGGGAGATGGCCCCAGAAAGATGTGTGCCCCTGTGAAAGGGCTCCACTTCCCCCCATGGATCTCTGGCATCCTACCAGGGATGGTGGGTAGGAGTTGATTAAGTATGGAACAGGTGTTGAAGAACAGCCTGACCAAACAAGGCATCTTGACAGGAGTCCTTGTCTAAGAAGTAATGGGCTGTGAAGGTATGAACCAAAGCCCAAGTAGCTGATCGACAGATGTCGTCGATAGACACAGAGTGAAGATGAGCCATTGAGGCTGCCATGGCTCTCACATTGTGAGCTGTGACATGGCCTTCAAGAGGAAGGTTCTTACTCTCATAGGCAAAAGATATATACTGTGCAATCCAGTTGGACAGTGTTCTTTTGGAGACTGGAAGTCCTAAATGACTAGGATTAAAAGCAACAAAGAGCTGAGAGGACTTTCTATGTTGCTGTGTCCTTTGCAAGTAAAAGGCCAAAGCTCTTTTACAGTCCAAAGTATGAAGGTTCCTTTCTGCATTTGAGGCGTGAGGCCTTGGAAAGAATACAAGAAGGTAAATCGCCTGGTTTAGAAGAAAAGGCGATACCACCTTTGGCATAAAGTGTGAATCAGTCCTAAGGACTACCTTGTCATGATGGAACCTTGTATAAGGAGGATCAGCTACCAACGCTTGCAATTCACTGATGCGACGTGCTGATGTGATTGCAATGAGAAAGATGACTTTCCAGGAAAGGAATTTCAAAGAGGTAGTGGCTAATGATTCAAAGGGCGGTTTCATGAGCTGCCCAAGAACCAGATTTAAGTCCCATGCCACCGGTGGTGGCTTAATGGGAGGCTTAGTTAAAAGAAGGGGTCTCATAAATCTCACTATGAGAGGATGAGAGAAAATAGGCTGTCCATTTAGAGGCTTGAAAGAAGCTGTAATAGCACTCAAATGAACTCTCACTGAATTGGTCTTAAGCCCTGCATTTGATAAATGAAGGAGATACTCCAGTAATGATTCCAGAGGTATCGCCAGAGGGTTAAGACCCTTCTGCGAGCACCATATGGTAAACCTTTTCCACTTAAATGCATAAGAGCGTCTTGTGGAAGGCTTCCTGAAAGCATAAAGGATATCCTTTACCTGCTGGGAAAGGTTAAGACCGTGAAGTTCTAGGCTTTCAGCAACCAGGCCCTGAGATGCAGAGACTGGGGATTGGGATGCCACAGCCTCCCGTCCTCTTGAGAAAGGAGATCTGGAGCAGATCCTAACTCCAGAGGCGGAGCTTGAGAGAGATGTAGGAGCAGAGGGTGCCACATTTGCCTTGGCCAACGTGGAGCTATGAGAATCATATGACCTCTATCTCTCTGAAGCTTGAACAGGGTTTTGGGAATTAGGGGAATGGGTGGAAAGGCATACAGGAAGTCCTGACCCCAATGGAGGAGGAAAGCATCCGTGGCCTGATAACCTTGAGCCGGAATTATGGAACAGAACCGGGGAAGTTTGGCATTCAGCGGACATGCAAAGAGGTCTATTTCCAGGGTTCCCCAAATTTGAAAAAATTTGGCCACCTGGTCTGCATGGAGAGACCATTCGTGTGGAAGGAGGACTCAACTGAGTCTGTCTGCCCAAGAGTTTTGAATCCTGGAAGATACACTGCAAGGAGATGAATCTGATGCTCTCTGGCGAGGGCCCATAGTTGCAAAGCTTCGTTGCAGAGCGACAGAGAGCCTGTTCTGCCCTGCTTGTTCACATAGTACATGGCTACTTGATTGTCCGTTTGAACTAGGACTGTCTTGAAGCTGAGCTAGTTGTGGAATACTCGAAGAGCAAGGAAGATTGCTCTGAGTTCCAGGAGATTGATGTGGAAATAGGCCACCTGTGGAGTCCAGGTACCCTGGGTGGAGAGGCCTTGCAGATGGGCTCCCCAACCCACCTGTGAAGCATCTGTTGTTAGAGTGGCTTGGGGTGGGGGTTGCTGAAAAGGAGACCCCACCAAAAGATTCTGGGGTGACTGCCACCATTGGAGGGACAAAATAAGGTGATCTGAGTTTGCTATTTTGTCTGACAGGCAACCTGACGCCTGAGTCCACAGAGTGGACGTCCACTGGGCTGCCCTCATATGGAGGCGAGCATAGGGAACCACATGCACGGTGGATGCCATGTGGCCTAGCAACTGTAACATTTCCCGAGCAGTGAGGTGAGGCTTTAGCACTGCTTGGGAGGCTAACTACACAATGTGAAGGCAGCGGGGCTGTGGAAGGAAGGCCCTTGTCTGCCTGGTATCCAGCAGAGCTCCTATAAACTCTAGGGATTGAGTGGGAGCAAGGTTGGATTTTGGGAAGTTTATGACAAGTCCCAAATACTGAAGGATGCGCATTGTGCGAGAGAGAGCAACCCTGGCCTCTGGCTCTGAAGGGGCTTGAATGAGCCAGTCATCTAAGTAAGGGAAGACAAATATTCCCAGGGTGCGGAGAAATGCTGCCACCACAGCCATGCATTTTGTGAACACCCTTGGTGCAGAGGCCAGGCCAAAAGGAAGAACCCTGTATTGGTAGTGCTTCCCTTGAAACAGAAAGCAAAGGAACTTTCTGTGAGTTGGATGGATGAGAACATGAGTGTACGCATCCTTGAGATCTAGAGAACAAAGCCAATCCTGACTCTGAAGGTATGGCAGCAGAGTTCCTAGAGAAATCATTTTGAACTTCTCTTTGAACAGGAATTTGTTCAATTCTCTGAGGTCTAAAATGGGTCTGTGTCCTCCTGTTTTCTTTGGAATAAGGAAATAGGGTGAGTAAAACCCTGTATCCCATTGGAGAATGGGTACCTCTTCTATTGCCCCTTGAGCAAGGAGCACAGTGACCTCTTGACCTAACCGGTTGTTGAGAATTGAACTGTCTTACCATTGTAGGAGGGGGCATGCTGAGGAAATGAAGCTTGTACCCCTCTCTTACAAGAGACAGAGTCCAATTTTCTGCTGTTATCTGACCCCATCTGGGGGCAAAATGACATAACCTTCCTGGAATGGTGGAGGGTTCTGGGCCGTTCAGGGCCAGGAAGACAAGGTTCTCTAGATAGGAGTCAAAGCCCCTGTGGAGGCTGAGTCTGCTGAGCCAGTTGAGGCTTAGCTGCTTTTGGCTTCCTTTGCCTAGGTTGTTGCTGCTGTCCCTATTGGGCAGACTGACCTAAACGATGTCCCTGCTGGGTACAGGAGGGATAAAACTTTTTCTTCTTGCTGAAGAATGTTTTCTTAGAGGATCTTTTCCTCGCAGGATCAGCTGTAGATTTAGACAATCTATCCAAAGTGATATTGTCAGCATCTATCTCATTAGCTTTTTCCTGCCAATTCTTGCCAAAGAGATTCTCTCCTGTGCAAGGAATATTCCCTAATTTGTCCTGTGCCCAAATTTCCAAGTCAGATGCCTGGAGCCAGGCAATCCTACATGCACCTATGGCAATGGCAGAGGTTCTGCTTATACATTCAAAGCAGTCAAAGGCTGCACGATTCACAAACTTGGAAACATCCTGAGCATGTTTGACAAGGGCAAGATAATCTTGCCTTTTATCATCAGGAAGGAGAGGCTCATAAGCTCTAAATCTCCTGTGACCTCTTTAAGGAACATTCCCATATAGGAACTGATCCTAGCAGAGAGCATAGAAGCCTGGAAGTATCGACATCCAAAGGCATCAAGAGTCCTACACTCACATCCTGGAGGATTAGATGCATGCCTTTTTGCACTCTTTATCCGTCTCATGGCTGACTCCACCACCATGGAATGGTGTGGTAATTGAGTCTTCTGAAACCCGGGACAAGGAGGAAGTCGATACATGGTGTCGAGTCTTCGAGAGTGAGGAGATGTTGTCAGAGGTGTTTCCCACATCCTTAACATGAGATCATGCAAGATCTCATGAATAGGTAAGGTAGCTGCCTCCTTGGGAGCCTTAGGGTATTGTAGGATTTCTAATTCCTTTGCCCTAGGCTCTTTTTCAGGAGCCACTGTGATGGAAAGACCTCGGGCCACATCTCGGATAAAATTCTGAAAGGACATATCCTCTGCTGGAGACATCCTACGCTGAGGAGAAGAGGAATCCTCAGGAAGAAGTACTCTGGTATCGGCAGAACTCTGAGTCTACAGACTCATCCGAGGATTCAAAGTATCTCTGATCCGGGTGATCGTGCAAGGCACGGTACCAGTACCAATCGAAGTCGGCATCGGAGTGGTACCAGAGTACCGACTTGTCGATGCCGGATAGAGACGCATGATTCGATCCCGGTAAAACATCTGCCGATGTCAATGCAGTCGGAGTCGGTGCCGGTACTGGTTGAATTGTCTGAAGCGGTCTCAGAGGCATCAAGGCCATGAGAAGAGCCGCTAGACTGCGTTCAATAGCCAAGAATCTCTGGTCTATTGACGCTGCCGATGCTTGGGTGTCAGTACCGGATGAAGCAGCTGGAACCCCAGAGCATGGCACCAGTAGTTCTGTCGAGGTTGAAGCCTCGAGAACATCCTGGAGCCCCATTAGTGCTTTGGAAGCCGAAGCCTCCCGCCGGGGCAATTTTGCCGGTGAAAGTCCCTCAAGGGCAATGCCAGAGGCATCTCGATGTTTAGAAGGAGATCTACCCTTTGAGGACCGGCTAGATTTATGTGTGCCTGCCCAAACATCAGTACTGAGATGACTCAGAGCCAGCCTGAAGCTCAGAACCCTGTCACTGCACTGCAGTATCAACTCTACCGATGAACCGTCATCCTCTGTTCCTCCCCTCTAAGATGTAATGCTGCCGTCTGCTAGAACTGGAGCAGCCCGACTGGGCCAGTGGGCCATTGAAGAATAGAAGAGAGGCCGGGATCATTGCTGTCACAGAGGTAGTAAGAGGAAGGACCTGTTCTTTTGACCTGGTCACTAGCAAGAGGCAGGGAGGGAAGGGGTGGGGCAGTGGAGCACAGGTGAGCGCAGGTGGGATTGAATCATGGAAGGGAGGGGAAGAGAAAGGAGAGATTGGGGTAGCAAGAGGGGAAAAGAGAAGCACCGAGAGCAGACTGGGAAGAGAAAGGAGAGTGGCATTTATAAGGAGAGGAAAAGAGGGGAGGAGGGGATGGTGGAAAGAGTGAGGGAATTTCAGAACACGAGAAGAGATGGAATAGAACAGGATTGTAGGGTGGGATAAGGCTAGGAAGAGGAGTACAGAAATAGGAGGGAAAGTGGAGGAAAGAGGAAGTAAGAGGGACAACAGGAGAAGGGAATATGTAGTGAAGGGGTGAGAGACAAGTGTGTGAGAAAGTACAAAGGGTAGCAGAAAGAGGAAGCCGAGCACAATTTGCGGGGGGAAGAGGATCGGGAGGGATATGGGTGATGTTTTTATGGGAGTGGGAACTGTTTTGTTGTGAGAACCCAAACCCCTCTTGTTGTGGCATAGTCTACATATTTTCAGTAAATGCTGCAAGTGATTCTCAGAAAGAGACCATGTAACATTGTTAGCTAGTTTTTTTTTTCGAGTAGTAAGAGCATGTTCATAATTCTTTCAGGAACCTGTACCATCAGTTCATCCCAAAACAGTGGCGTACATTGACTTTGGTTAAGGTTACACACCGCATGATATTTAGCGTATTGAATCCCTTTCTGTAAATATCACTGCATGCCACTGGGACAACTTAACCTGACTAGCCAGTCATATATGTATGCAAAAAAATATATATAAGTAATAAAAAATACTGAGCCGTCATTTGAAAGTAGCTTATAGTGTCCTGATTTATTTGTTACAAGCTGCTATTCAGCATCGCAGAGCCCAACCTTTTTTTTTTAAGTTGTTGTTTGTGTGAAGGCACATTTTAGAAAGGCCATTTATATTGTTTATATTGTTGCAGGGGTGCCCAAGTGAGAATGTCTGTATATATATTTTGTTTTATTTATTTATTTATTTGTTTACAGTCTCTTTTATACCGCGCTATTCGATATCAGTGCGGTTTACATGAAACAAACGAGTTTATACGGGCAGAGATCTACACCATATTTACAAATAACAGGTGATTCAACTTGGATAACCAGGGTAACTATTTACATATTCTTGGTACTATAACAGTACATGTCACAGGTTAATCATAGCGCGTTGTGTGTGAGGCGGGTTGGGGCGCCATTCCTCTGGGTAGCACTTGAGGAAGAGGTGGTGCTTCAAAGCCTTCCTAAATTGTGTTATGTCAGGGATTGCCCGGATGTTGAGTGGCAGAGCATTCCAGCATCTAGGTGCACAGAGCCTAAAAGCCCTGTTCACTGCTCCCTGGGTGCATTGGGTCACTGTTTTGGGTCACATAGTGGGCATATGTAAGTCAAATGTAAAATCAACATATCTCCACCCCTTATCATGGACGTGTGTCTTAATTAAAGAAGGAACATGTGGGATGGATATTTTACAAGCTGCGTACATTTGGGAAAAATTGGCATGGGAACCCCAGCAGCTTACATGTTTAAATGCCGGCATTTCAGAGTGGCTACGTGTAAATGTGGACAATTGCAAAGTTATGCACCTAGGGAAGAACAACCCAAGCTGTGGTTGCACGATGCAAGGTTCCACATTGAGAACCACCACCCAGGAAAAAGATTTGGGCGTCATTGTGGATACCATGTTAAAACCCTCGGCCCAGTGTGCAGCGGCGGCTAAGAGAGCAAATAGAATGCTAGATATGATAAGGAAAGGAATGGAAAATAAAACAAAAGATATTATAATGCCTCTATATCGTTCCATGGTGAGACCGCACCTTGAATATTGTCTGCAATTCTGGTCGCCGTATCTTAAAAAGGATATAGCGATTTTAGAAAAGGTACAGAGAAGCGCCACCAAATGGTAAAGGGGATGGAAGGATACTCCTATGAAGAAAGGCTAAAAAGGTTAGGGCTCTTTAACCTGGAAAAGAGACGGCTGAGGGGAGATATGATAGAAGTCTATAAATTAATGAACAGAGTGGAACGGGTAAACGTAGATCTATTGTTTACCTTATCAGAATATAGAAAGACTAGGGGACATGCAATGAAGCTACAGGGTAAACTATTTAAGACTAATAAAATAAAATATTTTTTTCACTCAACGTGTAATCAAACTCTGGAATTTGTTACCGGAGGATGTAGTAAAGGCTGTTAGTGTAGCTGGGTTTAAAAAAGGTTTGGACAAGTTCCTGGAGGAAAGGTCCATAAACCATTATTAAGAGGGGACCCAGGATATCGGTGCTTGAACCAATACAAGCATTGTGGAACCTGTGTCCCTTGGGGAAACTGCTAGGTACATATGACCTAGATTGGCCACTGTTGGAAACAGAATACTGGGCTTGATGGACCTTGGTCTGACCCAGTATGGCATATCTTATGTTCTTATGTTCTTATGAGATCCATGGGAGGAAGACGAAGCCCTGGAAGACGTCAATGCCACGGAAGCTGCATCAGAGGGAAAACAGGTGCTAAGTTTAGCAGCTTGGTTTTGCCGGCCCCTTTTCAACATTATCCCACAGGCAACACACTCTGAAATAGAGTGGTCAGGAGCTAAACATTTGAGGCACCACTCATGGGTGTCGGTGACGGAGATGGTACCGCCACACTTAGAACACTTTTTAAAACCCGAAGCAGGTTTTTCCATTCTGAAGGAAAAAGTTGGGCCTAGTGCCCAAAATGGCGCATGGCACCTGAGGAGAAAATTACTGGAAAAGACTCCAGAAAGAAAGGTTTTTTTGAAAAAAATAAAGAAGAACCGGTGGTACCGGTGTAGCGTCAAGGGAAGGCAGACGCGACCACAAAAAAAGAAGAAGAGGGAAATTTTTTCTGCGATGACAGGATGTGTGACCTGTCGGCTCCGCGGAAAATGAAGAAATGGAGAGGGACAGTTGGGAAAGGCAGGAAGGCAGCACGCAGGCGCTGTGGGATGCTCCCAAAATCTTTCCTATTGGACGCTGGGGAGCGTTCCCGCGCAGGCTCCGTCGGTACCGGCGATACCCATATGTGAAGACTACATTCCTGCTTGTTCCTGGAGATTTCAACATACAAGAGACGCAACAGACTGCTTCAAATTAACCCATCAAGCCCCTTGAAAGAACTAAATAAGAGTCAACTGACCCCCCACACCCTGCAATGCACCTTAATCAACGCTCGATCAATAAGTAACAAGTTCCATATCATCACGGACTACATTGAAGAACATCAACTGGATATAATGTGCATAACAGAAACTTGGCTCACTGACACAGACCAAGTAATACTAAACCAAATCTTGTCACAAACATATGAAACCCATAATAACCCAAGACCCAACAAAAGAGGCGGCCGAGTCCTGATCATCACAAGAAAATCCCTAAAATTCAACACCACATCAACTCATACCACCCATGGCTGCAACATCATAACCATCTCAAATAAACACATAGCTTTCTGCCTAATATACAGAGCACCCAATGCAAAGAATGAAGATCTGTCACTAATACTGGAAGAAATATCTTCTAACTCTAGTCCACAAAAACCCCTAATAATTCTGGGTGACCTCAACATACCCTCCACATCCACAAGATATGGACATCGAAGACCTATAATACAAACAGATAATAGACACCCCAACCCACAACAAAGGTGGAACCCTTGATCTTATCTTTATATCAAAAGCACTCCTGGAAATGAACCACACACAACTCACATCCATTATGCCCGTCCTGTGGTTGGACCACCACATAATAACCTTCCATACCACCATTACTACACAAAATACCACCACAGATACAACTAGCTCCCAAAGAAGATTCAAACAATTCGACAAGGACAATTTCATACAGCAAGTCCTACCAAATATAAACAAAGAATCAACAGATCTGCAACTAATCATAAAAAACTGGAACTCAACAATTCTCAATGCTGCCACCGCCCCACACAAGAAAACTCACAACACCAGGAAGAACATCACTCCTTGGTACTCCAATAACATTAACAAACTAAAGCAAGACTTGAGAAAATCAGAACGAAGATGGAGAAAAACGAAGGACCCACAAGACAGAACAACCTACACAACCAAAATGCAAGAATACCAGACCCTAATAAATAACTGTAAGAAAGAATACCATACCAATCTAATAATAAAATCCCTAAATAAACCATGAGAACTATTCAACATAACAAGGACCTTAACAAAAGACAACCCTAAGGAACATCATCCAATTGATCCCCAAGCCATGATTGACTTCCTCCAGTCAAAGATCAAACCTGACACAAATCAATGCCAAACTTCAACAACACCACCCCACCCTATGGGAAGACAAGCACACCCATAGAACACTTTTCAAATGCCATCAATAAAGGAACTAAAAAACGTCATAACCAACCTCAACACCACAAACTCCCGCCTGGATCCATGCCCAACATCCTGGATCAAAGCAACTGATCATTTAGCCCCCTCACTCCTTGAAATAGTCAAAATCTCTCTTACACAAGGCAATATCCCTCCCATACTTAAACAATCAATTGTAAGACTGATCCTAAAGAACAACAGCCTAAACACAAATGATCCTAACTCATACCAACCCATCTCAAGTCTCCTATTCACAGCAAAGATAATAGAGAAAGTGGTTCAACTACAATTACAAGATCATCCAGACAGGCACACCCCTCTGGACCTCCATCGACATGGCTTCAATCCCAAACACAACGTTGAAATGCTCATCACATCTCTCATGGATAATCTAATAACCACCCTAGACAACATCAAACAAGGCTGTATATTGGTACTCCTCGATATAAAGACTGCCTTTGACTCAATCAACCATAATACACTTATCAAACACCTAAAGGAAATTGGACTTCAGGAAACTACTACCTACAAATCATACCTAACTCATAGAAAAATACAAGTTAAATCTGGAACACATCGATCAACACCAATTGAGCAACTACAAGGAGTACCACAAGGATCAGCACTCTCCGCTCTGATGTTTAGTATCTATCTCCAGCCACTCTATCACATAATGATCAAACACAACATAAACTACAGTTTCTATGCTGATGACATCATGGTACATGCTCCATTCAACATAGACCAACCTGACTACTCAAGAATAACATCATACATAGAGGAGATGTCAGAATGGCTTCAGGAATGCAACCTACTAATAAATTACAATAAAACGGAAGCAATTTTTATAACAAGAAATAACTCCTTTGCTCCACCGAAATCTCTGCAATTATTACACAACTCCATAACAGTAAAAACAGAAGTCAGATTCTTGGGGATACACCTCAACCAAAACCTAAACTTCCAAGCTCACATAAGCAAGTTAACAAAGACAGCCTACCATAAAATTAGAATATGACAAAAACTCAAACCACTACTGGATCCCAACAACTTCCGCATAGTTTGTCAAGCCTTAATAATGCCCATTCTAGACTATTGTAACATCATCTATCAAGGCTTACCAACCCAATCCATCTATCCTCTACAACTACTACACAACACCACAGCCCACATCATAACGGGCACAAGAAGAACCAGCCACATAACCCCAACATTGGAACAACTCCACTAGCTCCTCATAATTGCCAGAAGTAAATACAAAACCATCCTCACTATTTTCCAAATCCTACACCAAGTATCACTACCAATACTCCAAACACTTATCAGCAAAGACTCTAAAAACAGAATAAAAAGGAAAAACAATAAAAACCTACTAATAATACCTAAGAACAAAACTAAGGCAAAACAGTCAACCTGTCACAGAGCCTTCTCAATATATGCACCATCTCTCTGGAACACACTCCCAGAAAGAATAAGAACCACCAACGACTTATGGGACTTTCGTAAAGCCTTAAAGACACACCGCTTTTCGGAGTACTACAGACCAGAAGCAGAACCAATACATGAAACATAGCCACTACAATAAAATCTGACCCCATCTACAAAACCAATATTTACAACCTGACTCGAACCCTACCACCTAATAATACTCCACAACCTGTAACAAGCAATCATGTAAATAATATGTTAACCCCTTCTCTCCAAGTTTAACAACCTTGTTGTATGTAACGTTCCTTGTTACTGTTTAATGTTCCCTCTCCAAGTTTAATGACCTTGTTCTATGTAATGTTCATTGTTACTGTTCAATGTAAACCACTTTCAATACAAGAAAAGCAGTATAGAAAATTTGTTAAATAAATAAATAAAAAAAAAATAAATAATCCTGGCTCCATATGAAGCCTTGGTATTTCAGTTTTCCCCATGTTCATTTTGTAACCCGAAACTTGTCTGTAAGCTTGTATTTCCTTTACAAGGATTGGCAGAGACATTAACAGTCTGCTCAACATATAGATTATATCATCAGCAAAGAGTGACAATTTGTACTCCACTTTTCCCACTGCTATGCCCCAAATATCCTGTTGACTTTGTATTCTTTCTAAACAAAAAGAGAGAGAAGGTATTCTCCACAAAGAGACACAGTCCAACTTCAGAGTAGAGACAGACCACAGCCACACCAATATGTCTTCAATGAACCAATTTATTAAAGGACCCAACTTGGCCAAGTTTTGGCATTCAGGCTTTTGTCAGGGTCAGTATGTTGGACGAGAACGTCTGGCAAAAAAGAATGATGATGTTGGGTATGCAATTTGCCTATTTTACTGTCATCATTCTTTTTTGCCAGACGTTCTCGTCCAATGTACTGACCCCTGATAAAGGCCAGTACTGAAACTTGGCCAAGTTGGGTCCTTTAATAAATTGGTTGGTTGAAGAAGTACTGATGTGGCTATGGTCTGTCTCTGCTCTGAAGTCGGTTCGTATTCTTTCTGCCAATGGTTCTATCACCATAGTGAACAATAAAGGAGATAGGGGGCATCCCTGTCAGTTGCCTCTCTCCAACGATATCTTTTTTGAATAAGATCCATTGACCTGTACATGCATTTTTGGTTTATCGTAAAGCACCTGAAACCATTTCTGAAAATTTTTCCCAAATCCCATTCCCCTTAGCACCTCGAACATGAAAGTCCATTCGACTCTGAATGCTGTTTCAGAAATCCATAGCCATTAACAAAGAGACCAATTTATCTTTTTGGGCTATCCAAACTAAGTTTAATAATTTGTGAATAGTATCACTAGCTTGTCTCCAGGGTATAACCCCCGTTTGATCTGATTTATTAACTTTAGAAGAAACCTTTGCACTCTTGTGGCTAATATTTTGCCAGTATTTTAGTACCAAGATTAATGAGGGAAATGGGTCGATATGACCCACATACCCCCACATCTTTTCCTAGTTTCAGCCATTGATCTTGAAAGTCTACCACAATTTAATACTCCATTAAACATCTCTCTCAGTTCGACCCCCACTTCAGCTTGAAATGTTTTGCAAAAATTTGCTGTCAGGCTGTCTAGGCCTGGGGCCTTTCCCTCTTTTAATATGCATATAGCATTATACATTTCTGCACTTTCAATTTCTCTATCAAACCTCTTTTGTACTTCTTCACTCAATCTGATTAACCTCACTTCCCGCACATACTATTCCACCTCCTCAGGCCCCTTCCCCTGCTCCAGTTTGTAAAGATTTTGGTAAAAGTTGCAGAATAATTCTTGAATGTTGGTCGTCACAAACACCCATTGTCCCTGTCAGTTTTTCAATTTGAATATCTATTGCTGGATACATCTCTCTCTTAGATGCCTGGCTAAATACCTTCCCGGTTTATTTCCTCTGAAAAAATATGCATGTTTTAATTTTTTCATTTGAAAAGCCCAGTCTGCCACCTGTGTCCGATCTAGTTCCTGATGAGTTTGTTCTATTTGATTTAATAGCCATTCCACTCCCCCTAATTTTATGCTCATTTACTAATAATAACAATTTGGTTTGTAGTTCTTCTTCCAATTTTTCCTTTTGGTTGCTAAAGCTATGATTCACCCTCTTATCACCACCTTCATTTCATCCCACACCACATCTCGGGAGGTTTCTTCTGTTACATTGTTCACAAAATAGTCTTTAATGGCTTCTCTTATACTCTGGACCCCCCTCAGGCTCAACCAGCAGTGATTCATTTAACTGCCAAAATCAAGACCTCCAGAATCTCTATGAATGGCTATGTCTGCTATAACTGGTGTGTGGTCAGACCATATTATAAGTCCTATGTCTACTTTTTCTAGTTGATCTATTAATCTCCCATCCACCCAGAGCATATCTATCCTACTATATGAGTTATGCAGGTGTGAGAATAGATGTATTCTCTGCGTGTCCCATTTAGATGTCTCCAAGCATTCACCACTCCTAATTTTAATATCAGCCTCTTCATTTTCATTCTACTTCCCCTGTCATCCCTCCCAAACTGCTCTGCAACAATGCAATGTGTGCCTTCAAGTCAGTCCTGACTCCTGGCAACCCAGAAGCTCCTGGGTTTTCTTGGTAGTGTCACCAGAAGTAGATTGCCAGGCCTTTCTTCCAAGGCAATGGAGGGTTAAGTGACTTGCCCAAGGCCACAAGGAGTGCTAGTGGGAATTGAACCCTGGTTGCTTGGTTACCAAGCCAGTGTTCTAACCACTAGGCTACTCCTCCACTCCTAGGTGTCTATTTTGGGGCTTATGGTGAGACTGAAATCACCTGCAGTAATTAAGGATCCATCCTGATGGTTTTCCAAATATTGCAGTAATTTCATATAAACATTTCCCTGGCCATTGTTGGTTGCACAGATACTGCATAATGTAAAAGCCTTACCATCTAAGAGCTCTTTCCATATTATGAATCGCCCCCCCCCCCCGATCTTTTATCACTTCCTTTTCCTCAATTACTATGTCCCTAGCAAACATTATTCCCACCTATCTCTTCTTTGGGTTCTCCATATTAGTTGCCAAATAAACTTGCTCAAAACCAACCAATGCTGGTATATCTGCTCTAAGGCGGGTTCCTTCCTGAATCAACGCTCGCCGCTTTTTCCAGGTATTGAGTCCATGTACATTAAGGAGTAGATTCTGAGCAGCGTTTAGCGGGGATGGACATCTGATTCGGACGTCCATCCCTGCTAAATGCTTGTGTGGCGATTCCACCCACAAAATTCCCTGCACATACAGCAGAGATGTGTGGGGAGCTCTGTATGGGGGCAGATGGGGGCGGGCTGAGGGAGGCATGAGGATGGGCCGGGGCTATGCCGGATGTACAGTGCTGATTCCGAGGTCGGTCCTGTATGTCTGGGGTCACCATTTAAATGGGAGACTTATTCCCCATGGACATCGGAGGCTGCTGGAGCTGGGGTGCAGAGAACAGATGAGGGGTGCAGGGGGTGCCCCGCAGCCTGACCCTGGCCATGGAAGGCCTGATCGGGGGTCAGGCTGCGGGGAACGCAGAGTCAGCGGTTGCCGTCAGGAACGCAGCTCCTGTATGGAGCCATGGTGCCATGGCAACATGACGCCATGGCACTGCGGCTCCATGCAGGAACTAGGCTGAGCTAGCTGGGGATGTGGCTGGACATCTGGGGCATCTGAATCAGGACAAGTCACGGACATCCAGCCACTATGCTGCGATTCTGCTTCCGTGGGGCCGTCTATCCCCCACGGGAGCAGAATCGGGTGCATCCCCGGGCCACCCGGATATCTGGATGTCCAGACGTCCCGGGGACGCAAAACTCAGAATTGGCCTCCATATGTTATTATCCGTAAATCATGTCCCATGTTCATAACCTTTAGCATATACTTCATATTGCCCCAGGAGTATGCTCTCATATTTTGTAACCTGCGTCCCCCCTCTTCTCATTTACCCCTACGTCCCGCCTCTTCTCATTCACCCCTACCTTCCCCCCTCCCACCACCCTCTCCCCCATCTAGAGCCTCCTTTGCTCCTCTATCCCCTCAGATATAACGCCATCTCCCCAGCCCACCCTGTTTCACTTCCCAAGTATCCCTTATTTCCTGTTTCCCTTTTCATGTCACATATCCAGCCCATCCCAATTGAATTACTATTCACATTCACCCGTCCTCCCCTCAAAACACCAAACATACCTTTATTCATATATTCACTCAAATATTCATACAGTGTACTACAACCTTCTTCATTTTCAATCTCAATTAAGCACTTGTCGCTATTTGTAACCTATGCAATTACCAACTCTTACCTCATCCCTGAATTGTGGGCATTGTCCTCTGTCCGGTGTCTTGTTGATAATGTTCCATTTACTTCCACTAGTTATCACCCAGCATTTGTTTTTTTCAATCCACTTTTCTTTGCTTTTTTCTTTCTGCTCCACCCATTGCTACTTCCTCCTCACATCCTGTAGAGTCTCAGCGATGATCTTGAGCTCTGGTTTTCGCTCCATCCCCGCATCCTTCATGACTGCTATAAGTTCAGGAAGAGTGTGAGCCTCTTTACAGTAAATGCCAGTTCTATTGGGCATAGCCATTTGTATTTAATATTGTCCTCTCTCAATTGTACTGTGTAAGTACTCCAAATTTTACACCACTGCAGTGTAGTGTAAGCAAGGTTTGCGTAGATTGCAATTTTATGGCCCTGCCAGTCAAATCGGTCTATATTGCACATTTTGGCTGCGATTTTTTCTTTAATACCATAATCATGTACACAAATAATAATGTCTTGCGGTTGGTCACTGCGTCCGGTTCCAAGCGATCTGTGTGCTATTTCCATTTTAATTTCCAGTTTGGTTTCAACACCCGCCATGTCTCTTAACACTGCTTTACAAGTTTTTTGTGCAATTCGGAAACAGTTACGTTAAGCCTCTCCCTCCAGCACACCTTTTATATGTAGAGTGTTCCTGCGCGTTCTATTTTTTAAGTCCTCCAATTTTAAGGTTAACGCCTCATTCGCATCTTCCAGCCCTTGCATTTTGCTAGTAATGCTTTCAGTTTTGGTCTCCAACTCCTCTATCTGTCCTTCTGCCTCATTCACCAGATTGCCCACATCATGTAACTCTGACCTGATTTCAGCGAGCACTTCCTCCATATTGTTTTTTAATCCAGCGATTTCAGTTCTTATCTCTATGAACCAAGATTTCAGCTCCTCCTTTAGAAATTGGTAGCAGTGTTCCTGCTCCACTTTGTTCTTTTTCACTCTGCTCGCTGATTGTTTCCTGCTCGGGCTGTACCTCAGGCACCATTTTTTCTTTCTCTTTCTGCTCCCCTCAGACATTGGCAAAGGCATAGTCACGCAAATCTGCTGTGTTTTTTTTTTTTATGAGCTGTGGTCATCATTCATCTCTCTATGTATTCGACTAGCTGTGATTAACCATGAGTGACATTTTCACCACTTTGGTAACTTCTTTATCAAGATCTTTCAACTTATTTCAGCAGAGTTAGTCGTCCATGCTGGTCAGATGACATCACTTCCTCCCAATCAGATTGTTAATATGAATAAAATACAACCTCTAAAAAATGCCTGTATGCAAATATTAGAAGTCTAAAAAATAAGAGGGGGAGAGCTAGAATATATAGCGCTAAATTGTGGCAGGTGCAGGCCTGTGACCCACGGTGTCTGACATAGGCAGGCCAGCATGGCTAGCTTGACCTGTAAATGAGGCCTGTGGAGAGGCATATAGGATTGCACATCCCCCAATATGCTGCTATTGTAAGAAAGAACTCAGTAGAAATATTGAATTAGCTTAGATAAGCAGAATTGCAGAATTAAGAAATGGAAAAATACAGAAAAGATGTGTTTTAAAGTTACTGATAAGAAAGAGTACATTTGCAGAGAAATATTGAGGAGTGCTGACAGATGAGTTACAGAACCTTGCTCTTCTGCATGCACAAATGGTCCCATAGCCTTGAAAGTGTGAAAGTAACAAGTTGATGAACTGACCATTGTAATTGGGACTAGAAGGGGGGCAGGCAGGTGTCATGCCTACAGAAGCCCACAGAAGGAACATAATTGGAGAAACTTATCAGTACCGGGACCAATAGAAGGGCTACGGGAGGTACGGGAGCGTACCGGGACCAATGAAATGTTTTTCTATAACTAGAATGGAACAGAAGTCTATAAAAGTTGTTGTAATGCTTGAAAACTTTGCTCAGCCATTTTGAAATTGTCTTGCTTGAGACTTGTGCACAAATAAATGATTTGGACCTTCTGAACAGACTCCTGGTATCATTGGTTTGTCTGCGCTTTGCTGCTACATATTCCTTGGTGCGTTGGCCGGGAAGTTGTGGAATCAAAGTGTATATAGGGCAATATACCACGACTTTCCGCCTCTATAGGCTTGGTCCTGCCGGGATCGCGCCCTTCCGACGAGGGCCGCTCCCTGGCGCCACCGGTCCCTTGTATCGGAGGGAGCTGGTCGGACCTCGGCGGGTGACGAGCCCGGCTGGAGTCAACGCCTCGAACCCGAGTGAGGGGAGTCCGAGGTCCAACTCATGCGCCTGCTTGGGAAGTTTGAGGACCGGATCCGGTGAGTATAGTTTTGATTTTGGGTCTAGACAGAAATAGAAAGAACAGTACTGCCATTGAAACTTGGAACTTGGAATTTGTAATCTCGAGATATTGGGAATTGGTAAGAGAGCTTGATCAACTCTCAAGGAAGAGCCGAGTAGCCTGGCATGGGAATTCGCTAGGTGAAACCCTCATCCTTTTTGTAATTGTACTTGGAAAAAGACTAGTCAGAATAGATAGAAACGAATGCATTCTGGGAATACGTTGCTAGCATGAGTGTGTGAACGAAGTGTGATTGAGAGGTCTGGCAGCACGGACCAAGTGAGAGCTGACCCCTGATTAGCGCATTTCCTGACCGGGCGACCGCGTTCAGGTCGCGAAAAGGGGGAAGCGATTGTCGTCTTGTCTTGTTATTTGTATTCCCTGTATGTTTCCAGGGCCGTGAGGACCCCTTACCCACGGTCCGCCCACCTTTTCCCTTCTGTCTGTTGTTGCGCGCACACATCGAAATGGGAGGGGCGGAGTCTACTAGAAACACTCCATTAGAATGTATGATCGCACATTTTAAAGAAGGATATTCAGGAGATTATGGTATTAAAATGACAGCAGCCCGTTTGCAGATTTTGTGTACTAGGGAGTGGCCCGATCTAGACCCCATCTGGCCCCGAGAGGGAACGTTCACCGTAGAGATTATCCAGTCAATACATCGTAGAGTGCGAGTAGCGCACCCAGACCAGTACCCCTATATAGATTCCTGGTTAAGTATTTGTGAAGATCCGCCCTCCTGGGCGCAGCGCTGTTATGAGGAACAGTGCAGAATAATGTTAGCTAAAACAGATTCTAGACAGAGAAAGGAACAGCCTAGAATGAAAGAGCAGGATAAGAAAGCCAAGAAGAAACCCATCTTGGCAGATCCCGATTCCCCAGAAGTAGTCCTCAGGCAGCCCCGAACCCCAGGTCCAGTGAGAATAGCCCGGCGGCGTCCTGCCCCAGCACCCCAGAGACCGCCGGAGCCGAGGCCAGACCCAATCCCTGACCTCCCTCCTCCTGGAGAAGAGGAAGAGAGAGAATTAGCGGAGAGAAGAGAGGAGGATGTAAAAAGTGAGCCAGAAGCGGAGCTAGAAGAAGAGGAAAGTGAGGATTCCCCAGAAGAAGAAGAAGAGGAAAGTGTACAAATAATTGAGGAAGTCAGCGCCAGCACTAGCAAGCCAGTGAAAGAAAAACCCAAAGCAAAACCAGTTGAGAAAAAGACAGCAACTCCTGCCAAGACCACGACAATAGCCCTTAGATCCCAGACTCAAATGACGCCTAGGACAGCCAAACTGTTTCCCTTAAGGCAAGTCCCGGGAGTGCCCGTAAAGAATGATAATGATGAAGTGGTAGCGGGACCCCTAACTTATGTGTATATCCCGTTCTCTACAACGGATTTATTAAATTGGAGGTCGCACTATGCCTCCTATACTAGCAAGCCCCAGGAGCTGACAGAATTAGTAACTAGTATTATGGAAACTCACCAGCCTACTTGGCCAGATTGCCGTCAGCTCCTGACCACCCTATTCACTACAGAAGAACGAGCGAGAATTAGAAAAGCAGCTATTGAATGGATGGCAGAAAACCCTGCAGCTCCAGCGCAGGGGCAGAATATAATAGATCGTAGAGAAGCAGCTCAGAGAGAATTCCCAAATGAAGACCCCCAATGGGATCCAAATACAGATGAAGGATCCACCGCCCTAGCCCGTTTTCGCCAAGGCTTTTTACAAGGCCTGAGAAGAGGAGGCCAAAAAGCTATGAACCTTTCCAAAGTAGCAGGAATTATCCAAGGAATAGATGAGAGCCCAGCAGATTATTATGAAAGATTAACTGAAGCTTATAGAATGTATACTCCCTATGATCCCGAGGCACCAGGAAGTTTATGCATGGTGAATTCTGCTTTTGTAAACCAGTCTCAACCAGACATTAGACGTAAATTACAGAAATTAGAAGGGTTTGCGGGCATGAATGCAACACAGTTATTGGAAGTCGCTCATAAAGTGTATGTGAATCGTGATACTGAAAGACAGAGAGAATGTGATAGAAAGATGAAGAAGAAAGCTGATTTTTTGGCTGCGGCCATAGTTGAAAAGAAAAGGGGAGGTGTCCCTAATCGAAGGAGCAGAGGAAGAGGGCGGGGTCAAGGCGGAGGCCGGACCCAGAGACTAGGCGTGAACCAATGCGCCTATTGCAAAGAAGAAGGACATTGGAGAGATACTTGCCCGCAACTCGAAGACGCCCAGCAAGATGACGAATACGATCATCAGTGGCGAGAAGAAAGAAGAGGCCGTCCCCGAGGCCGAGGAGGAGCCAATCGAGAACAATTCCAGCGAGAGAGGGGAGGAGGAGCCATCCAAGCATTGGCCACACAGGCCCATGAAGAGGATGACGTGGATTAGGACAGACCGGGCTCCAAGTTTGCTTTAGGTCTCCAGGAGCCTATGGTCGAAATACAAATAGGAGACCAATTTATGAACTTTATGGTTGATACTGGAGCAGAACATTCAGTAATAGACAAAAAGATAGCCCCATTCACCAAGAAAGCAGTCACCATTATAGGAGCAACTGGTGCCAAAGCCACAAAGTCTTTTCTACAAAACCGAATATGCAGTCTAGGAGGACAGCAAGTAACTCATCAATTTCTTTACATGCCCGAATGTCCAGTACCATTACTGGGACGAGACATGCTAGCCAAGCTTCAAGCCCAAATATCTTTCTCTGAGCAAGGAGAAATGCAAATGACAGTGAATTCTCAAGCCAAACCAGCAGGAATAATGCTGCTGACAGTACCCCGAGAAGAAGAGTGGAGATACTACATTGATGATTCGATTCAAGATACCTATTTTGAACAAACTTTAAAGAACATTCATGCACCACTTGAAGTATGGGCAGAAGGCAGTCCCCCAGGCCTAGCCAAACATATAGCTCCAGTGATTGTAACCCTCAAGCCTAGCGCTACACCAGTGCACGTCAAACAGTACCCTCTCCCAAGAGCTGCAATTGAAGGTATTCATCGCCACCTACAGAGATTACTTGAGTATGGCCTACTGAAAGTATGTCAATCCCCATGGAACACCCCACTTTTGCCAGTGAAGAAGCCTGAGACAGATGATTATCGCCCAGTGCAGGATTTGAGAAGAGTAAATGATGCAGTTGAAACTATACACCCAGTTGTACCCAATCCTTACACTCTACTAGGATTAATACCCGCTGAGGCTACCCATTTCACTGTACTGGATTTAAAAGATGCATTCTTTTGCATAAGATTAGCCCCTGTAAGCCAAATATTGTTTGCATTCGAATGGCAAGACCCCATCTCTGGAAGAGGGGGCCAACTCACCTGGACCAGATTACCCCAAGGATTCAAGAATTCACCTACCATCTTTAGTGCTGCACTAAACCAAGATCTTTCAAGCTATCCAGTAGCCCCGGGGAGGAGAGTACTTCTCCAGTACGTGGATGATCTGTTGATAGCTGCCATATCAGAAAAAGAATGTATACGAGCCACCCAAGATCTCTTGCAGTTACTAAATGAAGCTGGATATAAAGTTTCCAGAGCCAAAGCACAACTATGCCAAACAGAAGTGAAATACTTGGGTTTTCGTATCACCCAAGGAAGCAGAAGATTAGGCAGAGAAAGAAAAGAAGCAGTATGTAGAATTCCAACTCCAACAACCAGAAAGCAAGTTAGAGCCTTTCTGGGAGCGGCAGGATATTGCCGAATCTGGATACCCAACTTTGCCCAAATTGCCAAACCACTGTATGAAGCCACAAAAGGAGAAGAGAAGTCACCACTGGAGTGGGGACTTGAGCAGGAGACAGCCTTCCAGAAGTTAAAAGAAGAATTGATGTCGTCACCAGCACTTGGACTACCAGATGTCCACAAACCTTTCCACTTGTTTGTACATGAAGCACAGGGAAATGCCTTAGGCATGTTGACTCAGAAATTAGGAAATTGGGAACGACCTGTAGCCTACCTATCAAAACAATTGGACCCTGTGGCCAAAGGATGGCCACCCTGCTTGAGAGCAGTGGCAGCTACAGCGCTACTAGTGAGTGAAGCAGACAAACTCACCTTAGGACAGAACATACGAGTCACTGTGCCACATGCAGTCCTTGCCCTTATGGAACAGAAAGCAAATTATTGGCTCACCAATTCCCGAATGCTAAAGTACCAGAGCATGTTATGTGAAAACCCACAGATACAACTCGAAGTGAGCCATGCCCTGAATCCAGCCACCTTGATACCCATCAGTGAAGAACTCCCAGAACATGACTGCATCGAAGTCATGGAAACTGTGTTCTCTAGTCGACCTGATCTAACAGATGTGCCCATAGACAATCCTGACCAGATCTATTATGTTGATGGGAGCAGTCTCATCCTTGACGGACGACGCTGTGCCGGATATGCAGTCGTCACTCAACACGAAGTAGTTGAATCATCAGCCCTAGCCTCAGGCACATCAGCCCAGAAAGCCGAATTGATAGCACTCACCAGAGCATTGTTATTAGGAGAAAAACTTGTGCTAAATGTATATACAGATTCCAAATATGCTTTCACTACCTTGCATGCCCATGGAGCTCTCTACAAAGAAAGAGGACTCATCACATCCGGAGGAAAATCAGTCAAATATGGTCCCGAGATATTGATGTTACTTGATGCAGTCTGGGCCCCAACACGTGTAGCTGTCATGCATTGTAGAGGACATCAAGCAGGAAAAGGAGAAGTTGCTCGAGGGAATAGATTCGCAGATGCCTCAGCACGACAAGCAGCTATGACAGGACAGATTGCCCCACAAGCTATGCCAATGCAAGCAGCATTGTTTCCAGTACCCTTGAATTTATGGACCCCACGATATACCACCAAAGAATTGGATTACTATTGTGACAAAGAAGAGGGAGTATTGAAAGATGGATGGATTGAGCTGCCACCAGAAGAAGGTAGTCAACCTCCGGGAAGAATAGTAATTCCAGAATTGTTAGGACCAGCCTTTGTTAAAGCTTTCCATGAAGCCACCCACTATGGAAAGAGTGCTATGGAGAAAGCACTCAGACCACATTTCTACATTCCTCTAATGACAACCATATCAGCCTCAGTAGCCCGACAATGTCAAATCTGTGCCAAGAATAATGCCAAGCAAGGCCTTATTACAGCACCCCGAGTTCAGTCAAGAGGTGTGACCCCCATGCACAACCTCCAAGTTGATTTCACCGAAATGCCAAAAGCTAATGGATACCATTACCTACTAGTATTAGTTTGTACTTTCTCTGGGTGGGTAGAAGCATTCCCAACCAGAACTGAGAAAGCCCGAGAAGTTACTAAAGCCTTAATGAGAGAGATTGTCCCCAGATTCGGAATCCCAGCAGTAATAGGGTCAGACAATGGACCCTCATTTGTCTCTCAAGTTACTCAGCAGTTAGCAAAAGCTTTGCAGATACAGTGGAAGCTCCACACTGCATACAGACCCCAGAGTTCAGGGAAAGTTGAGCGAATGAATCGTACATTGAAAGCCCAAATGTCTAAGCTTTGTCAGGAGACACACTTGAAATGGCCCCAAGTGCTCCCCATAGCTTTACTCAGAATACGCTCAGCCCCTGTAAAGTCAACAGGATTTTCCCCTTTTGAAGTTTTGTATGGTAAACCCCCACCAATAGTGCAGGGAGTCAAAGGAAATCTAGCCCAGATTGGTTCAGAAGTAACCAGACAAGAACTCCTAGCTCTTAGTTTTGTTCTGCAGACTCTCCATACGTGGATCCAAGACCAGTTGCCTATCAACTTGACGGAACCCTTGCATCCCTACCAGCCTGGAACTTCGGTGTGGATCAAAGATTGGAAGAAGATACCGTTGGAACCCCATTGGAAGGGACCGTACACCGTCATCCTGTCTACCCCAACTGCAGTAAAGGTAGCCGAGATCGACGCCTGGATCCACCACAGCCGAGTCAAGCCCGCCGCCGATCCTGAACCAGAGCGGTGGACAGCAGAGCAGCACCCTGATGTACCCTTGCGAGTTACTCTGAGACGGCAACCAGCAGTATAGACACTTCATCACAAGTGCTTTGCAGTAGCCAAGTCTTTCGAAGAGGATTGCTGTTTTCCATGCAGCAACAGTTTTGTTTCAACGAACCCAATTTGCGTGTGTGATTTGACACACTACTGTGAGACTACATTGACTAAGCCAGACTTCACAAGCCAACTGAATTGCTAAGTTGGCTAATGTGTGCTGGACACCTTGAGGATCTTCAATCAACACTCAGCACCCGTTAAATTGCTTCATTAGCAAACGGGACGAAGAATAATAGACCGTCGTGATCAAGATCAGCAAGCTGAGGATTCAGAAGAACTCCAATCAACATCAACATGTATCTTTGCTTCTGCTTTGCCTTGGTTGCCTTCTTTGGAGGTTTTGAACAGACTTATGCTCTACCTCCATGCACAGCTTGTATTACTTCTACTAGAACTGGACTGAAAGTAACTCAGACTTTGCTTTACCATTCTTACTATACCTGCAAGGGAGCAGTAACTCGGTGTATCTATAACACCACTGAACTAAATGTTTGCACTCATGGCAAAATTAAAGCATGCTATAATCCGCATCAGAATCCATCCTATTACACGTTGGAAATAAGATGGAAGGATGCAGATGGACCTATATTAGCTGCTACACCACCACTTAAGGACATTACTAAACCTGCTGTTTTGAATTTTGATGCATGTAATGCTATTAATAGAGATAGTCAGTCCACCTGTGGTACATGGGAGAAAGCGTATCGAAATGACCATAAGTATATGTGTCCAGAAGGAGCCACGGGATGGAGGAAGTGTACAGGTAAAAAGGAACCAGGGTATAGTACTGCTACAGCGGCAGACTACTATTGCCCGTATTGGGAATGTGTTTTCTATGCTACCTGGAACACTGGTATAACTGATGAGAAAATAGATAAACGGATGGCTACTCTAACCAAGCCAACCACAAATGATAAATGTCAGAAAGATGCTTGCAACCCCTTACATTTGCGTGTACATAACCCCCATGCATGGAAACAAGGATATAAGTTTGGTTTACGTATTGCGGGAGGAGGAACAGATCCAGGGACCATTGTGTATATTAGATTGAATACCCAAGCCCACAAGTCATCTAAATATCATATTCATAATACCTTTTATGAAGCTATGCATGTAAATAAGTTTGAGATCCCTCACCCTTCACAGAATTTGTTTCTAGAATTAGCCGGAGCAGTAGTATCTAGTCTTAAGATCACAGATTGTTATTTCTGTGGCGGAACCCAAATGGGAGACCAATGGCCCTGGGAAGCCCAAGAATTGAATTATTCCATGATTTACAATCAGACTGAATTACACAAGACAACCAGTGAATGGGTGTTAGCGCACTCAATCGTTGGACGTCTCTGCTTTGCCAGAACTGGACCCCAGTTCACCCAAAAGGTAGGACAGCTGGTCTGTCTTAGCCAGAAATACTATAATGCCACGACCAAGAAGGTAGCATGGTGGTCAGGAATCAGACATCCTGAACCTCCTAACCCATTAGCCAGATTTCCTGAACTTGCAGGTCTATGGACTAACCTTGCCAAAGTCCAAGCCTGGCAAGCCCCACCTGGCCTATATTGGATCTGTGGAAACCGAGCATATGCGCAACTCCCGCCACAATGGGGAGGAGCATGTGTCTTAGGAACCATCAGACCTTCGTTCTTCCTGTTAAACACTGAACATGGAGAACAATTAGGATACCCTGTATATACTACCCACAAACACAAAGGAGCATCTAGACAGAAAAGAGAGGCCTTACAGATAGGCAAGTGGGAGAAATGGCAAGGTGATGATTGGCCACCAGAAAGAATTATTGAGTATTATGGACCTGCCACTTGGAATGATGATGGTATGTATGGTTATCGTACCCCAATTTATATGATTAATCGTATTATTCGCTTACAAGCAGTAGTTGAAATAATAACCAATGAAACTAGTCATGCTCTTACGCTCTTAGCTAGACAAAGTACTCAGATGCGCACTGCCATATATCAGAATCGCTTAGCCCTTGATTATTTGCTAGCAGCTGAAGGAGGAGTATGTGGTAAGCTGAATTTAACCAATTGCTGTTTAAAAATAGATGATAAAGGTCAAGTAGTTGAAGAAATTGCTAAAGATATGCAAAGACATGCTTATGTGCCAGTACAGACTTGGCACGCCTTGAAATTTCCTAATTGGTTTGCTAACCTTTTCTCTTGGCTGGGAGGATTTAAGACTTTCGTTATCTTAGTACTAATCCTTGTTGCTGTAGTCCTCTGCTTACCATGTTTAATCCCATGTTGTATGCGTTCCCTTCATAGTGCTATTGATAGTACAGTAGAGCGGAAGACCGCAACTAGAATAATGGCTTTATACAAAGTCAGCCCTAGTGGAACTAGTAAGAATCCTTTAATCAGGATTTGAATCCTCTGGAAAGTGATTTAATTCTCACACCTTATTAAGTAATAGGGTGAGATTAATCAAAGGGGGGAATGTGGCAGGTGCAGGCCTGTGACCCACGGTGTCTGACATAGGCAGGCCAGCATGGCT
The DNA here is from genome assembly GCA_033557465.1 of Ichthyophis bannanicus. Classification (NCBI taxonomy): domain Eukaryota; kingdom Metazoa; phylum Chordata; class Amphibia; order Gymnophiona; family Ichthyophiidae; genus Ichthyophis; species Ichthyophis bannanicus. The sequence goes on along the minus strand of CM066036.1, from coordinate 668,340,197 downwards.
AGCTTGACCTGTAAATGAGGCCTGTGGAGAGGCATATAGGATTGCACATCCCCCAATATGCTGCTATTGTAAGAAAGAACTCAGTAGAAATATTGAATTAGCTTAGATAAGCAGAATTGCAGAATTAAGAAATGGAAAATACAGAAAAGATGTGTTTTAAAGTTACTGATAAGAAAGAGTACATTTGCAGAGAAATATTGAGGAGTGCTGACAGATGAGTTACAGAACCTTGCTCTTCTGCATGCACAAATGGTCCCATAGCCTTGAAAGTGTGAAAGTAACAAGTTGATGAACTGACCATTGTAATTGGGACTAGAAGGGGGGCAGGCAGGTGTCATGCCTACAGAAGCCCACAGAAGGAACATAATTGGAGAAACTTATCAGTACCGGGACCAATAGAAGGGCTACGGGAGGTACGGGAGCGTACCGGGACCAATGAAATGTTTTTCTATAACTAGAATGGAACAGAAGTCTATAAAAGTTGTTGTAATGCTTGAAAACTTTGCTCAGCCATTTTGAAATTGTCTTGCTTGAGACTTGTGCACAAATAAATGATTTGGACCTTCTGAACAGACTCCTGGTATCATTGGTTTGTCTGCGCTTTGCTGCTACAAAATGAAAGGTTAGAATTGGCATCTCAGAGATCTGGTGGAAGGAGGACAACCAATGAGACACTGTGATACCTGGATACAAACTATATCACAATAATATGGTAGATCAAATTGGTGAAGGGGTTACGCTTCGGGATTGCGGCTTTTAAATGGAGTCGCACAGGATAAAAGTGTTGCAAGAAACAAAATACACTTTAAAATCTCTATGGATACAAATTCCATGTAAAAAGGGGAAGGCGATGGCAGTTGGGGTGTACTACCATATGCCTGGACAGAATGAACAGATGGATGATGAAATGCTAGAAGAAATCAGCAACGTTAACAAAAGTTACAACACAATAATAAAGGGTGATTTCGATTATAGCTGGTATCGACTGGGTCAATGTCACATCAGGCCATGTTAGGGAGATAAAGGGCCCGATTCTGTCCCACGAATAGCAGGGATTGATGTCCCAATGGACGTCCATTCCCGCTATTTGTGCCCCCCCCCCACTGGCATCTCACCTCCCCACTGGTTATACGTGGAAGTTAGAAGGGGGCAAGAAAGGGGCGGATCAGGGGCAGAGATAGGGTGGGCGGTGGGAGGTCACTGGTCCTGGACATACAGAGCCAATTCTAATGTCGGCCCTGTAAGTCCAGGGCCAGCGACTTCTGCGGGGAAGTTATTCCACCTCCAAGGTGGAATACCTTCCCTGGATGTCGGGGATTGGCAGGCCAGGGGGACAGGAAAAGATGGCAGAGGGCAGACAGCATTCCCTATAGCCCGACCCTGGCCCTGGGAAGCCAAATTGGGGATCGGGCTGCGGGAAATAAACTGTTTGTTCTGGCGGCCGGGATCGCAGCTTTTAAATGGAGCCATGGTGCCCTGGCAACTGGATGCCATGGCACTGTGGCTCCATTTAAAAGTTCTGACTGAGGTTAGTTGAGCAGTGCCTGTATGTGCAGGCTGGGCTGAATTGCAGTCCTGGCCTGCACGTACAGACCTGATAGCAATTCTGATCCCATGGGGCTAGATGTGCCCTGCGGGATCAGAATCGTGACCCCCCCCCCATCTGTATGTCCAGTTCAAACCAAACGTATAGAGGGACTGTACGTCCAGAATGGAATGAGCTTGAAAGTGTCTAGATGACATAAATGGCTGTTCCTTGGAGCAGTTGGTTCATAAACCAACAAGAGGGGAAGCCATTTTGGACTTGGTCCATAGTGGAAAGCAGGATCTGTTGCTAGAGATAATGGTGTTGGGGACATGGCAATAGTGATCATAGCATGATTTCATTTGATTTAATAAACAGAGGGAGGACAGCAAGGAAATCCACAGTACTACCTTTTAACTTTCAAAAGGGAGACTATGAGGAAAATAGTTATGAAAAAACTAAAAGGAGTAGCTGCAAACATTAAGGATTTGCATCAAGCATGGGTGTTGTTTAAAAATACTATCTTGGAAGCCAAGACCACATGTATTCCATTCTTTAAGAAAGGTGGAATAAAGGTAAGTAAAACCTGCCAGCATGGTTAAAAGGTGAGATCAGAGAGGCTGTTGTAGCCAAAAAAGCATATTTCAGGAAATGGAAACAGGAGCCAAATAACCGAAAACGGGAAAAAACATAAGCACTGGCAAGATAGATGCAAGGCATTGATAAGGAAGGCAAAGAGAGAATTTGAAAACAAGTTTGCCATGACAGCAAAAATGCACACTAAAATCTTTTTCAAGTACAAAAATCCTATGAGAGAGCCCGTTGGACCATTAGACGATAGAGGGGTAAAAAAGGCACTAAGGGAGGACAAGGTCATAGCAGAGAAACTAAACATTTCAGTCTTTACTGAAGAAGATGTAGGGAAGTTACCCATGACTGAAATGGCATATAAAGGTGATGTATTGGAAGAATTGATAAACTGGGGAGACAACTATTTGATAAACTAAAGAGTAGCAAATCACCTGGACTGGATGGTATACATCCGAAGGTGCTAAAATAATTGAAATATGAGATTATAGACCTACTATTAGTAATCTGTGAAAGAGAAATTAGACTTACCTGCTAATTGCTGTTCCTTGAGGAACTCCAGTCCAGTCCCTCACCACTGGGTAGTGCACCTCCTCTCGCAGCATGGAGACTGGGCATGTCAGAATTCTGGCACATATACCGGTGGCACCTCCCACCAGCTTCCAGTGACCTATTGACAAAGCAGACTCAAAGGAGCAACACTTAAGTAGCCATACTAGCAATTCAATATAAAACTAAAATCCTGTAGCCCTTACCTGAACCCTCTGAAATAAGAGGATAACTTCTCCACCTCCCCCCCAAAGGAAGAAGAATGAAGGAAGAACCAGCGCAAAGGATGTGCAACAGTTTAAAGAGATAGCTAAAGGTTTTTTTTGTTACTATCAGTGAAAGGTAAACATTCACAGTAATATGTCTTCTCAGAAGTACGTGCTTCCATTCAATATCGTCAAAAGCCTATCCAACAAAAACTGAACTGGGAGGGAATCGGGACTGGACTGGAGCTCCTCAAGGAATAACAATTAGCAGGTAAGTCTAATTTCTCTTTCCTTATCATCCCTCCAGTCCAGTCCCTCACCGCTGGGATGTAACAGAGCAGTACATTAATGGGAGGGACCTGCCAAACCGGACCGCAACACCGCTGACCTGAAACAGGCATCCTCTGCTACTTGAACATCTCACTGGTAGTGTCTACTGAAAGTATGCAAGGAGGACCAGGTGGCAGCCTTGCAGATTTTAATCGGTGGAACCAAACCATGCTCCACCCACGACGTCGCCTGAGTTCTTGTGGAGTGCGCCCTCAAGCCCACAGGCACTTTCCACCCTTGACGATATAGCTTCTCTGACCCACCTAGAAACAGAAGCCTTAGCAGCCACTTCTCCCCTACATGGACCACCAAACAGAACGAACAAACGTTCAGATTTATGAAATGAATCCGAAGCCTTCAAATAATGACGGAGAACTCTCTTTACGTCCAGCAAACGCAAACTACAATCCGCCACTTTGCCATCTACTTGACTCAGTACTGGCAAGGACATCGACTGATTTACATGAAACGGCGATACCACCTTCAGAAGAAAGGTAGGCTCTGGACGCAAAACCACCTTCTCCCGAAAAAACGTCAAAAAAGGCTCTCTACAAGATAACGCCTGCAACTCAGAAACTCACCGTGCCGAACAGATCACCACCAGGAAAACTGTCTTTAAAGTTATTTCCTTTAGCGAGGCCTGCTTCAAAGGCTTAAAGGGCTGCTTCATCAAAGCCCCCAACACCAATTTGAGATCCCACAGAGGAATCAACACTCTGCATGGAGGCCTCAAGCGAGAAACGGCTTTCAAGAAGTGCAACACATCCGGATGGGAACCCAAGGAGGAACCCTGAATCTTCCCACGATAACAAGAAATAGCCACCAGCTGAACCTTCAAGGAACTGGCTGCCAGCCCTTTATCGAAACCATCCTGAAGAAAATTCAGCACCACTGGAATCGACACCACAGAGGGCCACAGCTGCCTGACTGCACACCACTCCTCAAAAATACTCCAGACACGCACATAAGCCAAAGACGTCGATCGTTTCCTGGCCAAAAGCAAAGTAGAAATTACTTCCGCAGAGTAAACCTTTCTCCTTAACCGAGCCCTTTCAATGGCCAAGCTGTAAGCGAGAACCGAGCTACCTGTGGCATCCGAAGAGGACCCTGCAACAGGAGATCCTCCCGAATTGGTAAAGGCTACAGCTGTCCCTCGAAAAGCCTCACCAGGTCTGCGTACCAGGGGCAACGTGGCCAATCCGGAGCGACCAGAATCAAGCGCCCCTGATGTGCTTTGATGCGCTGAATTACCCAGCCTATAAGAGCCCACGGAGGAAATGCATAAAGGAGACCCTGCAAGGGCCACCGTTGTAGCAACGCATCGAGTCTCTCGGACATCCTCGCTCTCCTCCTGCTGAAAAAGTGACTGACCTTGGCCGTCTGAAAAGTCTCCATTAGATCCATTATGGGAATCCCCCATTTGGCGACCAACTGCGCAAATACTTCCGGGTGCAATAACCACTCTCCGGGATCCACCCGAACCCGGCTGAAGTAGTCTGCCATCACATTGTCCGTTCCTGCTATGTGCGCCACTGACATAGCCTGAAGGTGCAGCTCTACCCATTCGAACAAGGCTTCCGCTTCCTTCTCTAGTGCCATGCTGCCCGTGCCCCTTGACAATTGAGGTACACCCCACGGAAGCGTTGTCTGATAACACACACACTGCATGGCCCTGCAACACAGATTCGAATGCCCGCAGTGCTAGAGCAACTGCTCGTAACTCTAGTTGATTGATTGACCATTGTGCTTCTTGCACGCTACATTCTCCCTGCATGAAGATCCCCTCACAATGAGCTCCCCATCCTGCTAGACTGGCGTCTGTCAACACAGGAACCCACTGCGGCTGCTTGAGAGGCATGCCCGCCGACAACTTTTCCGGCGCTAGCCACCACTGAAAAGATGCCCAGACCTTCCTTGTGCAAGGCAAATGCTTGTTCAGAGAGTCTCTCTGATGAGACCAGCGATGAAGCAGGGATCTCTGCAAAGGCCGCATGTGCACCCTGGCCCAAGGCATGACCTCCAACGTTGCTGCCATCATTCTCAGAACTCGAAGGTACTGCCACGGCGACGGCGACGGCTGCTTCAGAAAGGCGCGTACCAAGAAATGCAGCCCCCAAACCCAAGATTCTGGAAGGAACACCGCTCTGACCCGGGTGTCGAGGATTGGACGAAAAGCTCTGTCTTTCTTTGGAACCACAAAATAAATCAAGTATCGACCGCAACCGCATTGATCCAGAGGCACTGGAACAATGGTTCCTAGTTGTCTGAAACACGACAAGGTCGCTCGAACTGCCAACTCCTTGTTCCGCCCCCTGCAAGGGGAGAGAACAAAGGAGTCCCGAACCGGCCGAGAAAACTGAAGAACGTAACCCTCTCGAATGACCTCCAATACCCACTGATCGGATGTTATGTGGACCCAGGCAGGAAGAAAGTTCCGTAGTCGACCTCCCACAGACTGAATTCCCACCTGAGCCCCCCCTCGCTTCATTGTGGTTTCTTGAAACTGGCGGGAGAAGGACTGGTGAAACCTCTGCCTGCTCCGCGGAAACCTCTAAAACCTTGATCCCGAAAGGGATACTTTCCCCTTTGAAAAGTCCCTAGACGCAATGTCTGAAAACATCTAAAATCCCGAGACTGGCCCCTTACCACCACTCCAGCCTGTCCCGGTCTTGGCTTGTCCTCTGGTAATCGACCTCCTTTTGATTCCCCAAAATCCTTGACTAGTTTGTCCAGGTCCTCCCCGAACAATAACTTTCCTTGAAGGACTAGAAAGGGGGACTGTTACTTCTGGAGAGAAATCTGCAACTGTGAGTATATACTTCTGGTAATTTTCTAAAAAGAATTCTTTGTATTAAAGCTACTTAATCTGTGAACCCACTGTTTTTTGTTGGATCAGTTAGGGCCTAGTAGCAGCAATTAAAGTTTGAATTTAAAACACAGAGGAGAACTTTCTGGTTAAATTTCATACCCAGCAGAGAGCTTGTAGTTTAAATTTAATAGTCACTCAGGGCCAAGTAACAGCAAAGTACTTTTAGTTTAAATTTAACACACAGAAGAGAGCTTTCTGGTTACATTTGGAACCCAGCAGAGAGCTTGTAGTGTACATTTAATAGTCACTCAGGGCCTAGCATCAGAAAAGTACTTTTAGTTTTAAAACACAGAAGAGAGCTTTCTGGTTAAATTTAGAACCCAGCAGAGAGCTTGTAGTTTAAATTTCATAAGAAGTTAGAGCCTAGCAGCAGCTAAGAGCTATAATTTAAATCAAATCAGAATTTAGCTTACCTCAGCAGCACAAGACAGGGTACTGTGTAGCAGCCCTCTTTTAATAAGTGTTATTTCCCTCCCTCCCTCCCCACCCCTGGGATAATCATAGCTTTATAGGTACTTACACATCTTAAAAGACAGGAGGTGCTTTCAGGTGAAGCTCATTACCCAAATCAGTCATACACTAAGAACCTGAGATTAATTAAGCATCAGGTGAACAAGGTATATTAAACGTATTAGGTACAGTTTTATTGGTATAAATACCCATAGCAACCCCTAGTAAGTAAGAACTTAAAGATCTAGACACAAACTTAAAACTAAGATACAGACAGCAGTCCAGCAGCGGGATGGGGGCTTTCCAGTCTTTTGCATTGAGTGTCACATATATGATTTTCTCCCAGTTGGTGAGAGGTCTTACGTGTGCACTAGGTGGAAGGAGCTCTTTGCTCTCAGGGAACAAGTCCGTTCTCTAGAGGCTAAAGTAGCAGACTTGGAAAACATAAGACAGACAGAGAGGTACATAGATGAGACCTACAGGGATATAGTCCTGAAGTCCCACCTCCAGTCTGGCAGCACCCCTGTTGCCATGGAGGAGAGAGGTCACGTGACAGGAGAGCATCACCCTGGTGTGGCAGGAAGTGATCCTGTAACTATGACCTGTCCTCCAGGTGATGTAAAACCCTCTCGCACCGAGGAAGTTTCTCCAGGGCCATGTGCCCATGAGGGAAGGGTTAGGACAGCCGTTATGGGTTGGTGATTCGATCATTAGGCATGTAGATAGCTGGGTGGCTGGTGGACGTGAGGATCGCCTGGTAACATGCCTGCCTGGTGCGAAGGTAGCGGACCTCACGCGCCACCTAGATAAGGTCTTAGATAGTGCTGGGGAGGAGTCTGCTGTCTTGGTACATGTCGGTACCAATGACATAGGAAAATGTGGTAGGGAGGTTCTGGAGGCAAAATTTAGGCTTTTAGGTAGGAAGCTGAAATCCAGAACTTCCATGGTAGCATTCTCCGAAATGCTTCCTGTTCCACGCGCAGGACCCAAAAGGCAGGCAGAGCTCCGGAGTCTCAATGCGTGGATGAGACAATGGTGCAGAGATGAGGGTTTTGGATTTGTTAGGAACTGGGGAACATTCTGGGGAAAGGAGGGGCTCTTCCGAAGGGATGGGCTTCACCTTAACCAGGATGGAACCAGGCTGCTGGCATTAACCTTTAAAAAGGAGATAGAGCAGCTTTTAAACTAGATATTAGGGGAAAGCCGACAGTCACCCAAGAGCGGATGGTTCGGAAGAATATATACTTGAAGGATGCTACCAAAAGCAGAGAGGTTCCACAAAAGAGTAAAGTAGCCAAATGCCCTCAAGTATGGAGCAGACAGAGCTTAAAGATCCCAATTTACCCATGTCTAACAATAGCCAAATTAACATGAATAAAATACATTCTCTAAAATGCTTGTATGCAAATGCTAGAAGTCTAAAGAATAAGATGGGAGAGTTAGAATATATAGCACTAAATGAAAGGTTAGATATGATTGGAATATCAGAGACATGGTGGAAGGAGGACAACCAATGGGACACTGTGATACCTGGGTACAAACTATATCGTAATGATAGAGCTGATCAAATTGGAGGAGGGGTTGCGCTCTATGTTAGAGAGGGCATTGACTCAGAAAGTTTTGCAGGAAACAAAATCTGCTGTAGAATCTATATGGATTGAAATTCCATATAAAAGGGGGAAGGCAATGGCAGTGGGGGTGTACTATCGAGCACCTGGCCAGAATGACCAAATGGATGATGAAATGCTCCAAGAAATCAAGGAAGCTAACAAACGTTACAGCGCAGTAATAATAATGGGTGATTTCAATTACCCCGGTATCGACTGGGTCAGTGTCACGTCAGGACATGCTAGGGAGATAAAGTTCCTAGATGAAATAAATGACTGCTTCTTGGAGCAGCTGGTTCATGAACTGACCAGAAGGGAAGCCATATTAGACCTAGTCCTTAGTGGAACACCAGATCTAGTGCAAGAGATAAGGGTGTTGGGGCCACTTGGCAATAGTGATCATATAGCATGATCGCCTTTGATTTAATTAGTGGAGGAGGGATAGTAAGGAAATCCACAGTACTACCTTTTAACTTTCGAAAGGGAGACTATGATAAAATGAGGAAAACTGTTAAGAAAAAACTAAAAGGAGCAGTTGCAAAGGTTAAAGACGTATATCAAGCTTGGGTGTTGTTGAAAAATACTATCTTGGAAGCCCAGACCAGCTGTATTCCACGCTTTAAGAAAAGTGGAAGGAAGTCCAAAAACTGCCAGCATGGTTTAAAGGTGAGGTCAGAGAGGCTGTTGTTGCCAAAAAAGCATCTTTCAGGAAATGGAAAAAAGAGCCAAACGACAAACCCTGGAAACAGCACAAGCACTGGCAAGTCAAATGCAAGGCATTGATAAGGCAGGCAAAGAGAGAATTTGAGAAGAAGCTTGCTGCGGAAGCAAAAACGCAAAATAAAGACCTTTTCAAGTACATTCATGGCAAAAAACCTGTGAGAGAGTCAGTTGGTCCATTAGATGATAAAGGGGTTAAAGGAGCACTAAGAGGCGACAGGCGATAGAGGAGAGACTGAATGAATTCTTTGCTTTGGTCTTTACTGAGGAAGATGTAGGGATGTTACCCATGACTGAAGTGGTATTTAAAGGTGCGGAAGAATTGAAGGAAATATCGATATATTGGGAAGATGTCTTACAACTATTAGATAAACTGAAGTGTAGCAAATCACCTGGGCCGGATGGTATACATCCAAGGGTGTTGAAAGAACTGAAATATGAGATTGCAGACCTGCTATCAGTAATCTGTGAACTATCATTAAAATCATCTCTAATACCTGAAGATTGGAGGATCGCCAATGTAACAACAATTTTTAAAAAGGGTTCCAGGGGTGATCCGGGAAACTACAGACCTGTGAGCCTGACGTCAGTACCAGGAAAAAGGGTAGAAACCATCATAAAGAATAAAATTACTCAGCATGTAGATAGTCACAACCTAATGGGAGACAGCCAACATGGCTTTAGACAAGGAAGATCTTCTCTTACTAATCTGTTATGTTTTTTTGAAGGAGTGAATAAACAGGTGGACAAAGGTGAGTCGGTTGATATTGTGTATCTGGACTTTCAGAAAGCCGTTGACAAGGTCCCTCATCAGAGACTTTTGGCAAAACTAAAGAGTCATGGGATAGGAGGCAGTGTACTATTGTGGATCAGGCACTGGTTAAAAGATAGAAAGCAGAGGGTAGGGCTAAATGGCCAATTTTCCCAATGGAGAAAGGTGAATAGTGGTGTACCCCAGGGATCTCTGCTAGGTCCGCTGCTTTTTGACATATTCATAAATGACCTGGAAAGTGGAATAACGAGTGAGGTTATCAAATTTTCAGATGACACAAAACTATTTAAAGTTGTTAAAACCCAAGAGGATTGTGAAAAATTGCAAGAGGATCTTGATAAATTGGAAGACTGGGCATCAAAATGGCAGATGAAATTTAATGTGGATAAGTGCAAGGTTATGCACCTAGGGAAGAACAACCCAAACTATGGTTACACGATGCAAGGTTTCACATTAGGAACCACCACCCAGAAAAAAGATTTAGGCGTCATTGTGGATACCATGTTAAAACCCTCGGCCCAGTGTGCAGCGGCGGCCAAGAGAGCAAATAGAATGCTATGTATGATAAGGAAAGGAATGGAAAATAAAACAAAAGATATTATAATGCCTCTATATCGTTCCATGGTGAGACCGCACCTTGAATATTGTGTGCAATTCTGGTCACCGTATCTTAAAAAGGATATAGCGATTTTAGAAAAGGTTCAGAGAAGAGCCACCAAAATGGTAGAGGGGATGGAAGGATACTCCTATGAGGAGAGGCTAAAAACGTTAGGGCTCTTTAACCTGGAAAAGAGAAGGCTGAGGGGAGATATGATAGAAGTCTATAAATTAATGAACGGAGTGGAACGGGTAAACGTAGATCGATTGTTTACCTTATCAGAATATAGAAAGACTAGGGGACATGCAATGAAGCTACAGGGTAAACTATTTAAGACTAATAAAAGAAAATATTTTTTCACTCAACGTGTAATCAAACTCTGGAATTTGTTACCAGAGGATGTAGTAAAGGCTGTTAGTGTAGCTGGGTTTAAAAAGGGTTTGGACAAGTTCCTGGAGGAAAGGTCCATAAACCATTATTAAGAAGTGACCGAAGATATCAATGCTTGACCCAGTACAAGCATTGTGGAACTTGTGTCTCTTGGGGAAACTGCTAGGTACATATGACCTAGATTGGCCACTGTTGGAAACAGAATACTGGGCTTGATGGACCTTGGTCTGACCCAGTATGGCATATCTTATGTTATGTTAAGGGAGCTTGCTGAGTCTTGATTTGGAGGAGCTATCCGCTGCCCAATTTTGCAGCCAAATATACTGACGGGCTGCCACCAACGAAGACATGCTATTGGCCAAACCTCTGATCAGGTTATAATGAACATCAGCTAAGTAAGCAGCTCCGGACTCCAACCTTGTCATGTCCGCCACCTGATTTTGCGAAGGCTCTCCCGCCTGCTGAAAATGCTGAGACCAGCGAAGACAAGCTCTCGCTATCCATGCCCCACAAATAGAGGCCTGTAACGAGAGCGCATTGATATCAAAGGCTTGCTTTACCAAAAAGTCCACTCTCCTGTCTTGACTGTCCTTCAAGGCTGCACTACCTTCCACCGGAATGGTAGTCTTCTTCGTAACCACAGAAACTGCTGCATCCACTTGCGGGGAATGAAACATCTCTCGTTCTTGGTCAGCTAAGGGATATAGACGAGACATAGACCTAATGCCTCTAAGACCTGCCTCTGGCAAATCCCACTCATCCTGAATCATCTGTCTAACCACTTTGTGAACAGGAAAAACTGCTTGGGATTTCCGTACAGCCTGAATTAGAGGATCCTCTATATTATCCTCCTCTGCTGGCGTGACAACTGAGAGGTTAAGGGCCTGAAGAGACTCTGTAATAAGAGCTGTCAGCACTTCCCTCCGAAACACTCGGATAATTCTAGCCTGGTCCTCAGGCTCTTGAATCTTACCTTCCTCAAGCTCCTCCATAGGACCCTCTAACTCCATATCAAACCCGTCACTCTCTAACCAATCAGGCCCTCTTAGCTGGTCTCGGTTCCGTGCCTATAGATTTCTTCACAAGCGAGTGGACCCCCCCAGAAACCAAACCTGAGAGATCCGGAACAGCTCCCTGCTGTCGCAGGCAGTATGCCTCATGTAAAAGCAGCACAAAGTCTGGAGAAAAGTCACCCATAGGTGACACACTTACCGCCGGTGGCACCACCAGACTCGGACGCAATAAAGTCGAGGCTGGCAGCAAGGCTGGAGGCTCTAGAGGCGAACCACCTTCTGCCGCTAACCCAGCCCCATGAGGTGCAGCGAGGGGCACCTCTTTAAGCTTGTCCTGCAACTCCTGTTCCATACCAAGCGCTTCTGTCACACAACCGCGACAGACCCCTGCGTCCGAAACTGTCCTCCGACGGGTACCACACACAAGACACTGCGAATGCACAGGCATTAGACCCCGCTACCCCCAAAAGGTAGAGATCTATCAAAAAGCAATGCCAGAAAGAAAAGAGACCAGCTGCAGTGTCTCTCCCTCTTTTTATCACTATTATTTTTTAAACCACTGCTCTGATTAAAAAGAGGAGTAAAAGAGACCCAAATATTGAAAAAACTACCATACAACACTCCCCTGCTCCAAAACATTGACAAGGGAACTCCTGCAACTGAGAAAGGCACTTCAGAAAATATTGTGGGAAAAACCGGCCCCGCTGAAAACAGACATTTATTTATTTAGACAGTTTTGTATACCGCCTTATCCTTCAATCAAAGCGGTCACAACACAAGTGGGGGATACATTTAACATGCGGGGATATGAGACACACACACTAATAGTTACAGGGAACATGGGCAATTGAGGGTTAAGTGGCTTGCCCAAGACCACAAGGAGCACCTGTGGGACTAGAAACCCCAGTCCTTCCGGGCCATGGTTGCTGTCTTCTAGTAGGATTTGAACCCCCGACCTTCCGGCCTGAAGTACCTTGCCCCAACCACTAGGCTACTCCTCCCTACATGCTAAAAATAGAGCAGGCAGGCTCTACACGAGGGAACAGGCCTCTCCCAACTTAAAAATGCGATCGGGAAATCACCTGAGATAAAACTGCTTTCCTCAGCGATTCAGAGACCGCTGACCACAGAAAAACTGCACCGCTGAGCAAAACCATCCTCCACACAGCCCAGGAAGGCAGAGAGCTGGCAGACACCATCCCGATGGCCCTCTCCCCCCCCCCCCCCACACACCCCACCGATCCGGAGCTGACCAGCAGGCAAAAGAGGCACACAGAAACAATTCCCCTCCGTACAGACAAGGAGGGGAGTGCAGCAGGGCAGAAAAGAAATTAAGTTTGAAGTGAAGCCAGAGCAGGAATCCTCTTCCACTGCCCCTTCACTAGCCCTGTCTGTTTCTGTTCCCCTCCTTTTTTTTTTTAACAAAAGAAGCTTTAATTAATGCGCCCAAAGCAAAGAAAAAAAATATATAGAGAAAACAAACCCAAAAATCCACTAAATCCTAACTCCAGCTACTTATATGCTCCTTCGGTGAGCCCAATACCTAGGCTCACTACCTCTCGCTGCATGGAGACTGAGCACACTGGAAGCTGGTGGGAGGTGCCACCGGTATATGTGCCAAAATTCTGACATGCCCAGTCTCCATGCTGCGAGAGGAGGTGCACTACCCAGCGGTGAGGGACTGGACTGGAGGGACGATAAGGAACTATAATTAAAATCATCTGTAGTACCTGAAGATTGGAGAATGGCCAATATAACACCAATTTTTAAAAAGGGATCCAGGGGTGAGCCAGGAAACTACAGACTGGTGAGCCTGCCGTCAAAATGGTAGAAATCATTATAAAGAATAAAATTACTGAACATGTAGATAGTCATGGTTTAATGGGAGAAAGCCAGCATAGATTAAGCTAAGGAAAGTCTTGTTTTACTAATCTGTTATATTTTTTGAAGGGGTGAATAAACAGGTAGACAAAGGTGAGCTGGTTGAACATAGAGTAGCTGGCTTTTCAGAAAGCCTTTGACAAGGTCCCTTATGAGAGACTCTTGGCAAAATTAAAAAGTCATGGGATAGAGGCAGTGTACATTGTGGATCAGGAACTAGTTAAATGATAACAAGCAGAGTTTAGGTCTAAATGGCCAATTTTCTCAAAGGGGAAAGGTGAATAGTGGAGTATCCCAGGGATCTGTGCTGGGCCTGCTGCTTTTTTTTTTTAATTATTTTCAAATTTAAACATAAATCCAAGAATAAAACTCTTGTACAGAAAGACAAATACTGTCCAAAATACAATTCAAGAAAACTAAAAGAAATATATAAAGACAAATTGTCCATGACCACATTAATGGGAAAAGCTGGAAAATAAAAGTAAAACACAAAACACTTCCATAATATTCTACCGTTGCCCAGAAAGACAAAATTGTGGCTAATCAATTAAACCCCATATACATACGCAAACAGGTAGAAAAAAAAAAGGAAACAAAATAGAAAACCTTCAACCAACATTCTCCTTACCAGAAACAAAAGCCTCTAACTGGGAAGGCTCCAAAAAAACATACTTAGCCTGCTGAAATTGCACAAGGCACTTACAAGGATATTTAAAAAAAAACATGGCACCCAGGGCTAGGGTCCGAGGCTTTAATACCAAAAATTCCGTTCTGCGTTTCTGGGTAACCCTACAGACATCTGGAAAGATCTGTATCGAAAAACCACAAAAAACAGCACTTTTCTTAGAAAAATAAAGCTTCAATACTAAATTCTTATCAGATAACAGCAAAAAAGAAACAATTAAAGTAGCACGTTGTGGAATAACTTCCAATGAGGTTTCCAAGAAAGCAGAAAGGTCTAAAGAGGCTGGAGGAGCCTCAAGTAAAGACTCATCCTGGGAAGAAGCCTGGGACCGCACCCCAGAAGGAAGATAATACACATTTGATAACTTAATAGCATCCACATCTGAAATCAATAATATTTCTTTAAAATATTTTTGTAGCAATATCATTGGGGAGAGATAATGTGTTCGAGGAAAGTTAATAAAACGCAAGTTCTTAACCCTGGAAGCATTCTCCAGAGACTCTAAATGATGATTAACTACTAAACCTTCTCTAACATTTGAAGAAATATTAGCCTGTGCAATATTCAGCTGACCTTCCACCTTCTTAACAGCGATCTTACAAACAGCCATGCCATCTTCCAATTCGGTAAGCTTAGAAATAACATCAGTAGAAAATTGAGAATTTGTGAAAAAGCAGATCGAACTGAAAGTTCAGTACGTGTCACAACTGTCCAGATATCACTCAAAGTTACATTTTCAGGAACAGGCAAAGTTTCCACGGCTGAAGCAAAGCGTAGGGGAACAGGCATATTTGAGACCAAATTATCAGGTTGTTGGGACGACGGTTGAGAAGGTAAAGGGGCGGGCTGGGTCAGGTCAATCAAGCCTGAAACAGCACCTACCTCAATTAATCCCTGTGAGCTGGGCGGGGTTGGACCCGAAATAGGGGAGTTGTCCACAGCGGAGCTGACTGACTCAGATGAAACATTTGAACCGTCCAATTTAGAGGTTGCAGGTAGAGCTTGAAGATGACGATCCATTGGGACAGCTGCTTTTTTTTTTTTTGCCTGCTGCTTTTTAACATATTCATAAATGACCTGGAAATGGGAATAACGAGTGAGGTGATCAAATTTAAAGATAACAGAAAATTATTCAATGCTGTTAAAACGCAAGAGGATTGTGAAAAATTGCAAGAGGACCTCGATAAATTGGAAGACTGGGCATCCAAATAGCAGATGAAATTTAATGTGGACAAGTGCAAAGTTATGCACCTAGGAAAGAACAACCCAAACTTTGGTTACACGATGCAAGGTACCACTTTAGAAACCACCACCCAGGAAAAAGATTTAGGCTTCATCGTGGATAATACATTGAAACCCTCCACCCAGAGTGCAGCGGCGGCCAAGAAAACTAATAGAATGCTAGGGATCATAAGGAAAGGAATAGCAAATAAAAGCAAGGATATTATAATGCCTCTGTATCTTTTCATGGTTCCACCGCACCTTGAGTATTGTGTGCAATTCTGGTCGCCGCATCTTAAAAAGGATATAACAGAATTAGAAAAGGTACAGAGAAGAGCCACCAAAACGGTAAAGGGGATAGAAGGATACCCCTATGAAGAAAGGCTTAGAAGGTTAGGGCTCTTCAACTTGGAAAAGAGAAGACTGAGGGGAGATATGATAGAAATCTATAAATTAATGAATGGAGTGGAACGGGTTAACATAGATGGGTTGTTTACGCCATCAAAAAGTAGAAAGATTAGAGGACACGCAAAGAAGCTACTATGTAACCCGTTTAAGACTAATAAGAGAAAATATTTTTTCACTCAACTCGTAATCAAACTCAGGAATTCATTACCAGAGGATGTAGTGAAAGCTGTTAGTGTAGCTGGGTCAGGGGCGGCTCAAGGCAATCTGCTGCCTGAGGCAAGGATGAGGTGGTGCCCACCTCCCCCTCTCCCCCCCGGGGGGGGGGGGGAATCTTTCTCAAAACTCCAGTCAGGGACTGAACCAAACCAAAAAGCCGATTAGATATGTGGAGCATACCAAGGAACTAAAAGAAAGAGCAAGAAACACAGCAATTTATAACTCCAAATTATAATTCATTTGTATTTTGTTATAAACTGTGTTATGGTGCTTGCTTTTTCTTTTTGAACATATATTTTGCATTCAAAAACCCCCTCCTCAACAATGGGTGCAGAGCAGAGGTAGGACATTCACCCACAGAACTCAATATATTAAAAACAAAATCTCATTCTGGTCATCTCACCAACAACAAACATTTTCCAGTACCAAGCATATTGGGAACTAATATAAAACCCTACTAAAGTCACTGAAGATCTGCAAGGCCAAATCTACCATACCATACCATGCACTTACTAGTCAAATTACTGCAGTACAGATCCCTACATACAAATACCATGTTAACAGAACACCTGGCCTTGGTCACACACTCAGAACACAGACCCTCACTAAGTACAGAATAAGTGACCACAGCCTAAAGCAAAAATAAAAATATGTAGACAAAAATTAAAATGAAACCCCAAGAAGCCAGACTCTGCATGCGGCACTATACTAGATAAGAGATGCAGTTCCTCATACTGTGTGAAATATAGATAGCGCAAAGTCCACTCACTAAATTGAAATAAAATTATTTTTTCTACCTTTGTTGTCTGATGATTTTTGATCATGCTGGTCCCGATCTGAGGTTTCTGTTTTCCTCTGTCTTCTCTTAGCTCTTTTTCTATGGTCTGTAGTCTGCCATTTCTTGTTTCTCCTTTTGCTTTCTTCATTTTCTTCCATCAGCCTTTTTCCAGTCCCAGTAACTCTCCTCAGTATCAGCATTCTTTACAGCCTCCACTCCCAGCACCTTCCAGTGCCAACCCCCTTGCATTCCTAGTAACGCCACTGGTGTCTATTCTCTTCCAGTCCCCCTCCTTCCCCACCGTCCAGCCCCTTCTAGTCAAATTACCATCCCAGGTTCCAGTCCCAGTACCCCCTCCCATGTCAGTTCCCTTCCAGTCACCCTCTCCTCTGTCCCTGTCTTCCAGTGCCATCCCCGGGTGCCTGCTCCTTTCCAACCCCCATGTCAGCTCCCTTCCAGCTCCCACCTTCACCCCCTGTCAGTTCTCTTCTACCCCCCTCCTATTACCCAGCCACCTTCCAGCCCCATCCCCAAATGCCTGCTCCCTTCCAGCTCGCCCCCATGTCTGCTCCCTTCCAGCTCTCCCGTATATCTTCTCCCTTCCAGCTCCCCCCCAATGTCTGTTCTGCTCCCTTCCAGTCTCTCCCATTTCTGCTCCCTTCTAGCCCCCTGTCTGCTCCGTTCCAGCTCTTCCCCCATGTCTGCTCTGCTCCCTTCCAGCTCCCCCCATGTCTGCTCTGCTCACTTCCAGCCTCCCCCCATTTCTGCTCCCTTCCAGGTCCCCTTGTCTGCTTCCTTCCAGCCCCCCCCCCCCATGTCTGCTCCCTTCCAGCTCCCTCCCGCATGTCTGCTGCTTTCTGGTGCCTTTCCCTCCCCCCCCCCCACTGATTCATCCTTTAAATAAAAAGAAAGCAGTCGCGGGAACATTTCTCTGTTCCCGCGGCTCTGCTAACTTTTAAACTGCTGGGTCGCAGAGTTTCTAAAGGCAAGAATAAGCATGTCCTGTTTCTTGTAAGAAATGCTTATTCTTGCCTTTAGAAACTCCACGACCCAACAGTTTAAAAGTTAGCAGAACCACGGGAACAGAAAAATGTTCCCGCGGCTGCTTTCTTTTTTGATGCGGAAGCAGCGGCAGCGACAGAAGCGGAAGGGGAGGCAGTGGTGGCGACCTCGACCTTCCCCCCCCCCCCCACCAGCGCCCTCATGCCGCTTTTTCCCGGCTTACCGGGTAGTGCCGGCCCTGCTAGAAGATTGGCGGTTCTATCATAGGCAGTTTCTAGGGAGCGGCAAATCAGAAATAAACCCAACCGGAGTGCCACCCCCCTAGAAACCGCTGTCTGAGGCCACCGTCTCAGTTGGCCTAATGATAAAACCGCCCCTGAGCTGGGTTTAAAAGAGGTTTGGACAAGTTTCTGGAGGAAAGGTCCATACACCATTATTAAAGAGGACCCGGGAAATCCACTGCTTACCCCAGGACGAGCATTGTGGAAGCTGTGGACTTTGGGTACCTGCCAGGTACTTGTGACCTGGATTGGCCACTGTTGGAAACAGGATACTGGGCTTGATGGACCTTGGTCTGACCCAGCATGGCATTTCTTATGTTCTTATGTTCTTAAGAGCGACAAAAATAGTAAAGGGGATGGAAGGACTTTGAGGAAAGGCTGTTCAACTTAGAAAAAAGACAGCTGAGGGGAGATATAATAGAGGTCTATAAATTAATGAATGGAGTAGAACGGGTAAAGATAGATCAGTTGTTTACTCCATCAAAAAGTAGAAAGACTAGGGGACATGCAATGAAGCTACAACGTAACTCATTTAAGACTAATCAGAGAAAATATTTTTTCACTCAACACATAATCAAACTCTGGAATTCGTTACCGGAGGATATAGTAAAAGGTGTTAGTGTAGCTCGTTTTACAAGAGGTTTGGACAAATTCCTGGAGGAAAGGTCCATAAACCATTATTAAAGAGGACCAGTGAAATACACTGCTTACCCCGGGATAAGCATTGTGGAACCTGTGTACCTTCTTGGGCACCATTAATCCTGTCCAGGTCATATTTTGTTTTTTTCTCAGAAATTACTATATCTAAGTTGCACAGACAGCTTTTTTTGTTGTATACCTTGTGGCATCAAAGGTTCCCTTAAGGAGTCAGAAAACAAAGGTTCAGGGGGGCAGGAAAGGACCCTCAAGGGCTAGTCTGCTCCTCAATCCCAGACAAAAACAGGACATATCCCCTTCCTGCAGCTTGAGGAGGCCTCTTGTCAATGGTATGTCAATACTCACAACCAGTGGTGGGATCCAAACCGACTAAGAACCGGTTCGGTCCCAGCCCTCCCACTTGCGTGATGGCCGGGTTGCTGCACCTCACGTGGAGGTGTTGCAGTGGCCGTACGCTTGGGCCCCTACCCTTCACTGAGGTGCTGCAACCCAGCCATTGCCCTATAGCCCAATCCCCCACCTGACAGTGTTTTGACGGCACCAGAGCTTCTCCCAATGCTGTGATCCCCTGATGCCGTCAAACATTGTCAGGTGAGGGGATTCCCGCCACTGCAGTGCTGGTGTTTCCATGTTGTGTTTGGCCCAGTTCAGTGAACACTGGCCACAGCAGAAACCAGTTTGCATGAACTGGGCCGAACTGGCCCATTCCTATCACTGCTCACAACCCCATGTGATTAGAAAAATCCTCAGCAGAGAGAGGACTGGGGAGTTTCCCTGGGGCAGAGGGGCTCCAGCAACACAGTCAAGGGTAGAAGGACTCAAATGTGTTGAAGAGCCTCCTGTGGGCAGTTAGCCCACCTCTGAGTGGTCAGTGGATGACATGGAGGTGAAAGCTATGGAAGGAAGCCCCCTGGACCTACCTGCTTCGGAGGAAGAAATGGAGGTAGAGTGGGCCAGTAGACTGTGAATTTTATTTTCTTTTTCTGCTTTGTTTTTTCCCTTTTTTCTGGATTGTTTGAGGGTGCTGCAAGAGGGAGGCATGACGAGAGAATAAGTCACAGAGGTGTGGGCACCTCCCCACCTTTTCTCACCCCACTGTTTGACTCATGGTGGCTATTTTTCCCTGGTTTGGGGCTGAGAAAGGGGAATAATATTTTGTTTGTGTTTTGCCAGGAGGAACAACTGAAAGACTGTTTTGTTTTCTCTGTTGGGAGGAATTGAACTGTGGAGGAAGGCTAGGGTTATACATATCCGAGACAGCCTCTGTAGTGGGTACTGATTTTTGGAACAGATGGAGGCCTTCAGGGCTGAACTAGGCATATGCCTAGGCCTCAGCCTGTAGCATGGCTGATTTGCTTTTGTACTTTTCTGCTGACTCACCTGTGGGGGAGAGGGCAGGGACACTACATCTTCCGAGTTCTGGTTGGAACTTTGGCGAACAGAACTGGAAGAATACCAAGGGACTTCTGCATAGATCTCTTCTCTTGATTTGTTACCGTTGCTGTCACCCACCCACTATCCACATGAGCTGGTGAGACTTGCATGACCACTACTTGAATCAGACTATCCAGCAGTGGATGGATCCAGCACCAAGTCACAACCTTTGAACATACTATTAAAATATTATGATGACATACAGTTGGAATATTTCCAATTATTTCTCAAGATATTGTACACAACATACTTAAAATGCAAGGGTGCCAATAATGTTGACCACACTGTACACGAGGCAATGAAGGGTTAAGCAATTTGCCCAAGATCACTAGAAGCATCTGTGGGATTTGAATCCCCAGCTTAGTTGGTTCTCAGCCTGCTGTTATAACTATTAGGTTATTCCTCCATTTAGTGGACGTGACTCTTGGTGAAATTAAAAAGTCATGGGATAGGAGGCAGTGTACTATTGTGGATCAGGAACTGGTTAAAAGATAGAAAGCAGAGGGTAGGGCTAAATGGCCAATTTTCCCAATGGAGAAAGGTGAATAGTGGAGTACCCCAGGGATCTAATGCTGGGTCCGCTGCTTTTTAACATATTCATAACTGACCTGGAAATGGGAATAACGAGTGAGGTTAGCAAATTTGCAGATGACACAAAACTATTTAAAGTTGTTAAAACCCATGAGGATTGTGGAAAATTGCAAGAGGATCTTGATAAATTGGAAGACTGGGCATCCAAATGGCAGATGAAATTTAATGTGGACAAGTGCAAAGTTATGCACCTAGGGAAGAACAAGCCAAACTATGGTTACAAGATGCAAGATTCCACATTAGGAACCACCACCCAGGAAAAATATTTAGGCGTCATCATGGATAACATGTCGAAACTCTCTGCTCAGTGTGCAGCGGCAGCCAAGAAAGCAAATAGAATGCTAGGAATCATAAAGAAAGGAATGGAGAATAAAACAAAGGCTGTTATAATGTCTCTGTATCGTTCCATGTTGAGTCCACATGTTGAATATTGTGTGCAATTCTGGTCACTGTACCTTAAAAAGGATAAAGCATTATTAGAAAAGGTACAGAGAAGAGCCACCAAAATGGTAAAGGGGATGGAAGGATACCCCTATGAGGAGAGGCTTAAAAAGGTTAGGGCTCTTCAATCTGGAAAAGAAATGGCTGAGGGGAGATATCATAGAGGTCTATAAATTAATGAATGGAGTGGAATGGGTAAATGTAGATCGATTGTTTATGCCATCAAAATATAGAAAGACTAGGGGACATGTAATGAAGCTATAGTGTAACCTATTTAAGACTAATAAGAGAAAATATTTTTTCACTCAACGAGTAATCATACTCTGGAATTCATTACCGGAGGATATAGTAAAAGCTGTTAGTGTAGCTGGGTTTAAAAAAGGGTTGGACAAGTATCTGGAGGAAAGGTACATAAACCATTAGGGAACCCAGGAAATCCATTTCTTGCCCCAATACAAGCATTGTGGAACCTGTGTCTTTTGGGGAAACTGCTAGGTATTTGTGACCTAGATTGCCCACTGTTGGAAACTGGATACTGGACTTGATGGACCTTGGTCTGACACAGTATGGCATATCTTATGTGATTCATGCTGCCTTATGCAAAATCAGAGTTCATTTTCAGTGCTAGGTATCTGCTCCTCAGACCAGAAAGGACTATGGAAGCTGCAGAGATAATTTTCACACCCAGGGGAAAGGAAAACTTAGCCATTGTGCAATGGTGATTCCTAATGGTCAGACTCGAGAAGCATGTACAATAGATTCTGAAGAGAGCCACAGTCTGTTGGCTCTTGGTGAAAGACTGTCACTGCAAAGGTTCAGAAAAATAGAAGGTGCCTATGGGTACCAAAATGGAAGGAAAAATTCAAAAGACTTGCAAATGAAGGCTCAAGGGGCCATATTCCTAGTAGTGACCAGTTCACATTATGCTGGAAGCCTAATGGAGCAAGTAGAAATTGTGCAGGAACAAAGAATTCAGATACTAATAAGAGAATCAGGTAAACAAATGCAATAGTTTAATACAGTAACAAGAAAACACCAAAACCAATCATTGGATTCCTCCAAATGGAACTTTACAAATTGCCTACACCACACCCATATTTTTTATACCTGACATTGTAGTGTCCATAATGTGATTCCTTTGATCCTAAGGACATTATAAATACAATGACAAAAATTAAAAGAAATAAATTGGAAAAATCTATGCATTCAAATCTTGTAAATGAAAGGCTTTCTGGTATTTAAGTGGTCCTATATACTAAGGACCCCTTAATATACCAGCAGCAGCAGCTAGCACTACAAAAGCAATTAGCTGCTGCTGCTGCTGAACATTAGACACAGATATTCAGTTCCGGGGCCATATCCCAGTCTGGCCTTGAATATCTGGGTTGCCCAGACAGCGATGTAGCTAACCGGGAAGTAGGGTTCTCAACCGGCTGGTTTTCAGCTGGCCTGACTGGTTTTTACATGGCAAGGCCGGCTGCCGGCAGAGATCTAAGACCGGCCCTTGAAAAGCCATTTTTTTGCTCTGGCCGCGAGACTGGGAGCAACAAGAGCAGAAAACTGGCTTTTCAGCTGGGGTCCTTGTCCCTCCATTGCAGTCTCACCTTCTCCTCAGCTGTCAGACCCTTCCTGACACTTTCTTCCCCTTGCAGCCGCAGCTCCTGCTTCTTACAGAGCAGCGGCTACAATAACACTAATTTAAAAACAAAATGAAACCGGTGTGGAGCCCTCTGGCCCTATGGAACCCCTGCTGCAGCGTTCTGCCCCCTGTAGCAACACTTCCTTTTGAGCATGGTATGCTGCAGCAGGGGTTCCATAGTGTGGAGGACTCCACACCAGTTTTGTTTTGTTTTTAAATTAACGTTATTGCAGCCACTGCTCTATAAGAAGCAGGAGCCATTGCTGCCAGGGGAAGGAGGTGGCAGGAAGGGACTGACACGGGGGGAAGGTGGAGGCAGGAAAGCAGCTGAAAGAGGGAGGAAGCAGGTGGCAGGAAGGGACTGACACGGGGGGAAGGTGGAGGCAGGAAGGCAACTGAAAGAGGGGGGAAGGAGGTGGCTGGAAGGGAGCTGACATGGAGGAAGGTGAGGGCTAGAAGGGAGATGACAGAGGGGGGAAAAAGGTGCTTGGAAGGGAGCTGAAAGAGGAGGAAAGGTGAGGGCTGGAAGGCAGACGAAAGAGGAGGAAGGAGGTGGCTGGAATGGAGCTGACATTGGGGAAAGGTGGGGACTGGGCCACTGAAAGGGAGCTGACAGAGGGGTGAAGGAGGTGGCTGGATGGGAGTTGACATGGGGGCTGGAAGGGAGATGATGCAGGGGGGAGGATGGAGGTAGCAGGAAGGGAGATGACAGAGGGGGGAAGGAGAGTTCTGGAAGAGAGCTGATACCTGGGGATAGTACTGGAGGGGGACTGGAAGGCAGCTGATACCGGGGGGAGGGACTGGAGGGAGCTGACACTTGGGGATGGGTCTGGTAGATGGATGGGTAATGGGGGGGGGGGGTTGGAAGGGAGGGGGTACATGGTGATGGCACTGAGAGGGGGATGGACAGAGGGTAGGATGACTGGAAGGGAGATGACACTTGTGGATGGGACTGGTAGGTGACTGGATAATGGGGTGAAGGCTGGAAGGGAGCAGACACGTGGGAATGGCACTAGAAGGGGGATGGACAGAGGGTAGGATGACTGGAAGGGAGCTGACACGGAGGTGGCACTGGGAATGGAAGTGAGCTGATACCTGGGACTAGAAGGGGCTGGACATTGGGGAAGGAAGGGGACTGGAAGGGAATGGACACCACTGGCAGTCCTGGGAATGCAAGGGAGTTGACATTGGAAGGTAATGGACGGGGAGGACTGGAAAGGGGGCTGATACTGGGAGGGTTACTTGGACTGGAAAAAGGCTGATGGAAGGAAGTGAAGAAAACAAAAGAAAAGACAAGAAATGGCAGATGGACTATAGACCATAGAAAGAGAGCTAGGAGAAGACAGAAAAGCAGAAGTCTCAGATCAGGACCAGGATGATCAGAGGAGAAAATGGTCAGACAACAAAAGTAGAAAAAATTATTTTATTTTTAATTTAGTGATTGGACTTTGTGCTAGCTTTATATTTTACACAGTATGGGGAACTGCATCTTGTATTTATCTGATGTTGCACTGCATGCGGAGTCTGGCTTCTTGGGGTTTCAGTTTAATTTTTACCTATATA
The DNA here is from genome assembly GCA_033557465.1 of Ichthyophis bannanicus. Taxonomy (NCBI): domain Eukaryota; kingdom Metazoa; phylum Chordata; class Amphibia; order Gymnophiona; family Ichthyophiidae; genus Ichthyophis; species Ichthyophis bannanicus. Next base: position 668,315,783 of record CM066036.1, on the reverse strand, counting down.
TTTCTCTTTTTTTGTGCTTATTTATTGATGAAGGCCTGTCTGTATTGTGTGTGTGTGTACAACCAATGCTGGGTATTCTGTTAGTATGGAATTTCTGTTTAAGAATTTATAGCAATCTTGCTTGTTCAGATTGCACATTGTCCTCTCTGCAATTATGTTTTGGGGACAGGGGGTGGGGCAGGGGGTGGGGCAAGGGTGAGGTGGGGGCGAGACAGGGACAGGACAGGGGGCGGGGTGGGGTGGGCATGGGTGGAGCATGACTAGCTACAGGTGGTGGATTTTTCTCTTTCAAAAAGTTGCTAACTCTACCAGGAAGCAATGATATTCAGCCACTACCCGGTTAGCTTCAGTGGCCAAAGTTAGGTCAAACATTGCTGCATCTGATTTTCACCACTTGCAATAATTGGGCAGCGGTTCAATATCGCCACTGCCAGGTTATCACCAGATGCCGCCCCCAGAACGCCCCGAAACTAACTGGTTAGCATCAATGCATGCAGTGTCAGCACCCGCGGATAGTAAGCGGCACGATTAATATCCCAGACAAGGGATTAACATGGTTAGCAGGTTTGTCAAACATATTAATCCCTTTATCGCTAGAAGAAGGGAGAGCAAGATGGCTGACACACGTTAGACGCCACTGCCGGTACGCTGCTTTATTTCCTCTTTCTTACGATGCCGCGTAAAAGGAAGACTAAGAGCTGGAAGTTACCTGTAGCGGCGACGAGGGTGGCAACTACGGGGCCTCTGGATGCGTTCTTGAGGCCTGCTGGTGTGGTCGAGGCTCCTGTGTTAACTGGCTCATTGGGGGCGCTGGGAGCAGAAGGAGGCTTGCCGTGCCCCTTTGAGCTGCATACCTCCCTTAGCCCGGAGGCACGGACTCCTCCGATTCAGCCGGCTTTGCTCTCAGCAGGAGTAGCGGAGGCGGAGCTCCGTGGTATTGGGAAAGCCATCTCTGCTGAGTCATCTTCTCCTGCTACGATGAGTGGCTCCACGGCAGCTGGGTTGGAGGCTGCGGATTCTGCCGGTGTAGTGAGCAGTTCAGCCGAGCATGGAGGAAGTTCGCCAGCTGATGCAGGTGCAAGCCCTGGTATTCCTGCTCCTGAGCCTACTGGGATTACAAGCATTATGCTTCCACAATCTGTGCTTCAGCGTCCGGGAGCAGTTACCTTGGACTCCCTCTGGGAAGGTCTCCAAGCCTTGGAATGGTCCTTTACTCTGCAGTTTGGAGTTCTGCAGAATGTTTTAACTCCTGTTCTTCAAGCCTTTGATCTTCAAAAGAAGGAAGTTGCTTCAATTTCCACCAAGGTAGCCCAGTTAGAGGAAAAAATGGAGGGCATAACATCCATTTCAGGTACTGTTTCTAAGGATTTGGTTGCTAGCCATGGGAAGATTGAGATGTTGGACAATTCTGTCCGTAAAAGAAATCTGCGCTTGTTGAATTTTCCTTGAGTGCCTTCGGTGTCGCCTAAAGAGTTGTTTAACTCTTATGCTACCTCAGTGTTAAAGCTCCCCGCTGAGTCTGTCCCTCCCTTGGCTAGGTTTACTTTCTGCCTGCTGCCAAGCGAAAGCCCCATGGAGCCTCTTCACCTGTACATTCACCACCGATGAATTCTTTGGATCTAACTGGTTTCCTGGATACTACTGACCACGGGTTTATCCTGCGGGCTACGCTACTTCTTACCATGGCTTTGGAACCAGATCGCGACTTGCTTTTGAGACTTTATTTCAAGGCTAGGAGTGAGACCTTCATGGGAGGGACAATAAGGATGTTCCCGGACGTGTCCAAGCCTACCCAGAAACGTAGACAGCAATTTCTTTTGTTAAAACCACAGGTTCTATCGCTGGGTGGTCTGTTCTTTCTACGCTATCTCTGTAGATGCTTAATTAAATATCAGGGAGTTAGTTATACCTTTTTGAGCCTGCACATTTAACTCAATTTGTTACTAGTAAGAATATTCCTCTGCGTAGCAGTTGATCTGTTCCCCCCCCCCCCCCAGGTTTATGGGGGAGCAGTGGTGGGTCTGTGCATTAGATAATCTACACCAGAGTTGTGTCTATTGCCTTTGACCTTTTTTCCTTTGAATTATGTTTTGCTCTCTCTATTAATTGTGGGCTAGTGAATCATTATTTGTATACATATTTAGTGCAAGGTGAGGGTGGTTTCTCTCTCTCATGGCTTGTTGGGTTTTTTTATCTTCCTGTATTGTTTTCTTTACTGTAACAAGAATTTTCTTGTGTAAAATTTAAAAATTGCATAAATAAATAATTTTAAAAAAACATATTAATCCCTTTGAATATCGGGCCCTAAGAATTTTTTCCATAGGCACAATATGGGAGAAAACCTGCATATTTTTCATTGAAATATTTTTTCATTCAAATTTCTTCTGGTGGTTTTTAGACTTGTTGAACAGCTAGGTATACGTGTTAAAATGCTGGTGCTTTTCTTTTTTTTTTCTCGTTCTTCCCATTGTTATGTTATACTGCTCCGGTGCCTTTTATTTTTTTGCTTCAGTTTGCATCTACGCTATCAGTGTTCCCAGAAAACTGTGTGGGAGTCCGTTGCCTGTGCTGCTGCTGTGGGAGAAGGTGCTGTGATATCGCATTTTCAGTCCTGTCTATGGGTGCCAAAATCATGAATCTGGCCCTTCCTGAATTTATGATTTTTGTTAATTGTATTCTTGATTATTTGACAACCTGAAAATGTTGTTATGCAAGAATACAGAGGAGAATTCATGAGTGTGTTTAACACTGTATATAAAGTCAAACCTAGGGGCATGTTTACTAAATTGTGGCAGGTAGCAGGCAACAAATGCGAATTTAGCATGTGCTTTTACCATGGCGGGGGTGTAGCAACTGCAGTAGATGCAGGAAGCGTGGCTGCAGTAGGGACACGCTAGGTGCTTCACTATCACAGTAGTTTTGAATGTACTGTCATAGCGCATGTGCATAGCGAACACACTCGCATATTGTACCTAGCAATTGTTAGCTACAAATGCATTATTAGAGTGGTAGTAATCTATGGAACAACTGCAGAGAGTAATAAATGGGCCCCTTTCCTACCTTCGGGACAGTAGTAACAGGCCAGTGCAGAAAAGAGAGGGATAACTGGGAATAGGCACAATCGGCTGCACAGCTCAGAGCAATGGGGTGAAGTACAAGAGAGCGGGCCTACAAATCCAGAAAGCAAACACATGCAGAGAATCCATGCTACGTCCCTAACTGGAAGATAGGGTGCAAACATGGCATCAGGCAGGGGGTTCATATTGTCCACCATTTAAACTTACCAGATTTTGTGCAGGCAAATCTGGGACACTTATTATTGGAAGTGGGGGGGGGGGGGGGGGGGGGGGGGGGGGGAGGGGAGAAAGAAAGGGGCACCTTAGTTCAAGGTTTGAGCAATAAGGCATGGAGGAGGAAAGAAGAATCATTCCCTTCTCCCCCCTCCAACATCCATCTCATAACTGCAACAATATTACTTCCAAGCAGACAAATCAACAGAGAAATAGAAATACTGATGCATTTCCCTCATTCTGTACAAAATATAAACATAATGGATGTTGATTCTGAAAACTGACATAATCAAATCACTAAATTGAAAATAATTTTTTTTCTACCCTCTCTGTCCCCATTGCTGGAAACAGGGACAGGAGGCTGCCAAACATGTGGAAGTCGGGGACATAGCTCTAAAATCAAGGATAATCACCAACAATCAGGGACATCTGATAACCTTACTACTGTTTGGAATGAGTATATGAACCCCCTCATCTTGAGGCACCCAAGGTGCCTGCTTATCTAGACTGCAGTGAACACAATACAAGGCTTTCAGTGTTGGGGGGATGGGATGAGATACTCCTCTCAATAACTTCACTTATGGCTTGGCCTAGATATTGTGGAGTGTGTCCCTCATGTATGAGAATGGGGAGGGGGTTGGAGCCAGTGGACCTGAAGGCCAAACACAATGAGCACACAGATGGGGGGGTGTGGGGGGAACACATGGTCTGGCCACGCTGCTACCACATGCGGTCCATAGCATCCAGAAGCACCCTGGTGGCCCACTATAGGACACGCCCCACCATTGTAGCCTGCCATCTGCTGGAGGGGTGTGGGAGGCAGTCCACATAGGGCAATCATGCTTCCTCCAGTGGGAAGAGCTCTGGGGGAACACTACAGTGCAACCCCCCCGCCCACCAATGGAGGCTAAAACCAAGCAGTCCCCAGCCTAAGCACCTCAGCTGTTAGGGAACCAAAGGTCTACAAGACCTCCGTAGGTCCATGAAACACTACTGTCCCCTGGGCATGGGGTCCAGGAGAGGGAACACTAATCAGTATGCGCCAACAAAGGAAGTCCACATTCCATATTGAAAATGTTAAGCGGCTGCTCAGAGTCAGTAGACCTAAGCCATATTCTCTCATGGTAAGGGTGAGGGACAATCTGCCTACAGGACCATGGCCCACAGCAGCGCAATGCCCCCTCCCCTCCCCCGCTGAATGCTTCTCATTCCAACTCTGGATATGTGGCCAGTACTGTCTGAAGCACATACAGGCTCTATATCCCGACACCCCCACAGCACATAACAGCAGCCATCTGGCATCTATTCAGTGTATATACCGACGTGAGCAGTAGTCAGTCAAGATAAACGCTGATATTTCTGTAGGTGTTTGTTCATTGTCGTAGCAGGCTCATTCCTGAAATGCAGGCCCTGGTTTTGTGGTTGTCAGGCAGTTGTGGTTCACTACCATGCAGCCTTTCTGAATAGGTGGCCTAGGCAGGTGCCTAGGTATTCTGCTAATACTGCTTATTCGCCCTTTTTTCTTCTTTGTGTTTGCCTTTTCTGCCCTTCATATTTTTTAACACTCATGTACAAACTATGCGTTTGTGATGCGCTAGCAAGGCAAGTGCAACTACCACCTGGTCAGAGGCAGGGGGATAGTTGCACCCATGCTAGCTGCATCTTTGTGCAGTTGCCAACTGCTCTCCACCCTGACTCTGCCCTGACCCCGCTTATCCGCACACTGCTCTGAGAGCATGATGGTTTCAGCATGGGTGCCTTTCAGCCACATGACCTATCACAGGCCAAAAACACAAAACCCCAAGCTCTCGGCTCTCATGCTTTAATAAACATTCCCCTTAGTATTCAACATGGTCATGCTAATTAAATCATGGCTGGTGAAAGGGTTCTAGGCAACCCATCAGCCTTATACCCCTTGTTCCTCCCTCAGAAACTGCTGTTCTATTCCAATACCATCTCAAAAATACGAATTTATAAAGTTAAATAATTTTAAAACAAAATTATTTTTTCAACATATATAAGACTACAGACAAGAAAGATTTCAATTACAATAAGCTTGATATAGGTCTACATTTTAAAAATAGTAGATTCCATGTCCCTCCTTGGAAGTGTTGGTGGAGGAATTTTAGGTAAAACTTCTTTAGCATATGGTGTGTTATGAAGTCCAGCTTCTCGAAGTGCCATCTCAACTCTTACTCTGCAGTCTGAAATGATCTGTTTCAAAGACAAAAAGTGCATTACAATATTTTGCATATTCTTTTACTTATGTATCTTAGATTTTCCCAAATTCATGTAAATCAGGCCTTGGCAAATTTTCTTAGAGTCTAGGAGCCAGCATAAAAATGTAGGAGCTAGCTGCTGAAACCAAGGTCACAGTGCACACCTCCCTTCCAAAAGATGTATTGCCCTTTGTTAGGGCCTGAACTACTAAGCCTCCTTTCCCATTTTCTATGGGAAAAGAAAGCTTAATAAGTCAGGCCATTAACATGGCACTACACAGTGCCAACAGAAGGCAGTGTCCCCCTCCTCCTCCCTCTACCACCCCCAGTGATCCTTTATAGCTGCACCTGAGATAACAGTATCATCATGGCCTGATGATATGTGAAGCAAAAAAAGTCTCTCTCCCTTTTTTTTCATACCTCCCAGCCTTCACTGAGCCTCTCTTTCATAATCCCCCTCCCCAGCCTTTTGGTAAAGGGCTGTGGGTAGGGTTGCCAACTTTTTGAAAGAGAAAAACCCGCCACCTGTGGCTAGTCACTCTCTGCCCATGCCCACCCCAACCCCGCCCTTTCCCACCCCTGCCCCTCCCCCTGGCCCGCCCCCACCCCACCCTTGCCCCACCCCCTGTCCCCAAATAATTGCAGAGAGGGCAATGTGCAAACTGAACTAGCAAGACTTCTGCACATTCTTAAACAGAAATTCTATACTGACAGAATACGCAGCATTGGTTGTACACACACACAATACAAATAGGTCTTCATCAATAAATGAGCACAAGACAAAAGGAGAAAAATATAGACAAAACTTAAACTGAAACCCCAAGAAGACAGACTCTGCATGCAGTGCAATATCAGATAAATAAGAGATGCAGTTCCCCATACTGTGTAAAATATAAAGGCAGTACAAAGTCCAATAATTAAATTGAAAATAAATTAATATTTTCTACCTTTGTTGTCTGACCATTTTATTCTCTGATCATGCTAGTTCTGATCTGAGGCTTCCGTTTTCCTGTCTTCTCTTAGCTCGTTTTCTATGGTCTATAGTCCATCTGCCATTTCTTGTCTCTTCTTTTCTTTTCTTCACTTCCTTCCATCAGCCTATTTCCAGTCCCAGTAGCGTTCCATCAGCCCCCTTTCCAGTCCTCCCCTCCCATTACATTCCAATGCCAACCCCCTTGTGTTCCCAGGACTGCCAGTAGTGTCCATTCCCTTCTAGTCCCTCTCCTTCCTCACTGCCCAGCCCCTTGTAGTCCAAACACCATCCCAGGTATCAGATCACTTCCACTCCCAGTACCTTCCCCATGTCAGCTCCCTTCCAGTCGCCCTACCCTCTGTCCATCCCCCTTCCAGTGCCATCCCCACATTTCTGCTCCCTTCTAGTCCCAGTGCCCCCTCCTTTCCAGCCTCCGCCCCATTACCCAGTCACTTACTAGTACCATTCCCAGGTGTCAGCTCCCTTTGAGCCCCCTCCTTACCCCCTCTGTCAGCTCCCTTCCAGCCACCTCCTCCCCACCTGTCAGCTCTCTTCCAGCCCTCACCTTCCACCTGTCAGTCCCTTCTGCCACATCTTTCCCCTTGCAGCCGCTGCTCCTGCTTCTTATAGGGCAGCGGCTGCAATAAATTTAAGTTAAAAATAAATTTAAACCTGCGTGGAGCCTTCCGCCCCCCCCCCCACAAGTGCAGCTTCACCTCCCTCCAGTGCAGCTCCATCTTCCCTCCCCAGTGCAGCTTCACCCCCAGTACAGCTTCACCCCCCCAATACAGCTTCACCTTCCCTCCCCAGTGCAGTTTCACCCCCCAGTAAAGCTTTGCCTTCCCCCCTCCCCCCAGTGCAGCTTAACCCCCCTCCTCAGTACAGCTTAACCCCCCCTCAGTGCAGCTTCACCCCCTTGCAGCCGCTGCTCCTGCTTCTTACTGAGCAGTGGATGCAATAAAGTTAATTTAAAAGGAAAGACAACCTGTGAGGAGCCCTCCGGCCCTAGGAAACTCCTTCTGCAGTGCCCTGGCTGAAAAAGAAGTGATGTCAGAGGGGGCGGGCCAAATGTTGAAACCCGGAAACAACATAAGCACTGCCAAGTTAGATGCAAGGTATTGATAAGATGGGCAAAGAGCGAATTTGAATAAAAGCTTGCCGTGGAAGCAAAAAAGCATAATACAAACCTTTTCAAGTACATTCATAGCAAAAACCTTGTGAAAGAGTCAGCTGGACCATTAGATGATAGAGGGGTAAAAGGGGCACTAAGAGGGGACAGGGCCATAGCAGAAAGACTGAATGAATTATTTGCTTCGGTCTTTACTGAAAATGATGTAGGGAAGTTACCCATGACTGAAATGTTATTTAAAGGTGATGCATTGGAAAAATTGAAAGAAATATTGATAAACCAGAAGATGTATTACAAATATTTGATAAACTAAAAAGGAGCAAATCACCTGGACCGGATGGTATACGTACATCCGAGGATGTTGAAATAACTGAAATATGAGATGCAGAGCTACTATTAGGAATCTGTGAACTATCATTAAAATCATCTGTAATACTTGAAGATTGGCGAATGGTCAATATAACGCCAATTTTTAAAAAGGGTTCCAGGGGTGATCCTGGAAATTATAGACTAGTACCAGGCAAAATTTAGAATTTAGAATTTGGCAGCTGAGATTTAATGTTAAAAAATGCAAGGTCATGCATTTGGGCTGCAGCAATCCAAGGAAGCAATATAGTATAGGGGGTGAAGTACTTTTGTCCACTAAAGAAGAGCAGGACCTAGGCGTGATTTTGTTCCCCACAGCCCAACCCGTTTGGCCTTCTATGGCCAGGGCCAGGTTGCGAGGATCCCCTTGCCACTGCCTGGGCCTGCTGTCCCCTGCTGTCCTGTACGTCTGGGACCTTGGACCGCTCACTACCAACCTTCATTCCGCCTCCGCAATGCCCTCTCCAGCCTCTGTCTAAACCTCCCCATACAAACTCCTTATTCGTAGGGGAGGCTTTTGCTGGGGATGGAAGGGGGGCGAATAGCAGGGATGGATGTCCCAATGGGACATCCATCCACACTATTCGTGGTACAGAATAGACCTCTGGATTTTCAGAAAGCCTTTGACAAGGTCCCTCATGAGAGATTCTTCGTAAAATTAAAAAGTCATGGGATAGGAGGCAACGTACAATTATGGATTAGGAACTGGTTAAAAGATAGAAAACAGAGGATAGGGCTAATTGGCCAATTTTCCCAATGGAGAAAGGTGAAAAGTGGAGTATCCCAGGGATATTTGCTGGGTCTGCTGCTTATAAACATATTTGTTAATGACCTGCAAATGGGAATAACAAGTGAGGTAATCAAATTTGCAGATGACACAAAATTATCCAAAGTTGTTAAAACACAAGAGGATTGTGAAAAATTACAAGAGGACCTTGATAAATTGGAAGACTGGATGTTCAAATGGCAGATGAAATTTAATGTGGACAAGTGCAAAATTATGCACTTAGGAAAGAACACCCAAAATATGGTTACACGATGCAAAGTTCCACATTAGGAACTACCACCCAGGAAAAAGATTTAGGCGTCATCGTGGATAACACATTGAAACCTTCCGCCTAGTGTGCAGCGGCAGCCAAGAAAGCAAATAGAATGCTAAGTATCATAAGGAAAGGAATGGAGAATATAACAAAGGATATTATAATGCCTCTGTACTGTTCCATGGTGCAACCGCACCTTGAATATTGTGTGCAGTTCTGGTCACTGTATCTAAAAAAGGATTCATTTATTTAGCTGTATTTTTATCCCGCTTTTCACTGAGTCAAAGCAGTCAATTGGGGGATACATTTAACACGAGGGGATATGACACACACATGCTAATACTTACAGGGAACATGGGCAATGGAGGGTTAAGTGGCTTGCCCAAGACCACAAGGAGTGCCTATAGGACTAGAAATCCCAGTCCCTCCGGGCTGAGATTGCTGTCCCCAGGTGGGACTTGAACCCCTGGCCCTCTGGCCTGAAGTACCTTGTCCTAACCACTAGATCACTCCTCCCAGGATACAGCAAAATTAGAAAAGGTACAGAGAAGAGCCACCAAAATGGTAAAGGGGATAGAAGGATATCCCTATGAGGAGAGGCTTAAAAGGTTAGGGCTCTTCAACCTGGAAAAGAGATGGCTGAGGGGAGATGTGATAGAGGTCTATCATCTGCTTTGATGTCCACCATTTGCCTAAATGGCCATTCAGCCTTGATCAAGGCTGAAGGTCCGTTTAGGCAGATGGTGGACATCAAAGCAGATAAGTGTGGTATATTTGCCGAATAGCTAGTTCACTGTTTTGGATAATCACCCTGTTGCTTTGTTTTGTTTCAGGGGGCTGCTATACGTGGAGGTCGATTGATCCTATGAGAGTGTCGTTTAGCCATAATAGTAGAGTGCAATATTCATTAACCTACATTCAATAGCCGGATACTTGTGATCCGAGTTTTTTATACAATTAGAAATTTATTATATACATAAAAAAGTACTTTTTTAATACATTGAATTGAGATATGCTATTGTTATATTGATTATACTGGGGAGTTCTTTTGGAAGACCAGTGATGTGTGTGATGAGATTTCCCCTATGGTAATTCATTTTGCCACATAGAGGGAGTACCAGTCATACTGAGGTCTTTTATTCTCCCCTACTAATTGAAAGCATTAAGTGCTTATAAGGTTCACTAGTCTTTTTTGATATATAGCTTTATTTGTTTCCACTTGAGGTTGAGTGAATATGTGGAATAAGTTTGTTAACTATCTAAGGTGTTTTTTTTAATTGATTGTTTTAATATCCCTTACTGCAGTGGTGTTTGTTTGATTATTGACAAATAATGTGGAACCATTAACTATACCGCTAGAGGTGTAGTTAACTGAATTTCAGAACAGCAGCTATCCCATTAACACGCAGTAGCAATCACTGCACCACATTAGTGACTCAACTGCCTTCCCTCAACTGCTGGGAATGCTCCCATCAAATATCTTGGAGGTTTTTCAGTTACTACGTATTAACTTTCGCACTTAACACATAACTACAAAATCTTAATGTAGTTTAGTAAATAAGAGCTTAAGAGAGTGCAGCTGTGGTAGGAAGTAAGGCTATGCTAGGTGGAGGGAACATGCAGCTGAAGTTCATGCGCAGAGCAAGCTAAGCATGTCACTAGCACGGTAGAAAAGAATGTGAGGCCAGACTGCATGTGTACTGTGAAGGTGCTTATTACATGTGCCTTGCAATTGCTTGCTGCCAATGCAATGTTATGGCTGGCAGTAGGCTATTAAACCCCTGCAGAGAGATCAGAGAGCAATACCTGCACCCTTACCTCACTAACAGGGCACACAGTAAATGGCCAGTGAAGAACAGAGAGGGCTGATCTGGGAATAGGCACATCCTGCTGCACAGCTCAGAGCAATGAGGCAAAGGACAAGGGGGCAGGAGGACATGCAAATAAGGAAAGCAAAAACATGCATAGACACTGTGCCATGGGGGATAGAGTACAAATTCAGTATCTGAATGAGCAAGGGACCCCATAGAGGTGCAGATAGGGTGTCAGCAGTCCTTGCCACAGGCGCATGAACGCCTTTCACCCTGAAGGACTGATTACCAAGGCTGCAGTTGAAGTTAATCAAGCCTCTGATATAGAAGGAGTTTGGGCCTTTTCCCTATCACTTGCCTTCTACATCTGGCACAGTACTCTTGCTAGTCAGAAGTGCTGATCCCCACCTCCCCCCCACCTTGCGAGGCGCCAGAGCCCATGGCCCTGCAGGATCAACACTATGGGGCTTGTTTACAAAGCCGCGGTAGCGGTTCGCAATCATCGGAGCCGCGGCCCCATTGATTTCAATGGGGCAGCGGCTCTGATAACGATCGCGAACCGCTACCGTGGCTTTGTAAACAAGCCCCTATGACTACACAGATGTGGAGGACATAAAGCAGGGGTAATGTTAGGGAAGGGGGGAAAAGATCGCTGGAGCGCTCTGCACCCAACTCTTCCACTACATGGTATCTAGATGCAGTTTCCTTCTCAGTAATTTTAGTAAAGGAATGAAGAGTGACAGGAGCTGAAGGAATGATCTGAATGTGAAGAGAGGGAAGGGGGAATGCAGGTGACCCAGTGGAGAACTCAAGACTAATCTTGTAAATCTTGTCATGGAAGTAGTAAACCAAATTCTGGGCAGAAAGAGAAGGAAGGTTAGTGGACGGAGATACTTTAACATAAAATAACTTCATAAATTCATACAGTATGAGTTCAATTCCAGAACATGCACATCCAGCCTGTGGGCACGTCCAAATTGATAATGGGCCTGATTTAAACGTGATTCCGCAACCACAGGAATAGACGCACCCACGGTTTCGGAATCGGTGACATAGATGTTTTCAGCACGACACAAACAAAAAACTATGGAGTACAAACAAAAAGCTATGGAGTACTCCTATGAAGAGAGGCTACAAAGGTTAGGGCTCTTCAATCTGGAAAAGAGACGGCTGAGGGGAGATATGATAGAGGTCTATAAATTAATGAATGGAATGGAACGGGTAAACGTAGATCGATTGTTTACGTTATCAGAATACAGAAAGACTAGGGGACATGCAATGAAGCTACAGGGTAAACTATTTAAGACAAATAAGAGAAAATATTTTTTCACTCAACGTGTAATCAAACTCTGGAATTTGTTACCGGAGGATGTAGTAAGGGCTGTTAGTGTAGCTGGGTTTAAAAAAGGTTTGGACAAGTTCCTGGAGGAAAGGTCCATAAACCATTATTAAAAGGGACCCAGGATATCAATGCTTGACCCAATACAAGCATTGTGGAACCTGTGTCTCTTGGCGATACTGCTAGGTACGTATGACCTAGATTGGCCACTGTTGGAAACTGGATACTTGACTTGATGGACCTTGGTCTGACCCAGTATGGCATATCTTATGTTCTTATGTACGAGACACGGCTATATGCATCAAAGGGCTTTGTACGTCCCTGCGCTCACCGTATTCTGAAAAGATAGACGTTTTTGATCCTGTCCATCTCCGCTATATACCCGTGAACAGCCACACCCCCTTGTAAAACGTGCATCTCCTAAGCTGCTCCACGCATTGACACTGTTGTACTGATGCAAACTACACATGAATACTGATGATACATAAATTTTGATGCAAACTAGACTATATATAGCAATCTGTTGAATGCCCAGAATACTGCAAAGTAATCTCAGTGCACTCTATGATAATATATAAGCTGGTAGAAAGTGATTTTTGTTTGTCATGACATATCTTGCATCACAACAGATATGGCATCCTTAGTTACGCTTGCATTGGCCATCTCTGAAAACAGACTGTACAATGCTAAGCATAAACCAGAAAAAATCGGAAGGGATTCTCTATAGCGAAATGTCAAAACATATCCCTGTCACTAATAAAGGACCCTCAGAATGGGAGCATTCAACAGCGCAAACACCACTAATACATGCCCAAAGGTACCATCATCGCTCTCTACAAATGTGCACATTTTTAGACACTAATGATGGTGCTTCTGGGCATGTCTTGGTGCTGTTTGCACTGTTGAATGCTCTCATTCTGAGGGTCCTTTATTGGTGACAGGATATGTTTTGATATTTCGCTATAGAGAACTTGTTCCAATTTATTCTGCCTGATCACACTGGCACCTGGTGATGCTGCGGTCTTCCCTACAGTCCAGGTACTGGCCAGGCATTCATGTCAGCCCAGATTTGCGGATGAGCACCCCAGATCCTCCCGTGCACTCTGAAACCACACACACACACACTCTCACTTGCAGTCACAAATAACATACCTCTGCCAAAACCATGCCCTGCACCTATAAACAACTGCTGTGAAGACATAATAGCATGGCATCTCAGGATACCACATCTGATCTACATTTCTCAGCCCAAACACAACGTGCACGTTTCGGGATATGACTCCCTGCTTCAAGTGCTTTCAGCATCCATGCTATTGACAACTGCCATTGCATGAACTTCGTGTTCTTGGGCAAGGATTTTCAAGCTGCGACAATTTTAAGATAAGTGTTTTTTCAATGAAAGTTTTGAAAATTTGGTGATGAACCTATAAATGATTAAAATGAAGTTTGCCGTCTGGTGGGGGTGACAAATTGTTCTCCCTTCCCTCGGTACGCTCCGACAAAAAAACGCTCAGGTTTTTCTTGGGGACGTTATTGGGGACTTTTTTTTGCGGTGATTGATTTTGTCAATGGTATTAGGGATCTTTTTTGTAGACCTTTAGCACAAAGAGCAAATGTTAGCATAGCCAGAATAATGACTATTGCAGTGCTTTATATTTCTGTAGGGATGTTATTTTATTGTTCTTTAACCTTACAAACATCTTTCACCTATGCATTCTATTCTTTACAACTGCATCGTGTGCCCTCCCAGCCAGCAGACACACCAGTTCAATACAGATGTGTCATAGCCATTCATCTCTATAGGATTGTGATGAAGATGAGAGCAGAAATTTTTCTAAGTCCTGGCCTTATTCCACATTGCTGCTGGTATAAAGTAAGTGTCCGCAGGAAACACTCAGGACGTACATGGGCCTTTTCTGAATATGCTTTCTACATCTCCGTGGCTTGCCATGCCCCCGTTCCACCCTCTCCCACCCGTGTTCTAAGATTCCTGTCCTAGGACCATGTAAATGCAGGGTTATATGGTTTCAGAATATGGTTCTAGACGTTTTAGTGAGAAAAACGTCTCTCCCGAACATCTACCCAGCTTATTCGTGTTCTGGAATGACCTCCAATGTGCGCTAATCTAATTCACTTCAGAATCACAAGAGAGGAAAACAAGAAGACAAAAAAGCCCCTTTTTATTTCATGTGTTTGCAGAAGCAAGAAACAACCTGATGAAAAGAGGCATGCTGAGCCAAAGGATTGGATTGGACTAAATTCCACAAAGGTTATTTCCCTGACTTTTCTAAGATTAAGAAAAAAAATATTCTTTGGTGCAGCTCTTTGTTTCAGTGCTCAGATCAAAGATTAACACTCACCAAGTATTTTTAAAGCACTCAATATTTCAGAGGTTAGCTAGAATGGAATATCTAACTTGTCTATTTCATGACACATAATAAAACAGGTTGAATAGATTCAGCATTATCTCATCACATAATAGCTGTCATAGTGCAATAAGCAAGGAAAGCGTAGTTACTCACCTGTAACAGGTGTTCTCCAGGAGCAGCAGGAATCAGTCCTCACTTATGGGTGACGTCGGCGCCGACGGAGCCCTCGCGGAGCAATTTTCCCCAGCTTTCAAAGAAAGCCTTTGGGAATTGCAGCGCGCATGCGCGGTCGTCTTCCCGCCCGAGGGTGCCATCTTAGCCAGTCAGATGACATAGCTAAAAAAGACAGCATAAAAATTTGCAAAAAGAACATAAGCAGACGATTGCAACTCCAAGGGGAGGAGGGAGGGTAGTGAGGACTGATTCCTGCTGCTCCTGGAGAACACCTGTTACAGGTGAGTAACTACGCTTTCTCCAGGACCAAGCAGGAAGTCAGTCCTCACTTATGGGACTCCCAAGCTCAAGGCTACCGGAGACCCTAAGCACAAAAATGAGCTCCCTCTAGCTCAGCAGCACAGAAGGATAGAATCTTCGCTGAATTATCACCCACCGGTAGCCCACATCCGGGATGGAGGGTAGGAGTTGCTCAGACCTCAAAGAGATTACGGAGGACTGCCTGTCCGAAAGCACTGTCCCTACGGGACTCCCTCTCGAGACAGTAATGGACCGCAAAAGTCTGGCTCGAAGACCAAGTAGCGGCCCGGCAGATGTCTGCCAGCGGAACAGAGCGGAGGTAAGCCACTGACGTGGCCTTTGCCCGAACGCAATGAGCCGTGACTCGACTTTCTAAGGAGAGTCCGGCTGCCCCATAAGCCCAAGAGATACAGTCCGCAACCCAGATGGACAGAGTACGCTTGGAGACCGGGAGCCCCAATCGATTGGGGTCAAAAGACACAAAAAGCTGAGCAGCTTTACGGTGCTCCCGCGTACGGTCAAGGTAGAAGTTCAGAGCCCTTCTACAGTCCAGGGTATGGAGGACCGTCTCAGCTCGGCTGGAGTGTGGTCTGGGAAAGAAGGTTGGAAGTACCACCTCCTGATTGATGTGGAAAGGGGAGACCACTTTAGGCAGAAATTTCGGATGAGTCCGTAGGACCACCCTATTCTTGTAGAACCTAGTGTAAGGGGGATCAGACACGAGGGCCTGCAATTCACTTACGCGTCTAGCGGAAGTGAGGGCTATCAAGAACAGTGTTTTCCAAGACAGAAAACGGAGAGAACAGGTAGCCAGAGGTTCAAAAGGCGGACAGGTGATCCGCTGCAAAACCACATTCAGGTCCCAGTCAGGCGCTGGCGGGCGCAGAGGTGGTGTAAGTAGAAGGAGACCTCGGAGAAACCTCGCTACGAGAGGGTCGTTGGAGAGAGGTCTGCCGTCCACCGGCACATGATGTGCTGAAAGAGCACTGAGGTGAACTTTGACGGAGTTGGACTTAAGTCCCAGATTAGAGAGGTGCAGCAAGTACTGCAAGATCACCGACACCGGGCAGGAGAAGGATCCTGAGACTGTTGGGTACACCAGACTGCAAAGCGACGCCATTTAAGGGCGTAGCATTTGCGGGTAGAAGGCCGTCGCGAAGCCAAGACGACCTCCTCCACCTCCGTCGGCAGGAGAAGGGGAGCAAGGACTACCCTCTCAGCAGCCAGGCCATGAGGTTGAGAGACCTGAGGTTGGGGTGCAGTAGGGACCCCTGATCCTGAGTGAGGAGATCCGGTTGTACCCCCAGAGGGATTGGATCCTCCATCGCCAGTTGCAGCAGGAGCGGAAACCACGGCTGCCTGGGCCAGCGAGGGGCCACCAGGATCATGAAGGCTTTGTCTCGGAGAACCTTGAAAAGAGTCCGAGAGACTAGCGGGATGGGAGGGAAAGCGTACAGAAGGCTCCCCGACCATGAGATCAGAAAGGCGTCCGCCGCAACCCGAAGGGGGTGTGGCTGACGAGAGCAGAAGCGAGGAAGCTGCCGGTTGTGAGGACTGGCAAAGAGATCCACCGTGGGGAGGCCCCACTGGAGGAAGAGCTTCTGAACTACCAAGGGATCCAGACGCCACTCGTGCGGCTGGAGGACCCTGCTGAGTTTGTCTGCAAGGCAATTTTCCTGGCCCGGGAGATAAACTGCCTTGAGGAGAATGCCATGACTGACGGCCCAAGAGCAGAGCTTCTGTGCCTCCCGGCAGAGGAGGAAGGAGCCCGTGCCCCCCTGTTTGTTCACGTAGAACATGGCAACTTGATTGTCCGTCTGGACAAGGACGGACTGTTGGGAAGTCAGGTGGGAGAAGGCCTTGAGAGCTAGGCGGATCGCCCTGAGCTCCAGGAAGTTGATCTGCTGAGCAGACTCCCACGTGGTCCAGAGGCCCTGAGTACGTGCCTCTTGGCAATGTGCTCCCCAGCCCAGGAGGGATGCATCGGTGGTCAGCACCCGGGTCGGCTGAGGTGACTGGAAAGGCATTCCGAATATCAGGTTCGGCAGCCGGAGCCACCACCGGAGAGACGAGATCAGCGGTTCGGAGACGCGCACTAGGTCTGCTAGGCCGCCCGTGGCTTGTCGCCACTGCTGGCGGAGACACCATTGAGCAGACCGCATATTCAGGCGGGCATTGGGGGTCACATGGACGGTGGAAGCCATATGGCCGAGCAGTCTCAGGAAGCGCCTGGCGGAGACCAGGGGCTGGCTGCGAAAGCGGTCGGCTAGGTCCATGAGCCGTTGAGCCCTGTCGAGCGGTAGGTATGCTCGCGCCTGAGGAGTGTGCAGCCTTGCGCCGATGAACTCGAGATCCTGTGAGGGGAGCAAAGTGGACTTTGCGAAGTTTATAACAAAGCCCAAGTGCTGCAGCAGAGTCACCGTGCGGCACGTGGCGTTGGTGACCTCCTGAGCGGACGCTGCTCTGATGAGCCAGTCGTCGAGGTACGGAAAGACATAGAGGCCGTGAAGCCGGAGATGGGCCACCACGACCGCGAGACATTTTGTGAAGACTCGCGGTGCGGAGGACAGGCCAAAGGGCAGTACCCTGTACTGGTAATGATTTCCTGCCACCACAAACCTTAGGTATTGGCGGTGGCTTGGGTGGATGAGGATGTGCGTGTAGGCATCCTTTAGATCCAAGGAGCATAGCCAATCTCCCTGCTGGAGGTAGGGCAGAAGGATTCCAAGGGTAAGCATTTTGAACTTCTCCCGCACAAGGAACTTGTTGAGGTTGCGCAAGTCCAGGATGGGTCTGAGGCCCCCTGTTCTCTTTGGTATCAGAAAATACCTGGAATAAAAGCCTTGACCTCTCAGGTGGTGTGGCACCGGTTCCACCGCCTGTTCCTGCAGAAGACCTGACAACTCCTGAAGGAGCAACTCCCTGTGCAGAGGGGGTCGCGGAGGTTCTCCCGGAAAATAGGAGGGAGGGACCTGATGGAAGTGGAGAAGATAGCCTTCTCGCACGACCTGAAGCACCCAGGCATCTGCGGTGATGCTGGACCACCTGTGGGCGAAGTGAACCAGCCGACCTCCGGTGCTGGGAGGAACCAGCGCGGGGGGAGAGGCTATGCTTAGCGAGTCAAAAGCCCCCACCCTGCTGAGCAGGGGCTGGTGGTGCAGGCTTGGGGGCTTGCTGCCTACGGGACCCGTTACCCCGTCCCTTGGCCTGCTGGCCCTGTTGGGGAGCTGCAGGGGCCTGATAATGGGGGTATTGTTTGTAGGCAGCCGCCTTCCTCGGGTAAAAGGACTTTTTCCCCGAGCCCTTCTTTTTCTGGGAAGGGGCGGAGGTCTTCCTAGAAAGCCTGGTCCGGGTGAGAGTCTCAGTCTCAATCTGCGCAGCCTTTTCCGCCATGGGCTTGCCAAAGAGGTTTTCGCCTCGGCAGGGGACATCGACCAACTTGTCCTGCACCCAGGGTTCAAGGTCTGACGACTGAAGCCAAGCCTGTCGGCGGGCACCGATGCCGGCTGCGGCCACTCGAGCCGAGGCTTCAAAGCCATCATAGGCTGCTCGGGACATGAACTTTGAGCATTCCCGAATGCCAGTGGACAAGGCTAGGAACCTCCGCAAGGGCTCCTCGGAGAGACCAGCGGAGAATCCGGCTAGTTCTTTAGCCAGATCCCGGAGATACATGCCCATGTATAGCTGGTAAGTCTGGACACGACAGGCGAGCATAGAGCCCTGGAAGCACTTCTTGCCAAGGCCATCCAGGTTACGGGCCTCCCTTCCAGGAGGCACCGAGGAGTGCATCTTCTGGCTCTTAAGACGATGCATGGCCGATTCCACTACCATGGAATGGTGTGGCAGCTGTGCCTTTTGAAAGCCAGGGCTCTTGCGGACTCGATAGATAGAATCGACCCGCTTGCTCAGGACCGGCGAGGAGGCCGGACTCTCCCACATGCGGAAGAGTAGTCGTTCCAGCATAGGAGGAACCGGCACAGTAAAGTGTTCCCTCGCGGGAGAGTCATACTGGAGGGCGTCGAGCTCTTTGGCTCGAGGCTCCTCCTCGGGATCCGCAGGGAAGGCCAAAGCCTTGGCCATATCCCTAACGAAGTCCGAGAACCGGGCATCCTCCGGGGGGGACTGCTTCCGAGGCTCGGACTCCGGTGAGTCCGATGGGACACACCGAGTCCGGAAAGAATCAGGTGACTCTTCCTCCTCAGACTCCCAGACCGACTCCGACGAGGACTCGGTGGGGTCGGCCCGGGCAGGGTGCGGCGCCAGCCGCCCCGACGCCGAGGGAGTCGGCGTCGGCGACCTCGGTCCCGAACGGGAGGCCGAGGGTGACCTCGACCGAGGATCGACTCGAGTTCTCATTGACTCGAGGATCGGCTCGGTCTCCGGGGTCGACTTGGACGTCGACGTCCCGCCGGTCGGGGCAGCGGCGCCAGCGAAGCCAGCGAGCAGTGCCCTCTGCTGGTCCATGAAGGCAGACAGTCTGCTCTCCAAGGCCGTCAACCTGAGTCCGACCTCAGGTGACCCAGCAGCCCCCGACTCGGGCCCCGACGGCGTCGGGCCCGACGTCGGCTGTCGCGGAGGCGAGTCCAGAAGGACCACAGGACTTACCCGGGCAGGCATCTCCGACTCCAGGCGAGGTCGCTTCGGGATGTGTTCCTTCTCCAAGGACCCGGGGCGGCTGTCGGGGCTATGCGACCTGGCCCTCGCGGAACCAGGAGCGTCCACCGACGCCGCCCTCGCGGGTTTCACCTTCCGACGATGGTCCCCGGAGGGAGAACCCCGGTCGGAGGAGCTCCGGCGACGGTCCGAACTGGAGCCTTTCGACGCGAAGGCCTCCGACGAGGTCCGGGTACGGCTGGGGTCAGCGAAGATTCTCTCGCACTGATGCCGCCGACTTCTCAACGCCTTTGAGGACAGTTTGCTGCAGGGCCCACAGATCAGTTCCTCATGATCCGGGCCCAGGCAGCGGAGGCAAAAGTCGTGTGTGTCGGTTAGTGACATATTTCGGTCACACCGACCACACCGCTTAAAGCCGCTGGCAGCCATCGGGGGAAAAAGGGCCCCTGCGAGGTCAAAGGACCGGGCTGCCAGGGAAACCGAAAACGAAAGCTGACTAAGTCAGAAAAACCGAAAAAAGGAAGAGGACTCGTGACCGGCGTCGCGAGTCCGGGCGGGAAAAAGATCAGCGTCGAACCGAAGGAAAAAAGGATAAAATTAAGAAGAAAATCAACTTTTTCGCGGGGACAAGACGGGGACGTCTGTAGGGCTCCGCGGAAAAAAGAAGACTGGCTAAGATGGCACCCTCGGGCGGGAAGACGACCGCGCATGCGCGCTGCAATTCCCAAAGGCTTTCTTTGAAAGCTGGGGAAAATTGCTCCGCGAGGGCTCCGTCGGCGCCGACGTCACCCATAAGTGAGGACTGACTTCCTGCTTGGTCCTGGAGAAGCATAGTTTCTCACCTGTAATAGGTGATCTCCCGGAACAGCAGGAATCAGTGTTCACATATGGGTGAACGTCACCAACGAAGCTGGCATGGGAACGCTCCCCAGAATCCAATAGGAAAGCCTTTGGGAGCACTCCACTGCACCTGCGTGCCTTCCTCCCGCCTTTCAAACCCCTCTCCTCAGTTGAGTTGAGAAGAAGAAGAAAATAAAAGAATCCTACAACTCCTAGGGGAGAAGGGCAGATTGTGAAGACTGATTCCTGCTGTACCCAGAGATCATCTGTTACAGGTGAGTAACTCTGCTATTTCCAGGAACAAGCAGAAATGCAGTCTTCACATATGGGACTCACTAGCTCCCAGGTACCAGACTGGCATAGGGGGGAAAGCAGTGCGATCCCTGAGGCAAAAAAGGTGTAGCTGAAGAGTCTGGAAGAGTTGTAGATCACTGAACTTGATTCCAGGAGGCGATACTCCCCTCATGATAGTTTAGTATCTTGTAGAAGTCCAGGACAGAGGGTAGGAGTTCAGTTTGTCCCAAAGAGGTGCTGAAGTACAGCTTGTCCAAAGACAGCATCCCGATGAGAGTCTCTGTCCAGATAGTACTGCGCAGCAAAAGTGTGAATGGAGGACTAGGTAGCTGCCCAGCAAATGTCCTCAGTGGCTACTGAACGATTAGCTACAGATGTTGCCATAGTCCGCGCATTATGAGCGGTGATATGACCCTCTAATGAGAATCCTGCTTGTGCATAAACAAAAGAAATGCAATCTGCTATCCATCGAGATAGAGTACATTTCGGCACCGGTAAGCCCAGGTGACTAGGATCAAAGGAAATGAACAATTTTATTTATTTATTTATTTGAACACATTTTTATACTGCTCCTTCCAGTGATCAGCAGCGGTTTACATTTAACAATTAAACTCTGCGCAATTAGCAGTTACATATAACAGTAAGAAGATAACTTTGAACATTGGAGGGTAACATTAATTTCAAATAACTCAAATAACTCAAACTATTTACATAATAGAAGAGAACATGTTAAAATACATGTTATAATTTAACTATATACAGTATTTGTAATAAAGTACATGCAAGTAGGTTTACAGTTTAATTAATTCTTTGTGGATTTGGAGTTTCATATGATAACGGAGGGTTATCATATGAAATGGAGAGGATTTTCTATGAGCTTTAGTTCCATCTAAGTAGTAGGCCAGTGCTCGCTTGCAGTCTATAGTGTGTAGTGCTGCTTCAGCCTGAGTCACATGTGGTCTAGGGAAGAAAATCGGAAGGATTACTGACTGGTTTAGGTGGAAGGAGGAAACCACCTTCGGGAGGAAATGCGGATAGGTATGCAGAAACACATTGTCACAGTGGAACCGAGTATAGGGGGGATCCACCACTATAGCCTGGAGCTCACTGATGCAGAAAGCTGAAGTGAGGGCAATAAGAAAGATGACCTTCAAAAATAGAAACTTCAGTGAAGTGGTGGCTAAAGATTCAAAAGGTGGCCTTAGTAGTTGTGCCAGAACCACCTTCAGATCCCAGGCCACCAGAGGCAGCTTAATGGGTAGCTTGGACAGCAGGAGACTACATGAAGCATGCTACTAAGGGATGTAAGGAGATAGGCTGTCCATCCACTGGTCTATGAGAGGCTGCAATGGCACTAAAGTGAACTCTCACTGAGTTAAGATTAAGGATAAGTGTCAAGGATAAGTGGAGGAAATATTGTAGAAGTGACTCCACCGGGCAAGAAAAGGGGTCAAGATCCTTTGTGGAGCATCAAAGGGCAAACCTATGCTATTTAAAGGCATAAGATTGCCTGGTGGAATCTTTACGAGATGCAAGAAGGACATCCTTGACCGTCTGTGGTAGGCTGAGGTCAACGAGCACTAGCCTTTCAGTAGTCATGCTGTCAGACGTAGGGAATGAAGATTGGGATGCAGGAGTGTCCCATGGTTCTGAGAGAGGAGGCTGGGCGCACATCCCAGGTTGAGTGGCTGAGTCTGCACAAGGTGAAGAAGCAGAGGAAACCACGACTGATAGGGCCAAAAGGGGGCTGTAGTTTGAAGAGCATCTTGAGTATCAGGGGGATGGGAGGGAATGCGTAGAGCAGTTCTTGTCCCCAGTGAAGAAGGAAGGCATCTGGGATCTTTCAGTGCAGTGACAGAACCCTGGAGCAGAAGAGCAGAAACTACGTATTTTGTGGAGGTGCTTTTAGTTTAAATTTAAAACACAGAAGAGAGCTTTCTGGTTAAATTTAGAACCCAGCAGAGAGCTTCTAGTTTAAATTTCATAATAAGTCAGAGCCTAGCAGCAGCAAAGAGCTTTAATATAAATCATATCAGAATATAACTTAGCATAAAAGGCAAAACAGGGTCAGTATTCTTTGAGCAACAAATAGTCTTCTAGAGACCTTTACAAAGAGGTCTTCTACCTAGGGGACAAGAGACCTGTGAAACATTTTCAATAGGTGGTAACGCCAGGTGGCAGGTCAAAAGGCCATTTTGAAAGACTCCTTCTATCCAAGCAAGGACTGTTAATCACCCAGGAAGTTGGTCACAGCTTACCTCAGCAGCACAGGCATAAATATCTCAACCAGAGTTCTGTGATCCTCAGTCTTGAAGGACTAGAAAAGGGGACTGCTACTTCTGGAGAGAGATCTGCAATTTTGAGTATATACTTCTGGGAATTTTTCTGAAGGGACTTCTTTGGATTAAAGCTGATTAATCTGTGAACCCAGTGTATTTGTTAAATCAGTCAGGACCTAGTAGCAGCAGTTTAAATTTAAAACACAGAAGAGAGCTTTCTGGTTAAATTTAGAATCCAGCAGAGAGCTTCTAGTTTAAATTTCATAATAAGTCAGAGCCTAGCAGCAGCAAAGAGCTTTAATTTAAATCAAATCAGAAAATAACTTAGCATAAAAGGCAAAACAGGGTGAGTATTCTTTGAGCAACAAATAGTCTTCTAGAGACCTTACAAAGAGGTCTTCTACCTAGGGGGCAAGAGACCTGTGAAACATTTTCAATAGGTGTTAACGCCAGGCGGCAGGTCAAAAGGCCATTTTGAAAGACTCCTTCTATACAAGCAAGGACTGTTAATCACCCAGGAAGTTGGTCACAGCTTACCTCAGAAGCACAGGACAGGGTACTGTGTAGCAGCCCTCTTTTAATAAGTGTTATTTCCCTCCCTCCCTCCCCAACACCCACCCGTCCCTGGGATAATCGTAACTTTATAGGTACTTACACATCTTAAAGGAAAGGAGGTGCTCTCAGGTGCAACTCGTTATCCAAATCAGTCATACACTAAGGACCTGAGATTAATTAAGCTTCAGGTGAACAAGGTATATTAAACTTATTAGGTACAATTTTATTAGTATAAATATCCATAGCAACCCTTAGTAGGTAAAGAACTTAAAGATCTAAACACAAGCTTAAAACTAAGATGCAGACAGTAGTCCAGCAGCAAGATGGGGGCTTTCCAGTCTATTGCATTGAGTGTCACTTGTATGATTTTCTCCCAGTTGGTGAGAGGTCTTACGTGTTCACTAGGTGCAAGGAGCTCTTTGCTCTCAGGGAACGAGTTCGTTCTCTAGAGGGCTAGAATAGCAGACTTGGAAGACATAAGAAAGACAGAGAGGTACATAGACGAGACCTACATGGATATAGTCCTGAAGTCCCACCTCCAGTCTGGCAGCATCACTATTGCCATGGAGGAGAGAGGTCACGTGATAGGAGAGCATCACCCTGATGTAGCAGGAAGTGATCCTGTAACTAGGACCTATCCTCCAGGTGATGTAAAACCCTCTCGCACTGAAGAAGTTTCTCCAGGGCCATGTGCCCTTAAGGGAAGGGTTAGGACAGCCGTTATAGTTGGTGATTCGATCATTAGGCATGTAGATAGCTGGGTGGCTGGTGGACATGAGGATCGCCTGGCAACATGCCTGCCTGGTGCGAAGGTAGCAGACCTCATGTGCCACCTAGATAAGGAAGTTGAAATCCAGAACTTCCAGGGTAGCGTTCTCCGAAATGCTTCCTGTTCCACGCGCAGGACCCAAAAGGCAGGCAGAGCTCCGGAGTCTCAATGCATGGATGAGACAATGGTGCAAGGATGAGGGTTTTGGATTTGCTAGGAACTGGGGAACATTCTGGGGAAAGGAGGGGCTCTTCCGAAGGGATGGGCTTCACCTAAACCGGGATGGAACCAGGCTGCTGGCATTAACCTTTAAAAAGGAGATAGAGCAGCTTTTAAACTAGATAATAGGGGAAAGCTGACAGTCGCACAAGAGCACATGGTTCGGAAGAATGTATCCTTGACGGATACTACCAAAAGCAGAGAGGTTCCAAAAAAGAGTAAAGTAGCCCAAATGCCCTCGAGTATGGAGCAGGCAGAGCTTAAAGATCCCAAATTACTCATGCCTACCAATAGCAAAATTAATATGAAAAAAATACAGTCTCTAAAATGCTTGTATGCAAATGCTAGAAGTCTAAAAAATAAGATGGGAGAGTTAGAATATATAGCACTAAACGAGAGGTTAGATATGATTGGAATATCAGAGACAAGGTGGAAGGACAACCAGTTGGACACTGTGATACCTGGGTACAAACTATATCGCAATGATAGAGTTGATCAAATTGGTGGAGGAGTTGCGCTCTATGTTAGAGAGGGCATTGCGCCAGAAAGGATTAAAGTTTTGCAGGAAACAAATTTTGCAGTAGAATCTCTATGGATTGAAATTCCATGTAAAAAGGGGAAAGAGATGGCAGTGGGGGTGTACTATCGACTGTCTGGCCAGAATGAACAAATGGATGATGAAATGCTCAAAGAAATCAAGGAAGCTAACAGTCAATGAAGCTAACAAAAGTTACAGCACAGTAATAATAATGGGTGATTTCAATTACCCTGGTATCGACTGGGTCAGTGTCACAGCAAGACATGCTAGGGAGATAAAGTTCCTAGATGAAATAAATGACTGCTTCTTGGAGCAGCTGGTTCATGAACCGACCAGAGGGGAAGCCATATTGGACTTAGTCCTTACTGGAACACCAGATCTGGTGCAAGAGATAAGGGTGTTGGGGCCACTTGGCAATAGTGATCATAGCATCATCGCGTTTGATTTAATTAGTGGAGGAGGGATAGTAAGGAAATCCACAGTACTATCTTTTAACTTTCGAAAGGGAGACTGATAAAATGAGGAAAATAGTTAAGAAAAAACGAAAAGGAGTAGTTGCAAAGGTTAAAGACTTACATCAAGCTTGGGTGTTGTTGAAAAATACTATCTTGGAAGCTCAGACCAGCTGTATTCCACGCTTTAAGAAAAGTGGAAGGAAGTCCAAAAAACTGCCAGCATGGTTTAACGGTGAGGTCAGAGAGGCTGTTGTTGCCAAAAAGCATCTTTCAGGAAATGGAAAAAAGAGCCAAACGACAAAACCTGGAAACAGCACAAGCACTGGCAAGTTAAATGCAAGGCATTGATAAGGCAGGCAAAGGGAGAATTTGAGAAGATGCTTGCTGCGGAAGCAAAAACACGTAATAAAGACTTTTTCAAGTACATTCATAGCAAAATACCTGTGAGAGAGTCAGTTGGTCCATTAAATGATAGAGGGGTTAAAGGGACACTAAGAGGCAATAAGGCTGTAGCAGAGAGACTGAATGAATTCTTTGCTTCGGTCTTTACTGAGGAAGATGTAGGGATGTTATCCATGACTGAAGTGGTATTTAAAGGTACAGAAGAATTGAAGGTAATATCGATACATCAGGAAGATGTATTACAGCTATTAAATAAACTGAAGAGTAGCAAATTACCTGGGCCGGATGATATACATTCAAGAGTGTTGAAAGAACTGAACTGTGAGATTGCAGACCTGCTATTAGTAATCTGTGAACTATCATTAAAATCATCTGTAATACCTGAAGATTGGAAGATGGCGAACGTAACACCAATTTTTAAAAAGGGTTCCAGGGGTGATCTGGGAAACTACAGACTGGTGAGCCTGATGTCAGTACCGGGAAAAATGGTAGAAACCATCATAAAGAACAAAATTGCTGAACATGTAGATAGTCATGGCTTAATGGGAGACAGCCAACATGGCTTTAGACAAGGAAGATCTTGTCTTACTAATCTGTTATGTTTTTTTTGAAGGTGTGAATAAACAGGTAGACAAAGGTGAGTCGGTTGATATAGTGTATTTGGACTTTCAGAAAGCCTTTGACAAGGTCCCTCATCAGAGACTTTTGGCAAAACTAAAGAGTCATGGGATAGGAGGCAGTGTACTATGGTGGATCAGGAACTGGTTAAAAGATAGAAAGCAGAGGGTAGGGCTAAATGGCCAATTTTCCCAATGGAGAAAGGTAAATAGTGGTGTACCCCAGGGATCTGTGCTGGGTCCGCAGCTTTTTGACACATTCATAAATGACCTGGAAAAGGGAATAACGAGTGAGGTTATCAAATTTTCAGATGACACAAAACTATTTAAAGTTGTTAAAACCCAAGAGGATTGTGGAAAATTGCAAGAGGATCTTGAGAAATTGGAAGACTGGGCATCAAAATGGCAGATGAAATTTAATGTGGACAAATGCAAAGTTATGCACCTAGGGAAGAATAACCCAAACTATGGTTACACGACGCAAGGTTCCACATTAGGAACCACCACCCAGGAAAAAGATTTAGATGTCATTGTGGATAATGTGTTAAAACCCTCGGCCCATTGTGCAGCGGCGGCCAAGAGAGCAAATAGAATGCTAGGTATCATAAGGAAAGGAATGAAAAATAAAACAAAGGATATTATAATGCCTCTATATCGTTCCATGGTGAGACTGCACCTTGAATATTGTGTGCAATTCTGGTGGCCATATCTTAAAAAGGATATAATGTTATTAGAAAAGGTTCAGAGAAGAGCCACCAAAATGGTAAAGGGGATGGAAGGATACCCCTATGAAGAAAGGCTAAAAAGGTTAGGGCTCTTTAACCTGGAACAGAGACAGCTGAGGGGAGATATGATAGAAGTCTATAAATTAATGAACAGAGTGGAACGGGTAAACATAGATCGATGGTTTGTGTTATTAAAATATAGAAAGACTAGGGGACATGCAATGATGCTACAGGGTAAACTATTTAAGACTAATAAAAGAATATATTTTTTCACTGAATGTGTAATCAAACTCTGGAATTTGTTACCGGAGGATGTAATAAAGGCTGTTAGTGTAGCTGGGTTTAAAAAAGGTTTGGACAAGTTCCTGGAGGAAAGGTCCATAAACCATTATTAAGAAGGAACCCAAGATATCAATGTTTGGCCCAATACATTCTTTTGGGGAAACTGCTAGGTACGTATGACCTAGATTGGCCACTGTTGGAAACAGGATACTGGGCTTGATGGACCTTGGTCTGACCCAGTATGGCATATCTTATGTTCTTATGTTCTTATCTATGAGTGAGGTTTCCCACGTTTGGAAGATCCGAGCAGCCATCTCCCGATGTAAGGTCCATTCATATGTATGAAGGATATAGCTTAGCCTGTCTGCTAGGACATTGAGTTTGCCTGGAAGGTACACCGCTCTGAGGTGGATGCAGTGAGAGATGGCAAAGGACCATAGGCGAATCACTTCTTCCCAGAGGGGACAAGACCCTATTTCCCCCACTGTTTGTTTATGTACAACATGGCAACTTGATTGTCTGTTCTGACTAAAACAGGATACCTCGATAACTGGGGTTGAAAACCCAAAGAACATTTGTCACTGCCCATAGTTCTAACAGGTTGATCTGCAGGACAGATTCCTGTTGTGTCCACAGTCCCTGTTAGTCAGATCATTCAGATGCACCCCCAACCCTATTTGGAAGCATCTGTCATCAGGGTGCATCGAGGAGGAGGCCTGATGAGTAGGTTTTGTGTGAGACACCACCACTGAAGGGACTTGATCAGTTGAGGTGTGATGTGGATCTTGCCTTTCAGTTGACCCTTCACTTATGTCTATTGGGAAGATGGAATCCACTGTGCTTGTTGTATGTGTAATTGAGTGTAGGGGATGACATTTTTCTTTATTTAACATTGTGTATATACTGCCTTTCATGATATCAAGGCAGTTTACTTTGAACAAACTGATATTACATTGAACAGGGCATTATAACTTGGAGATAACTATTTTACAGGGAACATGGGCAATGGAGAGTTAAGTGGCTTGTCCAAGACCACATGGAGCACCTGTGGGACTAGAAACTCCACACCTTCTGGCCCAAGGTTGTTGTTCTCTAGTGGGATTTGAACCCTAAATCTTCTGGCCTGAGGTACCTTGCCCCAACCACTAGGCCACTCCTCCCTCTGTGGGCTGTGGAGGCCATATGTTCTAATAGTCATAGCATCTCTTGAGCTGTTACTCGGCTTTGCTGTTGTACCCCTTTTGTCAGCTGGATAAGGCAGGAACAGCAATCCTGTGGGAGGAAAGCTCAGGCCTGTTTAGTGTCTAAGAGCGCTCCAATGAACTCCAGACTTTGGGTTGGAGTGATGAGGGACTTTGGGAAATTTATGACGAACCCCAGGTGTTGGAGCACCGTGATAGTATGATGAAGAAAGAGTTTTACCTCTTAGGGAGAGTCTCCCTTCATCAGTCAATCGTCTAAGTAAGGAAAGATGAATACCCCCAAGATGCGTAGGTAGGCAATGACGACTGCCATGTATTTTGTGAAGACTCTTGAGGCAGAAGGTAGTCCGAAGGGGAGAGCCCAGTATTGATAATGGTTTCCTTGAAACATGAAGCACAGATACTGTTTGTGCAAGGGATGTATCAGTCTATGCATGTCTGTCTCTTTTAGGTCAAGAGAATATAGCCAATCATGTCTCAGGAGGTATGGTAGAAGAGTTCCTAGAGAAATCATCTTGAATTTTTCTCAGACCATGAACTTATTTAGGTCTCTGAGATCCAAGATGGGCCTGAAGCCTCCTGTTGAATTCAGATACTGTCTTCATCTCTACTACCTCTATTGTGAGACTAATCCATGCATCTACCATTCTTTCCATAAAGAAATATTTCCTCATATTACTCCTGAGTTTATCCCCATTCATCCTCATTCTGTGTCTCCTCGTTGTAGAGCTTACTTTCAACTGAAAGAGGCTCTCCTCCTGTGCATTTATGCCATGGAAGTATTTAAGCATCTCTATTATTTCTCCTCTATCCCACCTTTCCTCTAAAGTATACAGGGTGGCCCAAAAAAAATGAGAACATCTCGTAGCATATAAGTTATTTAAAAATTCAAAAAGACAGATGTAAACGACTGACAAATTTTAAAAAAAAAAGATGGCGACCGGAAATTGTCGAAATAAAGATGTTATATAGCTAAAAAAGGTAAATAAGTAAACTATTTAAGCTTTTAATTTATGAGATGCTCTCACTTTTTTTGGGCCACCCTGTACATATTAAGGTCCTTAAGTCTGTCCCCATATGGTTTATAACGAAAACAACTAACCATTTTGGTAGCTACACTCTACACCAACTCCATCCTGTTTATATCCTTTGGAAGGTGTGGTCTCCAGAATTGCACACAATACTCCAAATAAGGTCTCACCAAAGACTTATACAGAGGCACTATCACCTCCTTTTTTCTGCTGGCCATTCCTCTCCCCATGCACCCAAGCATCCTTCTGGATTTTTCTGTCACCTTTTCTACCTGTTTAGCCACTTTAAGATCATCAGAAACAATCACGTTCAGGTCCCGCTCTTCGTTTGTGGACAGAAGTACTTCACCCCTTATACCATACCGCTCCTTTGGATTTTTGCAACCCAAATACATGACCTTGCATTTTTTAGCACTAAATCTTAGCTATCAAATTCTTTACCATTCTTCAAGCTTAGCTAGATCCCTCCTCATGTTATCTACTCCTTCCTAGGTGTCTATTCTATTGCAGATTTTGGTATCATCCACAAAGAGGTAAACCTTACCTGACAGCCTTCTGCAATATCACTAACAAAAATGTTAAAAAGAATAGCTTTCCTAAAGTCTAAGGCCCTCACTTTTGAATGGACTTTATCAGCCCTAGTCCTAATACTGAACCACACCATCTGGCGAGATGATCTCCCACTATAACATCAGAAAAACTTTCACCATTGGTAAACACCAGGTCCAGTATGGCCCCTTCATATGTGGGTTCTGGTACCAGTTGCCGGAATAGTTCTCCTTCTAAAGAATCCAGGATTTCCTTACTTCAAAACAACACTGCAGCAGGGATGTGCCAATCAACATCCAGCATATTGAAATCACCTATCTGTAGCACTTCTCCTTTCATGACAATATCGTGTATGTCTTCTATTGTTTATTTATTTAACATTTCTTATATACTGTCTTTCATGATAGCGAGGTGGTTTACATTGAACCAACTGAAATTACATTGAACAGGGCATTATAACTTGGAGATAACTATTTTACAGGGAACATGGGCAATGGAGGGTTAAGTGGCTTGCCCAAGACCACAAGGAGCACCTGTGGGACTAGAAACCCCAGTCCTTCTAGCCCAAGGACTAGAAGGGGACTGTTGTAGTTGTTGATATGGAAGGACAGACTAGATAGGCCATGTGGTCTTTTTCTGTCATCATATTTCTATGTTTCTATCCTCCGTGGCACAAATGTTCAGGGAGAGAGCCTCTTTCAACTGAAATCAAGTTCAGCTATGAGGGGACATGGGATGAAGGTGAAGGGAGATAGATTCAGGAGTGATATGCGGAAATATTTCTTTACGGAAAGAGTAGTGGATCCGTGGAATAGTCTCCCAGTGGACGTGGTAGAGATTAGGACAGTAACTGAATTCAAAAAAGCATGGGACAAACACAGAGGATCTCTAAAGGTTGCTTTCCTCTAGTGGGATTTGAACCCCTGACCTTCTGGCCTGAGGTACCTTGCCCCAACCACTAGGCCACTCCTCCACATTAAATCTCTGTACACTTTTCCCTGTGAAAAAGATCTCTATATCACACCAATGCAAATGGATTTCCAATTTCCTCTTTCTAGTTTAACAGACAGTGCCTCCTCGCCAGGGTCAGCCAAAGTGTTTCTGCCGCCCTAGGCAGAAATCCAGCCTCCCCCCCAGCTGCCACTGCACTCCCCAGCAGCTGTCGCTAGCCCCCTCCAGTTGCTGCTAATTCCATCTCAGGAGGGGGAGGCGAGCAGAGGCAGTATTTCAAAAAGCGGTGGCAAAAAGCAGCCACTTTTGGAAATACTGCTGCTGCTGCTGCACCTGTCTCCCTCCCCCCAAACGGAATCTGCGACAACTGTGAGGGGGTGCAGCACAGCCAGTCATGTGTATCGCTGCCACCGCCTACACAGGCTGGCCACCCTAGGTGAACGCCAGCTCGCCTAGTGGATGGGCCAGCCCTCCTCCTCGCTGCCGTTTAAGTCCTGTAGTTCTATAGCTTTAATATTATTTTTTACATTTAGTGCCACTCCTCATCCCCTTTTTCCTACCCTATTCTTCCTGAATAAAGTATAGCATAGTATAATTACATCCCATTCATAGTTGTCCATGAACCATGTCTCCATAACTGCCACTAAATCCAAGTCAGTCTCTTTCAATAAAGCTTCAACATCTGGGATCTTATTTCCCATACCACGGGCATTTATGCACATCGCTTTCTAGATGTTGCCCTTGTTACCCATTTTACACAGTTGTTTAATGTTTTACCTTCTTGAGGACTTTTACTTACCTGGAGGCTTTCTTCACCCATCTTCAACGAATCTAGTTTAAAGCCCTCTTTAGTAGGTTAGCCAGTCTGCTACGGAAGACACTTTGACCCTTCTTGGATAGATGATACCATTTCTGCTCTGCAGCCCTTTGAAAATCATCCCATGGTCCAGGAAACCAAAGCACTCTCGATGACACCATTCACATAGCCACGCATTCAACTCCAGGATGAGAGCTTCTCTGCCTCGACCTTTACCCTCAACAGAGAGGATTGAAGAGAACACCACGTGCACACCTATCTGCTTCATACTCTGTCCCTGAGCCATGAAGTCACTCTTGAAAAGCTCAGAGAGATACCTAGCAGTATCATTTGTGCCAACATGGATGATCAACATCAGATAATAATCAGTAAGTCTGATCAGTTTTGGCAAACTCTCCATAACATCTCGGATTTTGGCACTGGCAAACAGCACACCTCCCTGAACATCAATCCTGGTTGGCAGATGGATGCCTCAGTACCCCTCAGAAGAGAGTCACCAACCACCACTACCTTTCGCTTCTTTGTGGTCACTAATTCTGCAACTTTGGGGTGATTGAGTTCTGATTCTTCCCTTTCCTGGCATGTTTTCACCTCCTCTGCTACTACTACTACTGATTATTTGTATAGTGCTACAACGCATATGCAGTGCTGTACAAACACATGTAAAAGACGGTTCCTGCTCATCAGAGCTTACAGTCTAGTCAAGACAGCACAGCAGATGAAAACAAGGATACATCTAGGGGAATGGTAAGGAAACACATTGGAGACTAAGCGGACCATAATCCAAAAGTGGCCTCAAAGATGTGAGCTTTCAGCCTGGATTTGAAAAGAGCCAGAGATGAAGCGTGACACACAGACTCAGGTAGTTTGTTCTAGGCATAAGGAGCAGCAAGATGAAGATCAAAGTCTGGAGTTAGCAGTAGAAGAGAAGGGTACAGATAGAAGCACTCTGCCAGAAGAGCAGAATTCACAAGGAGAGCTGTAGGGAGAGATAGTAGATGAAAGGTAGTAAGGAGCAGCAGAATGAGTGCACATAGGTCAGTAGGAGAAGTCTGAACTGGATACGGAAATGGATAGGGAGCCAGTAAAGTGACTTCAGAAGAGGGGTTATATGAGCATATCGAGGCTGGCAGAAGATTAGTCATGCAGCTAAGTTTTGAACAGATTGAAGGGGACAGAGATGATTCAGAGGGAGGCCAGCAAGAAGGAGGTTGCAATAGACTAGGCAGGAGGTGACTAAAGAGTGGATGAGTGTCTTAGTAGTGTGTTCAGAAAGGAAGGCGCTAATTTTGTTGATGTTATAGAGAAACGACAGGTTTTAGCTATCAGTTGAATATGTGTGAAGAAGGAGAGGGAGAAGTCAAAGACAACCCCATGGTTACAAGCCAAGGAAACAGGGAGGAGTAGGACATTATCCACAGAGATTGCGAAAAGAGGAAGGGGAGAGGTGGGTTTAGGGGGAAAAATAAATAGCTCAGTGTTCAATTTCAAACGGCGGTGAGACATCCAAGTAGCAATGTCAGATAGGCTAGCAGAGATTCTGGCCTGGATGGCTGCAGAGATTTCAGGTGCAGAGAGGTAGATCTGAGAGTATCAGCATAAAGCCATGGGAAGAGATTAACATACCAAAGGATTGGGTATAGACAGTGAAAAGGAGTGGGCCCAAGAGAGACCCTTGGAGTACACCAGTTGAGAGCAGGATAGCAGTAAAGGAGGATCCACCAGAACAGACACTGAAAGCACGATGGGAGAGATAAGAAGAGAACCACGGTAGCACAGAGCCCTTAAACCAAGAAAGGAGAAGGTATCAAGAAGGTGGTGGTCAATAGTGTCAAAAGCAGCAGAAAGGTCAAGAAGGATGAGGAATGAGTAAAGGCCCTTGGCTTTTGCCAGGGACAGATCGCTAAAGCCTCTGGCAAGAGCTGTTTCAGTAGAATGGAAGGGACAAAAGCCAGATTGCAAGGGATCCAGAAGGGCTTGAGAGGAGAGAAAGTCAAGGCAATAGCAGTGAACCACACTTTCAAGTAATTTAGAGATAAAGGGGAGGAGAGAGATGGGTCAATAGAAGGACAGGTAGGGTCAAGTGAGAATTTCTAAAGAGAGGTGTGACCAGAGCCGGCATGTCCACTAGGTGAGCTAGGCGGCCACCTAGTGTGGCCAGCCCGGGTGGGCAGCAGCGGCATGGGTGGGTGGTGGCAGCTGAGGCCCAGGTGGGTGGCAGTGGCAGCAGCAGCACACATGGTAGATGTCCCCCCCCCCCCCAGCTGACGTTGATTCTGTTTGAGGGGGGATGCAGGCAGCGGCAGTATTTCCAAAAGCAATTTCAGGGAAGTAGTGGCTAGGGGTTCAAAAGGTGGCTTCATAAGCTGTCCTAAAACCACATTAAGGTCCCATGCCACTGGTGGTGGTTTAATGGGAGGCTTAATTAATAGAAGACCTCTCATGAAGTGTGCTACAAGCGGTTGAGAGGAGATGGGCTGACCATCCAAGGGTATGTGGGAAGCCGCTATGGCACTTAGGTGGACTCTTACTGAATTGGTTCTGAGTCCAGAGGAAGAGAGGTGGAGAAGATATTCAAGTAGTATTTCCATGGGAGCTGAAAGGGGGTTAAGATCCCATTTTAAACACCAGAGAGAGAATCTATGCGACTTGAAGGTGTAGGAGTGCCTTGTGGAAGGTTTCCTAGAAGATAAAAGGATAGCTTTCACTTTTGAGAGAGGCTGATGCCCTGGAATTCTATGCCTTCAGGAACCATGCTGTAAGGTGTAGGGACTGCAGATTGGAATGCAGCGGTGCCCTGTTCTCCTGTGAGAGGAGATCTGGAGCAGACCCCCAACTCTACTGGATGAACTTGAGAGAGACGTAGAAGCAGAGGATACCACGGTTGTCGTGGCCAACACGGGGCTATAAGAATCATGTTGCCCTTGTCTCTCTGGAGTTTGAAAAGAGTTTTGGGGATGAGGGGAATGGGAGGGAAGGCCTATAGGAAGCCCTGACCACAGTAAAGGTGAAAGGTATCTACCGCTTGGCTGTTCTGAGCAGGGGTTCTGGAACAGAACCAGGGAAGTTTGGCATTCTGAGGACTTGCAAACAGGTCTATGTCTGGGGTTCCCCAGATCTGGAAAATGTGAGCAACCTTGTCTGCATGGAGAGACCACTCGTGGGGTAATAATAGCTGACTGAATTTGTCCGCCAAGAGATTCTGTTTGCCTGGGAGATAAACCACAAGTAGGTGAATCTGATGTTGTATGGCAAAGGACCATAGGTACATTGATGTGAAGGCTTTTGAAAAGGTGACCCCGCAAGAAGATGTTCTGGGGATTGCCACCACTGGAGATGAGATGTGTGGAGAGTGTTATCTTGTCTCCCAAACAACCGGATACTTGAGACCACTGGGAAGCCAGGGCCCATTGAGCTGCACGCATAGGGAGGAGTAGCCTAGTGGTTGGGGCAAGGTACTTCAGGCCAGAAGGTCGGGGGTTCAAATCCCACTAGAGGACAGCAACCTTGGGCCGGAAGGACTGGGGTTTCTAGTCCCACAGATGCTCCTTGTGGTCTTGGGCAAGCCACTTAACCCTCCATTGCCCATGTTCCCTGTAAGTATTAGTGTATGTGTCTCATATCCCTGCGTGTTAAATGTATCCCCCAATTGTGTTGTGACCGCTTTGATTGAAGGATAAGGCGGTATACAAAACTGTCTAAATAAATAAATAAAAATATGTAGACGAGCGTATGGAATCACATGTACCGTACGTAGATGCCATATGGCCCAGGAGTTGCAGCATTTCTTGAGCAATGAGAAAGGTCTTGAGGCATGCTTGGGATGCAAGCTGGATGAGTCAAGCACAGCTGGATGAGTTGAGCACAGCGGGCTTGAGGCAGAAAAGCCCTTGACTGCTGAGTGTCTAGGAGGGCTCCTAAAAAACTCCAGAGTTTGAGAGGGAACGATCTGGGATTTTGGAGGATTTATTACAAATCCCAGTGTTGCAGGACCTGCATGGTGCGCGTGACAGAAAGACTGGCCCCTAGAGGTGTGCTAGCTTGAATGAGCCAGTTGTCTAAGTAGGGGAAGACAAATATCCCTAGAGTCCTTAGAAATGCAGCAACAACTGCCATGCACTTTGTAAAGATTCTTGGGGCAGAGGCAAGGTCAAAGGCAGGACTCTGTTCTGATAATGTTTCCCCTGAAACAGGAAATGCAGAAATCTTCTGTGTTCTGCGTGGATAAGAATGTGAGTATATGCATCCTTTAGATATAGAGAACAGAGCCAATCCTGACTCTGGAGATAGGGGAGAAGAGTACCTAGGGAGATCATCTTGAATTTCTCCCGGAGTAGATACTTGTTCAGTTTTCTGAGGTCCAGGATGGGCCTGTATCCCCCTATCTTCTTTGGAATGAGGAAGTAAGGAGAATAGAAGCCCAGACCTTGCTGGTGGAGTGGCACGTCCTCTATTGCACCCTGTGAGAGAAGAGAGGTGACTTCCTGCAATAACAGAGTGGTGAGAGGGGGTTGAGAACTGAACTCTCTTGGAGGAGATTGTGGGGGTAGACTTCGGAAGTGAAATTTATACCCCTCCCTTACTATGGAGAGAGTCCAGTGTTCTGATGTTATGAGATGCCACCTGTGGGCATAGTCTGCCTGGAATGCGGATGGAATCTGGGATATCCAGAGGCAGGACGGCTATGCTCTCCAGAAAGGAGTCAAAGACCCTGAGGAGGCCGGGTCTGCTGGGTTGGCTGAGACTTGGGAGTCTGAGCCTTTCTTTGGTGTATTGGTTGTTGTCCTTTTTGAGGAGCATGAACGGGACAGTGCACTGCAGGGTTGTACGAAGAGTAGTACTTCTTTTTCTTATTGAAAAAGGGTTTCTTGGATGTCTTCTTAGCTGGGTTGGCAGTTGATCTAGACAGTCTATTTAGAGTGGTGTTCTCAGACTCTAATTGAGACGCTTTATCCTGCCAGTCTTTGCCAAAAAGGTTTTCACCTGTGCAAGGTATATTACCCAGCTTATCTTCAACCCACTGTTCAAGATCAGAGGCTTGGAACCAAGCGATTCTGTGTGCACCAATGCATATAGCTGAAGTTCTGCTGATGCATTCAAACAGTTGAAGGTTGCCCTTTTAACAAATTTGGAAACATTTTGGGCATGCTTCACCAGGGTGAGATAATAATCAACTCTCTTGTCGTCAGGGAGAAGAGGAACCATCAACTCCAAATCCCTAGCCACCTCTCTAAAGAACATACCCATGTAGAGAATGTAGAAACTGATTCTGGCCGATAACATGGAGGCCTGAAAACATCAACGACCAAAAGCATTGAGAGCTCTCGATTCTCTGCCCAGAGGGTTTGAGGAATGCGTTTTGGCACTTTTAATTCAATGCATTGCCGATTCCACCACCATGGAATGGTGTGGTAATTGCACACCGGTACTTGGTACATAGTATTGAGCCTTTGAGTATGTGGAGAGATGGTTAAGGGTGTCTCCCACATTCAAAGCATAAGGTTGTGAAGTATTTGATGAATAGAAACATAGAAATATGATGACAGAAAAAGACCACATGGCCTATCTAGTCTGTCCTTCCATAAAACATTTCCTCTTAAAACATATATCTCACTAACTGCCCCGAACCCCAGCCACCAAGTATGATCAATACCCAATAACTCCATCTGACATGTATATAGTTACCTATTCAATGCTACGCATATGTATATAGTTTACCCTGTTTTCCAAGTTACTTGTTCCTTTTCAATGTAATGACCTGACTTTTGTTCATTGTCGGATACCTTTTGTTTTATGTAAACCGCGCTGATCGCAAATAGTGCGGTATATAAGAAATGCAAATAAATAAATAAATAAAATAAATATCAACAATTACAACAGTCCCCTTTTTTCCTTTAGAGATCCTCTGTGTTTGTCCCATGCTTTTTTGAATTCAGTTACTGTCCTCATCTCTACCACCTCCACTGGGAGACTATTCCACGGATCCACCACTCTTTCCGTAAAGAAATATTTCTGCAAGTCACTCCTGAATCTATCCCCCTTCACCATCATCCCATGTCCCCTCGTAGCAGAACTTCCTTTCAATTGAAAGAGGCTCTCCCCCTGAACATTTATGCCACAGAGGTATTTAAACATCTCAATCATATCGCTTCTATCCCGCCTTTCCTCTAAGGTGTACATATTAAGATCCTTAAGTCTGTCCTCATATGCTTTATAATGAAGTCCACTAACCATTTTAGTAGCCAACCTCTGAAACGACTCCATCCTGTTCACATCCTTTTGAAGTTGCAGTCTCCAGAATTGCACACTATACTCCAAATGAGGTCACACCAAAGACTTATACAGAGGCACTATCACCTCCTTTTTTCTGCTAGCCATTCCTCTCCGTATGCACCCAAACATCCTTCTAGCTTTTGCTGTCGCCTTTTCTACCTATTTAGCTACTTTAAGATCATCAGACACAACCACGTCTAGGTTCCGCTCTTCTTTAGTGGACAAAAGTACTTTACCCCCTATACTATATTGCTCCCTTGGATTGCTGCAGCCTAAATGCATGACCTTACATTTTTTAACATTAAATCCCAGCTGCCAAATTCTAGACCATTCTTCAAGCTTAGCTAGATCCCTCCTCATGTTAAAAAAAGTACCTGTTAGTATATATACGTGTAAACCGCTCTGATGCATAAGTAAAGGGCGGTATATCAAATGCCTAAACCATAAACCATAAACCATATCTACACCTTCCTGGGTGTCTACTCTATTGCAGATTTTGGTATCATCCGCAAAGAGACAAACCTTACCCGACAGCCCTTCCGCTATATCACTAACAAAGATGTTAAAAAGAATCGGACCAATGACAGAACCCTGGGGCACACCACTGGTAACTTCCTTCTCCTCACAGTGAGCTCCATTTACCTGTACTCTTTGTCGCCCCCCACCCAACCAATTTCTAACCCAAGCATCCCTAGGGTGCTCAGTTTGTTTATAAGTTGCCTGTGAAGAACAGTGTCAAAGGCTTTACTGAAATCTAAATACACCACATCTAGGGCTCTCCCTCGATCCAACTCCCTGGTCACCCAGTCAAAAAAATCAATCAGATTTGTCTGACAAGACCTACCTCTGGTGAATCCATGCTGCCTCGGATCCTGTAATCTGCTGGACTCCAGAAACCTCACTATTTTCTCTTTCAGCAGCGTTTCCAATAATTTATTCACCACCGAAGTTAAACTAACTGGCCTGTAGTTTCCAACCACATCCTTACTTCTGCTTTTGTGTAAAGGCACCACATGAGCCTCTCTCCAGTCCTTTGGCACTACAACCGACTCCAACGAGGCATTGACAAGGTCAGTGAGTGGAGCTGCTAGAACGTCCCCAAGTTCCCTCAGTATTCTAGGGTGTATCCCATCCGGTCCCATCGCTTTGTCTACTTTAAGTTGAGCTAGTTTTTCACGAACACAGTCTTCTGAAAATTGTTCAAGATGTCCCTCGCTTCTGTTCCTGTTTGTGGGTGTTTTCTGAGGTCCTATTCCTGGTTCTTCATCTGTGAACACAGAACAGAAATATTTGTTAAGCAATTTTGCTTTATCCTCATCAGCTATTACATATTCCTCCCCTTCACCCTTGAATCTGACAATACCACTTTTGCCCTTCCTCTTCTCACTAACATATCTGAAAAATGTCTTATCTCCCCATTTTATTGCATTGGCTATTTCCTCCTCTTTTTGAATCTTTGCTTTCCTGACTACTTTGCTAGCTTCTCTAAGTTTTTCCAAATATAGATGCCTGTCTTCCTCTCTCTGTGATCTCTTGTATTTCATGAAGGCCTCCCTCTTTTTCTTCACTTTTTCAGCTACTTCTTTCAAAAGCCATAGCAGTCTCCTTTTCCTTTTCCTTTTATTTACCATTTTAACCAAAAGGTTGGTTTCCCTTAAAATATCCCCTTTCAGTTTTGCCCACTGTTTTTCTACATCCCCCAGCTGTTCCCATCCCGCTAACGACTCCCTGAGGTATTGGCCCATCTTGACAAAGTTAGTCTTCCTAAAGTTTAATACCCTCACCTTTGAATGGATTCTAACAGCCCTAGTCCTAATACTGAACCACACCATCTGATGATCACTGGATGCAAAATGATCTCCCACTATAACATCAGAAACACTTTCACCATTGGTAAGCACCAAGTCCAGTATGGCCCCTTCACGTGTGGGGTCTGTTACCAATTGCTTGAATAGTTCTCCCTGGAGAGAATCCAGGATCTCTTTACTTCTAGCTGATACTGCAGCAGGAATGTGCCAGTCAACATCTGGCATATTGAAATCCCCTATCAGTAGCACTTCCCCTTCCCTAGCAATGCTGCGTGTCTTCAATTAACTCTCTGTCCACCTCTTCCTCTTGTGAGGGAGGTCTGTATATCACGCCAATGCAAATAGATTTCTCTTTCCCTCTTTCTAGTTTAACCCACAATGCCTCCTCTCTCCCTTTTAAGCTCTGTAATTCCAAAGCTTTAATAGTATTTTTTACATATAGTGCCACTCCTCCTCCCCTTCTTCCTACCCTGTGCTTTCTGAATAAAGTATAGCCAGGTATAGTTACATCCCAGACATGGTTTTCTGTGAACCATGTTTCTGTAACTGCCTCTAAATCCAAGTTGACCACTCCCACTAAAGCTTCAACATCATGGATCTTATTTCGCATGCTACGGGCATTTATACACACTGCTTTCCATATGTTACCCCTTTCCATAAAGGTATTTAATATATCACTTACCTGGGGGATTTCACTTACCTGGGGGCTTTCTTCACCCATCCCCAACGAATCTAGTTTAAAGCCCTCTTCAGTAGATTGGCCAGTCTACTACTGAAGACACATTGACCTTTCTTGGACAGATGGATGCCATCTCTGCTCTGCAACCCTTGGAACAGCATCCCATGGTCTAGGAAACCAAAACGCTCTCAATGACACCATCCACGCAACCATGCATTCATCTCCAGGATGCGAGCCTCTCTGCCTTGGCCTTTACCCTCAACAGGGAGGATTGAAGAGAACACCACCTGTGCACCTAACTGCTTCACCCTCTGTCCCAGAGCCATGAAGTCACTTTTGATTCGCTCAGAGGGATACCTGGCAGTATCATGTGTTCCAACATGGATTAGCAACATTGGGTAATAGTCAGTGGGCTTGATGAGTCTCAGTAAACTCTCCATAACATCTTGGATTTTGGCACCAGGCAGACAGCATACCTCTCTGGACATCAAGTCTGGTCGGCAGATGGACACCTCAGTATCCCTTAGAAGAGAGTCACCAACCACGACTACCCTTCACTTCCTTGTGGTCACTGATTCTGCAACTTTGGGGTACTTGAGCTCTGGTTCTTCCCTTTCCAGGGATGCTTTCACCTCCTCCACTTCTAGGGCTGCATAATGGTTCTCCAATTCAAGGGCTGAAGAAGTTGGATTGGTGATTCTGCAGGCCCTGGTGACTTGTGTCCAACCTTCGTCATTCTGTTGGCACCCATCTTCTCCTCTGCTGGAGAGCTTGGTTGCTGCAAGAAGCATCTCATCAATGTACTTCTCACTGTCTTGAATGCTCCTCAGCCTCGCCACCTCCTCTCTGAGTTCCTCCACTTGTTTCCTCAGAGCTTCAGCATGCAGGCACCCTGCATATGGAACCGGTCCTTCAACTGGTATTGGGACCTCTGTCTGGACAGAGGTAGAAGCTGTAATGGGGGCAACAGCTTTAGTGATATGATTTTTCCCAGCCATTGTTCTGTTCGTGGAGCTTAGGTATCTGTTAAAGCAAAACAGGGAGATCTACCAAAGTACCAGCCGGTTTCCCTGCTGTCCTTTCAGAGAAAAAGCAGTTAAATCTCTTTAATTATATTCAAAATGTGCTTGTTCCAAGTCCCTATGATTTGTTAAATGGGGAGGTGCCCTATAAAGCAAGACTGCTCACTAGGGGTGGGTAGGGAGGGAACTGGCACCTGATTAGGTGTCAGCAGTTCCCAAAAGCTGAGATGGTTACCAGAATTTAAAACCTACTCCATTACAGAAAAGATTTCTACTAAAGCACCAAAAACAATGTAACGTTGCTTTAAAAATATACCAAAACCCTTTTAAGAGCTCCCAGTCAGAGAGCTAGCAATTTAATAAAAATAAACCCTCAAATCCTTCCATTGTTGTGACCTGTAGAGCCCCTGTTAGGAATGCCTCAACAGGGCAGGGCTCTGAAGCCTTTTATGCAGGCCTCAGCTGCTCTCAGTTCATTC
Source organism: Ichthyophis bannanicus (assembly GCA_033557465.1). Classification (NCBI taxonomy): domain Eukaryota; kingdom Metazoa; phylum Chordata; class Amphibia; order Gymnophiona; family Ichthyophiidae; genus Ichthyophis; species Ichthyophis bannanicus. Next base: position 668,273,373 of record CM066036.1, on the reverse strand, counting down.
ACAGGCTAATCAGGCCCACAAACTCCTGATTAGGTGTCAGCAGTTCTCAAAACCTACTCTACTACAGAAAAGATTTCTACTAAAGCACCAAAAAGAATGTAACTTTGCTTTAAAAATATACCAAAACCCTTTTAAGAGCTTCCAGTCAGAGAGCTAGCAATTTAATAAAAATAAACCCTCAAATCCTTACCGTTGTTTTGACCTGTAGAGCTTCCTTTGGGGCTGCAGGGTATTGAAGAATTTCAAGCTCCTCAGCCCTAGGTTCCTTCTCCGAAGTCACCATGATGGAGAGGCCCCGAGTAACATTGTGGATTAAATTTTGAAAAGACATTTCCTCCGGAGGGGGCATGCGACGTTATTGGGGAAGAGATGGATCCTCTGGCAGAATTCTCATTTCCAGTGTACCAACTGATTTGTGATCCGACGAATCGGAGTCCAAAGGCTCGAAGTATCAATGGGCAGGGTGCTCACGCTCTGCCTGTACTCAATACCATTCGAAACCAGCATCGGAAAGTTTCAGTGCTGGAACCTCAGTACTGGAGACAGACTCAAGGGCCGGCATAAGTAGTAGCATGGTAAGCGGCAAAAATGTCAATGCAGGCACCTTCGGTACCATCGTCGGTACTGATGGCTGAGGAATCAACTGTAGAGGCTTTACCAGTATGGAAGCCGCTAACAAGGCCGTTAAGCTCCGCTCAATAGTCAGGATATGTTGATCCATGTAGCTTGCCGATGCCTGGGTATCGGTACTTAAGTTGCGGGCCACAATCCCTGAGCATGGCACCAAGAGCTCTCCAGAGGTAGAGGCCTCGGGAGCATCTTGGGCCCTACTAATGCTTTGGAGGCAAGGACCTCCCGCCGGGGTTGCATGGCCGGTATGTCTCCCTCCAGGGCAACGCCTAGGGCATCTCGATGCTTAGAAGGAGATCTACTCTTGGAGGGCTGACTAGTTTTCGATGAAGACCTGGGTTTCGATACCTGAGATCCCTGGGAGGAAGATGCTCTCAATGACGTCAATGCTACTGACATTGCATCGGTGGCAAAGAGGGTGCCGAGTTTCGCAGCTCTGTTCTACAGGCCTCTCTTTGTCATCTTCCTACAAAGAGGACACTCAGATGGTTGATGATCTGGTCCCAAGAATTTTAGACACCAGTCATGGCTGTCTGTGGCTGAAATTGTACTGCCACGTTTGGAACACTTTTTAAAACCACTAGCTGGTTTGTCCATTTTGGAAAACAAGGTCTAAGCCTAAGATAGCGTCGATGCACCCTGAGGGAAGAGATTCTTCCCTCAGAAAAGGGTTTGTTTTTTTTTACAGAAAGAAAGAAAGTGAGCACTGACAGGGTCGGTACCAGCATCAACGGGAAGGCAGACGCGACCACAAGAAATAAGAAAAAAAAAACAAATTTTCTGTGGTGACAGGAATTGCTTCTTGTCGGCTCCACGGAAAAAGAAGAACTGAGGAGGGAGAGCTGGAAAGGCAGGAAAGCAGCTATGCAGGTGAAGTGGGATGCTCTCAAAAGCTTTCCTATTGATGCTGGGGAGTTCCCGCGCGGGCTCCATCGGTACTGACTTCACCCATATATGAAGAGCACATTTCTGCTTATTCCTGGAGATGCGTAGTTACTGACCTGTAACAGGTGTTCTCTGGGGACAGCAGAAATCAGTCCTCACATATGGGTGATGTCGGCATCAACGGAGCCCTCACAGAAGCATCCCCCCCCCAGCTTTCAAAGAAAGCCTTTGGGAGATGCCACCACGCATACATGGTCCCCTTCCCAACCAAGGGTGCCATCTTGCTAAGTCAGATGACATCACAGCTCAAACAGTAGAAAGAATCGTTCATGTATCAAAGGGTAATATATAATTATCAATCACTATAATTAATGAATTTCCAATTTCTTAAACATCAGAGGTCTCAGACTAATTTGGCTCTACCACCAGGACTCACGTCCGTTCTTACAGCAGATTGCCCGTTTGCATCAACGACCTCTCAAATTGGGCAAGTTTAGCAACACAGTCACAGAATCCAAGCAGCTTTGCAGGTATCATAAAGCACTATACTTATCTGTGTTGTCAAAACAGAACGCCCTAGTGGATCGAGCAAAGATCCCGACGCCTTTCGCAGGTACCAGTCATGCGTTTCATGACTCAAGCTTTCTTCAGGGGATCGCTCCAACACTCTCATCCAACATTGTGTACACTAACAAACAAACCAACAGAAAAACAAGGCATCACTAACACAAACAACCCATAAACACCTCAGACAAACCCCAAAAAATCCAGTTCCCACCGTAAAAGTTATAGAGAAAAACCTCACCTTTCACTCATTTTAGGCTGCCTACGTTCTACCAAAGATCATCTCAAAATATTTTTACCGGCTATGTCTTAGAACGCCACGCATGCGGACTAAAGAAAAATCCTCAATCTTATAGGGAGTGCTCAACGGTCCAAAACCAATCAGATGTCACCTTATTACCCAATCATGGACCTAGTCAGGAACCCACCCACTTTACTGGAGGCTCACACGTGGGTAATCATTATTACCAGACCAATTAAACCAAATCCTAAATCCAAAAAATGTAAAGGTGACACTCAAAAGCTGACTGATCCAAAGACACTCCTCTCCCCAGAGTCGAAAACCGTGCCCTCACCAACTGCTCTTATATTATGCAGCTATTAAGCATTTATCGTTAGAACATAAGAACATAAGATCATAAGATATGCCATACTGGGTCAGACCAGGGTGCATCAAGCCCAGTATTCTGTTTCCAACAGTGGCCAAACTAGGTCATATGTACCTAGCAGTATCCCCAAGAGACACAAGTTCCACAATGCTTGTACTGGGTCAAGCATTGATATCTTCGGTCACTTCTTAATAATGGTTTATGGACCTTTCCTCCAGGAACTTGTCCAAACCTTTTTTAAACCCAGCTACACTAACAGCCTTTACTACATCCTCCGGTAACAAATTCCAGAGTTTGATTACACGTTGAGTGAAAAAATATTTTATTAGTCTTAAATAGTTTACCCTGTAGCTTCATTGCATGTCCCCTAGTCTTTCTATATTCTGATAACGTAAACAGTCGATCTACGTTTACCCGTTCCACTCCATTCATTAATTTATAGACTTCTATCATATCTCCCCTCAGCCGTCTCTTTTCCAGGTTAAAGAGCCCTAACCTTTTTAGCCTTTCTTCATAGGAGTATCCTTCCAACCCCTTTACCATTTTGGTGGCTCTTCTCTGAACCTTTTCTAAAATCGCTATATCCTTTTTAAGATACGGCGACCAGAACTGCACACAATATTCAAGGTGCAGTCTCACCATGGAACGATATAGAGGCATTATAATATCTTTTGTTTTATTTTCCATTCCTTTCCTTATCATACCTAGCATTCTATTTGCTCTCTTGGCCGCCGCTGCACACTGGGCCGAGGGTTTTAACATGGTATACACAGTGACGCCTAAATCTTTTTCCTGGGTGGTGGTTCCTAATGTGGAACCTTGCATCGTGTAACCATAGTTTGGGTTGTTCTTCCCTAGGTGCATAACCTTGCACTTGTCCACATTAAATTTCATCTGCCATTTTGATGCCCAGTCTTCCAATTTATCAAGATCCTCTTGCAATTATTCACAATCCTCTTGGGTTTTAACAACTTTAAATAGTTTTGTGTCATCTGCAAATTTGATAACCTCACTCGTTATTCCACTTTCCAGGTCATTTATGAATATGTCAAAAAGCAGCGGACCCAGCACAGATCCCTGGGGTACACCACTATTCACCTTTCTCCATTGGGAAAATTGGCCATTTAGCCCTACCCTCTGCTTTCTATCTTTTAACCAGTTCCTGATCCACAATAGTACACTGCCTCCTATCCCATGACTCTTTAGTTTTGCCAAAAGTCTCTGATGAGGGACCTTGTCAAAGGCTTTCTGAAAGTCCAGATACACAATATCAACCGACTCACCTTTGTCCACCTGTTTATTCACTCCTTCAAAAAAACATAACAGATTAGTAAGACAAGATCTTCCTTGTCTAAAGCCATGTTGGCTGTCTCCCATTAGGTTGTGACTATCTACATGCTGAGTAATTTTATTCTTTATGATGGTTTCTACCATTTTTCCCGGTACTGACGTCAAGCTCACCGGTCTGTAGTTTCCCGGATCACCCCTGGAACCCTTTTTAAAAATTGGTGTTACATTGGCGATCCTCCAATCTTCAGGTATTAGAGATGATTTTAATGATAGTTCACAGATTACTGATAGCAGGTCTGCAATCTCATATTTCAGTTTTTTCAACACCCTTGGATGTATAGCATCTGGCCCAGGTGATTTGCTACTCTTCAGTTTATCTAATAGTTGTAAGACATCTTCCCGATGTATCAATATTTCCTTCAATTCTTCCGCACCTTTAAATACCACTTCAGTCATGGGTAACATCCCTACATTTTCCTCAGTAAAGACCGAAGCAAAGAATTCATTCAGTCTCTCCGCTATCGCCTTGTCGCCTCTTAGTGCTCCTTTAACCCCTTTATCATCTAATGGACCAACTGACTCTCTCACAGGTTTTTTTGCTACGAATGTACTTGAAAAGGTCTTTATTTTGCGTTTTTGCTTCCGCAGCAAGCTTCTTCTCAAATTCTCTCTTTGCCTGCCTTATCAATGCCTTCCATCTGACTTGCCAGTGCTTGTGCTGTTTCCAGGTTTCGTCATTTGGCTCTTTTTTCCATTTCCTGAAAGATGCTTTTTTGGCATCAACAGCCTCTCTGACCTCACCTTTAAACCATGCTGGCAGTTTTTTGGACTTCCTTCCACTTTTCTTAAAGCGTGGAATACAGCTGGTCTGGGCTTCCAAGATAGTATTTTTCAATAACACCCAAGCTTGATGTACGTCTTTAACCTTTGCAACTGCTCCTTTTAGTTTTTTCTTAACTGTTTTCCTCATTTTATCATAGTCTCCCTTTCGAAAGTTAAAAGGTAGTACTGTGGATTTCCTTACTATCCCTCCTCCACTAATTAAATCAAAAGCGATCATGCTATGATCACTATTGCCAAGTGGCCCCAACACCCTTATCTCTTGCACTAGATCTGGTGTTCCACTAAGGACTAGGTCTAATATGGCTTCCCCTCTGGTCGGTTCATGAACCAGCTGCTCCAAGAAGCAGTCATTTATTTCATCTAGGAACTTTATCTCTCTAGCATGTCCTGATGTGACACTGACCCAGTTGATACCGGGGTAATTGAAATCACCCATTATTATTGCTGCGCTGTAACTTTTGTTAGCTTCCTTGATTTTTTGGAGCATTTCATCATCCATTTGGTCATTCTGGCCAGGTACTCGATAGTACACCCCCACTGCCATTGCCTTCCCCCTTTTATATGGAATTTCAATCCATATAGATTCTACAGCAGATTTTGTTTCCTGCAAAACTTTAATCCTTTCTGAGTCAATGCCCTCTCTAACATAGAGCGCAACCCCTCCACCAATTTGATCAGCTCCATCATTACGATATAGTTTGTACCCAGGTATCACAGTGTCCCACTGGTTGTCTTCCTTCCACCATGTCTCTGATATTCCAATCATATCTAACCTTTCATTTAGTGCTATATATTCTAGCTCTCCCATCTTATTCTTTAGACTTCTAGCATTTGCATACAAGCATTTTAGAGAATGTATTTTATTCATGTTAATTTGGCTATTGTTAGACATGGGTAAATTGGGATCTTTAAGCTCTGTCTGCTCCATACTTGAGGGCATTTGGGCTACTTTACTCTTTTGTGGAACCTCTCTCCTTTTGGTAGTATCCTTCAAGGATACATTCTTCCGAACCATCCGCTCTTGGGCGACTGTCGGCTTTCCCCTAATATCTAGTTTAAAAGCTGCTCTATCTCCTTTTTAAAGGTTAATGCCAGCAGCCTGGTTCCGCCCTGGTTAAGGTGAAGCCCATCCCTTCGGAAGAGCCCCTCCTTTCCCCAGAATGTTCCCCAGTTCCTAACAAATCCAAAACCCTCATCTCTGCATCATTATCTCATCCACGCATTGAGACTCCGGAGCTCTGCCTGCCTTTTGGGTCCTGCGCGGGGAACAGGAAGCATTTCGGAGAATGCTACCATGGAAGTTCTGGATTTCAACTTCCTACCTAAAAGCCTAAATTTTGCCTCCAGAACCTCCCTACCACATTTTCCTATGTCATTGGTACCGACATGTACCAAGACAGCAGAATCATATAATACATCGATGTTTTATCATCCCATCCTCTGTCATAATAAAGTGCTCAGAACCCAGAAATGTAAACTAAGCCGATGCCTTATTCAAAAGAATAATATTATACACAGCGCGCCCATTCAATAGAGGCATTCAAACCTTTAGGAGACACCGTGTCAAAAGTATAGATCCACCATTGTTCACGTCTTATCAAAGCCTGATCCAAAGGCACGCTCATTTCCCCCTGTAGTATTTGATCCACACATAAAACCCGAAGCTGCTCAAATTGATGATGGTTTACCACACAATGCTGAACTATCGAGTTCAGCATTGTGTGGTAAACCATCATCAATTTGAGCAGCTTCGGGTTTTATGTGTGGATCAAATACTACAGGGGGAAATGAGCGTGCCTTTGGATCAGGCTTTGATAAGACGTGAACAATGGTGGATCTATACTTTTGACACGGTGTCTCCTAAAGGTTTGAATGCCTCTATTGAATGGGCGCGCTGTGTATAATATCATTATTCTTTTGAATAAGGCATCGGCTTAGTTTACATTTCTGGGTTCTGAGCGTTTTATTATGACAGAGGATGGGATGATAAAACATCAATGTATTATATGATTAACGATAAATGCTTAATAGCTGCATAATATAAGAGCGGTTGGTGAGGGCACGGTTTTCGACTCTGGGGAGAGGAGTGTCTATGGATCGGTCAGCTGTTGAGTGTCACCTTTACATTTTTTGGATTTAGGATTTGGTTTAATTGGTCTGGTAATAATGATTACCGACGTGTGAGCCTCCAGTAAAGTGGGTGGGTTCCTGACTAGGTCCATGATTGGGTAATAAGGTGACATCTGATTGGTTTTGGACCGTTGAGCACTTCCTATAAGATTGAGGATTTTTCTTTAGTCCGCATGCGTGGCGTTCTAAGACATAGCCAGTAAAAAATTTTTGAGATGATCTTTGGTAGAACGTGGGCAGCCTAAAATGAGTGAAAGGTGAGGTTTTTCTCTATAACTTTTACGGTGGGAACTGGATTTTTTGGGGTTTGTCTGAGGTGTTTATGGGTTGTTTGTGTTAGTGATGCCTTGTTTTTCTGTTGGTTTGTTTGTTAGTGTACACAATGTTGGATGAGAGTGTTGGAGCGATCCCCTGAAGAAAGCTTGAGTCATGAAACGCATGACTGGTACCTGCGAAAGGCGTCGGGATCTTTGCTCGATCCACTAAGGCGGGCTGTTTTGACAACACAGATAAGTATAGTGCTTTATGATACCTGCAAAGCTGCTTGGATTCTGTGACTGTGTTGCCAAACTTGCCCAATTTGAGAGGTCGTTGATGCAAATGGGCAATCTGCTGTAAGAACGGACGTGAGTCCTGGTGGCAGAGCCAAATTAGTCTGAGACCTCTGATGTTTAAGAAATTGGAAATTCATTAATTATAGTGATTGATAATTATATATTACCCTTTGATACATGAACGATTCTTTCTACTGTTTGAGCTGTGAGTTCATCGTTCGGTAATAAGTCAGATGACATAGCTAAAAGATGGCAAAAAACAGAGGATGATAAAGAAGCAACTCCAAGGGGAGAAGGGAGAGTTGTGAGGAATGATTCCTGCTGTCCCCGGAGAACACCTGATACAGGTGAGCAATTACGCTTTCTCCGGGAACAAGCAGGAAGTCAGTCCTCACATATGGGACTCCCCAGCTACAGGCTACCGAAAGCCCATAGCAGAAAAATAGGACTCCCCCGAGGGAAGCCGCAAGCACTAGCAATTTGGTCCATGTCCACAGACCACAGTAGGACCCCTGTGTCCGATGAACCAGCACTATGGTAGACTGAACAAGGAAGGATCGGAGGGTAGGAGTTGCCTAGATCCCGAAAAGGTTATGGAGCACAGCTTGGATGAAGGCACTGTCCCATCAGGACTCCCTTTCCAGGCAGTAATGGCCTGCGAAGGTATGTACTGAAGACCATGTGGCAGCCCGGCAGATTTCCACCATCGGGACAGAGCGCAAGTTTGCCACCGAAGCCGCCATGGCCCTGACATGGTGCGCCGTGATGCAGCCCTCCAGCGGGAGCCCTGCCTGCTCATAAGCGAGGGTGATACAGTCTGCTGCCCAGGTGGACAGCATACGCTTAGTCACTGCCTCCTCCAGCCTACCGGGATCATAGGAGATAAATAACTGAGAAGCCTTGCGGTGGCACTGAGTGCATTGGATATAAAAGGACAAGACCCTCTTGCAGTCCAAGGTGTGAAGGACCATCTCTGCCTGACTGGAGTGAGGTCTTGGAAAGAAGGTAGGGAGCACCACGTCCTGGTTAAGATTGAAGGGTGACACTACCTTTAGCAGGAATTTGGGGTGCGTATGAAGCACAACTCTGTTCTTGTAGAGCCTATTATAAGGCACCTCCACCACAAGGGTTTGGAGCTCGCTAACTCTGCGCAACCAGAAAAACCACCTTCCACGAGACGTAGCGAAGGTGACAGCTAGCCAGAGGTTCAAAGGGCAGGCAAATGAGCTGCCCCAACACCACGTTGAGGTCTCATTCGGTTGCTGGAGGGCAAACTGGGGGCTTTGATAGGAGAAGGCCCCTAAGAAAACGGGTCACCAATGGTTGGAACGAGAGGGGCTTACCGTCCAGCGGATGGTGGTGCGCCGTCAGGGCACTAAGGTGCACCCAAACGGAGTTAGACTTGAGAAGAGCTACTCTCTCAGCAGCCATGCTATCAGCAAGAGAGACCTGAGGTTGGGGTGCAGGAGAGAGCCCCCCTTCTGTAGAAGACCCGTGTCGGTTCCCAGGGGGATGGAGACCTCCACCACCAGCCTCAGAAGCAGTGGAGACCATGGCTGCCTGGGCCACTGAGGAGCTATCAGGATGAGCGAGGCCCTGTCGCAGAGCGGCCTGAGCAGGGTCTTGGCAATCAGCAACGTTGGAGCTCTGACCATGAGACCAGGAGCGTGTCCACTGCCACCCTGGAGGGGTGGGCCTGCCGGAAGCATAAGTGGGGCAACTGAAAGTTGTCTGGACTGGCAAACAGGTCCATCATGGGTTCCCCCCAGAGACGGAAAAAGCCGACTGGCTACCCTGAGGTCCTGCTGCCACTCGTGCGGCTGGAGAACCCTGCTGAGCCTGTCGGCCAGCAAGTTGTCCTGGCCTGGCAGGTACACTGCTCGCAGGAGGATTCCCTGATGGATTGTGTATGAGCAGAGGACCAGTGCCTCTTGACAAAGGCATGAGACCCCAAGCCCCCGCTGTTTGTTCACGTAGAACATCGCCACCTGGTTGTCCGTCTGGACCAGCACCGGCTGGTGGCATAGGTGGTGACAGAAGACCCTCAGGACAAGGTGTATGGCTCGGAGCTCCAGGAGGTTGATCTGCTGGGTGCTCTCATTTGGTGACCAGTTTCCCTGACTGCGGAGATCTCCGCAGTGGGCTCCCCAGCCGAGCAGAGAGCATCCACGATGAGGACCCTCAGGTGACTTGGGGGCTGAAAAGGCATGCCCACTTTGAGATGCGGCAATGTCCACCAGTCCAGGGAGTCTGCCAACTGGAGGGTAACCGAGACTCGGTCCCGGAGACGGCCCATGGCCTGAAACCACTTGTCCCAGAGACACCACTGCGCAGTCCTCATGTGGAGGTGAGCATCTGGGGTGACGTGGACCGTGGAGACTATGTGTCTGAGGAGGCACAGAAGAAGCAGGGCGGGCATCGAGGAATGGTGCTGTATGTCCCGAGCAAGGGATCGGAGCCAATCGGCTCAGTCCATGGGCAGGGAAGCCCTTGACTGGATTGTGTCGAGCTTTGCTCCAATGAACTCCAGGCACTGTGTGGAGAGGAGTTGAGACTTGGGGTAGTTTATGACAAAGCACAAGTGTTGCCGAACCTGGATGGTGCAAGAGGTCGCCTGTTGCACCTCGAGACTGTGCCTCCCCTTATGAGCCAGACGTCCAGGAAGGGAAAAACGAAGATCCCCTGGAGCCAGAGGAAGGTGGCCACGACTGCCAGGCATTTAGTGAAGACCCAGGGGCAGAGGCTAGACCGAAGGGGAGCATCCTGTATTGAAAGTGCCTACCCCCAACTACGAACCGTAGGTACTGCCTGTGGTTGGGGTGGATGAGGATGTGAGTATAAGGAGCATAGCCAGTCTCCCTGCTGGAGGTATGGCAGCAATGTTCCAAGGGAGAGCATCTTGAACTTCTCCCACACCAGGAATTTGTTGAGGTTGCGCAGGTCGAGGATGGGCCTTAGGCCCCCTGTACTCTTTGGCACGAGGAAGTATCTGGAGTAGAAACCCTTGCCCCTGAGATGGTGGGGCACTGGTTCCACCGCTTTGTCCTCGAAGATCTGCCAACTTCTTCAAGAGAAGGTCCTGGTGTAGGGGAGACCTCAGGGGCTCTCCCGGAAAATAAGAGGGGAGTGTCTGAGCCAGATGGAGGAGATAACCCTCCCTGACTACCCTCAGCGCCCAGGAACGGAGGTGATAGCCATCCATCTCTGGGCATAGAGGGCCAGACGTCCCCCCTGTGGGCTGCTGACCTCCTTGGGGTAGAGAGGCTATGCTCAAGGAGTCAAAAGCCTGGGATTTTGAAGCTTTCTACTTACGCCCATGTCCTTTGGCCTACTGACCCTGTTGGGGAGCCTAGGAGGCCTGATAGGGTGTGTAGTTTCAGTAAGCAGCTCCCTTCCTCTGATAAAAGGGCTTTTTTTACCCAGGCCCTTCCGTCGGGGATGAGCAGTGGTCTTCTTAGAGAGCCTGGTCCTCGTCATGTTTATGTTTATGTCTATTTAAAACTTTATATACAGACCATCACAGAGTGTCAGAGCGGTTTACAATCATAAAAATCATAAAATGCTGCAGAAAAAGAAAGAAAACGCCAATTTAAAAATTGCAAAGGAGGAGAAAAGGACAGAGATCAGAAAAGAGGAAAACAGAACAGCCGAGAAACAAAAAAAAAAAAAAGATTAATTATGTTGTTCTTTGAGGAAGGAGAGAAGCAGGGGGAGAGGAGGGGACAGGGAGATTGAATGCCATACAGAAAAGGTGTGCTTTTAATTGGGTTTTGAAGGATTTGAAAGAGGGATCTAATCGGAGGGCAGGGGAGAGCGAGTTCTAGAGGCGAGGCCCGAGGAAATAAAAAGCGGAGGATCGTGTGGATTCTAGATGGGCCTGGGACGGGGAAGGGAGAAACATGCGGTTGGAGTGTATAGAGCGGAGAGAACGGTGAGAAGTGTGAAGATGTATCTGATCTGCAAGGTATACCTCAGCAGCCTTGTCGGTCATGGGTTTGCCAAAGAGGTTCTCCCCTTGGCATGGGACATCGAACAGTTTGTCCTGAACCCACTGCTCGAGATTGGACAACTGAAGCCAAACTTGGCGGCATGCACTGATGCCCACTGCGGCTACTCAAGCCGCCAATTCAAACTCGTCATAGGCCGCTCGAGACATAAATTTGGAGCACTCACGAACAGCCTTGGCCAGGCTCTTGAAGCACTGCAAGGGTTCCTCAGAGAGACCAGCCAAGAACCCGGCGAGTTCCTTTGCCAGGTGTCTCAGGTACATGCCCATGTATAGCTGGTAGGCCTAAATCTTTAAACTCCCCTGTTCAGGGTAGAGCACCATCGTCGCTGCAGCCAGCTGCCCTACTCAAGTGCTCCGGCCCAATCGGGGCTGTGGGAGGAGGGGCAGCAACAGCTCAAAAGCAGCCCGCGATCGGCGGGAACTCCATCTTTAAACTCCCCTGTTCAGGGTAGAGCACCATCGTCGCTGCAGCCAGCTGCCCTACTTAAGTGCTCCGGCCCAATCGGGGCTGTGGGAGGAGGGGCAGCAACAGCTCAAAGGCAGCCCGCGATCGGCGGGAACTCCATCTTTAAACTCCCCTGTTCAGGGTAGAGCACCATCGTCGCTGCAGCCAGCTGCCCTACTCAAGTGCTCCGGCCCAATCGGGGCTGTGGGAGGAGGGGCAGCAACAGCTCAAAAACAGCCCGCCACCAGGCGGGCCCGTGCCTGTCGGGCCCGCGCCGGAGGGCCTCGCCAGAGGGCCCTTAGGCATGGCCCTTTGGTGTGAGCCCACTCGGCCTGACCAAAACACAAAAGCAGCTCAACAACCAATCGATGTTTCATAATACCGAGGACTTGTAGAAGTCCGCGCCCACCACCATCTACAGCTCTCCCCTGCACGGGGATAGAGCCTCTGGCAGAGAGAACAGCAGCGGTCATCATCCGCCCAATCGGGGTGCTCCGAGGACTTGTAGAAGTTCGCGCCATCAGGCGCGCCCGTGCCTTACAGGACCGCGCCTTAGGTGGAGACCTGATGGAGACCTAGGAACAAGGCAAGTCTACCCATCAGCTACGAGCCTTCGGAATGCTAGCCGTCTACCAAAAGCAACATTGACCCTTGATAAAACGTTATATCTGCATTTGAGGGATGGCCTTAATGGACCTGCAGTGGCGTCTCAGAGAGCTTTTGACAGTGTACGACCTTCAACTGCACCAACCACAGCAAGTATACAATTAAATGAACTAATCTCTCACTACCTATACATATTGCAGTAAGCAATTAGAACTGTACTACCCACTCTTCATGGACTGTTACCATAACTAGTATATACTGTTGTCAGTACTCACTCATATTGTCCCTATATATACTGCTGTCAGTAATCCCTATTCCCCACTCCCCCCTCAGGAAACGTAGCTATCAGCTATCTATACTATTGCCTGTATCTATACTGTTGCCAGTGTCTATACGGTTTACTAGTGTCTATATTTATACTGTTGCCGGTAATTATATCTATACTGTTGCCAGTAATGCTGTCCCGAGGAGATAGATATACTGTTGACAGTGGATATACTGTTGCCAGTGGATAGACTATCAATAATAGACAGATATACTGTTGCCAGTAATATTGTCACTAAGAGATAAATATACTGTTGTCAAGAACCAATTATACTGTTGTCAGTAGCTAAAACACTGTTGCCAGTAATCATACACTCTGTTGCCAAAGCTACACAAACTATCACTAATAGATAAATATACTGCGATCAGCTAATCCTGCAGAACTCCCTCCACTCGACCCCCCCCAGCCACCACCACCACACACAACAGTCCTCTCGCAAAGCCACCAATAAAACCCTCCATCACTCTAAACATAATGGCAGACCTAAAAACAAAAACATTGCAAACATATTTCCTACTAATAGCCCTCCTACTCCAACAAATCTACACATACAAATTCAACAATCCCCCTTGCAACAGCATCCCCATCATTTATAACCCAAACCGCAATTTAGCACACCCCCCAATACACAATAACACATTCAACCTGCCACCACACAACAATACCCACAAACATTCCCCTAGACTAATACAGATAAACTGCAAAAACTGCACAAACAATAAAACCTCCCCCAATGAAGACAATAAACTAAAGCTGATCCTAATAAACATCCGCTCAATTCGAAATAAAATACCAATTGTAAATGACATAATAAAAGACGAACAACCCGACATCTTTTTCATCACGGAAACATGGCTAACATCTACAGACACAATATTATTAAACCAACTCAACATATCACAATATGATATTTTCAACTGCCACCGTGACATAAAAAGAGGAGGTGGCACACTCATACTCACCAAGAAAGACTTACAATACACCCTAACAAACTCAAACAATGTTGAAGGCATGACATAATAAACATTGAAAACAGAACACTAGCATTCTCCCTAATCTATAGACCACCATCAGCAGATCACAAAAATCTTTCTCCTATCCTTGAACTAGCATGCACAGCATCCCAGAGAAAACCTCTTATAATCCTAGGTGACCTTAACCTCCCATCCTTAAACCAATCCAAAAAAAACAACTTCATAGACTCAATGACCCAAATGGGATATAACCAGATAATCAATACCCCCACACATAATAAAGGAAACTCACTAGACCTCATTTTCCTCCCTACACCCTTCAACCTACATCAACTACACTCTCCCCCAACAACTACAGAGGTACCTTGGTCTGACCACCACCTTATAACCTTTCACCTACTAACACAAGTACCATCACAGTCCCCAAACGCAACAGCTCACCGCTCACGTTTTACCCGCTTCGACAATGATGCATTCCTCGACAAGGTACTACCTCAGCTCACTACAAGCTTATCTGACATCGACCTAACTATAGAGAACTGGAACCAAACAATCCAAGAAGCAGCTACTTCCACTCAAACATTCCAGAAGAAAAAGAAAGAATCACAAAAATGGTTCACGAAAAACATTGCCCTACTAAAAAGACAACTACGTAAACAAGAAAAAACCTGGAGAAACACCAAATCACACGATAACAAAACCAAATATATAAACTTACTTAATAAATACAAAGAAGCAATCAACAACTCAAAAAGAGATTGCTATTCCAATCTAATAAATCTTGCTCTCAACCGACCAAGAGAACTCTTCTTAATCGTCAAAACACTAACAAAAACACATAACCCAGAACCGAACCAGGACATTATAAACATCCAAACCTTAGCATCACATTTTGCTGAAAAACTAAAGGTAAAATCTTGCTCCCCGACCATCACGATAGAACACACACGGACCAGCAACTATAAATGGACAACATTCCACAAGGTTGATCGTAAACACATCCTCAACATCATAACAATGATCAACACTACAACTTCCCCGCTTGACCCATGCCCGGTGTCATGGATCAAGTATACTAAGGAATCCCTTGCAGAAAACATCCAATACATAGTAAACCAATCTCTCACACAAGGAACCGTGCCCAACACCCTAAAGCTCTCCTCGATCCGTCCCATAATAAAAAACAATAAACTTGACCCAAAGGACCCCAACTCCTACAGACCAATTGCCAGCATACCGCTAATTGCTAAAATAATAGAAAAAACCATACAACTCCAACTACAGGAATACATAGATGAGCAAAAACTTCTTGATGCACATCAATTCGGATTCCGCCCCTTCCATGGAGTGGAAACCCTCCTAATCGCCTTGACAGACCTCCTCATCAGTGGTACTAATGAAAATAGCAAAGGTTTCCTCCTCCTCTTCATTGACCTATCTGCTGCATTTGACAGCATTAATCACAAAACACTCATCAACAGACTTGAAAACCTAAAAATAGGAGGAACTGTCCTTGAATGGTTCAAATCATACATTTCAAACAGATTCATACAGATACAATTAGGCAAAGAAACATCAGAAACCTTCCCTCAAGGCCAGGGTATCCCTCAGGGATCGGCACTCTCTGCCCTCCTCTTCAATTTATACCTCCAACCAATTACAGACATATTCAAAAAGTATGAAATCAACCATTTCATATACGCGGATGATATCATGCTCGCCGTCCCCATAAACACCAACAACCCCAAATACGATAGACTACTCCAATGCATGAATGAGACCACCATATGGCTTGAGAACAACCACCTAAGCATCAATCTCAAAAAAACCGAAGCAATGTTCATAACGAGAAAACCTGACACGGACCACAACTACTCTACTACAATCACAATAAATAACACACCAATACCTATTAAAAAGGAGGTAAAATACCTTGGAATAATTCTGGACCATTCACTCACCATGATCCCACATATAAAACATACAGTAAAAACTATATTCTATAAACTCAAGACAAGACAATACAACACCTGAGACCCCTACTCAACACACATGACTTTAGATCAGTGGTCAACTCCCTCATCACCCCCCACTTTGACTACTGCAATAGCATTCTAAATGGCCTACCACTAAAAAGCATATACCTCCTCCAAAGAGCACAAAACATATGTGCCAAGATGGTCACAAAAGCTAAACTAACAGACCACGTGACCCCAATACTACTAGAACTTCATTGGCTCCCCATAAGCAGCCGAATAAAATATAAAATCCTCCTGACTACCTTTAAACTCATCAATAACATCTCTCCCTCCCAACTATCTACCCTATTACAACCCCCATCAGAAACTAGAACACAAAGACAGAACGCAACCCACTCCCTCAACATAAAAACTAATTTCAGAAGGACTAAAGCAACGACAAGTGATAGAGCCTTCTCCTTTGCTGCCCCTACCCTCTGGAACGAAACCCCATTAACCCTCCGCACAATAAAGGACCTTCACCAATTCAAAAAAGAACTAAAAACATACCTTTTTACAAAACACTTTGAGATCCCCTACCAACAAAAAACCTCTCCAATACAATCACAGAAACACATCCACAGTTCTCAAGACAGAACAAATGATTAAACATAAGAAAGACACTTACTCTACTCTACCTTACCCTACAGACAAAGATTTACACAAACAAACGGCTATATCACTATTGTAAATAAATCCCGGTAACTCAATTATGTTATGATGACCTACACATAGTTTAAAAAGTGTTATTCTAGTTAATGTTCAAAACATGTTCAATGAAACTAAACGTGTATATAGTTAACACACGTTCCATGTAAAATATACAGAAGTATATAGATTTTTGTTCAATGTGAACCGCCCCTGATCTCTGGAAGGGGCGGTATATAAAAAACTGTTAAATAAATAAATAAAATAAATGTGGCAGAGGAGCATTGAGCCCTGGTATCACTTTCTGCCGAGGGCATCCACGGTGTGGGCCTCCCTGCCAGGGGGCACCAAGGAGTGCATCTTCTGGCTTTTGAGCCAAAGCATGGCCGACTCCACCACCATGGAGTTATGCAGCAGTTCTGACTTCTGGAAACCCGGGCTCCGGCAGACCCGATACATCGAGTCAAGCTGTCTGCTCACCACTAGCACCGAGGCCGGTGTCTCCCACATACGGAGCATAAGCCATTCCAGGATGGGAGGGATGGGTAACTTAGCGATTCCCAAGGAGAGACCTCGTACTGGAGGATCTCTAACTCATCTGCCTGAGGGAACTCCTCCGACTCGGTCGGGAATGCGAGGGCCTTGGACATGTCCTTGACAAAGTCCAAGAAACCCATGTCCTCCGGCATGGACCACCGCCGAGGTTCTGACATGGGGGAATCGGAAGGGACATTGTGGTGGCGATGGGTATCAGGGGACACCTCATCCTCTGTGTCCCTCTCAGAGTAGTCCATGGAAGATTCGCCCAAGGGCTGCTCCGTGGGCCTCGAGGGGCCCGATGCTCCATGGCCAGCTCCTGGCAGACTTACTGGAGATGACCGTGGTCCCAATGAGTGGGACTCAGAGCGTGACATCGGCTGAGGATCGACTCAAGGCCAAAGGACCCCGAAGATCTGCTTGGCCTCCAGGGACGTCTTGGAGGTCGATGGCACGGTGGTCGGAGCAGATGAACCAGTCGAAGTGGACAACAGCGCCCGTTGCTCATCCATGAAGGCAGACAAATTGCGCTCCAGGGCTGTCATTCTGGACTCCAGCCCAGAAGGCTCTGCAGCCTTCAGCGCGGGCACTGAGGGACTTCGGCCCGACGCCGCTTCCCCCAAAGTGGAATCCTCGATGAGGATGGTGTCTAGCGACTGAGGCCGGTCCATAGCCAGATCCTTCCAGGGGACCTTCGCAGGTCGCTCCTTCTCCGATGCCTTGGACGAGTGCCTCAGACTCCGGGACTGGGCCCGGGGAGCTTCCGGCTGGTCGGAACCATCCATGGACGCTTCCTTCAAGAGTTTCTTCTTCTTTCTAGGTTCCCTCGAGGGAGACCCCCTTTTTGAGGACCCAAGACGGTGCTCGGACTTGGAAAGATCAGCCCAAGGTGTCGGGGCCTCAGACAAGGCCCTGGCTTTGGGAGGTACTGGGGACTCGGGGAAGAACTTGTTGTACTGCTGCTGGCGGCTCTTGAGGGCCTTGCTGGACATCCTCTTGCAAAGACTGCAGGTCGCCGGGTCATGGTCTAGCCCGACGCAATGAAGATAACAGTCATGTGTGTCGGTCAAAGACATGATTTTAGAGAACCGATAACACTTCTTAAAACTACGTGTGGCCATGGGGGAAAAAAGCACCCCTGCGAGGTCGAAGACCCTCCAGGCTGCCAGTGGGAGAAAAAAGGCGCAAAGGCACAATAATAGAAAAAGGAACGAAAACTACAAACATTTTGAATCAAACACCAAGGCACTGAGATCAGTAGGCGTGAAGAGTACTGGTGCAATACCAGAGGCGAGTTGGAAACTCAAGGAACAAAATAATCAACTTT
Organism: Ichthyophis bannanicus; assembly: GCA_033557465.1. Lineage (NCBI taxonomy): Eukaryota > Metazoa > Chordata > Amphibia > Gymnophiona > Ichthyophiidae > Ichthyophis > Ichthyophis bannanicus. Next base: position 668,254,980 of record CM066036.1, on the reverse strand, counting down.
TTCCGGGGACAAGCCAGACGACATCTGAAGGGCTCCGCGGAAAAAAGGAGACCTGGGCAAGATGGCACTCTTGGGCGGGAAGGGGACCACAAATGCGTGGTGGCATCTCCCAAAGGATTTCTTTGAAAGCTGGGGGGATGCTTTCGCAAGGGCTCCATCGGTGCTGACGTCACCCATATGTGAAGACTGATTTCCTGCTTGTTCCTGGAGAAACAAGTGTTCTCCAGGGACAGCAGGAATCAGTTCTCACATATGGGTGACGTCGGCACTGACAGAGCCCTCGCGTAAGCATCCCCCAGCTTTCAAAGAAAGCCTTTGGAAGATGCCACCGTGCATGCTTGGTCCCCTTCCCACCCAAGGGAGTCATCTTGCTCAGTCAGATGACATAGCTAAAGATGGTAAAGGAGCAACTCCAAGGGGTGGAGGGAGGATTGTGAGGACTGATTCCTGCTGTCCCTGGACAACACATGTTACAGGTGAGTAACTATGCTTTCTCCGGGAACAAGCAGGAAGTCAGTCCTCACATATGGGACTCCCCAGCTACAGGCTATCGAAAGCCCATAGGAAAAACAGGGCTCCCTCATGGGGAGCTGCAAGCAGCAGAAATTGAGTCTGTGCACACAGATCATAGTAGGACCCCTGGGTCCAGTGAAACCGGCACTCTGGTAGCCTGAACACAGAAGAGTCAGAAGGTAAGAGTTGCCTAAACTCCAAAAAGTTATGAAGCACAACCTGACTGAAGGCACTGTCCCGTCGGGACTCTCTTTCCAGGCAGTAATGGGCTGCGAAGATATGGACTGAAAACCAGGTGGTGGCCTGGCAGATGTCCACCATCGGGACAGAGCGCAAGTTTGCCACCGAGGCCACCATGGCCCTGACACGGTGTGCCGTGATGCAGCCTTCCAGCGGGAGCCTTGCTTGCTTGTAAGCAAGGGAGATACAGTCCGCCACCCATGTGGACAGCGTATGCTTGGTCACCGTCTCCCCCAGCTTACTGGGGTCATAGGAGACGAAAAGTTGAGAAGCTTTGCAGTGGCCCTGAGTGTGTTGGATGTAGAAGGACAAAGCCCTCTTACAGTCCAAGGTGTGAAGGACTGTCTCCGCCCGACTGGAGTGAGGTCTTGGAAAGAAGGTAGGGAGCACCACTTCCTGGTTGAGATGGAAGGGTGACACTACCTTCGGCAGGAATTTGGGGTGCGTGCAAAGTACCACTCTGTTCTTGTAGAAGTTGGTATAAGGCACCTCTGCCACAAAGGCCTGAAGCTCGCTAACTCTGTGAGCGGAGATGAGCGCAACCAGAAAAGCCACCTTCCAAGACAGGTAGCGAAGGTGGCAGGTAGCCAGAGGTTCGAAGGGTGGGTGAGTGAGCTGCCCCAACACTATGTTGAGGTCCCATTTGGTTGCCGGAGGGTGAACTGCCGCCTTCGATAAGAGAAGGCCCCGAAAGAAAAGGATCACCAACGGTTGGACCGAGAGAGGCTTACCATCCACTGGATGGTGGTGCGCCACCAGGGCACTAAGGTGCACTCAGATGGAGTTAGACTGGAGCCCGGATTGAGAGAGGTGGAGAAGGTAGTGTAATACCATAGCCACCGGGCAGGAAAAAGGATCAGCCCCGTGTTTAGTGCACCAAACAGAGAACCTACACCATTTGAGGTCATAAGCCTTCCTAGTAGAGGCCTCGCGAGAGGCTAGCAGGATCTCCTCCACCTCAACTGGAAGGTTGAAAGGGGCCAGAGTCACCCTCTCAGCAATCACGCTGTAAGCAACAGGGACCCCAGGTTGGGGTGCAGAAGAGAGCCCCCCTCCTGAGATAGGAGTTCCGGGGAGGTTCCCAAGGAGATGTTTATGTTTATTTATGTTTAGATTTATTTAAAAACTTTATATACCGCCCATTACATAGTGTCAGAGCGGTTTACACATTAAAAATTAGAAATTAAAAAGAAGCTATACATAAAATGCTGCGGGAAAAAGAAGAGGAAATGTGAACATCAATAATTGTATTTCAAAAGAAAGAAAAGGACAGAACCAGGAAAGAAGAAAGAACAAAGAAATAATGACAAGGACAAAACAAACAGAAAAGGAAAGGGTGGGAGAGGGAATTGAGAGGTCATTAATTTACTTTTAATTACTTGGGGGCCTCCACCGTCAACTGTAGAAGCAGTAGGAACCACAGTTGCCTGGGCCACCGAGGAGCTGTCAGGATGAGCGAGGCCCTGTCGCGGAGAGTCCTGAACAAGGTCTTGGCGATCAGCAACATCGGAGGGAAGGCGTACATGAGGCCTTCCAACCACAAGACCAGGAACGCTTCCGCTGCCGCCCTGGAGGGGTGGGCCTGCCGGAAGCAGAAGCAGGCCAACTGAAAGTTGTCCGGGCTGACGAACAGGTCCATCACGGGTTCGCCCCACAGCCAGAAAAGCCGACTGGCTACCCTGGGGACCAGTTGCCACTCGTGCGGCTGGAGGACTCTGCTGAGTCTGTCAGCCAGCAGGTTGTCCTGGCCTGGCAGGTACACCGCCCGCAGGAGGTTACCCTGTTGGATTTCATATGAGCAGAGGACCAGTGCCATCTGACAAAAGGCAAAAAACTGTTTGTTCACGTAGAACATTGCCAACTGGTTGTCCATCTGGACCAGCACTGGCTTGTGACGCAGGTGGTGACAGAATACCTTCAGGGCTAGGTATATCGCTCAGAGCTTCAGGAGGTTGATCTGCTGGGTGCTCTTGTCCGGTGACCAGTTGCCCTGAGTGCGGAGATCTCTGCAATGGGCTCCCCAGCTGAGCAGGGAGGCATCCATGGTGAGGATCCTCGAGGGGCTTGGGGCCTGGAAAGGCATGCCCACCTTGAGATACTGGGGCGACTGTCACCAGGCCAGGGAGTCCGCCAATTGGCGGGTCACCAAAACTCTGTCTCAGAGGCTGCCCATAGCCTGAGACCACTGGACCCGGAGACACCACTGCGCCACCCTCATGTGGAGGCAAGCGTCTGGGATGATGTGAACCATGAAGGCCATGTGCCCGAGAAGGCACAGGAGAAGCTGGGTGGGCACCGAGGGACAATACTGTATGTCTTGAACTATAGTCCTGAGACAATCAGCTTGGTCCCTGGGCAAGAAAGCCTTTGACTGAAGAGTGTCGATCCTTGCCCCATTGAACTCCAGACACTGCGTCGAGAGGAGGTGAGACTTGGGGTAGTTTATGACAAAGCCCAAGTGTTGCAGAACCTGGATGGTGCCTATGGTGGCCTGCTGCACCTCTGAGGCCATGCCTCCCTTTATGAGCCAGTCGCCCAGGTAAGGAAAGACGAAGACCCCCTGGAGCTGGAGGAAGGCGGCTATGACTGACAGGCATTTTGTGAAGACTCTTGGAGCAGAGGCTAGGCCGAAGGGGAGCACCCTGTGTTGAAAATGCCTGCCCCCCACTATGAACCGCAGGTACTGCCTGTGGTTGGGATGGATGAGGAAGTGGGTATAAGCATCATTGAGGTCTAAGGAGCATAGCCAGTCCCTCTGCTGGAGGTATAGCAGCAAGGTTCCAAGGGAGAGCATCTTGAACTTCTTCCTCACCAGGAATTTGTAGAGGTTGTGCAGGTCGAGAATGGGCCTTAAGCCCTCTGTCCTCTTTGGCACGAGGATGTACCTGGAGTAGAACCCCTTGCCCTTGAGGAGGTGGGGCACCGGTTCCACCGCTTTGTCCTCGAGAAGACCTGTCAACTTCTTCAGAAGGTGGTCCCGGTGGAGGAGAGACCTGAGGGGCTCTCCCGGAAAATAAGGGGGAGGTGTCTGGGTCAGGTGGAGGAGGTAACCCTCCCTGATTACCCTTAGTGCCCAGGAATCAGTGGTGATGGTCACCCACGTCAGGGCATAGAGGGCCAGTCATCCCCCTGTGGGCTGCTGACCTCCTTGGGGTAGAGAGACTATGCTCAAGGAGTCAAAAGCTCCCCCCTGGCTGGGCCGGAGCCGGTGCCTGGGGCTTTGGAGCCTTCTGCTTATGTGGGCCATGCCCATGTCCCTTGGCCTGCTGACCCTGTCGGGGAGCTGGGGAGGCCTGATAGTGTGGGTAGTTTCTGTAAGCAGATCCCTTCCTCGGGTAGAAGGGCTTTTTACCCAAGCCCTTCTGTCAGGGAGGGGCAGCGGTCTTTTTGGAGAGCCTGGTCCTCATCATGAACTCAGTCTCCAGCTCGGCAGCCTTGTCGGTCATGGGTTTGCCAGAGGTTCTCTCCTTGTCAGGGGACATCGACCAATTTGTCCTGAACCCACTGCTCAAGGTCAGATGACTGTAGCCAAGTTTGGCAGCATGCACTGATGCCAGCCACTACTTGAGCCGCCACTTCGAACCCATCATAGGCTGCCCGAGACATGAATTGGAGCATTTGCGGACTGCTTTGGCCAGGTCCTTCAACCGCTGCAAAGGTTCCTCGGAGAGACCAGCTGGGAACCCAGCGAGTTCCTTCGCCAGGTCTCTCAGTTACATGCCCATGTACAGCTGGTAGGCCCGGATGTGGCAGATGAGCATTCAACCCTGGTTGCACTTTCTGCCGAGGGCGTCCAAGGTGTGGGCCTCCCTGAAGGGGGCACTGAGAAGTGTGTCTTCTTGCTTTTCAGCTGATGCATGGCCGACTCCACCACCATGGAGTTATGTGGCAGCTGTGACTTCTGGAAACCTGTACTCCAGCAGACTCGATACATCGAGTCAAACCATTTGCTCACCACCAGCACCGAATCTGGTGTCTCCCACATTCGGAGCATGAGCCATTCCAGGATGGGAGGGATGGGTACTGTGAGTGATTCTCACGGAGGGGTCTTATACTGGAGGATTTCCAACTCATCTGCCTGAGGGTCCTCCTCTGACTCAGTCGGGAATGCTAGGGCCTTAGACATGTCCTTGACAAAGTCCAGGAAGCCCATGTCCTCAGGTGGGGACCGCCATCGAGGCTCCGAGATGGGAGAGTCAGAAGGGACGTCACAGTAGTAACGGGTATCGGGGGACTCCTCATCCTCCTACTCCCACTCGGAGTAGTCTGTCGAGGACTCGTAGGAGGGCTGCTCCACGGGCCCCGAGGCTCCGAATACCCTGCAGCTGGTGCCCAGCAAACTCACCAGGGATGACTGCAGTCCCATCAAGCATGACTCAGAGTGCGGCCGAGGATCAACTCGAGGTCAAAGGACCTCGAGGATCGGCTTGGCCTCCGGAGACATCTTGGACATCGAGGGCCCGGTAGTCGGGGCGGATCAACTAGTCATGCTGGACAACAGTGCTCGCTGCTGGTCCATGAAGACAGACAAACTGAGCTCTAGGGCCGCCATTCTGGACTCCAGACCAGAAGGCTCCACAGCTTCTGTGCAGGCACTGAGGGACTTGGGCCCGACAGAGGCTCCCCCAGAGGGGAATCGTCGATGAGGATGGTGTCTGGGGACCGAGGCTGGTCTGCGGTCAGATCCTTCGGGGGGGACCTTCGCAGGCCGTTACTTCTCCGATGCCTCAGATGAGCATCTCGGACTGCGGGACAGGGCCGAGGGGACCCATGGCCAGTCGGAACCATCCACGGACGCTGCCTTTGAGGGTTTCTTCGTCTTTCTGGGTTCCCTCGAGGGAGACCCCCCTTTCTGAAGACCAATGACGAGGTTCGGGCTCGGAGGGTTCCGCCCAAGATGTCGGGGCCTCAGACGAGGCCCTGGCCTTTGGAGGCATCGGGGACTCAGGGAGAAACTTATCATGATGCTGCTGGCAGCTCTTGAGGGCCTTGCTTGACATCCTCTTGCAGAGACTGCAGGCTGCCTAGTCGTGGTCTGGCCCAAGGCAGTGGAGACAGAGGTCAAAGACATAATTTTAGAGCACCGATCACACTTCTTAAAGCCACTGGTAGTCATGGGGTAAGAAGGTACCCCTGCGAGGTCGAAGACTCTGCAGGCTACTTGTGGGAGAAAAAAGGCGTGAAGATGCCAAAAAAGAAAAGAATGAAAAATAAGGAAAAATAAACTGAGCCTGACGCCGAGGCACTGAGATCAATAGGCGGGAAGAGTACTGGTGCGATACCGGAGGCGAGTGTGAAACTCGGAGAGAGAAAAATCAACTTTTCTGGGGACATGTCAGACAACATCTGAAGGGCTCCGCAGAAAAAAGGAGATTGAGCAAGATGGCATCCTTGGACGGGAAGGGGACCAGGCATGCATGGTGACATCCCCAAAGGCTTTCGTTAAAAGCTGGGGGGATGCTTCTGCAAGGGCTCCGTCGATGCCGACATTTATTTATTTAGCTGCATTTATATCCCGCTTTTCACCGGGTCAAAGCAGTTGGGGGATACATTTAACACGAGGGGATATGAGACACATACACTAATACTTACAGGGAACATGGGCAATGGAGGGTTAAGACATCACTCATATGTGAGGACTGACTTCCTGCTTGTTCCCAGAGAAAAATAAGAATTGAGCAATTGCATGAGGATCTGTAATGGGAGTGTGAGAAAAGTCCAAAGGGGGCCAGGGTTGGGATTGATATTTCCAGAAGACAGAAGGAGAAGGAGTAGAAGCGTGTAGATCAGAGGGGAGACAGTACGGTGGAAGCAAGGGTGAGTTTTTTTCAGAGAGAGAGGAGAAGGCTGAATGAAAGGGACGAAATGGTGAAGCTCAAGATCTGATTGAAGGGTAGATGAAAAGATACTGGAAAAAGTAGGGATGGTAAAGGGAAGATAATAAAGAGGAAGTACTTGAGGTTGTTGATCTGAGGGGAGAAAATTAGGGGGTGTTAACAATAGGAAGAGAACGTGATGCAAAGCCATAAGGGAGAAATGGAGAGAAGAATAGAAATCAGTAGAAGTATATGAAGAATAGGAAGGAGAGAGAGATCTCCGAGGATGAGGGTGCACCTGTGAGTAATAGTGGTAATGAGCACAGGATAGCTATAAGAGAATCCACTTCCAGGGCTGCATACTGGTTCTTCAATTTGAGAGCTGGAGGAGTTGGATTGTTGATTCTACAGGCTCTGGTGATTCGTGTCCAACTCTCTTCATTCTGTAGCATCCCATCTTCACCTTTGTTGGAGAGCTTGGATGCTTCAAGAAGCATCTCATCAAATTACTTCTCGCTGTCTCAAATGCTTCTCAGACTTGTCACCTCTTCCCTGATCTCCTCCACTTGTTTCATAAGGGCTTCATCTTGCACATGGAACTGGTTCCTCGACTGGCATCAGGCTGTCTGTCTGGACAGAGGCAGAAGCTGTAACAGGGGCAACAGCTTTAGCAATACAATTTTTCCCAGTCATCGTTCAGTTGGTGGAGCTTTGGTACTGTACCCATTGAAGTAAATGAGAGAGACTGGACGGATATGCACATGAGTCTTCTGGTCCTCTGCTGCTGGGATGAGATACTGTTGTTACTGTCAGTATTTGTGTAAGGTGGGAAAACTCAAGGCCACTGATTACATTTCAGACTATACTCGCAAAAATGTCCATACTGTGCCTAAGTTGCAGGGAACCCCATGAATTCCACCTGTAAATAATTTGATAGCTTACTATTGCAATGCAATGTGTGCCTTTGAGTCAATCCTGAATCTTGGTGATCCAGCAGTTCCTGGGTTTTCTTGTACGTATAACCAGAAGTTGATTGTCAGGCCTTTTCTCCAAGGCAATGGAGGGTTAAGTGACTTTCTGAAGGCCACAAGGAGTGTTAGTGGGAATTGAACCCTTGTTACCAAGCCAGTGCTGTAACCACCAGGTTACTCCTCCACTATTTTATTTATTTACATTCTCTTATATACTGTGCTATTCTGCATCAGTGTGGTTTACATTGAACAAACTGAAATTACATTGAACAGGGCATTATAACTTGGAGATAACTATGGCTATGGAGGGTTAAGTGGCTTGCCCAAGACCACAAGGAGCACCTGTGGGACTAGAAACCATAGTCCTTCTGGCCCAAGGTTGCTGTCCTCTAGTGGGATTTGAACCCCTGACCTTCCGGCCTGAAGTACCTTGCCCCAACCACTAGGTCACTCCTCCACTCCATTACTTTTATCTATTTATGTACCTGTTCATTAAATCCTTGAACTTGGAAACCCATTGATGATTATGCCGATTGTTCAGCAAGTACAATCTGTATTTGGTTGGAATGATGATTTTTTTTATTTTTCTATGTTTTTGTGTGGGAAAATTCCTTAATAAAAAGTTTAAACAAAAATAATCTAGGAACACAAAATTTTGTTTGTTATTTTATTTTGATTTATAAACTACCTTGTGGTTTGACTGAAAGACGATTAATAAAATTAATAAACATTAAGGGGTTAATTTTACAAGAGATGGACATGGCTTAGATGCTGAAATGTGTGATGTGGATGTATGAACGGCAGGAACATACAAAGTTTGATTACAGAACTAGGCAGATATGAATGTCCTCGTGGATGGAACATCCAAGTTTAGACGTCCCAAAATGGGTGTGTCTGGTGGGTGCACTCCAGGGTGTGATCTGGGCAGAGCAAGGGAGCAGACATCTAAGGCATATTTCATATTGCGTCTTGGAAGTGTCAGGCATGGTGGCCAAACATCCTGGCTTAGACCCGCTATAAAGCATGAACAGGTATGGGACTTTGCTGTCCATGGTGACCACGCATCTGACTGTGTTAGGAGGAGCGTGATACAGCGAGAGAAACTGAGAGGTAAGAGTCTGCCTGCTATCCCTGTTTGCTGTGTGCTGTGTTGTGTGACCCCCCCCCCTTGTGTCCCAACCATGTTTCCTGTGCATCCATCACTGCTGCCCCATCTTTGATAGGCACTCCCACCAACCCTTGTCTCCCACCCACCCCCTGAACTACCTGGCACTCCTACCCCATACCCTCCACTCCCCTGTGTTCCACCATCTACCCCTGTCTGCTGTGGCAGTGGGAAGGTGTGTCTGAGTGAGTAGGAGTGAAGAAGCTGAGGAGGCTGTCTGACTGTCAGTATGGGTGTAGGTATCGATGTCTGTGTGGCTGGGATTGAGTGTCTGTATCTGTCTGTGTCCATATCTCACACAGCACAGAGCACTGTGTGGTAGTGGAGGTAGTACAAGGGTGCCGGTGTAAAGCATGAAGGGGGTAGGTATTAGTTCCCATGAGTGTTGGTGGAAGGTAGGTGCAATGCGGCATGTGGATCTCTGGTTTACAGCAGTCATTGAGGAGAGCTGCATAGGGAGCGCAGGAGGCCACAGAGAGGGTACCTCTATCAGAGGGTGTACAGGACAAGGGCTCACAAATGATCAGTGCCTAACGCAGTTCACATTGGACAAAGCTGCCATACACCAGCTGTGTCAAGGGCTGGAGCAAGACCTCAGTGCCGGCACTCAGAGGCAACCTCATCCCAGTGCACAGCAAGGTCATGACAGCCCTCGCATTTCTAGTGACTGGCAGCTTTCAGACCATGCTCGCTGCCATGGCAGATATAAGCCTGTTAGCAGTGTCACTATGTCTGACACAGTTCCTCGCAGCATTCCTCCCCATGATTGCAGAATACATAAGCTTCCTGAGCTCAGGATAGAGTGCCAACAGACCATACTACAATTTCATCAGGTAGCATGCTTTCCCTTGGTGGTGGGTATCACTGACTGCACATATGTGGTCCTGCGCCACCTGAGGGTACGGGAAATCATATGCAGGAATCTAAAAGCCTACCATTCAATGAACATGCAGGTGGTCTGCAATGCTGAAGGAGAAATAACAGATGGCTTTCCTCATTTTCCAGGGTCATGCCATGATACCTACATCCTGATGCCTACATCAGGTCTTCATGAGTGCTTTAGCAGTGGGGAGATCATAGGAAGCTGGCTCCTTGTTAAGTGCTCAACTCCTCAATGTCCCTACATGCACCACCAAATCTAACGAAACAGCAACCAGTGAGTGGTGGCTGCAGGGAACCTCATATCCTCGCAATAAAATAGGCAGTATGGCTTGAAATACCAGAGTGGGGTTGTGTGCCCACAGGCCAATACGCAGAGGATCAGAGTGCAAATTCCATCCCCAGAAATAGCCAGGAAGGATTGTAAACCTTAGCAGTGGCTAGACATGCACAGCCTGACAGGGACCGACAGCAGTGCAATGTACAGTTGCTAGGAATGGAGGGCACCCACTGAGGAAGGCAAGGGGGTAGGGGCACGCTCACTGGGAGCCACAGCCCTGAACAGTGCTTGGCCCTGAGGATCACAGAGGTAATGGCAGGCCCAGTGCCCCTGGAGGAAGGGAAAAGGGAGGGGGGTGTGGGGAGTGATAGGGCAAACCTCACGGAGGTGCTGAACACACCTGGCTACAGGACGCCAGCTAAAGTACCCTGGGATGTCAGGCATTGTGGTAGCATATGCCAAGCACCAGCTGTCTATCATTTGGGTAAAGCCCATGGTGAGAGGAATAGGAATGGATGAGAGCTGTAGCAGTGATAAGGACAGCACAGTCTGTAACATGGCCTACTCAATAAGGTCCCCCTCTCCTTCCCCTCCCCCCTTCTTGTCCTGTAGATTGCAGAGAATACCCACTGAGAAGCTGGCTCATAGTGCCATTGTTTCACCCCACAATGAGGCAGAGGAGTGCTACAACCAAGCTCACTGCATCATGCGTTCCGTAACAGAGAGAATATTCAGCCAGCTGAAAACCTAGTTCTGGTGTCTGGACAGGTCAGAGGACAAACTACTCTATTGCCCACAGAAAGCATGTGAGATATTCATGGTATGCTGCTAAGAGAAGGCGCCTGACCAACATTGCCACAGATGTGAATGAGTCCCTCTACAAACAAGGAGAGGGAGCATGGAAGAGATATATTCAAGAATCATTTTACATGAAGTAAGTCTTTATTGTGAAGGAGCTAGCATACAGTGATGCCATTTCCCATTCCGCCTGCATGCCCCATGATCCTTCCACATACAGAAAGCCCACACCCTAGTCATGGCCAGTACAAGGATTGGAGGTGCCCTAGGCGGGCTTCTCCATCTGCCGCCGCCGCACCATCACTGCCGCCCCTCTCCAGGACTTGCAGTAGCGGCAATGACTCAGTAAACATGGGGCAGTGCTTACCTCAGGTCACCGGCACTACTCCCACAGTTTCTATGCTTTCTGATACCTCTTCGGTCCCCCTCTGATGCTACTTCCGGTTTTGAAGTTTGTGTCGGAGGGGGTGGAAGAGACATTGATTGAAGGAAAAGGTGGTATATAAAACTGGTTAAATAAATAAATAAATAAAATTGTAAAGCACAGGTGCTGTAGGTACCACACCAGCGACCTAAGGAAAGCGCTGCCCCAAGTTTACTGAGCCATTGATACTGCTGCAGGCTTCAGAGAGGTGCAAAGCTGTAGGTGACCACCTAGTTCACCTAATAGTAGTGCTGGCCCTGACCCTGACCCTACTGCAACAAACCACCAACCAGTGACCTCAGGGGATGCCACTGCACTCCTCCACTGCCCCAGTCACACACTTCTGCAGCAGTACACAGCCCCTGAGGGACTCCTACACACAAATACCACTCCCCTCCCTCATATACTTCACCTTTGCCCCTTCTCCCTACAAACACAGAGGGACACCCCATAATAAATTCACCACATTCTTCTCCCTAACAAGCAGCTCCAACTGTCATTGCACAAAATCCTTGTTGGTAAACTGCCCCCTGCCTTTGTCCCTTCCCCTTGCCCCCATGTTCCCTACTGCCCTGGCCCTGAGGGATGGATACAGACTGAGAGGTGATTACCGAGTTCTCCTCACTACTCTGCTTGACCCTGATGAGCTATCCACATCTAGCCTATATCCTCGCCCCCTAGTTGCTTGGCAGCTAGGAAGTTAGGGAAGCATAGCGGGGCTCACCACCCCATGGTAATGCACCCATGATATTGGTTTGGCTTGGCCCCTACAACTCATGTTGGTGGAGTCTAACACCTCTGCCTCGCTATTGGTGGTTATGGAGCCCACAGTGGCTGGTGCAGAGGCTGAGGGAACATTAGATGGTACAGTAGCCAGTAGGGGAACCTGGGAGACTAGATGGCCAAACCTGAAAAGAATGTGTCAAGGGACTTGCTTATGTGCTGCAGCTGCTGCAGACGCCAATCACCTGCCTCCCTTATTGCCCTTTACTCTTGCAGGATGTTATGCAGAATGTCATTATGCTCCCTCCCTACTGCAAGATACTTCTCATTCTGTTAGAGGAGGCACTCCCCACAGCATAGCAGCTGCTGTCATTTACGACCCATCTGTTGACTCCCCCTAGTGGATCCAGTGGTGCCTTCTCACCAGGTGAGTTGGGGCAATGTAACACCACGGTTTCAGGGCTGATTATGCTCAGGAGGGTGAGAAACATGGGGTGCATGGTGGCAAAGTTTGGTGGTGAGAAATGGGGATGGATGGGATATACCTGTATAGTGTGGTAAGGAGAGCTGTATAGAAGGGATGGAATGGGAAGAAAGTTAGACCTGTGCCTTTAAAAGCAGAGATCAACAGAGTTCCCATAGTAACCACAAGCCTCCGAGGCAGACTACAGCTAGTACTAAGCCCCGCCCACTTAATGACGTTAGAGCTAGGTTGAGCCCTAACAGCTCTCACGTGTGCAGGGAGAAAGGCGTGGTGCCTAAGAAGCACCAGTTTAAAACTGCTTCAGTGTTTGATAGAAGGAGAGAAGGTGAGAAGCAAAACAGGCAGCAGCAGACACGGCAGAACTTGCAGGAAAGCACGCAGCAAGAGAGTCCGAAGCAGCTGGAAGCTGAGCAGCAGAGAGCCCTGGAATCAAGGCAGAAACGTGTCTCAAGGTACCTCAGAGAAAGGAAGCTGGAGGAGTCAATTCCCAGGTGGGGATACAGCTCGGGAAGCCAGTTGAGCCCTGGAGGTAGAGAGAATAAGTTGCCTGAAGTTCCTAGCAAAGCTCTTTCTGAAGAAGTGGTTAGAGAGCTAAGAAAAAGTGCCAGACGCTGTGTTAGCCAGAAAGCTGTAAAGCAAGCTTCAGACAGAAATAAGAAGTGTGCCAGTGACTGCCGTGACTCAGCAGTGAGAGATATTGAAAGGCTGATAAGGGAGAGAGAAACTCCGTCTTTAAAGCCCGTTGCTACAGATCAGAGAGAACGCTTGCTGCTAAAGCTGGATGAGCTGCTGCAGGGTGTAAATCATAAATCCTATGATACCCGTCCACAGGAAGATAGCTCTAGTGAGTCTACGCATGAAATGGAAATAGAATTGTGTGAAAGCCCTTGTGAAAGTGATACTGAAGAAATGCAATGCTCTTATTGCAAGGCAAACGAACTGAACATGTGCTAAGCTCAAGCCCATGTGAAGGAGTAGTTTGTTTAAAGCAATTATAAGCTTGTTTCTATGCGGTGTGAAAGAAAAGAAACTCGCTGGAAGTTTAAAAACAGGTATAAACTCTTTTCTATGGAAGCTGTGAAAGAAAAGAAACTTGTTGAAAGTTTAAGTTACTTTGATATGGTCAACAGCCTTAGCTTTAGAAGGTAGTTACCAGAAAGAAGCTAAGAGTTGACAATGTGAAGAAGAAATTCCTGTCTGTTTGAGTTAAGCCTGTTGGAGTTTATTTATCCTTTGCCTTTGGGAGAAATTATCCTTACCTGTGTTTAGTGCAACGAATTTGATGCGAGGGGGAAACCCTGAAAAATAAATTTCTCTGTTTTTGCCAAACAAACCATGTGGTCACACTGCTTGCTCAAAAAGAATAGCTGAAACTACATATCCCAGCAGTCCATGCTGGCAGCCATATTGGGGACAGTATTCAGAAGGGCAATTAAGGCGAGCCCTCTTGCTCATCGGCCACTGGCCCGGGCGGGAGGACGTGACAGAGTGGCGCAGTTGCTACGGATTCTGCGCTAAGCATGCATGTGCATTGAGAAAGGATTAAGACCGCAACAGCGCATTCCTCAAGTCTGCCGGAAGACTTCGGTTGGAGGTTGAGTGCGACTGAGACGGAGAGTTGCTGGTTCCGCGGAGACCCTACGTTGAGATAAGCGAGAAGCACCACCAGTACCAGGTAAAGAGTATCTAACTGGGGTTAGCTAGGATACTGGTACTGGGAGGGGCGGTGCTGAAGCCAGTGACAAAGAGTACTGCACTGTGTTTGTATCGCACTTGGGTGGTCTGTTTCTCTCTTTTGTCATTGCAGAGAGCATAATGACGGTGGAAGTGAAGGAGGTCCTCACTTGGATCGCTTCTCAGTTTGAGCGGCAGAAAGACCTGTCATTGGAGATCCAAGAACGAGCAGCCGCCAGACTAGAGGCACAGCAAAAGCCATTGATGGAGTTGATGGAGGCTTGGATGAAGGAGATGAAGAAGACATCAGAGCCCATCCCTCCTACTACAGGTTTAGCAGGACTGGGTCTAGCCAGTGCTTTTGGACCATGGTCCAAAGAGACATTGAGGTTTGGACAGTTAACGGATAATGACAATATTGATGACTTCTTGGAAGCGTTTGAGCGTGTAGCTCATGTAGCTAATTGGCCAAAAGAACAATGGGCGGTACGGTTAGCATTATCACTTACCGGTGAGGCTTTAGCTGCCTACCAAGCTGTACCATCGGCTTTTGCCAATAACTACGACGAAGTAAAGAGAGCCATAAAAGATAGATTAGGTTTAACACCCTCGGTGTATCACCGTCTGTTGCGAAATGCCAGACTGGGTTCCGGTGAGACACCTAGAGCGTTGTACCATCGACTAAAGAGTCTGGTTACCAAGTGGTTGGAACCGGAAGGTAAAACCTTAGAAACGATACTGGATAACATCGTACTTGAACAATTCTTGGCAGCTATACCAGAAAGGATTCATACCTTCCTGATATTGCAGGGTTGCAGAAGCACTCAGGAGGCTATTGTGCTCGCTGAGCGGTTTCTTGAAGCGGACGCGGTCACTCAAGAGAAGGGTTTTGCTTCTGTGAAAGTCCCATATGCTGTATCAGAAAGGAAAGGGAAGGGAAGCCAAAGAATGTTGTTAAAGATGTCTGTGTACCTATTGATAGGAAGAAATATATAAAAAGAACATGTTTCAAATGCGGAAGTGAGGGTCACTTACAGCGTGAATGTAAGATGAGGACAGCACTGATAATAGATGACCAGGGAAAAGCTAGAGAAGGTTTCTGCTAGCAGTCACAGTGCAAGGGGTACCAGCAAGGGCTTTGTTAGACTCAGGCTCTGATCAGTCCATGTTGTCCAAAAACCTTTGGCGGAAGATAAGGGCCCAAGGTAAGGAAACACCCCGTTCACCCCATGGCACAGTGAGGATTAGGTGTGTGCATGGGACAGTGTCCACATATCCCATTTATCGCATCCTCGTAAAAGGGCTAGGGATAGAGAAAGGGATCCCAGTGGCCGTAGTGCCCCATCTACCCCAGGAAGTAGTGCTGGGGAGAGACTGGCCCCAGTTCCAGAGAGGTGTGCAGCAGGGTTTACGGGCGAAAGAAGGAATGGTTTCCATGAGAACCCAATCCAAGGCCCTAGAGGGAGAAGGAAAATTTACAGCGGGGGAGTTGGAGAACCTTCCTTCTCATGAGGACTTAATTACTGCCCCAGTGGCTAGAGCAAGAAAGGCAAAAAGTGAAAAGCATCAGGAACGGCAGGCTCGCTCCCGGAGTAGAGCTGAGGTCAGGGCTGGGATGGAGTTACCCTGGGTCCCAGAGGAATTAATGGACAAATTTCCTTCCTTCACGAAAGAGCAGCAGGCTGACCCCGCTCTCTGCCAGGCTTTTAAACATGCCGAAGAGGGGAGGGATACTTTACCCAAATTTCTGCTGGACCAAGGACTTTTATATAGGGAGAGCCCATATCCCGCTATGGGAGACATACGCAAGCAGTTGGTGGTGCCCACCATCTTCAAAAGCTTGGTGCTTAGACTTGGCCATGACCATCCTATAGGAGTGCACAAGGGTATCCAAGGAACCTTGGATCAGATCTTGGCACGATTCTACTGGCCAGGGGTATACAAGGAGACCACTAACTTTTGTGAGGCCTGCCCCGCATGTCAGAGAGTCACATCCGTTAGACCAACTGAAGTGCCAATAATCCCGGTACCGGTGATCTCGGTACCAATACATAGGATAGCTGTTGATATAGTGGGCCCCATGATTAAGACACCGCAGGGGTTTCAATACATATTGGTTATGGTAGACCATGCTACGAGATTCCCCTGGGCGGTGCCCCTTCGTAGTATTTCTGCCCGCACAGTGGCGGCAGAATTGATAAAATTGTTTTATTTAGTCGGATTCCCGAGGGAAGTCTTGACGGACTGCGACAGTAATTTTATGTCGCATTACTTAGCCCAGGTCTGGGATGCCTTCGGGATCAGGCATATAAAGACGGCGGCGTATCACCCGCAAACAAATGGGTTAGTAGAAAGGACTAATCAGACCCTAAAGAATATGTTGAGACGGGGATTGGAAGGGAAGATGACGGAGTGGGACACAATGCTTCCCTTCGCCTTATATGCGTGTAGGGAAAGGAAACAAGCGTCCCTAGGTACTTCCCCATACGAATTAATGTACGGTCGAACTCCGAGGGGTATCTTAGTATCCTTAGAGAACAGTGGGTAGAACCAGGGATAGAGGAAGTAGAGGTTCCCCAGTTTCTCAGAGATTTGAGGGGTCGTCTGACACGAACCTCCCAGATAGCAGAAGATAATTTGAAAGCGAGCCAACAAAAACAAAAGACATATTATGATCACAATACCAAGCCTCGCCTGCTTGCTATTGGCGAAAAAGTAATTGTTATGGTATCAGGGGCGGTCCCGAAATTCGAGAGTCAGTGGAAAGGCCCATTTCGCGTAGTTGAACAGGTAGGCCCCGTAACCTATTTACTGCAGAATAGAAAAGGCCGCAGGCAGGTTTATCATGTCAATATGTTAAGGCCCTGGCATGAAAGGGTAGCCCTGTCCCAGCTCGCTATCTGTACTTATGGAAAGCACGAAGGAGAGAAAGATAGTGATGCTGCAGCTAGAATTACGTGCTGTGATGAGGATATCACCCCAGCCCGTAATATCTTAAGGGGGGGAATGTGTGGTAAGGAGAGCTGTATATAAGGGATGGAATGGGAAGAAAGTGAGACCTGTGCCTTTAAAAGCAGAGATCAACAGAGTTCCCATAGTAACCACAAGCCTCCGAGGCAGACTACAGCTAGTACTAAGCCCTGCCCACTTAATGACGTTAGAGCTAGGTTGAGCCCTAACAGCTCTCACGTGTGCAGGGAGAAAGGCGTGGTGCCTAAGAAGCACCAGTTTAAAATTGCTTCAGTGTTTGATAGAAGGAGAGAAGGTGAGAAGCAAAACAGGCAGCAGCAGACAGGGCAGAACTTGCAGGAAAGCACGCAGCAAGAGAGTCCGAAGCAGCTGGGAGCTGAGCAGCAGAGAGCCCTGGAATCAAGGCAGAAACGTGTCTCAAGGTACCTCAGAGAAAAGAAGCTGGAGGAGTCAATTCCCAGGTGGGGAAACAGCTTGGGAAGCCAGTTGAGCCCTGGGGGTAGAGAGAATAAGTTGCCTGAAGTTCCTAGCAAAGCTCTTTCTGAAGAAGTGGTTAGAGAGCTAAGAAAAAGTGCCAGACCCTGTGTTAGCCAGAAAGCTGTAAAGCAAGCTTCAGACAGAAATAAGAAGTGTGCCAGTGACTGCCGTGACTCAGCAGTGAGAGATATTGAAAGGCTGATAAGGGAGAGAGAAACTCCGTCTTTAAAGCCCATTGCTACAGATCAGAGAGAACGCTTGCTGCTAAAGCTGGATGAGCTGCTGCAGGGTGTAAATCATAAATCCTATGATACCCGTCCACAGGAAGATAGCTCTAGTGAGTCTACGCATGAAATGGAAATAGAATTGTGTGAAAGCCCTTGTGAAAGTGATACTGAAGAAATGCAATGCTCTTATTGCAAGGCAAACGAACTGAACATGTACTAAGCTCAAGCCCATGTGAAGGAGTGGTTTGTTTAAAGCAATTATAAGCTTGTTTCTATGCGATGTGAAAGAAAAGAAATTCGCTGGAAGTTTAAAAACAGGTATAAACTCTTTTCTATGGAAGCTGTGAAAGAAAAGAAACTTGTTGAAAGTTTAAGTTACTTTGATATGGTCAACAGCCTTAGCTTTAGAAGGTAGTTACCAGAAAGAAGCTAAGAGTTGACAATGTGAAGAAGAAATTCCTGTCTGTTTGAGTTAAGCCTGTTGGAGTTTATTTATCCTTTGCCTTTGGGAGAAATTATCCTTACCTGTGTTTAGTGCAACGAATTTGATGCGAGGGGGAAACCCTGAAAAATATATTTCTCTGTTTTTGCCAATCAGACCGTGTGGTCACACTGCTTGCTCAAAAAGAATAGCTGAAACTACATATCCCAGCAGTCCATGCTGGCAGCCATATTGGGGACAGTATTCAGAAGGGCAATTAAGGCGAGCCCTCTTGCTCATCGGCCACTGGCCCGGGCGGGAGGACGCGACAGAGTGGCGTAGTTGCTACGGATTCTGCGCTAAGCACGCATGCGCATTGCGCAAGGATTAAGACCGCAACAGCGCATTCCTCAAGTCTGCCGGAAGACTTCGGTTGGAGGATGAGTGCGACTGAGACGGAGAGTTGGTGGTTCTGCGGAGACCCTACGTTGAGATAAGCGAGAAGCACCACCAGTACCAGGTAAAGAGTATCTAACTGGGGTTAGTTAGGATACTGGTACTGGGAGGGGCGGTGCTGAAGCCAGTGACAAAGAGTACTGCACCGTGTTTGTATCGCACTTGGGTGGTCTGTTTCTCTCTTTTGTCATTTCAGAGAGCATGATGACGGTGGAAGTGAAGGAGGTCCTCACTTGGATCGCTTCTCAGTTTGAGCGGCAGAAAGACCTGTCATTGGAGATCCAAGAACGAGCAGCCGCCAGACTAGAGGCACAGCAAAAGCCATTGATGGAGTTGATGGAGGCTTGGATGAAGGAGACGAAGAAGACATCAGAGCCCATCCCTCCTACTACAGGTTTAGGAGGACTGGGTCTAGCCAGTGCTTTTGGACCATGGTCCAAAGAGACATTGAGGTTTGGACAGTTAACGGATAACGACAATATTGATGACTTCTTGGAAGCGTTTGAGCGTGTAGCTCATGTAGCTAATTGGCCAAAAGACCAATGGGCGGTACGGTTAGCATTATCACTTACCGGTGAGGCTTTAGCCGCCTACCAAGCTGTACCATCGGCTTTTGCCAATAACTACGACGAAGTAAAGAGAGCCATAAAAGATAGATTAGGTTTAACACCCTCGGTGTATCACCGTCTGTTGCGAAATGCCAGACTGGATTCCGGTGAGACACCTAGAGCGTTGTACCATCGACTAAAGAGTCTGGTTACCAAGTGGTTGGAACCGGAAGGTTGTTGAAAGTTTAAGTTACTTTGATATGGTCAACAGCCTTAGCTTTAGAAGGTAGTTACCAGAAAGAAGCTAAGAGTTGACAATGTGAAGAAGAAATTCCTGTCTGTTTGAGTTAAGCCTGTTGGAGTTTATTTATCCTTTGCATTTGGGAGAAATTATCCTTACCTGTGTTTAGTGCAACGAATTTGATGTGAGGGGGAAACCCTGAAAAATATATTTCTCTGTTTTTGCCAAACAAACCGTGTGGTCACACTGCTTACTCAAAAAGAATAGCTGAAACTACATATCCCAGCAGTCCATGCTGGCAGCCATATTGGGGACAGTATTCAGAAGGGCAATTAAGGCAAGCCCTCTTGCTCATCGGCCACTGGCCTGGGCCGGAGGACGCGACAATAGCCATGCTATCTGCCCTGTAGCATGCAGGGGGCACAAGTGATCAGCTGTCATCGCCCCTCTCACACCTGTACAGAGCTAGTATGCCCATGATACTAATGATTGCACTTGCTACTCCATAGCCATACTGTGGCTGTGTAAAAGCTGCAGAAATGCCTGTGCTGCCAGGGAAGCTAGCCACTCAAAGCTGGGGCAAAAACCCAAAACGTTACAGATGGGGGGGATTAGGGGAAAGAGAGTCATTCTCTGATGTAGCAGCTAAGATGTGCTGTGTGTGCAATGCTACCACCCCGAGGGGTAGAAGTGGGTTGAGCATACATGCACTATGCAGACTTGTGTGGTGGATGGCGAGGGGTATGGGTATAGCAAATACAGCTGCTAATGCAAATGATCCAGGTGGCATCATGACTCACAGCACATTTTCTATATTCCTGGAGAGTGTTACTGACCTGGTTCCTGTCAGGCTCATGAACTATCGAGATTGCCAACCTCTGTCAACACCTCCTCTTCCACAGTGCCCAGTACACATTCCTCCAACTCACTTAGGGCAGGTGCCCTCCCATCTGGACCTCATTTGGTTGCCTTTGCCTTGTGCTTCATTGCCCTCCACTTCCTCTTAGCGTCCTCCACATTGCAGTTCCAGTGGTAGATGGCATTCAGTTTGATACAAACAGCATGCCAGAAATGCTATTTCTGATGCATGTAGTTTTATTTTATATTTAAAAAGATTTATATCCCGCTCAATTGCCAAGGCAGGTAACAAAATACATACACAATAAGTCATCATATACAACAAGATAAATACAAATAGGATACCTGGATGCCTGCAGATATGGCTGCAATACCACTGTGGATATGGTGCTGGTGTGGATCAAAAGCCCCTGGATGCCTGTATCTGAGACAACCCTTTGCAGCAGACAAGCTGTATTTATTTATTTACATTCTCTTATATACCATGCTATTCTGCATCAGTGCGGTTTACATTGAACAAACTGAAATTACATTGAACAGGGCATTATAATTTGGAGATAACTATTTTACAGGGAACATGGGCTATGGAGGGTTAAGTGGCTTGCCCAAGACCACAAGGAGCACCTGTGGGCAGGGCCGGATTTACCTATACGCCCATTACGCCGTGGCGTAGGGCCCACAGCTGGCAAGGGCCCACAAAAATCGAACAAATTAGCTTTTTAAAAAAAATAAAATGTAAAAAAAAAACTGCTGGCTGCCGCCGCGGGGCCCCCTCTGCTGCCGCGGCAGCATGGACTGACCCGCGGGGCCCCCTCTGCAAGCTGAATCAATCGGTCGGTCCGTCCATCCCTCCCTCCCTCCGTGCAGGCTTTGAGAGGCGCGAAGGGAGAGTGTCTCCCTCGCGTCTCAATTAAGCCCGCAGGGGCTGATGGGTTTCCCATCAGCCCCTGCGGGCTTAACAGAGACGCGAGGGAGACACTCTCCCTTCGCGCCTCTCAAAGCCTGCACGGAGGGAGGGAAGGACGGACCGACCGACCGATTGATTCAGCTTGCAGAGGAGGCCCCGCGGGTCAGTCCATGCTGCTGCGGCAGCAGAGGGGGCCCCGCGGCGGCAGCCAGCAG
Organism: Ichthyophis bannanicus; assembly: GCA_033557465.1. Lineage (NCBI taxonomy): Eukaryota > Metazoa > Chordata > Amphibia > Gymnophiona > Ichthyophiidae > Ichthyophis > Ichthyophis bannanicus. The sequence continues at coordinate 668,233,693 of CM066036.1, read as the reverse complement.
TTTTCTTTAAATTAAATTTTACTTTAGGCCGATGGGGGGGGGTAGGACTGGTAATGGGCTATTGGGGGGGCTGGGACTGGAAATGGGCTGGGGGGGTTAAGGCTGGAGGTGGGCTGATGGGGTTAGGACTGGTAATGGGCTGTGGGCTGTTGGGGGGGGTTAGAACTGGAAATGGGCTATGTGGGGGTGTTTAAGAAAGATGATTGGCTGGGGGCTGATGGGGGCGGTGTGGGAAATGGCGATGGGGGGGCTAGGACTGGAAATGGGCTGGTGGGGTTAAGACTGGAGGTGGGCTGATGGGGTAGGACTGGTAATGGGCTGTGGGCTGTTGGGGGGTGTTAGAACTGGTAATGGGCTTTGGGGGGTTAAGACTGGTAATGGGCTGTGGGCTGATGGGGGCTGTCTGGTAATGGGCTATGGGGGGGCTAGGACTGGAAATGGGCTGGGGGGGTTAAGGCTGGAGGTGGGCTGATGGGGTTAGGACTGGTAATGGGCTGTGGGCTGTTGGGGGGTTTAGAACTGGTAATGGGCTATGGGGGGGTTAAGACTGGTAATGGGCTGTGGGCTGATGGGGGGCTAGGACTGGTATTGGGTTGGGGGGTTGCTAGGACTGGAAATGGGCTGATGGGTGGCTAGGACTGGAAATGGGCTGATGCAGGGACTAGAAGGGAATGGATGCTGGGTGAGGCTGGAACTAGAAGGGAGCTGATGTTGGGGGAGGATTAGAATGGGATGGGGCTGGAAGAGTAAAATGGAGAAGGGAAAAATATTTTGTGTGGGAGGGATAAAAAATCTACAATTGGTCGGGTATTGGGGAGAGAGTAAGTGGGGATTGAGGATGGAGGGGTAAAATTTGAGTGGATGAAATAGGAATGAGGAAAGAGCAAAAGGAGAAAGATTAGTATGTTAAAGCAGATGTAGAGAGAGAATGGAAAAAAACTAGAAGAGAGAAGAAACGACAAATGGACAGCAGACGATGGAGAGTTAGCAGAAGACACGAAGAAACCAGAAGAAAGTGGCTGGAGCAATTGCAGCTGAAAAAAATGCACAAAAGGTAGAAAAATATCTCTTTATTTTGAATTTATTAATTGGAATATGTCAGCTCTGGTAAATGTGCATCATTAACTCTGCGCTTTAATAGTTCTTTGTTCTAAATCTGTTCTATGTAAAATAATAGTGCTCTATTATTAATGTTTGTTACCTGTAAACCGCCACTGATCTCTGGAAGTGGCGGTATAGAAAAGATGTATAAATAAATAAAATAAATAGTACAAGAGCAAATTAATGTATAGTTTTATTTCTACAGTGTTGTACATTCAAAGTTTGGCTTTTGGGATTCCCAGTTTAATTATTGTCTTTCTGTTTCTAAATTGTGATTACTTGTTTGGTGATGGTCTATGTTCTGCATGTGTAACTGAGCTGAGGTGTTCTGTTTATATAATTCCTATTTGACATTGCCACTTGTTCTCTTTCCCCAGTAGGTCATGTATTGTTGTTCTCTGAAATGTATTGGTTTAATATTTGCAGTGTTGCCTTTTGATTGGTAGAGTATGGTGCTTTGTGAGTCCTGGTAGTGCTGTTAGGATACGGCGGGTTTGCTATGGGTTCTAAATGGGCAGTGTTTGTAGTAGTTCCTAATGTGTCTGGCAGTTGGCACTGGATTATAGTAATGTAGAAATCTTTTAGTCTTTCTTTATCCATACACTCATTAAGAGGCACGTTTACTAAAAGTTAGTATATGGTAACATTATGCAAATATTTATGCAAATGAGGCCCCTTATGCAAATGAGGCCCCGCACCCCCCTTGGGCCGCCCCTGCTGGGGGCCCATAATTTTTGTTGGCGTAGGGCCTCACTCATGGTAAATCAGGCCCTGCCTGTGGGACTAGAAACCCCAGTCCTTCCGGCCCAAGGTTGCTATCCTCTAGTGGGATTTGAACCCCTGATCTTCCAGCCTGAAGTACCTTGCCCCAACCACTAGGCCACTCCTCCACTCCAAGCATGTATGCATGCTGGTTGTCAGGCACTCATCGGCTCCCTGTGTCACCAGTCTGTTGAGTGACTACAATCCTTGTGGATGATGAATATGTGCAGTACAACGCATGCCTCTACCTTCCAATTGGACCTGAAGGGGAGGGAAGGGGATTAGTTTTGGGTACAGTTCCAGGCACAAATGTTTGTGTGGAGTCAAGATTGCTAGCTAACTAGTGGGGGATACAGTAGTGGTGAGGGCACTTCTACCCAGCCAAGAGGAAAGGGACCATGTCCAGCTGCTTTTATGGATACAGACCCAGGATGGCGCATGACGGTCCTACATATCTTTTTCCTTGATCCGGGACCATGCAGCTGTAATTACTGTTTCCTAACCTAGGGTGCTGATAGGCATATGCCTTTCAGATGCTGTTGCTATCATCTACAGTATGGACCCCTCTGGTTGTTCTGTTTGGGCTTTCTGTCACAGTGAGGACTTGTGTGTGTGTGAGCAATGTACAGTGACGGCTCTTTGGTGAAAGGGGGGGTCCATTAATAAAGGGGGACATTGGCTACAAGGATGGCCTCATCATCTCCTAGTACAGGGGGTGACAGAGGATTTCTGATGATGCATACATGTCACCAGAATAGATTCCACAAATGGCAATATACTAGTTTGGTCCTTTCTGCACATAGCAGCCCCTCCCTGGCTCCTGAAGATGACTCAGGCATAATGTTTATCTCATGTTATCCTGGCCAATGCATGCATGGGGGAATGTAGACTTATGCATTGTTGCACTGGTGCAAAGAGTACTCGTAGCAAGTCCCATGCAGCAGACAGCATTCAGACCTGCAGCCTTGGCTATGTGGGTCTGCTGCTCAGCAATTGGATCATTGTGGATGTGTTAACATGGGTGACCGGGCATAGATGGCCCCTCAGTGGCGGCAACTCTTGAACCACAGGCTACAGGGACATAGGGCATACAGCTTCAGGCAGGAATGATGGAAGATACATAAACCATAATTGTCCAGCTCATATGCCCAAGTTTATTTTTATAACACACCGAACAGGGTCCCACAATAACAATAATCTTTTCCCCTCTATCTATACGCCTCCCCCCTGGCTGTGGGTGGCTGCAGGGCAAAGATGCAGCCCCATAGGTCCAGCATAGCCTGTGTCAAGTCCTGCTTCTCTACCATGAGGTCTTCCAGATGGTCCACCATGAGGTCTTGGGCCCAGGAAACAGCCACAAAGCTTTGCTGCACCTCATGTCTGAGGGCCTGCAAGTACAGCAGGACTTCTGGCTCACCAGGGCCCAGAAGTCCCTCATGGTGGAGCAACTGGGGTCCAGCCACAGGGAGCCAGGCAGCTGTGTCACAGCCCCAGGCAGCTGTGTTACAGCAGTGCTGCCAGTGGCTGGCACCCTTATACCCCCAACCCTCCTACATATAATCCCTCCTCCTCTCTCTCCCACTCACCCAGCCACTCACCCCTCCCCTTCCTCTTTTTCCTCCCCCCAATCCTCCCAGCCACTCACCCACCTCTCCACCATGCGTGCCTCCCCCTCCCTTGGGGAGTCGGTGACGGCTGCCAATCCATTTCTGTTGGACTTGTCCCCTGACATAATGGAGCCAAGCATGGGTGGCAAAGTGGTGGCCTCCTGCGCCTTATCATCTTCCTCCACACGGGATGTGTATCATCAAGAGCCTGGTACTGCTACTAGCGGTGCTGCCTGCTGCTGTTGCCTCGGTAGGGGGTGCGGGACCAGATTCGGTATCTGTGGGCTCCTGCAACTGCTTCTCTGCCATCAGCCCCCTGGACCCTTCCCCTGCCTGCTCTTGGTTGTTGTCCTGTGCATTATCCTGTGGCGCTAGAGCAGCATCTGCAGCTAGAAGGAAGAAGGGGGCACATATGACAGGCATTCCTGCTCTCTGCTGCCCTGGCACCCATCCCATGTTGCTGCTATACCATACCATGGACAGATGTGTGGTGGAAACTCCGACAGCTGTACTCACGCATCTTGTCCTTACCTTGCCCTTCTGAAAGTTCCTGCTGTAGCCTTGCAAGTAGCCATGGCCTCTTATGCCTCTGTGTTATGGCAAATTCTGCTGTGCCTGTGGAAGTGGTGCTGTTAGTGCTTCTCTGCACTTTTTGCTTGCCATCTCACCCTCCCAAAAACTGGCACCAAGCATCTGTCCCACCTCCATCTCTTCGCTAATGGGGCAATTCTGATCTATATTCTGTTGTGGGCAGCCACCTCTTGTCCTGCCTTTGGGTTGGACTCCCTTTCTGGTCTTACTTCTCTAGCCACCCATTCTCCAGATGGACAACCTGGGTTCCTCCACAGTCTAGCCCTTGCCTGTCGCTGCGTACCTTGGACATGTATCACTGTCCCTCCTACTCTCTGTTCTGTGTGGGCATCTTACTGTTAACCTGTGAGCCCCTTGTCCCTCAGCCCACTTTCTCCCTTCCTATGCCCTCCATCATTGCCAGGGTGCCTGCTATGGCCTACAGTATGATTTTGGGAGATGGTGTTCTCATTCCTTGTTAGCTGCCTGCTCTGTCTCTACTCCGTCTCTACTCCTTCCCTTTCGCCATCTCTGGCCCCACTCCCCTGCTCATCTGCCACCTGTTTTCCTTAGCTGTTTTTGCCCTCCTGCTGACCCCACCCCATGCTCTGTGTCTCACTTACTGATGAAGCATCTAGTGGATCATACGCTAGATAGCCTGTACTTCATTCTGGCTGGCTCATTGCCCATGAGGTGGATATAGGCAGTCCTCGTGCTCGAGGACCAGGCAGCAAAAGTGTTTGGTCTCTGCCCGGGAGAAGTTGGGCATCCTCATTGTCCTTGTCCCAATGTCTCACCGTTTCCTCATGCTCGGCCCCTACATGCCCCTACATGCTTTCATATCATCGCTAGCACCTGGGATGTCCATGGGCCCATGTTTGCGAATGGTGCTTTGGCCTTCTTCCTCGCAGTATTCTGCAAAGGATGGATGTGCGGCTGCCTCGTCTGCCCTGTGCATCCATACTGCCACACGTCCACCTTGCTATTTTCCACCTACACTGCCATTCATGGGTCCGGTTCCAGAATTGCCTACATTTGTAGCACGTTCCCATTTGGACGTTCTTCTCATGCCTAGTACTTCATTTGTAAAATGCCCCTGTAAATATTACAGCCTCTTGGTATACAAAATTATGGTGTGAGCGTCTATCAACACCCTATGGTGATTTTTCACTAAGTGTGGGGTTGTGCCATCTGAGGTCATTTATGCTTGGTAATGATTTTTTTGGTATTGGTTGTGATTTTGTAATATTTGTATTTACTATTAGGAGCAGTTTTTTCAATATTGTGGTTATACAAAATTATGGTCCATGAAAAGACCTGCTTACCTCTCCATCTCATGCAGAGGAGATGCAGATAGCCTGCTTTCTTCCCCAGACAGCCTCAAGGAACAGTGTGAAGGCCTGCTTCTCTCCCTATCTAGTCTTTTGAAGCCATGGGAAAGCCTGCTTTTTCCTCCCCATTATGTCCTGAGGAGCTGCAGGAAGGCCTACCTCCCTCCTCAGCTGCTGTACCTCCTGTATACTCCAGTCAGGAAATCAGCTGGCCAAAGATTTACAGTAAACTATTTTATAGGAAGTACATAATAGCTAAAGTACTCAGTCTTCCTTGAGTGAAATGGTTTATTTCCAAAGAATATTATAGTATCATTTGGTATCTGAATAATGAAGCAATCCCAGTCAAAGCAAGTCCCATAAAAGGACCAAGTCAAAAAAGCGTAGTTACTCACCTGTAACAGGTGTTCTCCAGGAGCAGCAGGAATCAGTCCTCACTTATGGGTGACGTCGGCGCCGACGGAGCCCTCGCGGAGCAATTTTCCCCAGCTTTCAAAGAAAGCCTTTGGGAATTGCAGCGCGCATGCGCGGTAGTCTTCCCGCCCGAAGGTGCCATCTTAGCCAGTCAGATGACATAGCTAAAAAAGACAGCATAAAAATTTGCAAAAAGAACATAAGCAGACGATTGCAACTCCAAGGGGAGGAGGGAGGGTAGTGAGGACTGATTCCTGCTGCTCCTGGAGAACACCTGTTACAGGTGAGTAACTACGCTTTCTCCAGGACCAAGCAGGAAGTCAGTCCTCACTTATGGGACTCCCAAGCTCAAGGCTACCGGAGACCCTAAGCACAAAAATGAGCTCCCTCTAGCTCAGCAGCACAGAAGGATAGAATCTTCGCTGAATTATCACCCACCGGTAGCCCACATCCGGGATGGAGGGTAGGAGTTGCTCAGACCTCAAAGAGATTACGGAGGACTGCCTGTCCGAAAGCACTGTCCCTACGGGACTCCCTCTCGAGACAGTAATGGACCGCAAAAGTCTGGCTCGAAGACCAAGTAGCGGCCCGGCAGATGTCTGCCAGCGGAACAGAGCGGAGGTAAGCCACTGACGTGGCCTTTGCCCGAACGCAATGAGCCGTGACTCGACTTTCTAAGGCGAGTCCGGCTGCCCCATAAGCCCAAGAGATACAGTCCGCAGCCCAGATGGCCAGAGTACGCTTGGAGACCGGGAGCCCCAATTTATTGGGGTCAAAGGACACAAAAAGCTGCGCAGCTTTACGGTGCTCCCGCGTACGGTCAAGGTAGAAGTTCAACGCCCTTCTACAGTCCAGGGTATGGAGGACCGTCTCAGCTCGGCTGGAGTGTGGTCTGGGAAAGAAGGTTGGAAGTACCACCTCCTGATTCAAGTGAAAAGGGGAGACCACTTTAGGCAGAAACTTTGGGTGAGTCCGTAGGACTACCCTATTCTTGTAGAACCGAGTGTAGGGGGGATCAGACACGAGGGCCTGTAATTCACTTACGCGCCTAGCGGAAGTGAGGGCTATCAAGAACAGCGTTTTCCAAGACAGAAAACGGAGAGAGCAGGTAGCCATAGGTTCAAAAGGCGGACAGGTGATCCGCTGTAAAACCACATTCAGGTCCCAGTCAGGCGCTGGCGGGCGCAGAGGTGGTTTAAGTAGTAGGAGACCTCGGAGAAACCTCGCTACGAGAGGGTCGTTGGAGAGAGGTCTGCCGTCCACCGGCACATGATGTGCGGAAAGAGCACTGAGGTGAACTTTGACGGAGTTGGACTTAAGTCCCAGATTAGAGAGGTGTAGCAAGTACTGTAAGATCACCGACACCGGGCAGGAGAAGGGATCCTGAGACTGTTGGGTACACCAGACTGCAAAGCGACGCCATTTAAGGGCGTAGCATTTGCGGGTAGAAGGCCGTCGCGAAGCCAAGACGACCTCCTCCACCTCTGCCGGCAAGAGGAGAGGAGCAAGGACTACCCTCTCAGCAGCCAGGCCATGAGGTTGAGAGACCTGAGGTTGGGGTGCAGTAGGGACCCCTGATCCTGGGTGAGGAGATCCGGTTGCACCCCCAGAGGGATTGGATCCTCCACCGCCAGTTGCAGCAAGAGCGGAAACCACGGCTGCCTGGGCCAGCGAGGGGCCACCAGGATCATGAAAGCTTTGTCTCGGAGAACCTTGAAAAGGGTCCGAGAGACTAACGGGAGGGGAGGGAAAGCGTACAGAAGGCTCCCCGACCATGAGATCAGAAAGGCGTCCGCCGCCACCCGAAGGGGGTGAGGCTGACGAGAGCAGAAGCGAGGAAGCTGCCGGTTGTGAGGACTGGCAAAGAGATCCACTGTGGGGAGGCCCCACCTGAGGAAGAGCTTCTGAACGATCAAGGGGTCCAGACGCCACTCGTGCGGCTGGAGGACCCTGCTGAGTTTGTCCGCCAGGCAATTTTCTTGGCCCGGGAGATAAACTGCCTTGAGGAGAATGCCGTGACTGACGGCCCAAGAGCAGAGCTTCTGTGCCTCCCGGCAGAGGAGGAAGGAGCCCGTGCCCCCCTGCTTGTTCACGTAGAACATGGCAACTTGATTGTCCGTCTGGACAAGGACGGACTGTTGGGAGGTCAGGTGGGAGAAGGCCTTGAGAGCTAGGCGGATCGCCCTGAGCTCCAGGAAGTTGATCTGCTGAGCAGACTCCCACTTGGTCCAGAGGCCCTGAGTACGTGCCTCTTGGCAATGGGCTCCCCAGCCCAGGAGGGATGCATCGGTGGTCAGCACCCGGGTCGGCTGAGGCGACTGGAAAGGCATTCCCAATACCAGGTTCGGCTGCCGGAGCCACCACCGGATAGACGAGACCAGCGGCTCGGAGACGCGCACCAGGTCTGCTAGGCCGCCCGTGGCCTGTCGCCACTGCTGGCGGAGACACCACTGAGCAGGCCGCATATTCAGGCGGGCATTGGGGGTCACATGGACGGTGGAAGCCATATGGCCGAGCAGTCTCAGGAAGCGCCTGGCGGAGACCAGGGGCTGGCTGCGAAAGCGGTCGGCTAGGTCCATGAGCCGCTGAGCCCTGTCGAGCGGTAGGTACGCTCGCGCCTGAGGGGTGTACAGCCTTGCGCCGATGAACTCGAGATCCTGTGAGGGGAGCAAAGTGGACTTTGCGAAGTTGATGACAAAGCCCAAGTGCTGCAGCAGAGTCACCGTGCGGCACGTGGCGGTGGTGACCTCCTGAGCGGATGCTGCTCTGATGAGCCAGTCGTCGAGGTACGGAAAAACATAGAGGCCGTGAAGCCGGAGATGGGCCGCCACGACCGCGAGACATTTTGTGAAGACTCGCGGTGCGGAGGACAGGCCGAAGGGCAGTACTCTGTACTGGTAATGATTTCCTGCCACCACAAACCTTAGGTATTGGCGGTGGCTTGGGTGGATGAGGATGTGCGTGTAAGCATCCTTTAGATCCAAGGAGCATAGCCAATCTCCCTGCTGGAGGTAGGGCAGAAGGATTCCAAGGGTAAGCATTTTGAACTTCTCCCGCACAAGGAACTTGTTGAGGTTGCGCAAGTCCAGGATGGGTCGGAGGCCTCCTGTTCTCTTTGGTATCAGAAAATACCTTGAATAGAAGCCCTGACCTCTCAGGTGGTGTGGCACCGGTTCCACCGCCTGATCCTGCAAAAGACCTGCTAACTCCTGAAGGAGCAACTCCCTGTGCAGAGGGGGGCGCGGAGGCTCTCCCGGAAAATAGGAGGGAGGGACCTGATGGAAGTGGAGAAGGTAGCCCTCTCGCACGACCTGAAGCACCCAGGCATCTGCGGTGATGCTGGACCACCTGTCGGCGAAGTGAACCAGCCGGCCTCCGGTGCTGGGGGGAACCAGCGGGGGGGGAGAGGCTATGCTGAGCGAGTCAAAAACCCCCACCCTGCTGAGCAGGGGCTGGTGGCGCAGGCTTGGGGGCTTGCTGCCTACGGGACCCGTTACCCCGTCCCTTGGCCTGCTGGCCCTGTTGGGGAGCTGCCGGGGCCTGATAATGGGGGTATTGTTTGTAGGCAGCCGCCTTCCTCGGGTAAAAGGTCTTTTTTCCCGAGCCCTTCTTTTTCTGGGAAGGGGCGGAGGTCTTCCTAGAAAGCCTGGTCCTGGTGAGAGTCTCAGTCTCAATTTGTGCAGCCTTTTCCGCCATGGGCTTGCCAAAGAGGTTTTCGCCTCGGCAGGGGACATCGACCAACTTGTCCTGTACCCAGGGCTCAAGGTCGGACGACTGAAGCCAAGCCTGTCGGCGGGCACCGATGCCGGCTGCGGCTACTCGAGCCGAGGCTTCAAAGCCATCATAGGCTGCTCGGGACATGAACTTTGAGCATTCCCGAATACCTGTGGACAAGGCTAGGAACCTCCGCAAGGGTTCCTCGGACAAACCAGCGGAGAAGCCGGCTAGCTCTTTAGCCAGATCCCTGAGATACATGCCCATGTAGAGCTGGTAAGTCTGGACACGACAGGCGAGCATAGAGCCCTGGAAGCACTTTTTGCCAAGGCCATCCAGGTTACGGGCCTCCCTTCCAGGAGGCACCGAGGAGTGCATCTTCTGGCTCTTAAGACGATGCATGGCCGATTCCACTACCATGGAATGGTGTGGCAACTGCGCCTTTTGAAAGCCAGGGCTCTTGCGGACTCGATAGATAGAATCGACCCGCTTGCTCAGGACCGGCGAGGAGGCCGGACTCTCCCACATGCGGAAGAGTAGTCGTTCCAGCATAGGAGGAACCGGCACAGTAAAGTGCTCCCTCGCGGGAGAGTCATACTGGAGGGCGTCGAGCTCTTCGGCTCGAGGCTCCTCCTCGGGGTCCGCAGGGAAGGCCAAAGCCTTGGCCATATCCCTAACGAAATCCAAGAACCGGGCATCCTCCGGGGGGGACTCTTCCTCCTCAGACTCCCAGACCGACTCCGACGAGGACTCGGTGGGGTCGGCTCGGGCAGGGTGCGGCGCCAGCCGCCCCGACGCCGAGGGAGTCGGCGTCGGCGACCTCGGTCCCGAACGGGAGGCCGAGGGCGACCTCGACCGAGGATCGACTCGAGTTCTCATCGACTCGAGGATCGGCTCGGTCTCCGGGGTCGACTTGGACGTCGACGTCCCGGCGGTCGGGGCAGCGACGCCAGCGAAGCCAGCGAGCAGTGCCCGCTGCTGGTCCATGAAGGCAGACAATCTGCTCTCCAAGGCCGTCAACCTGAGTCCGAGCTCAGGCGACCCAGCAGCCCCCGACTCGGGCCCCGACGGCGTCGGGCCCGACGTCGGCTGACGCGGAGGCGAGTCCAGAAGGACAACAGGACTTACCCGGGCAGGCATCTCCGACTCCAGGCGAGGTCGCTTCGGGAGGTGTTCCTTCTCCAAGGACCCGGGGCGGCTGTCGGGGCTATGCGACGGAGCCAGGAGCGTCCACCGACGCCGCCCTCGCGGGTTTTTCCTTCCGTCGATGGTCCCCGGAGGGAGAACCCCGGTCGGAGGAGCTCCGTCGACGGTCCGAACTGGAGCCTTTCGACAGTGAGGCCTCCGACGAGGTCCGGGTACGGCTGGGGTCAGCGAAGATTCTTTCGCGCTGATGCCGCCGACTTCTCAAGGCCTTCGAGGACAGTTTGCTGCAGGGCCCACAGATCAGTTCCTCGTGATCTGGGCCCAGGCAGCGGAGGCAAAGGTCGTGTGAGTCGGTGAGTGACATATTTCGGTCACACACCGACCACACCGCTTAAAGCCACTGGCAGCCATCGGGGAAAAAAGGGCCCCTGCGAGGTCAAAGGACCGGGCTGCCAGGGAAAAAACGAAAACGAAAGCTGACTAAGTCAGAAAAACCGAAAAAACGTTAGAGGACTCGAGACCGGCGTCGCGAGTCCGGGCGGGAAAACGACCGGCGTCGAACCGAAAGAAAAAAGGATAAATACAGAGGAAAATCAACTTTTTCGCGGGGACAAGACGGGGACGTCTGTAGGGCTCCGCGGAAAAAAGAAGACTGGCTAAGATGGCACCTTCGGGCGGGAAGACTACCGCGCATGCGCGCTGCAATTCCCAAAGGCTTTCTTTGAAAGCTGGGGAAAATTGCTCCGCGAGGGCTCCGTCGGCGCCGACGTCACCCATAAGTGAGGACTGACTTCCTGCTTGGTCCTGGAGAATAATCTATCTATAATTTTCTTCAGATTGCAATCAGTAATTTTATAAAGTTTAAAGACAATATGACTGGTCTTCTTGCATTCTAAGTAAAATACATACATACATTTCATTTTATATATATGGATATTTTTTACCTGTTTATCATTATATGTATTCAATTTATACAGGGGTTTTTGAAGAACAAATTCTTCTTCATTTCCAATGCCCATTCTAGCTTTAAAAGCTTTTGTGTCACTCATCATTCTAACAGGATCAAATTCTGCAACAACAGCAACCTAGAAAAAAATAAAAGATGGCATTTTGCTTACCACATAATATCCTTTCCTTGAGTCCTTTTAGACCAGTTGGGCAAGTGGGCTATGTTCCCTTACCAGCAGATTGGTGGAGACAAAGAACCAATGAAAAGCCCAGGTTTCAATGATATCACTCTCATGCCTCTATCAGCCACCAGAGGTCTCTTCAGTATCTGTCCCCAAGCATATGGGAGAACATGGCAAGCCTCACACAACCTCAACCTGGGCAACAATGAGTAATCAAACAGTAGAGAACTATGTACAGGAAAGCATAAACATAAAGTTGTCGGTAGATGGACCTGCAGAGCCAAGTATATAAATCATTGCGGACCCAAGGGTACCGCTGCAGAAGAACAGAGCAAACACAGTTCTGGAGTGGGCCCTGGACTGGTCCAGCAGGGCTTAAGGAAAGGCCATTATCTGGCAAGTAAAATGGCACTTTCCATATTGTCCTGCTAGACCATTCCAGACAAGAAGGATGTACCAAAACTATGCCACCACTGGGTGGGAAGAAAACACAACAGCTCAAAAAACTCTTGAGACAAAGGTTGTGTCCACCTGAGCGTGGACATCCAAATGTTAATGTTTGACAGAAGCGGAAAATAATGACCACATTGCTGCCTGATAAATGTCTGCAGGGGCTACCGAGCTCTGCTCCGCCCACAAGAATGCTTGCGCTTGGGTAGAATGGGTGCAGAAACCCTCTAGAACCAGTCAGTTCTGAAACAGATCAGCCAAGGCAATGGCCTCCTTAATCCAGCACCCCAATATAAACTTAGTCACCGCGTCACCCTTGCACGGGCCAGCAAACAACATAAAAAGATGGTCGGACTTATGAAAGGCATTCGTAACCTCCAAATACCAGAGAAGCACTCTCCAGACACCCACAAAGCCAGGATCCTTATCATTCCCCCAACACTGCTCCTTAGAGAAGGAGGGCAGGCAAACCATCTGATTCACATGAAAGGGAGAAATCACCTTAGGCAAGAAGAAAGGCACAGGCTGAATGGAAACAACCTCCTCTGAAAAAGACAGAGAAGGATCTTGGTAAGACAAAGCCAGCAGCTCAGAAATCCACCTTGCGGAACAAATCACAACAAAAAAGATAGTCTTGAACATCAAATACTTTGGAGTAACATGCTTCAATGGCTGAAAGGGCTCCAACATCAGGGCCCTGAGCACCAGACACAGATCCCAGGAAGGGACCGACCACAGACTGGAGGAGAAGATGCAGACGCCAAACCCCTGACGAAAGAGCAAAACCTCTCCATGTAAGGTTAGCGACTTACCAGCCACCGGATCTCTGAAACAGGTCAAAGCTGCTACCTGAACCTTCAGGGAGCTAAGAGAAAGGCCCTTTACTAGATGTTCCTGCAGAAAGGCCAGCAGAGATGGCACCTTGGCCACCTCAGGAACCAGTTGCCATGTGCCGCATCACTCAGAGGCACCAGACCCGCACGTATGCCAGGTTGGTATACTCCAAGCAGAGTGGAAACCATTGCCAGAGAATAGCCCTTAAGTGCTAGCCATCTCCTTTCAAGAACCAAGCCATAAGCGAGAAGAGAGCCGGGTCTCCCAGGACGATCAGTCCCTGATGCAAGAGGCCCCGAGATGAAGGCAAGCAAAGAGGTGATGTTTGCAGAAGCCGCATCAGATCTCTGAACCACACTCACCTTGGCCAATTCAGTGCCACCAGAATAATCCTTCCCATATAGATGCCAAGAATAGTGCCCTGTTGATGTTGACATGACTTTGGATCTCACTCCGACACTGGGCAGCAGACACATACACCGAATCACACACCCCACATGAAGGAAACACATACAGAAGGCACTGATTTGGCCAAGACTGAGCCAGGGTGTCAATGCCCTCAGACCCCGTCTTTGTGTGGCAACTGAAGAAGCAGCACACTTTGGTATTGGAGCAGGTTGCCATCAGATCCATCTTGAGGCAATCCCAGCAGCACAAAAGCAACTGAAACGCCTACTGACTCAACTCCCACTCTCCTGGATTCAGAACTACACTGTTCACCCTGGCAATGTGCTGAGCCGACAATGCTAAGAGGTTCTTCTCCACCCAGGCAAATAGGAGAGCCATCTCCATGGCTACTCCAGCACTCCTCATGCTGCCTCACTGATTGATATTAGCCACCGTCGTGGCATTGTCTTAAAATACCTGAACCACCCGCCTTCAACCAAGGGTCAGAAACACAGAAGAGCCAATGTAATGGCCCTCACCTTCAGGCGCTTGATAGACCACATGCCTCCCTGCAGTTCCAACAGCCCTGGGCCATGTAGCCTTGGCATTGGCTCCCCAGACAAAGACTGGCATCCATCATCAGAAGGATCCACAAGTAATCATCTAGTGGCATACCCTTCCTCAGATGACTGGGCTTCACCATCATCAGAAGCGGGAGCCTGAGCTTGAATTCCTGAAAACTCTGAGACCACCAAGACAACAAGGACATTTGGAGTGGTCACATGTGCGCACGTACCCATGGCACCATCTCGATCGCTACCGCCATCAATCCGAAGAGCTGAAGATAATCCTGGACTCTGGGAGCCAGCTGCAAACAGAGCAGCATCAGGCAATCCAACAACCTTCTGACTTTCTCCTCTGGCAGGAAGACTCTGCCCACTTGAGTATTGATATGTGCTTCCAGGAATTCCAGGGATTTGGAAGGCCTCAACTGGCTCTTCCCACAATTGATCACCCAACCAAGGCTTTTCAAAAAGGACACCACTTAGGCCACTACCCAAGACACCTCTGAAACAGAATGGGCTCAGATGAGCCAGTCATCTAGATATGGATGCACACAAGTCCCTTGGTGCCGCAGCACAGCAGCCACCATCACTCTGACCTTGGAGAATTCCCTTGGGTAGTGGAGAGTCCGAATGGGAAGGCAGCAAACTGAAAATGAGAACCAAGCATGGCAAAACACAGGTACTTTTGCTGATCCTCCCAGATCAGGATATGAAAGTATGCCTCAGCCAAATCCAGAGATGCCAGGAACTCCCCTTGGAGCACTGTTTGAATCACAGATTGCAAAGTTTCCATCCGATCGTGCAGTATGTGCAAGTGCTCATTGATGCTCTTGAGGTCCAGAATGGGCTGGAAGGATCCATCCTTTTTTGGCACCACAAAATAGATGGAATATTTGCCCTTGCCCTGATCATTTGGGGGAAAGGGCACCACTGCCTTAAGGAGCAGCAACCTGTCCAAAGTGATCCAAACAGAGTCCCTTTTGTTCGCAGACCTACAGGAGGAGATGATGAAAGCATCCGGGATCAGCTCTTTGCACACCAGGACATAGCTATACTGAATGGTGTCTAGTACCTAGCAATTCTTGGTGACTCGGGCTCATTCCTGAAAGAAGAGACAAAGCCTGCTCCCAACTGCAGGAACCAGGAAATGAACCCCAAACTTTCATTGCGCAGCCCAGGAGGGGTCCTCCTTTGGAGGAGGCTGAGTCACTGAGCCCATGCACTCCATGAAAGAATGGAGAACTAGCCTGAAATCAGGAAGCAGAGGGGAAGACAGGCTTTCCAAGCTGATAGTAATGGGAGTCCCGAGATCTCCAGGAGTCTGACTAGCGTGCCCACGAGGAGCAGGCTGAGGCTAACTGAAAAGGAGATCCTGTCTACTTCACAGGCTCCCTGGACCTGTCCTCCTAAAGGCAGTGAGATTGCTTCTCACCCAGGTCCTTTACCAGCTTCTCCAAATCGACTCCAAAGAGAAGTTTCCCTTTAAAGACTACTTGGGTCAACAGAGCATTGGAAGATGTGTCCACTGCCCAGTGTCAGAGTCAGATCCAAAGCCATGTCAACATCAACAGGGCACTATTCTTGGCTGCTACATGTACCAGGTCATATATGGCATCAGAAAGAAAGGCGATATCCAACCAAAGAGGGGTAGTATCATCTGGCGGAAGAGGCTGAATCCATCTTCTTAAGCAAGGAGTTGGGGGGAAACCTACTCTGACCAGATCTTATCCTTAATCACCTCCATGAACAGGAAGACGGTAGTGGATTTCCTCACCCCTTGGAGGAGTGGATGCATCTTCGGCTCCTGCTCTGTGTCTGGAGCATCCGCCAAGCTCAAGGTCAATGAGACTCTGGCAATCAATGCCACCAGTTCCTCCTTCCAGAACAGACAGATAACACCAGCCTCTTCACAATCCTCTGAAGACAAGAGTACTCCATCGTCCACATCAGAGCCCAGAACCGAGGCATTTGAATCCAAGTCACAGTGCAAATCTCAGACAGATCACAACTGATCCCCATCTCTAGGGGGCACCCTTTGCCAGAGATGCTTAGCCACAGACAATCAAACAGGGATTCCACTCTCAGCCTGCCTCTCATGAGACTGGACATGAGGGAACCCAGATGCTACAAGGTCTGAATTTCCACATCAGAATGACCAGGTCTGTTGCAAAAAGGAAAAACATTCTGGGAAGGACAATTTAGACTTTGAAAGCTCTCCTCATGGAAGTGACACCCCTACACCAGGGGACATAGCTGCCCCTGATCCCCTAGAGGACAGGGAGTGGCCCACAGCACAGTTGCCAGAAGCTCCAGCCAGCTGGTCATCCTTATCCACAACTCCATTCACCACCTCCTGCTCTAAGGCAGACGAGCAGGGCCAGCCCAAGTGTTCCTGCCACCCTAAGCCATGACGCCGCCCCCCCCCCCCCCCAGCTGCCACCACCGATTCCATCTCGAGAGGGAGCAGTGACAGCAGCAGTATTTCAAAAGGTGGCAGCTTTCTGCTGTCGCTTTTTGAAATACTACTACTGCCGCCTTCCTCCCCCTCATGATGGAATTAGCAGCAGCTGGGGTAGCACGACCGGTCAAGTGTGCCGCCTCTGCCGCCCACCCGGACTGTCTGCCCTAGGCAGCCGCCTAGCTCATGGGCCTGCCCTGCAGACAAGGCGGGAATAACTGTATACCCTGGCTGAAAGAGGGGGAGCAAGCCCTCCAGGGACAACTCAGAAGCTACCATGCAAGGAGAGCAGAGTTCAGAAGATGGAGAGGAGGCACCTTGCTTGCCACAGGCCAAAGAGTGTTTCCTGGAAGAAGATATAGAGAGTTAAGGCAAGTACCACAACAGTACACGCTAAGGCCGCAGAGGCCTGGCAGGTGCACATTAACAGCGCTTACACAGCAATGCATTTTACAGGCACTTGGATTCGGGGTTCTAATGTGCATTTGAGCTGCTCGGATGGAACACATGCAAGGACCGCACAACTGCCAGGTACACAATAATAAAAACTCTATTAATGTGTGCAGAAAATGGTGGGAATGCACCAACGGTCACCAGCAGTCCACCACAATGCACCAACGGTCGCCAGCAGTCCACCTCAAATTCTTCCATAGAGAGACGGAATCGGGAGCTCCCAACAAGAGCAATGATGAGGTCAAGCCCTTGGTACTCACTCCTTGAGAGCCCCAGGAAGAAATCCATGCCGGGCTCAGATCTACTACTCCCCTGAAACTGTTTCTCTAGCTTTGAAGGCACTGCATTTGAGGTGGCTGGCAGGCAGATTCCTCTCTGAGCCTCCTGCAATCTTTGGGAGAGAGCAGGGGGCACAGAGGAGGGAGGGAGGGAGAGAGCATTGAAGTTGTGTGAGGCTGCTAACTCTTAATCCTTCAAGAGCCTTCCAATTTTCTGGCTACTCAACAGGCTCTTATAATAAGAGCATGGGACTGAACCAATTTTCCCTCCTCCTATGGCTATAGAAAAGACCACAGTCTAGTAGAGTTTCCCACATTGTGCTCAAGTGAGACAGTCACCCTCAAGGTGATCTTTCCAGAGCATTTAATCAATCTATTCCTCTCAATTTTCTTCAGTGGAAAAAATCCATTCACCATCTCCTGCAGACAGAGAAATCTTGAAGAGGCCTCTGGTGGCTGAGGCGGAGAGAGGCATGGGAGTGATGTCATTGAAATCTGGGCTTTTCATTGGTTCTTTGTCTCCACCAATCTGCAGGGCGATATGGAAGATAATGTTTACTTTTGATTTACCATCTCTGTTTCTAATTGCATGGTTTTACAACATGTTTAGGTAATAAGCAGAATAAACATTTTTAAGTGAACTTGAGTAATCTGAGAATTTTAGGGGAATAAACGATTTGAAAACTAAGTGTGTTTCACTTAATTGATAGCATTTACTGGGAGGACCCATCCATCTGTCTATCCGTTTATACACATTTGTTTGTTTGGGAAGGCATTTATTTTATTTGCAGATAGGAAGGATAATCCTGGGGGTGTGATGGGGGTGGAAGCACACTTATGCATATGGTTTGGATATATATACATTTACATAAGAAAAGTACCTAGACATATAGTAGGTGCAGATTTGTGTGCGAACTTTTCTCAAGTCAGTTTTCAATGAGAAACGTTTTCCCTTTGAAAACTGATACAAAGGGGTATGTTTACTAATCGGCAGTAGCAGCTTCCGCCGATTAGTAAACATACTCCAAAGTGACTAGGTGAAAAGAACCCACTGGGCCTGATATTCAAAGGCATTTACACAGTTTACAGACCTGTAAACCGTGTAAATGCCACTTAGAGGGGTATTCAGTGCCATTAACACGGTTAGTGCTGTTGAATATCCCCGAGTAATGCCGCTACATGCCCCGATGCTAACAGTGGAGCATCGGGGCATGTGGTGGGCGTTCCGGGGTGGAGCGGAGATGGCACCCATCATTAAGCGGGCAGCAGCAATATTGCACTGCTGCCCAGGTAGCGACCCGCGGGTAAAGATAGGAGCAGCAAAAGCTGGCCTGTCTTTACCGTGGGAACTAACAGGGCAGAAGCTCAATGTCACCTCTGCCTGATTACCTTCTGCAGCTGTGCGGTGATCCCAGATATTCAATGCCGGGCTGCATACCCCGGCATTGAATATCCACCTTTAATGTTCAGCACCGGCGGCTAGCCGCTGTAATCACGTTAGCTGTCAATGCTGAATATTAGGCCCACAAACTTTAAAGATACCTGCAGTTATTGAAAGATTGCTAAGAGTCATTGCTCATGCTAAACCATTTTAATGTGCATTATACATAGCATTTAGGGATGTGCATTCAGTTTGTTTCAGTACCTAAAAAAGTGTATGCAAAATCAATTGTATGTGCATAAATCTAAGAACTTTGCACACACAATCTATCTGCACATGTAAAAATGATTTTTATTAAAATGAATGTGTGAAATGAATTTTAAAAGACTACCTGAAAATGGGGAAGAAATTCAGGAAAATCCAAAACAAACCAAAAATCTTTTGGCAGTGGACATCCTATTCATTAAAGCCTTAACATGGATATTAATGCTCCACTGAAAGCATATTAAGGAACTCGCCAGCACTTTAGAAGCTGTAGATAAATTATAGTATTGTAGTACACATTAATGACTATAATGAAATGTAAATGAAGGTATGAGTACCTGCAAATTATAACCCTATTCATGTGCTAATTAACAACTGCATGATGTAACTACAACGTTTATATAACTTTATAAGATTACAAAGCAGAATTCTTACTAAATTCTGGTAACTGTATTATAAAATCTGCTACAGTTTATATTCCTTAGGCAATGCTACCTAAAACTAGACCTAGACCTAAAACTCAAGCAACAATATCAAATTTAAAGCTTATACAATTACTAGGATCAACTGATTAGACTGAATTCCTCCACTGTCATTTCTCCAAGCACATTGGGGGTAGGCAATGACTCAGTAATATTTCTTTGAATCATTCTCCATGTATCCCCTGACTGCTGGATTCTCCTCATCTTCCATTACGTGCCTCCACCCTCCCCCTCCCTTCCCCTGCCAGCCCTAAGCAGCCTGCTCAGAACCTCTTTCATCTCACACTTCAATTACAGTATTCTTCTTAGTGACATGTCAGATATGGTGCTGTGCTGCAGAATAAGTGCATGGGCCACTAATCTCATCACTAGGGTTATCAAAGAATCTACCTTTGCTCCATGGCTCTAATCTGTAGATTATTTGCACAGCCATAGATACCATTTTTGCATTTGTTCTTGAAATTAGATTGTATTGGCCTGCTAGCTGTACTCCATCATCATATACACATAAAAAGGGTAATTTTATAAGGGATGGCTAGATTTACATGCATTTTCATGTGCATATTTCACACCTATTTTATAAAATAAGCCACTTACTTTATAAAATAGGGGTGTAAGTAGTGGAAAATATTTGTAAATTTCAAGCGTAAGCACCTATGCTAGCCTTATTGCTGGTTTTAATGCCACGCCTATATTTTTCCAGAACATGCATAAATTATAGTTTTTAAAAAATAATTTATGTTGCAAATTTGTGCTTTTCTCAAACTCCGCCCCTGTACATGCCCACAGTGCAAGTATACACAATCAGTCTAATGCACGTACTTACAAAATAGCGACCACGTAAAGTACATGTGTAAGTGCTTGTTTACATGTATAAACCACTAAAATACTCTGATTTATATACTGTATGGCATGTACTTTTACATGGTTCCTTATAAAATTACTCCCAAACTACAAATGGGCTGCTGCCAAAAACATAGTTTTGCATAGTACAAAAGTCTATGCAAAAGAGTGCTCCTATCCCTAGCACACCTTCCAGAATGCCTCACCCTGCAGATGGGAGGTGTTCCTGGGAGTATAGAGCACACTCATGAGTGTACTTTTGCTTACTATCTTTTTACAGAGATGAATGAAAAGCGATTACATCAGCTGATGGTGACCAGAAAATTTGCTGCTGCCATATTGTTCAAGAAAATGAAATGCATGCTTATTACTTTATAGAGATGTGCATTTATTTGAAATAATATGGGAAATATTCCATGCCCCTTGTCATTTCATATAGTTTGTAACCAGAAATGACAAGAAAAAAAATCAAAATTTTAAGTTAAGAGTTCTTATTGGTTGGCCTTAGAGGAGCTATTTTGCCTCCTGGGATTCTGTCTCTTAGCTGTGTCTTGTATTTCTGATCATCTTAGTGCCTGCTTCCTGACTGACTACAAGTTTCCCTATCTGGTTTTCAGCTCCATGGATTTTTTTGTCTTGTAAATTTATTGACTCCTGCTTTAGAACTTACTTACTCTAAAAACTTGTCCTTTGCTACATTCATAGCCATGTAAGTTCTGAGAAAAGTATCCTGGAACCTTTATTAAAAATTTTTCCTTGTTGAATTCTTGGACTTACAATCCTGAATCCTTGTATGAAATTCCCAGTTACTATTATGCTATCAGACATATTTTGAAGCCCAATCTGGATCTGGTTGTACAACTTGTGATACAATTCAGAAATTCTGTGAATCCTAAGAAAGTAAAAGCTGCAATTAGCCCATGTGCCTGGAAACCTCTAGTAAGGTATCAGGCATCCAAAAAGCACTAGCAGAACTGCCAAATTACCTGGTTCCAACAGAGAGATTTTAGACCAGTCCCAACTTTCTGACAACACTGTCATGATGCATTATGGAGCCTGCAGTATGGATTTCAATGGGTAAAATCAGGGACTATAAATCCCACACTGCTTTAAGATGTAAATTCAAAACCAAGATCGATCAAAACATCTTCCTCCCAGAAAGAAAGGGAGGAGGAGTGGTGCTATCTGTAAAAAAAAATATTAAAACAATATACTGGCTGAAAGTGAAGACAATCTGAAATATTTGCTTCTTAAGATCAAGGAACAGAGTCTTAAAATGGGCCTGCACCTTAACATAAAGAAGACAAAGATCCGGACAACTGTCAAAATCAATAAGTTCATCATTGATGGAGAAGAAATTGAAATACTGTAGAGGACAACTTTAATCTGCTTGGATCAATAATCAATAAAGAAATGACAAGCAGTCAAGAAATCTGATGATGCATTGATCTTGACAGAATGGCTATGAAGGACCTAGACAAGATTCTCAAGAACAGAGATATCTCTCTCTATACAAAGATTCGACTTGTCCAAACCATGCTATTTTCAATAAGATTTTATGGATGCGAAAGATGGACAGTGAAAAAGTTAGGAAGAAAATCGATGCCTTTGAATTATGGTGCTGGCGAAGAATACTGCGCATACCATGGACTACCCAAAGAAAAAAACAATCAGTACTAGAAGAGATCAAACCAAAGCTTTCTTTAGAAGCTCAAATGACAAGATTTTGACTTTCATACTTTGGACACATCATACAAAGAGAGAGATCATTAGAGAAAGACATCATGCTTGGCAAGATTAAAGGTCACTGCAAAAGACCTTTAATCAACTCCACTAAATCAACAAGAACGCTGCTCCACAAAAACAGTGCAAAGAACAACAAGAAACACCACGATCCACTACAGCGGCATTCCACCACAGCACCGATCCACTACAATACCGAAGATACAGCAACGACAACCAAAGACCTCAACACTCAACGCAAACAACACCGAAGCCCAGCCTGGTCCCCAAACACCAGGTACCCTCAATGATTATGCCACCTTTCTTGGCCCCCATCTACCTCCTCACCCCCCTCTTGACCCTCTACCCCCCCCCCCCCAGTCCACTCAATAACCCACTCTGGCCCATCCAATTCACTCATTCCACACTCACTCACAAACCAAAACAAACTCACACACACGATCAGCACACACCCACCCACATCACCATCCCCCCACCCAATCTCCTCATCACCATCTCCCTAATCAACGCACGCTCTGTCAGAAATAAATACCACATGCTCCGTGACCTAATCACAACTGAGCAGATAGACATCCTATGCATCACAGAAACCTGGCTGACCGACACAGACACAGTACTAATAAACCAACTAGCCCCAGATGGATACACCCTCTATCACTGCTCCCGGGAGCACGCCAAAGGAGGGAGTGTTGCCATCATAGCAAGAACCGACCTCCACCTCAGAACCCATTCCTCCGAAACCACCACTGAAGCTGATCTCCTCACCCTCACCAACAAACACCTCTCGATATATCTAATCTACCGTGCGCCCACCGCAACCACTGACCTAACAAGATTACTACAACACATATCAGAAAGCACCGGCTCGACCAAGGAACAAATCATCCTAGGAGACTTCAACCTCCCATCACTTCAAGAAGAGCATGCAACAACCTTCCACACTGCTATGTCTGCAATGGATCTAGTACAGATCATACAGGAACCCACCCACGAAAAAGGCAACACACTAGACCTCGTCTTCCTCAATTCCACATCCACCATTCCAGCAAAAAACTCACGGATCTCGCCAGTACCCAGGTCTGACCATCACCTCATCACCTTATCCTACACATACCAGCATAAGACCAACAAGGATGATGGACAACCCGTAAGATGATTCAAACCATTTAACAAAGAGGACTTTTTAGAACAAATTCTACCCAAACTACAAACAAACTCCAATGACATCAATGACCTCATAGACAACTGGAACACTACGATCTCCACAGCATCTGCAGCGTCAACAAACATAACCATCACCAGACCCCCCTCCTCAAGAGCCAGATGGTATACTCCCAATCTCCGAAGGCTAAAAACAAAACTCAGGAGAACTGAAAGAAAATGGAGAAAAACCAACAACGAAAATGACAAAATAAAATACCTATACGAACTCAACGCATATCACTATGAGACTGACAAAGCAAAGAAAATCTACCATATGAAAATCATCAATACCTCCATAAACAAACCTCGTGAGCTCTTTCAGATAATCAAAAAGCTGACAAAAACATCACACAACTCCGACCAATTACCGCAGATTCCACCAGAACTCCTGGCCCGCCAATACAAACAACTCCAACGACCACAAAACCCACAACCAACCTCACAGTCAACTACAGAGAACCTCCACCCCAACTTGCGCAGTGACTGGACCACCTTCAAAGAAACATCAACAGAAGAAATTTCAACCACGATCTCCTGCCTCCATACCACCACCTCCCCCCTGGACCCATGCCCTACCAACAGGATAAAGAAATCAAAAAACGAACTGAGCACACCATTAACCTGTATTGTTAGTGAATCCTTCTCCAGAGGTCACATGCCTGACGCCCTCAAAACCACGATCATCCGTCCTTCCTTGAAAAAGCAAAACCTGGATCCCCTGGACCCTGCATCCTACAGACCCATAGCAAGTCTACCTTTCACAGCCAAAATAATTGAGAAAATCGTCCAGCAGCAGCTTCAGGAACACTTGGATGTTAACAACATACTGGACCCCCAACAACACGGCTTCCGCCCGCTACATGGAGTCGAGACCCTCATGACCACGCTAATGAACACCCTCCTCACAGGAACTCAAGGAAGACACTCTGGATACGCCATGATCTTCCTCGATATATCTGCAGCCTTTGACACCATCTCCCACAACATCCTCATACACAGACTACAGACTATTGGGATCAAAGACACCGTGCTGAAGTGGTTTCAATCCTACTTAACTAACAGACAACAACTAATCCGCACCAGCGCCTCAACCTCCCCCCCATTCCAGCAACACCAGGGAGTACCCCAAGGATCCACACTGTCAGCTATGCTCTTCAATATTTACCTCCAGCCACTCTGCACAGTCATACGCACCCACAACGTCAGCTTCCAAATCTATGCTGACGATATCATGATCTACGCCCCCATTACCACCACGAACCCAACAAACATCCACCTATCAGCATGCTTCACCGCAGTATCCGACTGGTTACAAACAAACAACCTATCCATCAACATAAAGAAAACTGAAGCCCTCATAGTAACAAAGGTCCCAGACTTTACACCACCCACACACCTCAACATTGGAACTACAAGCATCAAAATACAACCACAGATATGATACCTGGGCATTATCATTGACCAAGCCCTCACCTTAAAGCAACAGATCACCAAAACCTCCGGAACTATATTTAATAAGGCAAGAACAGTGCAACGGCTCAGACCCCTCCTGGAACACCAAGACTTCCGAACAGTGATGCAAGCCATGACACTCCCACATCTTGACTACTGCAATATAATCTACCATGGCCTTCCAGCAACACAGACCAACCCCCTACGAACTGCATTGAACACCACGGCGAGAATCATCCAGAGCGCAAAGAAAACCGACCATATAACCCCAATTCTGAGAGAACTACACATTCTCCCCTTCGAAGCACGGACTAAATACAAAGCCCTCCTACTCACCCACAAAGCTATCCATCAAACACAGGACACACAGCTTCGTGCCCTACTGGCTCGTCCAGCTCATGGCAGATCTACTAGACAAGCCTCCAGCGTTTCCCTCACCGTCTCTCACAAAAGTACCAAATGCTCGCAACGGACCTGCAATCGAGCCTTTGAACTCTATGCTCCAACCTTATGGAACTCACTGCCAAGCTACCTTAGAAACAATGCCGACCTACTATCCTTCAGAAAACAGCTCAAAACCATCCTTTTCCAAGAATACCTCAACTCAGACCCCACCGAAAAACCCACAAACCCCTGATCCCAACACAATGAACCTCTAACTCAATGCCACCCCAACCTGTTCATGTCCAATGCCTGCCCCATGTCTTATGTCTGACCAACGTCTGTCCCTTGACCTAAGTCTGTCACATGACAAAATCTTCAATGTTGCCTCCCGGTGATGGCCCCACCCTCTATTTAATTCCCCCTCCCCCTATGTTACACCGCTTTGACCCGGCGAAAAGCGGTATATAAATACAGCTAAATAAATAAATAAAAGAGGAAGTCCAGCAATGAGATGAATTGATACAATAACAGCAGCTATAGATGCCACTCTAACAACAATGACTGAAGACCAAACACAATTCAGTGCTGGGGAGGGAGAAATCAGAAGGTATAGGTGATGCTGTTGTGAGGGAAAGAAGGATACCATTTGTCATCAGCAGTTCCGGTTCTGATTGGGGAGTTTGGAGTGGTTCACTATGAGTGTTTTTTTGTTGTTGTTTGCGCAACAGCAACTGTCATCAGTCAATTAATAAAATTGCCCTGAAATGAAAATGTATAAAATCAAAATGAGAATTTGCAAATGACACATGAAACGAAATAAAATGAAATGATTTGTTAAAATGGTAAATAAAGGTAAAAGGAAAAGGAGACCAATATGGTTTTGAAAGAAGTAGCTGAAAAGATGAAGAAAAAGAGGGAAGCCTTCATGAAATACAAGAGATCACAGAGAGAGGAAGACAGGCATCTATATTTGGAAAAACTTAGAGAAGCTAGCAAAATAGTCAGGAAAACAAAGGTTCAAAAAGAGGAGGAAACAGCCAATGCAATACAATGGGGGGATAAGACATTTTTCAGATATGTTAGTGAGAAGAGGAAGGGCAAAAGTGGTATTGTCAGACTCAAGGGTGAAGGGGAGGAATATGTAATAGATGATGAGGATAAAGCGGAATTGCTTAACAAATATTTCTGTTCTGTGTTCACAGATGAAGAACCAGGAGCAGGACCTCAGAAAACACCCACAAACAGGGACAGAAGCGAGGGGTATCCTGAAGAATTTTCAATAGACGGTGTTAGTGAGAAACTAGCTAAACTTAAAGTAGACAAAGCAATGGAACCAGATGGGATACACCCTAGAATACTGAGGGAACTTGGGGATGTTCTAGAAGCTCCACTGACTGACCTTGTCAATGCCTTTTTGGAGTCGGGAGTGGTGCTAAAGGACTGGAGAGATGCTCATGTGGTCCCTTTACACAAAATTGGAAGTAAGGATGAGGCTGAAAACTACAGGCCGGTTAGTTTAACTTCGGTGGTGAGAAAATTATTGGAAACGCAGCTGAAAGAGAAAATAGTGAGGTTTCTGGAGTCCAGTGGATTACAGGATCCAAGGCAGCATGGATTCACCAGAAGCAGGTCTTGTTAGACAAATCTAATTGATTTCTTTGACTGGGTAAACAGGGAGTTCGACCGAGAGAGAGCCCTAGATGTGGTGTATTTAGATTAAGAACATAAGAACATAAGAAATGCCATACTGGGGGGGGGCGGAGCCTGATGTCCAGCGGGATAGACGCTTTGCGTTGAAGCTCCCGAGAGGCCTACTCAGAATCCTGAATTAATACCTGCATAAATTTCATTTTTTGCTCTGAACTTACCGGGGTGCCTCGGGGGGAACGGCGGGCCACAAACCAGTGCGACTGGACCTCGGGTCTCCCTCTTCTTCACACGGAAAACGCTCCAAAACAGAGTTCTTCCCCACAAAAGATGGCCCCACTTTGGGAAAACCCCGCAACGCCACAGGGGATCTTGGAGGAGATACGCGGTGTGAAGGAGCTGGTACAATCCAACGGAGCGGCGCTCCGAACCATGCGTGAAGACTTTGGCACACTTCAGAACCGGCTTGAAAGTCTCCCACTACGACAGGACAACATGGCGGAGGTCCTTGACTCGCACGCGGTGCACTTGGTGAAATTGGGCACAGCTGAGCGTATGATACCGAATTTTCAAAAAGAGCTGGAGGATCGCAATGATCGAGCTGGTTGCAACCATATGGGGCTCATTGGAGTACCGGAGGATGTGAGAGCAGGAGACATGCGAGAATTCTTGGTTAAAACTCTCCCCCCCTTGCTAAAGATTATTATTTACAGAGATCTGGAGACTGACCGAGCGCATCGTGTTCGTGTTCCTGCTAATATGGCGCTCAATCGGACGGCCCCCCGGGCTCTCAATTTTCGATTATTGCGATATCAGTGAGTAGAGCAAATTCGCATTGCTGCCCGGGCGAACTATCATCTTGAATTTGAAAGTCATAAAGTTTCTTTTCCCCTGACGTGGCAAAGTCCACAGTTGACCGGCGGAGGAGACTCCTTGCTTTTCGCCCTGGACTTCAATAACTACAGGCTCACTTTGGTCTAATATATCCAGTGAAGCTCAGAGTGACTCTCCATAACCCAGCCATAACATTCGAAGATCCCGATCTACTAGCAATGTTTTCGGACTCCAAATAACGCAGATCAGATGCGCTATTCCAACCACTATGATTCAACAATTTTGATCTGTACTTCGCCGGATTTGCCCGCCATCTTGAACGGCCCGACGCGGTGATCCCAGCCTGGAATAGAGACTGCCTGGACTTTTCTTTCTATCTATAATTTACTTGGCCTTCTATCCCTCCATGATGTGCACCTCGGTGGGATTCGAAACATGCATTGTTTTACAGGTTATATGTTTTAGCTTGGGCCCTCTCTGGAGTTTCTCCCCGCAGACATTAGGTCGCCAGTAATTTCTGGGGTTTTGCTTCTTCTCTAGTGCACCTCGGTGCTTATTTGTTTATATGGGGCGTTTCCATGATTTTCATTAACCCATTGATTATTAGGTTATGTGCACAGTCATACATAGTTAAGATGAGGGATATTGGGAAACTGTGTGCATTATTGTGTTCTTTCTCAGAATTTATAATCTTTCTTGATGGCCTTGTGTCAGTTCTTCTCATAAAACGTAAATGGCATTAATAGTCCAATCAAAAGAAAGAAAATCCTTAGCTATCTTAATCATGAGCATGTTAACTTAATGTTTCTTCAGGAAATGCATTTAAATTCCGCTGCGGCATTGAAACTTAATACCACGCCTAATATGGCGACTGCCTTCTCTTCCGCTGTTTCCAAGCGGTGTGGGGTAGCCATTTTGGTTAAGAAGTCTCTTCAAGCTATTGTAATGGATGTTAGCTTTGATAAGGAGGGTGGATGGGCCCGTGCACATCTTCAGGTTGAGACTGTAATTTACGTGTATTGGTATTTATGCTCCGAATGTGGATAATCCTGTTTATTATGCAAGTATTATGCAGTTAGCACGGGCCTTTGCCAGCCCTCCATTAATGCTCGGCGGCGATTTCAACCAAGTACTTGAGCCCTTGACAGCTTGGCTGCCGCCCAGAACGAGTGGTCTACCCAAGAGTCTTGATTCTTTTACTGCTTTGATAACAGCTTTTGTGCTAGAAGATATATGGAGGCTGCTTCTCCCCTCACTCCCATTATTCACCAATGCGCTCAGACAGCACAGAAATTTTGGGAGCGGGAGTTGCACGTAGCTTTGACCCCGGAGCATGGGAGCCCAGCCTGGAGCAGGTTGACATGGATCTTTTGATCTCCCTCACTTACTCAGACACTTTTTTCTTTTAATCCACCGAAGTCTCTATACTCCTGATAGGTTAGTCAAATGACCGCTACCCAGAGCAACAGATTTTGGATATGCCACACGGCCATTCACATACTAACTTATATTATGTTTGAATGCCCGGTACTACAATATTACTGGAAACTACTGGGGGGAAAATTAGGTCCCCTCTTAATTTCCATGAATGGTGGCATCCTGTCAGTTTATACAGTAAATATGAACAAATACCTCATCTGTTGGTTTCTCCGTTCAGACCCTCTATCATTTGTCTGAATGGAGGATACTCCACGATTATGTTTGAAATGCTAAAATGCTAAATGCTCCCATCTGACCGTTTAAATCTATTTCACCTGATCAGTCTCTATTGCTCATACTCTTTTGTTTGTTTGGATGTACATATGTACACGCCTCTTTTGATGATACTCCTCAGTTCCAGAGAAGAAGCTTAGGGGTGGGGGGTAATTGGGGTTGCTTTCCTTATGTGTATATTTGTATTTGTCTCCTTTGGTTTGTTGTTTCGTTTGCTTGTTGTAAAATGAAAATAAAAGTTTCAAAAAAAAAAGAAATGCCATACTGGGTCAGACCAAGGTCCATCAAGCCCAGTATTCTGTTTCCAACAGTGGCCAATCTAGGTCATATGTACCTAGCAGTTTCCCCAAGGGACACAGGTTCCACAATGCTTGTATTGGTTCAAGCATTGATATCAGTAAAGCCTTTGCTACCATTCCTCACAGACGACTTATAAACAAACTGAGCACCCTAGGGATGGACCCTAAAGTTACTGCTTGGATTAGAAATTGGTTGAGTGGGAGGCGACAAAGGGTACAGATAAATGGAGCTCACTCTGAGGAGAAGGAAGTTACCAGTGGTGTGCCCCAGAGATCTGTCCTTGGTCCGATTCTTTTTAATATCTTTGTTAGTGATATAGAGGAAGGGCGGTCGGGTAAGGTTTGCCTCTTTGCGGATGATACCAAAATCTGCAATAGAGTAGACACCCAGGAAGGTGTAGATAACATGAGGAGGGATCTAGCTAAGCTTGAAGAATGGTCAAGAAATTGGCAGCTGAGATTTAATGTTAAAAAATGCAAGGTCATGCATTTTGGCTGCAGCAATCCAAGGGAGCAATATAGTATAGGGGGTGAAGTACTTTTGTCCACTAAAGAAGAGCGGGACCTCAGTGTGGTTGTGTCTGATGATCTTAAAGTAGTTAAACAGGTAGAAAAGGCGACAGCAAAAGCTAGAAGGATGCTTGGGTGCATAGGGAGAGGAATGGCTAGCAGAAAAAAGGAGGTGATAGTGCCTCTGTATAAGTCTTTGGTGCGACCTCATTTGGAGTATTGTGTGCAATTCTGGAGACCGCACCTTCAAAAGGATATAAACAGGATGGAGTCAGTACAGACGGTGGCTACATAAGAACATAAGATATGCCATACTGGGTCAGACTAAGATCCATCAAGCCCAGTATCCTGTTTCCAACAGTGGCCAATCTAGGTCATAAGTACCTAGCAGTTTCCCCAAAAGACACAGGTTCCACAATGCTTGTACTGGGTCAAGCATTGATATCCTGGGTCCCTTTTTATTAATGGTTTATGGACCTTTCCTCCAGGAACTTGTCCAAATCTTTTTTAAACCCAGCTACACTAACAGCCTTTACTACATCCTCCGGTAACAAATTCCAGAGTTTGATTACACGTTGAGTGAAAAAATATTTTCTCTTATTAGTCTTAAATAGTTTACCCTGTAGCTTCATTGTATGTCCTCTAGTCTTTCTATATTCTCATAATATAAACAATCGATTTACGTTTACCCATTATACTCCATTCATTAATTTATAGACTTCTATCATATCTCCCCTCAGCCGTCTCTGTTCCAGGTTAAAGAGCCCTAACCTTTTTAGCCTTTCTTCATAGGGGTATCCTTCCATCCCCTTTACCATTTTGGTGGCTCTTCTCTGAACCTTGTCTAATAACGCTATATCCTTTTTAAGATACGGCAACCAGAATTTAACACAATATTCAAGGTGCGGTCACACCATGGAACGATACAGAGGCATTATAATATCCTTTGTTTTATTTTCCATTCCTTTCCTTATGATACCTAGCATTCTATTTGCTCTCTTGGCCGCCGCTGCACACTGGGCGGAGGGTTTTAACATGTTATCCACAATGACGCCTAAATCGTTTTCCTGGGTGGTGGTTCCTAATGTGGAACCTTGCATCATGTAACCATAATTTGGTTTGCTCTTTCCTAGGTGCATAACGTTGCACTTGTCCACATTAAATTTCATCTGCCATTTGGATGCCCAGTCTTCCAGTTTATCAAGATCCTCTTTTCCACAATCCTCTTGGGTTTTAACAACTTTAAATAGTTTTGTGTCATCTGCAAATTTGATAACCTCATTCGTTATTCCCTTTTCCAGGTCATTTATGAATATGTCAAAAAGCAGCAGACCCAGCACAGATCCCTGGAGAACACCACTATTCACCTTTCTCCATTGGGAAAATTGG
This sequence comes from Ichthyophis bannanicus, assembly GCA_033557465.1. Classification (NCBI taxonomy): domain Eukaryota; kingdom Metazoa; phylum Chordata; class Amphibia; order Gymnophiona; family Ichthyophiidae; genus Ichthyophis; species Ichthyophis bannanicus. The sequence goes on along the minus strand of CM066036.1, from coordinate 668,202,348 downwards.
CCATTTAGCCCTACCCTCTGCTTTCTATCTTTTTAACCAGTTCCTGATCCACAATAGTACACTGCCTCCTGTCCCATGACTCTTTAGTTTTGCCAAAAGTCTCTGATGAGGGCTCAGGGAGGATCCAAGATTGCGATCGTAGTGGTGTGTTGAGCGTCATGGCGTTTTTCATGGGGAAGAAGCGTAAGACCAGAGGTGCCAAACAGCCTTTAGTGGCACCTCAGGCTTCTACGCCTTTACCGCTAACTGTTTTGGGTCCTTTGGACACTTTTTTTTTTTACCTGTGTCGTGACAGTCCTCTGCAGAAGGGGAGAGAGGCTCGGCTGTGCAGCGGTCGGAGGTGGTATCCTCGCTGTCTGCTTCGGGCGGTGATTTATCCTCCCTGGGCTCAATCCGGCCTCGAAGGTCCCTCGACAAGACATCAGTGATTTGGGGAGCCAGGAGGTGGGCGTTGAGTCGTCGGACTCCGCCAGAAGGCAGAGCCTGGTCTGTGAACGAGGCCAGGGTTCTCTGGCCCCCTTACTTCCGCGATTGAGGGTCGAGGCTTCGGCAGGAATGGCAGAAGGAGGTGTTGGCTTAGTGCCTAGCCAGTCAGTTCCCACCCCGTTGCCGGGCGCGTCATTGGAGACTTTTCCTGTGGAGACTTCCTGCAGCGTTGTTGGGAGCCCCGGAGGTGATAACATTGGAGGCTATTTGGGCTGCTATCATGCAGCTTCGGGAGGAGTTGGCCCCGCGGATGAACAGCTTGGCGTCCCAGGTTTCTACTAATACAGATACTATCCAGGGGAATGTTGTAAACATTTCTTCGCTTCAAACGGAAGTCTCTACTTTTCATACTAAAATTATGACTGCTGAGAATGATATGTAATGTTTTAAGAAGAGTATTATTCCTATGCGGTTTATAAGATGTTGGAGAATACAACTCGAGCAATGAACATTCGTGTGGTTAACTTCCCCAGAGTAACACTGGTTTCTGCTAGGGATATGTTTCGCTTTTATTTGATTGAAATTGTTGGTATTCCTCCTGAATCCCATCCCCCTATTGCTAAAATGTACTATCTCCCATCAGGGAAAAAAGCCGAGGGGTCGGGAGTGATTAGTGGAGTGACTAATGTTGATGTTTTAAATGTAACTGATATGTTAGAATTGTCTTAGGAAGAGCGGGTAGTACCATTTACTTTATTGATTACTTTGGCATTATTATCAGATATAGAATGGCTTATGAAGATGCTATTTAAAGGTTTGACTGTTCGTATGTTTCCAGACCTATCCAGGGAGACCCAGAAGAGGCAATGGAACTTTCTCCTCTTACGTCCTGGGATTCAACTATTGGGAGGGCTCTTTTTTTTAAATTTCCTTGCAAATGCCTGATAAAGTATCAGTCACAGTCTTATATATTCTATGAACCCTCCAAATTGCTAGATGTCATTAATGCCCGTCATTCTGAGGGGGGGGTGGATCCTCTGTCTGTTTCGGTTTGAGCTCTTTAAAGTATCGACTGTTTAAACACACTCTGTTTCCTTTCAGATTGTTGGTAGTATATTTATTTCTTCTAAGTATCCTCCCTTTGTTGTGGGCTAGAGTGGGTTGGGTATGGTTTTGATTTCATGTATTATATGGAAGGGACTTAGATTAGTTCTTTGCTATATTTTGCTACCCGTCTCAATTTCTGTTTCAAGATGTATTCTTGATATGTTTGTATAAATTTATAAATATTAAATTTAAAAAAAGTCTGATGAGGGACCTTGTCAAAGGCTTTCTGAAAGTCCAAATACACTATATCAACCGACTCATATTTGCCCACCTGTTTATTCACACCTTCAAAAAAACATAACAGATTAGTAAGACAAGATCTTCCTTGTCTAAAGCCATGTTGGCTGTCTCCCACTAAGCCATGACTATCTACATGTTCAGCAATTTTGTTCTTTATGATGGTTTCTACCATTTTTCCTGGTACTGACGTCAGGCTCACCGGTCTGTAGTTTCCAGGATCACCCCTGGAACCCTTTTTAAAAATTGGCGTTACATTCGCTATCCTCCAATCTTCAGCTATTACAGATGATTTTAATGATAGTTAATAGATTACTAATAGCAGGTCTGCAATCTCATATTTCAGTTCTTTCAACACCCTTGGATGTATATCATCCGGTCCAGGTGATTTGCTACTCTTCAGTTAGCGTAGTTACTCACCTGTAACAGGTGTTCTCCAGGAGCAGAAGGAATCAGTCCTCACATAGGGGTGACGTCGGCGCTGACGGAGCCCTTGTGCGGAGCATTTCCCCAGCTTTCAAAGAAAGCCTTTGGGAATGCAGTGCGCATGCGCGGTCCCCTTCCCGCCCAAGGGTGCCATCTTGCTCAGTCTGATGACATAGCTAAAAGACAGCAAAAAATCAAAATGAAGGATATGACTGCAACTACAGGGGAGGAGGGAGGGTCGTGAGGACTGATTCCTGCTGCTCCTGGAGAACACCTGTTACAGGTGAGTAACTACGCTTTCTCCAGGACCAAGTAGAAAGTCAGTCCTCACATATGAGACTCCCCAGCTCTAGGCTACTGTGAACCCAAAGTTGAAAAAATGGCTCCCTCTCGAAAGACACAGCATCCGTGACAAGAATTTTCTCTGAGAACGCACCCCGTATGGTAGCCCAACACGAGGGGCCAGAGGGTAGGAGTTGCCCAAACCTCAAAGTGATTACGGAGTACCACCTGGCCGAAAACACTGTCCCGCCAGGACTCTCTCTCCAGGCAGTAATGGGCTGCAAAAGTCTGGCTTGAAGACCAAGTTGCAGCCCGGCAGATGTCTGCCAATGGAACAGAGCAGAGATGAGCTACTGATGCGGCTTTCGCCCTGACACGGTGTGCTGTGACCCGACCCTGCAAGGGGAGGTCGGCTGCCCTGTATGCCCAGGCGATGCAATCTGCTACTCAAGTGGACAACGTGCGCTTGGAGACAGGTAACCCCATCCTATTAGGGTCAAATGAGACAAAGAGCTGAGCAGCCCTTTGATGCTCCCGTGTATGTTCTCTGTAAAAGGACAATTCCCTCTTACAGTCCAGGGTATGCAAGACTGTTTCAGCCCGGCTGGCATGCAGCCTGGGAAAGAAGGTCGGAAGAACCACCTCCTGAATGAGGTGGAAAGAGGAGACCACTTTTGGGAGGAACTTGGGATGGGTCCATAGGACCACCCTGTTCCTATAGAACCGCGTGTACAGTCTATCAGAAACCAGAGCTTGTAGCTCACTTACATGTCTGGCCGATGTAAGAGCCACGAGAAAGAGCGCTTTCCAAGAGAGGAAGCGCAAATGGCAAGTAGCCATCGGCTCAAACGGTGGACGAGTAAGTTGCTGCAAGACCACGTTCAAATCCCACTCAGTTGCCGGTGGATGAACCGGAGGCTTGAGTAGAAGCAGACCTCTGAGAAATCTGGACACCAAGGGGTGAACCGACAGAGACTGTCCTTCCACTGGTGAATGGGGCACTGACAAAGCACTGAGGTGGACCCAAACAGAGTTAGACTTAAGGCCTAGGTCTGAAAGGTGAAGTAGATACTGCAGTACTACTGGCACAAGGCAAGAGAAAGGATCTTCATTGCACTGACCACACCACACCGTAAACCTATGCCACTTGAGGGTATAGGACCTTCTGGTGGACTGCCTTCTAGAGGCCAATACCACCTCCTCTACCTCCTTAGGTAGAAGTAAGGGAGCTAGCACTACCCTTTCAGCAGCCAGGCCATCAGACTGAGGGACCTGAGGTTGGGGTGCAGAAGGGAACCCTGCTCTTGAGACAAGAGATCGTGTTGTAGCCTTAGAGGGAACGGAGCTTCCACCACCAACTGCAGAAGAAGTGGAAACCAAGGCTGCCTCGGCCATCTGGGGGCTACCAGAATCACCGAGGCTTTTTCCCGAAGGATCTTGAACAGAGTTCGAGCCAACAGGGGCGTGGGAGGAAACGCATACAGGAGGCCCATAGACCAAGAAATCAGAAAAGCATCCACTGCCTTCCTCGGGGGATGTGGCTGTCTGGAGCAAAACCTGGGTAGCTGACGGTTTAGTGGACTTGCAAAGAGATCGATGGATGGATGTCCCCAGTGGAGGAAGATCTGCTGGACCACCAATGGATTCAACTGCCATTCGTGAGGATGGAGAATCCTGCTTAGCTTGTCTGCTAGGAAGTTTTCTTGACCAGGTAGGTAGACTGCTTTGGGAAATATACTCTGCCTGATTGCAAAGGAGCAAAGGGCCAGTGCCTCCTGACATAGGAGCCTGGACCCTGTGCCCCCTTGTTTGTTCACGTAGAACATTGCCACCTGATTGTCCGTCTGAACTACGACAGACTGTTGAGAGAGGGCATGACAGAAGGTTTGCAGAGCTAAGCGGATTGCTCGCAGCTCTAAGAGGTTGATTTGCTCTGTGGCCTCCTGAGGGGACCACAGGCCTTGAGTGCATGAGCCCTGGCAATGTGCACTCCAGCCTCTTAAGTAAGCTTCCGTCGTCAGCACCTTTGTGTGTGCTGGAGCCTGAAAAGGTACACCCCTGAGAAGGTTTGGTGGATGTAGCCACCACTGCAAGGAGTTCAGAAGTCGTCTGGACACCTTTACTCTGCCTCGGAGGTCGCCGGTGGCTTGTGTCCACTGATCTCTGAGGCACCATTGAGCAGTCCGCATGTGCAAACGGGCACTTGGGGTCACATGTACAGTGGATGCCATGTGGCCCAGGAGACGCAGGAAATGACTGGCGGAAACATGAGTATTGCGTTGGACCTGGTTGACCAAATCCATAAGTCTGTGGGCCCTGTCCTTGGGCAAGTAAGCTCTTGCCTGAAGGATGTCCAGCCTAGCCCCTATAAACTCTAGTTTATGAGAGGGGAGCAAAGTGGACTTTGCATAGTTTATGACAAAGCCCAGATGCTGAAGAAGAGAGACAGTGCGAAGAGTGGCCTGTCGGGCCTCCTGGAGTGACTGGCCCCTGATTAGCCAGTCGTCCAGGTACAGGAAGACAAAAATCCCCTGATTTCTGAGAAAAGCCGCCACCACCGCCAGGCATTTGGTGAAAACCCTGGGGGCAGAGGTCAGGCCAAAAGGAAGCACCCTGTACTGAAAGTGGTTTCCTCCCACCACAAATCTGAGATATTGTCTGTGGTCTGGGTGGATGAGGATGTGAGTATAAGCATCTTTAGGTCTAAGGAGCATAGTCAATCTCCCTGCTGGAGGTAGGGCAGCAGTATCCCAAGGGTAAGCATCTCGAACTTTTCCCTCTCCAGAAACTTGTTCAGATTTCACAAGTCTAGGATAGGTCTTAGGCCTCCTGGTCTCTTTGGTACCAGGAAGTACCTGGAGTAGAAGCCTTGCCCTTTCAGGAGGTGTGGCACCGGTTCCACCGCCTGTTCCTTTAGAAGACTTGCCAACTCCTGAAGGAGGAGGTTCCTGTGTAGAGGGAGTCTTGGAGGCGCCCCTGGAAAGTAGGAGGGGGGGTAGCTGGTGGAAATGGAGCATATAGCCCTTCTGGACTATGCTCAGCACCCAGGTATCCCCTGTGATGGCTGGCCACCTGTAGGCGTACAGGGTCAGCCGACCTTCTGTGCTGAGTGGGGCCACCAGCAGAGGAGAGGCTATGCTCTGGGAGTCAAAAGCCCCCTCCCTGCTGTGCAGGAGCCGGAGCTGGAGGCTTGGAGGTTTTCTGCCTACGAGGCCCATGCCCCTGCCCTTTGGCATGCTGGCCCTGTTGGGGAGCTGGAGAGGCCTGATATTGAGGGTAGGTTTTGTAGGTAGTACCCTTCCTCGGGAAAAAGGGCTTCTTCCCCGAGCCCTTCTTTTTGTGAGAAGAGGCAGAAGTCTTTCTGGACAGCCTTGTCCTGGAGAGAGTCTCAGTCTCGATTTCTGCAGCCTTCTCAGTCATGGGCTTGCCGAACAGGTTGTCACCTCGGCATGGGACATCGACCAACTTATCCTGCACCCATGACTCCAGGTCCAACGACTATAGCCAGGCCTGACGAAGTGCACCGATGCCGGCTGCGGCTACCCGGGCCGAAGCCTCGAAGCAGTCATAGGCTGCTTGAGATATAAACTTTGAGCACTCTCGAATACCTGTAGACAAGGCTTTGAATCTCTGCAAGGGTTCCTCCTTTGCCAGGTCTCGTAAGTACATGCCCATCTACAGCTGGTAAGTCTGGACACGGCAAGACAGCATCGAGCCCTGGAAGCACTTTCTACCGAGGGCAGCCAGGTTCCGAGCCTCTTGGCCGGGAGGCATCGAGGAGTGCATCTTTTGGCTTTTCAGCCTGTGCATGGCCGATTCCACAACCATGGAGTTGTGGTAGCTGCGCCTTTTGGAACCCAGGGCTCTTACGGACTCGATAGATAGAATCAACCCGCTTGCTATGAACCGGCGCCGAGGTCAGTGCTTCCCACATACGGAAAAGCAGCCGTTCCAGCATCAGAGGAACCGGTACAGTAAAGGCTTCCTTCGGAGGAAAATCATACTGGAGGGCATAGAGCTCTTCGACTTGAGGCTCCTCCTCTGCGTCTGCCAGGAATACCAAAGCCTTGGCCATGTCCCTGATGAAATCCGAGAACCGGGTATCCGGGGGGACCTTCTCCGAGGCTCAGACTCCGGGGAGTCCGACGGGATGCACCAGGTCCAGAAGGTGTCGGGAGACTCCTCGTCCTCCATCTCTCATGCCGACTCCTCTGAGGACAAGTCGAGCAGCTCCAGCCATGTGGGCCCCGATGCCAAGGGTACCGGCGTCGACGACTTCGGCCCCACACGGGATGTCGAGGGAGACCTTGGCCAAGGATCGACTCGAGACTTGATTGACTCGACGATCGGCTCAGCCTCCGGGGTCGACTTAGACGTTGAGATCCCGGTGGTAGGGGCAGATGAACCGGTCAAACCGGTGATCAGTACCTGCTGCTGCTCCATGAAGGCATCCAAGCTGCTCTCCAGGGCCGTCAACCTGAAACCAAGCTCAAGAGACTTCGCAGCCCCCAACTCAGGCCCCGACGGCGTCGGGCCCGATGTCGGTTCTCGCGGAGGAGAGTCAACAAGGACAACCAAAGTTATCTGACGCGGCGACTCCGGCTCCAGGAGAGAAAGTTTGGTCGGCCCACGACGGCACTCCGAAAAAATTCTTTCACGTTGATGCTGACGGCTCCAAAGTGCCTTCGACGACATCTTGCCACACGGGCTGCAGACCAGTGGGTCATGGTCGGGCCCAAAGCATCGGAGGCAGCAGTAGTGTGTGTCGGTGAGAGACATACGTTTCTTGCATCGATCACATTTTTTGAACCCGCTGGCAGCCATCGGGGGAAAAAGGGCCTCTGCAAGGTCAAAAGACAGGGCTGCCAGTGAAAATAACAGAAAAAGTGCGAACGCTAGTCACAAAGGACAAAAACGAAAAAGAAGTTCTGGACTCGGTACCGCTGTACCGAGACGAGGCGGGAGGGGAACCGGCGTCGAACCAGATAAAGAAACGCGAAAAATCGCAGAAAAAAATCTACTTTTCCCGGGTGACATGAGCTAAGTCCATTGGGCTCCACGGAAAAAGAAAGACTGAGCAAGATGGCACTCTTGGGCGGGAAGGGGACCGCGCATGCGCACTGCATTCCCAAAGGCTTTCTTTGAAAGCTGGGGAAATGCTCCGCCCAAGGGCTCCGTTGGCGCCGACATCACCCATATGTGAGAACTGACTTCCTGCTTGGTCCTGGAGAATATCAAATAGTTGTAATACATCTTCCCGATGTATCAATATTTCCTTCAATTCTTCTGCACCCTTAAATACCACTTAAGTCATGGGTAACATCCCTACATCTTCCTCAGTAAAGACCAAAGCAAAGAATTCATTCAGTCTCTCCACTATCGCCTTGTCGCCTCTTAGTGAACCTTTAACCCCTCTATCATCTAATGGACCAACTGACTCTCACACAGGTTTTTTGCTACGAATGTACTTGAAAAAGTATTTATTACGCATTTTTGCTTCCGCAGCAAGCTTCTTCTCAAATTCTCCCTTTGCCTGCCTTATCAATGCCTTGCATTTAACTTGCCAGTACTTGTGCTGTTTCCAGGTTTCGTCGTTTGGCTCTTTTTTCCATTTCCTGAAAGATGCTTTTTTTGGCAATAACAGCCTCTCTGACCTCACCTTTAAATCATGCTGGCAGTTTTTTGGACTTCCATCCACTTTTCTTAAAGCGTGGCATACAGATGGTCTGGGCTTCCAAAATAGTAGTTTTCAACAACACCCAAGCTTGATGTAAGTCTTTAACCTTTGCAACTGCTCCTTTTAGTTTTTTCTTAACTATTTTCCTCATTTTATCATAGTCTCCCTTTCGAAAGTTAAAAGGTAGTACTGTGGATTCCCTTCTCCACTAATTAAATCAAACGTGATCATGCTATGATCACTATTGCCAAGTGGCCCCAACACCCTTAATCTCTTGCACCAGATCTGGTGTTCCACTACGGACTAGGTCCAATATAGCTTCTTCTCTGGTCGGTTCATGAACCAGCTGCTCCAAGAAGCAGTCATTTATTTCATCTAGGAACTTTATCTCCCTAGCATGTCCTGCTGTGATACAGACCCAGTCGATACCAGGGTAATAGAAATCACCCATTATTATTACTGTTCTGTAACTTTTGTTAGCTTCCCTGATTTCTTTGAGCATTTCATCATCCATTTGTTCATTCTTGCCAGGCGGTCGATAGTATACCCCCACTGCCATCGCCTTCCCCTTTTTACATGGAATTTCAATCCATAGAGATTCTACAGTGTCCTGCAAAACTTTAATCCTTTCTGACTCAATGCCCTCTCTAACATAGAGCGCAACCCCTCCACCAATTTGATCAGCTCTATCATTGCAATATAGTTTGTACCCAGGTATCAGAGTGTCCTACTGGTTGTCCTCCTTCCACCATGTCTCTGAGATTCCAATCATATCTAACCTCTCTTTTAGTGCTATATATTCTAACTCTCCCATATTATTTTTTAGACTTCTAGGATTTGCATACCAGCATTTTAGAGACTGTATTTTCTTCACATTAATTTGGCTATTGGTAAGCATGGGTAATTTGGAGTCTTTAAGCTCTGTCTGCTCTATACTCAAGGGCATTTGGGCTACTTTTCTCTTTTTTGGAACCTCTCTGCTTTTGGTAGTATCCTTCAAGGATACATTCTTCTGAACCATGCGCTCTTGTGCAACTGTTGGCTTTCCCCTGTTATCTAGTATAAAAGCTGCTCTATCTCCTTTTTAAAGGTTAATGCCAGCAACCTGGTTCCATCCCAGTTAAGGTGAAGCCCATCCCTTCAGAAGAGCCCCTCCTTTACCCCGAATGTTCCGCAGTTCCTAACAAATCCAAAACCCTCATCCTTGCACCACTGTCTCATCCACGCATTGAGACTCCGGAGCTCTGCCTGCCTTTTGAGTCCTGCGCGTGGAACTGGAAGCATTTCGGAGAACGCTACCCTGGAAGTTCTGGATTTCAGCTTCCTACCTAAAAGCCTAAATTTAGCCTCCAGAACCTCCCTACCACATTTTCCTATGTCATTGGTACTGACATGTACCAAGACAGCAGACTCCTCCCCAGCACTATCTAAGACCTTATCTAGGTGGTGCGTGAGGTCCCAACCTTTGCACCATGCAGGCATGTTACCAGGTGATCCTCACGTCCACCAGCCACCTAGATATCTACATGCTTAATGATTGAATCACCAACTATAATGGCTGTCCTAACCCTTCCCTCATGGG